>CM061261.1:61972000-63221500 GCA_030848825.1 Tadarida brasiliensis | reverse complement strand
GATGACAAATTACTAAGCTGGCTGAGCGTGCAGTGAACCTGTTTCCCTTCCACGTTCCCACCGCTGTTCTCCTGAGGAAGACAAGAAAGAATGTAAATCCTGGAGTCTTCTTCGAATATTTCAGTTTCATTCATTCCATCAGTTAAGAGACATTGAATGTCTACCACATGCCAGGCACTGGGCTAGGTTAGGAGTCGGAAAAACAAAGATGGAAGACTTAAATGAAATAATGTCAGAAGTAAATGAGAACATTATGTAAGTTGTAAAATGTAATAAACTATAATTGTTGGTCCTCAGCTGCCCACCTCAGTCTAGTGGCAAAAGATCTGATGAGTGCCCTTGGCAAGGAAATTTGAAATCACTGATTTAAATAAAAATTGTTTAGATATTCATGCCTTACAATTTATGAATTCAATTCAATTTAAAGAATTCTACAATCTCTGAATTTTAGAGATTACCTGATAGGATCTTATCATTTTACAGATTAGGAAAATTAAGCTCAGATTTCTCCATTAACATATAATGGAACATTTGATAGAATCCTTTTCCATAGTTTTTCATCCCAAATATCCCTCCCTTTATTTCAAATTCATTCCTTTGTTATATGTTGGTAAAAATAAAACTTTCTCTTGATATTTTAATAGTGATTCTGTATACAATAGGAAATTTGTTATAATACAATAGGTGTTGAGAAACTTTGAAATGAGGTACAGATGAATTAGAAAGAGCCAATAATTTTTGAAGCCAGTCAACATAATGCTAAAAACTAGTATCTTAATACTACCTCTTATCAGTCATTTCAATTTGGTGAGGACCGTTCCTCCTACATAGTGAAAACATCTATGTTAATTATAATATATGTCAATTATATTATATCTTCAACCCATGGATAGGGGTTGGCTATGGCATAAGAATCTTTCTCTAATATAATTTTCTAATTTTTCAAAAGCTGGAATTTATTAGTTTGTTTTTGGCTTTGTCTAAACAATGATCTTTTATTTAAAAAAATAAATGCATCTGGTATCAGATATCTGAATCAAAACATCGTCTACCTTTTCATATAACTTAGGATGCAGCAATTATCAAAAAATTCAGTACATTTCTAACAGAAGATCCTCAAAAAACATTATGAAGAATCAGTCCTCCCCCCTCCCCCACTGTAAACTGTGACTGGAGCTCAGATTAAAGTTGGTGTTGCGTAGAGATCAAGAGCTCTGGTTCAAGAATCAGGTTTCTTCAGTGCACATCCTGGCTTTGCCCTTTAATGAGCTGATGCTTGACAAAGCTCTCAATCCTTAGCCACCTTAGTTTCCTCATCTGTAAAACAATATTAATAATAGAACCTACCACACAAGATTTGGAATGATGATAAAATCAGTGGATATATATAAAGTACTAAGAATAATGCCTGGCTCACAATAAATGTTAACTATTATTACTATAATTTGTTGTCCATTTTCTCATTGCAAATTCTGTAGCAGAATTCAAACTTGGAAAACTAAAGAGAATCTCCTTTTAGGATTTCAGTTCTCGTGGTGAATTTCAGAAGATCTGTTAAGCATTTATACTTTGGTGGCTCAGCCAAACTATTATTAAGCTTTCTCAAAGCTTTCTCAAAATATTTAAAACAGCTACATGTAAGCTAAAGATTCCAAAATTGAAAAGCAGTAGAAAAATAATACCCACTAAGTAAAATTTAAAATTTTTTCAATTGTGTTTACATTTGGGCCGAGGAATGAGATACTCATTTTTTTTAAATGGATTTTCCTTTCCTAAAAAAAAAAAGTTAAATAGCTTTTAATAGTAATGCTTTAAATTAAGGATTTTTTAGAATTAATTTTTTTCACAACAAAACTGCATGTTTTGTTTTGAGTTTTGTTTTTTTTATATGCAATGTTTTCCTAGTTTCCTATTTAATTTTAATATTTGTCAAACTTGTTTAGGATAAAAGAAAATGCAAACTATTATTTATAGAGACTCCAATATAATAAACTCCATAAAAACTGTTCACATTTCTCATTAACACTTTTAATCAAGTAAAGGTCACGACATTTAACCATTCTATACTTTTGAGAATATTCTGACAATTTTTCCGAGGCCCAGTAAATGGGTATAGAAATAACTGACAGCAATCATTGGTGCCTTTTGGTAGTTTATATTAGTGTGACACAATGCTGTATCCTTTTAGGCCCTCTTGACATTCTTCAATAAAGTGATTGCCAATGAATCAAAAAACCGAATGAGTGTATGGAACATTTCTACTGTAATGGCACCAAACCTTTTCTTCAGTAGAAGCAAACATTCTGATTATGAAGAATTACGGTTAGCCAACACTGCGGCCCACATCATCTGCCTGATGCTGAACTACCAGGAAATCCTGTGGAAGGTGAGTCGCAGCGGGAAGACTATGACATGCTCCTTTGGAGACCAGCGCCCAGGAAACACAACGGCTCCAAGAGCAACCGATGCCCTTAGTCACAGGGAGGAAATTAGAGACTCTTATCCCAGGTTGCCTGTGGCATCTTTATACGTTCTTTAAGGGCTGCTCCTGAACTTCTCTCTTTTAAATATGAATCCTAATGGTTTTTCTGATTTTTACAAGGACCATGCCACAGTTCTAGGATACTGAGTGTCCAGGAGTTACCATACCTAAAGACAGAATCTACTGGGGAGGTTTAATTCAAGTGTTTTCCTTCTAGCCAAGTTATTTTTCTTCTCCAGGTTCCATCTTTCTTAATCAATCAAGTCAGAAGAATGAATGAAGCCACCATGTTGTTAAAGAAGCAGCTCCCAAGTGTCAAAAAGTTGCTAAGGAGGAAGACCATAGAGCGAGAGGTAATAATAAATACGGATGCAAATACTGTTACTACCCGATTTTTTATTCTTCAAAGTGAGCCACAAAGTAGCTTGTAATTTAGAACCAGAAATTTTATATTCTCATATAATGTCAGTCTTATGGCTATAAACACTGTGGAACTCGTGTCCATGGCAGAGCACTGTGGTCTTTTTATTTTGTTGTGCATTTTAGTTGAAGTTTTTGAAATATCTCTATCATGAAGATTATTTACTGTTTTATTTTATCAAGTACTTAAAGCTAAAATGATGCTCACAAAAGTTGATGTTTTAGTCCCTATGAACTAGATTTAAGATTCCAGTATTTAATATGTCTAATCAGTAGAGAAAAGAAAATTCTTTAGTGATTGACTACTGAAAGAATGCCTTATCCTCAAGTTGTCTGGTGTAAATTCATTACATTCTGAAGAATAGTTGCATCAGCACAGTTGTTGGTGTGGTGGTGCATAACGGAAACAGATTTTGGAAGAATTCTCTGTTTTGCTTTAATTTAATTTGAGGATGATTATGAGTGTCAGCATAACACTTGACCTTGAGGAGGATGGAGAGATACATGAAAGTCACTTTGCCCTTAAAGGAATTTACACCTAACGCAGGAGACACGTGTGCACAAGAGCTGTGAGTATGCACTGAGTGCCGGATCAGCTGTGCACACAATGTGCTAGGACAACACAGAGGAGGAAGAAATGTGCTCCAACGTGGGAAACTGCGAACAGCTTCATGGGGGGAGTGGCATTTGAGTGGCATGTTGAAGGACAGAGAGCATTTTGAGGGGAGAAAGGAAGGGAAAGCTCATCCAGGTAAAGGAATGATAAATGCCAAGTCGGTGAGGGCGGTGATGTAGTTGATTAATCACAATCATGATGAATGGCTGTGTTCCCTTATTGATTATAGGCAAAGTGACTTCAGATCAAGCAGAGCCAAGAGATTTATATAAATTCACACAATGGAAAATTCACCATATAATTATTTTAAAATGTACAATTCATTGGTTTTAGTATTTTCGCAGTCATGCCACTATCACCACTGTCTAATCCCACAATATTTTCATCATCCCCAAAAGAAACCCCATGCCAATTAAGCACTCACTCCTTCTTACCCCTCCCCAGAGCCCCTGAAAAACACTCATCTACTTTTTGTCTCTGATTTACCTATTTTAGACATTTCATATAAATGGAATCATATAGTATATGGCATTTTGTGTCTGACATCTTTCATTTAGCAAATATTTTCAAGGTTTATCATATTGTAGCATGTATTACAACTTCATTTCTTCCTTTTTATTTTATTTTTATATCCTTCTTTTTAAAAATAACTATTGAGATATAATGTACCTATACAATTCATCCATTTAAACTGTACAGTTCAGTGGGTTTTAGTATGTTCACAGATACGTGCAGCCAGTTACACAATCAATTCTAGAATATCTCATCACCTCAGGGAAAAAAACATACCCTTTGCCTATCATTCCCCTAACCCCACCTGCCCGATTTCCACTCACTAGCCATAAACAATAACTAACCTTTCTATCTCTATAGAGTTCCCTATTCTGGAATTTTAATGAATGAAAAAATCATATAATATGTGGTTTTTGTGGCTGACTTATTTCACTTAGCATTATATTTTTGTGATTCATCAAACTTATAGTATGTATCAGTACTTCTTTCTTTTTTATGGCTGAATAATATTCCATTATATGGATATATCTCATTTATTCATTTATCCATTGATGGGCACTTAGGTTGGTTACACATTTTAGCTACTATAAATAATGCTGTTATAAACACTCATATACATGTTTTTGTGTATATATATATATTTCAACTCCATTGGGAATATGCTGGGTCATACGGCAATTCTATGTTGAATTACCACTGCTTTCCAAAGTGGCTGCCCAATTTTACATTTGCACCATCAGTGGATGAGGATTCAGATTTCGCCATATCTTCACCAACACTTATTATTATCAGAATTTTGTTATTCTAGCCACCTAATGTATAAGAAGTGGTATCTCACTGTGGTTTTGATTTGTATTTCCCTGATGACTAATGATGCTGAGCATCTTTTCACGTGCTTATTGGCCATTTGTACATCCTTGGAGAAATGTTTACCCAGATCCTTTCTCATTTTTGTTTGGGTTATTGGCATTTTTATTATATTGTAAAAGTTACTCATATATTCTAGATACAAGTCCCTTATCTGATTTATAATTTGAAAATATTTGTTTCCATTCTATGAGTTGTTTCCTTTTTTTTTTTTTTTTTTTTTAATAGTGGTTAATGCTTGGCTGGATCACTTTTTTAAAAATTTATCTTTAGTGTTGAAAGTATTACAGATGTCCCTCCTTCCCCCCCCCCCAATTGATACCCTCCTCCCCACTCCCACCCCTCCCTGCCTTCACTGCACTGTTGTCTGTGTCCATTGGTTATGCATATATACATGTAAGTTCTTTGGTTTATCTCTTTCTGCCCCCTAAACCCTTCCCTCTGAGATTTGTCAGTCTGTTTCCTGCTTCCATGTGTCTGGACCTATCTTGTTCATCAGTTTAATTTGTTCATTATATTCTACAAATAAGTGAGATCGTGTGATACTTGTATTTTTCTGATTGGTTTATTTCAATTAGCATAATACTCTTTGTTTCCATTTTTTTATTGTGTCCTTTGATTCACAAAGGTTTTTAATTAAGATGAAGTGCAATTTTATCTGTTTATTTTGTTGATCATAGTGTTTTTTTTATCATATCTAAAAATCCTTTGCCAAATCCAAGATCATGAAGATATTACCCCATATTTTCTTCCAAGAATTTTATAGTCTTAGTTTTTATATTTTTATCATTGTTCCATTTTGAGTTATTTTTAGTATTTGAAATGAGGTAGGGGTACAATTTTATTCTTTTGCATGTGGCTATCCAATTATCCCGCACCATTTGTTGAAAAGACTCTTTTTTTTCTCCAGTGAATGGTCTTGGCACCCTTGTTGAAAATTAATTGATAATATATGTGTAAATTTATTTCTACAATCTTAATTCTGTACCATTTTTCTATATGTCTGTTCTTATGCCAGTACCATGCTGTCTTGATTATTGTACCTTTGTTCTAAATTTTGAAATTGAAAAATGTGAGTACTCCAATGTTTTATTTTTCAAATAACTTTGGTTATTTTGGATTTCATGTATTTCCATATGAATTTTAGGAGCAACTTTTCTATTTCTGCAAAGAAAGTTATTTGGAATTTTGATAGGGATTGAATTGAGTATGTAGATTAATTTGGAAGTATTGCCATCCTAATAATGTTAAGTTTTCCAGCCCATAAAAATGAGTTATATTTCCATTTTTTAGGTTTTCTATCATTTTTTTAAATGTTTTATTGTTTTCAGTGTGTAAGTCTTACACTTTCTTGATCACACACTATTTTTTTTATACTACTGTAAATGAAATTGTTTTCTTAATTCATTTCTGGATGGTTAATTGTTAGTGTATGAAAGTACAATGGAATTATATATATATATGCACAATGGAATTATATATATATATATATATATAAAACAGAATTTTATATATATATATGTATACACATATCCTACAATTTTACTGAATTCATTTATTAGTTCTAAAAGTTTAGTTTTATATGTGTGGATTCTGTAAGATTTTCTATATTTAAGATCATGTTTTCTGTGAAGAGAGATAATTTTCCTTCTGCCTTTCAAATCTGGGTGCCTTTTATTTCTTTTCCTTGTTGAATTGCCCTGGCTAGAACTTTCAGGAAAGTCTTAAATAAGAAGGCAGGAGAGAGATCCTTATAACTCTGCCTGAACCTTCACGCTCTGCCTGGACAGAGCCTGAGTGTCAGCTGGAGGTGAGAGTTTAAGTTCTTTTCAGGTCTTTCCTGAACACGTGCACGGCCCTGGACACACACAGGGCCTTCTGGATTCTCTGGAATATGTTGGAGCTTTTCAGAGCCCTTATTCCTGAAAGTATGTCATTCTCTAGGCTTGCCCCCAAAGCTTTTTAGTTAGTCTCTTATTTTCCCTCACTCTTATCCACTGCACCAGGCAGCAGTGACTAAAACATTTGCCTACAGATTTTTTTCAACATTACACTGATCAAGTTCCAAGTTAGACAGACTAAAGGCAAGCCTTTTAAGCCAGTCTTCCAGGAGCCACCAGACTGGTCAGAACAAATAATTAGAATTCTTTGTGAGTGAGGAATCTTTTGCTCCTTCTAGTATCTGTACCAGGAATGTGGGCTGTTGTTTTCAAGGTTATCAATGAGCTAAGGAACAGAGATGGGAAAGGTTTAAGTTAAAAAGCTGCAAAGCTTACTGTTCTTACCAAGATTCAACTGTTTTTCTTACTTTGGCACTCCCTGGTTGCAACCTTTGGGTTAGTATCCAGAGTTCTGAAAAAGTTGATACTGACAATTTTTGCCAGTTTATCCATTGCTTTTTAAAAAATATATGTTTTTATTGATTTTTTAGAGAGAGAGATAAAAAACATTGATGAGAGAAAGATCAATCGCCTGCCTCCTGCATGCCCCCTACTGGGGATCGAGCCTGCAACCTGGGCATGTGCCCTGACCAGGAATCAAACCAGGACCTCTCAGTCCACGGGACGACGCTCAATCCACTGAACCATACAAGCCAGGCTCATTGCTTTTTTTTTTTTTATCCTCACCCGAGGACATTTTTTCATTTTTTGTTCAGATAGAGTGGGAGGGAGAGAGAGGAAGAGAGAGAGAGAGAAACATCAACGTGAAAGTGACACATCGAGTGGCTGCCACCCACACGACCAACCAGGGCCGGGGACAAACTGCAACCGAAGTACATGCCCTTAGCAGGAATCGAACCCTGGTCTCTCTGGACCGCAGGCCGACGCTCTAACCGCTGAGCCAAACCGGCCAGGGCAGGGCTCATTGCTTTTATGGAGGGACAGACCTTTGGACTTCTTACTCTGCCATTTTCCCTCTGAAAATTTTTAGTGGCAAAAGTATGATATGTTCAGAGCTGAAACTGAGGTCAGGTCAGACTTTGCCATGCAAGCCTGGGTGAATTAAAGTTTCTATCGGGGGGGAGCAGGGAGGAGGGTGTCAAAAGGAGAAAAAGGAGAGACATCTGTAATAAAACTAATAAATTAAGTACTTTTTAAAAAGTTTTTTATCTGAATCTCAACTTTATTATAAATTGAGGTGGGGAGGAGAAAGTAGTGTTATCTACCTAACTGAGTTATCATTAGCCTCAGCTCATACAATGTGTGTGTAAAGCACTTTGTAAGTGATACAATGCTATATGAATGTCAATTAGTTAAATGTTTTAATTGTAAATTAGAACCAAGAAAGAATTTAAAAGTTACAAGTATCATGGAAGCAACATTTAAAGATGAAGAAATAGTCTTTCTTCAGTTCTATTGTACTATACCAGGTTTTTAATTATTAACTTTGATTGGAATCGACAGTTCATTGAAAGGTTACAAAATTCAAAAGGTAAGAAAAACAACAGAGTAAAAATTGGCCACCTTGAGTCCCCTCCCAGAGAAAAACAGTGTTACCAATGACAGGTTTGTGTGTACACAGGAACTTGCAGGTGTCTGTACTTCCAGAGAAGCATTGTGCACATACAAGCAAATATGAGTAAAAGTCCTTCCCCCACTTTTTTTACACGAATGATTAACACACATAAAACACTGTCCTGCATCTTGCTTTACTGACTTAAGAAATCATGGTGATTATTCTACATCGGTCCACAAACCCCTCTTCCCTGCTTCTTTTGCATGATATTCCAGACACATCATCATTTATTTTAGTTATCCCATATTGTTGAACAGTTAGATGGTATCCAATCTCTTGCTCTAAAGATTTTTGCATCAGTGAATTAATTTGTTATATGTCATTTCTCACAAATGAAGCATATTTGTAGGATAAATTTGTAGGTTTGGAATTGTTGGATCAAAGTACATATACATTTTATAATTTGGTATATATTCCAAAATATTTTCCATAAAGATTGTACCAGTTTATACTTTCAACAGCAGCATATGCTTGTCTTGCCAACATTAATTGTAAAAACTAAATGTGTTTTATTTAGGTTATAAGCCCCAAGACTTCAAAGGTACTACAAAAATCACCCTCTTTAAGAAGAATGGTAAGAAAACAAATAATATCCTTTCTTCCCTAATCGTTAACTTTCTACATAGTATTTCCTGGCCTACATCCAGAATATCTGTGTATAATATTGGTCATGATATAGCCTTCAAATGACATTTTCAGTGTGGCACAACTAACTGATAACTAAAAATGTGTGGTTAGGCATCTCTGCACAAGTGTGGATACTATAAGAAGTTATAAGGAAAACGTGATTATTATGATCACAGGTTCAATAATGTCAGGGGTGTGGAATTTATCTTACTGAGGCTTCTGGGGCGCTGAAAGGGGAGGGAGGTGAGATGATCAAGAGTATTTTAAGAATACAGTCTTGGCTACAATGGACCAGGGACACTGTGCCCATACCAAGTCTAAATCCCTTATATGCATTTCCTGCCATGCTCTCCTGATTCTTGCTGGCAATAGTAGAATAGACCTATAAGGACTGGCACTATTTTACAATACTTTGTATTAGTTTTCTAGTGCCACCATAACAAAGTACCACAAACTGGATGGCTCAAAACAATAGAAATTAATTTTCCCATAGTTTCTGGAGGCTAAAAGTCCAAAATCAAGGAGTTGGTTTGGTTGGTTTCTTCTGAGGGCCATGAAAGAAGGACCTGTTTTTTACTTCATTTCTAGATTTTGGTAATGCCAACAATATTTGATATTCTTAGCTTGTCAGTGTATTCCAATCTCAGCCTCCATATTTATACGGCAATCACCTTGTATCTGTGTCTGTGTCTGTAAGGACACTGGTCATTTGGATTAAGAGCCTACCCTACTACAGTGTGAGCTCATCTTAGCTAATTTTATCCGAAATGGCCCTATTTCAAAATAAGGTCATATTCTCAGGCATTGGGGGTTAGGACTTCAACATATCTTTATGGGAGACTCAAACACATAACACATTCCTTCTAGGGTAGATATTGAATCAGTTCACATAAACCTACATCAACAATACCACCTTTTGAGAATATACAGGTTTAAATAATTACCTGAGAAGTAGTCAGACCCTCAAACAAATGGAAATTTATTTCTGTTCATCTCTAGTTAGAAAATTAATCTTAAAACACTCAAAATTTTGAAGCAAAGGAAATTTTCCAGTCAATACTAACAAAACAGAAATTTATATTAATTAGAGAGCAACATTTTTTTAGTGTTTTGTTTAGATGGGAGCTCCAAAGTCCCCATGCCAACCATGTTGTATGAAAGCAGAGACATTCTCTTCCCCAGCAGCAGTCCATGCTCTGCTCTTCACAGTGTTATTAACACGCTTTGAAGGCTCAAGTTTCAGGTATCCATCTGGAATTAACTTTGGGCTGACTTGAAAAAGGGATATTTAAAAAGTCGTATTTTCTCATTGATCCTTGAATTTTTCAGGTTGATATTAAAGTATATTAAAACATAGAATTCTTCTTTAGAACATTATTCAAGGAAATGAAGTAATAGAAACATTTTTTTTTATCATAACCCAGTTCTACTCCTCTCATGATTTTTAAGGCATTTTATAAGACCTAATATAGTGACAGTAAAATCCCAGATTAAGTTTTGTTGAATCTCCTGATAAAAAGAAAGCAGTGTTTCATTCTGGTTAAATACTAGTCATGTTTACTTGTTTTCCTAAGTCAGAGTACCACTGATTTTTATATGTCTCAAGTACAATCATGGAACTGATTGATGTTCATCCTAGTTTGACAGAATGTACTGAATTTTTCCTCATTGGCAGTCTGATGTGCCCGAAGGAGTCATAAGGGTCCATGCTCCGCGTCTCTCGAAGGTTTCCATGGCCATTCAACTCAATAGTCAAACCAAAGCCAAAGACATACTAGCCAAATTTCAGTATGAGAACAGGTGAGTCAAAGGGAATGAGGTCTCTGTACAAAGACGATGACTTTTACCAGATGAGTAACTTTCCAGGAATTTACAAATTTGGCCCTTTTGAAAAATTAAAACCAATAAATGAAAAGTCAAAAGTAGAGTAAGACATTAGTAGACCACAGAATTGTTGGTAAAAGAAGTTTTGTTTTATTTTTTAAGGAATTTCTACAAGTGGGATTCTTTGTTTTCTTTCTTTTATTGTTTTATTGAGGTATAATCGACATATATTCATTTCTTGTATACAACATAATAACTTGATATTTGTATATACTGCAGAATAATCACCACAGTAAGTCTAGTTAACATTTGTCACCATATATAGTTACATATTTTTCTTGCAATGAAAACTTTTAAGGTCTGCTGTCTTAGCAACTTTCAAATATGCCATACAGTATAAACTGTAGTCATCATGCTGTACATCACATCACCATGACTTATTTATTTTATATCTGCAAGTTTGTATTGTTAAATCCCCTTCACCCATTTCCCCCACCCCACCCTCTTACTTTGGCAACCATCAATCTTTTCTCTGTATCTGTGAGACTATTTTTAGTTTTTGTTGTTGTTTTGTTTTGTTAGATTCCACATACAAGTGAGATTATTTGTCTTTCTCTGTATGCTTTATTTCACTTAGCATAATGCCCTTAAGCTCCATCCATGTTATATTGCAAATGACAAGGTATCATTATTGATGGTTGAATAATATTCATATAATAATATTCATATATATGGAGATATATGTGTGTGTGTGTGTGTGTGTGTGTGTGTGTGTGTATATATATATATATATATATATATATATATATATATATATATCCATCCATCAATGGACACTTTTTCTTTTTCCATTTATCATCAATGGGCCTTTAGGTTGTTTCCATATCTTGGCTATTGTAAATAATGCTGAAATGAACATGGGAGTACAGTACATATGTCTTTTAGGCACCTCCATGCTGTTTTTTATAGTAACTTCACCAATTTACATTCCCATCAGCAGTGCAAAAAGCATCCCTTTTCTTCACAGCATTGACAACACTTGTTATTTTTTTTGTCTTTTTGATAATAGCCATTCTAACAGGTCTGAGGTTATATGTCATTGTGGTTTTGATTTGCATTTCCCTGATAATTAGTGATGTTGAGCATCTTTTTATGTACCTCTTGGTTATCTGCATGTCTTTGGAAAAACGTGTTTAGATGTTCTGCCCATTTTTAAATCATATTGCTTTTTTGCTATTCAGTTGTATGAGTTCTTAATATATTTGGGATATTAACCCCTTAGCAGATATATGGTTTGCAAATATTATCTCCCATTCTTTTGCTTTTTGATGGTTTCCTTTGCTCTGCAGAATCTTTTTAGCTTGACGTAGTCCCATTTGCTTATTTTCGCATTTGTTGCCTTTGCTTTTGGTGTCAGAGTAAAAAAAATAATTGCCAAGACCGATGTCAAAGAATTTACTGCCTACATTTTCTTCTAGGAGTTTTATAGTTGTAGGTCTTACATTCAGGTCTTAAATGACTTTAAGTTAATTTTTGTGTAAGATCACAAATGAGATTCTTAATAGGAAACCTATTCTATCTTAGTGTCTTCATTTACTCAATGAGTTTTACTTTTTATTAGAAAAAAAATTATAGCAAGTTAGTTTTGTAGATCTCTTGATAGATTTCCAGGAATATCATTATTTCAAGCTCCAAGGGGCTTTAATATGCCAATATCAGATAAAGTTTATATAGTTAAGTGAACATCATAGCTATTGCTTTTCTTAAAATATGCTTACAATAAACCTTGGGATCAGAATGATATTTACCAAAAAATTATTTTTGCATATCAGCCATAAATTGCCTTAAAAGAGCATAAATAACCATTTTTGTCTAGGCATGCTTATTCAAGGATAAACATTTACCCTGAGATTTTTAAAAGATAGAGGCACTATTTTAAATCTGTCCATTAGAGAGCAGGTAAAGTTTGATGGTCTCTAGTTAAACTCTGATGGTATCATTAAAAAGAAGAATTCAAATCATATTAAAAAGGAGTATCCAGCCTGACCGGTGTGGCTCAGTGGTTGAGCATCGACCTATGCACCAAGAGGTCGCCGGTTCCATTCCCGGTCAGGCACATGCCCAGGTTGTGGGCCCAATCCCCAGTGGGGGGCATGCAGGAGGCAACCAATTGATGTTCTTTTTCATCGATGTTTCTGTCTCTCCTTCCCTCTCCCTTCCTCTCTCTCCAAAAATTAGTAAAGAAAAAAAAAATTTTTTTAAAGGAGTATCCATGTTGAGCAAAAAAAAAAAAAAGCCAGTTGCAAAAAAATTACATACTGCAAGACTCCATTTATATAATATTTTTGAAATTACAAAATTTTAACAATGGAGATAGATTAGTGGATACCAGAGGTTAGAGAGAGATGATTGTGGGGGGAGGGTGGAGATGGGTGTGGTTATAAAAGGGAGACATGAAGTACCTTTGTGGTATTGAAACTGATACCTTGACTCTGGTGGTTGATTAAAAAAAACCTCTAAATAATTATATTGAACTTAATGCGCACACAAAGAAGTACAATTAAAATGGTAAATCTGAATAAGATGGGTGGATTGTATTAATGTCAGTATCCTGACTGTGACATTATACCATAGTTTTGTAAAATCTTACCACTGGGGAGAACTGGGCAAAGAATAATCTGTATTATTTCTTACAAATACATGCGAATCTACAATTATCTCAGTAAAAATTTCAATTGAAAGGAAAACAGGAATCGCTAATATAGGTAATCTATGCTGTTAGAAGTCAGGATGGTGGTTTTCTGTGAGGGTGAAATGTTAGTGACTCAGAAGACATGACAGTTCCCTTTTTAGATATGAGGGCTGGTTACATGATGTGTATACTTTCTGTATGTTATACTTACTATGTAAGCTCATGTATATGAAGCTGACAGAAAAGAAAAGAAGACCAGACAGGCCAACAGGAACCCAAAACATTTACTCCTTTCTGCTGCTGGTCCTGACACCTAAAACACTATAAATAGTTACCCCTGGGCAGTAATAGGACTTGAAATTCCATTCGAGGGATTTGAGCATCCAATAGATTTCTACTTACAAAGTTGTCTCTGTATGCTCATGTAGACCTTTTGTAGAAATAAAATTTTGGACATCCATGAGCTAAAAAAAAATGACCCTTGATTTAAACCTCATATTTTATACAGAAATTAACCCCAAATGGATAACAGAATTAAATATAAAACATAAAACTTTAGAAAATTACTTACAACAAAACTTTTGTGACGTAAGGCTAGTGAAGAATTCTTAGACTTAACATTGAAAGCATGATCCATAAGAGAGAAAAATTTATAAATTGAAGTATACACTGAAAGACCCTATAAAAAGGGTGAAAAGACAAGCTAAAGACTTCGCCCTGGCCAGTGTGGCTCAGTCTGTTATGCTTTGTCCCATGCACCTAGAGGTCACCGGTTCAGTTCCTGATCAGGGCACGTGCCTGGGTTGCCAGCCAGGTCCGCAGTGCAGGGCGTGCAGGAGGCAGCCCATCGATGTCTCTCTCTCTCTCTTTCTCTCTCTCGCTCTCCCTCCCTCCCTCTCTCTCTAAAAAGATCAATTAAAAAATGTATTTTAAAAAAAGAATTGAATAAAATATTTACAAACCACATAGTCAACAAAGGTCTAGTATCTAGACTATATAAAGAACACTCAAAACTCAACAGTAAAAAACAAACAAACCAAGAACAAACAATCCACTTTGAAAATGGGCAAAAGACATGAACAGAAATTTCACCAAAAAGGATATAAAGATGAAAAAATGTTCAGTATCATTAATCATTAGACACCTATGAGAATGGCTAAACTTAAAAAATAACAACACCAAATTATGGCAAAAACGTAGGGAAACTTGATCACTCATACATCGCTAATGGGAATGTAAAATGGTACTCTGTAAAACAGTTTGATAGTTTCTGTTTTTTTAATTTTCATTTTTATCCTCACCTGAGGATATTTTTCCATCTATCTCAGATAACGTGGGGGGAGGGAGAGAGAGGAACATCCATGTGAAAGCGACACATCAACTGGCTGCCTCCGGCACGGCCCCGACCAGGGCCAGGGGTGAACCGCCACTGAGGTACGTGCCCTTGACCAGAATGGAACCCGCGACTCTGGTCCACGGGCCCATGCTCTAACTGCTGAGCCAAACTGGCCAGGGCAGTTTGATAGTTTCATATAAAACTAATATGCAATTACCATGTGAACCCAGCGTTCACACTCCTGGGCATTTATCCCAAAGAAATTAAGACAATGTTTCCACAAAATGCTGTGTGTGTACAAATGCTTATAGCAGCTTTAGTTATAATAATCAAAAACTGGAAAAAACCCAGGTGTTCTTCAACAGGTAAATAACTAAGCAAGCTATAGTACATCCGTACCATGGTATGCTATGCTACTCAGCAATAAAAATTCAGCAACTTGGGTGAATATCCAGGGATTTATGCTGATTGAAAAAAAGCCAATACAAAAGAGTTCCATACTGTATGTTTCCATTTACATAACATTTTGAAATGACAAGTGAATAGAAATGTAGAATAGAGGAATAAAAGATGGGAGTATGGATAGGGACAGGGAAGGGGGGATATAATGGGGAGAGGAGGGATCTTGTGATGGAAATGTTGTGTATCTTGACTGAATCATTAAGCATTCTGGTTGTGATAATGCACTAGTCTTTCAAGACTTTTCTATTAGAGGAAACTGGGTAAAGAGGACACCGAATCTGTCTGTATTATTTCTTACAACTACATGCAAATTTACAATTATTTAAAAAGTTTAATTAAACAAAGGAGAATGCACCATTTTTCCTCATGATAGAGAGTGAGAACAATCTTTTTGAAGAAAGCAAGCTGAAAGTCGTTCCTGAAGCGGGATAGAGATCAGAAATGGTCTTTCCAGACTCTTCCACCCCAGCATTCTAGTCTGGGGTAGAAAAATTAAATTGGGCAATCATTTTCTCTGACTTGCTTTTATTATAGGGCAAGGACATGCAATGAAATCAGTGTTAGACAGTTAGCAAAGCATTAATTAGTCAAGCTTAGAAATGTGACGGGCTGAGGAGAGAATCCCATTCAATTTTGCTAAATATGGGAATGAAACCTGACTTCTTCTGAAGCGAGAGTGATGTGGCCAATGACAAGGCAACAGGAAGCATCCAGCTGCTCCTCGGCCAGCTGTGACATGGTCAGCAGCAGTTACCTCTAAAATGGAGTTGACAGTTGTGGGTAAATGGGCTCAGGGTTGCTGTGGGAGCATCGCAGCATCAGTGTTGGTTTGGAAAAGTCCCAGCCTCTGTGCCTCAGATGCTTGTCTGTGTCAAACAAACAAACAAAAAAAATGTTTTCATCATAACTTCCATCATAAGGATGCCTTGTGGGGTGTATTTTACTCAAGGCAGGATTAGTTGTTTGTTGCCATGGTTATCTAATCTACAGATTTACCTCAGATTATGAAAGGGTTAAAATTATATTGCTTTCTCCTTTTTTCAGTCATGGTTCTTCAGAATGCATTAAAATTCAGAACCAAAGGTTATATGAAATTGGAGGAAATATAGGTAAGGATTCTTTAACAATTTTTTCTCCTAAATTCTCTGATTACTCAAAGAAATAGGATGCTATTATTATAAAAGTGTGTTTTACAAGTTTCTTATATATAAATCAGTAAGTTTCTAATTTTTTTAATTTCATGTAAGAACAGTATGACTTTCCTAAAAATGTTTTCAAAATTTAAGTATTTTAGTTGATATGGGGTAGACTTTTGGGTCTTTTAAATGTGACTCAAAGTTGGAAAATCTCTTTCTAGAGATTCTTCAAAAACAAAGAAAAGAACATCATGGAATTTTCAAAATCATGACACCCATTTTGTTTAACGTACCTATTTTCACTCACAGCCCAAGGTCATTGTTCCTATTTCCCTGAAGGGGGGGAAGGAATCCAAAGAAAATTCTCCCTACTTTCTTCTGTGCCCATATCTTCTGCTTGCCTTCCTCAGCCCAGAGGCAATAGCTGTGCTCCATTTAGGACGAGTACCTCCACTCGTGTCCACTTCATGTCCCCCTGCCCAGTAAGAACATTGATCCAGTTACTCCCCCATTCTCTCTTGTATCATCAGCTTTTCCTTCTAACTGCATCATTTCTGTCTGCATAAAAATTCTAGTAATATCTCTCATCTTTACAAAATTCTCCCTTGACCCCTTCTAGTCAACTCCATTTTTGTTCTGCTTTACAGCAAAAACTCCTTGAATCGGTTGTCTATGCTGTGATTTCCTCCTCTTGTTCTCTCTTGAAACCACTCCAGTCAAGCTTTACCTTTCAGTACTTCATCGAAATTGCTCTCTTGTCTAGGTCACCGGAGAACCCTTATGTTGTGAAATCCAGCAATTCAGTATGTCTTTATAACTACCTGAGTTGATCTTTTCCTTCTTTGAAAAACACTTTCTTCACCTGGTCTCAAGGAAAACCTAAGCTTCTGGCTTTCCTCCCACTATGTTGGCTACTCCTTATGAGTCTCTTCTGCCCATTACTTCTCATCCTCTCAACCTCTTCAGATTGGAGAGCTGTAGGGTTCAGTCCTTCCAACTCTTCTCTATCTACACTTAACTTCCTTGAGGAGCTTAATTCACCTCATTGCTTTGAATACACCTTTATGCTGATACCTCTCACATTTATATCCAGACTTTCCCTCAAACACCAACATTGTGTATTCAGTCACTGGGCACACTCTGCCTTGGGTCTTTGCATTTGCTTTAGCCCGGAACACTCTCAGATTGTTCATTTCTCACTCCCTTGCCTCATTCAGGTTTTTGATGAATATCACCTTCTCCATGAGATCTTCCTTGATTATATCCTCTCTGTGTTCCTTCCCTGCTTTGTTGTTCTCTAATGTTCTTATACTGTCAGACTCACTTTATATTATATTTGCTTATTTTGTAGTTGCCTTTACCACTTTTAGAATGTAGGCACCCAGAGGGCAAGTGTTTTTTACTGTCTGATGCGTTGCTGTAACCCCAGCCCCTAGAATAGTTCCTGGAACATCGTAATTCTCAATAAATATTTGATAAATGAATGAATCAAGCAAGCAGTCAGACCTTGGTAGTTTTTTGAGACTTTAATATACGCTTCAAACACAATGTATATAAAGATTTTCAAATGTGCCATATGGAGTGATCTTTTGTTTTTAATATGTTTTTATTTATTTTAGAGGGGGAGAGAGAGAGAAACATCTCTCAACTGCCTCCTGCACGCCCCCTACTGGCGACTGAGCCTGCAACCCAGGCATGTGCCCTGGTTGGAAATGGAATCAGCAACTTTTGGAGCATAGGACAGTGCTCGATCAACTGAGCCACACCGGCCAGGGCATGGAGTGAACTTTTTGTTGTTATTTCCAGATCTCCTGCCTATGGGCATTGCATCCATAGTAAATAAACTAAAATGAACTTGCTTTTAATCTTCTCTAGTTGTGGTCAAGTTAGTATCTGTAAAACCATTAGAGGACATGTATTACAATAGAAATGATCAGTTTATACCTGAAACAAGTCCTTGCCATATTTTTTCTAATAGATGTGATGAGTCTAGGGAACAATTTGCCTGTGATTGGTGTGTCTGTAATTTCACATGGGATTTATTTGAAGTACTTAACAGTCGGAAAGAAACAAAGGAGGGAAGGAAGACAAGCAGGCTTTGCTAAGAATCTTTAAAATGTATCTACAGTCATGCTTTTGGTCAACCATGGACCACATATATGACAGTGATCCCATAAGATTATAATGGAGCAGCAAAATTCTATTGCCTAGTGACGCTGTAGCTCTCATGATATAGCACAACACGTTATTCACATACTTGTGGTGATGCTGGTGTAAACAAACCTACAATTATAGTGGTAAGCTATATCATCTAGATTTGTGCTGATGTTCACCATCTAAATTTTTTGTCTCATATATTTGAATTGTTTATTGCTTATCCAGTGATCAGTAAAGGTATGAAAGTGTTTAATAACTACAGTACTCTATGAACAATAAGGAAAGCACTTACTGAACTTACTTTTGGCTAAGAGAGCTATATTGGTCTTATACAAATCTTACAAATATACACGTACCTGCACACACACACATGGAAATGTTCACTCTTAAAAACATACTCTGATTTTCTCTTTCTTTTAGGACAGCATTGCTTGGATCCAGATGCTTATATATTGGATGTATATCATGTAAATCCTCAAGCAGAATGGGTGATTAAACCACAATCAAGTTTTTGAAATACCCTCAAGATGGCAGCTATTATGTATAATATGCCAAGAAAATTCTACAATATGTAGGAAAAACAAAAAAAGACTAATTTTGACATGTTTGTTCCTATAACCCCCTTGGTGTTTCTCAGCCCAAGTGGTGTCTCCTCGCATTGTCGACATGAACTGTGGAAGAGGATATGGTTAAGCATTTGAACTAAAGCGTTCTCATGACGGTTCCTTGATAAGAATAAAGGAAAGAGGTTGTGATCTTTCCTGAAGAAAGACCAATCTAGAATAGGAACTCTATTTCTAGTACTTTGACTTCACAGCAGAAATGAACTTGGTCCTATAGATAAGAAACACTTTTTTATGTAGCAAATGCTATCAAACACAAGAGGTGGAAAAATACTTTTTTATACTTACTTTATATACATATATTGATCATTTTGAGCAAGAATGCCAGAAATGTCAGTAATTTCCACTCTGCAAAATAATTCAGATCTACTTTCTAACCAAGTCAGTTTCTAAAATTATACATACAATATTTATGCTCTGACTTCCTCCTGAATAGAAGGAGGAGGAACTTCTGTTTAAAGACACTGTGTTGTTATATATGTTATAATATATCATGACAATCAGCATTCTGGTGCAAATGAACATTTTTTTTTTTTTGGATTTTGAAAATTTATATTTTTAAAGTTTATTCCCTTATGAGTACAGGGACCCCTAGGCAAGCTTAGTTTGACAAAAGGTATTCTCATGTTTTCATAACCTTCTGTGTAGTCAAAAGTCACAGAGCCTCTGTTTTTTTCATCATGATTATGATGCTCAATGAATAGCTTTCCATGTGCCAGGCATTGATTTCCTTTTCTGATGAAACATATCATTTTTTATACTTGACAACTGTACGTAGTCCCTTCTGCAGCCCCAGTTTGAAAATACAGAACTGCCTTCATCCAAGAGTGCTGAAAATACTGCTACATTCAGATTTTATATGCTGCAAAAGCAGGTTTTGTTTCTGTTCATCAATCATAGTCATGGCCACGCACTGTGGATTAGCATTAGGCTTTAAAATCAGATGCATATCTTGTAAGCAGAGAGCTGTCTCCCTATCAAGGTCCTGTGGAGCCATTTTCCAGACCTGCGGTTGATAAGGACACACAGTCTCTGTGATTCTAATTGAGAGCAAATCTAAAATATGCTGAGGGGTCTGACATCTCTGCCTTTCATCTTGAGAATGCAGACATAATCCGTCCTAGGATGGGAATGGGACAGAGGTCTCATTTATCCCACTTTGGATTAGAATCCACAGATTGTTATTTTGATGACATCATATCAATTTTAATGAGATTTAACACTCAAATGACTCTTGCAGTTCAAACAAGAGTCAAAGTTGCTCACAGTTGCAGAAAACATATTATCTGCTTACCAAGTCTCAAAACATAATGTGATAATAATTTAAGCCCATATACACAAGAAAAATTTTATATGCTACATTATGCCTTGATGTCTATAAAAACATTACTTTTATTCAACATGTAGATAATTCCATTTCTGGTCATTAAGATTTTGTTATATTTATATAGAAAACTCAAATATCTATTCATTTTATTTGTTTATTTGAGAATTTTCATTTCCTTTTCCTGAAAACCCATTAGAAAATAAACATGGTTTGTAAGTTTATACTTACATTTCATTAGTTTTCAATATATGGGTAATTGACAGCATGTGAGTTTACATAATGAATTTCAAGAGTCTGAAAAATATGCTTTTATGATTTTTGCAATTCAAACAGGAGTAAACATTTCACTTTGTGTAGTTGCTAAGTTCCAAGACATAAGATGGCAGTAATATATGCCTAACCACATGGAAGAAAGTCTTAAGTTAGCTACCTTACACTTCTGTGTATATATGAAAACAGTGGTTGATTTAGCTCATTGTGTTTCTTATCATTTAGAATAAATTCTGTTGTGTTTATATAGAAAATTCATGAACCTATTCATTTAATTTTTTATTTAGGGATTTTCATTTCTTTTGTCTGAAAACACGTTAGAACCCATACATAGGTTCTAGAGATTTCAGGGTTTACCTCACTTGTCATCAGTTTTAAACAAATAGCTAATAGATGACAGGTTAAAACAATAAGTTTCTGAATTTTTTAGCCACTTTTGTATGTTTTCATAGGTCAAAGACTTCACTAAGTCAATGACTTTAAATTAATCACTTTAATGTATTCAACGATGTGTGACAACTTTCAGATAACTGTATAATATGGAAGTCCACGTCAATACCAATATCATTATCCAATGATAATTTTTATTCTTAGTCATAGGGTTAACTAACTGATTACAGAAGAATTTTCACTAGACACACAGACTAATTTTTATGTGGATAAAGAGGTTCTTTTTACTAATTTTATCCTTAAAGAATATACAAACTCTTACAATTAAAATTCAAAAATGCCTGCCACCTAAGTATTGAAAAACTATCTTTGCCTGATCAAGAGTTGTTTAAAAATAATTATGGTAATCTGTAAAAATGAATAGTATATTTGCGAACAAAAGCAGTCAGATGCTGGGCTTCTAAATTCTGTTTTTAATAGCCTCCCACCCCACCTCATCCCACGTGCCTTTGGTGTACAGTTAGGAAAATAATATCCAGGAAAGTACTAGAGAAAATTAACATTTTAGGAACACTTATTCATTAAAAAAAAACAAAAAAAACTAGCACTGGCTCATTTTTTCCTTTATTCTGCAAAAGAGAATCCCTTTGTTAAGCAGCTCACTTGGGGATATAATTATTGGGGTGAATGATCTTCGAACAAACTGGAATATTCTTTATAATGTATACACAGTGCAAACTACCTCACTTGCCTTTCTTGGGAAAACAATTAATGGACTTTAACAATTTTTGTTACAAACTATCCCTGTATCTTTTTGTCATTTCAGTTAGCTTTCAGTGTACACTTAATAATATACATTTAATGATGTAAAATATTTTTAACAAAAGCTTTAAAGCCAAAAATACTCTAACTGATCTGTGGTATACTCTGAGAGACTGTGTGTCCCTTAGTCATTGTCTTGTATGTTTCACCCTGCTGAGATGCAGGTTTTCAGTGTGGGGATTGATACTCATTTCTCCTTGCAGGCATTTTTCAACTGCTTTTCCTCTACTGCATGTGACTGAAAAGTAAGATGAGATTAACATGACCCTTCTTCCTATCAAGCATATTTCCACTGCTTTTCACAAATATATCACACATCTGAAAAGACTGTATATTATGAGATTGAATAGTTCCTAGTTTCTGACAGGCATTTTCAGTTCTTTTTCATAAATGTGTCACTTAATAAAAAAATTGTATGACATGGATTAAAATGTTTTTTTAAAGCATTTTCAATAGTTTTACACACACTCCTTATTTTAAAAATAACATGTTTTGTTTTGGGCATTTTTCAACTATTTTCTAAAACTGTGATTTGATTGAAAAATCATATAATGTCACAAGGAATGCCAATGTTTTATGTTGTCTTCCATCTTAAAAGTTAATAATGGTTCTTTTGTCCCATCAGCTTTCATTGTTCAGTATAATATGTATGTTGCATTTTATTCATAAAAAAATAAAAGCATTGTTATGAGAATTCTTATATTTAACTAAACCCACCATAGTGCTGATGAAAGAACAGGAGCTTCAAAGTCAGAAGGGTTATGTCTGAGCCCTGTGAGTCTCTGCCATTTACTAGCCAGATGGGGGCCTTGTGCAGAAGCCACGTGGCACCATGGTCATGGCGGATGGTTGTGGGTAGGGGATAAGCAAACACTATTTCCTAAATTTGCTTGAGTTGGTGCTTTGGACAAGCTTTTAATAGGAGCTTTATTTATTTTTATTTTTATTTACTTATGTATTTATTTTATTTTTGTTATAGATATTTCTCCTTTTTCCCCCATTGACACCCTACTCCTGCTCCCCCCCCCCCCCCCGGCACAGTATTGTTGTCTATGGCAATTGGTTATGCATATACGCATGTATGTTCTTTGGTTTATCTCTTCCCTCCTCCACGCCCCCTTCCTCTGAGATTTGTCAGTCTGAACCCTACTTAACAGGAGCTTTAAAAAAATTTTTTTTAATTTTTATTTGTTTGTTTGTTTGTTTATTTTTGTTAATCCTCACCCGAGGATATTTTTCCCATTTTATTTATTTTTTTTAGAGAGAGTGGACGGAAGGGAGGGAAGAGGGAGAGAGAGGGAGAAACATCAATGTGAGAGAGACACATCAGTTGGTTGCCTCCCACACGCACCCCCAACGGGGCTGGGGATAGACCTGCAACCCAGGTACATGTCTTTGACCAGGAATCGAACCTGACATCCTTTGGTGCACAGGCTGACACTCTAACCACTGAGCCACACCAGCCAGGGCTAAACAATTTTTAAAATAGATATAGAGAAGACATTTGACAAAATTCAATACCCATTTATGAATTTTTATAAAATTCAACATTTTACCATATATCTGTGCCAAAGCCAAGAAAAAAGAAAAGGCATAAAGATTAGAAAAGAAATAAAATGATCTGTATTTGCCAATTATATCATTATTGATATAGAAAAGCCTAAGTTATCTCCAACTACTAAAATAATAAGATAATTTGAAAGGTTATGACATATAAGATTATTACATAAAAATCTATTATATTTTTTATTAGCAGCAAACAATTGGAAAATAAAATTTTAATTGCCATTTACTATAGCATAAAGAAACAAAATACACATAAATACATTTAACAAAATGTAAGCAAAACATGTATGCTAAAAACTATAAGATATTTTTGGTAGAAATTAAAGAATAGCTAAATAGATATATAGATATACAGTATTTCTCGATAGCAAGAGATGGATGGGAGAGAATTGGTGAGGTGTCAGTTCTCCACAAATAGATTACACATTCAGTGCAATCCCGATCATAATGCCAGTAGGCTTTTTAGGTAGAAATTGATAAACTAATTATAAAATGTATATGAAAATATAAAGACTCTAGAATATCTAAAGTAATCTTACAAAAAAAGAGAACAGAGTTTATTTTAGAATGAGCAGTGCCAAATCAAACTAAACAGGTGGTACCAGAACAATTGGATATCTATGTGGAAAAAAAAAGCTGACCACCACACAGGATACACAAAGGTTTATCCAAAATGGATCATAAAGCTAATTATAAAACCTAAAACAACCAGGCCTTCAGAGGAAAACAGGAAAAAAGCTTTGACTTGAGAATGGGCATTGATTTCTTAGAAACAGAAAGCGGTGCTTGTTAAAGAAAATAAGTAATAAATTAGACTTCAACAAAATTTAAAACTGCTGCATATCCAAAGAGATCATTAAGAAACCAAATAAGCAAACCACAAATCAGAAAATATATATATGTATTTGTAAAGCACATATTTGACAAAAGACTGCAATTCAGGATATATAAGGAACTCGCTAGTTAAAAAGACAAACAACCCGATTTTTTAAGTAGGCATAGACTTGAACAGACACTTCAGGAAAGATGTATGCATCTGTCAAAACTCTGAATGTTTGCTTAACATTTCTGCATTTCATTTTATGTAAATGTTGCCTGAAAAGAAAAAAATCTGTGAATAATATATAAATATTGAAATTTAGGTAATGACATGCATACTGAAATATTTAGGGGAAAGTACTGGTGTCTAACTTATTCTGAAATGTGTTTAAGATAGAGGGATGAATGAATAGAAACAGTGATAGCTGGATAGATATGCACCAGGCCAAACATAGTAAAATATTTATGGTAGAATGGTGTGGGTATACCAGTATTCAATGTAATAGTCTTTATGCTTGAAATTTTTTGTAGCAGAATTTTGAAAACAGAATTTGTATAGTTTATAGTTAATACCATGCTGACTGGTGATATATTGAACATTTTCTTCCTAACAGTGGTTCTCAACTGGGGACGTGTCTGGAGACATGTTTGGTTGCCACCACTGGAGACTGAAAAGGTGCTATTAGGCTCTAGTGTGCGAGACGCCAGGGATGCAGAGAAACATGCAATAGTGCACAGGACAGCCTCCACAACAAAGAATTATCTTGCCCTAAATTTCAATAGAGCTAAGCTTGAGAAGTCCTGCCCTAAGATCACAAACAAGGAAAGGGCGTCTGCTTCTGCTGTTTCTGTTCAACACTGTACAGCAGATCCTAGCTAGTGTAATAAGCTAAGAAAAAGTAAAGACAAGAAATATTTTTAAAGAACAAAATAATACTGTTTAATTTGCAGGCAATATGACTGCATGATTAAGTAAAGAAAATCCTAAGTAAGGAATCTATTGTTAAAATTACTATAATTAATAACATTTAGTAAGGTCATGGGATCAAGATCAATCACAAAAATCAATTGTGTTCTACATATTAGCCAAAGACAGCTGGGAAATAAAGTACAAAAGCAACACCATCTGTTCATGACTTTGGGGTAACCAAAGATTTTTCAGGCAATGTTGTAGGACATTTTCTCAATTCCAAAGATCTTTTCGAAATATGATTTAGGTGACAACAAAACTTAAAAGTAGGTTAAAGAGAATTTGGATTTTGAGCAATGCTGAGGTTCCCCTTAGATGTTTCTTTTATCTTCCCCACAGTAAACTATACTTTCTCTAAATATCTTTACACAGAAATTGGGTCAGGGTGAGGAGTAAGTGGGGGAGCAGTGGGGTGGGGAAGAGTATGCTTTTGAAAAGTTTCACCTGAGCTATATGTGTACTCTTACAATTTGTTCATGAACTTCAAACTAACAATTTATTCTGAGTGTTTGCTTTGTGATCTCATCAGATATTTCCTCACTATGCAGCAATTCACACAGAGGGATGAGTCAGGAATTACACTGACCTTCGAATAATACAGGTTTGAATTGTGCAGGTCCACTGATACCTGTACTGTTTTCCATCTGCGGTTGGAAGTCTGTGGATGCAGAGGGCTGACTGTATGCATTGATCTAGGCTAGTTTATGTAGGGGATTTGAGCACCTGTGGATTTGGGTCCTGGAACCAGTCCTCTGTGGATACCTAGGAATAAACTAAGTTTTAGGGGAGTTATATGTGAATTTTTGACCGCATGCAGGTCTGCACCCTTAACCCAGCATATTTCGAAGATCAACTGTACTGTTTTCCATCTGAGGTTGATTTAATCTGCAGATGTGAAACCCTGGGGGTACCAGGGGCCAGGGCCGACTGTATATTTATTGAAAACAATCTGCCCCTAAGTGGACTCCTGCAGTTCGAACCCATGTTGTTCAATGTTGAACTTGTATTCTCTTTGGTCTTTTTGTGCCCAGAACAGCCACAACTGCTTATCAATATATTGGACTACTCATCAAGTCAAGAAAAAGGTTTTCTGTTTCAGAAGAAAAAGGTTACAAAAATCAGTTAAAAAGTATAAGTATGCATCATGAAGTGTGCCTGTCTAAAGCAGCACTCCCCCGCAGTACAGCTGAAATGTTCTCTTACCAGAGTCCCAGAGGAAAGGGGCTATAAAGTTAACTAAGGTCAGATTTCCACGCAGATGAAGAACACATTATATTAACCCCTTATTTACAGTTCCACCCATGGTGTATGTTTAATCCCCTAAACATACAAATATACAGAGCCATATACATATGATCACTAGGGTTTGACTTTTTCCATGGGACAGGAATCTCCCTATCGTCTCTTGACTAAACCATTTACTATATGTCCAGTTAATCTTAATACTACTCCAGTATCTTTATCCTGGAGATTATAGGCATGTTTACATCAAATAATAGTACATCACAGTAACACATCAAATCATAGCACAAAATTATTTTTATTCAGTTGAGCATAAGTATCCTGTTTTAAACATTCCAAACTCAGCATGTTTCAAAGTGAATTTTTAAATCTTTATGTCAAAATCCATTCTACCGACAAGTATTTTTTAAAATCTCCGTTAACGGCAACTTTATTTCAGTTCCTCAAGTCAAAACTCTCCGAGTTCCTTGCCTCCTGTGCTTTGTCATGGCTCTCACATGGACCCACGGTAAAACGCCAGGGTAGTCAACTTTGAAAGCGTAGTCATATCCCAGTAATAAAAGAACACAGATAGGCCCAGGTCCCCTGGCTTGAATTTTTAAACATGTAAATGCTGTCACTTTTACCTTTTTAAAAAATTTTTATTTTTTCCATCATCATTTATTGAAATCCGTTGTATTTCCACCTCCACTCCCTCTCCCGCCCCGCCCCGCCCCGCAGTCACCACACTGTTAAGCTGATTAACATGGTCACTTTTATCTTTTAAACAGCCCTATAGTAGGATAATTTATTTGGCTCTCCCGGTGCTTGTCACTAGATGTCAGCACAGGATTTGGGTTCGAGTCCAGTACTGGTTAGAGCAGCCAGAGCAACGACGGTGGTGGTTGTGGCTGTGTTGTTGTCGTCATCGCCGTTGTCCTCGTCCCTTGTGTTGGAACTCTCCAGTGGACAGTTCTTCAGATCGTGCCCCTGTGTGGGGACTGGGAGGTGGAGGGCTTTTCAAGCTTTGCCCCTGTGCCCCGGGGCCGCGGTGGACACCAGGAGTCCATCGCCCCAGCACCTGGCTGCACCTTAGTCCCCCGTGGGTGAGGGGAGGACCGTCGGTGGGCGGGGCTCTTCCTGCACCCCGCAAGCTCTGGCTGCCACGACGCTTCACCTGCCTTCGGTTGCCTGTCCTAGGGCGAGCCCTGGGTTCCAGGCCCCCATCGCGGACTGAAGCCTTAGCCAGGCGCTGTCTTTGGCATCACACCACATGAACGCAAATCCTAAACATGGGGACTGCGAACTTAGAAGTGCTACGTCTGTGCCTTGCAGCTCATGGGGCCTCGTGGTCCTTTATCAGCGCTTCACTCAAGGTGAGACCAGTAGACTGGCTCTTTTGTAGTCTCTTACACAAATATGGTTTAATTCCAAACGGTCCATTTATTCTGTCGGACGTAGTAGCTCCTGGCCTTTGGCACAGAGAATGGACATAAACAAGCGGATGTGCTCTCTTTTTGGTGCAACCAATTAATCCATTTGAAAAAGGAAAACTGTCATCTCATGGTACAGTTTCTGCCCTGTCACAATGAGGCGTTTTTCCTGCTTCATGGCTAATGAAGATGTCGTTCCGAGGCACTCAGTTAGTAGTTTGAAGGGCACATTCAGGTGATCCCTCTCCATGGCTTTTGACTAGAGTGTGTGTGCTCTCCTCTTCTGGCCATCTTGGAAGATTCTCACCCTGAGCCCATGACTTCAATGAGGAATCCTGCTGACTGTACCAAATGACACAGGGCCTTATCTCAACTCCAAAGATCTCTGCAAAATGTGGCTTGACAGCAAAGCATACAAGCAGATTGGAAAGAATCAGGAGTTCCAGGGTGCTGGGAGCTCCCGTAGACATGTTTCTCTTATCTTCCCAGCAGTAAATTACACCCTTTCTGACAGTATAGATGAAAGTTAGGAAGGGTTCTGGGAAGAACTCATAAAAAGTTCATCAGAGTTTTATCAACTAATAATCGCATGCATGCTCTGCAGATTATCATCTTATTCATGAATTTTTATAACAGCTCATTCTCAGTAGTTGCTCTGCGTGTATATAACATTTCTACCACTGCACAGCAGTGGTCTTTGCTGTAGTCCTTAGCTCCATATTCTTAGATGACAGATTGGAAGCAGGCTTCTCTACCACATAGCCCTCCCTCACTATAACAGGACAACAAACATTTAGCCATAGAAGGAAATAATTGATACACAGGACCCATAAAATTTAAGATTTCTGCTCAGCAAATATACCATTTAAAAAATGAAAATGTAAGCCACAGTTTGGGAGGAATTATGTATATGCTATATCCAGAATATATCCAGAACTGTAACTCAATAATAAAAAGGACAATTCTTTTTTTAAAGAGCAAAAGACTTCAACTAACTCTACCAAAGTATAGAAATCGTCATATGCATAAAAAAAGAGTCAGACCTGGCCGGTGTGGCTCACTGGTTGAGCATTGACCCATGCACCAGGAGGTCGCTGGTTTGATTCCTGGTCTGGGTGCATGCCCGGGTTGTGGGCCTGGTTGATGTTCTCTCTCATCAATGTTTCTATCTCTCTCTCCCTTCTTCTCTCTCTAAAATCAATTAAAAAAAAAAAAAGTCAATATCTTCAATCAGGGAAATGTTAATTAAACCACAATGTGATAGCATATAACCATAAAAATACCCCAAATTAGCCCTGACCAGATAGCTCAGTTGGTTAGAGTATCATCCTGACATGCCAAAGATGTGGGTTTGTGTGGGTTTGATCTCTGGTCAGGGCGCATACAAGACTCAGCCAATGAATGCATAAATAAGTGGAACAACAAAAGTGATGTTGATGTATATATGTGTGTGTGTATATATATGTATGTATGTGTGTGTGTGTATATATATATATATCCTTTCCTCTCTCTTAAAAAAAAATACCCCAAATTTAAAAATAAACAAAGTTAAAAAGTTATAATACCAAGGGTTAGCAAAGTTATGGAGCAACGAGAATTTTCATACATTGCTGGTGAGAGTAAAATGGGAGAACCTGGTAGAAAACTGGTAGAATAGTATAAAATGAATCATGCCCTTATCCCATAACCTAGAACTTCAACTACTAGGTATTTACCTAAGAGAAATTAAAACACATATCCACACAAATACTTGTACAAGCATGTTCATAGCCATTTTATTCATAATTGACAAAACCTGGAGAAGAGATAAACATGGTTAATCCTTTTAATGGAGTGCTATTCAATAATAAAAGGGAATAACTAAAAATACAATGGATTTCAAAAACATGTGTGAAAAAAGAGACAAAATTCAACAGCAGGAAAAATTAATCTATGGTGACATATAAAATTCAACAACAGGAAAAATTAATCTGTGGTGATAGACATCAGAAAAGTAGTTGCCCCTGTGAAAGGAATTAACTAGAAATGGGCCCAAGGTAAGTCTGTTGGGCTCTCCATGATCACGCTGAGCTATTTTGTACTCCTTTCTCTCCATTGCTCCACACCAGGGTCCTTCTGTTTCAGCTAGGCAGGGTAGATTTGTCATGTCCCCAACACCACACCACCCACCCCATCCCAACAGTCCTATTACCACAGTCAAGGCATTTTGTAAATTTGGCTATTTTACAAGAGCTACCATTACAGATTCTGAAAAGTGTAGTTACAACTGTTACTACAGACAGTCCAAGGGGCAGGCTTTATGGGGCTGAGCCAAGGGTGCAGGTGCACCAGGATCCTGGGTTACCCTGTGGACTCCAACCAGCTCCCCTGGATATGCAGGTGCTATGTCCATCACTCAGAGGCAGGCTGAGGGCTGAGGCAGCCCCAGGCTTCCTGACTGCATTCTACAATCCACCCTCCACTGACCCTGATACTGTAGATAATCAGGATGTGGGGAGTCTTCCCCATTGGCCAAGATAGCACAGGGGGAGCTTCTTGCACTGATTGGCCAAAGGCTAGAAAGATGAATGGAGCCCTGGCTGGTTTGGCTCAGTGGTTAGAGTGTCAGCCCATGGATCAAAGGGTTGTGGGTTTGATTCCTAGTCAAGGGTGTGTACCTGGGTTGCATGTTCAATCCCCAGTCCCAGTCGCAGTTGTGTGGGAGGTAACAGATTGATGTGTCTCTCTCAAGTCATTTCCCTCTCTTTCCCTCCCTCCCTTCTACTCTAAAAAAAAAAAAAAAAAAAAAAGATGAATAGGGTCGGAGCATGCCAAAAGCTAGCAAGATAGAGAAAACGCCCTTCTGTTCCTGTCCCTATAAGAGTCAAGGGCTTGAGCAGGAAGGCAAGATGGTCTTTGGAGTCCACCATTCTCTCAGGTCCAGCACCTGAATAAACCTCTTTCCTTTTGCACAAGCAAGCACCTGTCTCACTAATTTGGCTTTTGGTACCACAGGCAGCTGTACCCTCTTGCTGTTTCATAACTACCTTCTTGAAGCGTCCCATAACTTTCTACCCCACTGTACCAAAATTTAGCCCTTGATTTTATAGTGTTTTAATGTAGATACACATATGCATCTTGATCCTAACAGCTAGAGCATTTTCTCCATTTTCACCTCAATATCCAGTTCAACTCCTAAGTTAGCACTTAATATTTTATTTTCAACCTTTAGTCATGTATCGATACTAAATACCATAAATTGTGTCAAGAGACAGTTGTACAGCAGACCAAATGGGAAATTAATGCCTTATCATAGAAGATCTATTTGTTGGGCCCTACCCTCCAGGTCAAAGCAGCAGTCTGTTTTCAGGAGCTTTATTTATACCTGGCCTTCCAGTGGTATTCTTGGGACCCATTCAAGGGATTGACAATAGAAGGCCCTAAGAAAATTGGAATTGAATAAAACTTCTTTCATTGCTCTGTTCCTTTCATTTTGAAATATGAGTTACTGCCACCTACTAGTATCCTTTCTTCACCTAGGACAGACACATTTCCTCTCTAGGAGCTTGTGAGGAAACAACCAATCTGCTTTGTAATGTCCAGGATAAAATGAGAGTATCAACTAAAGTTAAAAAAAAATCCAGGGAAAACTAAATAAAACTAGAAAAATGAACAAAAATTTAATGAAAAATGTAACACATTAGAGAATAAAAAGGGTAGTCTATAGGGTGTAAGTGTAATTGATCATATTTTTTCCGTAATTGGTTAATTCAATTAACCAGTATCTTATTGAGAATCTTCACATCTGGGTTCAAAAGTAAAAATGGTCTGTAATTGTTTTATAATTTCCTTACCTTGTTTTAGAGGCAAAGTTACATACCAGACTTGTTGAATGTGTGGGGTCATTTTCTTACTTTTTGTCTTTAACTTTGAAAAAGTATGTTATCAATGTAAGAAACATTAAAACCTAGAGAGAATTTTTTGTGAGTTTATTTGAGCCAAAGTGTCAGCAATTGCCAGGAAGCAAAAATCTCAGTGGACTGAGATAATGCTTCAGAAAATGGCAGTTTTTTTATTCTATACATTAGAATCAAAGAGCAAACACAAGTGGGTTACATGAAATCCACTGGTGATAGATTAAGGAGGTGGGAGAAAGCAAAGCAGGGAAACCCCTGGAATTGAATGAAAAAAAATATATATATATATGATAGACACACATCTTTTACATAGGTGGGTGGGTACAGGATAGTTAACAGGCAACAGTTAACTCAGTAACAGTGAGGAGATTTGTGGTCTCTGCAGAGTGGTGCCTGTGCCTTGAGGGGTCCAGAAAAAGGAAAATTACTTTGACATTCCAAAGCTATGTTATCGTAGATGCAAAAAGACAATAGACAGGCTGTTAAGGTAAAGAGTGACCTTTGTCAGGGAAGATACCAGCCTAGGACATGCCTGCCATAAACTGCTTTTAGTTAAAAAGTTTTAATTTCAGACCATCCTTTGTGGTTACTTAGGTCTCTCGAGTTTACAAGGCCACCATGCAGGCCTTCCCTGAGCTTGGCCCCTTTTCATCCACAGTGTTGTGTTTTGAGGGTTGGAAGGGAGGAATTACCAAGGGGCAGGAGGAAACTTTTGGGGGTGAAGGATATGTTCATTATCTTGAATGTGTTGATGGTTGCAGGGATGTATACACGCTAAAACTCATCCAATTGTATACTTTAAATATATGAAGTTTATTGTATGTCAATTATATCTCAATAAACTTAGGTCTGAGCTCTGTGCTTGGGCTCCAAAATGTGATGGTGGTGCCCTGAATTCCTATGCCAACTAGACCCTGGGAGAGAATCATGCTTTGCCCACTGCCATTACCTAAGAAAAGAATACCAGAAAGGGTTACCATGGGGAAAACATTAAGATCATTAGAATGGCAAGGACAATCAAGACTGATCTTCCTGTGCTTTTTCGCAGTATTTAACACAGTTCAAGATTCCTCTAACAACTTCAAAGTTGGTTTGAAAGGGAAGCATGTTCCCTTTTGAGTGTTGCTTCAGCATGTATTGCCACAGTCATCAGAATTACAGGTGCCAGATTATAGTTAACACTACATGGTAGTGACAACAGAAATGATTTTAGGAGGCATACAGATTCCTCAGACACACAGCCTATTAGGACACTTGGGAGTGGTGTGGGGAGAGGGCTTTTACTTCAGCCTCCCTGGGGTTCCAGATGAATGTGTCATCATGGCCAATGTTTCTCTTATGAACTATAAATGGATCTGAAGTCACAACTTTGACAGTCTTCAAGAAGGAATTACCAAAGCCAGTCTTAAATAATTTAAAGTGGGAATAAAACTTGAAGCAATAAACAGAAAGAACCCTTATATGATCTGTACCACAACTATTGCAGGCATTAAAGGAGATAAAATTTAAATTACATTTGATGGCTGGAGAAGAGCTCTCCTACATCTCAACTTGTGTGAAGTTGATAGAGCCGCTCGCCTTCCATTTGGTAAAGGAAGACATTGCTGAACCACCGCAGTGATGTCCAATCTGTGTCTATGGAAACAAACAGGGAGACGCTAGTGCTCACTGGGATCAGAAGAGAGCCCCACAGCTGCCCACACTTGCTGCTGGGACCCCAGGGGTGAGGTGTGCTGGCAGGCCACACACACCGTGTGAATTGTGCCCTCCAAGATGGACCGTTCATGGATTCCTCCATAGAGGAGACGTGGCTGCTGCCTCCTCTGGTGGGGGAAATACCCTGTCCATCTTCCTTCAGTGAAAAATACTTTCTCAAGATAAAAATGACAGAAATAAATCAGCAAAAGAAGACATTATCAGGAAACGGAAGCGCCAAATGACATTCGCAGACACCTCCACCTCATGTTATTCCTCCCTCCCGAGCACCTCACAACAGAGCCATCCGCACCAGGTGCAGAACTACTGTTTCAGGAGGAAATGGCGTGCCTCAGGCCTGGGGAGCAAAGGCTTTTGGAAAAACCTGCTCATTCAAGCAACTCTCTCTCCAGGCCCTGCGCGGAGACCCTCCACAAACTTTTACTAGAGGAATTCTTTCCAGCCTGTGTCAGCTTCATCAAGCTCATCACCAGTTCTGAATACACTGTCACTGATTTCCACCAAGGACGATTGTCCAGGCAGTTGAGATGTGTTATCGAGAAAAATCATTGCTAGTGGGAATGGGGCTCTTGGGGTACCACTGGAATAAGCATTTCCGGAGGCCCCCATGGGAGGATGAGATACGGTAGAAAGCTTTATTTCTGTGAAATTATATTCCTGGGTTTCCAAAGTCCTATTTCCCTAGTCCAGTTATAGAAGAAGTATAGCTGGAGTTTTGGTAGAGCTAAAATCAAAGCCAGTGCCCAGAGTTTCCTTTCCACGGTGGAGCTGGGTCCAGTACAGCAGCAGGCTGGCTGCAGTCCATTAGTCCGTTGTGTGTGGGGGGCCACATGGCCGTGGGCCACATGGCACACAGGAGAATGCCAGGAAGCCAAGCATGAGCCATGAACCAAGCGTGCCAAGAGGAACAAAGAGCATAAGAGTACAAGCTTCTTTGTTCAGGGGATTATATATCCCAAATTTCCGTGCACTTTTAGTGGCCACGTCCATTTGGCCAACCATTTCTGTTCCCAGGTGTGATTGATAGGCAAGTATCTTCCCTATGTCATCCCAACTTTACTGGACATGGGTCTATCTTCCTTTCGTCCAGTCCTCCCCCGCGACCCCCATGTTTTGCAGGGAACATGCCTATAATGTCTGGCCTTCCCTTTGCTCCTTTCCTGTTATTAATAACTAGTTAATTACAACGGCATCAGGACAATTAAGATGATCTCTAGTGCCTTGGATCTTCCTGTGCTCCTTCACAGTATTTACACAGTCCAAGATTCCCCTAGCTAGGAGCTTTAAAGTTGGTTTGAAAGGGAAGCATGTTACCTTTACAGTGTTGCTCAGCAGGTATTGCCACAGTATTGGGATTACAGGTGCCAGATTATAGTCAGCACTGGATGGTAGTGACAACAGAAATGATTTCAGGAGGCTTATAGATTCTTCAGACACACAGCCTGTTAGGACATGTTGGAGGAAAAAGAGGGCTTTACTTCAGCCTTCCCTGGGTGCTCTCTGAGGAGACTCGAAGTCCCAGGTTAACACTGGCGCTGACCCGAGTACTGCGGTTCCACCACAGCCTCCACACGGTCTGTGGATGAGGTGACACAATATGTGAGGAAGGCAGCTCCTCAGACTTCAGCTCTGCTCGAAAACTCCTCAGCAGACATGAAACTGATGCAGGTTCTGCTGGGACTGAGGGGTCGACGTGATGCTGAAATACACAGGACTGAAGCTAAGGCCAGCATTAGTGCTAGGCCACCACATCACACTGTATATACTTGGCCGGTGTACAGATGCCTTCTTAATTGAAAAGTGTGTTTATTTCTCTGAACAATCTTCTTTCAGCAGAAGTTTCACCTGAAAATTGTAAAACAAACATTACAATCTACTTCTCTAAAAACTACTAACAGTATGAGTATTAGCATATTCAAATTGGTACTTTTATGTATCTAATTTTTTTTCTTTATTGATTTTAGAGAGAGAAGAAGGGAGAGGGAGACACAGAAACATCAATGAGAGAGAACATTGATTGGCCGCCTCCTGCATGCCCCCCACTGGGGATCTGGCCCACAACCTGGGCATGTGCGCTGACCAGGAATCGAACCAGCGACCTCTTGGTGCATGGGTCAACACTCAACCACTGAGCCACACTGGCTGGGCTGTATCTAATTTTTTTATTGCACAATTTACTAATATACTTTATTCAGGAAACTGGAAAAATTTCATTGATTTTGGTAAATATTTACATATGGAACAGCTAAACCACAAAGAGTACAATATCAGGTATTAGCAGTTTCTATAAAGCAAGCCATAAAATGTTACCTTACAAGAACACCTAAAGGTGTAACTAAATCATGGTTTCTCAACCTGACACGATGGACATTTGGGGCCAGATCATTCTTTGTTGTAGAGACCGTTCTGGGCATTGTAGGACATTGAGCAGCGTCCCTGGCCTCTACCCACTAGATGCCAGTAGCTCTTCCGCTTCCTCTCAGTTGTGACAACCAAAAATATTTCCAGACAAATGTCCCCAAGGGGGACATGTGGCATGAGCTGTGTACTTGTCATGCATAGAAGGACCTCCTTCAAATGTGTGTCTTTTTAGGTTTGGCAACTATAATCCAACATTGTATAATCTGTATGTATTTAGGATTCACTTATTGTTTTTATAATTATTTTGACTTTTAATTAAGCCTTTTAATATAAATACACCCACATATTTAGTAGCTACATTAGGCAAGTAATGTGTATGGCAACCTGATAAAACCATATTGTAATTTGTGGAGAAACACTGACTACTGAAGTCATGAATGAAATTTTCTTTTTTATACTTTTTTTAAATTTAATTATTTTTTGTTTCAGATATTTCTCCTTTTCCCCCCATTGACACTCTTCTCCCATTCCCACCCCCACCCCCACCCCCACCATTGTTGTCTATATCCATTGGTTATGCTCATATGCATAAGTTGTTTGGTTTATCTCTTCCCTTCCCCCCCACCCCCCCATCCCCTCCTCTGAAATTTGTCAGTCTGAGCCCTACTTCTATGTCTCTGGGTCTGTTTTGTTCATCAGCTTATTTTGTTCATTTTATTCCACAAATAAGTGAGTTCATGTGATACTTGTCTTTCTCTGACTGGCTTATTTCGCTTAGCATAATACTCTCCAAGTCCCCCCATGTCGTCTCAAAGGATAAGAGATCTTTCTTACAGCTGCATAGTGTTCCATTGTGTAAGTGAGATTTACTTACCAAATTCAAAACAAAAAAGAATTCTTTGATGGTTTTGAATGAAAAGGCTAACAGAAGCAGATATTTGGTATTACATACATAAATATTAACACCTTTGGGGTTTCATGTATATTGTTCCTCAGGATGCTAAGACCAAAAAACCATTTATAATGGCTAAGTCATTAGCAAAAGATTGCATTGGGGATGTTTGCTTAGAAACGCTGAGTGAAACAGGATTTAAGTACCACTTTCCACTCTGAAGTGTTTTGGAACTGGCTATTAAGATATAAAACCAACTCATAGAATAAAGCTACTCATTTTTCACTGCAACTTGACAACTGCACAAATATTGCTACCAATGACAATTTTTTTAGCATTATGTAATTTGAATATGATATATATTGAAAAGATGTATATTTTTCCAGCTTTATTATTGACAAATACAATTAGCCCTGAATGCAATAAAACTATGAAGGATTGATTACATTGTGACAAATGTGGTTTGGAATCTTAAGTTTTGAGTAGGAGTATGTTCTGATGGCCCAACTGCAGTGAGAGAAAAACATTTCTGAGAGCTTGCAACCGACTATAATCAGTTTATAACTCCCCTCACGGAGAAAAGTCTTGCTATGAAATATGTTATCGGAACTAACAAGTAGTGACGCAGCAGAATTTAATGTGGTAAATTTAAGATTATTCCTTTTGTAATGTAATAACATGGAAGTTGAATCCTAACTGGTACTGCATGCTGTGTTAGGATCTTTATGGACTGGAAAAGTTGTGTCAAGAATGTCTGAACTACAATACAGATTCTTCATGTTTCTAAAAAAATAAAAAACTGGTTTGGTTTTAATATTTTTAAGTGTAAACTGGATAGTCAGTCTTGCTCATTTGTCTGTTATCTGCAATATCTTTAATGATGTTTACACTTCCATGCAAGGAAGCATGGCAACATGTTTTGCCAAGGAATATATGACTAAAGGCCAAAACAAAAGTTACAAGTTTGAACCGTTTTACAGATTTTTGGCATGTTCCACAATTTAACAATGACGATCATTGAAGTAGGTGATTATTTTAATATTGCCAATCTGAAAAGTTGTAAATATCTTATGAATTTGACAATAATTTAAAGGTCCTTTTCATTTATAGAAGATCCATATGTAGGAAAATCATGGCTCTGTCTTTTATTGAAAGGTAATTTTGATAAAAGATAACTGAAATGTAACTATAACTTTACAAGATAAATTGTGGAATTAGGTATTGATGGACTGAAAATGAATTTTGAAAATATAGCATCACTTGTTTTGGATCAAAGTTAAAAATGAATTATCTGGAACTTGCTGAACAATTTTAAAATCTCTTATATTCAATTAACATAACTATGAGACCAGTTTCTCTAGTGAGTTTTTGAAATAAAATATAAAAGTCATTTATATATACCTTACCCCCTAGAAGGCATGTCATAGGCCCTAAAATTATATTAGATAAATTAACAAGAAGCACAATTGTACAATGACAAAATGTATAATAGGAATTCTCTATATCACCTATATACTTGCTTTCAATGAATGTGTGTATTGATTTAAAATTCTTTTCTTTTTTCCCTGTTATAGTTATTCTAATGATAGCTGATAAAATGCAGTTTCATTGTGCTATCTTTAATTTTAAAAACTGCTTTTGCATTGTCTGGTTTTTCATGTAATTTTTCTAGTAAATAATTTTTCTATATTTTACAAAAATATCAGTCCATAATAGACAGGAAATTTTTTTAAAAAAGCAAAACTGTTCCTTCACCATAGACAATTCAGAAGTACTTGTTGAGAGGCAAAATGTTTAACCATTACCTCCTCACACAACTCTCCTCCATGGTCTTTTTATTTAGGTCAAGTTTTCATCTGTATTTGCTACAATGCACTTTGTCTTAAATCTTCTGACCAACTCAAGGGATATTTACATATTGATAGGATTCTCTTGTAGGTAAAAAGACTATTGAAGGCTCAGAGAAATTAAACTATAACCATGTAGGTAAAGTTGCTAGGATCAACAAATCTTACTGCTAGACTAGGAAGAAACAGTTTAGTATCTTGCCCAAACTGGGAGTTGGCGCTATAATATACTGCGAACAAAAGAAATATTGGGTTTAGGTTGTCCAGGGCAGTGCTGGGAGGACAGGCTCTGCAGTCAGTATGCATACATTCAGGCCTTGATTCTGCTGCTACCTGCTGTAGGACGTTGGGCAAATTAAGCTCTCTAAGCCACAGCAGCCGTAATCTTCATTTGCAAAGGGAGGAAAAGAATATGTACCACAAAGAGTGGATGTGAGGATTAAATAAGATTGTTTATGGAGAGCCCCTTAAGAGCACTGGGATGGAGTCAGTAATCGTTAGTTCTAGTCATCATTACTGTGTAAAACACCTTCACATGCTGCTATCAAATGTAACCTCCGCCACAGTTTATGAGGTAGCAACAAGAATGTTCTTATAAACATTTTAGAAATGAGGAAATACAGGCTTGGATAGATAAATGACCAACTCTAAGTAGAGACTTCCATTTCCAAAGCCATGCTCTTCCCACGACAAAGCTCAGCCTTCCCGGCACATCCCTGCCTGATTGCTGGAGTGGGGAGTTCACCACTGCCTTGGCAGTTGAATCCTTACCTTCAATCAAGTCTAAATTGCCCTCCCTGTAGCTTCCATCTGTTGGGTCCAGCCATGCCCACCTCTGAAGCAAGAGAATAAAAAAGGTATATGACATCTCGATTTCAGACAAGAGCCCGCCAGAAGCCAACTCCGCATTAAACGGCTGGAGCCTCCCCAGGAGGGCCCATAGCCCAGGCCACCACCATTTCAACTGTTCTCATCTGAAGATCACAAACCTGCGCTTCCTTTTGCTGCCCACAACCTCTCCCCGCATTCCCGATCTCGGGGACTCCAGGTAGATCATCGTGGAGCCGCTGTCTGTTGTCCTTCGCTGATGGCGCACCCCCTTACCCTCGTGCTTGGCTTATCGCTCGCCCTAAGCCCACCCTGGATGAGTTATTCTACTCTAAAATAGAGGAAAAGAGATCATAGAAGATGGCACCTGGCTTCACTAAAAATACCCGCTGACTCCAGAACAATCACTTTCTACACGTCTAGGTGACAACCCCTTGTTCCCAGCTTCTCTCCCGCACCTCTCCGGCCTCGGTGACCAGCCGCTCTCTTCACCGAAGGAGCGCGTAGGAGCGGACACGCATTTCAGCCCGGGGTGGCCGAGGAGCAGAGCGGGACAGGGCATTCGCACGAATGACTCCGCCCCCAGGTCCGAGACCACCCCACCCAAACCTTCCCAACGGCCCCCAACGGCCCCAACGGCCCCCAACGGCCCCCAACGGCCCCCAATGGCCCCCAACGGCCCCCAACGGCTCCGCCAAAGCCACAGGCGCCCGCCCCGCCCCCGCCCCGCCCCCGCCCCGCCCCCGCCCTCTCCACTGCTTCCCGACTCCGCCCACTTCACTCCGCCGCCACGCCCACCCCGGGCCAGCCCTGCCCCACTGGGCCCCCGACGTACAGCCCGCCTACCCCGCCTTTATTTTGGGGGTGGCGGGGAGGCGCAGCCTTTCGGGCCTCGCCAGCCTTCACCCGCCTGACCTTCCCCGGTAACAGCAGACCGGCCTGAGAGAGAGCGCATCTGGTCTGTTTTCCACACCTCGCCTCGCTGACCCAGATGACATGGCTTTGAGGAATTTGGCCACCTGTTTTCCCTCCCTATCTGCTTGAGAGTTGGGAACAGGCTGAGAGGACCATGAAACTGCCTAACCCACAGGGGCCAGATATTCAAGAGGCCAAGAAAGCTGACCTTGGGGACCAGGGAAGGGCAGGCCCTGGAATGATCGGAATGATCGGGTCATTTCTGCAGTTACGCAGACGGGCGCCTCGTGTGACTCCTGAGACCCATTGCCCGTGGTTAGGTGAGCTGGCAGGCGGGTCAGAAGGGCATGGATCTGTCTACTGGCTCGGCCAACATGCCCCTAGGCCAGAGCCGAGTCCCAGGCCCGCGGCCACTCCCAGCCCCATTATCCTCCCTATCGGCTGGGCCAGATGAACACCGTGCCTCCCCTCCTCCCCAATTATTTGTACCAGTTCTTTCCAAAGTAAACCAATACCCACACACCCCCATATACAGATGATCCGGAATCCTATTGCAAAATCCAGGCTGGGCGGGGGCGGGGTGGTACGGCTGGAAATCCAGGGAATGAATGGGGCTGAGGATCTGAGAGACACACCAGGCACCAAGCAAAAGAGGCTTTCAGGAGAGATTCAGGGTCAGAGAATCAAACCAGGGCAGAGGTTGGAGCTGCTTCATTGGCTGAGGTATGACTACCCACCATGGCCTGCCCAGTTAGGAATTTGTGATCAGATCATCCTGTGAGGTTTTCATAGAACCCCCTTTTTCCTCCACATTGCCATGGGATCCCTACACCATCTAACACAGTGGCTGGCAGGTGCTAGTTGTTCAATAAATATTTATTGAATAAATGAATGTTGTCTTTAGCAGTATAAGATCTTATGACTTTCTTTTTCTCCATTGTTCATTATCTACATATGATCCCTGAGAGCCATTTATGTAGTAAGTAAAAATCCATCAGAATTATCTTGGTTAATAATTTGCTCTAAAAATACTCCAGTATGGATTATTTTTAGTCTAAATTGTCCAAAAATAACTTCATTTGTGAGGTCAGTACTGACATTCAGAAACTAGGTAGTTTCCAAAGGTTTTAGACCAATATTCAGATTACTTGTGTTCCCTGTTATTTATTAGGGAAATATTGTAAGATATTGATACTCAGGGCCTCAGCTTCCTCCTCTGTGAAATGAGGAATCTTACATTTATTCTGTCTGCTGCATGGATCATTATGTGTAAAGTGAGATCATGTCTGTAAGAGCACTGAAAATTCTAGGCCTCTTTCTAGAACTCTAAAACTATAGAAACTTAGTTATTTTTTATTTTCAGTAATTGATCTAGGCCCTACCTCCACCTTATGCTTTGTTTATAGTTCACAATACCCATTTGGAATGATGAAAATACCCTCCCTTGCTCTCCCCACTTTTGAGCTTGGTTTCTTGTTAAAAATACTTGGTTTCTTCTTAAAGGTACTTACAGGTGCAATTAATCCTTATATTGTCTGTGCAGGAGCTAAGGTCCCTACTGTTTTATTTGCATCCTGTATTAGATATAACACAACACACATTTCCTTTGTTCAGTTTACTTCTTGATGGCAAGAAAACAATTTTGCGGATCAGAATCTTAAGGTATAAAATGTGCCATTCTTCACTAGTAACACATAATCTAAAAGCACATGACATCTGAAGCATTTCAGCACAATGCTGATCAATGCTCACCTGACAAAACCCACGAGACATTTTTCTAATCAGGAATAAGTATTGCATATATATTCTCATTTACACAATATATACAATACCTATATATTTTGCACAAGCCACAGAAAAATCCATTTCATTACTTTATAATCTCCCTTTGTAAATGAATATATGTATCAGTATCATACTTAGTGTGGTAATTAAGAGCAAGGAAGTGGGGAAAGATATGTAGGTATAAAGCACTTTATTCAAGTTTCACTCTATCACCTACCAGCTGTATAAATAAGTGCAAGTCCATTAACTTCTATAGATGTCTTAGTCCAAGGCTGGGAGGGTGAAGGGCAGGTCAGGTGGAACATGCTGATGTCCCAGAGAAAAGGGGTGAGAGAGGAATCACATTGCTTAAACAAGTTAGGACTGAGAGTTTGTTTGCACTAGGGTGGAGGATGGTGAAGATGGGTAAAAAAGGGCAACAAAGGGTCACTTTTGCTAACCATTTAGCAGGTGGGACAAACTGAAACCACTAAAAAATAGGCTGAGGCCTGGGTAAAAACAGGTGACAATATTTTGCTAAAACATCAGAACTTATGGTTAAGTATTGTGAACCCCGAGAAAGAAGATACCTGCTAAAAAGAGCTCCTGGTGCCTAACTGGGCTCAAATTTAAACAAAACCAAAAAACAGAACCTAGCAGCCATTTCTAGACAGGGGCCTCTGCACTGAACTGGCTACTTGCACTGTTTCTGCCATCTGAACCAGCCCTTATAAAAGAGGAATTCTATCTCAACCTCTAGGACCCAGGCTTTTCCCATCCAATCGGTGCTGCACAGCTATATCCCCCTCAGCTTCTTCACTGACTAATCAGAGCAGCAGAATTGTTCCATTCTGACCAATCAGGGCATTGACTTTTGGACCAATCAAACTGCAAGAATTTGGAGTCCTCATTTGCATGAGGACAGACAAATCAAGGACCAGGGACGGCACTTCTGTCTATATAAGTTAGCACCCCATGGCTCTGGGAGTGCACTTTCTCTTTCCATTGAAGACTGTCTCCCTGTGGAGTTGAAACACTGAAGAGAGCAGCGAGGAGCTGGGTGTCTAGAAGGAGAGGGGTCTGTCTGGCCCCAGGGTGGACACACACAGCCAGGCTGTTTTTGCAGCTGTGCTGTTTTTGCAGCTGTGCTGTATCACCATTGAGCTGTTTTGCATTGATAAAGTTTCTTTTGTTACAACACACCAATTTGGGGATTCCTGTGGGTATTGAATTGGTGCCAACGACCATTGGTTGACAATATAAACCCTCCACAGGAGGTCCCCTTCAGCCCATTCTTCAAAGAACTTCCATACATGAAGATCTGAAAAACATGAGCTCTATCTATTATCTATCATTTATCTCTCTGTTATCTCTCTGTTTTCTTTCTCTAAACAAGGATTGATAAGGAAATAATAGCTTTTTTGTTTTAATGAATGGTAGAATTGAATATTTTACATTTTTCTAAAAATGTCAACTAAGCTATGTATATATACCCTCAATTGATATTTTCTCCCTTTAATTAAAGTTCCCCCTCCCCCACTCTTCTTTCTAACAAAATATAAATACCCTCGGCTGTTTCCTAAAACCAAGAGCATGGGCATCCCCTTATCTAACTTAGTGGCTCATGGAATTTTTCTCACCTTTTCTTTCAGTCTTACAATGTCTAATGAAATAGAACTTAGTATAACATCTTACTAAAAACCCCAAATCATGCTGGCTGCTAAATAGTTAAAATACTTTACATTTAACTTTTAGTTGTATGCAGGCCTTCACTGATTTGATGAGGTACACCTTAATTAAGGCGGGTAATTTGCTTTAATGGGTCTACTGATTAAAATTTTTTTTAACCAAAGTTTTGATTTTAATGACTAATTATCATTTGTACTTTGCAACTTGTATTTAATATCTCTTTAACAGGTTCTGAGCTTTTGTTGCATGGGGAATAAAAGCTGCAACTCTGCTAATTTCCTGAGGTAAACTGTGATGAAGCCACTCCCACACATCTAAACATGGAATCAGATGACAACAGAACAAACAGAAATACAAAGTTCCACCATTCAACACAGTTTATGACAGTTTCTTTAGGGTTCAGTTGAAGGAGGGGGTAAACTTCTTCAAAAATAAGGGTCATGCCCGGCCGGTGTGGTTCTGTGGTTCAGTGGTTCAGCGTCGACCCATGCACCAAAGGTCGCCAGTTCGATTTCTAGTCAGAGCACATGCCCGGGTCGTGGGCCAAATCCCCAGTGGGGGATGCCACAGGAGGTAACCAGTCGATGTTCTCTCTCATTGATGTTTCTATCTCTCCCTCTCCCTTCCTCTCTCTAAAAAAATCAATAAAGGAAAAAAAAAAATGAGGGTCATTTCCTTCCCCTCTGTTTTATAGTGTTGGTGGTTATAGTCCATATTTATTTGCAGCTTCTGTCTGGGCATGGACAGCCTCATGGAGTGAGTATAGTTGAGTCATCTCCATTTCTTAAAAGCAAGAGGTGAAATTCCCATGTGATTAATATCCTCCCTTGTCACAATAACTATTTTCTTCCTGCTGGTTATGCAGACTGTAAGGAGTGGTAGATGCATGAGATATATCTACCCCTTCAGGGCTTCCATTCTAAATGAAGTTTCCTTTATTTTCACAGATTGTTGGTCTGTAGTTTTCTTATAGTGTCTTTGTCTGTCTTTGATGTTAATGCTGGCTTTATAGAATAAATTAGCATGTGTTCCCTCCTCTTCTATTTTTTAAACCATGTGATTGATTACAGGAACAGTGGAAATACAAAGAATACAACAGACACTGTGCCAAAACTAATGATTTCTCAAAGAAGGAATCATTTGAAATTCTTGCAATCAGATATATTGAATCTATTGTTAATTAAGAAGCACTGATTGAGATTGGGGGAGACAGTTAAAAGATAAATAATGCATTTGATAAGGAGCTCTTTGCAATGTAAAGGATGCCCTAAGGTAAACCATGATTAATTGCCAGTGTATGTGATGAACAAATTCTGAAGTGGAAGAAATGTCTGTTAGTAGAAGTAGGCTGGGAAGAATTCACAGGAAAGGGAGAATTTAGAATTTCCCATGCAGAGATGAGAGGAATAAATTATAGTTGGAAAAGTAGAAAAGCAAGAGTAATGAAGTGGGAATGAGCCAAGACATGTTCATGGACAGAAAAGAGCCCATTTTGGCTGGGACAGAGGGTTCAGGGAGGTAAGGAGTTTGAAATGGTGCTCTGAGGCTGAAGAAAACTGGAACTCCAGGAGGGTGGGTTTTATCTCATAGAGCCCTCTGAGAGGCTAGAGGAGGTCTAAGTGACATGATCAAAGGGGTATTTTAGCAGTGCAAGCTGGCTGCACTGAGCAGAGCCCTCAAACCGGAAGAGATTGACACCAACGTAGTAGGACAGGACAGATGAAGTCAGGAGGGCATGACTTGATGTGTTTTGTTCATTGCCCTATCCTCAGGCCAAGAGTAGTGCCTTTCACATAGTTGGTGCTCAATATTTATTGAATGGATAAAAAAGACAAAGTAGCAAATAAAGTTGATAATGCAAAACACATTTTGAAAGAAAAAATAGTAGCACTGAGTGACTGATTGGATGTGAGTATCAAGATTATCCTAGCATTTCTAACAATGGGAGAATTTATAACCTACTGAGCAGAATGATGGTGGAACCAATAAAAATAGGAAAATCCAGAGGGGAAGCTAATTGGGTGGGCTAGAGGGGGACAGGATATAGGCATGTTTAAACAGGGTGAGTTTGAGGTGCTGATATATCCAAGTGGAAATTCGTAGTAGACAATGGGAATGGATTTTGAAGAAGTCAGGACTATGAATATTGATTTTTGAATCTTTTGTAATCCTTTGCACCTAGGTTATACTTTGAACCTTAGACATAGATAGGATCTAAGTTTAAAAACAGGAAAAGAGCCCTGGCCAGTTTGGCTCAGTAGTTAGAGCGTCAGCCCGCGGACTGGAGAGTCCCAGGTTCAGTTCCCGCTAAGGGCACGTATCTTGGTTGCAGTTTGTCCCCGGCCCTGCTTGGGGTTGTGTGGGTGGCAACCACTCGATGTGTCTCTCTCATGTGGATGTTTCTCTCTCTCTCTTCCTCTCTCTCTCCCTTCCGCTCTATCTGAAGATAAATGCAAAAGTGTCCTCGGGTGAGGATAAAAAAAAAAAAACAGCTAAAGAGCCCGGCCAGGGTGGCTTAGTGGTTGAGGGTTGACCCCATGCACCAAGAGGTCACTGGTTGGATTCCTGGTCGGGTCACATGCCCAGATTGTGGGCCCAATCCCCAGTGGGGGGCATGCAGGAGGCAGCCAATCAATGTTCTCTCTCATTGATGTTTCTATCTCTCTCTCCCTCTCCCTTCCTCTCTCTAAAATCAATAAAAAATAAATAAATAAACAAATAAATAAATAAAACAGGAAAAGAAAGTCAATATTAGAAATTGAGGAAGCATCCACATTTAGGGGATTAGAAGTGAAATATATTGAAATTTATCTGAGAAAAACATACACTGCATGCCTGCAGAGTAAGTCACAACAAAAATGGAATTGTGGTATTTAAAGACTATTCTATTCATTACTAAAAACATAATATTGAAAGTGAAAGTGAATGATGAGGGACTTCCAGTCAAGATGGCGGCGTAGGTAAACGCGGTATCACGTCCTCCCACAACCACATCAAAGTTACACCTAAACCACAGAACAACCATCATTCAAAACCGCCTGAAATCAAGCTGAATGGAAGTCATACAACTACGAAATTAAAGAAGAAGCCGCATCAAGACTGGTAGGAGGGGCGGAGGCGCGACGGGCTGGTCCCACACCCACGTGTGGCGGATAAAAATTAGGAGGATACCTCGGCTGGGAAGGTCCTCCCTGAGGACTGAGGGGTCCCTGTCCCACACCAGGCGCCCAGCTCAGGGTCCCAGTGCCAGGAAGAGAATCCCCATCACTTCTGGCTGGAAAAACCAGCGGGAACTGAGGCTGAGGCAGCTGGAGACCCCGACAGCTCCTCTTAAAGGGCCCGCGCACGGACTTACTCGGACTTGCTCCCTCCGGGCTCCAGCGTGCAGGAGGGAGCCTGAAAGGCACCAGAGTCATATGGGGAAGAACTGAGCTGTTTGGCATTGGAGCGAGGGCTGGAGAGGCGGCTTTCTCCTGGACAGACGTGCTGTCAGAGGCCTTTGTTCCTTTGGTGAACCTTTCCCTGGGCCGGCAGACGCCGTATCTGGGACTCCAGCAACCTGGCTCACACCAGCTTGTGATTCATACGCCCTGGTGATTCCCTGAGGCCCCGCCCCACCCAGCTTTCAGGCCCACCCAAGCTGTTGCCAGTTGCTTTACCACAGAATTGGCCTGTCTTGGATCCTGCTTCAGCTTTTCCTAAATTCTTTCAAAGGAGCAGCATCTGGTCGCATCTAGCCCCATACCTCTCGCTAAGTAATACATAGAAACAAACACAGGGAGGCAGCCAAAATGAGGAGACAAAGAAACAGGTCCCAAATGAAAGAACAGAACACAACTCCAGGAAAAGAACTAAGCAAAATGGAGATAAGCAACCTAACAGATGCTGAGTTCAAAACACTGTTTATAAGGATGCTCAATGGACTTAGTGAGAACCTCAGTGAACTTAGTGAGGGCCTCAAGAGCATAAAAAAGGACCAGTCAGAAATGAAGGAGGCACAGTTAGAAATGAAGGAGGCACTAACTGGAATAAAGAATAATTTACACAGACTCAATAGTAGAGTAGGTAAAGCCAAGAAGCAAACCATCAATTTGGAATATAAGGAAGCAAAAAACACCCAATCAGAACAGCAAAAAGAAAAAAGAACCCCAAAAAATGAGGATAGTGTAAGGAGCCTCTGGGACAACTTCAGGTATGCCAACATTCGCATCTTGGGGGTGCCAGAAAGAGAAGAGAGAGAACAAGAAATCAAAAACCTATTTGAAACAATAATGGCAGAAAACTTCCCTAACTTGGTGAAGGAAACAGACATACAAGTCCAGGAAGCAGAGAGAGTCCCAAACAAGATGAACCCCAAGAGGTCCACACCAAGACACATCATCATCAAAATGCAAAAAGTTCAAGATAAAGAGAGAATTTCAAAAGCAGCAAGAGAAAAGCAGATATTTACCTACAAGGGAGTTCCCATCAGACTGTCAGCTGATTTCTCAAAAGAAACTTTGCAGGCCAGAAGGGAGTGGCAAGAAATATTCAGAGTGATGAAAAGCAAGAACCTACAACCAAGATTACTCTATCCTGCAAAGCTGTCATTTAGAATCGATGGCCATATAAAGAGTTTCCCAGACAAGGAAAAGCTAAAGGAGTTCATCACCACCAAACCATTATTATATGAAATGTTGAAGGGTCTTCTTGAAGAAAAAGATAAAAAGTATGAACAAACAAAATGGCAATGAATACATATCTATTGACAATTGAATCTACAAACAAAATGAATAAGCTGACAGAAACATTCTCATAGATACAGAGAAATTTTATTGGTTGCCAGATGGGAAGAGGGTTGGGGGAATGGGTGAAAAAGGTGAAGGGATTAAGAAGTACAAATTGGTTATTAGACTGACAAACCTCAAAGGGAAGGGGGGTTGGGGGATGGGAAGAAATAAACCAAAGAACTTATATACATATATGCATAACCAATGGACACAGACAACAGTGTGGGGAAAGGCAGGAGGGGGGTGGGAATGGGGAAGAGGGGGTAAATGGGGGTAAAATGAGGAACATCTGTAATACATTCAACGATAAAGATAAGTTAAAAAAATAAAATAAAGTGATTGATGACCTGAAATGACTGACATGATTTCTCAGTGATTTAAGATCAGACTGATAAAGGAAAAAAGTATATACTAAAATCAAGAACTGTGTTTTATTTTCCTGTGGAAAAGTGCCAACATAGCAATAAATACTGTCTTAGCCAGACCCTCCCAACCTCAACCCTTCCAAAATTCATTCCCTGGCACATTCTCCTGGTTTTGGCCTGGGCCTATTAGAATTGTATTTATATTTCAAAATTTCCTTCCAGAGTATTTTGAGTCAAATCACACAAGCCTTCTATCTGTCCTTACCTGCTATTGGCACAGTTGACTACATTAAGGCCTAGCTAGGTCCTTAGTCAATTAAAAATTCATTTCTCATCACTTCATAGACAGTAAATTGGAAAAATCTGAAACACATAGAAATTTCTCAATACTGGTATAAACAGAAATTTCAATTACCTTGCCAGCACCAATTACAGAATATTTTGCTTAATGGAGAGCTGGGCCCTCATGTCATGTGAGAGCAGAGACAGTCTGTGCCCTGAAGAATGTTCACACACTGCCCTGCAGTTTTATCAGCATGCTTTGAGGTACCACGTTCAAATGCCTATGTGAAATTTAAATTGGGCCTGCTATTAATAGCTATAGGTCCAAAGAGAGAGGATTTGGGGAAGTCACATTTTTAAATTATTTTTTTCAATTTTATTGAGGTATATTAAGTACAATTTATCTTCTATCCATGTGATTCTCATTGTGCTCCAAGCAAGCTCCTTGGCTGAGCCTCCTAATCCTTTACTGCCTAAAGCTAACATATTGCTGGAGCCTCTAACATTCCTGTACAATCCTCTTGTCCCTTATCATTGCCTTGGTTATCAGTCAAAGTCTTGCTCAACTGGCTGACTCAGACTGCACTCTCCAGCCAGTTCATTGTTTCAGATGCACTGCTTTGTCACAGCATTCCACTGATGGAAAACGTGATGCTTCGCAAGGCATCCTGTCTCATCTTCCTTCCTACTTGCTTGACTTTTGGGCCCTCCATGATCCAGTCCCATCCACTCTGTCCTCTCTTTACCTACCTCCCCTCTGCCCCCCAAGCATTACTTCCAACAGTTCCCTTTCTTTTAGCTTGGTGGCTTAGACCCATATGTCATGCTCCCACACCCCCTTTTCCAGACCCAAACACCACTGTGCATGCGAAAGCACTTTGTAAATTGGACCACTTCCCACAAATGTTGCTATTGCACATTCTGCAAAACCTAGTTACAGCTACCCCTTTAAGCTTTCCCAGACTGGTTTATCTCATGATACAATTTAGCCCTTGATTTATAGTGTTGTATGGTAAAATGCATATGCCTCCTGACCCCAGAAATTTTAATAGAACATTTTATCTATTTTCATCTCAAGATCTGATTTTGGACACTAAATTAGCATTTAATTCATGAGCCTGTGCTGATATATGGTTATTTCATGTTCAGTCATGTTGTATGTCATCCCTTTACAATACATCACTTTAGAGATGGTTGTATAGACAGACCATATAGGAAAGTCAATAATGGATGATATAAACTGGGCTTTAATGTCCAGGTCAAAAAAGAGCAGCCGTTGTTTTCAGGGCCTCTGCTACATTAAAAAAAAAAAAAAAAATTGCACTGGACCCTCTGAAGTATTTTTTCTGGGTGCAAAAAACTCTTATTCAAAGAGCTGAGAAATGTTAGTGGAAAGGAAATTGTGGCAGAATCTGGCTTTCTTCATTATTGTGTCTTTGCTTGAAATTTGTGTGACTGCCAACACTCTAGCATTCTTTCTTCATCTAGAACAAGTTTTAGCTCCAATAACGTATTTGAGAATAGCCTGCTTGTATGTCAGGATAAAAAGAGAGTGCTATCAACCTAAGTTACAACTTCAGAGAAAATAGAAAAATAACTGGAAAGATGGACAAAAAGCTAGTTAAACATTTACCACATACTGCACAGCAAGGGAAACAACAGAATGAAAAGGCAACCTATAGACTGGAAGAAAATTTTGCAAACCATGTATCTCATAAGGGGCTAATATTCAAATTATGTAAGGAGCTCATGCCACTAACTCAATAGCAAACAAACAAACAAAGCCACAAATAAGCCCGGCTGGTGTGCCTCAGGGGTTGAGTGTTGACCCATGCACCTAGAGGTCACCGGTTTGATTCTCAGTCAGGGCACATGCCCAGGTTGTGGGCCAAATCCTCAGCGGGGGGGCATGCAGGAGACGGTCAATTGATGTTCTCTCTCATCGATGTTTCTATCTCTCTCTCCCTCTCCCTTCCTCTCTCTCTCAAATCAATAAAGAAAAAAAAAAAAAGAAAGAAAAAGAAAGAAAAGAAACCAACCTGATTTAAAATGGAAAAAAGACTTGAAAAGACAGTTTTCCAAAGAAAACATACAAATGGCCAACAAGTATATGAAAAGATACCCAACATCACTGACCAAGGATACACAAATCAAAACTACAATGAGGTATAACCTCAACTTGCCAGGATTAACAAAACAGGATAATTATTGATGAGGATGTGGAGAAATTGGAACCATCATGTACTGTTGGTGGAAACGTAAAATGGTGCAGCCACTATGGAAAATAATATGGAGATCCCTCAAAAATTAAAAAAAAATTGAAATCAATATTGCAAAAGATATCTGCACTTCTATGTTCATTGCAGTATTATTCACACTAGCCAAGATATGGAACAACCTAAATGTCCATCAATGGATGAATATATAAAGAAAATATATATAACAGAATATTACTGAGCCTTAAAAAAATAAGAAAATCCTGCTATATGCGACAACATGGATGAACCTTCAGGGACACTATGATAAGTGAAATAAGCCAGTCAGGGCAAGCACTGCATGATTCCATTTATTTGAGGTACCTGAAATAGTGAAACTCACAGAAACAGAAAGTAGAATGGTAATTGTGGGGTGGGGGTTGTGGGGAGGAGGGACAGAGTTGCTTTTCAATGGGTATAAACTTTCAGTTATGCAAGATGGACAAATTCTAGAGACTCGCTGTGTCTATAGTTGACAGTGTGCCTCTAGTAAACAATACTGTATAGTGCACTTTAAATTTTGGTAAGAGGGTAGACTTCATGTTAGTGTTCTTATCACAATAATAAAAAATTTTACCACATCTGATTTCAATAGACTTTGTGGCATGTGGTTGTGAGGGAAGGGGTGTCACAATCTTTTTACATCATTGGGGCCTCTCAAGTGGGGTTGCCAGATTTAGCAAATAAAAAATATAAGATATTGTACAGTATTAGGACATATACTACAAACACGTTGGTTGTTTATCTGAAATTCAAGTTTAACCAAGTGTCCTGTATTTCATCTGGAAACCTTACTCTAAAGGTCTGACTCCTGCCTTGCTGAGAGAGGCTAAGGAACGAGTATGAGGCCCAGCAGTGAGAGTGAGAGCCAAGTATTTGACCCGGAGATGTCTTTATCCTCTTGAGAGGACATCTAAACCCAGGTTGCTCTTCTCTGTGAAAGGCCAAAGATAAGAAAAGTGGATGTTCCCTTGAGGGGATCTTTTAAGAGAGGCCTTGTGAATAGGTATCACCATGAAAGGCCCAAACTCTGTTTTAGGTCTATTAATAAGTGAGCAGGGAGAGTAGAAAGGAGGGAGAGAGGAGAGGGAGGGAGGAGCACAAAGTCCACGGCAATGCTACAGTCTGCTCTCTCTCCTGGTTTGAGTCACTTCCTCACCCAACATGCTGGGCCAAGGTCTAGAATGTCCGAGCTGTCATCTCCTGTCAATGGTTTCTGTAGAAACATGAACAGAAAGGCCACCCACAGTCCAGTGAGGGCCCCCTTGTGCCTCTTCACTGCTGAGATGCAAATGCTCCTTGCCTAACCTAGCTGCCCAAGTGGCTGCCTTTAGACTGCAGGAGTCTGCATTCTTCAATTGCCAGGTGCTACAGAATTCAGACTTCCACAACTGGCTGCTACCTTTCTCAGATATTTCACTGGGAAGGAGCTGCAGATTGCCACAAGAGTTCAGAAACATGAGCAAGGCACAGAAGAGCAACAGGGAACGTGGCCATAGTTGCCTTCCCTGCTTATCAAATTAAAATCTCTCACAGAAATAGAAATTGAATTTATTATCTTCCATATTGGAAAAGTAGGTCACTGCTGAGAGATAGAGACCTCTTCTCTCTTCAAGTAAGCATTTGACAAATGAAATCATTTTTCTAAAGGTTATGGAATAACAGCCATTTTGACCCCAGCCATGGTCACAGAGCAAAACTAAATACATTTGGAGGGAATCAAATACGATTTCAGAAATCTGAGTTTAAAAGTGCTTAGTTCATTAAAAGAATGTATGTGTGGCTTTAAAATTTTCCTTCTTTTGGAATTATATACATTCTCCCAGAAAAAATAGCTGATTAAGGAAAACTGTCTCATTCCAAGGGGTGAAAATAACATGACAATGAAAGAAGAGCTAACTAGTTGCAATGCCTTTTTTTTTTTTTTTTAATCCTGAAAAATGTTATGTCCTGAATGGACAAGGATATAGCTAAAGGAGGTTCCGGCTCCTTCCTTTGCTCCCTTGACCCCCTATACCCTGGAGCCTGGTTAAAGGTTTATGTGGCAAACAGCTGGCGCCCTCTGCTGGAAAATAACCAACGGCATTGCTTCCCTGCTGTAGAAATCAGAACTTAATATTTCGGTAAAGACAGGAAACGAAAGTATTCATTTTCTGCTCTAATCTAGTATTGTCTACAATGATATTTTATTTTCTAAAAGTTTAAACAGCAAACTATGAAATACTGTTAAGTAATTAACAGAATATTCAATGTTTACAAAAATTCATTGAGAACTTTAACAAAGAAAGCCAATGAATTCAATTTACATTTTAAACTATTTAATAGAGGTATTTGTTGTACATGTAGTTTCAGTTTGACATAAACACAAAATTTCTCTATGAAAACATTTAACCTGAGTTGGAAATCTGAACTGAAGAAATTCTAATTCACGAAAATAATTCTCTTCAAAATATAAGCAATGATTGCTTCCTGGTTGAGGAGTTTCCCTGAAGTTCAGGGCTCAGTCCCAGGACAGGAATGAGGGAAAACTCCTTGTAGGTCAAAAGCTCTGCTGAAGTCACAGGACTGCACCTGCGGGCCCTTAATCAGGGTGAGCTTTCTCAAACAGCCCCGGAAGGAGGTCTGGCTGCTCAGGCAGTTCTGCTTTACGTCCGCTGTTTAGGAAAGAAGGGAAGTCCTGCTTAATTTTTTTAAATGACATGGACAGCACAATACAAACGAAAATAAGCTCAACAGGTTTCTATATTAAAATTAGAATAATATTATTTCACATACGTGGCTTCTGTGATAAGTCAACGAAAACTTTTAACATGTAATGATTTTAAGGCATAGTTGTGACTTAAAAAGTCATAAGAAGTGTTTATTTTAGCATTTGTTACAGTTACTTGGAACATCTGAAAATGCATAATTCTAACCCGAAACTCATGTGAGAGAATAAGACACATGTGTTTGTCCTCTAAAGTGATTATCCACCACAAAATGATCCCTTATAATGGGAGTCATCTAAGATGACTTGCCTCAGTAAACTCATCCAGCTTACTTGACATCACTTCCAATGTTCTCCAAGTCTTACCTAATCATCAGTTTACATGTGTAGATTATTTTAATTTTCCAAGAATTCCTAGGTATTTGAAAAGGTCTTTCTAAAATGTAAAGGATTTGTTACCCAAACCATGTATATTTGTTACTATATCCACCTGAACTGACACTTCCCCTAGTGACAATGCCCCTTGAAAGTGAATGAGCAGAGCAGACACCCATACACACCAGGATAGCCGCCGACATAAATGGGATTGTTGGTGTCCACCGAGGTGGACTGGATGTGTGGACTTTCAGCATGAACTGCGTTCCCATCGACGACCAGCACCACACGGTGTTTGCTTTTGTTGGCTTGCAGGGTGTGCCATTTCCCATCACAGAGCGTGTCGGCAGACTTGGGCTCATATGTGGCTGTTATCCTACCAGCACCATTGTTAACATGAAACAAGAGCTAAACAAACCACAGACACAAGCAAATATGTTTGTGAATGTTTCCATATTTAAGGAACACAGTCCATTTATATAAACCGCTTAAAGTGGATAAAATCCCAGCATTTTGTCAAAAAGGAGACTGAACTATAACAACAAACATTCATTTTTAAAAATAGCCTCTTAAAGAATTCAGATATGCCCTGGCCAGTTTGGCTCAGTGGTTAGAGCGTCGGCCTGCAGACCAGAGAGTCCCAGGTTCGGTTCCCGCTAAGGGCACATACCTTAGTTGCAGTTTGTCCCCGGCCCTGGTTGGGGTCATGTGGGCGGCAACCAGTCGATGTGTCTCTCTCACATCGATGTTTCTCTCTCTCTCTTCCCCCCTCTTTTCCTCCCGCTCTATCTGAAGATAAATGCAAAAAATGTCCTTGGGTGAGGATAAAAAAAAAAATTAAAAAAAAATAAGAATTCAGATGCTATCTTATCCCTGAAATTTCAGAAAGGGCAATGGCAGCCTCCCATGGGAACAAACCTGAGCCACTATCTCAGCATTGCCCTCAAATCCCTCCCCTTTACAGGATAACAGGAGCTGATGGGTTTACTGAGGGTATCAATTCACAGCAGTTGCTAGCACCTGTGAAACCACATTCACCAACTCCATTCTGACGCACTACAGATGCTGTTCCGCAGCCCGAGGTAACACAAAATCTAAGACTTGCGAGAGATGGGAGGGAGGAATTTTAAGTATACTGCTGTAAGGTTCTTCTATGTGAAGCTCAACTCAGTATTACTTCAAGGTAGATTGTGACAAATTAAAGATGAATATTATAAACCACTGGGCAACCACTACAATGTTTTAAGAGAACAATAAATAATAATTCAATAATAGTGGTAAAATACACAATACATCAGACATTACATTGTTTGCAACTATTACACTTCTGATAACATTTTTCAGATGTCACATAAAAATGTGCAAATGGATCCACAATTTTTCAAAATTCTCTTGAAGTGCAGATGAGGAAAAACGTTGGCTATACGCCACTGTGTAGAGAAGCTGCAATATGGTGTAGAGGCAGTTTTGTTTGGACATGAAGTGGGAAGAAGAGGTGAAGGGCAAGAGGTCAAATGACTTTCTTATATTCTCCCCACCCCCATTCTAGGATCTTCTGGGGACCAAAAACTGAGTTGGCAATAAGCAGGAAATGCTGGAAACAAGCTTTCCATTGGAGGAATCTAGAGCAGAGACTTGCTCCTTGTTTTTCTGGAGGCAGTCGCTCAAGAAGAGTCAAGCACCTTAGTCCCACACCAACCTGAGCTGACCGCAGTGTAGTATGAAAGGTGGCAAAGTGCAGTTAGACAGAGAGAGGACCCGAGACCACCACCCTCGCCATGTCTTATGAGTGGCATGGCAGACATCCCCAAGCTCTCATCTGACCCTCTGGGGAATACAGAGAGTGGCTGAAGAAGAGGCAGCAATGTCCATGACAGCTGGGATGGGAAACCTGATCTACAAGGGACATTGGCCAATTCTCCAGGAGCAGTCCCCACACTGGCGAGGCGGAGACCTGAGACTGCTCCTTCCAGCCAGCCAGGGACAGCTGGCTAAGTGCGCACAAGGCAGAGTCTGCAACTGACGATGAGGAAAGTCGAGTTATATCTCACCTGCTGTCAGGAGAGAGCACACAGAAAACAAAAAGGGAAATTAAGACTCCTTTCTGCCCTGGCTGGTTTGGCTCAGTAGTAGAGCATTGGCCCGCAGACCAATGAGTCTCGGGTTCGATTCCGGCCAAGGGTACATACCTCAATTGAAGTTCGTCCCCGGCCCCGGTCAGAGTTGTGCGGGAGCCAACCAATCGATGTGTCTCTTTCATGTTGATGTTTCTCTCTCCCTCCCTCCTTCCTTCCCACTCTATATGCAGATAAATAGAAAAATATCCTCGGGTGAAGATTAAAAAAAAAAAAAGACTCCCTTCCCCCAAATCTTGCCAATAAGGTGCACCTAGATGGACCCAAAGGGGAGAGGAAGAAAGAATCGGCAGGAACTCTGAAGGAGGCAGGTTTAAAGCAGAAGAGACTAAAGTACTGTTAACGGTTGAGTTCATTTTGTTCCCAAGTTGAGGACTAGAGCCTGAAAAGCAAGAGCAGAATAGTTATAGAAAAAAATTGTATTTTTTGCATTAAAAAATTAAACAGTAGTACATCATCCCATGGAATACTCTGCAAATAAAGAGAAATGAACTATTGATACACATAAGAACCTGGATGAACCACCAGAAAATGAGGCTGAGTTGAAAAAATCTCAGGAGGACACACACATACGGCATGACTTCATTTGTATAACAATCCTGAAATAACAATTAGAGAGATGGAGAACAGAGCAGTGGCTGCCAGGGGTGAGGATGCAGGGGGAGAAAGAGAGAGGGGTAGCTCAAGGGAGACTTGTAGTAATGGTACAATCGCGTGTCTTGACCGTGGTGGGGGTTATATGAAGGTACACATATGGGAAAGCACATGTACACGTATAACAGGAGTAACTTAAACTCAGAGGACTGTGCCAATGTCAATTCATAGATTTGGTGGTGTGCTAGGACTCTGCAAGACGCTACCGCTGGAGGAGCCTAGGTGAAGTGTGAAAGAAGACTCTGTACATTTCGCTGCAACTTCCTACGAATCTGTAATTATTTCCAAATAAATTTAGGGAAAATGGAGCATCAGTTCAGCAATTCAGTTTCAAATTATTCAGGAAAACAAGTTCTTTGTACTGTAGTTATAGTTTTGCTTGAAATTCAATTTCAAAATCATTTAAAGAAATTATTTAAAAGTATTTTAGGATTATCTATTTTTTAATATTAACTGAACCTTTTCTCCATTCCATTAAAGTGGATAATTGGAAGTGTGGGTCTAGGTATTTCTACTGCTTCTCAACTGCTCTGTCTCTGACACTGGGGCAAGGGGGGACCTCACTGAGACGAAGCACCTACCTTGCCATTCACAATCTCTAATCCAATGGCATCCACTTTGGCACTGCTGATCCCCAGGAGGACGCCGTTCTCAGAGGACGTACGAAACTCAAGTGTGATGTTTACATCTGATCGAACTTTGTAGCCTTCTTTGACTGAAAAACACAAGGAGAGCCCCGAGTTATGGGCGCATCGCACCTGGCCCAGGAGGCTCAGGCGTGGAGAGAGCCCACCACTGGACAGGCTGGACATGTGGACTCCTGACTGAGGTTCGGGACACCTGGCCCCAGCTCTTTCTCTGGATCCAGCTCCCTCACCAGCAAGTCACCTCTCTCTTCTGAGCCTCAGCCTGCACATCTGTAAGATGAAGTGACACTTCTAAAAAAGACACACTCAGCGGGGCTAAGCCAGACTGCAGCCAAAGCAGGCCATCCTCTCATCTAGAGCCATGCGGGGAAAAGCAAAAGGGATATGTTCCAATATAATCCCTTCATCATCTATATGAGAATAGTTCATTTTACATACTAGGTGTTTTTTATTTTTAATTTCTATTTATTGATTTGAGAGAGGGTGGGGAGAGACATCAATTTGTTGTTCCACTTATTTATGCATTCATTGATTGATTCTCGTATGTGCCCTGGCCGGGGATTGAACCCGAAACTTTGGCGAAACAGGATGATGCTCCAACTCCAACCAACTTAGCTACCCAGAGCCCCCACTAGGTTTTGTTTGTTTGTTTGTTTGTTGTTTTTTTGTTTAAGTGGAGATTTAATTTAGCAAATTTTTTATTCAGGTGAATAAAAATGTTGCGATAAATTGGGGACATCAGCAATAGCAAGCAGTTGTTACCACACCCAGGCTGAAGGAAAAATGGAAGAAGGTGGTGTCACCAGAGCTCGGAAGCACAGAGTGAGGGTGAGAAGTGTACTAGCTTCCCCCTCCTCCCTCCTGCCACAGTCTCCTCCAGAACCTCCTGGAAGCCAAGCAGCAGAGGAGCCAAAGAAATGAGCTCCCTGTGATGGAAAGGAGAACTAGGTGGAGAGGAGCATGGTTCTGAGTGCAAACAGGAAGTTAACCAGCAAATTAAGTATCTAAAATGAGGAGACGTCCGGCTGGTGTGGTTTACTGGTTGAGCATCGACCCATGCACCACGAGGTCATCCATCAGTTTGATTCCCGGTCAGGGCACATGCCCAGGTTGTGGGCTCAATCCCCAGTGGGGGGCATGCAGGAGGTGGCCAATCAATGTTCTCTCTAATCGATGTTTCTATCTCTCTCTCCTTTTCCCTTCCTCTCTCTCTAAAATCAATAAAGGAAAAAAAAAATTTTTTTTAATAAAATGAGGAGGCAATGTCAGATACATGATCAGGGCTAGTTCTAAGCCTTGAGGAATTCACATTCTAAGGCAATTTACAGATTTAAATTCCTCTACTTCTAATTGATTAATATTTCCAACAATCCAAATGGAGTTAATTTCTTTATCAAATCTGACTTGCATTTGGCTGGCTTGTCTAGATATTTCATGCTGCTGACTTTTAATTCAAAGGCCTTTTTGAACTTGGACAGCGAGAGCGGGTCTTACATAAACTTGGGGAGGGTACAGATGAAACCAGGGCCACACATTGCCAGGGGCAGCACTGCCCTGGGGGCGGGCGCCTTTGTCAGGCATTCTGTATGGCACAAGAAGTGAGAAGACTTAGACATTAGAAGTGGAGAAATCAGAATAAACAGGAACATTTAACTAAATATGGTCTTGCTGCGGCCTTGTCCAGTGGGTCCTGCCCTATCACGTAATTCTTAGACCCATATCATTTTCGAGTGCAGGTTAATCCCAAAGATTTCTCTTGAGGTTGTCGATAATACGTACCAAGAGCTGCATATCCACTTCCTTCAAAGAAAGTTCCTTCTTGGGCCTCTGCATAGCACTCGGCTACTGCAAATGCAGACACTGGGCTGTCCTTGTCCAGCGGCTCGCTGTTCACTGTCACCTCCCCAATGCAAGCGGGGATGCTGTGGGTGATCTAAACCAAACGACATGAGTGCATGGTGGTGGATACAATGAGAAGGGCAAGGGCCCATTTTCCTATACTCAACAAAACACATTAAAATATTATTATTTGGTTTTTAAAATCAAATTGCCACAATACTTCACATGAATGTCCAACTTAAAGCTACTTCAAGTATTTTTGCTAATAATACAGTAAATATATTTTCTATTATTTTGAGTAAATATCGTGGAAATTAAGAATGAGGAATTTTCTACTCCGCAAATACAAATTCCCTGAACTCTCCTGAATTGAACTGGGGCTGTGGCTGTGGAAAGAAAATTGATGTTCATTAACTAAAAGGAGGGCGGCTGAGCTTCGAGGGGAAGCCCAACACACACATGTAGGGACGCGGTTGGAAAGGTTTGCATCTTTCAGCCAAACCCCAGGTCCAAAAAAAGGGCAATTTAAACATAAACACGTTCCTCTAAAAATAAACACAATGATGATAAAGGTAAAATGGGCCCCAAACAGAAAACGCTCCTTACATTTCCAATGTTCCTGGACCTGTAATCGGAGGGAAGTCCTCCTAGGTACAACTTTCCTTCCACATCCAGGGTGGTGCCATCTCCCACCAGGGTCGCCATGGGGGACTCCAGGCCATCAACTGTCACGAAGCCCTTTCTTTTAAAGTACTCTGTCTTGACCTAGAGCAAAATGAAAACATCCATCATTTTTAAGGATGAGAAAACTCAACACATGCTTGTTTGCAACTCTGTTCATGATAGCTGTAATGACCTGACTGACATCCTGAAGGATGGCTAAGAGTCTTACACAGCTGGTGTTGTGGAGAGACTGAGCCTGGCAGAGGCGGGAAGCAGGCACAGGAAACGCATGACCTAGAGAAGAAAGTGTTCCAGAGTCCTAGTGAAAAGAAAGCAGGAGCCATGATCCCAGGTTTGGCCCATCCAAGCCTTGGTGGGCTTAATGTACTTCTTGTGAAGTGGAGAACATTTCTGGTACTTTCATTTATTCCACCGATGTTTGCTGAATGCCCATGAAGTGTCAGGCACTGAGCTAAGCCCTGGGGATATTTCAGGAAGCAGAAAAGGTCCCTGACAGCAAGGTGCTTATATTCTATAGGACAGATAGCAAACACAAAGCAAGCTAGAAATCCTAGGGAATAATCGCACTACGAGGATAGATGGAATGAAACTTGGAAGGAGTGACCAGAAACTTCCAAGAGCGTACCGTGTGCCACTTGCCATCACTGAGCAGCGCGGGATGGGAGACCTTTGTTCTTCCTTTCCCAAGATCAAACATGAAGTGGAGGTGGCCCCCGTGCAGCTGGAGTGTGGCATAATCCACTTGGTTCTGGTGAGCCATGTAGTAAACCAGACCACTGGACGCAAACGTTCGGATACTTAGCTGAACCGAGAGCCTGCAGAAAGACAAGAGCTCAGCCCTCAGAAAGGAATAAGCTTTCACATTTGCTTTCTAAAATAACCTCAAAGTGAGAACCCAATAATTATGCCAACATTTATATTTAGCATCTCAGGAGAGTGAGTCACTCATTTACCCACCAGTTCATTCCACTAACGGTTGCTGTGTGCCTCTGTTCCAGGAGCTGAGGCTAAGGCAGTGACCAAAGGGAAGTTCCCTTATCCCACGAAACGAACACCAGAATATACCAGAGAGCGAGGCTTGGGTCGTGAGGCGGCCAGTGGTGGCCACATTAAGTAGTCAAGTAGGCACTTTGAAGACGGTATTTCGGCTGAGCTCTGAGTGACAGCAGGAGCACGCTCCACAGACCTCTGCAGGAATCCTCAGTAGGGCCACGTGGGAGGAGGTGCCACCACATGGGGGGAGGGAAAGGTGTGTCTGGTGCCCTTCCACAGAAGGCAGTGCGATGTTGCTGGAGCTCACTGGGCTGGGAAAGGGGGCGTGGCCCCATCCTCGCGAATGAGGGGCTCTGGGAGGCAGTATTCAGATTTTATTTTAAGTGCGTTGGGAAGTCAGAGGAGGGTTTTGAGAAGAGTGAGACTTGATTTATATCTTAGAAGAAACTCCTGAAGTGAAGAACAAATGAGATGGGGCCAGGGTGAGAGCAGGATCAGCCAGGAGCTGTTTAAGTCCACCAGGCCTGGCGGTGGCGCAGGCTGGGGCAGGGGCTGCGGAGGAGGTGAACTGAGGCACGCAGTGTTCTGGAGGAAGAAGCAATGGAGCTTTCAGATGGACTGAATTTGGAGAGTGAGGGAAAGAAAATAACCTCTAGGTTTGGGCCTTGGGCAGCCAGGTGAATGGTAATGATGTCTACAGAATGGCAGAGACCAGAACAGGTTTGCGGAAGACTGTGAATTTCCTTTTGGTGTACTGAGGTTGAGGAGCCTGTCCCAATCCATGGAGATGTCAAGTAGCCAGTTGGATATACAATTCCTGAGTTCTAAGTGAAGGTCAGGGCTAGAGATGTGGGTGTTGGCAAACAGAAAGTATTTCAAAGCCGCCCTGGGAGAATACGTGGAGGGGGCCCTGGCCTTCACTGATGGAAGAGGAGCCGGCAAAGGAGATCGAGCAGGAACAGGCGGGAGAGAGCAGGAAATCAGGAGCGTGTGGGCCAAGGGTGTCGAGTGGCCACGTGTGCATGCTGCTGCTGACGGCCCAGCAGAGGAGGCACAGGGACGTGGCCACGCGAGTCTCAGCACGACTCTGGCAGGAGCAACAGAGGAGCGCTCGCTTTGGCAGCACACACACTGAAATCGGAGCAATGCAGAGAAGAGGAGCATGGCCCCTGCACGAGGATGACCCGCACATTTGTGAAGTGCTCCATGTATATACAAAAGAGCAACAGAAAGTGAGGGGAGGCTGATGGATGGGTAGGGGAGGGAATGCGGGGTGAGAAAAGGGACAGCCACATAAGACAACTCCTTCAAGAAATTAGTGTGCAACAGAGCCAGGACACCGCGTGTGAGGGACTGGGGAGGGGTGTGGAGTCTCCTGGAGAGTTCTGTTTTACAAGTTAGAAACTACTAGGGAGGGCGTGGTTACAGGCACAGACTCTGGGGCCATATTGCCTGGGTTTGAATTCCAGTTCTGCTGTGTGACTCTGAGCAGATGACTTAACTTCCCTGTGCCTCAGTTTCCTTGTCTATGAAATGAAGATAACAATGACACCTTCCTCATAGGAGAGTTATGAAGACATAGTTAGGGTGCGTGTGTAAAAGTCCGAGACCGTCTGTGGCACAGCGTTTGCTCCTCTTCTCATCACTGACGACGAGAGTGGTGACGCTTGTTTTTATGCAGATGGGAATCATGTATGAAAGAGGGAGACTGGGTGCTGCCATTGTCTCTGAGAGGAGAGAGGTGACTGGCTCTGAAGGGCAAGCGAGAGGGAGAACAAGGACTGTCCCTCGTGGTGGCAGGGGAGAGGTGGAGGGCTGGGGACAAAGGCAGTGGATTGCCCTTTTTGGAGGTGGACAGATGAAGAAGTTCTGTCTTCTCAATGAGGCAAGTCATCAGCTGGGACACAAAGAGGGGTATATGAATTTTGAGATAAGAGGAGAAACCATGAAAAAAAATAATCGCATTAGAGGAATATGTGAGCTCCCCACGCAGCCGGGGGCTCTGTGTGGCCACGGCCTGAACGTGAAACAGGTGGAAGGAGGCGTGCACTTCTGCGGCCTTGACCACCAGCTTGTGTTGGGGCCTGACTTAGGCCAAGTGTGGGCTTTCCTGTGTTCACGGTAGAAGAGATGAGAGTGTTAAGAGGGTCTGCAAAGGAACATGTGTGAAAATGGCATCCAACCCCTCTGAGTGGGGACAGATTGTGCTGCGGGGCTGGAGAAGGGGGTGGCGATCATGAGAAAGTGTGAGGGCGTAGAGGTCTTGATGCAGCTGAGGAACTCCTGGGGGAGAACAGAACGGAGATGAGGAAGGGGTCGGTTAAACAGGAGCCCTGAAGCAGAGAGTTTGAAGGTGGAGTAAATACTTACGAAGCAGGCAGGGGTATGGCCAGGAGGAGAGGGTGGCTGAGGAGGAAGGAGGAAAAGAGCTCTGACAGACTGGAGCCGGAGGACCCGGAAGGTGAGGTGTTGGGCGGCTGTGAATTCAGGGAGAACGATGGCAGGAGTGGTGGAGAAAAGACACTCAGCTAGGTCTGAGGGTGATGGGGTTGCTCACAGAGGGCAGCAACAAGAGACGCAGGGCATGGCAGAGCCTGGAAACGTGAACTTCGGATCAGAGAGAGAGTCCGAGGAGAGGCGGGCTGTGGAGTCGGAGGGACCTCAGCCAGCCTCAGGCCTCGGGATCTGTGGCATGTGAGACGGCTGCGCCTAAGAAGGGTCTTTGGGGACAGGTGAATGTGTAGACAGGGTGGGCCCAGGAATTTTGAGCAGCACAGCGAAAGAGTCTGGGTAGACAGTTTCATCACATGAGTGAAGGCTCACAGGAGAATGGGGCAGAAAGTCTAGATGATGATAGATCTGGGGGACTTCGGATTCCGGAATGAAGAATGATTTAGACAGATTCCTCCGTACTTTCCTGCATACACACAAATAAGCGAAACCAGCCATTTACAAGGGGTGAACCCCACTGAGCCACACTGTAAGCATCTGGTTTGCATGAGGCTGCATTCCTGTCTCTGCCTTCTCACTGTAGCCTTTTGGTTGCCAGCTGAGCACTCCATAATAAAATGCAAGAAGCTGCTTTGGGGAAAGACCACTGCTAACAAATACCTCCCTATTCATCTGGCAACAGGACACCTCAGAAGGACTTTGGAACAATGCTCACCTCTTCCTGACAGCCAGCTGGTTGAAAGGCAGCACGAAATGGCTGCCTGGCGCGAGGCCAAACTGGTGAGCGTTGGGGACACGCTCTGGGGCTCGGTCCACGGCACACTGCTGCTGTAAGAGACGCAAAAGACTCTCAGCCACGTGCTGCCAGGATCCCCACTAACACATGCACATTTTTCCATGAAGAAAACATCTCAGAAGCAATTGTATCAGAAGACCAACAACCACAAATACATGTTTGCACTAATTTAATCTTCTTTGCTTTAAATAATTTACTCGTCGGCCTTTTATCTCTCCCAGAAGGCAATTAGAGCTCCTGTCATTCACCTTAACCCCAATCAAGTGGTGAGGCCTTGCTGCTGCCCCACCCCAGCCCTAGCTCGGAAGGGCCTGGAGATGCCAGCCCTGCAGGAGCAGCTGCAGCACAGGCCTGGGACACGGGTGACAGCAGGGCCTCCAGGTTTGATGCCTCTAGCTCCTCATGGATAGGAGAAGGTGAACCCGAGAGGAGCCAGCTGGAAGGGAATCCTAGACCCCCAGGGCAGAATGTGAGGAGCCAGAGAAGGTGCCTGGGCACCTGCAGTGCCCAGCAGTGCCCTCTACACACTGACCCTAAACCAGGTGAGGCCCCAGACTCAGTTTCCCCGCTTGGGGAGGGCAGGTGCTACCAGAGAACTATCCTGAACTCAAAGACTAGCCTGAAGGAACTGCTTTTCTCGTGACTGCACCATCATCTAAGTAATTATGCATGCTTTCAACCAAGGAAATAGAGAAACCGGAAAAGGGAAGAGAAAAAAAAATGACTGTCATTAAAAATATTTGGTCAAAACTAGCTTTTCCTAGGTGAATTAAATCCTTTTTTAAAAGCAACAATGATATGTACAATGGCCTACGTTAAGTACTTATTTTCATGTTTCTGACTAAATCCAAAGTGATCATGAGCCCTTACAGAAACTCTCTCCAAAAGCTTGCGGGCTCCAGCTGATACGGCTCAGTTGGCTGGGCGTCCTCCCGTGCACCGACCCAAAGGTCGCAGGTTAGATTCCCGTTCAGGGCACATGCCCGGGTTATGGGCTCGATCCCAGGTAGGGAGTGTGCAGAGGGCAGCCCATCCTTGTTTCTCTCTCTCTCCTTTTCCCTTTAAAAATCAATAAAAAAATCTTGGGGGAAAAAAAAGAGAGACAGAGAAAAGCTTGTAGTATGGCAGCCAAATGAGGGTACCTGAGCATCATACCCTGCAATTCGTAAAGGCTGTGCCATGAAATCTGTGAGTTTGCTGAGGATTATACCCTTCTCTGCCCCTGTACTGCTTTCCATCAAAGGGATGACTCCTAACCTGTCCAGGCTCCTTTGCAAAGTGGCTTCCAGCTGGTTCTGCCAATGGAGGGTTGTGCTGGGAGACTGGGGGGTACTTGGGTGGAAAAGCCAAGTGTTTCTCCCTCCCTCAGGCTCCTGTGGCCCCCCTGGCACAGCCTGTCTTCTCTGCTTCCGTGTCCCCCCAGAAGGCTCACTCCCCCAGGCAGGGGCTCCCAGCCTCAGGCACCTCCCTCTCTCCTCACTGCTCTGTGTGCTCGTTCAGCTTCCCCTACACTTTGAAATGAGGCCCCCATTTTAATTTCCTCTGGGCTGTGCTCTTTTTCCTGATGGGAACTGCCTGATTCAATGAAGGAAAGCCCCTCTTACCGGACGTGGTAAAGGCTGAGGCTCTGGCGGGAGCTCGCCGTCCTCTCCACGAAGAGCCAGCGTCGGCCCTTCTGAAAGCAAGCAGGTGTCCAAGTCCACTTGCTCAGAGCCAACCGCACCAGTGAAATCCAAAAGTCTAGATACAAACAAAGTGTTTTCAAAATTGATTAAGAGACTATAAGCCAACACATGAATCAATGTCATCTGATTAATGAACACTTAAAATCTGTTAAAAAACATTGATACATTACTCTTAGAGTATCCAAATTGACCATCTTTCACAGTGACTAGGTCCAGATATCCTTATATATTCTCTTGTTTGATGTTTCTGCTCCTCCCTATGTTGTCCACCCAGCCGTTCCTAAGCATCCATCCTTCGGGAGTTGGCTCAAATGCGCTCACCTCCCCCTGTAGCCATGGCTGGGCCGCCTCAGGGCCAGATTCAGTCTCTGGCTTTCAGAGCACTGCACAGTGGCTTCAGCTACATACTGCTTCTTTCGTACGGGTCTCCCTTTGCCAGAAGGTCACGAACTACACTTGTCCTAAGTCTCTTTACCCTGAAGCCCTTGCAGCATGTCCACTGCCTGCACATGCCCTACTGGCACACTCTGAGGACACGGCTGCCAACACACAGGAGTGTTTCTGCCCTACTGAGTTCCTGGCCTCACAGCTTTCAGGAACACAAAGATGCTTGATCAATTAATTATTGAGCAGAATATTGGGTAAATAAATACATCAAGTATACAAATAACTAAACCTAGGGTCTGATATTATAATTGTGTTGAAACCCAAAGCAACGTTTTATTCTTTCTGCAAATTTCAAGGACTCTGAAGGGGTTCGTTCTTTCACAAGGAAGGACACTGAAGCCATGCAAGATTCAAGTCCTTGCTCAAGGTCACAAGGCGGCAAGTCAAGAGGGGAACGTCCGTCTCCTGACGCTCAGCGCACATTTAGTTTCTCCTGTGCAGACTCTGGTCTGCCCAGGTCTAAGCATGGCTTTCGTCCCCCCAGCACGCTGACCACAGGCACAGGGTCAGTAGGGAGGAATGAAATGCCCATGAGCACATGTTAATTCTCTTCCACATCATGAGCTCTGCACAGGGGATGGAACCTTCCAGTTAGTAATTAGGCAGTAATTGTTTTAGAAGGAGTCACTAATAATTGGAAGCTGCAAGGAGCCCAGTTGTAAAGGTTCCTTTAAATCAGTGACCTCCAGACAAGAAACTTCCATCAAAAAATCTCTACATTCTCTTAAATGCATGCCAAAAATATATTTGACTTCTGCTGTTTATTGATAGTCCTGTGGAACTAATGTTCAATTATTATTTTTTAATATGTGACCAGATCTATACATTATTTTATTCCAATAAAATCCATTTGGGAGACTTTCACGATAGAACAATGGGGTTCACTTCAGGAACTTATAAAATTTTAGGCAATCTCAAACAGCACAATTAAATGGCAGATTAGTGTCAGTACTCAATATTGAAAGATCCGGAAGTCACAAACACGCTGAGGGCACAGCTATACTTACTCCATGTTAAAGATAAGGTTTCTGATACAGCCATGGAATGATCTTCTCATCTTGAGCACTGCTGCCCCCTCACCCTCTGGAATCCCCCCTATGTACAGCTTGGACACATCTATTGTCATGCTTTCCACTGACGGGCCCAAGTTCATTTCTACAGGATTTGTCTCATCCAATTGGACAGTGATAATTCTAAAAGGTCGAAGGAGAAAATAAAGGAAATATAATGAAAATTAACTATCCACTTGAATACATAATTCCACAAGTACATACTAAATAATAAAAGTTCCCTGAAAATAAATTTTAATATGACATTGTGTGTGAATAAAAAGGTGAATCTTGAAAATTAAAACCTACAATTGAACATTCTCCAAAAATGAATGGAATGTTATTAAATATTATTAAATTCAATTAGTTTTTGGACAGTATTTTTCTTTTACTTCTTTACCTGTAATAAAATTCCCAGTGTGCTTTTAAAACAATTGGTCTATTTGAAGGGAAATATATAGGAATGTTGATATTGCACTATTTACTATCTTATTCTTCACATTTTATCATTTACTATTTTACCATTTATTATTCATTATTGATATAATGCTATTTACTAATATTATTTGTCACAGGATTAACTTAATGTAAAGATAACTTATACTGGGCCTCAGAAAAGGGCAGCATTAAGGTTCAGTTATGAAAATTCTGCAAATATCTTATGACAAAGCACATAAACCATTCCTAAGGAGGTATTCAACAAGGCTGTAGAATTATTTTGGAACTATGAAAACTCTGACTGCTATAGTAATCATCCCAATCATTCATACAAAGAGGACCATAACAAGGTTCCTGCTGGGGAGCCTTCACGAGGTCACCATGCCCTAGTTACAGAAATACCTCCCGCTCCTCATCACGGAGACAGAATGCTCCTGTCCGTCGTCGTATGTGCCCGTGGGGGCATGCAGGAGAGCTCTTCTCAGGCTCGTTCCAGCCCCAGAATTGACATGCACTTCAATGTGGCCTTCAATCAGCGCGATGGAAAAGAAGGGCTGGAAAGATGCGTAGAGAATGCCACAGAAAAAAAAATTACTATATGATTTTTTAAATTATCACCTAATGAAGATGATGTGGGAATATTAGCTCCAAGTAAAAAAAATCACCATCTAAAACAACCATTTTAAATTTTGTATATTACTTTCTAATCTCTATTCATATACTTTACATTCTATATTATGTTATTACCACACACCATATCAGAGATTTGCATTTCCACATAGTCTTCATACTTATTATTTATTGCTACATTATGTACCAACAAATACATACATTGTAAGTGATTAATCTATTTCTCTTTTTTCCAGTGGTATTAAGATATAATTTACATCTAACACTGTATTAGTTTAAGATGTACAACATAATGATTTGATATATGTATATATTGCAAACTGATTACAATAAGTTTAGTTAACATACATGTCTTGGCTATTGTAAATAATGCTGCAATGAACATGGGGGTGCAGATCTTTTCCAGGTAGTGGTTTCATTTCCTTCCAGTATATTCCCAGAAGTAGAATTGCTGGATCATACTGTAGTTTTCTTTTTAACTTTTGAGAAACCGCCATACTGTTTTCCATAGAGGCTGCACCAATTTACATGCCCACCAAGAATACAGAAGGGTTACCTTTTCTCCATAGCCTTGGTCACATTTGTTATTTCTTGTCTTTTGGATGACTGTCACTCTAACAGATGTGAGGTGCTATCTCATTGTGGGATCTATTCCTTTTATTGTTAAAAATATAGGTAGTTTTCCCTGGCTGGTGTGTCTCAGTGGCTGGAGCGTTGGCCCTCACACCAAAGGGTTGAGGGTTTGATTCCCGGTCAAGGGCATTTACTTGGGTTGCAGGTTCGATCTCTGGCCCTGGTTGGGGTGCTTGAGGGAGGCAACCAATGGATGTGTCTCTCTCACATTGATGTCTCTGTCTCTCTCTCCCTCTCTCCCTTCCACTCTCTCTAAAAATCAATGGAAAAAACGTCCTCAGGTGAGGATTAATAAAAAAAATTTAGGTAGTTTATATATAATTTTTAATGACCATACATAATGAACATTTAACTTTTTTTCTTGTGAAATCATTTCTAATATTTATAAAAGTGGGATTAATGGTTGAAGGGTTTGAAAATGTTTAAAGCTCTTAAAACTTTGTGCGGTGTTGAGAGGAGGTCCACCAGCAGAACTGCTGGCATTGCATGACCGCGTTCCTTCTCGCTGACTTCATAGCGAACTTTGATTTGCAAGTGGTCCTGTTAAGACTGGTGGAAGAAAATAGTTTGATGGGTCCTCAAAAAGTTAAGCATACAATTATCACATGACCCAGCAATTCCGCTCCTAGGTATACACCCAAAAGAAACGAAAACAGGTACTCAAAATAATTTTGCATGTGAATATGCATAGCAGCAGTGTTCACAAGTAGCAACAACCCCAAATGTTCATAAACGAACTAATACAAATTACACCATATACATACAGTAGGATGTTAACTAGTCATAAAAAGAAGTACTGATGCATGCTACAATATGAATGAACCTTGAAAACATGCTAAGTGAAAGACACTAAAGATCACATGTTCTATAAACCCATTTATATGAAATATACAGACTAGAAAAATTCATTCACAGACACAGAAAGAAGATTGGTGGTTCCTGGGGGCGTGGGGGGAGTGGCTGCCTAATGTCATAGGCTTTTATTTTGGGTGGTTAAAATGTCTTGGAACTAGATAGAGGAGGTGGCCCCACAACACGGTGAGAGCTCTGAATGCCACTACATCGTTCACTTGAAAATAGTTACTTTTATATTATGTAACTTTCACCTCAGCTGAAAAAAGGAAAGACTGTTTGGAGTCCAGAAACCAATCTGTCAGTGTTAGCCCTTCATCAAGCGGCTTGTGAGGTATCTGGGGTCTTCAGACTGGTGTCCAGTCCTAGCTCTGACACGTGTGGAGTACAGCTGTGTGAGCTCAGGCAGGTTGACCCGGCTCTGAACCCATTTCTCCTCAGCAGAATACAAGCAGCAGCATTCACTCTGCAGAGCGGTTGTGATAACTGCACAGCACTGTCAAGCGTCTTCCACGGCAGAGGACAGCACTCTGTAAGCTGTAGCTGCACGGCCTCTACTTCACTAAGATGATACATTAGCATTGTGTGAAGTTTCTTCAGATTATGTGGTACACGCAAGTTTGAGCAGAGGAAAAGGTAAATGTCACCTATGCTACTGAAATCAAATATTAATATGGAAAACACCAACTTTTCTCTCTTCTCCCTCTGCTGGTGCACGGTGCTTATCACAGGCCATTGTCTCTGCTCCTTTCAGTCCTAGAATAATAGGTAAACAAAACCCTGCTTCATGGAGCAGTATACTAAAAACCTGACAGAATTTGAGGACTTGCTGTTTTAGCCACAAGATGAAGAGTAACAACCACACCATGTAGAAGGGACTTGAGTACATGCCATCTGAATGAGTTTAAAAAGAATCAGAGGCAGACAGCTAGTGTCTTTCTTCTCAGTAGCCAGACAAGGAACATGGTTTATGCAACACAAAGAGATCGCTGATTCATAAGGGAAAGACATTCAGCAACAGTCACTTTTACTTATAAAAACTGCATTCCCATAAACAACAGACGTTGACAACTAAGTCATTTTCCATCCAGTTCAAGCCATTTCCTTCCTGAGCTCGTGGCTCCATAGCGTTTGTGCTACTCACCCCTTGGGCCTGCGGATTCTCCCCTTGCTTGCCCAGGGCAGCCAGGATGATGCCATTGCTGTTCGTGGTGGCAAATGTTGCCAACAATTCCAATTCTGGTGACAAAGACTTGGGTGGTAATTCAACGTAGCCACCTTTCAAGAAGCTAGCGCTCCGGACAGGCTGGTGACAAAGGAAAAGAAAAGCGCCGTCAGATCCATCCGCAGGCCGAGCCGCCCACGGAGGAGTTGCTGCTGACCTGCCCATCTCTCTCCTCCTCACCCCACTCCTTCGGTTTTCATTACTTTAGGTTGCTGGTAAATCAGTGGGCGTGTATAGAAACGTATTCCAATATTAATAAAATGCTCCCCACCTCCAGTATGCAGCCTTTTCTCACTCCATAGGAATTTCTGAGTAAATCAAAGGTTGACCTGGATATTTCTAGGTTTTTGATACAGCCCACGTAGCTTTTGCTGGTGACGCCTTTCCTGTAGGGAAGGACATGAGAACAACAAAGATTATAATTCCATTTCTGAAAGAAGGAATGAAAATGGATCTACATATAAGGAAGATGCTTCCAGGGGTCATTCCCAGAAGTGCGTAGGCTCCTTCTAAGAAGGATATTGATGGTAAGAACTTCAGGTCTAAGCCAACGCTCTCCTTGAGACTAAAGAAAGGGAAATACTTTGTGTGTTTGACTATTGAGATGGCTACCTGGATAGAAATATGTTTAAGATTTCAAGGGAAAGTATTACAGTCATTACAATTTAAACATACTAAAACACAGGCCAATTATAAGATAGAGCATTGTAATAAGAAGTTATAGTGCAGAGATTACAATCCGGACTCCATGTGGGTAGAACATTTGCCCCCACGGGGGCAAGGGCAGCCAATGTGATTTCCTGGGATCACATGGCTAGAGAAGTCATTCATTGTCGCCCATACTGCATATTCATGAGCTTGGTCCTGAAGGAAATAATTACATTTGGTGCAGTCTGGGATTATTCACAACCCTATTTGTAGACTCCAAGTCAATAATATATTTTTTTTAGCAGAAGTTGCCACACTGCTGTGATGAGTGGAGTGAGGCTGTAATGTGGTCAGGCTCTCATTTCCAAGATGGGGAGAGACTGCTAAAGTGCTACAAGTCATCATTGTAAACGTCAGCTAGTAACATGGTTTCCTGTTAGAGTCACATTTCATTTTTCTTTCTCTCTGTGTTGAGCAATGAGCTGTGAATCATTATAAAACGGTTTAGGGTAAAATGATTTAGAGTAAATCTCAACCTTTCTGGATCTTAGTTTCTTCCCTTGTGGATGAGGAGACTGGCCTTGATGATAACCAAATCCCTTCCAGCATGAGTCTGTGATTGGGGATGTCTTCCTAGAAAGGGGGCTCTGCCCTTTTCTCCAATGTCTACACTCTGTGTTACTTAGACAAAGCGCAGAGGACCTATGACACCCTGAGCACACCACATCAGGGAGTGATTTCTGGAATTAGGGATTAGGAGACAGCCTTCCAGTCCTGGCTGTCTTGGCAGAGGGGTAAGACCTGGGGCATGTGACCAATTCCCAGAAATTTAGGTGTGCTCATTTCTAAGACGGGGGTGGGGTTGTGTGACTGGGGTTGTAAACTACGTTCCTTGAAACTTTCAGAAACTTCTGGCAAAAAGTAAGGGGCTCGTGGGAAAGTGGGTTCTGGGCTGCTCAACCCATAGCAAGTGGAGCGGCTCAATTTCTGTGCCACATGTTAGGACTGTGTGCAAGAACTCAGCTTCAAGGCGGGCGGGGTGACTCAGTTTGGACACTTGAAGATCCCACTCCCTGGAAGCTATCATGCTTCTACTGTGGGCCTTTCATATGTGACTTAAATGTTAGAGCTTAATTTTCTAATAAAAAGTTATAAAACTGAGGACAATGAACCACAGAAAGCTTATGCAAATGATTAAAGTCACAAAGTTAAACATGAATCGGTGTTATAAAAGGATTTCATTGCCTCTCTTCTCTGCCATCTTTCATCCAATTTACTGATGCTGGTTTTTCAACTTTCACATATGTTATTCATTGTAATCACACAAAGTGGGATCCAGATAAATCTACAGAAACATGAGTGCTTGTTTGTTTTTTGCCTAGAAAGAGATTCTACTGCTTTAAAATGTCCAGAGGGGAGTATGACTTGTGATGGAAAGTGGAGTCTCCAAATATCACACAGTAACAATTTCTAGATGTTCCAAAGACAATAAATGTAAAATTAATTGTACTGCAGAGGCTTTCTTCACTTCCCAATTAATATGGCATAGAGTGGTTTGAATCAAAGTAGATGTTATGGGTTAAATTATGTCCTTCCCCAAAGATGCTGAAGTCCTCACCCTCAGTATGTGAATATGACCTTATTTGGAAATAGGGTCTTCACAGATATAATCAAGCTAAGATGCAGTCATCAGAGCAGGTCCTAATCCAGTATGACTGGCGTCCTTATACAAAAGGAAATTTTGGACACAGAGAGACACACACAATGTGTGGGACACAGAGAAAACATTGTGTACGTGCTGTGGAAAGCCTGACGTTACCAGAAGCTAAGTGATTCTTTCTCGCAGCCCCCAGAAGGAAGCAACTGTCTGACACCTTGACGTTGGACTGTAGCCTCCTGAGTGCTGAGAGAACGTGTTTCTGCTATTAAGCCTCCCAGTCTGTGGCTCCTTGTTATGGCAGCCCTAGGAAACCAGTAGACTTAGTAATTAAGGATATGAACAGTCTGCACTGTGGGGTCATACCTTGCAACTCTTGACCTAGGTAATCCACCTACATAAATTGGATCCTTATCAACACGATTGAGATCAGAAGATGCTCCTGGGGTTTCACCTTGCTTGGTTTCCTTATAACTGGTGTTATAAGCATCAATAACTGCTAGGAGTCCTAACAGGGATCAAAAGGAATAGATAAGAAAATGAAAATCACTTCCTACACTAAAGTAAAACACCAACTTCTGCTAAGAAAGTTCATTTACAAAGACATGTTCCTTTACTTTCTGCCATTTTGACCAGCAAATGTTCTTGGCTGTTAACTGAAAATCCTCTGTACAAGTCAATAAATCCAGAAGGAAAATAGAATTGATTTGATTCTTGATTCCAACTGAGCATTTAATGTTAAATAATACATGTAGAAAGCAGTCTATGAATTAACTGCTCCTCCAGCAAAATATGAATCCCGATGCTTAGTATTCCAAAGAGAACAATGATTGTCTATTAGAATATCGTTTAAGAATACCCAGAAAGCTAAAGTAAGTCGAGACCACTGGTTTGGGAAATACTTCTATTCCTGTGAGGGCAACTAACATCCCATCCACCCAGGTGTGCACTCACCTTGCTTCCGGTTTCGCTGGAAGGCGATTTTGTACCAGGTTCCATTGTTGTAGCGTCGGTCTGTAACAAGGGCAAGAGGCCCTGAGCCCAGGTCAATCGTAACTTTAACTCTACCATGGACTAGCTCGATGGATAAAAAGTCTTTCTGTAGAAGAGAAAAGCAGTTACTCATGGCTACATCATCATCACAGAATTTCCTTTCCCTTCAAGTCAGGGATGGCAGAAACCTGTAAGTCAAACTGAGAAAGCTGGGCCTGGCCCAACGCCAGAGGCCTGTGCTCTGAAACTAAGTGTCCGCAGAGGCTTTCTTAAATCCTACACAGATATGAGATTAACGCAGTACTATCCAAACCTACAATTCAGTAACAGAGTGGAATCTCTGTGTCTTTTTCATTGAGACTGACAAATGGAGTAGTTCTAAAAATTTGACGGGACCGTGAAGTGCCAGTGAATGGATCTTAAATAAGGCCACCGTGGGCAGAGTGAACATAGAACAAGACATATTATTTAAGCTCGAAATGTAATAACAAATGTTTGATTGATATCTATAATGATAGGAAAACTATTTTCTACTTGGTGCTCTTCTAAATGTTCTTCAGAATCTGTTTTGATATAATAAATAAATTACTTAAAACGGGGACATAGTGTGGCATATATATGTATATATTAGTATATGCTCATAAAATAGTCATTAAACATACGCATCCTCATAGTAGTCTGACTGCATATACGTAGGGCCAAGTGCCCCATGAAGGTTCTTACAGTGCCATTTGAAGCGAGGTAGAGAAGAAGCCCGTTAGTTGAAAAGGTACTAAAAAGCATGATAATGTGTGTCACAGTCGTCCGGAGCGTCTTCTCCACGACAGAGTACCCACTCCCATCAAAATGGAAGGAAGAGTCTTCATTCTGGGGGCTGCAAAGCAGAGCAGTGAAGTACAATCCGTTCTCAGGAAGGTAGTTCAAAAAAACAATAACACAGTTACCAAGTTCTCCAGCGCAAAAATCATGATAGAGCTATTATTTCCATAGTTTGATAATAAGTGTAAATTATAATATCTTAAAATATGTTTGTCATGAGATTATACAAGAAAAATGCCCAGTTGCTTCATAAGAAAAAGTAAGTTACAGTAGGCAGTATTCACTGTAGCAAAAAAAATTTCTCCAAAGGATGGATAAGTGCCGTAATCATTTCTACTTATCAACTAGATTTCAGTTTGTTTAATTTCTTTTAACCTAATTATTCTTAGTTAATTCCAGTTCTTTCAGGAGAATTTTTATATTGGTATTTATCACCCTCTGTTGGTTTTAACTAATACATCAGTGAAAAGGGAATTACAATGGAAAATAAATACATATTATTGTACCAGAAGGACCATTTAAAAGAAAATAGGCAAAGAAAACCACAAAATTCTGCAGGATGAGCTTACAACAGATTTATATAGAATAGACCAAGCCACTTTTTATTTTATTTTTTTAATTGATCTTAGAGAGAAGAAGGGAGGGAGAGAGAGCAAAACATCAGTGTTTTCTAGTCTTCCCTGAGCCTCAAAAGGCTGACTTCATACAAAATAAAAATGACCCAAAACTATTAAATTACAAAGTAAGTTCATCTGGAACACATCATTATTGTGTTTAAAAATACTTATCTGGAATCTCATAGGGCTTCAGAATGAAACTTGGATTAGGGTGTTTTTTAAGTATGAATTTGAACTTTCCGCAGTTGAAGATGTAATAACTCAACTTAGTGCCTCATCTTCAAGCACGACAGAATAACCAAACAGTAACATTGTTTCCATTGGCAAAACAAAACAAAAAATAGCAGTGCTTTGTGAAAGCTGAGGTTTCCTTTATTGCTTCCTGCAATCTAACTTTTTCTAAAAATTTGTCTTGCTCTTTTAGGAAGTATAACTTCAAGGAAATGCACTCTGCATAAACTCTTAAACAGTGGCTTAATTATTAATTCTTTAATTCTTAAACCTGTGGCTTCCTAGAAGCATGTTCTATTGCTCTGCTTCTTGGCTGATCACAGCTTCATGTGGCTAAGGACATAGCCTCTAGAACCAGACTGCTGGGCTTCAAATCCCAGCTCCCCAACTTACTATCTGTTGAACTCAGAAAAGTTACCTAACCTCTCTGTGCTTCATTCCTTTATCTATAAAATAGGGACAACAATAGAACCTCTCTGGGAGAGCTATTCGTGACTTAATGCATGTAAAGTTTTGAACACAGTGCCTGGCACATAGCAAATGTTCACTGCACTTAGTTCTGATGATTTTGCTGAGGTCCTCCCTCCATGGGTCCCCATTTCGCCTATTAAAAGCTGAGCCTCAAAGATTAAGTACCTTGCCCGAGAACGCACTCAAGAAAATGATTAGGCCAGATTTCAAACAAATCTACAGAAATTTGTCTTGTCCCGCTGTGCATGCCCGCTCCCTCCGCAAAGCACACACATGGTCTGTTGCTCAAGCATGTGCAACCTTTGCTTCTGGCTTCTCTCCTGCAGCGGGTCTGAAGTGAGGCAGTCATGAAGAGGGACGTACTCAAAGGAGATGGTGACTGAGCAGGACTGTACTCAGATAAATGACACCTTTCTGGGGCTTGTCCCCCTGTGTGGCTTCCATTCTATAGCCACGAGGCCCACGTGCCTCTGTGGTCAGCCAGGTGCTGTCTCTGAGGAGGGCCCAGCCTCGGGAAGAGGCCAGAATAAATGAAAGCAAGGTCCACCACAGCACTTCACGAGAGTTCTGTTGAAGCACCAGCCCTGCAGTCAGGGGAGATACCCTCCCTCCCCAGCTCGCAAACCTGTGAGCCTAGAGGAATCACTAGACCTCACTGATCCTGGATCTCACTCATGAGATGGGGATAATGCACCCTGTACTGTCCATACCAGGTGTGAAGCTATTATGAGAGTGAGTAATGCCTGGGCCGCAGGCCGAGGACGCGGCTTCACCTACGGCCGCCCCGTTCGCCACAGTGCAGAGCACTTGTTAATGTTTCCATGTAGGTACATTTCTCTAGACCATGAGACACCGGAGGAGATAAACTTGTGTGACGAAGGTTGGCATCGCTAGTACCTAGCAGAGGGCCCAGAACACAGATGACTGACTTGTCCCAAAGATCAGTCACACAGCCAGTGCTCATTGCGATAGCCACTCATAACTGATACAAGAATTAAAACCTGTTAATTAAATAAAAGTTTTCTTTTTCCATATTTAGATGAGGACTGTTAGAATCGATGGTATCTTTTGTAATATCTTTTAAGAATTGAAGAAAGTATTAATTATTATAAACATATGCTGACACTATATAAAGAATTGCAAATACATTTAAAGAGAAATTTAAAAAACCAAAAAAATTTTGTTTACTTGGTAGTATAAATTAAAGTTAAAGGTAAATGCTCATATTGAGATTTGTTTTAAATCTAAAGAACACCAATGGACCACACCAATGATTTAATAATGGTAAACACACACAAAGGCAAAAGGCACAATAAATTTGAATCACTGGCCTGTGAAAATGGAATCAGTTAGCAGAATTAGTTTATTTAGCTCTCTGGGCTAAAGTTCTTTTTGTTGTTGTTGTTGTTTTTTAACGGATTTTAGAGAGAGGAAGGGAGAGGGAGCGATAGAAATATCGATGACAGAAAAACATTAATTGCCTCCTGCACGCTCCCTACTCGGGGGGGTCAAGCCCGCAAGCCAGGCATGTACCTGACAGGGAATTGACCCAGTGACCTCTTGGTGCATGGGACAATACTCAATCTACTGAGCCACACTGGCTGAGCTGAGCTAAAGTGTTTAATAGGTAGGGGTGATTACCTAAAATGAAGACAGTTAATCAAATTATAAACCTGGACATAAAGGCCCAGTTTATGCCTATATCAGCACTTGCCAAAGTATGTTCTTTGGAATATAAGCAACTACAGAATGCTCCAAAGAATCTGGGGTCAAATGAGTTTGTGAAATGCTGCAACTCTGGCCTCTCCCAGAACAGGGTTACAATGCATAGCCTCACAGTAAAGCAACCTGCTTAATTTTTTAACTCAGTGTTTCCCAAACATGTATGATCAGTACATACCCTCTACTGCCACGTTTTTTAAAAAAAGGAATATCTACTATATCTTGACAAATTAAATATTTTAAAAAACATATTTTTGGAAATATTGGTCAATATAATTCAAGAATAGCCAGCTGAGCCCAGCTGGTGTGGCTCAGTGGTTGGGCATCGACCCATGCACCAAGAAGTTGCTGGTTCAATTCCTGGTCAGGGCACATACCCAGGTTGTGGGCCAAACCCCCAGTGGGGGGCATGCAGGAGGCAGCCAATTAATGTTCTCTCTCATTGATGTTCCTCTCTCTCTCTCTCTCTCTCTCTCTCTCTCTCTCTCTCTCTCTCTCTCTCTCTCTCTCCCTCTCTCCCTCCCGCTCTGTCTGGAGATAAATGTAAAAATATCCTCGGATGAGGATAAAAAAAAAAAAAAAAGAATAGCCAGCTGATTTGCTCAGTGCCCATAAAAATATGTTTAATCAAACCTTAGTTTGATTGAGCTAATAAGTCAGTTTGGCCTTAAGGCTCATCTGGGTAGCCATCTCTCTACCAAAAAAGCCAGTTCTAGGATTAACATTAAGAGGAGGTAGCACCTGCTAATCCTTCCTCTCAGTAGAACCTCCATGGTTCAGTCAGTGGTCCAGGGTGGGTGGCAAGATGGTGTGAGGATAGTTCTCAAGGAGAACAAAACCCATGGCCACTCAGAAAACTGACTTCCTCCTACCAAAAAAAGAGAAGAGTCAGCAATCATTAAACTCACTCGTTGCTGCAGTTTGAGGTTAGTGGTTTTAAAATAACCCTGAAAATGACTGATGAAAATTGGGGATATTATAACAGCTAAATTTAGTAGGGGGACATTTCCATATTAGAAATATTCCATTTGGTTAAGATTTCCCCTTCTACAAGTAATATTAATGATCTGGGGTCAGTGTAGGGGACAGAGTCCAGGGGTTGGAGCATTTTTCATGTTAGATTTCTGAACTGCTGGGAGACTTCCTTCCATGCCAGAGAAGCAGCATGAGGACGGAGTGACGATGAGCGCCTCAGCGTGTGTGCTCATGCCCCTGACGTTCAAGAGCAGGTGTCATTACCTCACAAGGGAATATTATTTTGATGATATTTGCCAGTTACAAAACCTTGGTTTCTCACACATTTAGTGTCAAGAAACTACTCGTGGGACATTTACCTGGAAAGCAATGGGCTATCACTGCAGGAAGATCAGAGATGAACATTGGTGAACATTCAGATTTATAAAGTATTTTCACATATATCATGTTATGTGTTCATCACCAAAATTTTGGGAGGTAGGTAAGATAAGTATGATTATTGTTTTCCTGTGCCTGTGAGGTGTAGTGACTTATATCCCAAGTCACTGAGAGATTTGGTAGGGAAGCTGGGCCAGGAGCAATTAAGATGTCAAACCCAATAATTTTTTTAGTCCTAAGGCTCCAATAACCACACTTTTGATCATAACTTTTTAAGCAAACTAAGGAAGGTGGAAGTAGCAAATAAAAGGCTTAAACTACAAAATCCCAAGCCAGGAGCCACATGAGAAAGCAGACCTGACAATGACAAAGCTAAAACTTGCCCATGAGAGTCTAAACCAAATGCGAGTTGCTTCTAACTGATCTTGTCACAGCTCACTGTCAGATAGCTACCTGGACAGAGCAGCCCACTAGATGGGAGAAATTATATCAGATGTTACTTTTTTTTAATGGCAAAGGCAATGTATTGCCTTAATTGTGAAAGTGCTATAAGATAGTCCTTGTATACTTATGGGGTTGTAGTTATTTTTATTATTATTATTTTATAAAATATTTTTTATTGATTTTTAGAAAGAGGAAGGGAAAGGGAGAAAGAGATAGAAACATCAATGTGAGAGAGATACATCAATCAGCGGCCTCCTGCGTGCCCCCTGCTGGGGAATTGAGCCTGCAACCGGGGCATGTGCCCTGACCAGGAATTGAACCGGGATCTCTCAGTCCATGGGACGTTGCTCAATCCACTGAGCCACACCGACTAAGTGGGGTTGTAGTTATTTTATCAGAAAATAACAGAGTGGGTGTTGAGCTTGGTGAGATTAAGTCATTAAATGCCCTCTATTATATCAATATATGCAAAAAGATGTTAGGTAGGTTTTCTCCATTTCCAAGTGCATTTTATTTCTAGAATTATAGAACCTAGGAATAGGAAAGTTATTATTTATAAAAATTGATGGCACACATAAAAAATCTCATCCTTGGAAGTATTTTCAAAATAAAACTATTTAGCGGTTTACTCAAGGCTTGTGGCTCTTTGAGACAGAAGGTTGTTTGAGCATATGTCTAATGTTTCTCGATTTTATGATCCATGGTCAAAGCAGACCATACAAGACATCGCAATAGGAGTACTTTGTAAGGGTTAAAAATGATACCCATGCTTCTGTTAGTAAATCTACATCACATCCTTTGCAATAAGGAGACTGACATCATAACTCTATCCATCCTTGACATGCCTGTAAGTTCTTTAAGCAGTTCTCAGGTGTTAACATACTAGCTAACATACAATGTGTTACATCGTGGGGGCATAGTACCTTCCAAAGCAGCCGTGACACTGGCCCTCCCTTTCAATGTAGTTCCACAGGCCGATCGGCTGTCCATTCAAGAAGGCTTCTCCCATGCAGCCTTTGAAATGAGTAACCTTCACAGCAGGAGACTTCTAATGTAGATAAACAAACATAACCCACATATATTTGGTGAAAAGGAATAAATTCTCTAACTACATGAAACTCCTCCCTGAAAGCTTAAATCTAACAGATCCAAATTTTGAGAAAACATTAAAAAAAATAGCCAGTTTGTAATCATTGAACTTCCTTCCAATTATGAAGTAGAACACTAGAATGATTGACAACTGGATGGGATCTTAAAGATTATCTCAGCTCCTAGGGTTGCTGGAGAGAAGCCTCTTTTACAGTGAGAAACAGAGGCCCAGAGAATGTGGTCAGTGGTGAGGGCCTACCTGGCACTGGGACCTCTCATGTGAGAGTGTGAACCAAGTCCACGTGATTCAACTCTTCAGTGAGAGGATAACTGATGTAATGAAATAAATACAATGGGCTCTTTCACTGAACACTAATTAGTACAAGTCTACCACTGGAGTTAGAATAGAGATAAAGGAACTTCACAGAAATTAATTTGAACTGTTGAATTTCTTATTTCACCATTGGAAGAGAAACCCAAATAGCAAAATGAACCGCTGACTTCTTTTCCATTTATACCATGTATTAAGCATAATCCTTTACCCTACAAAACCAACCCAACTCCGTGGATGAACCGCCATTAAGCAAAATAAGAGAAGCAAAAAACACTTCATCTGCCTAAGATATATTCAATAAATTAATTATATTAATTTTATTATTTTTTTTTTTGTTAATCCTCACCCAAGGATATTTTTCCATTGATTTTTAGATAGAAATGGAGTGGGAGGGAGGGAGGGAGGGAGGGAGGGAGAGAGAGACATCAATGTAAGAGAGACACAGGGACTGGTTGCCTCCCACACAACCCCGATGGAGGCTGGGGATCGAACCTGCAACCCAGGTACGTGCCCTTGCCAGGAATCAAACCCATGACCCATTGATCTGGAGGGGCCAATGCTCTAACCACTCAGCAAAACTGGCCAGGGCTAATTATATTAATTTTTATTGAAATATATTTGACATATAACATTGTATAAATTTATGTACAGGTAAAATCAGTCAATCAGTAGTGTTCAGATGAACATTCATAATGTTACCTTGACTTGTCCTCCAAGTCCTCCAACAAACATCAGCGATGAGTTGTTTATATCCAGAACATTAGCTGCTCCTAGGGATTTACTTGTTTTTGGTGGTGGCTTCTGAGTTGTGCTCATTTCCTTTACAGTCAATGAACCAATGTTTCCAAATCTAAGGGTTACAAACAGTGGCAAAAAGAACTTTCAGAATTGCAAGTCAGCCCTCATATGTACATACATGTTTCATACCCAGCCTCCATCTGCTTCTCCCCGCATCCACTGCAACGGCCCCCAGCTGGTCTCCCTGCTTCCAGTCTTTTCCAACCCTCATCCCTACTTTCTTCTCCAAAATCTGGTAGAGCAGTTCTTCTAAAAGGTAAATTTCGCCCTGGCCGGTTTGGCTCAGCGGGTTAGAGCGCCAGCCCGCGGACCAGAGAGTCCTGGGTTCAGTTCCCGCTAAGGGCACGTACCTTGGTTGCAGTTTGTCCCCGGCCCCAGTTGAGGTCGTGTGGGTGGCACCCACTCGATGTGTCTCTCTCATGTCAATGTTTCTCTCTCTCTCTTCCTCCCTCTCCTCCTCCCCCTCTGTCTGAAGATAAATGCAAAAATGTCCTCGGGTGAGGATAAAAAAAAATAAAATGTAAATTTCATCATGTAAAACAGTCATAATGAGTTAAATTATATTTGAAACTGTTTACTATCTTTAATATGACCTATTTTTATTGATAACAAAGCAAAAGACAAAACTTCCTAAGAACAGCACACCATCAAAAACCAAAATGTTACAGAAAAATAAAAAAGATATACCTAAAGCTGCTTAAGAGTAGTTACCTTTGGAGAGAGGCTTGATAAGGAAGAATTCTGCTTTGTGTTTGAAGTTGAAGAAAATGCATTCCCCGCTTGTACCCTGTCTTCTGCCTTGTCTGCTTGCATTCCCCTGCCAGCCACAGGGAGTTCCTGCCACGCTGCCTTTACTCCATGTACTGGGCAGGAAACATTCTACCGGGCTGGCTGCCTCAGACTTACACCTACCATTCTAAAGGTAACACATAAGCTTTTACCTTTTTTCTTCTTTTATTGTTGGTTTTGGTAACAATGTTTCTTTCTTCCATAATAAGAACCTACCCCTCTATTTCTAACTTCCTAGAAGTTTCATATTATTATGATGTTACAAACATGTAATTACTTATAAGATACAATTTTAAAAAGAGATGCTGGAAGAAAACTTCCTATACTACCTGGTTATGTAGATACTGTGCCATTTGTTGTCATCAATGGGGAAGTCTGGAAACTCCAACCGTGTGGACCCGGAGCCCAAATCCCAGAGGAAGGCCACTTTCCCTCGCCGCATCTCCACTGCCAGGAAATCAGCCTGGGTGCAGGGGCATGGGTTGGCATGTATTTACACACCAGACTGTTTGCATGGCTACTAAAACACCATAAAGAATAAATTCCTACAGCATTTTCCCTATTTGTTAAAAGAAATTCTATCCTTTTTGTCTTTCGTTCTCACCCTCCACCTGGAGCTGAAGCATGACTCAGAATACTGAGGGCGTGGGCCACCCTTGGCCATCAGTGCCCCACCCTGCACTGCATGGCCCCCCACAATGCCTCCCACAAAATTCCCCAGGAAAACTCGTGGGGGGGGGTCACCAGTAGTCTCCAGGGAGCATGATCCAGTCCAACTGGCACAGCCAAAGTTATCAGTGGTCTTCCACAGGGGACTTGCCCTCTGGGGACCACTGGAATTTCGTTGGGTGGAAGAGCCTGGGTGAAGCTTGACAGTTGTGCTAGGCCTTAGGGTGCAGGCCCCCACTCCGGGTAACCACCACCAAGATCAATCGACGTCACAGACCCATGACTAAACCCAGGGGCTTTAGAGGTCATGGAAGCATTACAAAGAGTTCATCGAAGCTTGTGATTAAGATAACAGATGGAGACACTTTTCCTTCCCCGATGTCACTTTCCTTCTCGCAAGTACTGAATTTTGTAATTTGTTTATTTTTAATCTAATGCTACTAGTTTAGCAAAAGGTAGTTTCCTTAGAAGAATTAGTGATTTCACCAAGACCTTATTGTTTTTTCATCAAAAAAATGTCAATTCAGAAAACATGTGCATTCATAAGAGATTCATTGTTGCTTTCTGCGGGTTCATACTCACGCTGGTGCTGCTACCGAGGTAGAAGAGAAGGTTATCGGGTTCGCTCGTCTTGACGTTTAGTGTTAGGGTGTTATAGTTAGTTGAAGAAATCGGAGGCTGGTAGGCCCGGATACAATCTCTGTCTGCAGACACAGCAACTTTAATCTGTAGAAGGGAAAAAAATAGTGTCCTAATCATTTAGTGATGCATTGGCAGTGTGCCAGCAGTTCAGAAGTGCTAATCCAAGTCAGATTTTCACTGTCAGGCCGGTTTCCTCCCCTGACAATACATAATGCTCCATAAAGTGAGAAATCAGATGGTGATGAGGTCATTTTATTTGGTTAAAGTATTTAAATATGACAAAATCAGTCCTGGGCTTTTAAAAGAGTATTTTAGGCCCTGCCAGTGTGGCCCAGGTTGTGGGCCTGATCCCCAGTGGGGGGCATGCAGGAGGCAACCAATCGATGTTCTCTCTCATCAATGTTTCTATCTCTCTCTCCCTCTCCCTTCCTCTCTCTCTGAAATCAATAAAGAAAAAAAATTTTATTTTATTTATTTTTATATTTTTATTTTTTAAATAGAGTATTTTATGTAGAAAACCGTCTCTGTCATGTAAGATTTAATTCCTTAGTGACAGGAGCTTATGCCAATCATCTCAGAACCTTCAGACCTGACAGAGAGGATATTTGGTGATCATTTGTCAAATAAAGGAAGGGATAATCTATTTATTCTTTCAGAAAATATTTATACAGCAAATATTACACTGCTACATATTTCCCTAAGTAATTATTTGCATATACAGCTTATATTAACATCAAAGAGTATAAGTTTGTATTAACCAGAACATTTGGAACCATCTGTTGGGCTCACATTTGTTTGGTGACTGTAACTAAAACAGATAGAAGCCGGAGCTTATGTAAACCTACAGCCCTTTTGCAATAGTGAGTTCACTTGTGGGGGTGGGGGTGTCAAAGAGCTCAGAAGTCCTTTATCTTGGCTAGAAAATCTTAGGCAGATAAACGTTAGACCAGAGTTCACATTCATCTGCTCTGAGTCCCCAGTAGCGTGACAATGGCACAGTCTCTCGAATGTCTTCCTTCCCTGAGACGCCTCTCCTTACGAGCACAGCCAGTGCCGTGGACTGTGGATGGGGTGGCTGAAAAATGTTTTCTCCAGTGTGTGCGTCTCTGGGTGTCAAGTGTTTTCTGTCTTTAGTGACCTGGATGTGGGCAGCGTTTATACATACACAGATTGTTACGTCAGGCTCCCGGAGGACGGGGCCCATACTGCACAAGCATTTTGAAGAATACGGGATTATTAAAACCAGCTGGGTAAAATGATGGAGATAACACCATATGCCACCAATGAAACGCAGACTGATGTTAACGCCTAGACGGCCATTAGCTAATAGTTATGAATCTATAAATCTAGGCTACAGCTGCAAATCTCCATAGAGACACGGAGTTCTCCTTGCTAACAGCATTTTCACACATGTATAAAAGCAGAAATCAAAGAAAATGAGAGTAATTAAATATGCTTAAGTAAATATACATAAGACAAGGTGGTGAGGAATAAGGTATTATTGAGAGCTGGTCAGTAGACATTCTAGGGGACCCAGGGTGACACAAAGCCACCTCTACAGGAATTCTTTGGAACTTGGGGTTTCCGAGAGCCTCAGCCAGGGGTGCCGATGTTGTGACAGCTACAAGGCCTGGCACTCACAGAAGCCGCTTGTTTCCGGGCCTGGCTGATCAGCAGCTTAATTTCTGACAGGTTTCTGCTCAGGTTCTCTTCTAGTATCTTCAAAGGCTTCAGCCGATCTAATAAAAGGTTGGCTTGTGTTTCCACATCTTTAACTTTTCTTCCAGCTAACAGACCTAAACAAATACAAGGCGGCAAGAGAGTTGGCAGGGTTGGGGTGAAGGAAACGAGAAATGAACTGGTCATCACTAATGTACTGGATAAAATAGGATATCCTAATGATCAAATCCTTGAAATTTTGGTACATATGTGAAAAATGCACAGGCAACATGCATTACCGAAGGCCCTTCTCTTTTTTATAAATGTGAATCCAGATGTCAGCGCATTTTTATTTTGTTTTAGGAATTCTGTTTGTGAACAAGGCACCGCTCTGCACTGGGCAAGCTCATAATCACATGATGCAGACTTTCCTAACGGGAGGGGAGGCCGTGACATACTGGTCATGGAGGAGTCCCGGAGAAGTTCGTTGGCTTCCTGTAAGGTGGCGTTGACCCTGGACAGGTCCGTCGATGTGTTCAACAGCTTCTGACTCAGTCGCACAGCATCCTTTAGCGTGCTCGAAGCGCTCTGGTTGGCAGATCTGGCCAGCTCTTTGATTTTGGTTCCTTTGTCTCTAACACCTGAAATAAATTCGTAGGCAAGCAAGTACTCCATAAAACAGGGCTACTTGTTTTTAATGGCAATATTGAGGCTGCTTGTCCTATGAGCTACTGCTCTCTTTTAGGGATAAATGAAATAATTTTGTTTAAAGTTCTCAATATGATTTCAATACACATGAGACAACAAAAGCAGCTGCTAATCTCCATGCTCAGGATCTTATACAGTAAGAAGCTAAACTTCTTTATTTGGTCTCTTTTTGTCACTCCTTGTCATATTCATGAAATCTTCTTTAAATCATTCCATGTCTGGATGAGAAGTTTGGGAATTGAAATGTGTAGGTAGGCTGGACCTGTCTCAGACTAAAGACGTGGTATTTTTTCACACCATCTACAGGCTATAGATATAACACCAGAAAAAAGACTAAATGGTCACTTAAGATAAGTTGGAACTCAATTTTTCTAGAAAATCTGGGTGATAATTTTTTAAATAGGCACTAGTATTCATTTTTAAAGTTTTTAATCACAAATGGGACAAACATTAACACTAGGAGAAGCTGGACAAAGAATATACAGGTATTCTTTCCACAACTTTTCTGCAAGTTTGAAATTACTTCCAAATAAAAAGTCATTAAGCGTTTAATCAACATACACCATGTGTCCTCAAAAAGAGAGCGAGAGAAAGAAACATCCAGATCAGAAAATGCTCTGTTGATTTATGGGAAGAAGTCCAAAGTGCCAAAGCCCAGAGCCCCGGGGTAATTTGTGTGCTTGCAAGGCGAACCAGCAAACAGAAATCTAGAGATATTTGGGCATCTTGAAAGACTTTTTTTTTTTTTTTTTTTTAATCCTCACCCGAGGACATTTTTTCATTTTTTGTTCAGATAGAGTGGGAGGGAGAGAGAGGAAGAGAGAGAGAGAGAAACATCGACGTGAAAGTGACACATCGAGTGGCTGCCACCCGCACGACCAACCAGGGCCGGGGACAAACTGCAACCGAAGTACATGCCCTTAGCGGGAACCAAACCCAGGTCTCTCTGGACCGCAGGCCGATGCTCTAACCGCTGAGCCAAACTGGCCAGGGCTTGAATGACTTTAAAAGAAATTCTTATTTAAAAAAATGAGAAGTTTGAGTGAATGTAAATAATGTACACAATTTTTTTTGTATTACACTTTTAAAAGGTGATCTTATTTAAAATGTTAATGAATATTGCATTTCCAAACCATCAATATTAAAGTGATCCAGTTTAGAATGCTTTATGCCTCATGAAGATTACCAAGCAAGAATTTTTAAATTTCTTACATTTATAATGAATCTAACATTTTCCCTCAAAGCAGGAACATTCCAGCTTCTTAACTTGCTAACTTCTTTGAATGACACTACTTTCCTTTAAGGGATGTGACAAGCCCATTGTAAAAGTGAGCAATCAATATGGTAGCATAAAATCTCTAAGGCTTTTGTCTTCAGAATATAATTCTAGTATTTCAGTTCAGGTGTTCTGAACTTATTAAAAGATATTGATCTTATCATCAAAGGATAAATGAAAAAGCAAAATGTGGTCCATCCATACAACGGAATATTATCCAGCCTTAAAAAGGAAAAAAGTTCTGTAATATGTTATATCAGGTATGAACCTTGAGAACATTATGCTCAGTAAAATAAGCCAGACACAGAAAGACAAATCTGTGTGATTCCACTTATTGATGTACTTAGAGTCGTCAAAATCATAGAGACAGAATGGTGTGGGTGCCAGGGGCTGAAGGGAGAGGAAAATGGGGAGTTACTGTTTAATGGGAACAGAGTTTCAGTTTTACCAGACAAAAGGAATTATGGGGATGGATGGTGTGATGGTTGAACAACAATGTAAATGTATTTAATACCACTGAACTGTGCACTTAAAATAATCAAGATTGTAAATGTTGTTATGTATTTTACCACAATAAAAATATTTTAATAATAAAATAGTGATCTTCACTTCCAAATCATATTTCTTTGCAAGTAAAAACTATCGATCCTGGTCTCATTTCCAGCAAGAGCTCTTCATCAGACCCGAGGCAGGACTTCCTCATGCTCATGAGTAATGGCTGTGCAACGAGAAGACGCTAATTAAATCAAGCACCCCCTCTCCACTTACCTTCAGGAACTGCTCGAAGTATTAAGAGTGATTCATTGGTCTGCCTAATAAGTTTATCAGCATTTTCTTGAAATGTGTTTGCCGTATTTTTCAATTCTCTCAGTTTCAATGTGATACCTATTTAAAGGGGAAAAAGTGTTCTCTTTAAGGCTAGCCTAATGAAAAGTTTCTTCACCCCTTTGACCCACCTCCAGATTGACAGCTTTCCACAGAGACCCTCCCCAATGTTGAAAGTTTGTCCAGTAAGACTTAGCACCCCTGATTACAGAAATTGTATTTTAGCTTGTTTGATCATTTTCCCCATTTTTTTCTGCCATCATCACTAATATTTCTTCTTAAATTGCATGTCCAATTTAATAAAGCTCGGCTCGAGGTGGAGAATTGTGTTCCAGTCAGTCTTAATCAGACTCACTAATTTCCTCTCTACAACTAAACTGTGGTCACCTTTCTCCTCTGGGTTGTAAAACCCCAAACTGGGCTCCTGCCTGGTCTTCTCCCTCCCAGCCCCCCACCTGCTTCCCCAGCCAGGGCCCCTCTGCTTCCCGCTCCCTTCTGACCTCCCAGCAGGTCCTCAACTCCGCCTCCTCCGGCTCTGATCAAAGCTGTTAGATTAAAGATTTCACTTTTTAAATTTCTGTTCATAACACACAATCACACTAGATTCTGAACATGTTAAGAAATAAATTATTGATAAAATCCTTGATGAACATGATGGTTCTGCCTAAAACTTTAATTGGCAGGAAGTTCATGACCTCATGGCCTATGAAATACCTTCAGTTGTATAAACTGAAACCATAGCCCACCAACATTAATGCTGGAGTCTCTGTTTAATGCTTTATGATTGAGAATTGTGTACTTTTTATATGATGAGATGACAACAAATTCTAAACTGTGTGACTCACAGAGAAACAGAAAGATACGTGCATTTTCACACCCTGGGCTGTCTGCTGGGGAGGGATCCAGTGCTGGACTGGGAAGTAGCCTGAAAGGGGATGAGCTGTTCACAGACCACGATTTACTCTGTAGGAGAAGACTTGATATTTTTGATCTATTAGAATATATTAAGGTGAAAAATGTACTATATCTTACAAAACGTGTATGTTTCTCTTACACAGCCGATTCCTGCTGCCATTTTGTTATGGATACACCATCATCTTATTGGATAGCTCTCACATATGCCAAATAATTGCTTACTGAAACTAAGGGAAAATAAAACTGCATAGGTATTTTCTGAAAAATTAATAAATCAATTATGATTTAATTCAATAATTATGTAACAAGACCCTACCATGAATTTAACATTATTTTAGCCCTGTGAAAGAGGTGAAAGAACTATCAGACGTGATACAACTCTTCAGGAAACTGTAAACAGTGCGAGATGAACAGAGGAGCTCACTGCATCGAAGATGACCTGACAACACTGTGAGGACCAGCAAGGCCCAGGAGCTAAAGCAGAGGAGAGGAGCTGGTTGTCAAGGAAGGCTTAATGAGCCTAGGAAGATTGGAGGTGACTGCACATGAAAACCAGAGGTATCGCCAAAGGAAAATTCAAAATTACGTAATGTTTGTATGATAGCAAACTGGAATATTATTGTGACAAAGAAATGTCTTCAAATTGCTCCAGGAAAGGCAGTGTGCTCGGAGATGTGTGGGTTTTGTTTTTGTTTTTGATATTTTTCCATTGATTTTTAGAGGGAGGGAGGGAGAGAGAGAGAGAAGGAGAGAGAGAGAGAAACATCAATGTGAGAGAGACACATTGATTGGTTCCTCCCATAAGAACCTCAACTGGGGCCAGGATCGAACCTGCAACCCAGGTACATGTCCTTGATTGTAAGTGAACCCGTGACCTTTTGGTGCATAGGCTGATGCTCTAACCACTGAACAGACTGCCCAGGAATCAAAGAGGTGTTCTTATCAACATAATCCAAGGTAGAAACTGACCTTGATGCTTTCTGCTCAGGCTCTTGCCTTCTTTTAGAAACTTGGAACTGTGCTGGAGGGCTGCTTTCCCGTTAGACACCAGGGATTCTGGGAACTAGAAAACAGAGCAATTTAAGCATGGCGACTGGAGGGCAGGGTGGGGTCCTGCTGGAGATGATGGGAAAGTGACTCTGTCAGAATAGACTCCAGTCTAGTCAACTAGATAACAGGCAGGGAGAGTTTAAATTGTCCTAATGTATTTGTCCTTATTTATGGGTGAGAAAGAATGCAAGCCATTTTTAAATATATAAATAAAGATCTTCACCACAGGTAAGAAAAGATTGCTCTGAAACTGGCATTTACAAAGCAGTCACAGAGATGCAGTGTACAGCACAGGGAATATAGTCAATACTATTGTGATAAATATGCTTTGTGCCAGGTGGGTACCTGAATATGGGGGAGGATCACTTCGTAAATTATATAAATGTCTAACCACTATGCTGTATGTATGCCTAAAACTAATAAACACTGAGTATCAATGGTAATTTTTTAAAAATACTTCAAGTAGATATCAAGTAGCAGTATAATTTTTGTAATGAGAAATGGTGAGATTGTCCCCATATTTACATTTCTAGTCCCTAGTCTTTATAAAGAAATACTTACGACCTTAAGAAATTAAAACATATCACATGATGACAGAGACATAAACAGATCCCACCAGGAAGGAGCATTGACAAGCATAGATTAAAGCCACTGATGTCTGGTCAAGCACCTTCAGGAGCAATCTCCCACGGTGCCTAGAAAAGGAAGGCACACACTGAGCCCACAGGGCTTTTCTTACCCGGCTCGCCTCGGTCACAGTCTTGAGAGCATCTTTTGCCAATTTTTCTGATTCTTCGATCAGGCTCCGAATTTGGAAATGAATGTGGGTTGCACTGGTTGCATTCAGGGACACATGTCTAACGTTTCCAAGGCCACTATGAAATCAGCATATTTAGAGGTATTATGATAAACTAAAATTGAACTTGCCCACTATTCTTAAAAGCCTCCTAGTTTCTTTCCCTTTGAAACAGTATCATCAACAGGGAATAACAACATATGGATTGTTATTTGACTTCAAAAGGATCTTGAGAAGCAGTAACCACAGTGTCACAATAACACTAAGAATTGCTGTTTAATTAATACCCAAAGAAGAGAGGATGGCTGTTTCCCATCTTTTAGCCATTTATCAGTTTCTTTCAGCTGCCTTCAACATCTTTTGATCTCTGTTCAGCCCCCCCGCATGTATCTGGGGTGCCACGTGTGTTTGCATTCATTGAAATCTCTCCTGCGAGGTGATTGCTAACTTTCAGAAAGCTTTCCTAAGCATGATACAAGGATGCTGAATGGTATTCCTCAAATGGTCTACACCAACTTGATGAAATTCACTAGAGGTTTTGGAGGAGGATCAGATAGTATTTCAATCATCTGAACTTCCCTCTTACAAGCGGGCAAATCACTTATGAATTTACCAACTGGTAACGGTGCAATTTCACCCAGCCACTCTATCTTGAAAATAAAATCTGACAATCGACACCTCTTTGCCTGCTGTGTAAGTCACTTCATTTTCTTCCCAAGGTTATTGAGTTGAGTGATTCCCAAACCAGACTTCAGCAGTTATTACTTGATTGGCAAGATCTGATGATTTATAAATAAAAGATAATGTTGTTTAACTTTGTGTATCATACTCAACTACTTTTACTACACATACTAAGTAATAAAAGTTTTGCTCTAGCTATGTATGTAGTCAGAATATTGTTTTCTCTTTCAGGAAAGGACGAAAGATGATAGAGAGAGAGAGTATCTAATTCCATGTTTTAATTGCTGATTCCTGTGACGTCTATGTACAGTAGAGCTCAATGCAGCATTTAATTTATACGATATCCTCTGACTGTTTAACTGCTGTCCCTGTGTGACCTAATGTTCTATGGCAGCACTCCTCAAACTGGAAAGATATTTATTTCTCCCCTTCCACAAAACATACTCAACACAAATGCCCAGTGTGTCCAGGTGTTTTCCATCCATAATTTATAACAAATTTTAAACAAATAAATCTACCAATTAACTCACAATATTGTGCAAATCACTGATAGGCCTAAAACACCGGTTAGCTCTTTGCTGCAATTAGATCACCTGGGGATCTTTTTAAAAAATCAAAAAGGCCAGGTCACAACCCAGATGAATTAAATCACCATCTTTGAGGCGGGGGGGACTAGGGGGACAAAGGCATCAGGTTTGTTTTTTTTAATCCTTACGTAGGAAATATTCTTATTGATTTTTGAGAAAGAGGAAGGAGGTAGAGAAAGAGACAGAGACAGAGAGAGAGAGAAATTATCAGTGTGAGAGAAATATTGATCGGTTGCTTTCCATGACCCAACTGAGGATCGAACCTGAAACCTTTTGGTGTATGGGACAACACTCCAAACAACTGAGCCACCCAGCCAGGGCAAGATGTCGGTAGTGTTGAAGTTCCCCAGGTGATTCCAATGTGCAGGCTAGTTTGGGAACCACCGGCCTAACACTGTGCTTCTCATTTAAAGACACTTTTAACAAGTGAGGACATATATCCAAAATATAAGTTTAAATTATTATACTATTGTAGACCTTCAGACAGTAGAAAATAACTGGAGTGATATCTTTCTGGAGTTGGGACTGTCCCAACACTTCTATAGGTCCAGCGTGGGCACCCGCAGCCTCCATCACTGCATAAAGACAGTCAAAGCACAAGCTCCAAAAAGGTAAGATCTGTAAAGCAGTTAATATCCTTGCTCTGTCCACATGTAACCTAACAAAGCCCTGAGCACTCAGTAGATGTGTGACAAGGCCTTGATGGCTTGACATTGTAGCATTATATTTGCTTTAATGCCTATTCAGTTCAGTTTGCATTTCTTATCCTACCTTTAAGCTGATAATCAACTATGTTATCAGACATGGGAGGAAATCCTCCTTACCACGTAAACAAAACAGGGATCTTCATTTTAAGACAAAAGAAGAGTGACTCAACATTGTGGTCAAAATAGCCATCCTTATTCTTTCTGATCAATGGATCTCAACCTCTGGAATTCCTGCAAAAGGTGGTCTCACCTGTCCAGAGCACCTGCTAGTCTATGGCACTCAGCTGCATGATCCTCTGCTCTGTAGACAAGGTCAAGAGCTCTTCTTTTGGACATCTGCATGACCAGATCATCCACATGGAGCCTGATTTTGGCAGTCCACAAAAGCAGCTCATCCCGGTGATGCTCTAATTGCTACAGAGAAATCAATACTGTGAATATATATGGTTCTATCTAACAATGTGTACGCATATTTATGAGATGTGCAAAGATTCTTTGGAAACTGCATTGTGGCTGTGCTGAGCTGTAACTTACTGCTAGAGCCCTTTGTGCAGCCTTGGCACGGGCAGTGGCAACATCGAGCAATCTTCTCCCTTTGGCGATTAGCACCGAGGTCAAGTTTTGTTCTTCTTGAACACGCAGCTTGTTATCCTGCAGCAAAAATCACCTCTAAGGATGCTTCAGAAAGCAGGTCAGCCTCTGAACGCTGGTGCCTGATGCTATGTGCTGTTAGGACTTGGGGATGATTTTTTAAGAAGCTAAAAACAGTATTATTTACATTGGGGAATTTGGTTATTAGCTTTAACTGAGGAGAGAGCAGTTAAGACTCACACTGAACTCTCGAAGGCTGGCATTGACAATGAGCAGGAGGCGGTCGCTTTCCTGTGTCTTCGCCTCTGCTTCCCTCACGAGGGCTTCTGCCGCCTGCAGCTCACGGTTGTGTTCCGAAAGGAGGCTGCTTGCTGCTTCCTTCATTGCCTTCAACTCTTCCTGTGGCTTCTGGTAATTTTTCTGAATTTGTGCCAATAAATCTCCAGCAGCCCTGACAAATATAGATGGTTCACATAGTAAGTAAATGAACAACAAAGCTCCTGTCACTGAAATGACAGCGGAAGGAATTTTTACGTTCCTAGACCTAGTTTTGTAGTGTGCAGTAAAGGGTAACGTGGTGGGCAGGAGAAGGCTGGCATTAGAAAGGCCGGCTTGCAAGGTCTGCAAAGTGCTCCCACTGCTCCCTAACGAACCCGAGTGGCTCAGTGCCTCCACTCTTTGTGCAAACAATGCGGTTTATGCTGAACACCTGCTTTCTCTGGGAGTGTGGAATTTGGGCACATGCTGGGCAGAGTGCCTACAGGACCAGCCCCCCATAAAAGCCGTGGATGCTGAACCTCTAGTGGGCTTCGCTGGGCAGAAACATCACCCACGTGCTGCTGCATTGTCACAGCTGGGGGAACGGTGCGCTCTGTGTCCCCTCAGGGAAAGGAAGCAGAGGGAAGCCTGTATGGACACCTCGGTCCCACCGCGTCTTCTTCCCCGATCCAGCTGTGCATCCTTACTACCTTGGCATAAGGTATATCGTCAGGAGTACAGCTCCATGCCGAATCCTGGGAGTCCCAGTGAAACTCTGAATGTGGCAGTGGTCATGGGGACCCTGACACCAGCATGATAAGCAACCGATTTGTGTGCTAAATATTCCCACCAATAGCATTGCCACAGTGCAGCATACATTACTAATTTTCTAAGGATTATCTTTAAAAAGCTGATAATTCCTAAAATAATCCACAAAATTTGAAATAGTATAACATCAGATATTATCTATAGTAAATAAGGAAATGGAGGCCAGAGAACACATTTTAAACTTTATTTTTTAAAATAAAAGATCTCTTTAATAACAATTTAACTAGCAAATTAAAAAGAGACCAGCAATCTCATCAATAACTTTGTTCTAATTAAAAACATAAGACCGATAATGAGAGAGAAAGGGTGACTGCCCGGCCTAGCAGAGGACAGTCAGGGGCACCGAGGGCAACAGGGTGGGAGAGGGACCCTGCCTTCTCCCCTTCCTCTCAAATGCTATTCAGAAAATGAACTCTTTGTAACTGGACTATGAGATCCTAGTGGGCAAAAAAATACTGTTCTCTGTGTCCCCACCTGCTAGCACAGTATCTGCCGCTGGAGGCTCACTCACTCTGCTGAATGAATGAGTGAACTGACCGTGGAAGGATAACAGTGGGGGCGGACAGCCCCACAAAATGACGACCATGGCTCTCCAGGGAATCCCCATTTTTAGTAAGCGTCCATCAACTCTTAAGTGTGGCCGAGGAAGGGAGAAATGGGAGCCGAGGATGAGTGGGAGATAGGTGCGGGGGGCTGTGGAGAGTGGAAAGGGGGTGGGGCTGGAATCAAATACAGGACATTTCTACGTTATCTGGGAGGCAGCAGGGAGCTAAGGAAGGGCAGGAGGCAGAGAACAGCGCAGCTGAGCCTGAGGTGGCCACCGCAAGAATGGAGGGCCTGGGAAGACAAACACGGAGGTGTGAGCTTCTTCACCTCCCCTGCTCCCTCCACCGGGCAGTGCAGGTGAGGGAAGGTGCAGGTGGAAGGTCTGGGCACTGCAGGTGAGGGAAGGTGCAGGTGGAAGGTCTGGGCACTGCAGGTGAGGGAAGGTGCAGGTGGGAGGTCTGGGCACTGCAGGTGAGGGAAGGTGCAGGTGGGAGGTCTGGGCACTGCAGGTGAGGGAAGGTGCAGGTGGGAGGTCTGGGCACTGCAGGTGAGGGAAGGTGCAGGTGGGAGGTCTGGGCACTGCAGGTGAGGGAAGGTGCAGGTGGGAGGTCTGGGCACTGCAGGTGAGGGAAGGTGCAGGTGGGAGGTCTGGGCACTGCAGGTGAGGGAAGGTGCAGGTGGGAGGTCTGGGCACTGCAGGTGAGGGAAGGTGCAGGTGGGAGGTCTGGGCACTGCAGGTGAGGGAAGGTGCAGGTGGGAGGTCTGGGCACGGCAGGTGAGGGAAGGTGCAGGTGGAAGGTCGGGGCCGGGAAATATGATTACAATCTGGTCTAAGTGTAGCAGCATGAGATCTGACCTAACGATCTAAATTCCACCCACCCGTCTTTAGGGGACTGGGTCTCAGAAGTACTTCCTTCTGTTTGGGGTTGGAAAACAACAAGGATTACAGTCACACAGATTTAGATTTGTGGTCAGGGTTCAGATTTTCCTGGAGCTTTAACAGTGGGCAAGTTGCTGATAGTCTCTGAGCCTCAGTTTCCCCAGCTGGATTCTCCCCTCCCTCACGAGGTGGCTGAGAGGATCACAGGACAGAACAGAGAAATGAAGCCCACACCCACCCTGCTTGGAGGAGGCGCTCGGTCCCCTTCCCCACCTCCTGGGCCCTGCCTCCTCTAAGCTCCCCTCAGGCATTTAGTTCACAGTTTTCTCTGCTCTAGTAATTAGATGACTAGTTCTCCACATCCCATGGACAGTAAGTTCCTCCTTTTGTTTCTCACCTAGAAAATCAACAACGATGTCAAAAATCATATTCAATAATGAAAAAGGATGTAAGCTTAGCTCTCCAGTGTGTTGTCAGTAGAAGTAACATTGTTTTAAACAACCTTTTAGAACACAATTAGGAAATGCAAGTCAGGAGTCCTCGAAATGCAAATTCTTTGGCTAAAATTATTTCCCTTCTTAATATCTACCCCAATAAGATAAAAATGTAAAATATAGAAAAATATTTTTGTCTAAGATGTCCATTACATCATTTAAAATAGCAAAATATTAAAAATAATTTAAATATCACACTATGATATGGAATTTTGTGTAACTTCATTTAAGCCAGTATTTAAGGTATTTATCACAACCTGGAAAAAAGACAGCTTGTGCTATATTACATCAAGTGATAGCTGTGTGGAAGTACTAAGAAGAAAGCTGAAAGGAAATCACAAGCTCCCAGTGACCATGTCTAACAATTCTTTGTGATCTGTCATTTCACACTGTGGTTTTTTTTTTTATCCTCACCCGAGGACATTTTTTCATTTTTTGTTCAGACAGAGTAGGAGGGAGAGAGAGGAAGTGAGAGAGAGAGAGAAACATCGATGTGAAAGTGACACATCGAGTGGCTGCCACCCGCATGACCAACCAGGGCCAGGGACAAACTGCAACCGAAGTACATGCCCTTAGCGGGAACTGAACCCGGGTCTCTCTGGACCGCAGGCCGACGCTCTAACCGCTGAGCCAAACCGGCCAGGGCCACACTGTGGTTTTCAATTAGAGTTTGTCAACCTAAGCTAAATCATTTTGGCATAATGGAGATCTTTCTTAGAGTTTACAGCACAGGTAGTAGCCACTGACTATATTTTCTTCCATGATAGTTTATTTCACTGTACTTGACCTTCAATAAATACAGTTCATTGTTACCGGACAGGGGACTTGGCCCTAAATGGCTCTGCCTAGCGCCAGCCAATAGTGTGTGGATTCTTGACTCCATGCAGAAAGAATTTCACAACACGAGTCCAGGTGAATTTTAGAGGACCTGTATTAAAGCTGGGGACAGTGAAACAAGGCAGGGCTGGAGAAATGAGCCTAGGTTGGTCAGCTTTGGCTCACTGAGAAGTCAGAGGAAAGGGGGCCTTGGGGACAGGCTCAGGGGGTTGCCTGGGATGAACTGCCACTGCCCATTGCTGCCCTGGTTGCAAGCCTCGTGGGGACCTTAGAGTTTAGGAGATGCACACCTGTGGGGGAAGGGGTGGGGGAACCGCGGGTGTGTTCCTGGGAGGGAGAGCATGCTGGGGTCTTCGTTTTTCAGGGGTTTTAAAGGCTGGGCATTTAGGGGAGATCTTAGGGGAGGATCTCAATATAATATTCATCAGTTTTGTGCTGATGTACCAAAATAAGGTTTATGCTCTTAACTTCATCTGTCCTTAGGTGTGGTTGGCAAGTGGCACTAATTAGATTTTGCTATGTCTCCCTGAGTAGGGTGATTTAAGCTATTTACCCTCTGGTTGGGGAGGAGAAGAGCAAACCATTTACTCTAAAGTGTCCCTGGTTTAGGTAAGATAGGATTTACTAGATGGCTGCAAACTGCTGTTTAATGATCTGGTCTCAGTTTCCCTACTCCGCTTGTCCTGGCTTACTGGCCTGTCTCATCATGTTGTTCTAGAGACACAGAGAAACAAAACCTATGGCATACTAGCACAAATATAGAGATGTTGGCATTTTCTCTGTTTGGAGGGGCTGGCACTGGTCTCTTCATTTACTTGACAGTAGGGCTCCTCTCTTCTCCTATGACATGCCACCCCAGTGAGTGCTATCCTTTTGCCTCCTCCCACATGCCTTTTCCCCCTTCGGTACTTACTTCAGTTCAAGGGTGGCATTTTGGTGCAACTGAATGAAATGCCTTTTTTGTATAGTTTCCAGCAAAGATGTCATATTCTTCTGCATATTCTGAAGAGTAGAAGTGGGTAGCTGGAAATCTTCATCCAAGGTCTGATTTAGAGTTGTTGCCTTTTCAATAATTTCTATGGAGAAAATGCATCAATCATTTAGTTAGTCTCTCAAATGTGGACAGCACTAAAACAGAAAAGCTTAGAACCTTCTTCAGTGAGGCCTGCTCTGGTTAGCTGAACCCGTTGAACCTCCAAGCCAGGCCAGGCCTGCTGTACATCCCAGTGTGCTCTGGACACCCCTATCAAAACACTCCCGGACCTGGGATTACTGTTTTACTTAGGCTTAGTCTTCCCCAGTGCCCTACACTCTGTAAGGGTGGGGCTGTGGCTGTTATGTTACCTCAGCATTTCCAGCACCTGGCACAGACTCTGCACATAAAATCTGCTCAACAAATATTTACTGCATAAATGAATCAACACTTGATACTACTCTTTATTAAGCATATTATTTGTTCTAATAATTTCCTTATCTTTTGCCCTATAAAGTCTGATTTGCATTGAATTCTGTACTCCTTATGCCCTTACACAATGATCCAAAAAGAAAAGCAGGTATATATTTCTTGTGGCTAGAAAACTGAAATTACCAATCTAAAAGCCAGATCAGACAGGGCATCCCACCTGAGTAGGGCCTAACTTACTCTAACGCTGTGGATGCACTTTGGGACCACACTGCAGCTCCCAATCACAGCAGGTCCTACTGTGGGCAAAGGGATGTCGAGAGTTAGCTCTGCGACACACTCGGCACGACTGCCGTGGCATCCATTTCCTTCAGCCAAGAGGACTGCACTTGCCCCTCGTACAAGCACATGCCTTAGACTGCAGCCTCAGAGTCAGAAGCAAATGAAAGTTCCTATTGTGACAGCCCTGTGATCAACAGTCTCCCTGGCCTCCCAGAGCCTTCCCCACGAGTGCCCCAAAGACCCCCATGGAGCTTCCCAAAATTGATTTTTTTTTTTGGTTTTGGCTTCAGCTCAGGAACCCCAAAACACTGCACCCACAGAACCTAATAAAGCAGGTGCCCCAGGTCCTGTCTCTCTCAGCCTGCATCCTGCCTTAACTTCTCCATGTGGCCCCTTGAGGCATGCTGGGTACTTTCTTCAGGCCTGTGAGTAAAAGCCTGTCTATTTCATGTCTCCTGTGTTCTGTTGTTAGACCTTGGCCCATCCTCGGCACCCTGTACTCCACTTAATAAGTGGTAATTTGAGAAATTCATAACAGATACTTAGGACCTAAGTGTAATGCATCAGATAGGAAATAAAAAAGGAAACCTGCATTTTTAAAAAGATAAAACTCTCAGTGAAAGACCATGGTATGGACACATCAGGATCTCCAAACTATGGGATATTCCAGTTCTTTGGCTCCAACAGTCGAGTGCTGGTCATATACACCTATTCATACGTTTTACAGAGTGAACAGGACTTTCCAAATGAGCATAGATTCCCCGAACTAGACACTGACCACACTACCTTGAATGCTTATCTTCAGTTTCTCAGTGAATGTCACGAGATCTTGACTCTTGTTGAGGATTCTTTCAGTTGCCCTGGCCACGTGTTGGCTACTTGTTAAAACTCTAGTGAGCTGATGAAAACAGACGTCTCAGGTTAGTTTGACTTGATTAATATGCAAGCTTTGATGTTCAAGTTGTCTCTTAAATAAAATACATTCCAGAATATAGAGCAAAGATGCACTATCATGTAAACCAAGGTTACTGTTTCAGGATTGGAAATTGACTAAGTGGTTAATGAAATAATTTACTGCTCACTCTGTGTGAGAAACGATGGCCTATTTTTTAAAGCAGCCCAATTGACTATTAAACCACAGACTCTCTCAGTGTCTATTGTGAAGACTCTATTCACGTTCGTATACAGAATATAGAAAGAAATATCTTACTTATTTTTATTGACCATGAGAACACAGTCGAGGCATTGTAGACATGGAGTCAGGCAAACGGGTTTTAGGCCCAGTTCTGCCAACCTGGAGACCTGGTCTGTAACATCTTACAGCCGCCTCGATGACATGAGTAACAGTAACACTTACCTCAGGGGACTTATGAAGACGAAATCTGACGATGTAGGCAAAGCCGGCAGCTCAAGGGCTGAGACTCACCTGTCCTTGGCTGTTGCTTTTATTAGGAAAATTATAATTGGTAAAAAGAGGTTGGTTGCAATTTTCAGGAATGTAAAGTAACTCAGACTAGGTCTAAAAGTGTTTTATAGTCAAAATCCAAAGAGAATCTTCTTTAATGGATAGAAAAAATTTATTTAATCAGCTTATCACTTCCTATCAAATGTTTGCTCACTGAGGTACTTTGGGCCCACACTTAAACCTTTAAACTCATCCCAAATTATCTTCAATTCTAAATTAACAGGAGCAATAGTTTTTGTAGGGTGCATCACTGTGTACGTGTGTGGATGTTGAGAGAAAAGAGTAGATGCATGTATATATAGATACATATTATATACATCTCCAAATACATATGTGCATATATATGTGTATATGAAATTCGTAAGTGAAAATTATAAATTTGACAAAAGGCCCCCTCACCATGTGTGAATGAGGACATTCTTTTTAGGGTCACTGAAACCATTCAGCTGACATGGGATACACAGACTAAATTCCCTGCTGACTCAGAGCATGCTCACTTGCCACTCGGTCAGAAAATCAGAAGCACGCAGCCCGAAGCCGGCTCGTTGCTCAGACACCAGGCGAGCTCCGGGCTGCAGGGAGAAGTCACCGTGTTGGGTGAAGTGCCTCCGAGCACCGTGCTCACCAAGTGCTCAGTTTAGGAGAAGGAAGAAATCTCAGGGATCTTTCAATCCCACTGACCTCTTGATTCACAGGAGAAAATGATGGTCAAATGGCAAGACGACTGCCCAACTGCTCCCCCAGCAGAGGAGACACAGAAATTACGTCAGGAGCCGGCCCCACTGACGCACAGAACTGGCCAGGTGAAAGCCAATTTGATGGAAAAGTACCTGGAGCACAGCTCCTGAGAGGAAGAGGCTGCCCTGACCTGATCGGAACCTTCAAGACAGCCCCAAAGCAATGCTCGCAAAGGCTTGGGTGGGAAGGGAGCCCTTTAGGTGAAGAATTTACCTCCCTTTGCAGGTCATCTCTTTGTTCTGTTACACCTTCAAGCTGAGTTTCTACCAGTTCCTTGTGCGTATTTTCTTTTAATATAAAAGATTTCTACAAAGAATGAAGAGAAAAAATCACAATGCTTCCAAATAAATGCTCGGATTCACTGGTTATTAACTATTTTGTTCACAGAAGAAATTCTTCTTTCCTTGAAATTGCATTAAAAAATAAAGTGAATCACATTTACTTAAGTTTTGATTATAGTAACATGTTCCCATCCACCATCTTTTGCATTATATTTCCTGTATGGACGTGAACTTAAAGTCTGGTGTGTTGTGTAGACTCTGATACTGCTGTTCTTCCTGGGTGAATCTCATTTAACTTCAACATCAGGGTCACATTGACTTTAACCATAATTGCTAACACCTTAAAAACTTACTTTAAAAAGCTTACTAGGCTAAAATTCAAAAGTATTAAGTAAAAAAAGTCTTCATAATTACTAACAATTAAGTGCTTAAGTTATGCCAACACTCTTCTAACTTTTTACTTATGATTGTATTTAAACCTTATAGCAACTCTATAAAGTGGTTATATTATTGTTTGAGGTTGAGGAGGTAGTTAAGTGACTTGCCCAAGATTGCTGTGTAGATAAATAATGAAAACAGTCAACAGTTAAGAGCTTACATTCTTAACCTACTGTACACTTCACACATACATAAAAAGTTATTTAAAGTAATTGACAAGTGGTTTAAATGGGAGCAAATCATTCAAAAATAGTTAAAATTTGACAGATTCATTGATAGAGAGCAGGTAGGCTGACAGCTGTTAGGGGGGATGGAGGGATTGAGCAAAAAAAAAAAAAGAGAGCGAGCCTTGGCCCGTTTGGCTCAGCAGTTAGAGCGTTGGCCTGCGGACCAGAGAGTCCTGGGTTTGGGACCCGCTAAGGGCACGTACCTCGGTTGCAGTTTGTCCCTGGCCCCGGTTGGGGTCATGTGGGTGGCAACCAGTTGATGTGTCCCTCTCACATCGCTGTTTCTCTCTCTCTCTTCCCCCCTGCTCTATCTGAAGATAAATGCAAAAATGTCCTAGGGTGAGGATAAAAAAAAAGGAGAGAGAGAAAATCATGGATGCTGACAATGGTGTGGTGATTGCTGGAGGGAGGTGGGTAAAGGGGGATAAATGGTGACGATGGAGACTTGACTTGGGGTGGTGAACACACAATAGAGTGTACAGATGACGTGCTGTAGAACTGTGCACCCGAAACCTGCATAATTTTGTTAACCAGTGTTACCCCCAATAAATTCAATAAAAAGGAAAAAAAACTTAAAATTTAAATCAAGTATGTATCTCACTTGATAATTTAAAATATAGTTATATGCCTGGAGCCCATGTGATAAAAAAAATAGTATTTATTGATTTTTCTATATTGAGTGGAAAAGAGATTTCATCCTGTTTTGTTTTGTTTTTTAAATAAATACACACACAAGCATAGCCTAAGGAAATGTTTAGTCCAAGAAAAGCTTTTAACTAAAGAAGGCATTCAGGGATGACTATCCTTGACACAGGGAACTAATGATCTCAAATTCTAATTTATAGGTTTTAAACAAAATTAAGAATAATATTTTTTCCAATTAACATTAAAAATACTAGCATAGAATGCTATCTACTAAGTCTATTTCTTAACTTTCCACCTTTTTTTGGAACCCAGATCCTGTTTGACTAATAATGAAAACAGTCAAATCTCTGGTGATATAACCCCAGAGATTTTTATATAATCTTCCAGGTTAAAGAAAATGTTGTGCCCTAAAACTCCAGTTAATAATAATACATTTACAGAAAATAGTTATCGTTAGCATATTTCAACATCAAAGAAGATACCATCCAGATTTATTTCCTGTATTTGTATTATGACAGCTATTTTCAAATGTTCAAAGGTCTTACATAAAGAGGAGCAAGTGCACTTTGCCTTCTACAAAACGGTGAAGAACGGCCATGGGGTAGAATTTATAAAAAGGCATCTAATGAATAACTCTTAAACAATTAAAGTGGTCCCACAGTAAAGCAAGTTAGTGCTGGATTGTGAGGTCCCTGGTCACATTCAAGGGAAGGCTGGACACCTCCCAGCAGTACACACTGGGAATAAGAGGAGGTGGGGAGGACAGACAGAATAACTCCTATTGTCCAGACCAACTCTGTATCTCTCAATGACACATGTTCTTTTCCATCTTTGTATTCCCAGTACCTACCTGGAGATACTTAGTTGTATTTTCCAGGTTTGACAAAATTCCATATGGGAGCGGGATAATGCCAGTGAGGTTCACGGAAAGAGTGCTATCACCAATATTGTCTAAGCCGTCCAGCAGCACACCTACACATTCATCATCACAAGCTAAAAGAAAAAGAAAGTCAAAATTAATGCAAAACGGTCTGCACATTTTCCCGTGCGCATTAGCCATTCTGTAATAACATAAAATCACAATAAGGGCAAAGTACACTATAAGGTTTCCAGGAACCACATTCTCACACCACCTGTACCATGGGAGGTAAGCAGAAAATACTAAGTCCCTATTCTCAGATGATCTGAGACTCAGATCAGATCAGTGACTTCCCGGGGTCACACAGAAAGAAACAACTGAGGTCAGAGTGGATCCCGGGTCCGGTGCACGTTGTGTGACGCTGCTCCGACCTTTACAGTGCACCTGCTCGTCCCTGACTTGGACCAATGGCAATGAATTCCAAGTGTGTTTCCTTGTAGAGCCTGGTCCGTCATTTCCTCAGATATTTTGCAGACACACCTTCAGCAAATACAAATGAAGGAGACTAGGGAAAATAATGGGCGTGCTTTTGCTTAAAAAAACAAACAAACACAAAAACAAAAACAAAAAAGCTCTTGAATGCCATGATCCTGACATTACTTCCTCCCTATCTTCTCCCATGAACCACTAAAAAGACATCCACAGATGACTACTTCATGTACTTGCTATTAAAATAAATCAGAACTGGAAAAAAAATGTCCACAACAGCCAAGAGCTGAAGCCATCATTGAAATCTGGTAACACAAATGACAACCCGCAAAGGCGCTCCCTCTCTGCGCCTACACTGGCTCCATTAAAGGGATGTTGATGCAGATAAACTATGAAGTTGAAATTATGTGCTGCTTAGTGTGCTAGAGAGATAAATGCTGTTACCTAGAGCCTTCTGCCTCAGCTCCAAGCACACTATGAAAAGTTCAATTTGGCAGATACAATAGCAACCTGTGCTTAGTTAAAATAGGGCTTTATCCTGTTGACGCCATAGGGCACAGTAATAGGAAAACATTTGAGAGGAAAAACCACCTTTAAACATCTAGGAAGGAAAATACCCACAGATACAATTGCTTTCCACCAGAATGTGCCTGGGTTCACATTCCTCGCATCGGAGCCCGGTGGCCCCTGGCCTGCAGGCGCACTGCCCAGACCCTCGGTCACAGTCACGGCGAACAGAGCCATGTGGGCTGCAGTCACACCTCTGGCAGGTGCCGCCTGGCATTCGAGGGTTCCCATGATAGCCTGGGGAGCACCTACAGAAAGGAAAATGTGGAGGTACAGACAATAGTATCAATGTCAGTAAGATAATATATAAACCATTTCTGCCAAATGAAATTCAAAGAACACAGGCTCATTTACCTCATGCTACACTGTATTTCCTAAAAGGAGGATGAGATGGTCACAGCAAGCGCATTTACTTATCTTAATACACAGGAGATTTTGTTTTAGAGTATCAATCACACATAACCAAACTGACAATGACTCTCAAATCACTTGAGTAAACATGTCCTATAACATAAAGGAGCAGACGTGCCCAGCAATTCCATGTGATAACTCCGCGACATACCTTTCACAATATCGTCCTTCATAGCCCAGAACACAGGCATCGCAGCGGAAATCGCGATCACCTTCCAAGACACAAGTGGGACTAAAACTGAAAGAAAAAATGTTTTGAATTTTCAGATACACAACTTTAACTCTTTCTGGTGGTACTTGTTCATTACTCTAAGGGCACATGATACTGTCCTAAAAGTTAAGCGATTACAGTGCACAGTTAGACAAAGTTTTTAGGGCTCAAATCTACTGGGCAAAAGAAGGAAAATAAATATGTAATTAGTACACAAGTGTGCACCTCTTGTCCAGTGACAACCATGTGAGTGGTGAGGGGAAGGAAATGGATCTTACAGATTTCACCTATGTAGTCACCAAACAAGAAAGGTCCCCAGGTGAAAGGTGTTGTTCTGAGATCTAGGCGAAGAATTATCTCTGACTTATTAGGTGAAAAGATGATTAAAGAGAGCTGTCCATGACTCTGAGCAAGCATGAGACCAGCAAGAAGAACAGAGTGAGACAAATGCTGGTGAATATAATGGGCTATAATGAAAGGCAAGCAGGAAAAGGTGGGGTGAAGAAAAGTGGAGTGAGGGTAGAATTTGAAAATGAATGGACCTAAAGGTAGGGAGTCATGTGAAGAGCAATTTGAAGAAAAGTGATAGAGCCACTCCAAGTTCAATATCCACTCATATAATTGATCCCCCGCACTCATGGACTTCAGCTTTTGGCTTATTCCTTCCTTTCTTTCCAACCTCTGCCTCTATGCTTTAAATGACCAATGCACCACGCTCCATTCTAGAGGCTCAGCTGGGTACTGCAAACCATTGAAAAAAACCACTGGGCGAGTCTGGGTTTTTTGGCCAATTTAGAGAAGTTCCCAGAATGTGTTACAAGGTTCTCTATCAGCCCCACTTCATTTTTTTACTTTTCCCCTCCTTAAACAGTGAAGGGACAGACTTCAGTGGAAACATGGAATGTGTAGAAAACAAAGCATGTATTCTAGGGCCCCTCAGGTGCACAGCACACACAGAATGTCCAGAGCCTCACAGGCTCTTCCTAGACGTGTCACCTTTAATTTATTAGCGTGGGCTCTGGGACGGTAGAATCTTTTTTGATGGAGAAAGTAAAATATTCAAACATTACAGAAATATGTGAGTAGAAGGTGATATATTCTTCCAAACATTTCTCTGGGCACATATAACCATGGAACTATGGATATTAATATACATACGAATATAATTTTTTTCCAAAATGGCATTACATTATATAATCACAATTATGTAATTAATTGGCCATTTCTCCAATTTTGCAATATAGACATACTGTATTCTCTTCTCAGTGTTTGTGCAATATTTCACTCTAGGTATGTACCACAACGTCTATAATCAATCCCCTGTAGGCAGGTATTTCAGTTCCTCTTCAATTTCTCATGAGTACAAGCAATGATAAAACGTATCCATCTTTACACACATATGTGAGTATTTCTATAGTTTAGATTACAAGAGTGGAATTGATGAGTCAGATTTTATAACAGATTTAATATAAAACATTAATAGTAACAATAAATTTTAGGATGCTTGATAGTTTACAAGGGAAGTTTACACAGTGCTCCTCAGTTGGTACTCACCGTCAAGCATCACTTTCTTGGGGACAACAAAAGACAGAAGATTCAAACAAATATTAAAAAGTAAACTTCATTTTAGTCTACTAAATGTTGGCATTTGATCTATATGTGTTCAATGCCTTGTCAAATATTCTAAGCAATAATAAAATATTAAATTATAAAATTATAAAATATGAATTACATTTTCATTAAAACCAAAGAGGATCCACAGACATTCCAACTTCCATTTAATAGTTCTGGTTAAATGGTGCAGATGATTCCACACAGCATCCTGAGACAAGGCAGAACCTGGCCCCAGTGTCATCGCTGGGTAGCATTTCTGCACTTCGTCAGCTGTCAGCAAATATGATTTCTAACCCTGTTCCCTTACTCAAGCCAGGAACAGAATTCCTTATATCATTATTCATTAAATTAATAACAATTCACCTCTAGGCACACTGGATACATAGGTTGGAGGCTAAAATAAATCTTAAAACAAACAAAAAAGACAAACCTGAAAGTCCTTTCTTTAATTGGTTCTATTCTCACACCCCAAAACAGATACTTTGCTTTTGCAAAGATTCTCTTCAAGTGCTTCTGAGAATTGAACACTTTTTCTTAAAATTAGCCTTTCTCAACACGTGGGGAATATTAATTAAAATAGACCACATAGAGACCCTGGGAAACGGGTCTGGAAACGGAATCATCCCCAGCTTCGCTGGTGCAGGCGTGCCGGTGCACCTGCTCAGGCTCACCTGGCGGGGCGGCTGCGAGGACAAGTGCACAGAGTGCAGTCGGTGGCCGAGCCAGTCACCTTCCCGTAGTACCCGGGAGCACACACATCACAGTGCTCACCGGAGGTGTTATCGCGGCAGTTCTGGGCCCCATGTTTCAGAAGAAAAGGGAAACAATGGGAAATTGTTAGAAATCATCCTTACCTGGTGATATCTGAGTACTACAAAACACATTTCATGTCAGTTTATTTTATTTCTTAATTATTAAGGAAAGAAGGCATTTTTCTTCATTTCTGCTAAATCATGAAAACATTGCCAACTCTGCGGCCTTCGTTCATTATAAAACTGCATTTATCCAATACAGCCTGGAAATGACTAAGACATTCTTCTTATGGAAAATATCTGCAGAGCAGTTAGCTTTTGATCCTTAAAATATGAATCTAAAATAAATAGTGACTTAAAAACGATTTGAAGCACACCAGTTTTGCTTATATGTTGGGGTTCAATGATCACATATAGGGAGTTGAAAAAGTAGAAGTGAATGGTTAAATGATTCAGGAAACAGTGAGGGAGAAAAATGCAGGGTTTTAGAGCACACTCAATAGATTCCTACAATAACCAAGTCATTTCTAGTTAAATTTATGTCATAATTTCAACCTAAAATTATGCTATTTAAAAAGATTTAAGCTAAAAGAGCAAGTAGTTCTTGACATCTGAGTCTAACACAAAATCTGCTTTTGTTTGGCCTTGGGCACTGGATTCTGTCTGATGCAGTGACAAAGAGCCCTGAACAAACTCACAAACTGACTCAGGCTGTATCTTGGGCAGCAAGAGAGGATGTAGAAAGAAACCTTTTTATATGTTTGAAAAACTATTTTTAAGTTTTCTAACATTAAAAATGATTCCAATATTTTTCATTTTAAAATTGCATTCCTATTTTACCTGATGAAAATAGATTTTACTGGGATCCACTTGGCCCCTAAAACTGACATCTCTTTAGAAGTAAAATTTTCAACCTCTCTCTTAAAAAGAAAATGTGTTAGTTGTTTTTGTGATATATAAAGGGCTGATAAGGAGTAAATATTAGATGGAGAAACAGGATTGAAGCAGATTTTTTGGTTTTTGATTGCAAACACCAACTCCAACATTAAAAACTTCCTAACATATGAGCTCCCTGGTTTCCAAGATCCTAGAGTATTGAAGACAAGCTGCCTCAAAGAGCGGCAAACAAGTAAGAACCTGTTCATGTGAATTGATGTGTGGGATGAGTTAGCTGCTACGGGAAATGCACAGAGAACTCCTGCCAACTTTTCAACGGGGAAAAGTGGCGGGTCCTATCCGAGCAGAGGGTAGCTGGGGAGAGGGACTCCCAGGGTATCTCTCTGCTTCTCAGTCTCCCCACCCCCTTCCAGGTCACATTCTGATCAATCGCTTCTATGGTAACACCAAAGGCGCAGTGACAGCAAGAGGGAGGAACATCCCATGTGACTGATGACAAAATCAGGTCCAGAAAGGTCTTGATGCCCACCTACACTGTAATAAGTACACAGGGCAGGTTTACGAGATTTTGTCAAATGGAAGTGAATGATTGTACTATACCACAAAGAGGTCTAGCAAATGAAGACTGAAGAAGAAGGTAGGGTCCCAAGTTCAAAGAGCAAGGACCCAGGTGCTACACTTGTGGAAAGAACGTAAGAGTCCTGGTGTGAGGTCAGCGTGGGAGAGGCCGCACGGACTGGGCACTGGGCTCCTGGCATGCTTTCACTCCGATGCCGACTTTCACACCTCAGAATGGTGGAGACTCAGAACCATCACAGGTGATCACCATGTACATGTAAACTGAGGGTATCTGACTGAGAGGGCTGAATATTAAGAGACTTTGGATATTCAAAGTGAAAGAGGAATTTTATCAAGTATTTTTGCAAGTTACTTGTTAAGATACTGCCACTTTTCATGAACAAATTTGAGCTAGTGGCTTGTCTCAATGACTCCAAACATTAAAACTGTACCAACAGGTGGATGATCCAAGGGCACGAGACCCAGGAATAATCAAGGTTGCTCAAAGATGAGCTGAGCTGCTGTGGGAGTGAGCTCCCCATTGCCGGAGGTGTGTAAAAATACATAAATAACCACTTGTTATGTATGTTGTAGTTTAGTCTTAAGATTTGAAGGTGCTCTGACTCTGCTGCAACCCTGAAATTGCAAGCTCTAAGCCCAGGCACTATTTTCTGTTAGAGGGGGTTTGGGTTACAGTAATTAGCATCACCTTGTAGGGATAAACATGGAACACAGATCTCCCATAAGAAGGGGGAAGAGCAAGAAGCAAACTGTTCGGCTCAACACCGTGAGATTACAGAACAATCTAGATTTAGAACCTTTGTCCAGTCTTCTGGCAGTATGTATATCCATGGTCGTTTTACTGCAAAATGTAAGAGACCAGGGAGGTCTCTTAGGGGTTCCAGGGCACATCTGGCCAACCACTGCCCCCAGGGCAGGGAACTCTCTGGAAGCTATCCATCATTGTTTATGCTGGGAAGACTTGGCCAGCATCTCTCATGGACCAGGGTAAGCAGGCTGTTCTTTCCTAGGTACAAATCGACAAGTCTGCTGAATATCTTGGAACTTTGTTCTGGTGGATTCATACCAGAAAAGGAAGGGTCATAATTTAATGTCCTGGGAGTACCTAGTCTTGATAAACAGTTAGCTGTGGAAGCAGTATGGAAGAATTGATCAACTCTTTTAACTGTTCATGTGACCTTTGTCTCTATGATTGGCCAAAGGACCTTCCCAGTTAATTACATCTCACTTTAAGTTGCCTGAAATCAATTCTCCTTAAATCCTTAAATGATATTTTCCCATTTGCTCTATTAGCACTTTACTTTTGCCTAGAGCATGAGCTGATTAGAATGAATACATTTTTCTTAACAGTGCTGCAGCTATTTGCATCTTTATTAAGTCCACTTTACCTTGGATGACTGGGGTAATTCTTTAATTCCACATATATAATGGGGTCAGCAAAATTCAACACATATCTTTTCACTGAGAAAAACCATGAAGTACTTCAGTTTCTGAATTCACCTGTGCACTGCTGTAATTTAGCAATTTCCCTTGTAGAAATTGCTTTTAAATTCCACGTATGAAAGATGCTTCTGAGTAAAAGAAGAGGAAGATGGGTCCAGTGTGACTGGAGGCCACTCAGTCCTAGTTCCTGTGTCCCACTCCTGGTGACTGGGCCATACCCAGGACCACTGATGCTTCGAGTGCATCTCTTGGTGGACAGTTCATTTTCCTTCAATGAGCTATTTTATCTGAGGCGAGATATCCCTGGCACAATTTATATAAGTTACCAAGGTTTACAAATAAGTTATTATAAAGGATGAGATTTTAGGAGTAGGGAAAGAATATCAGATTATTCTGTTATCAATAAGGCCATGACAGTTTAAGCAAAATCATGAGCACAAGAGTTTGTGCTCAGTCTGGGCCACAGGATTTCTGTCAGGGTCACATGGTCCTTTTCAGTGATTCAAGTTCTCTGCATGTCCTTCAGACCAATCTTGGTTGAGGGGAAGGTGGCTGAGAAGCAAATACATACTAAGGCAGCCACAAGAATAAACATTTTTTTTACAAATGCAAAAAGAGGGCAATACTTAACACGGAAAAATAAATTTTCAACATTGGCATTAACTTATTTGAAAACTTCTGGGTAACTCTTCTACTTTTATGTAAAGTTCTCATCTACTTTGACTATAACCACCAGAACCGTAAGCAAGGTGCACTTAACCAATTGCCAAACTGATGCCCACAAACAAGTTCAAGGAAGCAAAATGTATAAAAGAATTCCCACGAGCAATCTCAGACCACTTAGCTAGACCTTTCTGAAGGAAATATACGTATAGCTTATATTTAGTTAAATGTAAAACTCTCTCTAAACCAAGGAACCAGTGTGACTTTGAACCCTAGTTCTAACCTTCAAGCAAGCACCCACCCAAACAAGCATACCAGACACGTCCCCGTTTCAGGATCACAGGTGTCACTGTGGTTGTTACAGCTGCAGGGCACACAAGGAGCAAGCAGAAGGCGAGGGCCCCTGTCACCACCTTCCGGAAGCTTGCCTCTGTAGTAACCAGGTGCACAGTCCTGAGAAGATGCAGAAGGAAAGGCAATGAATAAACAATCTGATTTTTAAATGGGCAAAAAACTTGAGTAGACATTTCCCCAAAGAAGATACACAATGGCCAATAAGCACATGAGAAGATGCTCAACATTACTAATCACTAGGGAAATGCAAATCAAAACCACAGTTGGACACCACCTCACACCCATAAGGATGGCTACTATCAAAAACAGAACAGAAGAAAACAAATGTTGGTGAGGATGTGCGGAGGCTGGAACCCCTGTGCTTTGCTGGAGGGAACATAAAATGGTGCAGTACTATGGACAGCAGTACGGCAGCTCCTCAAAAATTGTAACCGCCCTGGCCAGTTTTGTTCAGAGGTTAGATCATCAGCCCTCAGACTGAAGAGCCTCGGGTTCAATTCCCAGTCAAGGGCAAGTACCTCAGTTGCAAGTTCGATCCCCACTCCAGTTGGGGTCATGAGGGAGGGAACCCATCGATGTTTCTCTCTCTCTCTCTCCCACTCTAAAAATCAATGCAAAAATATCCTCTGGTGAGGATTTAAAAAAAAAATTAAAAACAGAATTACCACATGATCCAGCAATTCGACCTCTGGTATAAACCCCAGAGAACTGAAAGCATGGTTTGGAGAGAGATCTGTACACCCATGTTCATAGCAGCATGACTCACAATAGCTGAGAGATGAAACAACCCAAGAGTCCATTAACAGATGGATGGATAGACAAAATGTGGTCTACACATACAGTAGAATATTACTCAGCCTTAAAAAAGAAGCACATCCTGATACATAGTACAACATGGATTAACCTTGAAGACATTATTCTAAGTGAAATAAGCCAGTCATAAGAAGACAAATACTGTCTTTTGATTATATTCATCTGAGGCACTTAGAGTAGTTACATCATAGCTTCAGAAAACAGAACGGTGGTTACCAGGGACTGGTGGGAGGGGGATGGGAGTTAGTGTTTAATGAGTTCAGAGTTTTAGTTTTTCCAGGGGGATATTCTAAAGATTGGTGGTACATCACTGTGAATGTACTTAACACTACAAAGCTGTACACTTAAAAATGGTTAAGATGGTCAAGTTTATGTTGATACATATTTTACCATATTAAAAAAAAATTAAGGGAAACATAATAGACACACAAAGTTCTGTTCATCACTTGGAGCTGCTATAACAAGCATATCTGAACTCAAAACCAGTAAATGGATTTTCATCACAGTCTCCCTACCTGACATGAGAGCCCAGCCGTGCCAGGAGGGCAGAGACAATTCTCCAACAGCGAGGCCACCTGCCTCCCTGGCTGCAGCCCATCGGCCTTTCTGCCGACATCCATTGAAATGTTTGAGATTCTGTGAAACCGTTGTGTTAAGAAGCATTAGTGATAGAAAACACTAATGTTTAGAAAGACACTTTGTAGAAACAGCACATCACATAATGATATTTGCATAAGCCTTAAACCCGAGCTTTCCAGCCAGTGTGGGAGTAGTTCCTCCTCAGGGTTATAAAGGAAATGTGTGAAGCACGTTCATACTGTCATTACACAGTGAAGGTTCTCAGTCTACATTTTAGCTTTAAAAATAGTGTGACAGCCCTGGCCGGGTGGCTCAGTAGGTTGGAGCGTTGTCCCATGAATCAAAAGGTTACAGGTTTGATTCCCGGTGAGGGTGCCTGCAAGCAGCAGCCGATGGATGTTTCTCTCTCACATCCATGTCTCTCTCTCTCTCCCTTCCTCTCTTTACAATAAAAGCACATCCTCAGGTGAGGATTAAAAAAAAATAGTGTTACAGAAAGTATACATGAAAGACCTCTTGAAGTACCAGTTTGGCCAAAACTTAGTGGCTGAAAATAGCAGAACTTAAACATTTTTTTTTACATTTTATCCTCATTAAGATATTACCATTATATTTCATATCCACAGTAGTATGGGAGATGAGTGATCTGTGTCATTTTTCATACACTTCACACTAATATTAAAATTTGATAAGGTTTTGGTGGAGAACAGAAATACATATATTAATAAAGATAGGAGGTAATGGGGGTGAAGTGAACCAAATCCCTCCACTTTGCTTTCACGTAAGAAAAGAAATTTTAAAATTCTAGAGGTTTCCAAGTACCTGCTTTGCTGTAACCCTTGACCGTAAGATGCTTTGATGAGAATGTACTCGATGTTGCTAAGAACAGACATAAAATCTGAGCGTGTGACAGGTTTTTCAGAAACAGAATTAAAATATTTCCAATAATTCTGTGGATGAGAAACACAATGAAATTCAGAGTACAAATTCCCAGAAGCATATGAATTCACAAAGAAAGTGATTCATTTACATATTTCTCCAGAAATGAGCCCAGTTCTATGCACGACACCAAGTTTAACTGAGGAAGCTCTCCTGTCCCCTCCAGGGCAGCGGCAGTGCCAGGCTCGTCTATCCACACACGTCACCCACGGGAGCACACAGTGGACTGTCAGTCAGCATCTCCCTGTGAATGACCCAGATTCCAACAAGTCCAAAGACTTCCTACCATTGTGTCCACGCAGACTTGTGTACCAAGATAAAGGATTTAAATGCAATTCCCACTAAATTAACATAAGCCTTACATCCACATCTTGAGAATAGGAATTTGGGTAATTTTTAGAAACCTTGCTAAACCTCTTGAAATTCTGATCTCAGGGTCTCTGTCTTACTAGCAGCTGAGTGACTTCAGTACACCCATAACCAAGTTCACACCTTTGTTGGGTTTATATGAACAGAGCGTGTGGTCACCTCTTTCATGTCTACGTCCTGCTCCTGTCTCACGCCGTTCTCTGGTGCGGGAGCATCCATGTAGATGACTTGCTTCCTGGTGCGGCCTCCTCTGATGAGCACTTGGGGCTCCAGGTCGAAGGTGCCCACGCCATTGGAGGAGTAGAAGGCCACGCTGTACTTCAGTTTGCCACCATAGGCCATGAGCTACCAAACAGGGAACTGTTGTTTACTGCTCGGGCACAGCACTGGTCTGAAAGTGTTTCATTACAAGCCTGCTGCTTTTTGGAAATCTTGCATCGTAAAAATATATCACATGGGTGGAATTTGTTGTCTAGAATTTGTTTCCTTCTAATTCTACTTAATTACAGATTAAGTTGACTCAAGCTATAGTCCTTTTTTTCATTAAGTAGGTGATATTTACAAAATTTTTAAAAATTAAATTTATTGGGGTAGCATTAGTTAATAACATTATATAATTTTCAGGTGTCAGTATTATAATTCAATATCTGTGTACTCTATTGTGTGCCTGCCATCCAAAGTCTAGTTTCCTTCCATTACTGTGTAATATTTGAGCCCTCTACCCAATGTACCCTCCCCTCACCCCCTTTCCACTCATATGTGGACTATAATCCAGTTTTTTAAACCACTTTATTGAGGTATAATTGACTGTAAAAAGCCATCTATATTGAATGTATACAACTTGATGAGTTTGGGGATAAGTATATACCTATGAAACTATCACCCCATCAAGCCACAGACACATCCATCACCCCCCCAGTTTCTTGATGGTGCTGACAAGGTAAGCTCCAGAATGATGAATCAGTGTGGCAATGGTCCCAAATTTATTCAAGCTCCTTTGAATGACAAATTAATTATCTGTGTCTGTAAGCTCACTGGATGTATATTTGCACATTTTAAAGATCAGGGTGAATTCAATTCACACACAGACCCTGATGTTTATATAAACAAAAATGCTAGTGATGCCTTCTAGAATCTTTCCCCCAAACTGGGTGATGATTTCTTAAGCATTGCACACAGGCTTGTATTGAGCTTATATCAGTAAAAACAATAAATGTTTTTTGAATGACTGCTTAAAGAAAGAAAAAAGGAATATGATTTGAAGTTTAAAAGACTTAAAAATTAACCATACATTTAGGAGGATTTTTATGTGTTACATTTCTCCACCCCCACTCAGAAGAGGAAATTATTAACCTCTTCAGTTAGTGATAAGCCAGCACAGTCTGCTGTGATTCAAATGATACCCCTGTCCCCGGGGATGTGTGTGGCTCCAGGCTGGGTGGGCCTCACCTGGTCTCCCTGGAACTGCCCCGGCAGCCGCCAGTAAAACGGCTCTTCGTGGACATGCTGCCCGACGGTCACAGCATCCAGGAGGACATCAGGGGCCTGATAATACACCCCTTGGGTTGTACCCCTGAGGTTGCTTTGAGAAACCACACGCAGAAGAGGATGATCTGAGCCCAGCGTTATCTAGTCACAGAGGGAGGGAAAATGCACTTTAGAACACGAATGAACTCCATACCTTTGATTTGTCAGATTCTACCAGTATTTTACAAACAAAATAGCTTCATTATTAAAACAAGAATAATAAAAACGTTTTCTTTAAACTTAAAGAAACTTAAAACTTAATCTGGATTAAAATGAACAGAACATGTTTTAAGCATTTAGGGTCAAACTGTTGCTACGGGGACAACGTTCAGTTACTTGGAGGAGACTGTTGAGATGTTGCATTTTATCTTCTCTCCAACTAAAGCTTTTGATAGATCAGCTAAGGAGCAACACTGAATGCTTTTAGTTCCAGCTCCATCTATTTCTTTGGAAAAGAAAAGCAGAGCTCAGATTCATAACGAACCCAAATTAGTGTCTCAGGATTTCTGATGTCGTAAGAGTAAAATTTAATGTAAGCACTTGACTGTTTCTCCTTCCCCCACGGACTCCCCAGGGGAGAGGGCTTGAAAACAGAACATTTTCACTGCGTGCCTAACTTACTGGTGTCCTCACATAACCCTCCAGCTCCGAGCAGAGCTGTGACAGCCCGAAGCAGAAGCAGGGGGTGCACCCCAGAGGGTTGTCATCCCGGAGAGCGTAGGTGCCAGCTCGACACTCACTGCATCGAAGGCCAAGGACATTTTCCTGAAGGGGAAAAATAACAGACTCATTTTTGCCTGGAAAAAAGAGACACGATTTCTGAAGAAACAGAAATGAAATAAACCAAACCATGAAAATAATTTTGAATCAACAAACATTCCTTAGGCAAGTTCCTTAACCTCTCTGAGGATCAGTTCTCTCAAAAACTCAATCAATGACACCTGAACATAGCTGATGATCAGGGTCATCCTGGAAGCTTTAGGAAAATACAGATCCCCTGATGAGACTCTCCTGGAGGGGGCCCTAGAATCCTCCTGGGGTCCCAGGTGACTCTGATGGCCAGCCAGGGTGCAGAACCATGGACCAGGTCCTGTTCAGACCATCTGTAATGAGAACTGCTATCATAAATGTGGGAAGCCAAGAATATTCAGATACTTCCATTACTCCCAGGCCATAGTACATATATATGTTTTCCCTTCCTCATGCCCAGTCTAATCAACCTGCTATGGACTACTGTCTGGCTTCCATCTCACCAGACCCAGGAAAAAAACCCAAGAAGGTGGCCAATGAACTCCTTATAACAACGCACATTGGGAAAACTAATGGAAATATGTGGAATTAAACATGATGTTGAAATCTTACCTCCTGGGAAAATAAGAAACACTAATTTCCTTTCATCTGGCCAGCACATACAAAAGAATAACTCACCAGCTCTAAAATCACAAATCTTCTTGAGCCCTGTGTCATCCTACCTGCATATCCAAGACACACTGGCTACCTACCCAACTGGAACACATGACAGAAAAAACTCAGTGTTTCTCAAATCAGTTCCATCATCTGAAACTTGTAATAACCAGTCAAGATCCCATTTCAAGAAGCATCCACAGTTCTAGAAGAGCATACACAGACTTAAACTCAGACCTAGATGGTAGTATGAACTCATTCTGAGAGGCGTCTAAAACCTAGCTGCTTAAAAGCCCAAAAGTCACGACGATGAGTGGGAGAGAGGAAGGAAGTGGAGCGCCAAGGACCCACACCTTGCAAGAGCAGGTACCAGTTTCCTGTGCACAGCTGCAAAGACCCTGTTCCTCATCACAGGTGTCCACCAACGTCCCTCTCCGGTCACAGTCACAGGCCACACAGTCTGGAAAGTCTCTGAAGCCCAGGGAGCACTGATGGCAGCTCGGCCCTCCAAAGGCGGGCTTACATTGGCAATGGCCAGTGAGCACATCGCATCGCTGGCTGGCTGACCCTTCACTACTGCATTTGCAGGCCTGAGGGAAAAAACATTAAATAGATAAAAAGGCAGCTTTTACATTTTCATGTGCACATAGTGGGATTACAGGAAAACACTAAATGTGGGGAAATTATACAAATGAATGGATCTCTCTGGCTATTGCTACACGGATTTGCTTTGCCACGTGCCAACAGGAGGCAGGGACCGCGCTGCTGGACACCTGCACACCTTTGTGGCACATGCACACTGGGCCAAGACTGTGACCTGAAATCCAATCTACTTAATACGTCCAAACAGTCTGGTAACACTATTTTGAACCCAAGTAATTTTTCCATTTTCAAAACACAAACTCTAAGTTTAACTGAAGAAAGTTACATAGAAAATTGGAATCTTCGAAGACTGGGCATAAACCCTCCCCAATAAAGTGATTTATGCTCTTGTCCTGAAAGATAGTATACATTGCAGAATATATTTTAAAGGTACTAAAATAAAATTTTGATCTTCTAACCATCAATTCCACAGCTAGATTCTTGAAGAAAATTTAGAATAATGTATTTTAAGGGTGCTGCTTTTCTCACTGTGATTTTTACAATCCATACTGAGTTTTTCATGGAGCTTTTCAACAGGTGAAAGGCCAGTGAGCAGATAAAAGAAAAGGAGTGGAACTTGCTACAGCAAAGTCATCCTCAGCTAAGAAAATGCAGAGATGGGAGCGCACCTGGCATCCGAGCTCCAGGTTGTGGCCCCAGTATCCGTCCTCACATTCTTCACAGGTTACACCTCGGGTGTGAGGAGGGCAGACACACTCCCCCGATTCTGGGTCACATGTGTTCCGAGTGTGAGCGCAGTCACAGGCTACAGCAAAGACAGATGCTGGTGTCACAGGTCAGGGCTGGAGGGGCAAGAGCTGAGCTACAAGTTACTTCCCTTTTACTAATCACCTCAACCATGTTCCTAGAAGAGACCACATGATTCCTAAGGCCCCTCTGTTTCGTGGGAGGTGGTTCCTCCCAGTCAAGAGATGCTGTTGGAAGACAGGCAATCAGAATACAGTGGGAGAGAGCGGAAAGACTGGAAAAAGCCTGGATGGGTGGGGAGAACAGATAGAGCTAGTATTTTTTGAACATTTTTCTGTGTGCCAAATCGCTGTGTTAAAGACTACGTACAACCTTAAAAATAGCTCCTGTATGGAGATTACAATGAGCTTCTCCGCTTTGCAAATGAGGAAAGTAAAGCTAAGTGAAGCTGAGTAATGAATCTAAGCTCACACCATCAGTAGACCTGACCAAAGCATATGGATGTACCCAGAATAGGGAAACAGAAAAAAAGCATGAAACCCTACACGTGAAAAAGAGAAAAAGTAAAGAAACTTGACAGAATTAGAAGTCAAAGGAGGGCTCACAGAAAAGTCTGGGGATTACGACACAGTCTCAATAATGAGTTCGAAAGCTTACGTGTACAGCCACCATCCTGGAATGCATAGAAGCCACGCGCACACCTGTCGCACCTTTTCCCAGCGACACCTGGTACGCAGTGACACTGGCCTTCCTCTGTGCAAGCATCCGACCTGGAGCCCGACGCGGTGCAGTTGCAGGGCCGGCAGCCGAGCCCTGTGTCCAACCCATGATGGCCACGCTGTTTCACAGGAGGGGCAGAATTGCGGAAGCCAAAATACATTTTAACAAGTGAGTGACAACATTAGAATGTTTTCCAAATCAAACATAAGATGTTTTATAGAATCACTAAGTGTGTGTGACATCATTCCACTCCTCTGTAAACGGAATACACCCTCTCTAGGTAGGGATGCACAGTTGTGTTTGGGGCGTTGGCTCTTTCTAGAAATCGCAGATTCATTTAGTTTGAACTATGGTTAAGGTGTCCGTTACAGGCACTGCTGACAAATACTTTGACTGTATGCAATGACCAGCAGGCATCTTACCAAGCACTGGTCACACTGCCGTCCGGTCACACGCGCTTTGCAGGTGCACAGTCCAGTCTCAGGGTGGCAGGCGGCGGAGAGGGAGCCCTTTGCATGACACTCACAGGCTAGCACGGAAACACACTGCTGCATGAGATCCCTCAGTCCCCAGGGAACATTTTAAACATGCATGTTTCAAATCGCAAAATGAAAAAATAAAATAGATATATTACTTTGCAATAACTTTATTTTGTATTTTTCTGAAGAGTAAGCAAAAATAGGGTTGGTAGGAGAAACCATCACAGAGATGAAACTACTGAAGCTATTAAGATAATAATTAGCAAACTAACTTGACCAATTTCATAAATTCCTTGAAATTTAAAAAATGACCCACTAATGTATATCCACAAATCTTCATGAAAAAAACTTGCATTGGAGATTTCAAAATCAATTTTGCCACTTCCTCTCATTCCAATTATGTCTGTTTATTTAATATTTTAAAGCTCAGTAACACCAATCTAGATAAATCAGATATTTCATAGTTTAATGAAAACTATTTCCCTGTTCCAACTCATGAGTCATTTGTAATTCTAATATATTTACCTTCGGGCCAGACGTCAGTCTTATCTACACTTACAATGTTGATGATTAAAGCTACAAAATCCCCCACCTTTTCAAAGTGATGCAACTTAATGGATCCAAGAAATGTTTAATTGATATTCATCCCACAGCTGTCAATGTGCACTTCACTTAAAATATTTAATATGCTCACTGATAAAATATCTTGGGGACGTACACTATTTATGAGTGCTTGGACTCAGAAAAGCACCATCTCTGTCATATGGCATGGTGACGTGAAAAAGAAAAGAAAGACTGCGAATTATCTCGTGCCCAAGCCCACTTCGTGTGGCAGCACACGGCAGTGGGAGGCGGAGCGGAGGAGAATGGAAACTGGGAGGCTGCAGGCCAGAAGGAAGATGGGAATTCTGCCTCCGTGACTGACTGCGGCCTCTCTGTCACGAGGTTTCCTCTGGTGTAAGCCGACTGATGCTACCAGCTCCTGCGAGGCCGGTGAAGAGCTGTGGGCCCCACTCACACTGCCCATTCCTGCCGTCCACTCCTGTAGCTGGACTCTGAACACTCTACTAACTCTGTATTAAATATGCCTTTTTACTTCCTGCATTTCTGATGCTTCGACTTCAGGCGCCTTGCAGACTCTGGAGACTGTTCCTCCCAGAGCTAGTCAATTCCAGGAGACAGTGAACAGCTTCCACACCTTTCATATGCAAACCAGCCAATCCAGAGCCCCCAGCTCTCCAGTTCACTTGGGCTCTCATCTCCCACTCTCCGCCTGCCCCAATCACCCGGGGCCATGCCTCAGACTGGCAGCCTTTGCCCCAAAGCCTGCAGAAACTATGGAAACCAACCAATTCTAAACCTGTTTACCTGCCTCGCCCTTTCCTTCCTGCAGAAACCACAATAAAGGCTCTAGCTCACATTTCCCCTCCTGACCAGCGGGTGCTTCCCCACATGGCAACCCCACGCTGGCATCTGTGAGTAACAAACACTCTCCTCAATGGTAGTCGTCTGATCGCTGGCCTGGCCATACCTAAATATAATAAAACCTATATTTTAAAATGTGGCCTGGCCGGTTTGGCTCAGTGGTAGAGCATCGGCCTGTGGACCAATGAGCCCCAGGTTCGATTCCAGCCAAGGGCACGTACCTCGGTTGTGGTTCCTCCCCGGCCCTGGTTGGGTCATGCGGGAGGCAACCAGTCAATGTGTCCCTCTCACATCGGGGTTTCTCTCTCTCTCTCCCTCTCTCTCTACCTGAAGATAAATGTAAAAATATCCTCAGATGAGGATTAAAAAAAAAAAATTAAAATGTTCCTCAGCATCCAACCATTCGCAACTGTCTCCCACTGAAAACATCTCTCTCTCTCTCTCTCACCCTTAAGTTTCTCTCCAAGGTTCCATCTCCCCAACACACGTATCCTCTCCCTCTCTCCCTCCCTTCCCCTCGGCAGGCACTGTCCAGTGCCCTCCCTTATCTGCTAAAACAACTCCTAAAGTCTCCAGGGACTTCCCAGGTGCCAATTCAGTGAGCAGATTCTCAGTCTTCATCTTGCCGTATCTTTCTATGAGATGGGACCCTCCGACCACTCTCTCTCCCTTTTTACCTCCCTCTTAGCAAGGTTTCAGGACACCCCCTCTTTGGTTTCACCCTATTTCTCACTGATTCCCCTCTGTGACTCCCCCTCCATGTCTCACTTACGGCTTCCCCTTCCTCTGGGGAAAATTTAAAGTTCCCTGTGAGTGTGATCATCATTAAAACACTGATGATGATAATAAAAAATTACATTTATCATACCATTTACCAGTCAGTGTGTGCCTGTCATGTTACAGGCAATATTTCATTTAACCTTTGTTTAGGAGTAAAGTACTATAATTTCTCTATTTTTCGGTGTGAAGTCTGAACCGAGCACGATGTGTAACTTGCCATACGTCACACAGCTCCTGCATCCTCTACAACAACAATTATAACAGCGATTATCAGTAAAAGCGTGTTCATTTATACTGACTGCCAAGTGCTTTACATATATTTTAATTCTCATAAGAACCTCACTTACCGTATTTCATATAATATCAGAGCTCAGCAGCGTGCCCACACCCTTTCCCTCCATCATCACCACTCTGCCCTAGACAATTATGTCCACATCCACCACTTCACCTCCCACACGAACCTGACACTTCTCCAATTCCTACCTTCCCTGATTCCTGAGCTCCTGAATATTCAAATGCCTTCCTGGCAATTCCATGTCAGTAATATTAAATATTGGGATTTTTACTTGGGTTAACCTCATAAGATATGGTATTACATTAGTGTGTGGAAGAGATCTTTGGGAAGCCCGTAAGAGGGACCCTGTTATAGTACATCTGGAAGGATTTCTAGTGAAATATCCAAAAACAGTTGTAGAAATGTATCTCATCAAAGCTAAGGATGGGAAAGGAGGAAATGAGAAAAGAATAAAAACTGCAAATGCTCAGAAACTATAAAGAGCAGGGACAGTGTCAGTCCATAAACAGTCCCGCTGCCTGGGCCAATCCTACCTGTCCTAACCCTGCTCCCTCCACTTTCCTCATCACCAAGACCTTTTGTTTTATATCTTCCCTTTATCCCCATAGCAAAATACTGAAGCGGTTTTGTCAGTGTGGATGCACATATTAAAGGAAAATGACTTGCTACACAATGGAAAACTTTTCAATGTTTGAACAACTTGGGTGTATGAACCCACTTCTTCAGTATTGAATTTTATGTAATCTAAATACAGATCAAGTATTTCTGAAAATTAAACATCCTAATTGAGATGGCTTATAAAATACACACTAAATTTTAAAGACCCAGGATTAAAAAAAGAAAGCAAATATATCATTGGCACATTAAAACTTGATTACATAAGCCCGGCTGGTGTGGCTCAGTGGTTGAGCGTTGACCCATGCACCAAGAGTTTGCTGGTGCAATTCCCGGTCAGGGCACCTGCCCAGGTGGGCCAAATCCCCAGCGTGGGGCATGCGGGAGGTGGCCAATTGATGTTCTCTCTCATTGATGTTTCTATCTCTCTCTCCCTCTCCCTTCTCTCTAAAATCAATAAAGAAAAAAAGCTTGATTACATGATAAAATGATAGTATTTTTTATATATTGGGTTAAAATAAATTGTTATTAAAATGTATTTCAGCTGTTTCTTTTTACTTTTTAAAATGTGATTACTAAAAAATTTAAAATTACATGTGTGTCTTACATTTCTGTTGGACACAATGATATACAAACATAATTTTAAAACTAATAAAAAGAATAAAAATATTTATTATTAGGAATTATAATAGCTACCATTTATTTAATGTCTAGAACTTTAAATGTGTTATCCCTCTGACTTCTCAGAAAGGCCTTGATATATACATATGATTATGTCTATTTTATGTATAAGGAAATAATGGCTCAGAAAGGTTAGTACATTTGCCTGAGGCCACACAGTGTGTGGTAATCAATCCTGGACTCTTGGAAACTTGATTATGTGCTTCTCCTCTACACCACCACTTGTAGTTCCCCAATAGACTTGAACCATAAATTTTCAGCTCCTATCACAGTCTTAGAACAGTGCCTGGGAAGGAATAGATACCTAATATTTGACCAAGATGAAAAGAAATGACATGAGCATCGTAAAAGCATTCCATAAACTTTGAAGCTTTATAAAAATACAAGTTATTATAAGTATCTATATGATTAGATATGGTATGATAACATATCATATGACAACCTATCAAGGTGGCCACACTGAAGGTCAGGTTGATTGTCCCAGGGCTATAAAACCTTGTTGATTTCTTAGAGCGTGCCTAGAAAAATATCTTATCTGTATCACTAGCACCCTCTTGTGTCTCCACATTGTAATAGCACAGTAGGCCTTCCACCATTTATGGGAAATTATCCAAAACAATCATAATTGACATTTTAAATCTTTCATTCCTTCAAGAACTGTGCAAAAAAAATATGAGGACTGTGTTGGCCCTTCGGCTTTAATTCTGTCATCTGGGGCATAGGAAGATCTACTTTTCCTCAATGTGTGATTCTCCCTGATCCATAATTTCAAGGACCTAAGCAGAGCCTAGCAGAGCAATGTGGGGTCGGTAGGTCAGGCACAGACTGCTAATACATGCTAGTTTCCAGGGCTAGAGTCTCCCTATTGCCCACACATCCTGGAATCCCATCTGCTTCATGAAACCCCTTAGCATCTCCCTCTCACACGTGACAGGCTGTGAGCGTCACTCTTCCTTCATCTCAGTCCCTGGGAGCAGTGCCCAGCACTTCGTAAAGCCCCACTTTCTCCTCAGATGAAAGGGTGCATCTTTCTTAGGCCATCGACCTTCGTGTAGAATAACTGATCAAGCTAACATAAGGTACTTAGGGGACAGCTTGGGTCTTGGGTCTATACCCAGCATGAACACATGAATCACTCAATAAAGCTACCTCAGCACTTTCTGACACCTGTAAGTAAACGGATGGAGACTTCACAGCCCATACACTCACCTCGGCAGTTTTTAGCAGTCACAGCGTCCCCATAGAACCCGTCCGCACACCTCTCACAGTGGGCGCCGTCCGTGTTTCCAACGCACCTCAGACATTCTCCTGTGACAGAGTCACAGTGCCCAGTCTCCAAGGGGTCAACATTCCCGTTGCAGTTACAGGGAACACAGGACTCCCCAGGCACTGTTGGGTTTCCATAGTAACCGTCTGCGCATCTGCATAAAAAGATCAAAAGAAGGATACAAATAAATGCAATTTCTCTAGACATTACCCCACCATCCAGGGGTTCTCTGAATGGTTCATCAATCAGACTGACTCTCGTTACATAAGATTTACTGTGGAAGGTATGCACCTCCAAGTTCGGATATTCACAGATTCCCTTCGCTCATTGAGAAGAAAGAGGAGTGTGTCTAAAATGAGCCATAAATCCAAGGGAATGAGCACCTGGCCTCAGGCCAGCTCAGCCTGCATCCCAGCACTCAGGGATGTCACTCTCCTACGGACTGTAACCAGACTCGGCACTAAGACTCAACGTGGGAACAGACAACATTGGCTTTCAGGCTCCCGAAGACAATAATTAATCAAACCACCCTCCCCTATGGACTTATTCAGAGGAATCGGATATTTAAATGTGTAAACAGCCAACCCTGACTCCTCACTGATTCCTGTTGTTACAGATGATAACTCAGATTAGCTCAAGGAGCTCGAATGCCATTCTCAAAAAATTCCCAGTAAGTTTCAACATTAGTTTTTTAGTCGATATACTAGCTTTCCTCTATAATTATATAAAATAATAACTACACACCCAAACTCTAAAACCACACTTAACTACACATTTAATAAACACGTAGAATTTGTATAAAAATAGTTTTTAATGCAACTTTTGGAAACAGTTGAGCGATGCAGAGTACCTCTCGCACCAAGTTCCTGAGTATCCCGGGGCACACTGGTCACAGGTCACTTCATCTCTATCATCTAGGTGGCAGGTGGGGCTGAAGCTGTCAAAACAGTAGAAGTGAATGCAATTTCCAGTAGATAGTGTAGAATTTCTAAATAGTTCAAGGGCTTAATTTCTACCACTCCTCTCCTTACAAACTTTCGTCGGGTCCTCAATCCTTAGCCCAGTTCCTAGGCCCCAGGCCTCACAACTCACCCTCTGGGCACTGGACACTCTCTGCTCCTGCACCTGCTCATCTCTCAGTCCAGAGGGTGCTTCTCCCCCCGTCTGCCAGGGTTCACCTGGCTGGTCCCCAATGCCCACCTCACTGTCACCTTCCCCAGGAGGCTGCTCTGAGTTCCTGTCCTCTGGGCTCCCTGGCACTGGTCTGCCTGCCTCAGAGCCCAGTCCACACAGGCCAAGAGCGACTCCCTTACACGCTTCAGTACCCATTTCCCAAAGGACCCCTCTGCTGATCAGGGTCCCTTCAAACTATTCCTGAGTCTTGAGGAGGCCTGTGAAGGGAGGTATGGGGAGGATGAGAGTCCCTCACAATGTCATCACAGTAACCCTGACTGTATCTGTTTTATGCACTGGAATTTCAAATAAAAATCCCCATGGGGGAATTCTCTGGGTGAGGGTGGAGGAAGTCCTAAAGGTAAACCAGTGGTGGTGGGCTTCAAACCACTGGCCTGCAGGAAGCACCGGCCCAGCGTGACGGAGAAGGCCTTGCACGTGGCCATCCCCTCCCCTCCCGTCATGCCTGTGCTCTGGCCCTCTCATTCCTCGAGCAGGATGCGCTCCCGCTGCCGCCTCGGCACTCAGTTCCTTCTTCCTGGGCTGCCCTCCTCTGCTGCCTTCAAATGCCTTCTCATCCTTCAAGTCTCAGATCGAGAGCTTCCTCAGAGTCGCCCCTGGCCCATTCCCACCTTGCAGTGGACATTCCCTCAAAGTGGGCATGACCACACTGTGGGTTCCGGGGCCCAACAACCATGGCTGAGCAGGCTATACTCTGAGTATCTGCCACAATGCCCAGTATATAGGTGTACAATAAATACTTGTTGAATCCATTAAATGAATTCAGTCCATTCTCAATCAGCTGAATTTTGGTCATTAAATCAAAACCTTTCAAAGCCCAGGGTCATGTTTTATTCATCTCTGTATCCCCTATACCTCCTAGCCCAGTGGTAGGCACACAATATACATTCGTGAAAGAAGTGATGACCAACTTTAGACCCAAAAGGGAAAAAATGTATGCAGATGTCCTTGGCATCACACAACTTCCCTTGCATAGTTTAATATGCCAAACTTTTTATTTTTTAAAGAGAATCCATTCCTCATTTTTAATCCTAACCAATTACCACTGGGTAAAAGTCACTCTTATTGCACACAGAGTGTACTCCGACGATATCAGCGCACATCTGGATGGACATGCTGGCCATGTCAGGCCGGCGCCAGGCTTACTTGTTGGAGGCTGAGGAGAGGGGGCAGGCACAAGGCTGACAGTCCCCAGGCGTCCCTCGGGCAGGCCGCCCGTGAAAGCCAGGCAGGCACTGCTCACAGTGGTCCCCAGTGGTGTTGTGTTTGCACGCCTAGGACACATGTAAGGAAACACGACTCAGCTTGGGTTCCGTAAAGGGGTCTCAGATCCGCCTAAAAACAACTTAAAGTACAAGTGGGAAAAAAAAAGACAAAATGCTAAAACATGTCACCAAACTCTGTTATATGAGGAGGGGTTGTCTGCTGCCAGATTAACTAATAAAATTTTAATTTGAATAAATGGAAGCACACGAACTTTCATGTCCGACCACATCAGAGGAACTGGGACCATTGCTGCCCTTCTGTAGGAAACAGTTGGAAAACTGGGCAGATCTATCAGGCAACTGCGCTCAGGCTCTGGACAACAGCAGGCGGTGACTCGGAGAGAACCAGGGCGGCGGGGTGAGTGCTCCAACCACGTGTCTCTCTGCCTGGAGACACTTACTGAGCAGAGGGGTCCTGCTGAGTTGAGGAGACAGAGGTCAGAGTTTGGGGAGTCCAAACCAGCTGGCGTTTAGGCAGAGGACTGGAGCTTCTTAGAGCAAGAGCTCCAGAAATCTAATCCACACGGGAGACCTCTTCAAACAGCTACTGAACACTAGGCTGCTGGTGCACAGAAAGCACTGCTTGAGGTCAAAGAAAGACAGGTGACCTATAATAAACACTTGTATTGCATCCCTTCGTACCAGAGTCTCATTGAAGGTCATCCTAGCCTAAACTTGAACGTGTACACAAATCACCTGGGTTAAATGTTGATTCTGAGTTGGGAGGGCAGGGAGGGGTCTGAGATTCTGCATTTCTAAAAAAGCTCCCAGATGACACCCACGCTCCTGGTCCTCAGATGATATTTCGGTAACAATGTCTTAGACTCTTTTTATTTTTCCCGCCCTTCCCCCTTGGTTTCGATAATTAATACAAATCAACTGAAAATGCAACTGGTAAGCACTTACAGGGTTGCCCTGAAAGTATTACACAAAATAACTAGTTTCATTAAAATACATTTGATTATGTACAATTGCAAAATGTCTGTGATATGTTTGTTCTCTTGCTCCAAGGGCCATATGGGGTCTTCTTTCTCTTTGGGAAAACTATTAAGCAGTTCTTTTAAAGAACCTGCTGAGGGTTTGTTTCAGTGTTTTCTCAGGTGTGAGCTGCCTTTCCACTAACCGTCTCTGTTGGTGGATCTGCTTTGTGATGGATGAAAGGCTCACCAACTTGGGGAGGAAAAACATCTGCTCTTGATTGGAAAGGAGAAATATGAGGGCCCGAGACATGCACAGATGCATTTTATGCTCCTCTCCTTGCAAGGCAAAGAAATTGCCTTCTCTTTGGGATAAGAGCAGAGAGAGCTCGGAGAAAAGAATAAGGGCTAAGGTGAACTATGGATTTTGGGTGATTATGCTGGGTCAGCGTGGGTTCATCGATTGTAACAAAATGTACCACTGTGGCGGGGGATGTTGATTATGGGGGAGAATGTGCATGTGTGAAGGTGTATATGGGAAATCTCTGGACCTTCCTATTATGCTGTAACCTAAAACTGCTCTTAAAAAAATAAAAGAATAGGAACACTAAGAAGAAATGGAAATTTCTCTCTAATAAACTATAAATAAAAAGTTGTATTCTGAAAGCTAGATAGCTATGTACAAGGCCAGGGGCTATGCACAGCTTTATAAAAGACAGAATTAAAGGTTTCTTTTAAAAACAAAATTTAAAAAAAGTTAGATTAAACAGATCTGTGATGCTACCAACTTTGATATTCCTTAAATCTCAATCTAAATTTTTATTACTTTTGCTCCTTTGAAAATTAATTATTTAAAAAAGGAAAATAACTTTACAGTGGAAAATCCTGGCAGACACCACCTTTATTCAAGTGACCCTGGCTAACATTCCCAGGAGGAAGATGGTGACATCATGTACCCCAAACAGGAGGCACTGAAGGGACGTCACCTCCATATCCACCTGCCCCAAATGCATACCCTCAATCTAATCATGAGAAAACAGACTAGCCCGTGGAGGGACATCCCACAGAATGTCCAGTGCTCTTCAAAAGTACCAGTCATAAAAGACAAGGGAAGACTAGACACGGACAGACTGAAGGTGGCAAGGCCACGGAATGCAACGTGGGATCCTGGGTTTGAAAGAAAAAGGGGCATGAATGGGACAACTGATGAAATCTGAGTGCAGTCTGTAGTTTAGTTGATGGGACTGTGCCAATGTTAATTTCTTATCTTTGTTAGCTACTAGGTTATGCAAGATGCCAGGGTTAGGAGAAGCAGGGTGAAGGAGAAGCACGGAAACTATCTATTTTTGTGACCCTTTTGTAAATCTAAAATTATTTCCAAAAAAATGTAAAACTATAAAAATCACCTTTTATGGTGATTAGAGCTTTAAGGGAAGTTGCTATTTAGCAGTTACACTTAGATGTAAGTATACATTTTTGTAAATACATATTAATAGAAGTATGCGCAAATATTCTTCCAGCCTTCCTGTAATAGAGCCACAGGGGGCATGACCACGACCTGCTGACCACCCCAAGTGTTGGCAAAGGCCTCCCTCCGCAAGGCTGGCCTTGGGAACCCCAATGGCAAAGGGAGAGATGTTTCAAAGCAACAACCTCAGCAAGCAGTGGGAAGCTGAGGAAACTGATCCCAGAGGAGTGAGACTCTGTGCAAACCATCATTTCACGCAATTCTGTAGACGCTTTACTTACAGAACAAAGACAAGAACAAAATGAATGTGTACTTACAGAATTAAAAAAATTAGGCTCTGGAGAGAAAAAGCCATCCCTGGCACCTTGCCAAGATCTCCATGGTTCTGATAATTTTCCCTAGCCCTGTGACTCAATCAATCTCTTTTGGAAAGAGCGTGAAAATATCCCTGTAGGATGACTGGGGTTCAGCTAATTAGCATATGCATTCACTTCATCTGTGAGGAGTGAACCCATTAAAACTCAGGAGTGTGGCCTGGCTTCCAGGCATAAGAGCCTAAAAGAATTCCTGATTGAAGTTAAAAAACAAGTCTTGCCCTGTATCTGCCCTCAAGTTCATTCTCAAGATTAATGACATATTTGTTAAGCTCTGTTTCAGCTCCCATTGCATGAAAGAAGTACTTGTTTAAAGAGTTGATCCAAGCTAACAATGCTAAAGCACTACATATTGTACAAACAGTGTGATTATTAGTTTTATTATCCCTCTCATGATATATTATGTAATATAATGTTTAAAAAATCCTTGCATTTGTATTTAAAAGATCTGATCCTTTTTATTTAATCAGTGGACATTTTCTACCTTTATATGGCAATCTGCGGCTTTATCATCTTGCAAAGTAAATAACTACGTTTCATTGTTCTAATAAAAATCTACAGTGAAGTTATATTCTCCCTTTTCACTATCACCAAAGTAACATATTTTTCCAAAAAAAAAAAAAAGGAAAAATTGCAGGAAATATTTTATGACATGAACTTAAATCTGAAAATTTCCTTTGAGGTCTTCAAGGGCAGGGATATTCTCCTGTGGAGAAATCATTTTTTAAAAAATCACTTCTGTACAGCAGATGATTTTGGAGTAGGTAGGAGGGGGGCTCAGGGTTCTGGTAAGACTCACAAAGCAAACGCCTTGAATATCACACTCAGCTGCATGGCCGTGGCATTCACAGGGCTGACAGATTCCTCCAAAGAGTATTCCATCCACGCGGTAATAGCCAGAGAGGCAGGACTGCAACAGAAGGACAGGCTACTGTGTTGCTGAAGGCAACTCGGTCCATGATGCGGACCATCTTCCCAATGTGAGAAACATCACTGCTCAGTCTTCCACAAATAGAGAAACTTATTTCTTTTCCTTTTTCTTATTCCCCCCAAACATCTTTATCAAGGCATCATTCACGTGCCTTTATAAAATGTACCCATTTAAGTGTACAATTCAAGCCCGCCGGTGTAGCTCAGTGGTTGAGCGTTGACCCATGCACTAAGAGGTCACCAGTTCAATTCCCGGTCAGGGCACATGCCCAGGCTGTGGGCTCGATCCCCAGTGGGGGCATGCAGGAGGCGGCCAATCAATGTTCTCTCTCATCGATGTTTCTATCTCTCTCTCCCTCTCCCTTCCTCTCTCTCTAAAAATCAATAAAGAAAAAAAAATTTTTTAAAAAAGAATACAATTCAAAGACTTTTTAGTAAATTTACCAAGTTGTGCAACCATCACCGTATTCCAGTTCCTTATTTCTTTTTAAAGGTAGAAACAAATGGACAAAAACTTAATGAGTCAGCATACAGCTGTGCAGTGTTCCACTGCAGTAGTCTTAAAAATCATGTCACAACACACAGCCATCAATTGGAAGGATGTTTTCTCTCAACTTCATTTTTTTCTTTTGCTTAAAATTCATTAAATGTTGCTACCAAAGTGTTCAAATGCAGATCTGAGTCAAACTGCATCAGTTTGACTGAGCAAACGTTGTAGGTGAGCTTTGAGGAACTGAGTGCTGGATAGACAACGTGGGTATTCAAGGATGCCACCCCCTGCCCACGAGGAGCAGAGAACCCCTCCAGACACAGAAACTCATTTAGCCCTTGTGACAACCCTGAGAAATATCACCTCTGTTTTGTAGATAAGGAATCTGGAACACGGGGCAGTTAGATGATGTGCCCACTGAGGCAGCGGGATGATGCAAACCCAGGCGTGCATACCTCCAGGGCCTGTGTCCACAGCCCGCCAGGCTGCAGCAGACAGGGGGCGTGTTTAGAGTGCTCACTGGGGAGTGATTCATTTGGAGGCCAGCAAATGCCCAGCATGGTAGAGGGGGAGTGGGTTTGTTTTTTATAATGATAAAAATCCTTAAAGAGCATTTTCTTCCACACCTTGGGAAAGTTCTCTAACACTTCTACACAGCCATGCTCCCCCGTCTGCAGAGGGGCATTGAGTAGACAGCTGTCGGAGCTCTGCGTGGTGGCTAGAGCGCTACCAAAACTTCCATTCCTGATTCTTTACATCAGCTTCCGAGTAAGAGTTTGATTAAATAATGAGTTCTTCTGCTTAACAAAGACACCTCAAAACATGTACTGAGCTTCTTGTTCCTCAGTCACCATCCCATGCACAGCAACACATTTCCCTCCAAAGCCCAGTGACTTGTTCACCAGCAGCAGCGCTCACTGCTGCCCCCTCCTGGTGCAGCTGGCCTCAGTTTCGACTTTCATGATGCTACCTGCCTGCGGGCTCCAGGCTCTCCAATTCTTACATGCCCTGTATGAGGAAGCTTTAGAGTTGTTTTTCCATTAAGCATTATGCACTCAGGGATTAGGACCTACAAACATTTTTCTGGGCCTAAAAATAAATGTTTGAGATTTAAATAAAAGTTCATTGATTAAAACAAAACAAAACAAAAACCTGAGCCCTGGCTAGTGTGGCTCAGTTGGTCGGAACATCGTCCCATGCATCGAAGGGTCTCAGGTTCAATTCCCGGTCAGGGCACATGCCCGGGGTTGCAGGTTTGATCCCTGGTCGGGGCGAGTATCAGCGTGTACGGGAGGCAACTGATCCATGTGTCCTCACATCGATGCTTCTCTCTCTCCCTCTCTCTCTCTCTCTCTCAAGTCAATAAAAAACATATCCTCAGGTGAGGATTAAAATAAAATTTTTTAAAACCCTGAAGAATATTTAAAATAAAAATTTTTAGTTAAATATTCACACCATGAAGGATTAGGCCAACTTTATTAACTGCAAAATTTATAATTAATAAAGATTCATAAAAACAATTAAGGTTAAATGTTTTCACTTTGTAAAAAATAACTGCCAAGAAAACACAACCAATGCTAAATGTTCAGAATCATAATCAATCATAAACGAGAGGCAGGATCAAGTGGTGCTTAAGCCACGGATGAGGTGACAGAGAGCTCGGAATACCGTCTCTGGCAGAGGAACCGCATTTCCTGAAACAACGCGGTTTCAATATTCCTATAGTCCCCAAAGTACAAAGTTTAAAAACACTGGTTTGTAAAGTTAATTCAAATGTGCATCATTACCTAGCCTTCAGTGCAGTTTTTCCTCCCGAAGAAAGAGGAAGAGGAAGCAGACAGGACAGGAGGAGTTACCTCACAGGAGATCCCTGCGTAGCCTTGGGGACATTCGCAGCGCTCCGCCTCCGTGGCCAGTGCCAGGTCTATAACGTTAGGGCTGGCGGTGTCCAGAGAGACAGAATCCAGTCTACGTATAGAGACAGGGGTCGTTATCTGACGTATTAGCAAACGACATCTCACATGAACACAGATTGTCAAAAATGACAAATTCAAACAAAATGGTGATGTGATTTTTTTTTTAAGTAATTGAAGATTTTCATAATACACGTTCTAGAGCTGTCATTACTCCCCAGAAATGCCTTCAATATTTGATACAAAGACTACCTAACAACAGCCGTGGAAAGGTCTATGTTATTCATTCTGAGGTGAAGTACTTCAGAAAAATTAATCCATTCAATTGTCTATACAGTGAAATGGTCCTTAAATCAGTAATTCTACATTTGTGTTAGCGGCATCCAGTGCTTCTGCTCAGCCTAACATTGCTAGAAATTGATCTTCTCAAAGTAATAAAATGACTAAAGATAGACACATCCGCTTAAATAGACTGTGGAAAACCAAAGACCATTAACATCAGGAGGATAAAAACCGGAGGCAATGGGGTCTAGACAACTGTTATCTCATCAGGCATTTCTCAGAAAGCCACCCAGGAAGTTTCTGACCCTGACCTCAAGTCTATCTCCTACTAGATACATTTGTCATGGACAACTATTAGGACATATTCAATAAAATTACAGTAATAAAAAATAACTTTAAGACATCCAATTCTATTAGCTGTGCCCTTAAAATCATTGAGTAAACTTTATTAAGCATAAAATATGCCCTGGCTGCTTTGGCTCAGTGGTTAGAGCATCGGTCTTTGGACCAAAGAGTCGAGGGTTCGATTCCAGTCAAAGGCACGTACCTCAGCTGCGGTTTGGTCCCCGGCCCTGTTCTAGGTTGTGTGGGAGTCAACCAGTCTATGTGTCTCTCTCACATTGATGTTTCTCTCTCTCTCTCTCTCCCCCTCACATTCTATCTGAAGATAAATGAAAAAATATCCCCCGGTGAGGATTAAAAAAAAAAAAAAAGCATAAATTATATAATAAGAAATAAAGACAAGAGTGAAGTTTCCTCACCGTAAGTTTTCTCTCCCTTTCAATACACACCTGTAAAGAGCCATTCTTGCAGAATTGTAGTTGGCTCTGATCAGGAGATGTGTCACGTTGGCAAGGACAGTCATCAGCTGATCTCGATCTATCTCCCTTCTGTTTTTAAAATCGTGGAAGTTCTCAGGCACAAGTCTAACCACGTTCAAGTGCTCTTCATAGGGTTGCAATGACAGGCCCTCAGCCTGGGTGCTTAAAGTGAGTCCATTTCCCTAACATTTTAAAACAAGAGGAAATATATTTATAATTCAATTTCATGATCAAAAAGTGAAAGCAAATAATATATTCACCAACACAGCTTTTCATTTGTGCATAGGTTCTTGTGTAATGGGGTCTATAACTCTTGGTCCAGAACTATCAGAGATGTTACGCTGTAGTCCTTAGATTTGGATAATAAATCTAAAAACTATATCCTTTGCTTGGGATGTCAGAAAAGATTCAAAATCATGCATTTGGTCACAGTTTTCCTTAAAGCAACCAATCTGACACCCCTAATCTTTAGCCGAAGAACAAAAGTAGAAAAAATAAATAAATATACATCCAGCTTTTCATAAAATCGCTGTTAAATTTTCTGTTAAAATTAAAAACTGCTGTTAACAAAGCGTGTGCTTAGCTCGTAGTTTCCGAGCGCTGCAGTTTGGAGGTGGACCGCGCACTGAAGGTAACGAGAGGTGCAGACACAGCAGACTGGCACCTGAAATGGTTGTGGCCACTCTGGGATCGGAAGTGGGGGGGTGAGGATTGACGAAAAAAATGGCACCGCATCTCCTGTCCCCACAGTAGGCACGGCTGTCGAATCATTCATGTGGGGTGGTAGTGTGGCAGGGCGGCAAGGGGGACTTAAAGGGCCAGGAAGGTCATTTCAACGTTGCAACAACTCATCACCCTTTCAAATGTGACAAGATGGGTCAGTTGTGGGGATCAAGGGAAGAGTGACAGGTGCTGCCCTGAGGCAATTCCGGATGGGCCCAAAGACAGAATTCTCACACTCAGTCTCCCAGTATCCAGAGGAGGCAAATCACTGCTAAATGGCCACTTGGCCACGAGCTCCTTGCTACTATGGCTCGCTTAGCCACTCCGCGTCATAAAACTGTTACTCCACTCAGCTCTTCAGCTCTATGGCAAAGCAATGGAAAAGCGATTACCTTAATGATAACATCAGCATAAGACATGAGGTCACTGTCCACTGTCTCCACTGGAATATCGTAAGACACTGTGTACTTCAGGAATCCACCGAATGCCGTCAGCTGGAATGTTTAAGTGAGAGTGAATACCAAGGGGGCACGGCGTAGTCCCTCGGCAAGAGGAAGTGGTTGTTAGGAGCTATCCAGAAACAACCAGGCTTTGAAGTGTCTGAGTGGCCATGACATTAAAGGCAGTGAAAAGAAAGCATATTATATGAATATTTTTTTTAATTGGTATTACCAAAGCAAGACATTTAAACGTATGGAAGAAAAATGTACTCCTTCTTAGAGGCCCCAAGGTAAATTACTATAAACACTTGCTAATCATATAATAGATATTTATTTCACTTAAGTACTCTAGGGGGTGGGGTGTTTTATCAACAACTACAATCTTAAAATTTTGATCTCATTGCCCTATTTATAGGAGAATAATAAGAAACCTGTTTGGTCAGAAACCTATTTCTTCCTGATAATATATCCTTTGATGCAAAATTGAGATTTTATTTTTGCCAGGTATGTTACAACAATGTAATGTTCAGAATCTGATCTTTATACCATAAAATTGGAGAGGTGATCTCAAGAGACACAAAAACAGACACAAAAAAATCCAAAATCCCAAAACACACAAAACTACTGACCTTTGGTGATATGGTCATATTATAAATAGAAAACATCTTCTATGATTATAATTTGATGGGAAAAATAATCATTTTCAAAAGTAAACACTACTTAAACATATATAACACAATTTATAAAATTAAATATAATTATCAAATTAACTAGAACTTTCTCAAGCTACAAGACCTACACTACTATGCAAACATAGCAATACATTAAAACAAACCAAACTCATGGGAAAGGTGAGCAGAGAGCTACAGTTATTGGGAGAGATTCCACTGAATATGTTTTCAGATTAATCAGAGTCTGCAGAGCAGCGTTATAACTGGGGGAAATGGGACTAAGTCACTGACGAGAAAGGTTAAATCATATTAATCAACTTTCCACTTTGTAAGATCACCCTTTAGTATTTTCTTAAAATGGAAAGGATTCTATTTGTTCTTAAATGTGAACTTTATGTGAGTAAGAGTCACCATGAACCAGGGGGCAGTGCAGCAGCCCCCACCCACAACCTGTCCACGTGTCTTCCATATGTCAGACGGAGATAAGCACCCAGCTAACTAAACAAACAGGAATGTGACCGGCACTTCACTAACACCCAAGTGACCCAGGAGCCCAGGGGAAAGCAGAAGGCCTCTATCGGGAGAAGAGACAAGACTTCATACAACAGACTGCCTATGAAGGGGCCAAGAAGAACAAAGTTCCAGTTTTCATGATATAAGAAAAAGTCAAACAAGGATAAAAAAGACTGTGTGAGTCAGGCATAGGTAAACACTGTATAATTTTCTGTCAAATACTCATGTGACCAATAAGACCACTTAAAATGCCAACAGAAGTTCTTTCTTACTGTGCTCTGAGATCTTTGTGCATGACACTGTGGCCAGAAGTACCTTATTTCCGAGGTAGGCCTCCGGGGCCGACCAGTAATACTTGGAAGTCAGCTGCTGCATGACCGAGGTGTGGTTGATGCTGATCTGATGACGCCCACCCAGCGCGTCCTGCTGAGATGCGATCTTATTTGGACTGACCAAGTCGGTGACTAGCCACCCCGACATGTCTTTCACCTTAAAAAAGGATCCAAGAATTTTAGGATTTGAAGTAGAAGTCACCTTAGACTTGACCCAGGCTAGAGCTGGTGTGTTCACAATGAAGAGCAGACCTGGAAAGCTCAGCTAGGGATGCGGTTAGCACACGGTGCCCACGGAACTTCAAGACCGTGGCTCTTTCACTTGCCAAAGGACTAGAAAACCTGAGAACGAGCCACACATCCCCCAAATCCAGATCAAGTATAAGCAAATAGGTGAGCCAAGTTGTGAAGATCACAGATACATATTGTAGATGAAAAGATAGCAAAGAATTTAATAAATGCATTGAATAAAATATGTTTTGCTAACTATGACTTCTCCTTTGCTGTTGACCCCTGTTTTTTCACCAAATGCTGAAAAGTGTATGAAAATAGCCTCCAGATCCCATCCTCCCAATTTGTCACCTACATAGAAATGACAAGTGATTACACATAGGAACTGACCTCCATTCTCAAGTATTGCTAGAAGTTTCCCCTCCCTCCCCCAGGCTGCCCCACTCCTCATCAGCCTGATGGTAGGTAAGGGGGTGGGGGGAGATTCAGTGAATAGCACCCCCATCCCCACCTGATGCTAAATACAGGTCTCCTGAGATGGCGCATGGGGAGGAGAGTGGTGACCATGGGTAAGTCCTCCACCCTGCAGCTCCTCCCTAACCTCCAGCCATCACACTATCCCCTGCTAGTCACCATTTGGCAACTCCTTAAACTCATCCTCCCTGAACTCCTTGTTCCAAAAACAACTGGGGATCCCTTGCCTGCCCCCACAATCCCTGTGCCACCTGCTGCTCTTCCCACCCTCTCCAGCTTCTTTGAGCTAGAAGATTCTGCCTGCCCCATGCCCTTCCTGGACTGAGACTAGTGTGAGCAGGTGGGTTAAGATCTGACCCCACAGCTGCATGCATTTCCCCACAGGATAAATTCAAGCACAATGCATTCTACAACAAGGTAGCATCCTAGTGTTGTGATAGGGAAAAGTACGTGGGGACAAACACACGACCTAGAAAGAAACTTCAGCAACACTAGTAGTGGGCTGCCTCTGATTCATGCCCACAGTCATCCCAAATGAATGAGAGCAGCATTACCGGGAAAGATCAGCCTGTGGCTTCATAACAACTCCCAGAGAACTCATTTTAGGGGCGCACCTATTTATTTATTTTATACTTGCCTGAGGATATGTTCATTGATTTTAGAGAGAGAAATATCGATGTGAGAGAGAAACATTGATCAGTTGCCTCCCATACTTGCCCTGACCGGGGATCGAACCTGAAACCTAGGCATGTGCCCTGACTGGGAATCCAACCCACAACCGTTTCGGTGTACAGGATGACACTCAACCAACTGAGCCGCCCAGTGAGGGCAGAGGGGCACACTTATTAAGTCCTGGCTCCTGGATGGTGCCGCACCTGACTGATGGGCCAGAGAAGACTGTCGCAGACATCGGAAACGCCAAAGCAGAAACACTCAGAGCAGCCCTGGGGGTTTCTTTCTTGCAAGTTATAAAATCCTGGCTTGCAGCGATCACAATTTTTCCCCTCAACGTTTTCCTGCAAGTTAGAGTAAAAGATTAGCTTTTGAAACCAGAAAGTGGGTAGAATAAAAATCACATTAACATAATATTTAAAAGAAAGGTGCTGGGCGATTCAGAAAAACATGTAAATAAAAAAATGCTCAGAGTAAATGTGAAGCCTCATGATGTCAATATTTCCAGAACAGATATTTCTCATGTGATTTTTTAGTCAAGAATGAAGCTAAGGATCTTAGAGCGAGGTCATTATATTTAAGTGGCTTTTCTGTATTGTTTTGTTCTAAATCTTCCATCTCTGCTGATCTTTGTAACATTTTAATATCTGAATAGGGCCATGTGATTATTTGTCTTACTTATAAATGCTCAAGATTATTTTCAGACATGTGTCACATGTGCCCCAGACTCTTCTTACATGGGAATAAGGACATAAAATATAATTGGAAGTCCATAGAATTACAGGGGAAATGATATCAGATAGCCAAATAATATGCCTTCCTGGCCATCTGCCTTTAATGAATATTCTTAGAAATTTAGTGTTTTCCTGGTTCTCCTCCAAACTTAAAGCTGAAAAACAATGTCATATAAGAGGTGACAATCAAGGCCTAAGAAATGCAGTATTTAGTTTTACCCAGGAAGTAACAGAAATGCCCCTGGAATATATGACATTGCCCAGAAGGCACCAGCAAGGAAACCCAGGTGCCCATCCAAGTCCAAGGACACAGGCTGGGCCGACTCGCTGTGACGTGACATCATGCTTCCCAGGAAGGTGTGAAGGGAAAGGGACGTTCTGCTCCCACTTCGCTGCTTCGCTCAGGACCTGATCACCGGAGGCAATGGAATGTTTTCCTTGTTCAGGAAACCACAGAGGAAACTCAGGGACAGCTTTAACCTCCACACGTACCTTGCAGAGACAAGGTTCTGAGCACGGGTCCTCGTTCACGCTGCCCGCCAGCTGGCAGTCACAGCGCACGCAGGCTGGGTAACCCCTGTAGCCAAACTGGCAGCGATCACATTTTTCTCCTGTGTAACCTTCCTTACACGGACACTGGCCTGGCCATGTTCCTGGGAAGAAAAGATTGCAATGACCCAACAGGAAGGTAAAAGATGTTTAAAGCAGGGGTCAGCAAACTATATCTGCAAAGGGCCAGAGAGTACATCATTTAGACTTTTTGACCAGAGTCTCTGTTGCACTCAGCTCAGCCATTATTGCTTGAAAGCAGCCATAGATAATACACACACAGATGAGGATAGCTCTGTCCCCATCAAAGGTTATTTACAAAGACAGGCGCTATCAGATATGCTCCATGGACCATAGTCTGTCAACCCCTGGTTTGAAGAAAGAAAACGGAGATGAAAGCACAGAGGCTGGTGGGAATATAAAATGGTGCTTTGGAAAACCGCTGGGCACGCTTTAAAATGTTAAGCATATAGTTACCATAGGATCCAGCAATTCCACTCCTATGTATTTACCCCCCAAAAACTGAAACATACATCCACCAAAACACTGTGTGTGAATGTTTGAAGCAGCATTATTCATAACAGCCCAAAATCTAAACAACCCAAATGTTCTTCAACTGATGAATGGATATATAAAATGTGATATATACACACAGTGGACTATCTATCATTCAGCAATAAACAAGATTGAAGGACTGATTCATGCTACCTCATGAATGAAGTTTGAAATCATTATGCTAAATGAAAGAAGCCAGTCACAATGAAAGCCACATATTGTATGGTTCTATTTATATAAAGTGTTCAGAATAAGCAAATCTGCATAGAGAAAAGTAGGTCAGTGGTTGCCTAGGGCCAGGAGGAAGGGTGGAGGGAAATGGGGAATGGGTAAAGGGTGTCTTTATGGGGTGATGAAAATGCACCAATATTAGATTGTGGTGATGACTGTACCCATGAATATGCTGGAAAACACTGTACATGTTAAATGGGTGTACTCTGCTATATGCCAGTGAACCATATCACAATATCAAGTTTTGGGGTTTGGGAGGGTTGTCTGTTTTTCAAGCACAGAGGCAAATGGTAGAGGGCAAAAAGCACTATCTTTGCTTTTAATGCCAGCTTTGAAACTTCCTGGTTGTGTAACCTCAGCCAAGTTTCTTAACTGCTCTGAGATAGTGTCCTTACCTGTAAAATGGGTTATATGATTTCCATCTGCTATGGTTGAAAGTTAAAATTATATATATATATATATATATATATATATATATATATATACATTTTTTAAATGAACCCAATCAAGGGTAATTGTCATTCTCATTGTCATCTTCTCATTAACAGTGGCAGTTAAGAATCAATTCAAATGTGTAATTTACCCTCCACATTGCCAGTGGACTCCACAGTTGGCATTTCCTTTTCTGTTGGTCAATATTCATTGTAACTGTTAGTGACTGAGAATCTGATGGGGTCACAGAAGTCTCTGAACAGATGCAATCTATTCAGGAGAGTTAGGTATTTGCCAGTGCATTGGCCAGTTTTTGAAACAAAAAGAACACTGACATTAATAAAGTTAACTGGAAGATTTGCTTACTTTGTGAGATGAGATATGCAAGAAAGCCCTGTGTCTAAGAGCTAAAAAAAAAAAATGATTTCTACTTACTGTGTTCCACATATGACTTTAAATAAGCCTTATTTCTTCTTTCATCAAATGCTCAAGTAACCTCTCAAATGTCATTTCATCACCCCAGCATTGCCATCTCCACACTCTATCTCACTTCAAGCATTCCTAATTTTGCTTTATGCCCGTGGCCCTTAACCCTGCCTAGCATTATATTACACATGCATGTGTTTGTTTAGAGTTTGCCTGTGAACAGGAACCTTGATCATCTTGTTCAAGTATGTGTTCCTAGGTCCTAGAAAACTGCCTGACTCATAGTGGGGACTTGATAAATATTTGGTGAACAGAAGAATCAGTAGCAAATCATATCGCCAAACTGCTATGTAATGGTAGTAGTTCCACTAGGTATAAATCTTACACCAAAAAAAAAAAAAAAAAAAAAAAAAAGAAATCAATTACAAGCACAACTTACCTTTGTGTAAGTCAGAATGGAGAGCATCCTTAATACAGACAGAACTGAGGGACCCCAAAGGGTCACAGTCACAGGGATGGCAAGGGTTGTGCTCATATGGAGACACCTGAAAGGCAGGGGTTGTCCTGGGTTATCTTACTAGAAATAATTGCAATAATATCAATGACAAAGTATGATTTTTTTAAATCCAGGATATGACTATTACAATGATTTGTATATCTAAGAGGTGTAGGTCTCAGGAAGATAAGTTGAGCTCAGGCTAATAAGTCCCAAACATCTTTTTGATGGGGACAGCAGCTAGTTTCATTAGCCAAGTATCGTCCTTCCCCATTATCACTACTACCCTCCCGCCCCACCCTGTTGTTATCTCTCAGAGCCATATATAAGCATCACTTATATATGTATCTGGTCTCCAATGACCAGACCACCACAGGGATTCATGTGACAACTGCATATCAAGTCAAGTGAGGACTGACTGAGCACTTCCTATGGACATGACACAGCTGCTTTTACTGGCTGACTCTGCACTGACAATTTACAAAACTCTGCACTGACAATATTACAAAACTCTAATATTACATTACTCAGCACCGGGCCCCTGAATTCAAGTTAAAGAACAGTGAGTGAACATCCTACTCTGAGCAAAAAAAAAAAAAAAAAAAAAACCAGGACTGATAGAGTAGGAAATTGATATCTGGAAAAACACACAACTAGCTTAATAAGAATATAAAAGAAATATTACAAAAGGAAATGAGTCTCCAATACTGAGGTTGACACTTCTCAAAGTCTCTTTTCCACTTTAAGAAGACAATGAAGCTCAGCTGTGGCAAAGAAACACTCTTACTTTGTGTGGTCTATAATATCCATCGATACAGGTTTCACAATTGATTCCCATGGTGTTCTGCAGGCAATTTATGCAAACCCCTCCTCCTTCGTACTGTCCAGCAGTATTCAAACTTTTCTTCTGATTTGCAACACTTTCATCATAGTAACAGTCTTTTGCTTTATTGTGGCAATTACATTCTAGAAGAATGTTTTAACATGTCAATTAATATATATATTTTGTCCTATATAAGAAAAACCCTTCCTTCCCTAGGTAAGTTTCTATGAGTATAAATTAACTTAAGATTATAAAACAAACAATTTTAATAGGATATGGACAACCTTATGCAAGGCGATTGGAAATAGCTATCAGAATTACCAATGTGCATTGTCATTTGATCCATCACTATATCTCCTGGGATTATATCTTGCAGAAGTCCTTCCACACTTCTCAGTGACATATGCAGGGTTAATCATTACACCATCGCTTGTTAATAATACGCATAAATAGGTAGCTGTTTTAACTATGTTACCTCCATATAATAAAATTAGGTGTTACTGTTTTTAAAAACAAGATTTCATATTGCTAAATGGAAAGATTTTTCTTTTAAGATGCATTGTTAAGTATAAAGGCAATGCATAGAATTGTATGCATTGCACATCAGATTTTGTGTATAAACTGTGTGAGGTTCAGGAATATGTCAATATATGCTCTACTTGCATAAAAATTTCAGGAATAACATGCTAAGAAATAATAAAAAGTAGAAAGGATGGAGGTAGAAAGTAATGCTTTTACCATCTACTTTTATATATTGTTAGATATTAGAATCTTTTCTAAATAGATTTTTTTAAAAATATTTCTTTATTGAGCCCGGCCAGTGTGGCTCAGTGGTTGAGCATTGACCCATGGACCAAGAGATCACTGGTTCAATTCCCAGTCAGGGCACATGCCCAGGTTGTGGGCCCGATCCCCAGTGGGGGCATCCAGGAGGCGGCAGATCGATGTTCTCTCTCATCAATGTTTCTATCTTTCTCTCCCTCTTCCTTGTTCTCTCTCTAAAAACCAATAAAGAAAAAAAATTTTTTTTATTTTTTTAATTGATTTTTAGAGAGAGAGGAAGGGAGAAAGAGAGAGAGAAACATTTATGTGAAACATCGATCAGCTGTCTGTTGCACACCCCTACCGGGAATCTAGCCCTCAACCTGGGCATGTGCCCTGAAGGGGAATCCTGCCGGCAACCTTTTGGTGCACGGGACAATGCCTAACCAACTGAGCCACAACAGCCAGGGCTAGATGGTGGAATCTTATGACTATATTTCCTATTTAAAAATTAAATCCAAATTAATTAAGGATACATTAATCTATGGGAAGGAGAATCTTAGATAAAATAGCAAATCCATAAATATAAATTTAGGTCTCTATAGTTTAAATTTTATTGAAGTAACCTGCAGTTTTGAGAACTACTTAAATATCTTTAAAAAATAGTTATTTATTCATTACAAATATTTTAAGTCACCATAAACTTAAACATACTAAGAGGAAGAAAATCTCTACATTCTTCCAATTCTCAGAGGACTTACCCTCACAAATGTTACCAGAAGAAATGGTCCCAGGTCTCCAGGGCTGCTGATGGTACCCAGGACAACACCTGCTGCAGCTCTCTCCACAGGTGTTATGTTCACATTGACACCGTAGTTTCTAGACAAGGATACACAATTGCATCTGAAAACTTACCTGTATATTTTTCTTAATTTTATTTTAAAAGGAATCTCTCACAGTCAAATACATAGCAAGACTTCACGGTTCAGGCTATATGACTATACCAAAGCAAACTAGCATTGTTCTTATTTTTTTGGTTAATTCTCACTTGAGGATATTTTTTCCATTGAATTTTAGAGAGAATGGAAGGGAGGAAGTTGAAGGGTGGGGGAGGGGAAAGAGTGAGAGAGGGAGACAGAGAGACATTGATGTGAGAGAAACACATCAATTGGTTGCCTCCTGCACACAGGGGATTGAACCTGCAACCCAGGTACTTGCCTTTGACCAGAAATCAAACCCACGGTGCGTGGGCCAACACTCTAACCACTGACCCACACCTGCCAGGGCAAACTGACATGAATTTTAAGAGCAAAATACACACACAGTACCTGGTTACAAACAGAAAGTGAGGCGAAATAAAGCAAAACTAAAATACGGGTTAACTAACAAACGCTTTTCAAAAAAGAGACATTGACTTTAAAGGTTTGTAAGCTCCTATTAATAACTTTCTCGAGATTTATCTACATATTTTTAGCATCAATACAAGAATAATCTCATTTAAGAGTTAAATGACTACAAAGATTGGGAAAAATAAGAAGTAACTTCATGTAAGTTGTTTAAAATAAAAGAGGATGTCATCTTATTCACTGAATATTATGCTAAAATAGATCAACTTTATCTTGATTTTAATATCACAAAAATGGAAGAGGGAGAAAATAGGAGGAGGGGAGGGCTTCTTTTTAAAAAATGTAAACATAATTTATAACTGCACATGTTTTCACTGGCCTGTCTTACAGAAAGAAGAGCTTCAACATTCGTAAGGGTGCTGAATGGTACACTTTAGAAGGATTAGAATGGTAAATTTTATGTTAGGTATATTTTACCACAAAAATTATAGTAAGTATTTAATTAGAAATATATTCCCCAAAGAAAGCAAAACAAAATTGTTGAAAAAACTGAAAGTTGATGGTGACCTAACACACACACACACACACACACACACACATGAAACCAATTACATTATCAGAACATCTTTTTGCAGTATGTTTTTATACCTTTCAACATCTGCCATGAATAAAAAAAGCACAATGCAAACATAGCTACAACTTTTATTTTGATGTTTTAGCAAAATGAGGAATACTAGAACTCACTTTCGTAGTTTCGTCCCATGGGCAGCTACGGGCGTGGCCATAGCAGATACACATTCCTCCAACAGAAATGTCCTTTATTGAATAGTAATACTAAGGGGGGAAAAAAAGTTACAAATAAAGTTAAAACCACTTTAATTTCAGTGAAAAGAAAATGTTGGCACTCCAACAAATATCCCAGTTGTTACTGGTAATCTAAAAAATAATTAGATACACATTTTAAAATATATCATGCATAAAAAATTTTTGTGTTCATTAAAATAAATAATGTCCATTTAGCTCAACAGAAACCAAAGAAATCTAACAGGGAGGGAAGCAAGATGGTTGAAGCCTAAGGGAGTTCCGTCAGCTTGCTCCCAGCACAGGACTGGACTTGAGGCTAAACTGCAGAACAGTCAACTTGAAAAACAACCTGAAAATAGCTGAATGGAAATAATGCAAGCAGGGAGCGTGGAGAGGAGACAGGACAAGACGCGAAGTGGGTGAGTGAACTCGCGCAGCCCGCAGGGTGGCTGGGAAGACAGGGAAGGTGCTGCAGCGCAGCGTGGCCCCTGGGAGCAGGGCACTCAGCCCCACAGAGATCCCCAAACAGAGCATCAGAGAAGGGAAGGGGAGCCTACAAAGCATCGGATAGTGGGAGCCCGAGGTGATTCGGCTCACCAGGGGGACTCAGCACCATCCCAGGCTAAAAGCCAGTGCGTGGCTGCAGCGCCAGGCTGGAGAGCTCCCGCTTGTGGGAGCCGGAGAGCCCACAGAGCAGAACAGCACGCCCAAGGAGGGGTCTGAGCAGATCATACAGCAGCGAATCTGAGGGGCCAGGTATTCACTGAAAGAACTTTGACGGGGGCTAGCCAGAGTGCCCAAGGAAAGAGGCACGTTCCTCCCCACCTGGAGCAAAGAGGAGCCGCCCCTTCCCCCACCCATGGAACAGCTCTGGGCTGGAAATCAGCACCCCAGTGGCAGGGCCTGAGGGCGCTGGGGATTTAGATGTCTGGCAGGGTGGGAACCTGGGCAGAAGACCCACCCAGCGAGAGCTGAAAGATTAAAGGGCCAAGCAGGGCATTTTGTTTGTTGGTTTTTGTCCTTTTTTTTTTTTTTTTTTATTCTTCCCTGCTTGGGTGGTGATCAGGGGGGTGCCTGCAACCCAGGCAGAGCCAAGGCATTGGAAGGAGAGGAAGACACTGCCTGCCCCTCCTACAAGCTACAGGCACCACCTACAATGCAAATCTGTTTAAACTACCGTGATTGGACCTGATACCCCGCAGAGCCCAACGCTATGAGGGAAGGGAACGCACCAGAACAAATACATACAAGTCGTGAGTCCCGAAGGTGACCCAGCCTCTGGGTTAGGAAAGCCCCACCCATAGGTCTACCTGGGATCCGGCCCTGCAGGACTTCAGCCAGGAGGCCCAGGGCCAGGCAGGGACAGTGATTCACATTGGCCTGCACCAGAGAACTGCCCAAGAGGACGCGGACCCACACCCAAGGGGCCAGATCCAACAACACTGGAGCAAAATCCAGTGAGCTACACAAATAGCAGATCCAAGGTTTTTTTGTTGTTACTGTTATGGTGTGTGTTATTTTTATTTTTAATTCAATTTTTTTTTCTTTTTTCCTTTTACCTTTTTTTAATGCTCACCCTAGGATATTTTTCCATTGATTTTTTTTTTTTTTTTTAGATAGAGTGGGAGGGAGTGAGAGACAGAGAGAGAGAGAGAGACAGAGAGAGAGACAGAGAGAGAGAGAGAGAGAGAGAGAGAGAGAGAGAGAGAGAGAGAAACACTGATGTGAAAGAGACACATCAATTGGTTATCTCCCACATGACCCCAACTGGGGCTGGGGATAGAACCTGCAACTGAGGTACGTGCCCTTAACCAGAAATCAAACCTGTGATTCTTTGGTCTGTGGGTCAATGCTTTAACCACTGAACAAAACCAGCCAGGGATTCTTTCCTCATTTTTTACTTTCCTATTCTATATTTTATTCAATTTAGCATTGTTTCTTTCTAAAATTATTATTATTATTATTTCAGTCATTATTTTCTACCTTTTATTTTTTATATTTACCCTATTTCTGGTCTCTGCCTTCTTTGTTTTTATTTTTTTTTATTTTTTATTTTTTTCCTCTCCTAACTCTTTTGGTCTTACACCTTCAAGTATTCTTTATGTGTGTGTTTTCTGTTTTGTTTGTTTGTCTTTTAATCTTTTTGTTGAAGCTAGCACTTTTATCATGGTTGATGCTGATATTTTTTTCAGGTTCTTTTTGATTTGGTCTGGTTTTGCCTTGCCTTCTTTACTTTCATTTTTTTTCCTCCTTCTTCTAATTCTTTTTTGGTCTCATACCTCCTAATATTCTTTGTGTGTGTGTGTGTGGCGGGGGTTGTGTGACTGTGTTTTTTGTTTGTGTGTCTTTCAATCTTTTTGTTGGGCAGTTGCTTTTATTATTGTTGATGCTATTTTTGGGGAGGTTTCTTTTGGGTTTGGTCTGGTTTTGATTTTTTTTTTTTCCTGTCAACACCTACATAATGGTTGGCACAACAGTGTCAACAGGGTCAGGGTTGAGACTCATAGTCAACAACCCTGAGGACTGAGCCCACTCACAAATAGACAACAGCAATCAAGACCCAAATTCAACAGGAGAGCCCACATAACCCACACAAAGCTCATTCCTAGAGCACCCAGCTCAGAAGATCAAGGAGACTACTCTACTGGGTCCCACAAGAAGGCCATCCAACAAGACTGGGAGACATAGCAGTCTTACTTGATACACACCAATCTGCCTATGAGTTCCAACATACCTCACCTGGCCCTAAACTATCAGACTGGTGAGACAAAAAAACAATCCCCAAATGAAAGAAAAGGAGGAATCACCAGAAAAGGAACTACATGAAATGGAGGCAAGCAGTTTATCAGATAAAGAATTCAAAGCAATGGTTTTAAGGGTGCTCAAAGAACCTAGTGAGAATTACAAGCAACTTAATGAAAACTACACCAGCATAAATAAAGAGGTAGAAGCTATGATTAAAAATAAAGTGGAAATGAAGAATGACATAACTGATATAAAAAAATACCTTGGAAGGATTCTATAGTAGATTAGAAGAAGCTGAAGACCAAATCAGTGAGTTAGAAGACAAGATAGAAAAAAACACCCAATTAGAGCAGCAAATGGAAAAAAAAATAAAATAAAGAGGAAGAGAGCTTTAGGACAATACAAAACATAACATTTGCATCATAGGGGTACCAGAAGAAGAAGAATCAAAGAAAGGAATACAGAACTTGTTTGAAGAAATAATGACAGAAAATTTCCCTAACCTGGTGGATGAAAAAGTCACACATATCCAGGAAACACAGAGAGTCCCAAGCAAGATGAACACCTAGACATATCATAATTAAAATGGCAAACGCTAAAGACAAAGAAAGAATCTTAAAGTCAGAAAGAGAGAAGCATAAAGTTACCTACAAGGGAACTCCCATTAGACTGTCAGCTAATTTCTCAATAGAAACATTGCATGCCAGAAGGGAGTTGCATGAAGTATACAAAGTAATGAAAGGCAAGGGTCTGAATCCAAGACTACTCTATCCAGCAAGGCTATCATTCAAAATTGAAGGTTAGACAAATAGCTTCGCAGACAAAAAAAGGCTAAAGGAATTTACTACCACCAAACCAACACTGCAAGAAATGCTAAAGGGACTATTGTATGAAGAAGAAGAAATAGAGAGAGAGAGGAACACAGACATAAAGAATTAAAATGGCAACAAATAAGTACCTATCAATAATAATCTTAAATGTAAATGGATTAAATGCTCCAATCAGAACACATAGTGTAGCTGAATGGATAAGAAAAAATGACCCATATACATGCTGTCTACAAGAGACCCTCCTCAGAACAAAAGACTCACACAGGATAAAAATGAAGGCATAGAAAAAAATTTTCCATGCAAATGGAAATAAAAAACTCTGGTATAGCAATATTCATATCTGATAAGATAGACTTCAAAATGAGGGCCATAATAAGAGACAAAGAATGTTACTACATAATATTAAAAGGATCAATCCAACAAGAGGATATAACCCTGGTAAACATATATGCACCGAATATAGGAGATCCAAAATATATTAAAAACCTTTTGGAGGATTTCAAGGAAGAGACTGACAGCAATGCAATCATAGTAGGGGGCTATAACACCCCACTGACACCACTGGATAGATCTTCCAGACAAAAAATTAACAAGGAGACAGAGACCCTAAATGATGCACTAGATCAGCTGGATTTAATTGATGTCTACAGAGCATTTCACTCCAAAGCTGCAGAATATACATTCTTCTCAAGTGCACATGGGTCATTCTCAAAAATACCAGAAGTTAGGACACAAACTAAGTCTCTACAAGTTCAAGAAGACTGAAATCATGTCAAGCATCTTCTTGGATCACAATGGCATGAAACTAGAAATCAATTACAATAAAAACACTCAAAAACCTTCAAACACATGGAGGCTAAATAGCATGTTATTAAACAATGAATGGTTACCAATGAGATCAAGAAAGAAATAAAAAATTTCCTGGAAACTAATAAAAATGAACACACAACACAAAATCAATGGGACACAGCAAAAGCAGTCCTGAGAGGGAAGTTCATAGTATTACAGGCCTACCTCAAGAAACAAGAAAAATCTCTAATAAAATATCTAACCCTATAACTTAAAGAAAGAGAAAGAAAACAAAAAGAAAAATCCAGAGTTAGCAAAAGAAAGGATATATCTGATGAAGAACTAGTACACAAAATATATAAAGATCTTTTATAACTCAATAATAAGGAAACAGATAACCCAATTTAAAAATAAACAAAAATATGATCAGACACCATAAATACATGCTCAAGGTTAGTTAACAGGGAAATACAAATAATCACAAGGAGATGCCACGTATGCACATTAGAACGGCTGGCATGGAAATGACTGGCAGCCTGAATATGGGAAAGTGTGTGGTGCAACCAGACCTCACACACATTGCTGGTCTGCAAAATAGTGCAACTACTTTTGGTAACACTTAGAAAGTTCTTAAAAATTAAACATACAGCTACCCTATAACTCAGTAATTCCACTCCTAGTTTTTGAAATCCAAGGAATTTGAAAATGTCCACACAAGCCTTGTACACACAGCTATACACTTAAAATCTGTAAGTTTTCTTGAATGGAAATTATATCTCAAACTTAAAATGTTTTCTTTTAAATAAAAAAACAAACAAACAAACAGAAAAACAACACTTTTCATTTGCTGAAGATCAGATGTGGAACCCGACTAGAATGTAAAGAACAATGACCATTTGCTACATTATGGCCCTACGGGACGTGGTAGAGCTGAGGGGACCTGAGGACAGGTGGCACATTATTTTTGTTGTTGTTGTTGTTAATCCTCACCTAAAGGTATTTTTTCCATTGATTTTTTTTTTTTATCCTCACCCGAGGACATTCTTTCACTTTTTGTTCAGATAGAGTGGGAGGGAGAGAGAGGAAGAGAGAGAGAGAGAGAGAGAGATAGAGAGAGAGAGAGAAACATCGACATGAAAGGGACACATCAAGTGGCTGCCACCTGCACGACCAACCGGGGCCGGGGACAAACTGCAACCGAGGTACGTGCCCTTAGCGGGAACCGAACCCGGGTCTCTCTGGACCGCAGGCCGACGCTCTAACCGCTGAGCCAAACCGGCCAGGGCTATACAATGATTTTTGATAAAATAAGAAAAAGGTCAACTTGGGAGGAAAAGGCCAACCAAAAAGAAGAGCATATTTCCTTTAAACAAGATAAACTTTTAAGAATGGTGAAGCTCTACCATAGACTTACTCGTCTTGTAACAATAGGATCAAGGTCTTTTGGGTCACGGTGGCTGAGGGTCATAAGATCTGCATTCAGGGTTCTAATGCGTTGTAAGCGAAGGCGGATGTATCTTGCAGAAGTAAATTCTAACAACTTGGGAGAAAGATCATCAGCGCTTGGTCTGCCATTGATTAGTGATGTATGAATCTAAAGGTACCAAAGTAAACAAATGTCAGTTTTAAGCATGCAAAAATACAGCCCTGGATATTTAAGTTCAGGACAAAATCTTTACAGATACTATCTAAAATCAAGCCAAATAACTAGGTTTTTGCAAACATCTAGCATTTGTTAACTACTTGTGAACATTAGGTCTTCAATTAATTTGAAGTTATCCATTCCAGGTCTCAGAGACTGCAGGAAATCTTTTAACAGGAGCACTTCTCCCAGTGTGGTGAGGGTATTGTAATGTGTATCAGTAGGTTAGGACTTCTCTGCAACAAATTCTAAATGCCATCAGAGACCTGGGAGAGTGAGAGAAAGTGCCAGAAAGCTTTGTAATGCCCACTCTCTTAAAGAACCTCTGCTCCTGAAACAATGCAGGGCTTGCTGCAGGCTTCTGCTGTGCAGAGCACTTCCAGTTTTATAGTTTTATCTTATCAAGCCGGGTGCTAGCAAGAATGGTTTGTTGGGGTTACACTCTGACTTTAATGAAGTGTGTACAGTGTAGGCGTGCTGAGCACTGAGCTGAAACACCTCACAAGCCATCTCTAATCCTCACCACCACCAGAGAGAAGAATGTCCTGGAGGAGATCGAGAACTATATCTTTTAGAGGCACTTCAGCTCTCTCTTTAATATTTCAACAAATGTTCTTGCCCCTGTGATATGGGAAAGACTCAGCTCTGAGAAGGAGCTGATGGAGTTACTAAATCAGAGCAGAGTGAAGACTGAGAAATCTCCTTGAAGGGAAGAGATCAATGAGGTGAAATGTATCACTTATGAAATTAATGATCAGTCAACACCAGTCAATGATACATTAAATATAGTTAGATAGTTATCGTAAAGGTCTTTGTAATCTGTGCTAAGAGAGATTCATTTTGAGTGTTTCAGGTTAGCTCTTGTGACGGCTATGTGAACATTTCAGGTGGGGGTGGAGGGAGTCCTGAGGTGAAACAGACACCACCCCAATGGGCACAGTACCTCTCCATGCTCAAGTGGCACCAGCCTAGAATAATACGAGGTGCAGATCACTTCGTCATCGGCCCTGTAAGTGGGTGGCCCCCGTCTGGGGGTTATATTGTACCGAGTCAAGCACTCCGTGTCACTGACTGCATAGTACTGCCAGGGACTGAACTTGGTGCCATCCAGAGAACGCTCCAGAATCCAGTTTCCGGGTCGAGGAGCATTAGCAGCTTTGATGATGACGTAGGCAACCTGAAAAACCTGAAACAAAGACACTGAAAAACCTTAATCAAGAATCAGTGGCTCAAAAACCAAAGTTCTCTCAAGAGAACTTTTATACGATGATTGCCAATGTCTCTAGCACTTTGGAGGATAGTGCTTATGACAGTTAGCCAGAAATATGACTTGTGAGTGTTCTCCTGGTGACATCTGTTTTCAAAGTAAACTCAAAAAATACAAATAAATTTGTATTATTAATAGTATCAATATTAATGTAAGTGCTTGCTTTCTTGTTTCCAATGTCTTTCTCCATCCGGATTCTGAATGATAATAGTTGTATTATATTACATTAATAGTAGTGTTAAATATATTTTTCATAGTTATTTGGAGACAATACATCTGAATGAGAAAAAATGTTAGTTCACTACACGTGTCTATTAGAATGGCTAACATTCAAAACACACACCACCAAGTGCTGGCGAGGATGAGCAATGACAGGAACTCTCGTGCATTGCTGGTGGGAATGCAAAATGGTGCAGCCACTTTGGAAGGCAGCTCGGTGGTTTCTTACAAAGCTAAACATAGTCTTACCATACAACCCAGAAGTTGCACTCCTCGGTATTTACCCAAATGAATAAAAAACTTCCATAGTTTTTTATGGAAAACAAATAAAGTGTCATATACCCAAACAATGAAATATTATTCAGAGATAAAAAGAAATAAGCTTTCATACAATCAAAGGACACAGAAGAACTTTAAATACACATTGCTAAATGAAAGTAGTCAATCTGAAAAGGCTATATACTGTATGATTCCAACAATATGACATTCTGGAAAATGTAAAACTACAGAGACAATAAAAAGACCAGTGGTTGCCAAGGGTTAGTGGGAGGGAGAAGTGAATACAGAGAGCACAGGGGACTTCTAGGGCAGTGGAACAGTATGATACTGGAATGGTGGACATGTGTCACTATCTATTTGTCAAAACCCATAGATGTAGCACACAAAAAGTGAACACAAGTAAATTCTGGACTTAGTTAATCCTGACATAATAACATGGGCTCATCAACTGAAACCAAGTTTCCACACTAATAATACAAGATGTGAATAACAAGGGAAGCAGAGCAGTGAAGGAGAACATGGGAACCCTGTGATTTACACTCGTTTTTCTTTTTTCTTTATTAATTTTAGAGAGAGAAGAAGGGAAAGGGAGAGAGAGAGAGAAACATCAATGAGAGAGAACATCTATTGGCTGCTTCCTGCATGCCCCCACTGGGGATTTGGCCCACAACCTGAGCATGTGTCCTGACCAGGAATCGAACCAGTGACATGTTGGTGCATGGGTTGAGGCTCAACCACTGAGCCACATCGGCCAGGCTACACTCATTTTTCTGTAAACATAAAAGTGCTAAAACATAGTAAGGCCTATAAATTAAAAAGAATTAAAAGTTAGAGAGTAGAAGAGAAGCAAACAGGAAAAAGGGGGATTTAGAGGACAACTAATAGTGTGAGGAAACTAGCCAGATAAATCTGGGATTTGGAAGAGACCCTTACAGATATCTAGCACTAACAAGGAATCGTCTCTCCCACGACCAGCCCCTGTTGGAGCACTTGCCGAGTCAGGAAATTCACTTGCTCCTACGATGGTTCTTTTGTTTTATCAAAACTTCCCATTAGAGAATCTTTCCCTGTGTTGATTCAGGGTGGCCATAAATTCTGTGCTCTGGAGGTAAAGAAAAACTGTTGATTCCATTTTCAAGCAAGAGTCCTTCAAAAATTTTAATATAACTATAATATATCACCTCCAGAATCCAAAGTTTTCAGGATCAAGATTCTGATTTCCTGAAGATATTTATCATTTAATAAGACCTCACTGCCTAGTCACAATGCTCTGGATACCATCTTATTTTAAAATGTGGCTCTCATGAACTGAACACAAAACACCAAATGTTTCTGAATTGGGAAGAACATGATGAAACTATTGTATCTCTTGTTTTAGTAACTCAGCCTTAGCAAGCATTTGCTTTTGTGACAGTAAACTTAGATTAGCAATTCAAGTTGAGGTTATATAAGTGACAACAAAGAAATGCAAACTGCTTTTTTATTCAGACTTCCTCAAACCCAAATTAATAGAGGTGATATTTTTAAACCGAAGTCAGTACATTTTTATTTTTAAAATACACATGTAACATAGGTATGTAAATGTGTATATACTTATGTCTGTTTATGTCTATGTCTATGTGTGTGTTCTGAAGTTGTTATTCACTCCTCTGCACTTATTGCTTCTGGGCTCTTTGGTTTTTGTTTTTAGTTTCGCCCGATCTTAGCCCTCACCAATTCCAGAAATGTAAGAGCTCCTTGAAATTTACCCACCACAAACCAAATAACTTGACATCCGTCTACTGAATCATTCCCTTTCTTGAGGATATTTTTTTTTCATTTTTCTGCAGATAGAGTGGGAGGGATGTATATATATATATATATATATATATATATATATATATATATATATATATAAAATATATAAATATATATAATATATATATTTTAATATATAATATATTATAATATATTATATTATTATATTATAATATATTATATTATAATATAATATATATTAAAATATATATTTATATATATAAATATTTATATATATATATATAGAGAGAGAGAGAGAGAGAGAGACATATTGTTGTGAGAGAGACATATGGCTAGGGCAGGACAATTTTATCTTCATACAATTACTCTGCTCATCTACAAGAAATGTACCCTCAACCAAGTTTCATCTTCGAGTGATGTTGAGTGTGGTACTTTGACCATCCCTGTTCGTGTGCTATTTTCTTCTAGAATGCAAACAGTGCTTCTATAGCATAGTAGAAGCAAAATAATGTTCTCAGAGTTAAACAAGGAGAAAAATTAGGAACTGTGTATTTGTTACTAATGTTTGAATCTGTAACTGAATGTCCAAAGTTTAAAACCCTAGAACCATCTTTATCAATTAAAGTCACTTTTGAAAATTAAAATAATACACCCGGCCAGTGTGGCTCAGAGGACTGGGCATCGTCCCATGGACTGAGAAGTGCCAGTTTGATTCCCGATCAGGGGACATGCCTGGGTTGCAGGCTCGATTCTCAGTAGGATGTGTGCAGGAGGCAGCCGATCAATGCTTCTCTCTCACATCAATGTTTCTATCTCTCTCTTCCTTCTTCTCCCTCTAAAAAGAAACAAATCAATAAAAACATATTTTAAAACAATTTAAAATAATGCAAATGCTGTTTTTTCCTAGCATAAACAACTCCAGAAAATTCTCCAGTGAACATAATTACATGGTTTTTCTTTTCAACAGTTTATTTTTTAAAAAAGAAAACCTTTCTCCCAATTTTATAAATTACATATTCCATAATTTATGTTTGCCTGATTTATTATATGTTTTATTTATTTAATCCTCACCTGAGGATGTTTTTACTGATTTTAGAGAAAGAAGAAGAGAGAGAGAGGGGAGAAACATTCTTCGATGAGAGAAACATTGATCAGTTGCCTCCTGTATGGACCCCCATCAGAGATCGAACCCACAATCAAGGCATGTGCCCTGACTGGGGAATTGAACCAGCAACCTTTCGGTGCATGGGACAGTGCTCCAACCAACTGAGCCACACTGGTCAGGGCTCTGATTTAATATATTTTAATAGTGCTGAAATCCCAAAACTTCGCTGAAATATGTAGCAGTTAATTACATTGTCTCTTCTGGAACTAGTCCCGAAGAACAAGCAGAGTTCGCCTGATGGTGCTTCTTCCATTTCTACAAAGATCCAGCGCCCTCCTGGAACACCACAGTGGAATCCGTCCTTGATAGCTTTCCACTGTGTTTTCATACTGATGCCCAAACTAACTGAAAGGAGAGTACCCTCATCCTTATTCATCACTGTCCAACTGCTTTGTCAGTATTTCCATCATAAAAGTGGAACCCTATGAGCATGCGGGCCATGACTGCTCACCACGTCGAACATGTGAAACCAGACTTCACAAAACGGAGGTGCCAAATGGGACAGTGAGAGGGGCAGAAGGCAAAGTCATTCACAAATGAAGTGAAATGTATTTGCCTTCAGTTTTCCAGTTTCACATTTGCAAATGGAAAGAGCTGAGCATTTACCTCACGTGTGCCAAGAGCTTTAAGTGTTACATCTCATTTAATCCCCAACAACCCCGTGAGTTTCGAGCGATTGTTCTTGTTTCCCATATTTGGACACCGATGCACAGACTGGTTAAAAGACAGGCTACTGGGTTGCAGGTTCCAGTAAGAAATAGGTGGTCTCTCTCCAGAGTTCTTAGCCACCACGAATGTTCCGGAGAACTGTCCCCAAATGTCCACACACACCACACCTAAGTTTACTGAATTCATTCTGTAATGCCAGAGAAGAAAAGGCTCCTGCCCTCACCTGGACCCTGGGAGTGGAGAGGCAGCGGTTCCAGTTAACTGCAGCTTCTGCCGTGGGGCCCTGGGAACGCAGCGGAGGGGAAGCGCAGTGTGCAAGAAGCAACATTAAGGCTAATGTTAATGAAGCCTTCCTGTGGCCAGGGACAGTGCCAAGTGCTTTATAAGAATTAGTAACTCTTCCTAGAGCTACATTCTTCTTATGAAGTACATATTGTTATTTCCTCCACTTTACAGATGAGGAAACTGAGGCATAGAAAGATTAAGCAATCTTCCAAGGATCGTACAGATACTAAAATGTATTCCACAGATGCCGAACACAGGCAGGCTGTTCTCTTACCCACTATGCCATGCTCTGTAAACTATAAGGAAAAAGAAGAATGAAATCCCAAGCTGAGGCAACTGGTGAGCACTAACCTAGTGTTTTGAATCTCTTACCTCAACCAGGAGCAATTATTTAAATGCCATGTTCTTGTACTTTCATCAAATCCTTGTCAGCTTTTATATGAATTGCTTAGTCATATGTATTGAAATGATACCAAAAAGAAGAACAATCACAGTGGAAAAACTTCAGGACACTCTGTCAGGAGGAATTGTTTAACTCTGATCAGCTATGAACCTGGGCATTGTTCTCACAATCTCTCAGATAGTCTCTAAACCCCCAAATTGCAGACCAAGAAACAAACCAAGAAAGGGACTGTGAGCAGTCAATCTGCAAAAGAGGGAAAGGATGCTATGAAGCATCTAAACACAATTTGTCTTCACTTATGCCGCGTTACTGGCTGAACTGCACTTCCCCAAAATGTATATGCTAAAGTCCTAACACATAGCACTTAAGAGTGTGACTATATCAGAAAACAGTCTTTAAGGAGGTAATTAAGTTTAAATGAGCTAATATGACAGGCTCTAATAAGAAGAAAAGAATAGGACACAGACACACACAGACCAAGGACGACTCTGTGAGCACACAGCCAGAAGGTGGCCATCTGCAAGCCAGCGAGAGGCCCCAGAAGAAATCAACCCTGCCAATGTCTTGATCTTGGACTTCCAGCTTCCAAAACTATGAGTAAATAAATTTCTGTTCTTTAGAAAGCCCTAGAAAATTAATACAAGCTCTAATTCATCAATTGTGTATTGACAAACAGGTCTTACACATAATATTTTTTAAAGTGAAGGATGCTCTGTTACTATATAGAATTTTAAACCTTTGCTCAAATGAAATCCATGATAATTCTGTTGCTCCTTTTTCTTCTTTTTGCATGGTTGACTAACCCGTGTTTTCTCTCAATACAAGGTTGGCTGAACACAAATTGATGACACAGGGTTTTCACTGAATTCAGTCATTGCAGTCTTGCCAAACCTGCAGCTGATACAGCCATTTGAAAATGCACATTCATCGTGGTCTTCCACCAGGAGGCCTTTGTTAATGATCACTGAAATGCACATGAACGGTGTCACAGAAATAAGGCAAACACACATCAAACACCAGTTTCTATAGAGGAATCCAGATAGGAATTTTCGTGCGGGCCTTAGCTTAGACAGTAAATCCACCTCAGGCACAGAGCTCTGAAAAATACAGGTAGCCTAATTCTCCAGTATCATAGGTCAACTTCAGACATACATGGGGAGATGAAGTCTCTCTCCTCCAGAGAAAGTCCGGCTGCTCTCCGCAGGGCTCTGCGTGTGATCTGCAGACCCAGATGTGAGGGCTCCCCTTCACCCCGTTAGAAAGTCTCCATGCTACACTTACCTGCCTTCATGGCAGTAACTAAACAGTGAATGGAAGAATGTTCTCTCTCTTACATAATGAAAACGAACTTTTCACAGACAGAAGAGATTTAGGTTAAGAGTCAAATTACATTAAAAAAAAAAGAGTTAATTGTATTTGAAAAGTCATATTACTCAATTATCCCTATAAAAGTGGTAAATTTGTGCTTTGTAAGCTTTATATTTTATGATATTAGAAAATAAAATTCAAAATAATCATTTGATTTAATATGTATTACTCAAAAATAAAGAAATAATTATGTATTAGAAGGCTAATTACTAATGGCAGATATGAATCACTTTTGGTTTTACAGAGTGTTGATCACTAAAATGGCTAATCAATTGATAATAATGTGAAATAGCTACCACTAGGCAGAATAAGAGAAATTTGAGGTTTAGAAGTTTACTTGGCATGTGGGTTACATGCAAAACCTATTTTAGGTAAATCTTTTTTTTTTTTTTTTTTTTGGTACGTGCCCCTAGTGGGAACCGAACCCGGACTCTCTGGTCCACAGGCCAATGCTCCAACCACTGAGCCAAACTGGCCAGGGCTATTTTAGGTAAATCTTTAATGGAAAATTACCTTAAAATGTAATTTCTATTATATTTTAGTTAGCTGTTTTACTGTTATCTTCTTATTTTAGTGCCAGCATATAAAGTTAACAAACAAAAGGAAACAGCTTCATGAATGAGAAGAGAATTTTGGAATAATATAGATTTGTTTTTCTTTAAACTTGGTGCTGTCATTAAAAGTGCAAAATGAACATGGCAAAGTGCATTCTCTTTCCCCCGCTTTATTTTCTTCTTGCTTTTCCTTTTTGGGGGGTGCAGGAAGAGGAGGCGCAGGCTATCAGCAGTGACTTGGAAAGACAGCTCAAAAATCTGCCATGGGAATTGAAGAAAGAAGTGAGCAATGTTCCAGCAACACCGGAGGCTGTGGCTTACAGGGTGGCTGCAGAGGTCGGCCCGACACACCGCCTCTCGTGTCACAGGCTGAGCAGACATGTACAAATCTGCTTGGTGGCCTTGCCCTGAGGCTCAGGAACCTGTGTGTCCTGAGAACAAGGTGGCCAGTAAATGAACAGCAGAGACATGGCCCTAGAGGAGCAGGGTCAGCTCTTCTCCCAGCTGGAAAAATGACTGCTGCTGTCCTGGGGAGGGGAGGAGGGATGTTCAGAGAAATAGACGTTACTTTCCAAGAAGCACCCCACTGGGATGTGAGGCTGGGAGCAAGGGACACCCCTAACAATTTTTCACTTAAGGTTCATTCAATAAACGTTGATTGGACATCTACTTTGTAATGGAAACTGTAGCAGGGGTTACAAACACAGTGATGAAGTGCAGGCATGGTCAGTATGGGTTGGATGATCTACTGGGAAAGACAGAGGTTGCCCCAGTCCTCATGGAGAAGGACAGAGGTGTTGAAGGTGTCTGGTGTGGCCAGCAGAGTCTGGACATCGGGGAGGGCTTCTCAGATACATCTCTGAAAAGGGGAAGATTGACTAGGAGACGTGTAGGTAAAGACAGTAAAAGTGCAGAGGGACAGGGAGCAAAGACCCCTCGGAACCAGAATGTATTGCCTTATAGAAGCTGCAGGAGGCCTGGTTGGTTTTCTTTCCTCAGTTCCAGAGAATTTCTGGCTGAAAACTTTTAACATTTCAACTTCTTTTCACTCTATCTCCTAGACTTCGCTTTGATCTCTCATGCCCCAGTAGAACTAGCAATGGCGAGGAGCTTATAGTGTCACATCCCTTCTTCTCGTCCTTTATCGTGAGAAAACGTCATTGCACCCTGTGAAAATAAAAGGGGCCCCTAATCATTAAGCCTCGAATATCCAACTTGTGATACAATCGGGAAAAGCTGTGCAAATCTGTGCTTGACTAACTCCATTAAACAGTAACCTATTAGTTATACATTTACAACACCTAGAAACAATGTGTTTCTTTCCTTTGGTCATTACATTCAGTTGAATCACTTACCCTTTTGGCATTACAGATTAGAAAGCATTCTTTTGTCTCTGTAAGATTTCATTCTTTATAAGTGGAACCTTGGTCTATATATTATTTGAAGATTCTCATTTTTCTTTAGATATATCTAACTTCAATGAGCATCTATGATTTGTCAGGCATCAGAATGACAAATCATCACATTTAAAGCTTATTAAAAAAAGAATATATAAATAATGGTCTTATATAGAAAGGTCTTTGTTTATTTAAAAATATGGTGGGGCCCTGGCCAGTGTGGCTCAGTTGGTTGGTCATCGTCTTGTATACGGAGAGGTCGCTGGTTCGATTCCCAATCAGGGCACATGCCTGGGTTTCGGGCTCAATACCTGGTAGGGGGTGTGCAGGAGGCAGCCAATTGATGTTCCACTCTAACCTCGGTGTTTTTTTTTCTCTTTCTCTCTCTCCCTTCTTCTCTCTCTAAAAATCAATAAAAAGTATTTTTTAAATAAATAAATAAAAATATATGGTGGGAATGTAAAATGGGACAGCCACTGTGGAAAATCAGTGTGGTGATTCCTCAAAAAAAATCAAACACAGACTTACTGTAGGAGCCAGCAATTCCACTTCTGGGTAAATGCCCACAGAAAATGAAAGCAGGGACTCAGACAGATATGTGCACACCAGCGTCTGGAGCAGCACTAGCCACCATAGCCCAAAGGTGGAGACAGCCCAGACATCTGCCAGCGGATCAATGACTAAACGAACGGGGACATCCATACATTGGAATACTTTTCAGCCTGAAAAGGGAATGAAATCCTGATTCATCCTATAATATGGGTAAACTTGGAATACTTTATGTTAAGTGAAATAACCAGTCACAAAAGGACAAATACTGCATGATTTCACTTATATGAGTTAGAGTAGTCACATTCACAGAGCTGGAAAGTGGAATGGTGGTTGCCAGGGCTGGTGGGAGGGAAACGGGAGTTAATGTTAAATGGGCACAGATGACATTTGGGAAGATGACAAAGTTCTGAAGATGGAAGGTGGTGATGGTGGCACAGCAATGTGAATGTACTGAATGCATCTGAGCTGTACACTTAAAATATGGTTGAAATAATTTTATGCCACATATATTTTGTCGCAAGAAAAAAATGTGAAAATAGGGAGAAAAGTGAATGGTACGAAGACTCAACTTTTGTGGAAGATGGAGATTTTTAAATAAAATGTGAGTGGGAATGTAGCATTATTCAGTGAGGGCCTGACTCTGGAGAAGCCAGTCAAAGCCTCTGGAGGTCAAGCAGAGAGCTCAGAGGGAACTTATGAATCCTCTCTCCCATGACCCGATTTCTGTCACGTGGCTACCAGACTCTGGTGAGGCAGGATGCTGCTTCGGAAACATGTCAGGGCCCCAAACCGTTAGGGCTGGACAATGAAGGGAGGCCCTGCAATGACAGGACTAAAGAGCCCAGTTCAGACAGAATGTTTTCCTCTTTGGTGCCATTTCCCACACAGTGGGCAAGCTGGTCTCTGGGAGCCCCTCTTCTTGCCTGGCCCTGTGTGTAAGTCAGGTATAAAGTTATAAATGATCCCAAGTGGCAGCTGTCTCATGGAGGCCTAGCAGACGTATTTCACCGGCTTTCTTGTGCTGTCATACAAAGAACAGAGGTAAATATCTGATTACGTGCCGTAAAATCCTGGAGAACACAGAAAATTTTGAATTATAAGACTGACAGTTCACCCTGGCCAGGTGGCTCAGTCAGTTGGAGCATCGTCCCATACACCAAAAGGATGCAGGTTCGATTCCTTGTCAGGGCACATACCTAGGGTGCAGGTTCGATCCCTGATCGGGGTGCGTACAGGAGGCAACCAAATGATGTTTCTCTCTCACATCGGCATTTCTCTCTCTGTCTCTCTCTCCTTTCCCCTCTCTCTAAAAAATAGAATCAATAAAAATGTATCCTCGAGGGAGGATTAAAAAAAAGACTGACAATTCTTACAGTCACCTTCTAGATATGGAGAGAAAAGTTGGGGAAAACAATTGTAACTGCACTAGATCAGCCACTTTATGATTTACTTTGTAAAACATGATTACAAATAGCCTAAATTGTATCCAAAAATCATTACAGAGGGAATATATAGGAACTCTCTGTACCTTCCATTCAATTTTTCTATAAATTTAAAATATCTCTGCAAAATAGTCTATTAATTTTTAAAACATCACAAATCTATTTCCACATATTCTAGTAGTTGTCTGTTAATCTAACAAAGCTTAAACCACCCCAAGTTGGCTAACGAATGGTTTTAAGGCTTTACCAAATTTCTCAGGATGTCTTGGTTTGGACAGCTGTGGCTCCCAGCCAATGATCTGCAGGTTTTAATTTGATCTCACAGCTTTTCCAGACCTAATTTCCCTACCTTATGGTGCATAAAGGGCAGGCTAGAGTGAGTCCGCGTTCTCCAAGTGTCCGCACAAATTGCAAAGGATCACGGGTCTGAGGAAACGCATTGGCATAAACAGGAGGCTGTCCAGTCACTAAACAGTTTCTACCTTTATCACAACTTTGGCAGCTCTGTCATCTCACCAAGACTAACGCTTACAGAATTAGACTCCCAGCCACTCTCCCGCTTCGTCCCCCCAAACATGAAGTGATAGCCAATTAAAAAATTTTTTATTTTCTAACCATCCAGAAAATCATAAAACCAAATTTAATGTTTTCCATGATTCAGCCTTAAAAGGAAAAATCCAAAGGGTGTTTTCTCTACAATATTTTCACTGCATTATTCATAATGAACAATGTGGATATACATTGCTATGTTCCTCAGATTTCTCACATCATTAGCATGGAATAATGATTAGGAAACATTTATAAAATGTACAAATATAAGGTATAAGGTATTAATATCAGATTTTAGTTACTTTCCCTAAGTACAATAGTTATTCTTCTGATAACTAACACCTCTCACAATGATATTTAGAGTTAATTCAATTTTTGTCTCTTTTGTTATAATATGACTTGAAAATTCTATCCTGCTATTCAAATATTTAAAACCATGTTACAAAGTAATATAACTGCCTTAGTAGAGATTAATAATCATGACATAATTTATACATGTGAAGATAATAAATAAGACCAACATTGTTTAGGCATCTGAATTCAACTCAGTGATCCCAAATATATAAACAACACAGTGACATAATGTAAATAAATAAGATATATTATACCTGAATAAATGACTGACTGACTGAGTGAATGAATGATCTTCTATTCAATTGGCAGAGAATTACAAACAAAAGAAGATTATAATCTCCAGGCTGCTGAGGGGTTTGGTTGTGAGACACACATTTTCACTTACTGTTAGTGAGTATATAAATTGAACAACACAGGGTGGCAAAAGTAGGTTAATAATAATAATAAATAATAAATAAATAATAATACAAGAATAAACTCTGGGTTCTGTGTATTCACAACTGTAAACCTACTTCTGCCCACACCTGTATGTTTTGGGGGGGGGGGCGGTAAGTAAAGCTCGTATTTGAAAAATGTTTAAGCTCTTTAACCCAATAGTCCCATCTCTTGGAACCTACTAAAAAATGATCAGCACTGCAGCCACAAAAGCATTAAAATGTTCATAGCAGTATTATTTTATAAAAATGGAAACACCTTAAAAGTCCAACAATGGTAGCAGGTTAAATAAGTTATCATGTACCCGGATGATGACATATTATTCTGCCATTAAAATTCATTACAGGCCTGGCAGTGTGGTTCAGTTGGTTGGCCCCATGAACCAAGAGGTCACTGGTTCAATTTCCGGTCAGGGTACATGCCTGGGTTATGGGCTTGACGCCCAGTATGGGGGCATGCTCTCACATTGATGTTTCTCTCTCTCCCTCTCCCTACCTCTCTCTCTAAAACTCAATAAAAAATTTTTTTTAAAATCATTATAGGAATTTAGATGCTGAAGAAATTGGTACTGTCTGGCCCTCCTATAGTAACCAACTAGAAAACTTGACAAAGTATATAATGAGTGGTTCTAAAATATTGGACAGCAGGCAGACAAGACAGTGATTCCTGGGAGAAGATCTTTCTGCTTGGAGGCACTTTCTAGACAGTGGTTTGTCAATGTCTTATAAAGTTAAATACACACATATCCTTTGGCCAGGCAATTCCATCTCTGGAGAAATAAAAACATGTGACCAGATAAAGACTTTATGAGAATGTTCATGACACTTTTATTTTTATTTTCTTATTTATTTATTTATTTACTTATTTTAGAGAGAGAGGAAGGGAGAAAAAGAGAGAAAGAGAAATGTCCACTTGTTGTTCCACTTATTTATGCATTCATTGGTTGATTCTTGCTCTAACCAACTGAGCTACCTGGCCAGGGTAACTTTATTTACAAAAGGCAAAAAATACTGTAGCAACTAGTGGATAAATAAATTCTGGAGGTCTAATGCACAATACACTCAATAATACTGTATTAGAAACTTCAAAGATGCTAAGATACTAGACCTTAATTATTCTCAATACAAAAAAGAAATCATAATTATATGACATTGATATCATTATAATAACCTGGTTATTATTTAACAGGAAAGGAGCAAAAGGAGACAAACTAATTTAACACTCCAAGTCTATTCCCCGCTGATCGGTGGGGGAATGGCCTGGACAAAGGAAGTTTAGAGGCATGCCCAGTGAGGGCTGTGTGACGTGGGAGGCGCCTACCTGTCCATCACACCTGGGAGAGAGTCAGTGGCCAGAATAGGTGTGGACACTGCAAGCAGGTGAAACCTGAATATTTAACCTCCTAGACAAAGGAGCACTCTCTCTCTCTCTTGCTGCTGCACAGGACTGCTTGTGGGGCTCCCATACCCTGCATGTCCCCACGTAGCCCACAGTCATGTGGGACCCACATAATGGGCCAATGGACTGAATCTAGCCTGATCCTAATCTGGACCTGGCTGCATCTTGGAGTGGGCACTCTGGACTTTGGCTTTATTTCTAGCCTTGCTGAATCCTCAACTGCCTCTCTTTCAAGACTGGACTGAAGGACACAGGACTTTACAACCCCAGAAACGTAATTCCACACCAATAAAAACCATCCACTCACCCGTGGGGGCTTCCGAATATGTTCATTCTGACTGCATCCCAGGAACTTCCTGCCCATGAATATTGGAATGATCTGGCCCCCTCTTCCCTCCAGCAACAACACTATAGAGGTGTTAGCTAGTGCTGCTGTAGTAATCACACAATGTAATACATAAATGCATCAAACCAACAAGTTGTACATTATAAACTTACACAATGTTACGTGGCAATTACATTTCAATAAAAAATAATAATAAAATAGGCACTGAAAAAAGAACTGAAATAACCCAAACAATCTAACAAGGGCATGGATAAACAAATTTTGATATATTCATGAAGTGAAATAAAAGAACAAACCACCAATAAAATGAATCTCACAGACATAATGCTAAGATAAATAAGACACATACAAAAAGACACATCATTTTATTCCATTTATATGATATTAAATAACAGGCAAAGCTAGTCTAAAGTGAAAAAAAATTCAGAACAGTGGTTCATCTTGCAAAGGGGAACATTCTGGAGTGATGGAAATGTTTATCTTGACAAGGGTGTGGATTACACCTGTCTGTATTTGTCAAAACTCACTGAACTATGTCCTTAAGATGTGTGCATTTCACTGTATATAAACTGTATGTATCCCAATCAAAAGGAAAAATGAAAGAAACAGGATTGGATGAACTATTTTAGCTCCACAAACATGCCTTTCCTGTACATCCTTCCTCATGCTCTGCTCCCTTCCTTCATCGAGTCCTTCCTTTAGGTTGTCTCCCTGTCCCCTAAGCTGGCCTTCCTATATGTTCTCCATCCATGTGTCCTCAACCCCTGCACATCCTATAGCACCTAGACTAAGTAGTCTGCTTACTTGCCTATTCCTTCCACAAGTCCATGAGGGACAAGGTCAGCCATAAATAACAATTGAAGTGACAGTGACAAAAACCATTATATAGCCCCTGGCTGGTGTGGCTCAGTTGGTTGGATCATTGTCCTGTGCACTGGAAGATCTCAGGTTCTGTTCCGGTCAGGGCACATATCAAGGTTGCCAGTTCCATCCCTGGTCGGGTTGCACACAGGAGGCAACTGATAGATGTGTTTATTTCACACCAGTGTTTCTCTCTCTCTATCTCTCTGTCTCTCTCTGTCTCTCTCTGTCTCTCTGTCTCTCTCTCTCTCTCTCTCTCTCTCTCCTCTCCCCCACCCTTCCTCCCTCTCTGGAGTCAATTAAAAAATAAAATAAAAATAAACCAAGATATATAAGGAATATATGCATACTTTCTCTGTCCTAAGGGCTTTCCCTAGATGTCATCGCTGTCTTGTTCATCAAGGAATCCTGAGACCCCAGAACCCAACAATCAGAGATGGTAAATTAGTAATGTATACAGTGTTCTCTGATATGATAGAATGTAACAATAGGTAATTCTTGATCATTAGAACTGCAAGTGATTTTTTAAAACCCTTTTTCCTTATATTGTTATGTATTTTAAAAAATTCTACTTTGATATCAGAACAAAGAAATTTTCTGTATAAAAAAGAAGGTGAACTGAAGACATTAAAAACAAAGAGCTTTTGAGGTATAGCTGAGGTATTCATGAGGGCTACTTTGTTTTTTTATTTGTTACAGCTTTCTTTTTAAACATGAATATGTTACAATTTGAGTAGATTTACTAAGTAAAAAGAAAAAGAAAAAAAAGCAAATGCTGGAATGGATTCCAACAGCACTGCAAATATCAAAGAAATATTTCTTCAGAAATTAAAGCTTATCTTTTCTTTTAGCTTCAATATAACAGGAAGAAATAATGATTTCAGAACGGACCTCCCCTTCTTTCCATAAATACATAAAAAGCTTTATTTTGAAGCCAAAACAGTTGGGGATCTGAAAGTATATTTTGACAGAGTCTTGAAAACTATTTTCCCCAATTCCCCAGAATTCTTTCCAAGGCCCACTCTAAGAAGAACTGTTGAGTAAGATATACTGTAATAGTATGGCCATTCAAAACCAAAAGAGAAAAAATAGGGGAGAAGGTTGGTAAACTAAACTGTGTTAAATAAAAAAAATGGTTTGGCAAACCACCATTGATAATACACAAGTGATAAGGTTTAAAAATAAATCTTGTCAAGAAATGAAACTGCATATAGTTCTTAAAGCCTGGTCTCAGTTATTTTATTTGGCTCATTTGTCATTAACACTGAACAACTTAAGGTACAATATTTGTATCCCCATCTATGGTCCCCATTTGATCCTATAAGTCTTTATGTCACCCACATGTGTGGCACCTGAAAGATGAGCTGTGGAAGGCTGCCAGGAGGCTGCTAGGTAGATATGAAATGAATGTTGTTGTTTAAGCCATAAAGGTTTGCAAGGATTTCTTACACATAAATAAACAACCGAAAGAAAAGCTGTGCATGAGAAAATAAAATGAGATAAAAATGTGAAAACAACAAAAAAAATACATATCTATGAGAATAGCAGCTTCACAGAGAACAGGACAAAAAAGATAAAACTGTCTGAGCGACAAGAACTTAGCGTTGCTTACTTCCAAATTGTAATGAAGGGCTTAAGATTTCTTCTAATCTATTCATTTTGCCAAACAACTTCAAGAAACATTTAATATTTTATATTGGTTGAGACCAGTATAAAATAATAGAAAACTGAAAGGGAGTCATTTTGAATAAATACGAGTACACAGTAAGAGTAATTTCTTCCACAGTTTCCAGGAAGGGTCTGTCTGACCTCTTTCAAGAAACAGCCAAGACTCATTTGTAATGAGAAGCTCCAATTTACATGCAATTCTTGTTCTTAAAAGCTTTCAAGGTTTTCAAGCTTAAGAATGTGAGATTTGCCTGTTCTTTTCTTATTTACCCTGTCAGTGTACTTAGCAAACACTGCCTATTTGGACATTACAATAATAAACCTCAATCTAGTTCTGGTTAATTTTTCAAAAATTTTGGGGGAAAAACAATGGACATTCAAATTAATGAGGTTTTATAAAACCCAGCAAACAGGCAGCTCTTGTCTGAAGGTTTGCATAAAACAAAGGCCCTTCTGTGATTATGTTCCCACAACAAAGTGTTACTTCCTAATTAAACCTACACAGAAAACAAAGCAGTTCTTCAAAAGGCAGCTTTATTTTCAATGCCATAGGAAATATTTCCTTTTTTTACAAAATATATTTAGTCTTTTAAAGGAACATTACACATTTTTACTCACAAATCTGACCACTCCCAGTAAAAATTTCACCCAGGTTTAAACATTTTTTAAAGAAGAATGTAAAACACTGATTTATTTTCCTGGGTTATTTTTTTTTAATTTATTTTTTTTGGCCAAAATCACATTAGATAGCACCCAGATCTATCAGTCACAGCAAATGCATGAACAAATGTTAAAACCCTGCCTCAGGGGGAAAGGACCCTTTAAGCCACAATGCAACATGGGCACAGAGAGTAAGGGGAGGGGCTTAATGAAGAATCTGAATACTCCAAACCAGGGGGAAATTGTAAGAGCTCCTGCCAGTCTTCCTATAGAACCATAATGCAAGGAAAAACAATGATAGGAGACCAGGACTAAATGAGATGAGACAGTCACGTAGTGTAGAAGGAACCAGAAGTCCGGTTTTCATCCCAGTGCAGCACATGGAGCCACGTGACTCTGGGAAGCCAGTGAACAGCTTTGTGCTGCAACTTTCTTATCTCCAAAGAGGAGACCATCTGTATTCCAAAACTGTTGGGGAAAGCAGATGAAACAAATGGATATGGGGAAAAATGCTACGTATCGTCTGTAACCTATACTTATGTATGTATGTGTATAGATTCCTATATACGTGCTCCTCAACTTATGATGGGATTTTATCCTGATAAACCACTGTAAGCTGAAAATGCCATTAAGTGGAAATGAATTTAATACCCCTAACCTACCAAACATCACAGCTTAGCCAGCATCCATTAAACAGGCTCAGAACAATTACATTAGCCCATAGTTGGGTAAAATCATGTAACAAAGTCTATTTTATAATTAAGTGTTGAATATCTTGTGTGATTTATTATGAGTATCTTTCACATTATTGTACAATTGAACTATTATAAGTCAAATGATCTTAAGTGTGGGACCATGTGTATATATGAATTGTGTATGAATATACAATACATAGTGTATTCATATACATATATAGATTCTATGTGCTATATACTATATATACTTCTATGATACTATATTACCAAATTTTATATTATTCCAAATTCTCTAATACTAAATTCCATATACTACATATACTCTATATACTATATATAGTGGATGAAAAGGGGCCACATGCTAACCTGACAAGCTCAGGGGAGGCCTGCCTGACAGCCTTGCAAACTCAAAGACCTAAAGTAACACAAAGGATGGTCTGAAATTTAAACTTTTTTAACTAAAAGCAGTTTATGGCAGGCAGTCGTGTCCTAGGTCGGCATCTTCCCAGACAAAGGTCAACCTTTACCTTAACTAAGCCTGTCTATTGTTGTTTTGCATCTAAGATAACATATCTTTGGAATGCCAGGGTAACTTTCTTTTTTTTTTTTTCCCCCCAGACCCCTCAGGGCACAACCTATGCATGAGGGCAGAAACCACAAATCTCCTCATTGTTACTGAGTTAATTGTTGACTGTTAACTATCCTGTACCCAACTAAGTAACAGAAGGATGTGTCTATCATTTTAGCTTTTATCCAGTCCCAGGTTTCCCAGTTTTGCTTTCTCCCACTTCCCTAATGTATCATCAGTGGATTTCATGTAACCCACTTACGTCTTCTCTTTTGATTGTAATGTATAAATTAAGGTGCAAAACTGCCATTCTCCAGGGCATTATCTCAAACCATTGAGGTTTTGCTTCCCAGCATTTGTCAACAGTTTGACTCAAATAAACTCACAGAATTCTTCACAGGTTTGAACGTTACTTATGTTAACAATATATATACACATCGTATTTACATATTTGTATGCACTGTGTACATATAGATTCCTATACAATACAGGCAATAAATATTCATTTTTAAAGGGATACTCAAAACTAACCACAAACTTGCAATATGAACCTTAAAACTGATATGTATTCACTGCATTACTTCACTGACATACATGTGAGATCAATCTTTTTTTCACTGTCAAGTTATCAACCACAGCAAAGAAAAACAATCAAAATTGGAATTCTTATGCAAATGATGGGTAAGCCATATAGAAAACTAGTGATGCAACTTTAATTATATTGAGGAATGCTTATTTTATGAAGTTAAATAAAACATCAGAACACAAGCATGATGTATGTCATAAATCAATCAGTTGAAGGGATGGTATCGCCCAATGACGCAGACAGAACTCAGGCTCTTTGTTTTTTCTTTATTGATTTTAGAGAGAGAGGAAGGGAGAAGGAAAGAGATAGAAACATCGATGAGAGAGAACATTGACTGGCCGCCTCCTGCACGCCTCCCACTGGGGATCGGGCCCACAACCTAGGCATGTGACCTGACCAGGAATTGAACCGGCGACCTCTTGGTGCATGGGTCGATGCTCAACCACTGAGCCACACTGGCTGGGCAGAGCTCAGGCTCTTGAACCACAGTAAGTCCTTACCCTTGGGCAAATTCCCTAACTCTTGGTTTCAATTTTGTCATTTGTCAAAAGGAAATAATAATAGAACCAAATTCATAGGGTAAGTATGAAGACTCAATAACATAACACTGGTCAAGTGCTGAGCACAGGATCTGGCCACATTCAGTATGCAATACATGATACTGCAGCATTAGTGAACACAGAAAAGCATGCAAAGTCGAAAAGTAATATGCTGATATTACTGGTGATTGCTTCAGAGTGAAGGGACTGTACGTTTTTCTGCCTCCTCACACTTACATGTACCTTCTACATATTTTTCGACAATAAGCCCATTTTACTTTTCTATCAAGAAAAAAAAATGGAATTGACTTATGAATTTATTTTCTCAAAATCTGCTTAATTGCACTTCTGAGCTAATTCTATTAGTTAACTTCAATTAGATTATATCAAGGTCTTGGTTAAATTTTCCCTTGGTGATAGCTGAAGATCTTTGGGACTGCAAAGTCATTTGTGGATTACAAATATGACAAATAGAAAGGAAACATTTGTTTAGCACAAAGAATTTGTCAGGTGCTCGACTAGGAGCTACCTTTCATTCTTTTTCTTTGGAATTTTTTTTTTTTTAAGAGAAAAGAGGGGGTAAGGGAGATGGAGAGAGAGAAACATAAATGTTTCTGAGAGAGAACATCAATTGGCCGCCTCCTGCATGCCCCCTACTGAGGATTGAGCCCACAACCCAGCCATATGCCCTGATCAGGAATCAAACCAGGACAATGCCCAACCAACTGAGCCACACCGGCCAGGGACACCCTTCATTCTTAATGCTATGGCATTCTACTTTGTAACTAGGAAAGCATATCACCCAGCTACACTGTATATATCTCCACCATACCATATGACCCAAAGTAATAATAAATACATACATACATACATAAATAGAACTGCTAACACTTTTTCTCCACCATCATTCTTTTGAAAGTCACAGTACCAAGGTGTCACCTTATGGCAGTCTCTAAATTGAGATCCAAGGACATCTAGTCCATCGATGTATCAGAAGGCAGTCCATGATTTATTTCACCATAAGAATTCTAATTTTTTAATTTTCATTCCAAAATTTATCTAAAAACTTAATATAAGCATATCAAAGATCTGTGTGTGTGTGTGTGTGTGTGTGTGTGTGTGCATATGAAATGAAAGTCCTTTATAACAAAATTCTGCTCCAAAATTTTAAAGCTGCGTCTCTGTGTTGATGTCATTGCACAGGTACACCTGATCACCTACTAAGAAGATAGTATTTGTGCAAGTTGCAAAGCAACTGCAAATCCACCTTTTTATGTTCTGTTTTGTGAGGCTTTGAATGGAGGCACTAGCAGGAGGCTGACAAGCTAGAGGAGGGAGGCAGGGGCACTAGAGGAGGCAAGCAGGGGTGGGGGGGCTGGAGGAGGGAGGCGGAGGGCTTGAGGAGGGAGGCAGGAGGGCTGGAAGAGACAGGCAAGGGGGGCTGGAGGAGGTACTGCTCCTCGCTGTGTACCTGCTGCTCCTGTTGGAGCCCTGCACCCTGGCTATTCCCTGTGACTGCAGTCTCCAGCCTGCCAGCACTCCCCATATGAGCCTCCTCATCACCTCTCAGAGGTGGATATTCTCTTCCACGCCACTAGGTGCACATAACCCCGATCTCCTCCCTTAGTCCCTCCTCAGCCCTGGCTATCTCAGAGTTACCTTGGTTCCCTTCTCCTCTTCTCCAACACTGTTTAACCAGTTCCTCATACTAGGTATGTCCCTTTAAGTACCTGGTGTGGTTTTTGATTTCCTGATTGGATCCTGGCTGATATATAACAGGATGTATTTCATAGTATATTAACTTTTTTAAATTGTGGTAAAATATAGATAACACAAAATGACCATTCTAGCCATTTTTAAGTGCACAGTTCAGTGGAATTAAGTAATTTACATTTTGTGCAACCATAACCACCAGCTACCTCCAGAACTTTTCATCTCCAAACTGAAACTCTGCACCCATGAAACAATAACTCCTCATTCCTCCTCTCCCAGCCCCTGGCAACCACCATTCCGACTTCTGCCTCTATGGATGACATCTAGGCACTTCATAAGTGGAGTCATATAGTACTTGTCATTGTGTCTGGCTTATTTCACTTAGCAGGTTTTCAAGGACTGCCAATGTGTTGCATGTATCAGAATTTGCTTCGTTTTTAAGGCAGAATAATATTCCATTCTGTGCATATACCATATTTCATTTATTATTGGACACTTGGGTTGCTTCCCCTTTGGCTATTGTGAATAGTGCTGCTATGAACACGGATGTACAAATATCTCTTTGAATTCCTGCTTTCCATTTCTTTGAGGATATACCTAGAAGTGGAAATGCTGGATCACACGGAAAGTCTGTGTTTACCTTTCGAGGAATCACCACAGCACTGCTTCCTTTCACATTCCCACCAGCAAGGCACAAGGGCTGCAACCTCTCCACCTCTTCACCATCGCTTACTTTCTGTTTTTACATCTTTTATAATAGCCATATTGATGGGTGTGATGTGGTATCTCATTGTGGTTTTGGCTTTAATTTCCCTAATGATTAAACATGTTGAGCATCTTATCATCTTTCCAGTGTACTAACTTTTGGTTGTTGTTAATCCTCACCTGAGGATATTTTTCCATTGATTTTTAGATAGAATGGAAGGGAGGAAGAGGGGGAGAGAAAGAGAGAGAAACATCAATGTGAGAGACACATAGATTGGTTGCCTCTGGCACGACCCCGACTGAGGCTGGAGATCAAACCTGCCACCCAGGTATATGCCCTTAACCAGGAATTGAGCCTGAGACCCTTCAGTCCGAGGACCAGTGCCCTAACTGCTGAGCCAAACTGGCCAGGGTCAGTGTATTGACTTTTAAAGCAGTGTGTCTCAAATGGGAAATCCTTGGGGTCTTTCATGGAGAAAGTTTACCATAAGGTAGACCTAGTAATATAATTACCAGGGCCTAAAAGAATGTTGACAATTATACAATTCAAGATCCATCAAATGTGCATGCACTCTCTCTAGAATAATTTCTTTAAAAATTTAAGTTGCCACAAAAGGTCCCTGACTCACTTTAGTGGTGTTGCTATACTAAAGAAAAAGCTCTTAAGTCACCTGACAGTGAGGAATAGTTTATTACTGGAGACCACCCACACGTATGTTAGTTTTACATTTGTTAAAGTACCTCTTCGGCTTTATTTTTCTTAAAACAAAAATACCACACTCACTGTGGCCGGTTTGGCTCAGTGGTTAGAGCGTTGGCGTGCGGACCGGAGAGTCCTGGGTTTGATTCCTGCTAAGGGCATGTACCTCGGTTGCAGTTTGTCCCCGGCCCCGGTTGGGGTCGTGTGGGTGGCAGTCACTCAATGTGTCTCTCTCACATCGATGTTTCTCTCTCTCTCTCCCTCCCGCTCTATCTGAAGATAAATGCAAAAAAAAAATGTCCTCGGGTGAGGATAAAAAAAATAATAATAATAAAAAATTTTTTAATCAATTAAGAAAAATAAATTAAAAAAAAAACCCACACACTCATTCAATCCCCATAGATTTTTTTTAATATAAGTATGATATTACTAAATATCTAACAGTGTTAAGTCTAAAATGTTTAGAGTCAATGTAAGAAATGAACAGCAGGCACTATTTTGAAGAAGTAAAGAAATAAATCTAATCAGCCCTCTTTTAATATGTTACTAAAGCAAACACTGTGGCCTGGCCTGTGTGTCTCAATGGTCGAGCATCAATCCATGCACCAAGAGGTCGCCGGTTTGATTCCCAGTCAGGGCACATGTCCAGGTTGTGGGCCCGATCCCCAGTGGGGGGCATGCAGGAGGTGGTCAGTCGATGTTCTCTCTCATCGATGTTTCTATCTCTCTCTCCCTCTCCCTTCCTCTCTCTAAAGTCAATAAAGAAAAATAAAATAAAATAAAGCAAACACTCTGTAGTTAAATCTTATTGCAAACCACACAACATTTATGGACTTTCTGATAATATCATTTTTTATCTTTTCTTCAGTTAACTTTAGGTAGCCAAATATTATACACAGAGGCTAAAAAATGCCATAATTTCAACAGCATGATCAACTAGAGAATCAAGAATGGGATCAGTGTCTTCAGCATTTGCAACACAGATTGAAAGTGACTAATTTGGTCATAAAACCTCAGGAGCTGACATGTTATTAAGGTACATGAACACATTTACAACATGAAGTTGTTATGACACCTAATTATATTAACATCTGTCTATAATTTTACTTTGGAAATGTGTACTTTAGTTTTACACTTATAGGAGTGAAACAAAGAAGTCAAAAGGCTTGTTTGTTGATTGTCGTCTTTTAATTAGGCCGTAAACAAAAAAAAGGAGGGAAATTGGGTGGAAAAAGCATTTATTGACACTGCAATTATTCACTCAGTGTCTCAACTCTGCCAGCGCCTGGGCATGCAAAAGTGAGAAGACAACCTCAATGAATGTTAACAGGCAAAGGAAAGGAAGACGGGGAGGAAGAGAAAGAAGATAGCTGTGGTCTCTGCCTTAGCAGGTCTATAATCTAGAAGTTAACTAGTAGCTGGCTAATGGCTGGCTTGACAGAAAAACACAGATTTTTACAATAGAAAAAAGTCATCAGAAGGTATAGCGGTGCTCTAGATCTGAGTGTCTGTGAGACCTAGAAAACAAGGGTGAGATGTGGGAGAAAAAGAAGATAACATATAAAGGAGAGAGCTGGCTGTCAATACCTATACAAGATTCAAATTTAGCCTCATTATGAAAGGGACAAGCAAGCTTGGGTGCAATAGAAGTAGTCATTTAACTGAAATTTCATCAAGTCTTTAGAGCTAAGTTTAGTTTATAAGAAACACAGGTTATAAGGAGCAAGAAAAACCATGATGAAAGAAACTGACAACCCCAGAATGTGGGCTATTCTACAAAACAACTAGCCTAATCTGTTTAAAAAAGTCAGTATCATTTAAAAAATTTGGAGGACAATTCAGATTAGAAGAAATTTAAGAAACATAACAACTAAATACAATGCATGTTTCTTATTGGATCCTGGTTTGGAAAAAAAACAAAAACATACCTATAACAGACATTGGTGGATAAATGAGGAAGAATGGTTGCTGATGTAGAAATAGTTATTAGGAAATTGCTGTTAATTTTGTTAGAGGTGTTAATGGCATGGTACCTATTCAGAATAAATGTCTTATTTTTGGAAGATACAAAAAATACTGTATTGGTACAATGTCACAATGACAGCACTTAATTTGAAAAGTGCCCAGCAAGACAAAACAAGCATAAAATAATGTTTAAAAATCCCTAAACCTCATGGGAGGGTATATGCATACCACAATAATATGCTTTCTATGCAATAAAAAAATCCACAATAAAAAGGCTCAATAAATAAGTATATCTGAGAACGGTTTGCTCAGATGTAAGCATAATCACTTTCCTAAAAAAATGAAAGCACAGAAGAGATTTTACATTGTCTAAAAGGTAAAGAAATTACTGAGCACTAATTATTTTAAATAATCTTAATTTAGAAGCTTATCTAAAAACACTGGAAATTAACTAGCAATTTATAACTGTGAGTACATTTGACCCTTGAACAACATGGGTTTTAATTAAATACATTCCCGTACGTTTTTGATCCATGGTTGGAAATCTGTAGATGCAGAAGGCTAACTGTGTGCATTGTCTGCACCATTTATATAAGGAAACTTGAACAACTTAGAACCTTGGTTTCGGAGAGAGTCCTCGAACCCGGACCCTGGATACTGGGGGTAGTTAAGTTTTTGTGAAGTCAAAAGTTATATGCGAAGTTTCCACTGTACGGGGGTTAGTGCCCTAACCCTGCATTGTTCAAGGGTCAACTCACGTGCCTCCTGCTCGCCCCCTACTCAAGCTGAAGGCTTGCTCACGGAAGTACTGGATAACCCACCTTATTCATGGTCTTCACAGACAGCATGGCAAGGGTGAGACATGGTCAAGTGGTTTAACACTATTCTCTTTTATTTCCAAGTCTTATTTTCTACAGTGAGTTTGCACAGTGATAATAGCAAGATAATAAAATTGAAAGGCAGAAAATGCATGGATTTTGCACCCCCACACCACCCCAATGTGTCTGTTGACGTCTAGCACACAGCCTGACATAGGATCCCGAAGGAATGAGGATGCCCTACTGACGCAGCTTCTAACAACATCAAATCCCATTGAAAGAACTTCACGCATTTTCTCAGAGATTCCTGGGAATGAGAAATGTGTCAAGATATGGTCCCATGAACTACTTCCATACATCACTTAACTTCACCTGGTGGAGAAGCAGACAGCAGGATGTAAACGAGGTAAGAAACAAGGCAGACTTTCCCAAAGGTCATCAGAAGACTACAGCTCAGCAACCCATAGACATTCTTCAACGGTTCTTGCCTTACCTACCTGTCTTAAGTCCAGCGTGATTGTGACCCAGTGGTATTCTCTCCCATTTTGAATACTGGGACTTTGCCACCAGTTATTGGTGCCATCGATTGCATTTGATATTGGATGGCGTTCTGTTAAAAGAAAATAGAAACATAATACCCTATAGGTCCATCCATGTTGTCACAAATAGCAAGGTTTTATTCTTTTTATTCCATTGTATATATGTACCACATCTTCTTTATCCATTTGTCTATTGACAGGCACTTAGGTTGCTTCCAAAGCTTAATTATTGCAAATAATACTGCAATGAACATGGGGGTGCATATGTCTTTTCGAATTAGTGTTTTGGGTTTCTTCAGATAAATACACAGAAGTGGAATTTCTGGGTCATATAGTAAGTAGTTCTGTTTTTAATTATTTTGAGGAACCTCCATACTGTTTTCCATAGTGGCTGAAACTAAAGTAATATTTAATATCAACTGTAATTAAAAATAAAATTATAAAAAATTATAAAGAAAGAAAGTAAAGAAAAAATAAAATGCAATAAAAACATGCATCCCTCTCAGCTTTTGGTTTAAATTTTTTAACTTCTAAACTGTATGCTAGTGGAAGTGAATAGCAATAAAGGTGAACACAGTTTTCATGATTTCCTAATAAAAGTCTTCATAATTGTTTCAAAAAGTATAAATTCCCATGGGCACTTCCAAATAGAAGGAGCCGCACTTGCCTTTGGGGTTGGCACTGCTGCCGTCACAGACCCGGCACTGCGGGTTCCGCACGGGTCGGCCCGGCACGTGTTCCACCAGTTTGCAGAACATCTCAGGCCCCTTCTCCCCGCAGGTGGCATTGGTGATGATGTGAGCATTGCTGGCAAGATTGAGAATGGCAGGAAACAGGCCTGAAAGTAAAAATTCACCGAATCAGCTCAGCCACTTGAAATCAAGAGGATAGGATTACTTCATCTCACTTTGCAGGTGAATCAAAAAGAGACTGTAAATCTCTGTGCTGAGTGAAGAAGTCTTACACAAAAGCAGTTATACACTGGTTTCATTTATATGAAATTCTAGGACAAGACAAACTCATCTATGAGAAAAAAACTCTGAACAGCAGTGGCAGGGGGCGGGGATTGACTGAGAAGGGACGCAAGGGAACTTTCTGGGGTAATAAAATCATAGAATGTGGTTGCGAAAAATCATAGCATGCATGAGATTTGGGTAGATTAGTGTGTTCCGCTATATGTAAATTTTATCTCAAACAATTAAAAAGAATCATAAAAAATGGTGTCAATGCTGAACTGCTTAAGAGTAAAGTGTATTTTGTCCTTCAACTCACTTTGAAATGCATCGAAAAATAAATTGGATTGATGTATAAATAGAGACAGGTACAGGGACAGACAGGTGATAAAGAAAGTGGAGTAAAATGTTCATTGTAGAATCTCAGCAGGAAAACTGATGTTCACTGTACAATTCTTTTCACTCTTCTGATGAAAAATTTTTCATAATAAAATGTTGGGAAAATGGATTTTAAGACAAGTTTCAAATGATCCAATGCACGTATGTGCCAATGAAATTCAAACGCCATTCACTTAAAAAAAGGGCTTCCATTCTCTTTCCACTTTGTTCCAGTTGCCTCTGCTAATACTCACAAGGTCTTTCCTATCATTACCTAGGACAGTTTTCTCTCCCCTTTTTCTTTCTGGCCTATTTTCTTTAGTAGATAAAACTTGAGAGCACAAAAATCCGGTTTTCAAAATTCTCTTCAATTCAGTATTAATCTTTGCCTTCATACATGTCTTCTGTCTCCAGTGAATTTCCTCTTTAAGCAGCTGGTCCAAATTATTCAGAAAACAATTTTTGGATGACTGTGAGAAAAATAACTCCATTAGGTTCTTAGAGATTTGACTTTATCTTGGTACAGGGGATAATAGCAGTGAGATTGGGTCAAGGTCCAGAAAGCACAGGCACATGACGCTGAAGAGGCATTCTGTATGAGAGGGCATTGTGAACAGAGCATGGAGAGGAGGGGTCTTAGCTAAGTGAGGTTTTTCTAATTTACTAGAACTTGATCTTCAAAGATCACAGAAGATAATCTTTCCTTTATAAAGAATATAAAGTCAATATTATTTCTGAAATATTTCTTTTTCAGTGAAATTTTAAAATGCACAATTATAGCCCTTGCTGGTTTGGCTCAGCGGTTAGGGCATTGGCCCGCGGACCAGAGAGTTCCGGGTTCGGTTCCAGAGAGTCCCGGGTTCGGTTCCCGCTAAGGGCACATACCTCGGTTGCAGTTTGTCCCCGGCCCCAATTGGGGTCACGTGGGTGGCAACCACTCGATGTGACTCTCTCACACCAATGTTTCTTTCTCTCTTCCTTCCTCTCTCCCTCCAGCTCTATCTGAAGATAAATGCAAAAATGTCCTTGGGTGAGGATAAAAAAACAAATAAATAAAATGTGTAATTTTAGTAATATAGAAGAAATTCATGTCTTCAATTTTGATTTTTTTTTTAGGTACTACTTAATCTTTTCAGTGATCTATCTTATAAATATTTTAATAATTTAATTTATAAAATAAGAATGATTATTTTTATAAGAGTTGCTATATTAAAAAACTTACCATGCATCTAGCTAAAAAATAACTTAGTAGGTAGTCTTTCAAAGACTTTCCACATAAAGCAGAGCTACCTATTAGTAGTTCTTCCACAGCAGAATGACCCCATTCAAGTCAATAGGCCCTTAACTTCACAATAGAAAATACTAATTGAATACTTGTATATTAGAGCACTATTATTAATTTTGAAGCATAACACAGACACATCATATACTATGTTTAATGTTGCATATATTTTTTTCATTTTTAATTAAAGTTTTTCATTTTTATCATATTCCTTTAAAGGGATTTATGTTGAATCAAAAAGACTTTATGAGGAAACAGACGAATCTTTACATCTAATTATGCAGTTTCCCAAATTATTATTTTTTTAATCCTCACTTGAAGATATGCTTAGAGAGAGGAAGGAAGAAAGAGAGCAAGAGAGAGAAAAACATCAATGTGAGAAACATTGATCTGTTGCCTTCCATACGTGCTCTAACCAGGGACTGAACCCGGAACCTGGGTATGTGCCTGATCGTGAATTGAGCTGGCAACCTGTCGGTGCCAGGACGGCACTCAGCTAACCGAGCCACTCCAGCTGGGCCCAAATTATTATTTTTATCAACCACTAGTTAGACACTTACACTTTATGGAATGATCAACTTCTTGAAGTGACATGTAATTCTTGGGAGTGGTTCTTACATTTATTCTGTTTGATACTGAGGCAAATATTTATTTTCTCCATCCTTTATGACCATAATATTCCAGTTATCTGGTTCAAATGTATCTTATGAGTTAAAAGTTGAAAACACAGTATGTTTTTAAACTGCGGTGTTTTATCCAAACAGCTAAATGCCATGTTTATGGCTCTGTAGCACATGTATGTGTTTAGATTTGCAGTACAATCAGCTCTCTCCATTCCCTTCTCACAAGCTAGTCAAGCAAGGAAAAAAAGCCAAGGTCACAGAAACTGATTTAACAATGCATTTCTTTATCAACAAATACTTCACCAGTTAACTTAACAAATGGGACTTAAAACAAGTGGGAACTTAAAAAGTACCCACTTTTCCTTTATTCTCCCCCTCCAGTTGCCCCACATCAAGAGAACTCCCCACTTCCTGTCCAGAGCTGCCTCTGACCCAGGAGACCTTGAGTTATGGGGGTGGGGGGGTGAAGCAGGCAGGGCAGTCCTGAGGGCACCATGCTCTCTGTGCTCAGGGGTCCACGCTCTGAGTCACTGAGGAAAAGCAGGTCAAACCTTGTGAATGCAAAAACATAATTTTGGTGAATAATACCTCAATTGTACTAATCAGCATCAGGTGGTTCTTGCACTAGAAAGATTTTAAAGAACTTCCCTATTTCCTTGCTGGTATTCTAAATATACTTTTAATATAATAAAATAAAAAGATAAATTCCATTGTTAGCATGGCTGTATAGAAAAGACCTTTAGCCTGACCAGTGTTGCTCAGTGGTTGAGCGTTGACCCATGCACCAAGAGGTCGCCGGTTCGATTCCAAGTCAGGGCACATGCCCAGGTTGTGGGCCAGATCCCCAGTGGGGGGCATGCAGCAGGCAGCCAGTCGATGTCCTCTCTCTCTCTCTTCGATGTTTCTATCTCTCTCTCCCTCTCCCTTCTTCTCTCTCTAAAAAAAAAAAAAAAATCAATAAAAGGAAAAAAATTTTTAAAAAAGAAAAGAACTTTAAATAATTAATTTCAAAAATATATCCTGGTTATGTTTCACTAAAACTAAATAAACCTTTCTTCTCAGATATACTAAAATGATTCACAAACAATTATTCCTTACATATTACATTTACTCTTCATAGTTATAGAATAACTATTATTCCTTGTTGCATATGCCCACATCTACTAGAAGATGAAAGAAGGTTAGAAATATGTGCTGGAGAAAACATGTTTTAAAAAGAATATTTTGTAAAAGTCCACTAGGTTGCTGAATCATTTCAAGGACAACCAAAATATTTCAGTGAAAGGGAAACTGTGAGCTTCAAGCAGGAGGAAGGGTAGGAAACCAAAGGGTGAGAAAGGGCACTGGGAGCAAGAGGCTACCCAGAACAAAAGTCTGATTTTACAAGGGAAAATCAAAAGCAGAACGAGGGCTGTCGCAGGACACGTGACAATTTCACCACTGCTTAGCTGTGCTCTCGGTAAATCAGACCATACATTTTTGTTGAGAGACATTGTTTACTTTAGTTAGTGTTAATTTGTACTTTTCCCCATTCAGGACACACAATGGAATCATTTTCTGTCCCTGTATTTAACCAGTAGCTAACGACTTTATAACCCAAACTCCATCGAGCGTGAAATAAATTCCTTCACATTCACCAGTAGCTTTTTAAAAAATCCTTTCTTCACAGCGTGAACACATTTAGTTTTCTTAAATGCATTTCAGGACCACATTAATCTGCTGGGAATTCCTTTATTACTATTAGGTGAAAATGGCCATGAAACTGACAAAAATGCTTCTACACACAAATACGATTTCAACTGAGAGATTTCCAGAGAATTGAATAATTCGTTTTTAGAGGTTTCTGGGTTTTCCCAGCAGAAAATATTTTCACCACCTTAAGAGAGTATCTAAAATGCTGACTAGCCCTGAGGCTCATGGCAGCTTCTTTATCAATATTTCTAACATGATTCAGGGCCAGTGGCTCAGGGACTTAATTCATTTGTGTGTAAGAGAAGCGACCGTTTTTTCTAATGAGTTTTTTTCTATTTTGGAAAAAAAAAAAGTTCTACAAAATGTTATTTGCTTCATCCATAATCATTGTGATGTTCTGGGGGGAAATGATTTGCAATTCTTAAAGGATCTGTGGCAATATTTCATTTTTTCTCAGCATGAAATGAAAGTATGAATATTTTATATGATTGGATAATAAAAGTGGTTTCTGGTGTCAGGAGTTTTTGTTCTGAAAAAGTCAAAACTACTTGTTTAAGCCATGGAGAAATTTGGAAAAATAGGAATTTAAAGTTTTAGAATTGAGAAATCTGTGATTTTAAAAAAACGTTCAAATTATTTTTTTTTCTGCATGTGCCCTGCTCTCACTTCCTTACTCTCACCTACTTATCACGTAGATATCAGAGAAGTCTGGTATTGCAAATCAGCTATTCTGTTTAAGGGACTCTCTTTGAAACAAGGTAGTCACCTTACTGAACCATAAAAACAGCACCTCAAATAGTGACAAATGGCATTATTTAGTGAGGACACTGGAAGCATCCAATACTATTCCAGGATATAATATCAAGTATTCTAATAACATAATTTTAAGGTATTCTCATGTTTAAGGTATTTTAATGACATGAATTTTAGAAGGATGCATGAATTCATATTTAGTAACATATCCATATGAGTTATGAAAAGCACGTGAGAAAGTTTGATGAAGTTCCATAAATTTTTAATGAGAACCTCTAGTGCAAAGCAGTACACCAGGCACCTCCCTGGGACACCAAGATGAAGGAGCTGGGCTACTCCTACCCGAAGGCTTTCCCAATCAGGAGGGAAAGGGAGACATCTACTCACAGATTCTGATAAGTATAATGTTAAAAATGCAGCAATACTTAAAAATAGATTAGAGGAGAGACTCTAGAATAAGAAATTCAGTTAGGCATAACCCAGGCAGAATTATGAGGGCATGTGCTCAGGCAAGAGCAGGTCTGAAACCCTTCAATGGCCCCTCATTGATCTTCAAATCAATTTCAATTTCCTTCCCTTTGCACCATTCATATATACGTTCATTCCCTACTCACCCTTCAAGATAAGCCCAGGTCTCTCCTGAACTCCCCACCAATAGAAATGTTCTTCTTTTGTCCTTCCTTAAATCAGCATGCCCCTCACTGCACTTACCACTTATACAGAGATCATGACCTCTTCTCCCTCACTATCCTTCAAAAAATATCAACTCTTCTTTAACATGTGAGTTCCTTCAGGACAGAATCATGTCCTGTCTGCTCTAGGTCAGCAACTGGCCCATGTGAATGCCCCATTTCTGGGGCCTGAATAAAAAAAATGTTCTCTCACAGTCCTGGATTACCAGCAAGTGCACAGAACCAGGAGCCCAAATATAGATCATCACCTTGGTTCCACCACTAACCAGCAGTATGCCTGGGCAAGTCAACCTCTTGGAGCCTCTGTTTCCTCAGTTATTACATGAGTACCTCTTCCTCAGATACTATGATTCTATAATTTTTTTTAATCCTTACCCAAGGATACTTTTTCCATTTATCTTCAGTCAGAGTGGAAAGGAGGGAGGAAGGGAGAGAGAGAGAGAGAAACACTGATGTGAGAGAGACACAGCGACCTGTTGCTTCCTGCATGACCCTGACCAGGGCTGGGGACCGAACTGCAACCAAGGTACATGCCCTTGACTGGAATAGAAGCTGAGACTCTTTGGGTTCGATTAACCAAACCAGTTAACCAAATTAACCACTCCAACCACTTAGCCAAACCGGCCAGGGCTATGATTCTAGAATTTTACTTTAATAGACTATCAGGTAAATTTGCCCACCATTCTCTTTCTCAGTATTTGGAAAATAAGAATAGCTTTTCTCCATTTAATGAATGTACAGAATAGCAAAGAGAGCTAATTTGGCAATTCTTTGATCTTCTTGGATAAAATAACCAAACAGAAATATAAAGTGGCATTATTTTCTTTGTTTGTTTGGAAGTCACTCTTCAGAACATCCACCTGAAAAGAAGCAGAAGAGAAACAACTGATGTTTCACACAGCCTTGATCCTACGCCAAAGAACCCTTAGAGGCTGGCTTTGCTTCTGACCTAAGCTTATGGCAATACCCCTTCCTTGATTCTTGCTTACTCCTCTGTGTTAAAAAACAAGACAACAGGTCCAAAATGGAGATGCTCATGCTAAGCCCCATGTCACCAAACCAGGACTTAATTACAGTTTCTGGCTCTCCCAGGAATGGAATCTTAAACCAGTCACTCAGGAATTGCCTGATTAGCACTAGTTAGGTGATCCGCAGATAGACTTTGCCATCCTCTAAAAGGAAGGTAACCTTGCAATAATCACCCTGTCTTTTTGCCCAGTATAACTTCCTTGTTCCCACTCCATTTTTCCCTTTTGCCTATAAAAATCTTTCACTTTGCACAGTTCCTCCAAGCTCCTTTCTGTCTATTAGATTGAATGCTGCCTGTTTCATGAATCACTGAATAAAACCAATAAGATCTTTAAAATTTTGAATTTTTTTTCAACACCAGTGCTTGTATGTGTGTGTGTGTGTGTGTGTGTGTGTGTGTGTGTGATGGAATTCTTTCAAAACAGTAAGTTCTATTTAATATGGCGTATTTAATATCTACATACGTGTCCAGGCTTAAAATAGAAATGTCCATTCAAACCAACTGTTTTATATGAACTCTATTAGAATCACTAGTGTCGATGGAAGGTGGTGTTGAGTAAGTAGTAGGTACAATGGCTTTTGAGTCAGATAGCTCCCAGTTTGAATTCTAAGTCTACCCCTTGCCAGTGAAGGGGCTTTTCCTGTCAGTCTCCTTACTCGTGCAATGAGAAGCAGAGTGCCAAGGGATTTTTGTGAGCATTAAATGAAATAATGTGGGTAAAAGCCTAATACAATATCTTAAGGACTCAATAAATAATTGCTATTATTATTTTCATATTATCAGTGGAGATCACAAAAGTATCTACCTTTAAATAGAAGAAACACACTCAGCCCGGTGACGTGCAGCCTGAGAGAGGCACGGCGGAAACCCACACCTGAGGCTCACCTCATGCTCACTCCAAGGCGGGGACGAATCGCACAGAAGGCTGAGCAGAACTGCCAGCTCTACTCACACTTGTCACCCTTCCTAACCTCCCTTCCTCCCTCTTTCTCTTTTTCTCTCTTATTGCTCTTTCTATAGTTGTCTTTGCAACACTGTGTGTGTAGTTGAATCCTTGTAAATTAAATGCACACTTGTAAATCACTGTCTTCTCTCATTGTTCTGCAAGCTGACAAGGGAAGGCATCTCAGAGGAGGTGACATTTGAACACTTATCTCAAAGTGACAGGGGTAGCACTCTATTTTAATATATTTGAATTTCTTTGTAACAGACTTTCATGCATTTAAAAACATGCTGAGAATAGGTTTGTGAACTTTGTCAAAGGGCACCAAAAGGCCAAGAATGCTGGTAGGTTTGGTTAAGGTGCTTTGGTTAAGGCTAGTGAGGGAGGAGCTAATGGTACAGGCGACTCTGTTCATTTCGTTTCCCCGCCTCTTCTTCCAGGAACCTAGTTCCAGGACGTTCCTGGCCTTTGGATGCAGGTAGGTTGTGAAGGTGATTGGGAGGGACTCAGGCCAAGCCAAGGGTTAAGGTCCTGCTCAGGTGAGGTCCCAAGTGACCTGACCAGGTGGGCCTGGAGCAGCAACTGCCTCCAGCTCAGCAGAACCAAATGAACAATGAGTCCTCAATATTACCCATGTGGCCTGAGCCAGAACTTTCATGATATATTTAACCCCTCCCTCTAAGGAAATAAAGTCACCTTCATGAAATGTAAGTTATCACTGGTTTCTTGCATTTGGCATCAAGCATGTTTCCAGGGACATATTCCTTATAAATGCCGAGGATGTGTTGGCGGGGGGGGGGGGGGTGTTGTAAAGACAGAGGAGGGTTTAAACCGAAATTACTTATAGTGGCACATTCCCAACCCCTAAAATATGTTCAGGAGTCCACGAACAAGCTGTGGCAAAATTTGTCTTAACTCAAACATTTTATTTCCAGAAAACAGTACCAATATACCTGCATATTATGAAGTAGGTATATTTGAAATAGAGGCATAAATGAACTTGTTTTGTTTATCAAATCTCAGAATTCTCAGAGTGTTTAAATAATAAAACATCAAAGCTAGTGTTGAAATACATGGAAGTCTTGCTTGTTTACTATGAAACAAACAGGGCTTTCATTCCCAGTGAGAACTATGTAAATGTTACCGGTTAGTTATTTCATTTTCCAAATAAAGAAAAATCTAACACGTGGGAGACTTTTCAGTGAAGGTGACTCGAGTGTCCTGTAGACATGGATGGAGCCCTCTCAGCTGAGAAGCACCAACTAGAGAACTGACTGCCCTCTTACCTCCACCCCCACCCCAAAAAGCAAATACTTGGTTTTTAGACTAAACTAATTTAATCATTGATGGCTGTTAGTAAAAGAAAGCCTCTAGAGATTCCAAGGCCCTTTCCAGCACGGTGACAAAAGGGGAGGAGGGGGGAGAAGGAGAGAGAAGGACAGAAAGAAAGACCCCTCCACACACAAACAGTGAGGAAAAAGTAAAATCTAAATTCCTAAGAGTTTGGCCTTTAACACAGTTGATTTTATTTTGCTCACATGGGAAAATGAAGAGATTAATCTCAGAAAAACCAGAGAGGATGGTGAGTAAAAGGCCTTAGCAGGGTTTTGCTAGACTTCCATCCCCATAGCAATGGGCTCAAGGTGTCCTTGACAAGGACAGAGGTCTCACTGTAAGATAAGAAGCCTGTGAACAAGCAAGGCACAAACACTGTCTGTAGAAACAGGGCCTTATCAGGGTTTGCCCACTCCTCCCACAAAGGCAGGTTTAATACTTACATTCCATGACACTGCAGTTTCTAATTCAGCGTAGAAGTTTTGTTGAAGAGAAAAATATAATCCATTCATCATGAAGTGTTTCTCTCTTTTGTTGCCAAAAAATTTAAATTGCTATTGAAGGGCAATGCTTTAAATAATCCTACCTGATCAAAATCATAATTGCACACAGACAAACCACAAAAGCACCTCAAAGTTCACATGCATTTTTAAATTGTATATCCTTCCCATTGCCTGGAAAGGCACTGCCCTCCGACCCCCACTCCTCCAAATCCTTACAGGAGTGAACCCACTTAAAGGAAAGTCAAAAAGTAAGGACAGCCTTTAAACTGAATATCATCAGCCCTGTTGAATTACAATGCAGTTTCACCATATTTTATCATTTATATCATTCATAACGTTTGTACTGTTTATGTCATTTTTTAAATACCTAAAAACGTCAGTTAATTCAACATTTTCGTATTAGCCCAAATACTTCCAAAAACCATCAACTTTTTTACAGATCCTTCAAGGTCTTAGTCTTCCCCTTTCCTCTGCCATTCTGCGCTGTTGGTATACATTGTACTTGCTTCTGCTCTAAAGCTCTGGCACCCCCGTTTAGGAATGTGCCCAGGGCTGCTTCACAGGTGTGTGACCAGCACATTCACCCTTGGTTTAATGCTCTGCTGGAACCGTCTTGAAAATTTTCATAGTCTAAACAAGGGCCTCCGCATTTTTATTTTGCACTAGCTCTTCAAATCATGTAACCGTGCCTAGTGGTGGCTCCCATGGAGGACTGTCCTCACAAGTGTCCGAGTACCTCTGATGAAATCATTTCGCATTCGAGATAGCGTCACCACCTCTAACTGAACACCAGCACAATGACCCCCAGCTGGCCGGACCCACTGGTTGCAGCTCCTTTTATTCCACTGCATAGCTAGAGGGGACATTTTGGAATCATGTGAGCTATCTTTCACCTTAGAGACCAACAGTAGACAAATATATTTAACAACTAAACACCCTCATCAAAAATACATAAAGTTAAATTATCTTGGTATAGTCTCACTGGGATAAATAATATTGTATTTTCTCAGTTCCAGTACCCTTGCTTTTTTCTGAAATTAGGCTGCCTCTTTATGTAGATACATATATTTAATGTAATGGTTCTCCTATCTTTTTAAAAAAGCTGCTACTATGTCTTATATATAAGACTTGTATTCACCATCTCCAGTTCCTTGCCTCACATTTGCTCTTCACTCAACTTCAGTTGGAATTCTGTTCCTTTAAATCACTAAAATTGCCCTTTTCAAAGTCTCCATTAACTTTCATTTTGTCAAACCCAACATGCATTTTACCTTTAGTTTACTTGACCTCACAGTAGCTTTTGTCAAAAATGACCTTTCTCGCCCGGTCGGTGTGGTTCAGTGGATTGAGCATTGTTCCATGGGCTGAGAGGTCCCAGTTCAATTCCTGGGCAGGGCACATGCCTGGGTTGTGGGCTTGATCCCCAGTAGGGGGCATGCAGGAGGCAGCTGATTGATGTTTCTCACAATGATGTTTCTATCCCTCTCCCTTCCTCTCTCTCTAAAAAAATCAATAAAAACATCTTTTTTTTTCTTTATTGATTTTTAGAGAAAGAGGAAGGGAGAGGGAGAGAGAGATAGAAACATCGATGAGAGAGAACATCGATTGGCCGCCCCTTGCATGCCCCCCACTAGGGACTGGGCCCACAACCTGGGCATGTGCTGTGACCAGGAGTTGAACCAGCGACCTCTTGGTGCATGGGTTGATGCTCAGCCACTGAGCTACACTGGCTGGGCAATAAAAACATCTTTAAAAAAAATTTTTTTAATGACCTTTCTCTCAGTCTTTTTTTTTTTTTTTTGCATTTATCTTCAGACAGAGCAGGAGAGAGAGAGGGAGGAAGAGAGAGAGAAACATCGATGTGAGAGAGACACATTGAGTGGTTGACACCCACGCGACCCCAACTGAGGCGGGGACAAACTGCAACCGAGGCACGTGCCCCTAGCGGGAACTAAACCCAGGTCTCTCTGGACTGCAGGCCGACACTCTCACCGCTGAGCCAAACCAGCCAGGGCGGCATTCTTAAACAACTATCTTCTTTTGGCCTCCATCACACTATAGACTCCTAGGTTTTCCCTCTATCACACAGCTCATCAGTTATCTAGAGGTCTCCACCTGAACTAATTTCCTTGGAAAGCAAAAGAAGAGTCATTCAGGAAACAGGTGCATTCTCATGGGGAAAGTGGAAAGAAGCATGCTTTCCCAAAAAGACATCTCCAAAAACAAGAGAAGCAACATAACATATACTGGGTTGAGGACAGACACTTGGGTTTCCCACCCCATGTGCCCAACACTTGCTTCTTTAATATTATTAATCTTAATTTAGATAATCATATAAAAAGGCATCATACGTGTGGGAAGTGGTTACACTGGTTTGTGGAGTGAGTGGAATCTCAAACAATGGCCGAAGTAAGACTAGCACATGTTCAATAAGGATAAATGCTTTCCCCCAAATCCCCCAGCAAGCACAGCACAGTCTTGGCAAAGGTGGGAAAGATGGGACAGTTCCTGGCGATAGAGATACACAATATGAGAGCAGTGTTATGAAAAATGTTAACATGATCTAAAGTTGAATTAATAATGCAGTACTATTAAAGACAGAGGAAGATGACCTTTAGCGGCCACAAATTTAATAACCATAACTTAACTATGCACAAGAATGTCATTCTGTGCTCTAGCTTGCAAAAAGGAAGTTGAAAATTAGAGCAGTGCTTCTCAAACTTTATATATACAGTTACCCGGAGATCTCATTAAAATGCAGATTCTGTTTCTGCAGGTCTGGGGGGAAGGGAGGGAGCTGAGATGCTTTACGGCTGAGCATTTTCCAGGGGTGGCTGCTTGAAGTTCAAGAGATTAAATGATCTCTTGGCTTTTCTCCAGTTCTAACACTCTGGAGTCAGCCAATTCAGCCAAACCTTGGCACAAAGATCATCAGACTGATTAGTGAGATCATGCTTCCTCCAACAGCTTTCTGTCACTATTTAACCAGAACTCCAGACTTCCCATCCTGCATTCAATTATTGGAAACCTTTGACAACTATTTTTAGAGGGAATACATTGCTTCAGTTAAGACAAAAGTTTTTGGCTTCTGTAAAGAGGAAAAAATTTTCAAGGGCTGCAAAATTCAATACACAACATACAAAGTCGACTCAGCATCCAACAGGGAAATCTATTAAAGTAAACCAGTGGTTTGATTTTCCAGCCCTGTTCCCCTGGAATGATGCTGCCACTGGCCTGGTTCATTCACATTAAAAACGATGTTTTTGAAGACATGGTGAAATGGCCATAATATAATGTTAAAATATAAAAGGAGGACATTTACATAGCCCTATCTAATTTATGACAGAGGGCCACTTTAAGCCCAAGTCCTGCTGGTTACTGGTAGTCTGACCAGTCTGATATGACAGAAAAGTAGGTGGCTCCAGGTGTCCATTCACAGAGGGCCTGCAGGGAGGGCTTTGCACATGGGGAGAGGTGGGTCAGAGAGGACAGCAAGACATCTGTGCCCTGGCTGCCTCAGGACCTTGCATTGGAGCTTCCAGGAGAGGGTCTGGGTCTAGGAGATAGATGAAGAGGGAACACTTTTCAAGAGAGGCCCTGAGGGCAAAAGCAGGCCTTTCCTAGAAGGGGGGGCTCTCTCCCCACTCTGATGAAGAAAACAGCTGAGAAAGATGAGGAAGGTCAAGGACATGCAGATTATCACCAAAGCAGTGCCCTTCAGACTCTCTCTCTCTCATTAAAATAAGATTTTTAATATCATTTTCCTTTTATTTCCTAAGTTATTCCCTATAATATATTTTTTATCATGATAATATAGGCAGAGAAAATGTACTTTATTTCCACACGTTAGTAATGAAGAAATCAGAACCCATGCCAGATGACAATAATAGATTACTCTCAAATAAACCACATTTACATACATCTTCTGTAATACATTTTCATTGAAAGTAAACCACTAAAAACCAAATGGCCTTCCTTTACTGCACGCTCAACTACAGTTCACATACAGCTTCCCATTTAATTGCACTCTTTAACTGATATGCAGTCGAACAGTGAGGTTTTCCCACTTAAATTCTCAACTGCACCTTCCATACTGACAACGCTTCTTCCTTCCCAGTCAGCACCTCAGCACAGACCTCTACCTGCTGTTTTCTCCAGACATATGGCTTTCAACCTGACGAAGTTGGCAAGTTTAGGGACCTAATTTGTGTACAGGAGAAAGTCAGCCCTTCTTTCAACTTCTGGGACTACACTCCCACGCTGCCAAGACAGCACTTCTTTGAATGCAACAACAATTTGGGAAACTTTTATTTATGAATAGCTGCCGGGGTTTCAGGTCTGACCAGTAGAAGAGACCAGCCCTCTGCTTGGGGCTGTCCCGTGCTCACCCAGCTCAACAGCATGATAAGCATGAAACCAGCAGTTTTTCTGCTGGAGACCTGAAAGCTGTCTTGATTCGGAGCAGAGAGTGGAAACACATGCCCAGCCATAAACTCAGCAGAAAATGCATGGAGAAAACTCGCAAATGCACTAGCTTGAGGTTGAGGTCCCAGCAGGAGCAAGCCATGGACATCTGGACCAGCCATACACTTCACAGGGAGATCCTGGGAGCAGGAGTGCCAAAGAAGGGTAACATCTGCTCTCCATACATCCCAGGCTTTTTATTGAGAAAGAATAAAATATTTAAGAAAAAAAATTAACAAAATAAATTCAGTACCAATACACTGAAAGCTACAAACATTTCTGAGAAATTAATGAATATGAATGAAGAGACGTTTCTTATTCATAGATAGGAATACTTAACATTTTTAGACAACAATTCTCCCCAAACTAATCTATGGATTAAATCTAATTCCTATCAAAATCCCAGTTGTCTTTTTTTTTTTTGTCGAAATTGGCAAGCTGATACTAGTAAAAATGTAAAGAATCTAGAACTGTCAAATCAATTTAGAAAAAGTAAATAAAACTGAAAGGCTTATACTACCTATTTCAAAACTTCTTTAAAAAGCCAAAGGAATCCAGACAGTGGGATATTAGCATAAGAACAGACATATGGATTAATGGAACAAAATAGAGAATCCAGAAGTACACACTTACATTTAAGGCCCATTGACGTTTGGCAAAATGCCTAGGCAATTTTGATTTCTAATAAATGAACTTACCATGCATAAAGTTAACTCAAAATGGATCACAGACCTAAATGTAAAACTTCTAGAAGAAAATATAAGAGAAAACCTTAGATTAGGCAAAGAACTCTTAAACACAACATCAAAAAGTCTATAAAATTAAAAATTCATAAAATGAACAATAAAAAAATGTTTAGCACTCTAAACACACCATTAAGAAAATGAAAGGGGCATTCCCCCTCCAGGGATCATGCCCGAGCCATTCTGTTTCCCTTCTCCTTTCCCCATAGGTGGAACTGAGTGAGATGGAATTGGGTATTTCCCTTTCTCAGGTCTGCAAGGCTCTGATAATATATAGCAGAACAATTTGGTCAAGAAAGGAAAAATGGCAGCAGAGTGAATGAAGCTACACAGACCATCTCTCAGGACCAAACTGGAATTACAACTAAAATAAAGACAAATCATTGGGAAAAACCAATTGAAAAGCAGCTGGAGAGAACCGGTATAACCAGGAACAGAAAGAGGATGCCAAATCGAGCCTGGTAGGAACTGCAGAGGCATGAAGGGCGGGCTGGGAGCCTACGGACAGCAGCTGAGGGGTGTTTTAGCTGTGAGTGGTTCCCACTGAGAAAGCGGGGGCTTTAAAAAGCATTAAATCACCCAGCGGGTGTGGCTCAGTAGTTGAGCATCAACCCAGGCACCAAGAGGTTGCTGGTTCGATTCCCACTCAGGGCATATGTCCAGGTTGTGGGCCAAATCCCCAGTGAGGGCCATGCAAGAGGTGGCCAATCAATGTTCTCTCTCATTGATGTTTGTATCTCTCTCTCCCTCTCCCTTCCTCTCTCTTTCTCTCTAATATCAACAAAGAAAAAAATTAAAATATAAATAAATAAAAAGCACCAAATCTGCTACAGCCACTCACCTTGGGCTGGTGGAGGGAGGGTGGACTAGACTGGAACTGTGTGGAGAGAGTCCAGGGCTCCTGGCTCAGGAGAGAGCTAGAGGGGAGGACACCAGGAGTTTTGTGCTGAATCACTCCCTCATATGACAGAAGCACTCTTACTGAAAGGTCCCCTTCCCAGAGCCCCAGGGAGAAGCACTGGTCCATTCTTCTGGAATTCAACACACCAGGCCAGGCCAGAGAAATGCAAATTGAGGCTCACTGACATATAGAGTCTGACAGCAAGCAAGTGCCCCACCCACAGGAATCCTCATCCATGTGCTGGATATTTCATTCAGCTGAGGGCTAAAATCCCAGGCTCATCAAGTAACTGAGGCTAACAGCCTCCAGGCAAAAGTAGGGGATAACTGAAACTTTCCTTGGCCTGCAAATCTACCCAGGAAAATAAGGCTTAACAGTGGTGTTTAACATGGATCCTCCCATACCCATCCAAACCCAGTTGAGGGAGCCACAACCAGCAGAACACCAATACCCACAGGGAAAACTTGGAAGGCTCAAAGGCCACTGAGACAGCCAAAATGGTGAAACAAACAAACAAACAAAAAAACAAATCCCAAATGAAAGAACAAGAGAATTCTACAGGAGAAGAAATAAATGAAATGGAATTAAGCAAGATATCAGAGGTAGAGTTCAAAGTAATATTCATGAGGAAGCTCAACAGCATGAGTAAAGATATAGAAACATTGAAAATCAACCAACTGGAAATGAAGAATGACATAGTAAAAACAAAGAACACATTGGAAGGAATAACCAGCAGAGTAGAGGAAGCCAAGGACTGGATCAGTGAAATAGAAGACAGGGTAGAAAAAAATCACCCAGTAAGAGAACCACAAAGAAAAGACAGTTAAAAAACAGGAAGATAGCCTAAGAGACCTGTGGAACAATATGAAATGTAACAACATCCACATCATAAGAGTGCCAGAAGAAGAAAATGAGCAAGGGTTAGAGAATATATTTCAAGAATTAGTGACAGAAAACTTACCTAGTGAAAGAAAAAGGCATACATGTTCAAGAAGCACAAAGAACTCCAAGTAAGAAGAACCCAAAGACACTCACACCAAGACACATAATAATTAAGATGCCAAGAATTAAAGACAAAGAGAGAATCCTAATGGCAACAAGAGATAAGCAACAGATTACCTACCAAGGAACTCCCATAAAGCTATCAGCTGACTTCTCAAAAGAAATACTACAGGCCAGAAGGGAATGGCATGAAGTAATCAAGGTAATAAAAAACAAGGATCTAAATCCAATACTACTCTATCCAGCAAGGCAATCATTCAAAATAAAAGGTGAAATAAAGAGCTTTCCAGTAAAAATAAATAAATAAATAAATAAATAAATAAATAAATAAATAAAGCCTACGGGAATATATTAGCACCAAACCAACACTCCAAGAAATGTTCAAAGGATTGCTATAATAAGCAGAAGAAATAGACAGAGAAACAAAATCATAATAAACAAAAATGGCAATAAATAAGTACATATCAATATAACCTTAAATGTAAACAAATTAAACAGATCAAAAGACAGAGTAGCTGAATGGATAAGAAATCATGATTCATATATATATATGTTGTTTACAAGAGACCCACCTCACAACAAAAGACTCATATACGTTGAATGTGAGGGCATGGAAAAAAATCTTCCAAGCAAAAGGAAAGGATATAAAAGCTGGGGTAGCAATACTCATTATCCAATAAAATAGACTTCAAAATGAAGGCCATAACTAGAGACAAAGAAGGCCACTACATAATATTGAAAGCATCTATCCAACAGGAGGATATAACCCTGGTAAACATATATGCACCCAATATAAGAGCAACAAAGTGTATTTAAAAACTTATGGAGGACTTCAAAGGAGAAATAGAGAGCAATACCATCATAGCAGGGGACTTCAACACCCCGCTGACATCACTGGATAGATCCGCTAGACAAAAAAACTGATAAGGAAACAGAGATTCTAAATGATGCACTAGATCAAATGGATTTAATAGATATCTACAGAGAATTACACCCTCAAACTGCAGAATTCACATTCTTCTCAAGTGCACATGGGACATTCTCAAAGACAGACCACATGCTAGGACACAAACTAAGTCTCTACAAGTTCAAGAAGACTGAAATCACATCAAGCATCTTCTCAAATCACAATGCCATGAAACTAGAAATCAATTACAGCAAAAACATTCAAACACATGGAGGCTAAATAGCATGTTATTAAACAATGAATGGGTAACCAAGGGGATCAAGGAAGAAATTAAAAACTTCCTGGAAACCAATGAAAATGAACACACAACACAAAATCTATGGCACTCAGCGAAAGCAGTCCAAAGAGGGCACTTCATAGCACTACAGGTCTACCTCAAGAAACAAGAAAAATTTCTAATTGACTTTCTAACCCTACAACTTAAAGAACTAGAAAGTAAACAAAAAGAAAAACCCAGAGCAAGTAGAAGGAAAGAAATAGTAAAGGTCAGAGCAGAAATAAACAACATGAAAACGAAAAAAAAATAATTCAAAAGATCAATGAAGCAAAGAGCTGGTTCTTTGAAAAGATAAATAAGATTGATGGACCCTCAGCCAGACTCACGAAGAAACAAAAAGAGAGGACCCAAATAAACAAAATCAGAAACAAAAGAGGAGAAGTAACAACTGACACCTCAGAAATACAAAGGATAATTAAAAAATACTGTGAACGATTATACACCAATAAATTAGATAATCTAGGTAAAATGGACAAATTTCTAGAATCATACAGTCTACCAATATGGAACCAGGAAGAGATAGAAAACTTGAACAGACCAATAACAACTAAGGAAATTGAAGATGTAATCAAGAAACTCCCAGTAAACAAAAGCCCAGGCCTAGATGGCTTCATGGGGGAGTTTTAAACGAACATTCAAAGAACTGACACCCATTCTCTTCAAACTATTCAAAAAAATCCAAGAAGAAAAAAGACTTTCAAACTCATTTTATGAAGCCAGCATAATTCTAAATTCAAAACCAGATCAAGACACTACAAAGAAAGAAAACTACAGGCCAATATCCCTAATGAACATAGATGCCAAAGTCCTTAACAAAATATTAGCAAATTGGATCCAGCAATACATTAAAAAAATTGTTCATCATGACCAGGTGGGATTCATCCCAAGAATGCAAGGCTGGTACAGTATTCACAAATCAATAAATGTGATACACCACTTAAACAAAATGAAAGATAATAACCATATGATCATATCAGTAGATACTGAAAAAGCATTCGACAAAATCCAGCACCAATTTCTGATAAAAATGCTCAGCAATTTGGGAATAGAGGGACGATATCTCAACATAATAAAGGCCATATATGAAAGACCTACAGCCAACATCATACTCAATGGGCAAAATCTAAAAGCATTTCCTTTAAGAACAGGATTAAGACAGGGATGCCCACTTTTGCCACTCTTATTTAACATAGTACTGGAAATCTTAGCCACAGCAATTAGATATGAAGAAAAAAAATAAAAGGGATCCAAATTGGAAAGTAGGAAGTGAAACTGTCATTATTCGCAGATGACATGATATTGTACATAGAAAACCCTAAAGACTCCATCAAAAATCTACTAGATTTAATAAATGAATTTGGCAAAGTAGCAGGATACAAAATTAACAACAAGAAATTAACAGCATTCTTATACACCTATAATGAACTCACAGAAAGAGAAACTAAAAAAAAAAAAAAAAAAAAAAAATCCCATTTACCATTGCAGCAAAAAAACTAAGATACCTAGAAATAAACGTAACCAAAGAAGTGAAGGACCTTTTCTCACAAAACTACAGGACATTGAAAAAAGAAACAGAGGAAGAGATAAAAAAGTGGAAGCATATACCTTGTTCATGGATTAGAAGAATTAACATCATTAAAATGTCCATACTACCCAAAGCAATCTATAGATTCAATGCAATTCCCATTAAAATACCAACAACAGCCCTGGCCAGTTTGGCTCAGCAGTTAGAGCGTCGGCCTGTGCACCAAAGAGTCGCAGGTTTGATTCCGGTCAAGGGCACGTACCTCAGTTGGAGTTCAGTATCCAGCCCTGGTCAGGGTTGTGCGGGAGGCAGCTAGTCAATGTGTCCCTCTCACGTCAATTTTTCTTTCTCTCCCTCTCTCCCACTCTAACTGAAGATAAATATAAAAATATCCTCGGGTGAGGATGAAAAAAAAATATCAATGACGTATTTCACGGAACTAGAACAAATATTCCAAAAGTTCATATGGAACCAAAAAAGACTCCAAATAGCCACAGCAATCTTGAAAAAGGAGAACAAAGTAGGAGGGATGACAATACCGGATATCAGGTTATACTACAAAGCCACTGTAATCAAAATAGCCTGATACTGGCACAAGAACAGGCATACAGATCAATGGAACAGAACAAAGAACCTGGAAATTGACCCAAGACATTATGCTCAATTAATATTTGACAAAGGTGGCAAGATCATACAATGGAGTAAAGACAGACTCTTAAATAAATGGTGCTGGGAAAACTGGACAGCTACATGCAAAAAAAAAGAAACTAGACCACCAACTTACACCATACACAAGAATAAACTCAAATGGATAAAAGACTTAAATGGTACTCATGAATCCATAAAAATCCTAGAAAAAAATGTAGGCAACAAAATTTTAGACATCAGACACAGCAGAATTTTCACTGATACAATGCCTAAGGCAAGAGAATCAAAGGAAAAAATGAATAAATGGGACTACATCAAACTAAAAAGCTTCTGTACATCAAGAGAAATAAGCATCAAAATGGAAAGGGAATCCACTATATGGGAAACCATAATTGCCAGTGATACATCAGATAAGGGATTAATCTCCAAAATATATAGAGTACTCATACAACTCAACAAAAGAAGACAAAGAATACAATTAAAAAATGGGCAGAAAATCTAAATAGACACCACTCTGAACAGGACATACAAATGGCCGAGACATGAAAAAATGTTCAACGTCACTAACCATCAGAGAAATGCAAATTAAAATGACTATGAGGGACTTCCGGTCAAGATGGCGGTGTAGGTAAACACAGTATCGCATCCTCCCACAACCACATCAAAGTTACAACTAAACTACAGAACAACCATCATTCAAAATCGCCTGAAATCAAGCTGAATGGAAGTCCTACAACTACGAAATTAAAGAAGCAGCCACATCGAGACTGGTAGGAGGGGCAGAGGCACGACAGGCTGGTCCCACACCCACGTGTGGCAGAAAAAATTAGAAGGATACCTTGGCTGGGAAAGTCCTCCCTGAGGACTGAGGGGTCCCCGTCCCACACCAGGAGCCCAGCTCAGGGTTCCAGTGCCAGGAAGAGAAGTCCTCAAAACTTCTGGCTGGAAAAACCAGCGGGAACTGAGGCAGAGGGAGGCTGAGGCGGCTGGAGCCCCAGGCAACTCCTCTTAAAGGGCCCGCCCACGGACTTACTCCAGCTCGCACCCTCCAGGCTCCAGCATGGGGGAGGCAGCTTGAAAGGCACCAGAGACATATGGGGAAGAACTGACTTGTCTGGCATTGGAGTGAGGGCTGGAGAGGCGACTTTCTCCTAGACAGACCTGCTATCAGAGGCCTTTGTTCCTTTGGTGAGCCCTTTCCTGGGGCAGCAGACAGCCACCATGTCTGGGACTCCAGCAACCTGGCTTACACTCTTTGTCCCACCTTGGTGATTCCCTGAGGCCCTGCCCCACCCAACTTTCAGGCCCACCCAAGCTGTTGCCAGTTGCTTTACCATAGGATTGGCCTGTCTTGGATCCTGCTTCAGCTTTTCCTAAATTCCTTCAAACAAGCAGCATCTGGTCTCAGCTAGCCCCATACCTCTCGTTAAGTAATACATAGAAACAAACACAGGGTTGCAGCCAAAATGAGGAGACAAAGAAACAGGTTCCAAATGAAAGAACAGAACAAAACTCCAGGAAAAGAACTAAGCGAAATGGAGATAAGCAACCTAACAGATGCAGAGTTCAAAACACTGCTTATAAGGATGCTCAATGAACTTAGTGAGAACCTCAATGAACTTAGTGAGGGCCTCAAGAGCATAAAAAAGGAGCAGTCAGAAATGAAGGATGCACAGTCAGAAATGAAGGAGGCACTAACTGAAATAAAGAATAATTTACACAGACTCAATAGTAGAGTAGGTAAAGCCAAGAAGCAAACCATCCATTTGGAATATAAGGAAACAAAAAACATCCAATCAGAACAGCAAAAAGAAAAAAGAATCCAAAAAAATGAGGATAGTGTAAGGAGCCTCTGGGCCAACTTTAAGTGTACCAACATTCACATCTTGAGGATGCCAGAAGGAGAAGACAGAGAACAAGAAATCGAAAACCTATTTGAAACAATAATGGCAGAAAACTTCCCTAACTTGGTGAAGGAAACAGACATACAAGTCCAGGAAGCACAGAGAGTCCCAAAAAAGATGAACCCCAAGAGGCCCACACCAAGACACATCATCATCAAAATGCAAAAGGTTCAAGACAAAGAGAGAATCTTAAAAGCAGCAAGAGAAAAGCAGTTAGTTACCTACAAGGGAGTTCCCATAAGACTGTCAGCTGATTCCTCAAAGGAAACTTTGCAGGCCAGAAGGGAGTGGCAAGCAATATTCAGAGTGATGAAAAGCAAGAACCTACAACCAAGATTACTCTATCCTGCAAAGCTGTCATTTAGAATCAATGGCCATATAAAGAGTTTCCCAGACAAGAAAAAGCTAAAGAAGTTCATCACCACCAAACCATTATTATATGAAATGTTGAAGGGTCTTCTTGAAGAAAAAGATAAAAAATATGAACAAACAAAATCGCAATGAATACATTGACAATTGAATCTACAAACAAAATGAACAGGCAGAACAGAAACATTCTCATAGATACAGAGAACTTTTGTTGGTTGCCAGATGGGAGGGGGGTTGGGGGAATGGTTGAAAAAAGGTGAAGGGATTAAGAAGTACAAATTGGTTGTTAGACTGACAAACCTCAATGGGAAGGGGGGTGGAGGGTAGGAAGAGATAAACCAAAGAACTTATATGTATATATGCATTAACCAATAACCAATGGACACAGACAACAGTGTGGGGAAAGGCAGGAGGGAGGCAGGAATGGGGAGGAGGGGGTCATTGGGGAAAAATGAGGAACATCTGTAATACATTCAACAATAAAGATAAATTTTAAAAAAATGACTATGAAATTTTACGTCACACCTGTCAGAATGGCCGCCATCAACAATTCATCAAACAACAAGTGCTGGAGTGGGTGTGGAGAAAAGGAGACTCTAGTACACTGCTGGTGGGAATGCAGACTGGTGCAGCCATTATGGAAAACATGGTGTTTCCTCAAAAAATTAAAAATTGATCTGCCATTTGACCCAGTGATACCACTTCCAGGAATATATCCCAAGAATCCTGAAACACCAATCAGAAAGAACATATGTCCTATGTTCATAGCAGCACTATTTACAATTGCTAAGATCTGGAAACATCCCAAGTGTCCATCAATAGATGAGTGGATAAAAAAGCTGTGGTACATTTACACAATGGAATACTATGCAGCTGTAAGAAAGAAAGATCTCTTATCCTTTAAGATGATATGGTGGGACCTGGAGAGTATTATGCTAAGCGAAATAAACCAATCAGAAAAAGACAAATATCACATGATCTCACTTATTTGTGAAATATAATGAACAAAACAAGCTGATGAACAAAATAGACCCAGAGATACAGAAGTAGGGTATAGACTGACAAAGCTCAGAAGGAAGAGGGAGGTTGGCGTGGGGGGAGAGATAAACCAAAGAATGTATGCATATATGCGTAACCAATGGACCTAGACAACAATGCCAGGGGTGGGGGGTGGGGGGAATTGGGAGGAGGGTGTCAATGGGGGAAAAAGGAGAAACATCTGTAACAAAAATAAATTAATAAAAATAAATAAATAAATAAATAATAATAATAAAAAGAAAATGAAAAGACAAGCCATTGACTGAGAGAAAATATTTTCAAGTGAAGTCACATTTCTGATAAAGGATTTAAATCCAGAAAATATGAAGACCTCTTCAACTCAGTATTCAAAAGTCAAAAAAACAAATGCTAAAAGTTAAACAAAATACTTATATTTTTCACTAAAGAAGATATATGAATAACTAATAAGCATATGAAATATACTCAAAATCATTACTTATTAGGAAAATACAAATTAAACCACAAGATATTACTCACAATCACTAAAAAGTCTATAATCAGAAAGAGACCACACGTAGAGTTGGTAAGGATGTGGAGAAACTGTAATGCTCAAACACTTTACACTGTAAAATGATGTCGCCACTTTGGAAAACAGTTTGATAGTTTCTCTTATAAAGTAATATAAATTTGCCATATTATTTATATTACACTCCTAGGAATTTCACTCAAGAGAAATGAAAACACCTACAGAAAAAATGTGTATGTTTACAGCATTACTCTTAATAACCCCAAATGGAAACAATCACAATGCCCGTGAACTGTGAGTGTATAAACGAAGTGTAGTGTATCTGCACAATGGAGTAGTTACTCAGCAATAAAGTAGAACAAACTACAGATACATGCTACAGTATAGAAAATATTATGTAGAGTGAAAGATACGAAAGGCTACATACTGTATGAGCCCATATATACGAAATTTCCAGAAAAGGCAAATCTAACAGTACAGAAAGCAGATGATACGAGGGTCTAGGGTGAGAGTGGGAGCGGGGCCTGCGTGTACATGGCATGAGGAAACTTCCCAAATCCTTGGAGATGTTCCACACCAGGTTGTGGTGATGATTGTGTACAGTAACACTCTAAATTTAATAAACAATCACTAAACTGTTCACTTCCAATTGATAGAATTTTATGGTATGTAAGCTTTACCCCAATAAAACTATTAAAATGTGTTGGAGATTCTCCTCACACTTATATATGTAGGGTAGAAAATCATGCAGCCTGTAGCCTGTACTCTGAAGGATGGTGATGCCACCTGATCCCTAAAATCTCCTGTATCCAGACGTGGTTTAGGAAGGTTGCTGATTGACAGGTGCTGATTCAAGGAAGAAATCTGCACACAAAAAAGGACAGAAAAGCTTCAACTCTATCAAATTTATAGAATATTGCCTATGACCTGTTTTGGACCTGATTGCTAATTAAGGTTTGTTAGTAATGTATAACATATAATCTGGTGTTTGGTCCAAGCTATGCTTGTCATCATCTAGTGGTAGGATTGCAGGGGAGTACCCAATCCTCAGGTACCATTATCTACTAAGAAGACTCTAAGCATTTTATATAACTAAATTGGCTTAGGTCAGTTGATAACAGAAACCAAAGGGATGTTTATTTTCTTTACTAGCTGATTCCTTCATTTTGGAATTATTATTATTTTTTTCTTTATTGATTTTAGAGAGGAAGGGACAGGGAGAGAAAGATAGAAACATCAATGAAAGAGAACATCGATTGGCCACCTCCTGCATGCCCCCCACTGGGGATCGAGCCCACAACCTGGGCATGTGCCCTGACTGGGAATTGAACTAGCGACCTCCTGGTTCATGGGTCGATCCTCAACCACTGAGCCACACCAGCTTGGCCATTTTGGAATTATTTCAATATTAAATTTGAAATTATTTCATTTACACAAAACTGTCTGATGCACAAATTTTCAGGGAATTTTTGACCACCTAAAATGAGGCCCATCTTAATTTAGTCCATTAGAGTAATTAAAACTAAAGCAATGAAGTTGGAAACCACTAAAGACAAAAGGTATTGTGGTCATATTTCTAGTGAGAATAGGCCATTGTTTCATTCAGTAATAGTGATTTTTATCAAACAGAAATCCATCGCGATATAAACTGTGTGTGCCTGTGTTCTGTCCCTGAGCAGACAGGACGGCTTAGCCCAGGACGCCCAGAGGACAGCTGTTCCCCCCCTTAAACAACGTCCCCCACAGGCAAGTTGGTAGAGTTCTTTAAACAACAAAGCTATATGAAAATACAACCGTAAGAGCTGGTCAGCAAATGCCCACACATCTGAAATCATGCACAGGGGGTAGTCTGAAGTCACACTCTCTGAAATAAAAGGAGACCCCATGCAGCAGAAATGTAGGGTTGAATCAGACTTCTCCTCCTGTTTGTGGTGATACTACTATAGCTCCAAGTGGAGTTATATTGGTGTATGAGGCATTCAGAAACAAAAGTGTCTCCCAGATCTAAACTGATGAACATACTTAGTAGGATTCTTTGAGCACTTCTCAAGCTTACTTGACTACAAGCACTGGGGTGCAAGGTCCACTGGTCACCAGTGTGTAGAATATTCTAGAAACTTAGCCAATACTTGTTAAATATGTGAGTTAATGAATTGCTGGCTTGAGATGCCTAGAAATCAGTGGCTCCAAGTGTGGAAATAACATTTTGTTAAATATAATTTGAATTTCAAACCTATGTTAAATATTCATCATCAGTCAATACTTTAATAACAAAATATAATCCGTTTTCTCCTTGAACTGAATTGGGAGATGGATAAAAAAAAATTAATAATCTCTTAAAGTTATTAAGCCCCTCCTGATCACCAGATTCCGTGGCTCTTCTCTGTCCATATTCGGACACTCTCTGAGAGCACAGATTCTTATTTTTGCTGCTAGGTTGTCCATGATCACTGTGTTCCAGTTTAGAATGTGAGCTAAGGACTTGGTCCCCAAAATATTTGCTCACTCTCTTCTCTAGTTTGATTACCTGGATTGTTCCTTGTTCTCTATCCTGAATTCCCATCTGGGTGTCCCTTGAAGGTCTCCCAGCCTTCTGGAACTGGCACCCTGTCCTTCCCCGGCCCACTGCTTCCCAGATTATCACTCTGCTTAGTGACTTCCCGAATCCCAACTGCCTGTCCCTCTGGATCTCAAAGTAATGACCAGTGGATTCCCTTCTAGCCCCTGCTGCTTGTCTGCATTGGGAGTTTCATTCATTCACTCAACTAATATTTACAGAATCAACTCCAACTATCAGGCACCCTGCTAGGTATTAGAAATAAGAATAAAAATCCTTGCCCTCAAGGAAGAACAGGCAAGTAAACAAATATTTACAAAACGATGTGCTAGTTAGATGGATAGACAAATTGCTCTGGCCACAAGCAGGAGGAAAGCCTATGACTGGGTGGACCTGGGTAAGTCAGGGTGCCACTGGTGAAGTAAAGGGCTTTCCATGCATTGCAACAGTGTGTTCAAGGCTCATAGACATAAGGCCCATGTCACATTAGGGGAACCACCAATATTGCAGAATGGCCAAAATAGGGTGAGCAGTGGGTGAAGAAGCTGTGGAGAGGTCTGAGCAGGGTCAGATCACAGAGCACCTTGTAAATCCTGCTCAGAAGAGACTGAGAAACCATTAACACAATTCAACAGGGATGGGATGGCAACTTCACAGTCCATTAACTCATGGGGAACTTCAGAAGCCTGCAGCTTTCTGGGCCCCTGGGAAACTGTTTCAGTGGCCAAATCAGACTTCATCTCAGCACCTGCAGCTGGGCTGGCACTTCCGTCTAAACCTGCCCCACCCCGGCAGACAGGCCCAGGTCCAGAATCTGACTGTCGGTCTGGGGTTAGTCAGTACAATACCTCTTCAGGTATCTTTAGTTGGGGGCTGATCAGCAAAGTCAGTATAGTGTGTGTGTGTCTGTGTGCACAGTATATGTGCTGTGTGGGTGGAGGCAGTGGGATGTGGGATGTGTGTGTGGTGGGAGTGCTGGGGATATAGAAAGAAGAATGGCTCTTACTTTGTTGAGGGGAACCAGAAGGGAAATAATAAGCCAAACATTGGGGGGAAACTTCTGAAGGAAGCCAGAAAAAGTTAAGTGCAGAATGTATCATCAATTAAAAAGAAGATCGGAGATGGATAGGAGCAGTAGGAGACTAAGGACAGCAAGGCTTTGGAGTCTCCAGACCTGAGAAGGTATAGACTCAATCAGGGAAGAAGGAGGAAAGGAGCCCTTGGTGTGTCCATTTAGAGGGGTTGGAAAGGAGGGACTCGGCTCCAAATGATGCCTGCATTTGGAACATACTTGATCTTATCCCCAAACATGAGGAACTCTAAATGCTGTATTTGATCAGGGGTACTTTTAAAAGAAAGAAGGGCCCGCCGGTCTGGTGTGGCTCAGTTGGTTGAGCGTCATCCCATGCACCCAAAGGTAGCCGGTTTGATTCCGGGTCAGGTCATGTGCCTGGGTTGCAGGTTTCGGACTCAATCCCTGGTAGGAGATGTGCAGGAGACATCTGATGTTTTGCTCTCACATGGATGTTTTCTCTCTGTTTCTCTGCCTCTCTCTCTCTCTCTGCTTTCCTCTCTCTCTAAAATCAATAAACACATATTTAAAAAAGAAAGAAAGAAGGGCCTTCATAAGTGACCAGGTCAGCAAAGTGAAACTAATCTAACACTGCTCATTTACACAGGAGCTCGGTAATTAATAAACATCTACTGAGCACTTACCTGTGACAAACACTTGATGAGGGGCTGCTGGGAAACAAAGAAGGAACTGACTTTCTCTGAGTGACATCAACGACACAGGCTTTTAGTGCAGGGATCCCTCGGGTGTGTATTATCCCCATTTCAGAGCAGTCAGAACAGCATGAAACAGACAACAGAGCACTCAGAATAGAATGAAATAGTTAACAAGGAGGGTGGAGCATCGGTATGTACAAAGCATTAGACACAGACTGTGGCAGGCACAATGGGATCAATGCCTGATCTGCACCTCATGGACAAGTTAGGCGTTGCTACCAGGTACTGCATCCCCTTCTCATGCCTGCCCTGTGGCGCTAAGTGCATTCACTGGCAGAACAAAGTGAATGTGTGAACTCAGTGGCTCTAAACGCAGGCTGCACAGTGGAATCACCTAGGGAGCATTTTAAAATGCAAATGACCAGGCCCCACCCCAGACCACATTAGTTATAATTCCTGGGGTAGGACCTGGGCATGGCTGTTATTAAAATTGAACGTGCGGCCCAGAGAGAGAACGTCTGTATAAACTGTGCCTGCTGTCCTAGAGAACACAGTAGAGCTAGCTACGCAAGTGAGCTCTGAGTTCCCACGAAAGGGAGCCTAAGAAAATAGAGGTGACCTAACAGGGTGTTTGGTGTACGTGCTGTTTCTACAACTCCAGCTAACACTGGGCACCTCTTTGCCCGCCCCTGCATTTCCCTGCCCCATGACTTGGCCTACTCTTTCAACACGAACCTGCATGACTACAAGCAAGCAAAATATATTAATACATGGCAACTTCCACCACTGTGACTTCAACCCCTCGGCTCCTTCTTTGACTATTATTTCTTATGGAGAACTTTTTTTTTTTTTCAATAAATGCACTTTCAGTTCTGTGAACTTCAAATGTAAACAAATGCCCCAGAATCATAGTGAGGATGGCAGCTGAGAATAGGGTCCTCAAGACACACTAGCCATTGTATGTACCTGACTCAGGGTCCCAATATCTGTTCAGTGCATGAATGAAGGAGTGAATAAATGAATGCGCAAACACAGGAAAACTTTAGAAAAATTGAATACAAATGACAATCCCACAAGAAAATATTTCCTACCCCAAGAAAGCATGAAATATTTAAAATATCAACTCCTTTAAAGAAAAGCATTGGGAACTTCCAAAGTATATAAAAGGTACTACATATGTTAGTGAATATCTCAAACAAACTCTCCCCATCCCAAACTTCTAGAATGAACCATCGCATGCTGCCAAAGCCAGAGGGGGCTTGAAAAGGTTGGGAGAACTAGACTTTGCACATAAACAAAGGTAGTGCTTGGGTGAAGGGGTCAAAAGGTTCAAACTTCCAGTTATAAAATGAATAATTCTGGAGATGTACTGCACAGCATGGTAGCTACAGTTGATAACTGCGATATGTGAGAGTTGCTGAGAGTGGATGTTAAAAGCCCTCATCACAAGAAAAATAATTTGTAACTATGTGCCGATGAATGTTAACTAGACTTACTGTGGTAATCATTTCATAAGATATACATATATCTAGTCATTATGTTGTACACCTGAAACTAATATGTTATATGTGAAGTATACCTCAATTATAAAAAGGAAGAATGCCAGAATTAGAGGGTCAGAATAAAGGGATTGAAAGAATAGACAGTGGGAATTCTGATGGGGGGGGGGGGGGTGCTAGCCCACCACAGGATACAGTCACAGGGATAGAAGGTAAGCCAAGTGGCAGAGATAGTTCTGGAAACACCTATTTAAAACAGAAACCCAAAGGGTCTGCTTGAAGAGGACCTGGAAAGATCTTTGTGTCTCTGGATACCAACATTTGAGTACGTTTTTTTGAAACATTCCAGGTCCCACCTAGAATTGCTGATGGTAATCTCTTGGGTGGTATGAAACCTAGGAGGCTGGAAGACCTCATGCCCAGAGGGGCCAGGACTCGCTGGGTTTGCAATCCAAGGACTGGATGGGGTCCGTGGTTGTTAAAGCAGCCCTCCACCTCCAGAGCACTGGTGAGTGTTACTGCCCTCCCACTGCCAATGGCTGGGCTCTTAGTACTAGAACCCTGGGCCCTCAAGTTATTTGTGTATTGAAGGAAATAGGTTGGGAGCTAAGATTTTGATTTTTGAAGGAAAAATGCCCCTTCCTTTTGGTTTTGACTGATGGCATGCAGGGCAAGCCATCTGAAAGAGGACCAGATGGCAACTCTGGCTGGGTGGGAACTCTGACTTAGCAAGTACAGTGCAAATTCAGAAACAGGACAGTGACAGGCCACAACACCGAAGTTGTCCTAGGGCACTAAGTTGAGGGCTGTGACGGGAGGTCGGGTTGGGTTTTAGGTAAGGAGTGAGGGTGCAGGTCAGGAGAGGGAGTAATGGGAGCCAATCATGCAGCTGGAAGTCAACACACCACTTGCAGTCAGAGAAGGAGATGCTCAGGATAGAAAGTGGGATAAGGTCTGGTTGCCTGTGACTGAATTTGCAGGGATTATGGAGGGTGGCGGCCTGTGGGCAGGGGTAGGAACCCAGAGAAGCAGAGGGGTGCATGAAGAAGGCAGTGCTGTGGCAGCATCCCCCTAGCTGCAATGTGAGACGAGATCAAGGGGAAGAATGCCAGCATTATTTGAAGTGTCAATTTAGACAGCTGGTGATCATTTGCAGTGGTAATAGGGAAAAACAAAAGCAAATCAGGCAGTTCTTTAAAGGAAGAAACAAAAATTCAGAGGGACATTTTGGATAAGGAGATAAAGAAAAGAAAAGAAAAGAAAAGAAAAGAAAAGAAAAGAAAAGAAAAGAAAAGAAAAGAAAAGGAAGATGAAGCCAAAGTCATGAAAAGAATGTTGCGACCAAGGAGAAATAGGGAGGGAGTCATTGGAGCAGGAAAGAATTCCTGTGCTGGGATTGCGACAAAAGACAATCACTTTTTGTGAGTAAAATTCTGTCATTACAGAAAGGTTGGAAGACATTTAAATGTGTGGTGTATTATAATCAGCTTTTCGATGTGAGGTGTTTTTTGTTTTTTTTCTTTTAAAACATTTTATTTTAACTAAAATGATCTACTAAACTTAAGCATCTTCTTCTTCTTTTTTTTTTTTTAGCATCTTCTTTATTGTAGAGAATTTCCTGGGATTCTGGCAGGAAATTGTGGAGCAGTGGAACCAAATACAGGAAACTCCTTAGCGAATGGGAAAAAATGGCACTTTCCATAAATACTGCTGTGTCTAAATTTGACATTCCCACCAACAACACAGGAGGTTGTCTGGCACAAGAATTTGGGTCATACTGCCTGCTGGGCCAACAGATCAGACTTCAAGATAACTTCAGGAATGAAAGGATTCAAACTTCAAATGGTGGATTCTGAAAAGAGAAAATAATGGGCATACGGGCTGACATTAGGACTTCTACGCTGGGTTTCTGGCTTAGCAGTGAGATAAACGCTTACCTAGGCAAGAATGCTGTCCACCCAGCTGATCAGGAATCCCACTGCCTCCATTGTGTCTCCTGCCCCCAAGCAAGACACAAAATCACTTACTTTCTCAAGTCCGGATGGGGGAGCTTTCTTTGGGTTAACTGTTCCGATAGATTCTGTACTATTAAACGGTTACTCTGGGCATGGACTCTCACCCTCCGTATAAAGGACATGAAAAAGCAACAAAGCTCAGCTGGTGTGGCTCAGTGGTTGAGTGTCAACCCATGCACCAAGAGGTTGCCAGTTCGATTCCCGGTCAGAGCACATGCCCAGGTTGTGGGCTAAATCCCCAGTGAGGGGCGTGCAGGAGGCAGCCAATCGATGTTCTCTCTCATCGATGTTTCTGTCTCTCTTTCCTTCTCCTTTCCTCTCTCTAAAAATCAATAAAATAAAAAAATTTAAAAAAAGAAAAGGCATGCAAACATGTAAAAATTACATACATCTTTCATAAGAGACCACAGTTCTCTTGTTCATCCAAACATTTGTGAGGAGTGTAACTAAAAACTTCACCTAAGGTCTGTCATCAAGAGTTCTCTCTGATTGTCACCAGTTAACTTTTGTATTCCAAGTGCAGGCTTAACTTTATTCACTGGGAATTATTTTTAAAAATTAAATTTCTCTGTCATAGGTGTTCCAATCATGTCATACTTACTGATAAAATAAATAACACAGTATCCTAAACTCCTAATAGAATTATTCTCAAATTTGACTTCTCTACATTATAAACCTCCTAAAACATAATTTTAAAAAATATTTACTGTTTAAGGAATAGCTTATTACTGCTATGGTAAACAATACGTTTAGAAGCAGTGCAAGGTCATGAAGTCAATCAATGATCTAGTTTTTAAATTCTAAAAGACCTAGGAGACATGGGTCCAATACTTTTCTGTGAAAGGCCATCTTGAAAGGGACAAGTCGGAGGTGGAAAGTTTACAAGTATATACATTCATTAAGTGATGTATTACTATCCTGAAACAGGTAAACTGAAGGAGTAGAATGGGGGAGGGCAGTGGAGAGAGGAATATCGCTCCATGTTTTGTCAGGAAATAACTGGTACCTCCCTTACACTATTAGGGAAGAAGCAGGTTTCATGAAGTAGCTTGCTTTTGAGTTACATGAAGAAACATCTATGGAAGGATACTCAAGAAAACCAAAGTAGTGGTTGCCTCAAAAGAAGATGACAAAGTCAAGACTTAACCTTTTCCTCTACAGCCTTTAGTACTTTTGAATTTTGTTCCATGGGAATGGATTACCTATTCAAAAATACTTTTAAGTTGCTTGATTTGTAAGTACAGATATTAATTTCAGTTTGACTCAATAAAGATAGATGGCTATTAACTTTCAGGAAAATTGCAAACAATGAATACACAGATGTAAATAAAACATTCCCTGCCCTCAAGAAGCCCAAGCCAGTGAGTGACGCAGAGTAGCGAGCCAATTGTTTACACCACCATGGACACAGGAAGCATGACAGCAGCGCTAGGTGGAGAGCTCTGGGAGAGCATCCAGGGACCAGAGTGCTTTCCAGGGTGCTAGAACCCAAACAGGAGATCCGACTTCACAGCCCTGTGCCTGCACACACTAGTGAGCAACGAATAGGTGTAGGTGTGCCCAAGATTATGTCCCTCAGCTCTGGGACAAAAGGCGAGCTGGGGTCTCAGCCTTCTCTGTTTACCCCCAGTGTGACTCATGCCAGTGTCATTCTGTGTGTGCATGTTATGAAGTGCAGGGTTTAGGAGGTGTTGGTCCAACACAGAGTGGTGTTTTCAGTGGTGGCATTACTGAGGAAGGAGGGATGCCTGGTGAGAGAACCATCCCAATATTTCGTGGGAAAAACAAACAACTGTGGAGCCTAGTCAGCAGTGGTGACAGAAAATGGGAGACAGATTGCAAAGATTTTCAGTTTGTTAAATCAACAAGTCTTAATGACCTAATGAATGTGGGCGATGAAAGAGGGAGGGGCGGCCAGGATGGTCAGCACGCAGGACAGACGAACCAGTAAGAGCCACCATTGTGGACTGCATGCCTGTGATACCGGGACATACCCAACACTGTGGCAATGTTTTTCATGTGTTATTTAATCATATTAATGCCATCTGTTTTATGAACAGGAAGACTGAGATGTTAAGAATTGAGATATGTAAAGAAACTTAACCAATGTCATGGCTTATCAAAGTGACAAGTCTGGTATTTGAGCCCAAGGCTATTTGATTCCTAACCCACACTCTCAATTTCTAAACAATTATATATACCAGAGAATGCAGCTTGGAAGAGGACCTCCCCAATAATTCTGTGGAAAAGAGTAATACTGTAATGATACTTGCAGCTAATATTTACTGAGGGCAAACCCTGGGCTAGGCACTGCTCTAAGTAGTTTGATCGCATTGTTTCATTTCATCATTAACAACAGCCTCTTCCAGGGAGGCACCATTATTATTCCCATTTTACAGATGGTAAAACTAAAGCCCAGATACGTTAAGTAATTTGCCCAATTTCCCACAGCTAGTAAAGCCAGAGAATAAAACACTTAAAAAAATCAAGATTTATCTTGTCATTTTCCCATAGAAACTTTCTATAGAAGTGTAGATGATAATGAATATCCATAGGACTTTATGAATAATTATAAAATGATAGGGTGCCTGAAGGCTGATTACCTTGAAATAAGTGGTCATATAAACATTTTATGATAGTGGTTTATAAAGCAGTGCAATTCTAAGAGGGGCACGAGGCACTACAGAACAGTATATATGTTGCCTGGCTGGTGCGGCTCAGTGGTTGAGCATCAACCCATGCACCAAGAGGTCACCGGTTCGATTCCCGGTCAGGGCACATGCCCAGGTTGTGGGCCAAATTCCTGGAGGGGCATGAAGGGGGCGGCCAATCGATGTTCTCTCTCATCGATGTTTCTATCTTTCTCTCCCTCTCCCTTCCTCTCTCTAAAATCAATAAAGGGGGGGGAAACAGTGTATATGTTTATTTCATATCCTTGTCACATGTGAATTCTCAATTACGCTAGATTAACTACAGATGTAGACTTTATATTTAATGTCTGAAAAAGAGGGAGGAAAAAGGGAGTGGGCCAAAGTCCAGGAGATGTAGGAGGTGGGCAGTAATGTTTTTATTACACATATCTTTGTTTCCAACTGCTAAAATCAATATTTTTTTTTATTGGCCCTGACTTGGAGAATATAACTACAGAAAAGAGAACTGCACCTTTGAAATATATTCAGACACACACACTTTACTACTGAGTACATTCATGCTAATATGAATACTGTGTCATTTATGAAAATGTAGTAAATTTTTTTCATTCATGTAGTAGATTCATTTCTGTATACTTGGAATTGTCTTTTTGTTAGGCGGGAAAAGCAGTTTAAAACAGAGAGTTGATGAGCCAACCTGTGAAGCAACTATAATTCTATGTAATTGTGATCTGTGGATTTAACATAACATTACTTTTAGAAACACACCACCTCTTATAATATACTTATATATAACTTACTTTAAGCTGGTTACATTTCAAAGGAAATGAAGCCATTGGGTCATATACAGTGAGTCATAAGGTAATCTGGAGAGACTGCAGAAATGATAGAAGATTGCTAACAATCTAAATGCTATTAGATAATCATTGCTTTAAAAAATATAAGATACCTCAGAGATGACAGAGGTCAGGATTATTTTGTTATTTTATTATGACCATACTATACTATTTTGCTAATTCATGATATCTACATGGGGCACAGATTTAAAAATAAAAATCAAAACTCTCTCGCCTGGGGATGTGGCTCAGTGATTGAGCGACGACCCAGGCACCAAGAGGTCACTGGTTGGATTCCAGGTCAGGACACATGCCCAGGTTGTGGGCCCAATCCCCAGTGGGGGGCATGCAGGAGGCGGCCAATTGATGTTCTCTCTCATCAATGTTTTATCTCTCTCTCCCTCTCCTTTCCTCTCTCTCTAAAATCAATAAAGAAAAAATAATAAATAAAAATCAAAACTCTCTCAAAGATGCTTGTTAGGAAGGGTGATGGGTGACAGGGTGGGGACTGGAAGGCGGTGTGCAAGATTCAAAGGCTCCAGCCGTCGGTGGACTTCCAAAACATCTTAAAACAGGAAAGCCCCATGTGGTCCACTTTCTCCAAACACCATTCATAACCGCCCAGGCCAAGTGCTGAGCCCCTGAAGGAGCACGGTAAACATTCCGGGCATCTCCTCTGTCTAGGACTTTCAATGTCTCGTAACAATAAAGTTGAGTCAAACAGCTCTCTCTCCACCCGGTGGGAAACCGGGACGTGTTCACTTTCTGCAACCTGAGAGAAATGAGTTCAGCTTGCAGCGTCAAAGCTTTCTCTGCCCCAGGCTGGATCCTTTCTTTCACGGATAACTATGCAAATTCCCCTCTCCCCGGGCCCTAGCTCAGGGCAGAGCTGAGCTATTCAAAGCTGCGTTGCCAGCTCCGGTCCAGTGCTTCCATCACGAATGCTGGAATGAATGAGATGGTCTCGGTTCTGCAGTCACTAACTCAGCACAATGCCAAAACACACATTTTCCCACGATGGTATTTCACATTCCAACTACCTATTTTTGACGTGTGCATTTTTCTTGAAATTTATTTAATGAAATATGGATGTGTAGGCATATGCCCATGGTTATGTGTCGCATACATTAAGATGTTTTCAACAAGTATTTGTGACCGCTTAGCCAAGAAGCAGCGACGCTGGGAAGACTTAACCCCAAGGGCAGAGTGAGCAATGGGGTTGTCCGCACACAGAAAAGATTTCTTTTTCTCTCTTGGCATTGACACAAGCTATGAAAAGTCGCTTCGGGCTTCTGTTCTTCCCAAACCTTGCACCGTACAGGCAAAGTCCTCCCTTCGCCCTCCGGCTCTCTCACTCCAGAGCGGCGACGGTCTGAACTCGCGGGTTTGGCCCCCTCGGGGACCGCAGGCACAAAGAGCGCAGTTCCAGAGAGCGCATCTGTGCCCTGGACGCCGTGTGCTGGGGCCGCGCAGACCAGCCCCCCTGCACAGCAGCGGACTAGGGGCGCGCTTCTCACCGCGGTCTCTCCCCACCTGGGCCGAGTGGCCCCGCGGACGCTGCCCCTTCCTGGCCGCTGACGATCCGGCTTTCCACCGCAGGACAATGAGGGAGACCCGGGAGAACGCCTTTCCCATTCATTCCCCGCGCGCGGCCAGCAGCCCTGTACCCGCCCTCCAGTGCCTGAGACCATGTCGGGGACCGCGCACCCCAGTGGTGCCCCACTGCCGCCACCCCTGCACTGCTCTCTTCAACGGCGTTCCGGTATCGCAAAAGTCAGCGAGTGGACCGCCAGAGCCCGAGGAATTTAATGCTGAAGTTTCGGAGGAGGGGGCTGCTTCCATCGGGGGTGGCGTCTCCAGCCCTCTCCCGCCCCGCGCGGAAGACGCTTCTAGAGGCCTCGCGGAAAACCCACATGTCCGATCCTCCAGTCGGAGGTGAACGGGATGCGTGCACCGACCTAAGAAGAGACAAAGCGTAGGGCTTTGTCCCGCAGCCGCCCCCACTCGCAGGGGGACGGAGGACCCGACTCACCTCTCTGCTGGCACTGCGCTGCGACCCAGAGCACCGAGGCGAGGAGGGCGACCCCAGCGCCGCCCCCGCGCATCTTGCTGCCGCTTACACTGGGTGGCCCGGGAAAGAAAGCCGCGACCACGCGCGGGGACTCTGCAGAGCGCGAGTAGTCTGCTGCTTCCCGGAGGGGCACTCGCCCCAGCGCGCCCGCCTGCCCCTCCGACACACCCCCGACGACCTCAGCCACGCCCGGCCCCTCCCCGCCCGGGCTCAGGCCGAGGAAGACCCCTCCCCCAGGGAGGCCCGGTGCTCAGCCCTCTGGGACCCGCGGGGACCCGCCGCTCCCAGGCCACACCGTGTGCAGAGAGTCCCCCAACTGGAGATGGCGTGGGGAATTGACCTGCTACAGCCGCCGAGTCCAAGTTGGGAGGGTGGACGGAGAAAGTGGGCTGGGAAGGGGGAGAACTTGCTGAAGTTGGCCCGGAGGGTGCATTCGGAGAAAGTATTTGCCCTGTTGACCCTTCCAGCCCTATGGTGGCTCTGCAGCCCGCTCCGGGCCCGGGTGCTCGGACTGCGCCGCTGCCGAACACCGCCGCTCTTCCCAGCCCGCGCCTTCCACGGCCCCCACCCAGAGGGTGCCCCCGGGGCCTGGCCCCCAGCCTCCTCCCCCGAATGGGACCCAAGGCTTAGCTAACCAGAAGGTGGCCTGGGCCCTGGTCTGGAGCCTTCCCTCTCGGGAGGAGAATCTGAGCTTAGCTGACCAGCCTACCCCTTGGCTGCTGGCAGAGGATTTTGTGAAGATTTTTCTAAAAATGTGTTGTAACTTGGTTCCCACTTTTTCTAGGCAAGGCAAGAAAGGTCACCAGAAAGAGGTCTCATACTTTTTGGAAGTTTATTATTAACACTAGATTTCAACTGCTTTGGTTTTTTTGTTTGTTTTTTTTTTTAACTACATACGGTCCCCATTAAAAACATTTTAATTTTCTCTGATTTTTTTCTATTAAAATTATATTAATTACAATTTGCAGATTTCCCTTTCTCACAATACAAACACATTGAAGAGTAAAAGTCCCTTTTACAGTCTCACTCTCTTATTTTGTCTTTTTTTTTTTTTTTTTTTGTCTGATAGGGAGATAATTTTATCTCAGTTATGCTAATCAATTTAACAACTCTACCAATTCCGGTTTTTCTAAAAACACTTCCTTAAACCCTTAATGTATAAATTATCATTATAATATTAGCAATTATTGTTTTAATCATAGTAGTACATAACAGATGGTAGAATTTGGCACTTTAAAAGGGATGCAATATAGTTGACTGAGAAGATACTCATCACCGTACCAAATTTAAAATACAGACGTTTTTAACTAGTAAAATATTGAAGCATTAAGTATTTATCAAATAAATGATTAAGTAAATTCAATATTTAATAAGTAATCAAGTATTAAGCATTTAAATATTTAAATACAGAATTACAAGTATTTCTGCACTGAAATGACTTTCCAGGTACACACATATACATATCTTTTAGAGTGTCCTAAGTGCATTCATATAGATTATCTCATGTGATCGTCCCAGTTCTGTAAGATAAGCAGATAGCCTTGTGTGAAACGTGAGGAAATGAGTTCAAGGGGTACAGAGCTAGACCTCTGATCTGATTTCTGGTCCACAGCTCTCTAGGTTACTGCCCTGAGATCATGAGGATGAAATCAAAGGCAACAGGAGAAACCCCAAAGGGTTATCTGTCTCTATATCCTGGGTGCCTACTAATTCAGTCCAAACGTCAGCTAGACCTTATCTTTCAACTGCAGAAAGGAAACTCACACTTGTGGTTTCAAGGGAAGCAAAGGGTCAGCACATTTGGAGAGTGAATAGGAAGTGGAAATGTCAAAAGTTTCAAGTTGGCACAATTTGTCACTGTTGAAGATTAAGCAGGAATATTTCACTGCAAGAAGAATTTCAAAAGCCAGTTTAATGAACAAGCTTGGATAAGATGGAATAGTAAAAATGTCACAATTCTATGTGTCTTACAAAACCCAGCAGTACAACACTGGTGTCTGTATCATGCTTGGAAATATCTAAATTACCTACAGCATCATTAAAATTCCGGGGTGCCCTGTTTAAGGTGAAGATAATATAAGAATGTTCATGTTGTGTGAGAAAGTAGAATTTCAGCTCAACTAGACCCACAAAGATGCTTGCTTCAAAGTCACCTATAAATAATGAACAATGAAAATGCTTAAATGCCAAGCAATAGTTAAATGGCTAAGTAATTTATAGTAAATCAACATAATATGCTATTTTGTAATCATTTTTAAAATATGAGAGTCTATATTTGCATAAAACACTGTGGTATGTCAGGCAAGGAAAGCTGGAAGGCAGAGCACACTTTAAGCAGTAAATCAGTTTCCATTGTCGTCCATCTTGCCTGTATATTGGAATCCACCAAGGAGTTTTAAAAAATACTGATACTGGTCATAACAGACTCAGACCTAGAGATTCTGATTCATTTGAGATGAGGTGAAGCTTAGAGATTGAGGTTTTTTTTTTTTTTTTTTTTTTAAGGCTCTAGGTAATTCTAATATGCCACAAAATTTGAGAAACACTGGGCTAAACTGACCAGTTCCTGCATGGTAAGCAATCAGGTCTGGTCATTGGTGGCTGGGAGGGTGGAGGAGCCAGCCTCAGAAGAGAATGGTCCCAGGCAAGAAGAGAAAGTGTTGCCTGGCAAGTGTCATTCCTACATGCCCTGATACCCACATAGCAGGGATCCAGCCATGATCTCAGAGTATGGAGCAGGAGTGCTCTCTGGAGGCCTAGTGCAAATAAAGCTGTCCTGTAATTCTAAAGGAATTGAGATTCCAGGCAGGGACTTGGGCATGGGAGCACCAGGGTCCAGGTACTAGGCCTGGAGTATAAATCTGTGGGCTTGGTTACCAAGGAAAGAGGTGAAAGGTCAGTTACTAAAATTGAGTTACAGTGTCAGAGTCTGTCTAGGACAATGCTAAAGAGGCTGTGTGTAGGTTAAGCTCCTTAAGGTCCATGGCAAAAAATAAGGTGATTAGGAGACTAAGTCTTAGGCAGAAGGAGGAGAAAAAGTAGGCAAATTAGGGGTTGTAGGCCATATAATGGTAGCCCAAAGAGGTGCACATCATAATGGCAAAAACCTGGGAATATATTGTTACATGACAAAATGGATTTTGCAGATGTGATTAAATAAGAGGTTTTTTTTCATAGCTTCATATATTATTCATTCATAGTCCCAAACTGGAAGCAAGCCATGTGTCCATCAGCAGGAGAGTGGATTTAAAAATTGAGGTCTATTTTACAATGGAATATTACTTGGCAATAAAACAGAATGAACCATTGACTCACATGAAAACACGAGTGAATTTCAAAAACATTATGTTAAGTGGAAGAAGTTAGACACAATAGAGTACTGTATAATTCCATTTATACGAAGTTTAGCAACATGCAAAACTAATCAAAAGGACACAGTGGCTGCCTGTGGAGAGACTGAAGATTGAGTGGAAGGGGATAAAAGGGCAGCTGGGGCAACGGAAATGTTCTACATCCTGAATGGGGTGTTGGTTGGATGGGTGTAAACATTTACCGAAACTCATTGAACTATATGCCTTTAGGATTTGCTGCATTTTTCTCTGTAAATAAGAGTCTTGAGATGAGGTGATTTTCTTGAATTATCTGGGTGGGCCAGAGTCTTTATAAGTGAAAGAGAGAGGCAGGAGAGTCAGAGGAATTAAGTGTGAGCAGAACTCAACCTGCCATTGCTGGCTTAAAGACAGGGACAGGGACCATGAGTCAAGGACTGTGGCAGCTTCTGGATGCTGGAGTGGCAAAGAAGCAGAGCCTCCAGGAAGAACCAGGTCTGAGGACACCTTGGCTGCAGACAAGGAAAAGTCCATTTGAACTTCTGACTTCCAGAGCAGTAAGGTAATAAATTTGTGTTGTTTGAAGCCACTAAGTATATGTTCATTTCTTTTAGCAACAATAGGGGACTAATAAATAAGGTAAATACTCTCTCCCAGAAATCAAGTGGAGATGGTGTTGTGGAGGAAAATAATGAGTAGCCATAGTAAAATCTAGGTAGATACTAAAGGTTCCATTTGTGTCTATGATAAAGAAAGGTCAGATAAAGAAAGAATTTGAAGTAATTATGTGAAGTATGAAGGAGAAAAAGAAAAACAGTAAAAAGTCAAGGGAACCCACCATATGGGAGAACATATTAGTCAATGACACATTTGATAAGGGGTTCATTTCCAAAATATATGAAGAACTTATACAACTCAACACCAGGAAGACAAACAACCCAATTAGAAATATGGGCAGAGGACCTGAATCTGAATAGACACTTCTCCAAAGAGGACATACAGATGGTCAATTGACATGAAAAAAATGTTCAACGTCATTAATCATCAGAAAGATGCAAATTAAAACCACAATGAGATGTCACTTCACACCTGCCAGAATGGCGATCATCAATAAATCAACAAACAACAAATGCTGGTGAGGGTGTGGAGAAAAGGGAACCCTAGTGCACTGCTGGTGGGAATGCAGACTGGTACAGCCACTGTGGAAAACACTATGGTGTTACCTCAAAAAATTAAAAATGGAACTGCCTTATGACTCAGTGATCCCACTTCTGGGAATATGTCCTAAGAATCCCAAAACATTAATTCAAAAGAATATATGCACCCCTACGTTCATTGCAGTGTTATTTACAATAGCCAAGATCTGGAAACAGCCCAAGTGCCCATCAGTAGATGAGTGGATAAAAAGCTGTGGTACATTTACACAATGGAATACTACACAGCCATAAAAAGAAGGAAATTTTACCTTTTGTGACAACATGGATGGACCTGGAGATTATTATGCTAAGTGAAATAAGCCAGTCAGAGAAAGACAAGTACCATATGATCTCACTTATATGTGGAATCTAATAAACAAAATAAACTGACAACAAAATAGAAACAGAGACATGGATATCTGGAACAGACTGATAGCTGTCAGAGGGGAGGAGGAGGGGAGGACTGGATGAAAGAAGGGGAAGGGATTAGCCAGAGAACTGTATGCATAGCCCATGGGCACAGGCAACAGCATTGTGATAGCCAGAGGGAAGGGGACATGAAGGCTGGGTGGAGGTGGGAAGAGGGGGGGCGGCACTTGTAATAGTGTCAACAATAAAAATTAAGTTTAAGAAAAAGAATAAAAAATCATAGAGCATAGTGGTCGAGGAGAACTTTTGGAGCTGGAGAGGGACAAGATTGCTACCTGAGGGACTGTGAGGTTTATAAGCTTTGGTCTTATACAAAGATGGGTGTGCTATAAACTCTGTAAACAACTGGGCAAAGCAGCTATAAAGTGATCGGCAGGACTCTGTTTCTAGCCCAGATAACAGATGCCTAGCTGCCTCCAGAAATCCAGGCTTCTTTTCTTCTGAGCACTAGGTCACTCAGGTAGGAACTGCATTTCCAACTTCCCTTGCAGCTCGGCATGCATCTGTATTAGTTTGCCCCAGCTGCTATGACAAAATACCACAGACTGGCTGGTTTAAGCAACAGAAATTTATTTTCTCACAGTTCTGGAGGCCAGAAGTGCATAGTCAAGATTCTGGCCCACTTGGTTCCTGGTGAGAGCTCTCTTCCTGGCTTGTAGACAGCCTCCTTCTCATTGTGTCCGCATATGATCTCTCTCTCTCTGTGTGTGTGTGTGTGTGTGTGTGTAGAGAGAGAGAGAGAGGGAGAGAGACCTCCTTGCCCTATACGCTGGGTCTGACCCCTTTCCACCAGTTAAAGTCACATGCTGTTCCATATGCAGCCTCAATCCCGCACGTGCAGACCACACCTGGAGGATGTTGAAGCAACACCCATCAGTTGCCTCCTGCACGACCCCGACTCCGACCAGGGCAGGGGACTGAACTGCAACCGAGGTACGTGCCCTTGACCAGAATCGAACCAGCAACTCTTTGGTCCTCGGGCTGATGCTTTAATTGCTGAGCCAAACTGGCCAGGGCTCACCAGATAATTTTGAAATTAAAAATAGAAACTCATTAAGAAGGCTAAGCTTGATTAATGAAGATGCTACAATCTTAACATGAGCGTGCTTCAGGCCTGCGTACAACACCTCTTTCTAACTTATTCTGAATTTCTTAACTTTGAATTAATTTTGATTGACATATTATGTCTTCATTTCATTATCTCATACAAGATTACTTTTTTTTTTTTTTTTGCTACCCATGGTTTTTCTTGCTCAAATATTCTGTCTTATAGATGCTTGAATGTCAGAGAAATTTTTCTTTTTCAAAATGCTATTTGTACTATTTGTTTGCAAGTATACAGAACAACATGAGTCAAATTATGACTAATGTCAAGAACCTAACATGCCCTGGCTGGCCTAGAACTGAATGACAACATTTTCACCACTCAGTTTAGACCTTTACCTTTGACAACATTTCTCAGAGAATACCTCTTAAGAAAATTTCTTAGCTTCTGCATTGTACAGGGCATCTATGGGATGGTCTGCTCACACCCCCCTGTGCTTTTTGAGAATTACCTTCCCATGACTCTGTGGTTACTACAAGAAAATCCAACCTGTACAAGATGACCTTAGCTCATCCCGCCTCACCCAGGCCACCACCACAGTGGCTTGGCCAATCACAGTCAGTATCTGAGACCCTGCCTAGGTAGCCTACTCTTTCTTTAATGATTCTGAGTTGAGTTTTTATCCCTTGAAACTAGGTCCTAATGCACACTTTTTATATTGATATACCTTCCATTACTGGTCATAAAGAATGTCAGGTAGCATCTGCTTTCTGAGGCTTAATGGTTTCTTAAAGGCATGCTAGTATTTTATATTTAAAAGTTTGAGTTGCCAGAGCATAACTTAAATAATACACTTAAATAGAATTTAACAAGGATTTCACAAAAGAAAACCAATGGCGAAGAGACAAACTATCATTCACCTTCTTATTTATATGCAAGAAGCACAGGAGACCCCGAGGGGAAAGACAAACTAGGAAAGAGCATCTTTCTGAAAGCCAAGCAGTAAAGATTAAAATAAAATAGTGACTAGCTATAGCAAAAACCAATCTTTTTTTAATTTGGCAAGAAATTGGTCATTAGGGAACCTGGCTAGCATGTTTTGTTTTGTTTTGTTTTTTTTCATTGAGGAAGAGGAAATCAAATGGGGGTGGGGGGAGTCTGGAAGACAGCTGTTCACAAGGACATGTAAATAGAATTTGTGCCCTGGACCCTGCAGGATGTTCCCACCTGCTGGGTATCTGTAAAGTAAAAACCTTCAACAGGAAAGTTAGACTCTGAAATCAAAGTTTGCAAGAGTAGCAGCACAAGAAATGTATAGCTGGACATCAGTTACCTGATTAGTAAGGAAGACATTTATAATATTTTCACTATATCTCAATTTTTGAAAAAGGATAGAGCCCTGGCCACTTTGTCTCAGTGGTTAGTACGTTGGGTCCCAGGTTTGATTCCCAGTCAAGGGCACATACCTGGGTTGCAAGTTCGATTCCTGGCCCATTCGGAGTCATGTGGGAAGCAACCAATGGATGGGTCTCTCTCTCATCGATGTTTCTCTCTCTCTCTTCCTCCCTCCCTCCCTCCCTTCCTCCCTCCCTTCCACTCTATCTAAAAATCAATGGAAGCCCTGGCTGGTTTTGCTCAGTGGTTAGAGCGTCGGCCTGCAGTCCAGAAAGACCTGGGTTCGGTTCCTGCTAAGGGCACGTACCTCGGTTGCAGTTTGTCCCCGGCCCTGGTTGGTCATGTGGGAGGCAGCCACTCGATGTGTCCCTTTCACGTCAATGTTTCTCTGTCTCTCTTCCTCTCTCTCCCTCCCACTCTATCTGAACAAAAAATGGAAAAATGTCCTCGGGTGAGGATAAAAAAAAAAAGCACAATAAAAATCAATGGAAAAGTATCCTCTGGTGAAGATTAACCCCCCCAAAAAATATTAAAAGAGGAATAGACATTTATAAAGATACTTGTCATTGTGTTATTTCCATCTGTCCTGTTTTGGAGAAGATGCTACAAAACATCACTGTTATTGCTGCTTCTTTCTGTCTTTTATTAAGTTCTCCTTCTACCCACTCCTAATGGAGACAAATATTCTACAGTATTCTGCACTTTCAGTTCTCCCAGTACTTCCTAGAAAGTACTTCCATGTTTGCCTCAAGATCCCCATCTTGTGTCATTTTATGACCCCTTCTCCATACTTTTCATCAAGAAGCTAACATATAGTCAAATAACTTATAAATCTGGCAACGGTCTAATGGCAGAGACAATATTCAAATTTTACAAAGAAGATGTTACTAGGAAATAGGATTTGTTGTAGGAATGCACACCATTCTTTCATTAAAAGATCCTTTGCAGCATACAGCATGTTGGAAAGTAAGAAAACCTAAGATTAAAAATGTGTCTGGAAAATATTAGCTATTTGGCTTTTGAACTGATCAAACACTTTCTCTGAGCCTCAATGCTTTCCTTCTGCAATATCTGATTAACAACATCTCTTACTAGAAGTAGTAGTTACTGCCTCTAATGACAGTAATAATAATAACAGCTATCACGTATTGAATCTTGAAAGTGTACTTTATACCTGTCATCTCACTTATTCTCCTTAAATCTCCAACTTGACCTGTCCCAGGACTGCATCATGGCAGCTGACGGAGGCGGGAGATGCATGCTGACCAACCTCTCTTCAACACATGCCTAGTCATTAAAGTTGGCCTGTAGAATTGCCTGGTAATCACACAGCCCACTCTAAACCGTTCACTTCCCACTGACCAACCTCATCCTCTCAGAGTTCAGCCACATCTAGCTACAATGCCCATTCCCTCCTTTTCCCACCTGTTGAATTTCTGGTGATTCTTCTTCTTCTTCTCCTTCTTCTTCTTCTTCTTCTTCTTCTTCTTCTTCTTCTTCTTCTTCTTCTTCTTCTTCTTCTTCTTCTTCTTCTTCTTCTTTTTTCCCTTATTGATTTTGGAGAGAGAGGAAGGGAGAGGGAGAGAGAGAGAGAAACATTGATGAGAGAGAACATCGATTGGTCGCCTTCTGCATGCTCCCCACTGGGATTTGACCCACAACCTGGGCATGTTCCCTGACCGGGCACTGAACCAGCGACTTCTTGGTGCATGGGTCAACGCTCAACCACTGAGCCACACCGGCTGGGCTCTGGTGATTCTTTAAGAGCTAACTCAATCATCTCCACCCCTAGGAGTGACCATGCCAGGACTCACTTGCTCCTTCATGCTGCCAGTGTACTTTGTAATATGATCTCTATTGTAACTAATCTATTATTTTTATTAACATATTTTTAACGTTAAACAAGAACTCATGCTCTTTTTCATTTTAATTTGCCTTAACATTTCTCACAGCATCTAAAACTTGACAAATATTTGTTGAATGTGATAATAATATTGTTGCATTAAAACATTCAACAATATGTAGTAATGTTGTTACAGTTCCTGTGTGTGTGCTGTGTTCCAAGCATTATGCTAAACATGTTACATAGACTATCTCAAAGTAAATCATCCCAAGTTGGCAGAAGGTAACGTAAGCTACTAAGTATAAACAGAGTTCTCGGTTACAAGCAACGCAAACTAACGGGCTATCTTAAAAAGAGATAAATTAATTGGAAAGATATCAAGGAGGCAGGAAGAATAGGGTTCACCGAATCCACAGGAGCCTGGAGGATGAGGCTTGAAGATCACAGAGAAACCAAGGAGGTAAAATGCTAGGCAATAGGATCATGGTCAAGGTCACCTGCAGAAACAGCACAGCTGAAGGAGAGCACAGTAAGCCGTCTGACCTTCAGACATTCACTTCACCTGTTTTACTAGCTCAAGGTCCCAAACCGGAGGCACCAGTAACAGATCAGCTGAGAATGAGAAAGAGGGGAAAAGATTTTACACAATAGGAACCCTCTCCACCCTACACCTCAATCCAAGGAGAAAACAGTGTGCTAACAGGAAGAGACAACCCAAGTAGCAAATGTTTTCTGCCAGTAGTCAGGAAGAGCTTTATGGGAAGAGTGAGACTGTAACAGTCACTAAAGGATCAGTGTGACTTGGAAAGGCAGAAAAAGCAGTTTGTGGGGAATAGCCTAAGCAAGGAAACAAAGACAGGCAGGATATGTTTGGATGGGTAGGGCCATAGGCAGACTGAATGAAACATGACTCATGGGCCTCATCAGGTCCCCCATGCTGGACAGGCCTGGCACCGACCTGAGCTGTTGGGCCCTCTGCCCTGGCCTCTCCTGGCCGCTGCTGGAGTTCCTCCTCCGTATTCTTTTGGCCTTTTGGAAACACCCCGTGCTGCACTGTGTAAGATCTGGCACCTGGAGCAGCCACCGAACAGAATCAATGCTAAAACCCAGAAGTGGGGGCCATTTTATTCCCTGTGGGGGGAAGGTTGATTAACGAGAAATGGAAGACAAAGGGAAACAGACTGAGAAATTCTTCCTGTTTCTCTCCACCACGCACTGCTTGAAGGCCTGGGGTCTCCTTGTGGAGGGGTCGAGCCTGCAGACACCCCGCCAGGCCCCTCAGGAGTTCCTGCCCTCACCCTGAAGCAGAGCAGCACGGACACCTCTCTCTGCAGCTTCCTGTCTCCTTCCTTCTCCGCATTCTCCTCTTCTCTGTTGCCATGGATTTCACGTTTCAAATAAAACATCAGCATTTTCATCTTTGCCTCAGCATCTGCTTACAGAGATAGTTAGCTAAGAACAGACCCCCTTGAAGGGAGCAATTTGTTGAGAAGTGGGAAATAGGTTTAGACACTGCAATGAGGCCACCAGGTTTAGGAAGAAACCAGGGTGAGGAATTAGAGCTTGAAACAAAGGTGATGTGAAATTATTATAGCATCTTAAGCAGAGAAACCAGACCAAAGCTTTTCTAAGGAAAATCTATCTGCTAGCAGCGAAGAGAAAGAGTAGAATCAAGAGAATGGAAGGTGAGCGGCTAGGAGAGTAACACGGTGGGGGGATGGGACATAGAACAGTGTGGCGGTGGGGATGGGGAAGAGAGAGAATAAAGTGGGACTTCAAAAGAGGAAACATGACTTAGAAACTAATTGGATACAGATGATAAAAGGAAATTGGGAATTTAAATTCTCCTTTGTGAGAATGAAAATAAAAATGGGTTAGAGGGGAAGGTGAGCCAATGGGAGAGGAAATAATGAGTGCAGTTGATTGTTGTGGTTCAGATGTTACCAGAGAGTCAAATGGAGATGTTAGAAAAACAGCTGAGAATTCAAGACAGATGGAGAGCTCAGTCTTCTCCAGATGATCATGAAGCCGCGGACGCGAGCAAGCTCACGAACAGCGGCTGCTCGGAGACGGGACGTGAGGAATGCCAGCGACAGCGACAGCGAGGCAAGGGCGGAGAGCTCCTGGCAGATGGTAGACAACTGTCACGAGAAGGAGGTGCAGAACTGGGCCAGTGGAGCTGCAAGTTAGAGTAAGGACATCTGGAGAGGTAGAAAGGACAAAGGATGAAGTAGTGGCTACGGTGAATACTCCAGAATGTTACAGGGAAAATAAGTGACACTCATTTTAATGGGCATTCCCTAGGTCAGCTGCTTACTCCTCCCATGTTAGATAAAGATTATTTCCATGTTATGAGTAAAACAATAGAGTTAAAATTTGATCAAAGTCACACAGCTATAAAGTGTATCAGTTAGTTTTTGCTGTGTCACAAATCACCCCAAACATAATGGATTGGAGCAAAAATTATTTATCTTTCTCAAGATGATTCTATGGGGTGATGGTTTGGGCTGGCTCAGCTGGGTGCTTTTCCTGCTGGTCTTCCCTGGGCTCCTTCATGTGTCTGCAGTCAACTCCAGGTTAAGGAACTAGGTGATTTAGGGGGAGCCACAGCTGGGATGCATGGAGTGAAACCTTAGAGTTCACCATTGTCAAAGCACACTAATAGATTTAGTGAATTAGAAATTAGAACAAAATATCCCAAATAACAGGAATGGAGAGCAAATCTAATAATAGCAGTTGCCGACAGCACATCATAGTGACAGCAATTACTAGAACTAACAGCTATTGAGCATTTGCAATGGGCCAGGGACTGCTCCAAGGGCTTTTGTAGATTATCTCATTGAGTCCCCACAACAACCCAACGATACAGGCATGGTTGTTGGCTTTATTTTTCTGTGAGGAAACAGGCACAAAATGCCTAAATAGCTTAACCAAGATGAATCCAGGAAGAGGGGTCAGGAGTTTGGAATTTGGAAGAAAGGTTTAATTTAGGGATTTCAGTCTTGGTGTAGATACTTTATAATAAGTTTTAGGATATGATCTGAATGGATGCTGATTAATATAAAGAAAAAAGTTCTAAAGGTAAGGAGGGCAGAAACTATGAGTCAAGATACTGAAGGTCCTAAACATGGATGTGACGTCAATAAGAATAATGATGGATAATAAGGAATAGAATAAAAAGCAATGCAAACCGAGTCCTGAAAGCTCTAGTGATATTCAGGATGTGAAAAGGCTACATGATACTGTGAAACAGAAACATAAAAGACAAACACAGGACAGGATATTTTGTCAAGATGACACAGTATATTGCAACTCCAAAACCTCAGAAGCTTAAAATAACAAAGTCATCTTTCTTGATCCTTGTGGATTAGCAGTGGGCTCTGTTCACTCTAACTCAGGGGTCCAAGCTGATGGAGGCTTTATTTCAACACATGCTTCCATTATCACTGAGGCAGCAAAAGAAGTAAATTACATGCTGGATCTTAAAGTTTTCGTTTACATTTTATTGGTCAAGGCAAGTCACTTGGCCATACCTAAACTCAGTGGAATCCTATCATGTGCTTAGTGCCCATCAGTGGATGAATGGATAAAAAAAGCTGTGGTACATATACACAATGGAGTACTATGCAGCTGTAAGAAAGAAAGATCTCTTATCCTTTGAGACGACATGGAGGGACCTCGAGAGTATTATCCTAAGCGAAACAAACCAAGCAGAGAGAGAAAAATATCACATGATCTCACTCATTTGTGGAATATAATAAACATAACAGTATGGGGAACAGGGTAGACCCAGAGATGTGAAAGTAGGGTACAGACTGACAACCCCCAGAAGAGGGGGTGGGGGGGGAGGGAAGGGATAAACCACAGAACTTATACGCATGTATGCATAACTGATGGACATGGACAACAAAGCTGGGGAAGGGGTAGAGGGATGGGGAGGAGGGTGTCAATGGGGAAAAAAGGAGAAACATCTGTAACAAAAATAAATTAATAAAAAATAAAAAAAATAAACAGAAAAAAAAAATAAAAAAAATAAAAGTTGATTAAAATCTAAAAAAAAAAGAAGTAGAGGAGAACTAGAAACATTTGGAGAAATAGTGCTAATGACAACCACAGAGAAATTCTTGTAGACTATGCTGAGACAGATTAGAACAAGAACACAGATATAGGGATCCTAGCTGAGTGTGTGGAAGTGTAGTAGGCAGTTAGGTAGGCATGAGCAGAGCAGGAATGATGGGCCAGGTACAGAGGGTCAACAGGGTGGAGATCCCTGGGTGCCTAGCAACGGGCACAACTACAAGCCCTGGCACCAATACTCCCTTAAGCATTAACCCCCGGAGATGACATCTCAGGCCCAGAAAAGCAGAAAACCCAGGTGGAGCAATGCCATGGCTGACATCAGGACCAGCTGCAATGACTAATGACGCTCTCCCCTGGTGCCAACCAATCAGTGGAGACCACAACCCTGAGGAGACACACAGAGAAAGCTGATGAATAATCTATTGAGATCCTCCCCAGAGTCCTCAGATAAAAGCCCTCAGGAGGGAGGATCCAGCACTGCTCACTCTATGGAGCACGCCCTCACCTTTTCCCACCTTCTTCTTTTGCCAGGGTGTACTCTCTCTCTCTCTGTTGTCCTTCAAGGTGCGTATCTCTCTCCCTCTTTCTCCTAAGCTCCAAGGGCCCTTTTTTTTTTTTTTTTTGCTATAACTTGTTTTCTGAGTCCATTTCTTCTATGCCTCAATTCTTCTACCTCTGTGACTTTCGAAATAAACTTCCTCTTATAATTTGAGTCTTGACTCTGAATTCTTTCTTAGCCGGAACTCAAGTACTGAGGATGCCGAATCCAGGTTAACACCTGGTGTAGTTTTGCTGCTGCTAACAGAAGATGAAGTGGAGAGCAAGAGAGAAAAATGGGTATTGAGACCAGGTTAGGGGTGAGCAAGATCAACTCAAGCTAGGATCAAAAGCACAGTGAAGATTGCTCTCCAAAGGTAATTGTGCAGATGGAGGACGATGCAAACAGGGTCGTTTATTATTAGAGAAGCTTGAAGGTTCTCCTGAGACCTCCTCCAATCCAGGAAACTCTACTGTGTGTTAGGATTGGGAGGTTCTTTTCTTTCTGGTCCAGGCATTCTTTAAGTCTGTCCTGGGACAATTCAAGGTGTGGAATGAGAACTTCACTAGGGACAAGAAAGGCCTTAAGTAACAGAAATGACCGGAGTCACTTTATCTCCAGGGCTCAAGTCTCCACAGCTAGGCACTGAGACCATTTGAAAAACCAAATACTTCAGCTGTTAATCAATATCTAAGTTAGGCTCCTCATTACAATTCTTCAGAAGGATTCCTAACAACTAAGACAGAAATGAAAGTGACAATGGGTACATAGTTTTCATTTTTTAATAAAAGAAATCAGCAGGATGAACATAAATAAATCCAAGGATGAATTTATTATTTGTGATTTATCAACATAATAAACAATATTTCCAGTTACAGGTTTCCAAGAGAGTGCTATTCAAACAGATTCTTCTGTTAACCTTCTTGAGTGCCCAGGGCATAGCTTCACATCTGTAACTCAGGGAGGGCTTTTAGGAAGAAAGGGGACTATTGAGATAATGAGGCCAGGTTTGTTTGTTTTTTGATTACCTACATTCCTAAGGTATTTAGGGCCTAAATAATCTACAAGCATGTACCAATTAGATCGTCTTACTTAAATATCAGATGTTTCAAGTAAGCCTGTACCAGATCTCAGTACCAAATGCCTGAATCCTCTAAACTACAGTAATGCATCAGGAGAAGAGAACATAAGTTATGCATAGCTCTATAACTCACATAAGAAAACCTATGGTCCTTCAATATACATAGAAACAGGCACCAGCCTAGGCCTATTTTAATGAGAACCATTGGTGCAAGGCAGACTTCTTAAATTTCAGCACAGACATCAGAGAAGAAAGCAAAATATATGTAGTGGGAAAAAATAAACAAATTTCAAGAGCAAAGCAGCATATGTCTTTCCTCTCTGAGAGTTAGGCCAAAAATGTCCTCCCTTCAAAGCCAGAAGGACAAGCTAACCAGCCAAGGATTGAAAACAAAATAACCCATACGAAGGAAAGGAAAAGAGAGAGTTTAAAGAAGGTCACATACCACATGTGCCGGTCACAATGTCACGACTGTTCAAGGGAGAGCTTAATCTACCCTTCTCTAAGTTGCCAGCTCATTGAGCTGGAGGATTTGCTTGATATGTGTCTTAATTGAATTGCTATTTTTCATTAACATTCTATACAGTTTTGGTTATCAGGAATGGTTCCATAGGCAATTGCTGCTATTCATGAAAAGCTGGATTTTAATTATGAGTTGAAGATCATATACGATTAATTTTCATAAGGACATTAGTGTTCATCAAAGCCTGTATATATGACCCTGGGTAGAAGACACTACTAGTTATATCCCCACCTTCCTTCTTGCTAACAAACCCTCAGTTTATCCAAGTTTAAGACTGTCTGTGCTTGAGGGAAGGCCAGCTCTTTCTCACTCTGGGGAGTGAAGTTGGTAAATTCAGACTGATTAGGGTAATTTTATTCTGTTTGCCAGGATTGGCTTACATACAGGCTGGTGACTCAGCTCTTTTTCTTTTCTTCTTCTTCTTTTTTTTTAATCCTCACCCGAGGACATTTTTCCATTTTTTTGTTCAGATAGAGTGGAAGGGAGAGAGAGGAAGAGAGAGAGAGAGAGAGAAACATTGATGTGAAAGGGACACATCGAGTGGCTGCCACCCACACGACCCAACCAGGGCCGGGAACAAACCGCAACCGAGGTACGTGCCCTTAGCGGGAACTGAACCCGGGTCTCTCTGGACCGCAGGCCGACGCTCTAACTGCTGAGCCAAACCGGCCAGGGCTCAGCTCTTTTTCTTAATCAGTATTATTGGAGTATGTTTATATATATAATAAAATCCATCAGTTTTAATTGTATAATTTGATATGGTTGACAAATGTAAACAATCTTGTAACCACTGTCACATTCATGATATAAAACATTTTTTCTTCATCCCCCAAAAGCTTCCTACAGTCTTTTTGTAGTCAATTCCTTCCCCCACCTTCTAGAAACAACTGTTCTGCTTTATGTCACTCTAGGTCAGCCTCATCTAAGTTGTCACACAAACAGAATTATACAATATGTAGCCTCTGTGTTCCCTCTTTCACTTCACATAATGTGTTTGCGACTCATCCATGCTGTGTAATTCAGCAGTCTGTTCCTTTCGTAGCTGAGTAGTTCTCTACTATATGGCTATACTGAAACTTACTTATTAATTGGGGTGACTTAGATTTTAGCTCATATGCAAAAAGCTGCTGTGAACATTCAAGTACAAATCTTCATGTGAGCGCCCGGCTGGTGTGGCTCAGTGGCTGAGCTTCAACCCATGCACCAAGAGGTCACCGGTTCAATTCCCAGTCAGGGCACATGCCCAGGTTGTGGGCCCAATCCCTAATGGGGGGCATGCAGGAGGCGGCCAATCGATGTTCTCTCTCATTGATGTTTCTTATCTTTCTTTACCTCTCTCTCTAAAAATCAATAAAGAAAATAAAAACTAAAAAAAAAATTTGTGTGGACAAGTGTTATCATTTCTCTTGAGTAAATACACAAGAGTGGGTTTTCTGAATCAGGGTAAGTAAAAATGAACTTCTTATGAAGCTGCAGAAATGCTTTCCAAAGTGAGATTTACATAAGCAATATGTAAGATTTCTAAGATTTCCAATTGTTTCACATCTTCACTTATATTTGGTATTGCCACTCATTTTCAAGTGGTATCTCAGTGTAGTTTAATTTGCATTTACCAATGATAACAAATAATATGACATGATATTGAACATTTTTTTCCTTTGTTTATTTGTCATTTGTGCATCTTCTTTGGTAAAGGGCCTGTTCAAATCATTTGCCAATTTTTTTTTTAATTTAGTTGTTTGTCTTCTTAATATTGAGTTATAAAAGTCCCTTATGTATTTTGGATATAAAGTCTTTATCAAATATGTTTTAAAATATTTTCCACCAGCATATGCTTGTCTTCTTATTTTTTGATGGTGAATTTTTAATTAAAAGATTTTATTTTTTAGAACACTTTTGGATTTACAGAAAAAGTGAGCAGATAGTACAGTGTTTTCACTTTATCCTCCTCCTCCACCCTTCCACACGGGTTTCCTTATTATTAACATCTTACATTAGTACGGTGCATTGGTTGCAATTAATTAACCAATATTAATGCAGTGGGTTTGTTTGTTGTCATATTTTATTTATTTATTTATTTTTTTGGTACGTGCCCCTAGAGGGAACCAAACCCAGGACTCTCTGTTCTGCAGGCCGACGCTTCAACCGCTGAGCCAAATCGGCCAGAGCTGTTGTCTTATTTTTTGAGCACTGCTTACTTTCTGGCCATACAAAGTGTTCAAAGTTCATCTCATATATTTTCTGACCCAGTCCTAGAATCAGCAATTTCTCCAAGAAGCCATAGTTTCTTTTATTGAAGAGCAGTTTTAGAAACCAAGCTCTGGGTGCTAGGTATGCTCATTGCTACTAGTATGTCATGTCTCTTAGTCCCCCTCAGTTGACAGAGCAAAGAAACACACACACACACACACACACACACACACACAATCTATCTATCTATCTATCTATCCATTTGTACTTCTGTTAGGTTAAACATGAGTTCTTACCAATGTCTCCTATTGTAATCCATCAACACACGATTATCTTTAGAGTCACACTGCAACAGCTAGAAACCTAGCCCCCACCATTTGCCATTCATTTACTTTATTGTTCAATTGCAATACACAATGTATCAGAATATGTATAAACAGTATCAGAATTGTTAACTGCTCGCTCCATGGGAAATAACTTGATCAACCAGAGTTTGAGTGAAGTTCCTTTTGCGTTTAGTCTTACAGACTGCATTCATTTCCAAAGTTACCTAGGTCAGCATCTTTTTCTCCCCACCCACTCAGTGAGGTTGTTTCATTCTTATATTATACATTTGATTTTCTTGTCACAGTCTGTATTCTTTCTGAAATCCCCCAACTTGCTAAATAATTATTTTCAATTTGCATAAATTGAGGTTTCTCTTTTGTGTTATAAAATTCTGTGAGTTTTCATAAATGTATCATGTCAGGTATCCATCATTACTGTATGATACAGATTAGTTTCACCAAAATTATTACTTTTGAAGACTAAAAGTTTTAACTTTTGACAAAGTTCAAATTGCCATTTTATTCTCTTATAGTTTGAGTTTGCGTCCTGCCTAAAATATTATGCCTAACCCAAGGTCAGAAAATTTTCCCTACATTTTGTTCTAAGAGTTTTATAGTTATATTTCCTATATCCAGGTCTTTGATCTAGTTCAAGTTACATCTTGTGTGTCTTATGAGTTAAGAGTTGAGGTACATCTTTGAAAATATGTATATTTAATTGTTCTAGTTCTGTTTGTTGAATAGAATGTTCTTTCTCCATTGAATTATCTTGGAACCTTTTAGAAAATCAATTGGTCATATATGTATGAGCCTATTTATGGATGTTTTATCTCGTTCCATTGATCTATATCTTTATCCTTAAAAAATACCACACTGTCTTGATTAATATAGCTTTTTATTAAGTATTGCAAACAGAATGTGTTGAGAATTTATTTTCCATTTTCAAATTTGTTTTGGCAATTCTTTTACATTTCCACATACGTTTTAGAATATATTGGTCAATTACCACACACACAGAAAGGCTACATGTATTTTGATTGAGAATGAATGGATTAATAGCAAAGGAGATTTGACATCAATAAAGTTAAGTTTTCCAATCCATGAAACACCCTATATCTCCCCGTTTGCAAAGTTTTATGTTTTTTGTTTTGTAATCTCTCTGAGCAATGTTTTGTAGTTTTAGTAAGCAGGTTTAGCACATACTATTTTTTGTCAAATGTATCTCTAACTATGTCATTGTTTTTCAATGCTACTGTATATGGGTTTTTTAAAATTTCAAACTGTTTATTGCTAGGTTGAGAAATACAATTGATTTTTGTATATTAACCTTGTATATTGTGACCTTGCTAATTTCACTTATTAGTTCTAACAGCTTTTGTGAATTCCATAGGATTTTCTACATAAACAATCATGTCATCTTCACATAAAGACAGTTTCAATTCTTTTCCATCCTAAAACCTTTTACTAGTTTTTTGTGTTTTTTTTTAATCCTCGCCCGGGGACATTTTTGCATTTATCTTCAGATAGAGCATGAGGGAGAGAGGGAAGGAGGGAGGAAGAGAAAGAGAGAGAGAAAGAGAAACATCGACATGACAGAGAGACATCGAGTGGTTGCCACCCACACGACCCCAACCAGGGCCGAGGACAAACTGCAACCGAGGTATATGCCCTTAGCGGGAACTAAACCCAGGTCTTTCTGGTCCGTGGGCCGATGCTCTAACCGCTGAGCCAAACCGGCCAGGGCTTTTACTAGTTTCTCTTGACTTATTATCCAGCCTAGAAACTCTAGTAAAATGTTGAGTAGAAGTGGTGAGAGTCTTTCATGATTAGGTGTGGTGTTAGCTGTAGGTTTTTTGTACAAGTAATTTATTAGGTTGAGGAAGTTCCCTTCTCCTTCTAGTTGGTTGAGAGTTTTTATTATGTAGATATTGATTACTCTCAGATACTTTTACTGTACTTATGGAGGTGATCCCATAGATTTTCTTTAGTCTTCCAGTGTATTAAACTGACCTTGTACTCCTCAGAGAAACTCCACTTAGGCATTAAGTAGTAACCTAATGTATTGTATAATGTATTACATTTTACGTGTTACTGGATTCAATTTGCTGAAATTTTACTGAGGAAGGACATCAGTTAATAGTGTTCTTTTATCATAATGTATATTTATGGTTGTAGGATTAGAGTAATGCTGGCCTTCTCATCTCTGGTACTCTGCCTCACAAGTCCTGGCGGGCCTGGTCTCTGCACTCCAATCTCAGTCTCAAGTCAGCAAGGCCACAAGACTCCGTTTTTGTTGTTCTCTCCATGCTGTGTCCTGGAAACTATCAGTAGACAGTAATCTTGAGCATACGTAAGGCTCACCTCATTTATTTCCCTTCTTTCATGTATTCCAGTTCTGCACTGCCTGTTGTCCATTATCTGAAAACTATTGTTTTATATATTTTGATCAGTTTTCTAGTTGATGTGGGAGATTATATCATGGCCAGAAAGAGAAATCCTAGGACCTAATTCTGGCTAAGGAGACACAAGAAGCATGCTAGTGTGAGCTCTCATCTGGTTTTCCTTAGTCTTAAAAAAGGGACAGAGGAAGGGGGCCCTCTATTCTAGTCTTTAGACATTATCGTGTGAGAATATGGTACCTAGAGTTACATAGGTATCTTGTGACCACAAGGGTAATAGTTGACACTCTGAGTATAACAAATAAAAATAGGCAAAGAATTTGGGTCCTTGATGATATTGCTGGGCTATTGAATTATACAACTTGGAGCCAGCTTCTTATGTGAGAAACTTCTTATGTGAGAAATCTTTTAAAAATTATTTAAACACATTAAATTGTATTTTCTGTTACTTGCACCTAAAACCACCCTAATTAACTCATTCTTTTAAATGTACATATTACCAGATTTTTGCCAGCTTGTTTATTCTAGGTTGTTTAGTCATTCTCATGTTTTGAAGTTGAATTGAATAAAAATTATTGTGAGACGCTGTGCCAACAATTACAGGAGATGCAGAGATAAATATTACCTGGTCCCTGACTTTGAGGCACTTATATTCTTGTATAGGAGAAAATAAAGTAACAAACTAATATCTGTGCTAAAGAAACAATAAAATACATGTCATAAAAGAAAAAGTAAGGTTAATACACTCTTTTGAGTAAATAATTGGGTGAATCCAGTTGAGTCTTCAAGAATGTTTGCATAGGTCAAAACATTAGGTGACATAGATTATCTTGCTCTTCACAAGCCCCTACTGTGTTATGTATATTAAATTTGCATAATATTAAGTATTATATATAAGTTAAATGAAGGTGCAAAATGAAACAAAAAAGCAAAACCTTTCCAAATAACAAATTTATCCATACTAATAATATATTTCACTTTAAACGTTGGATTAATAATAGATTGAAACATCTATATCAATAGAGGAATATATATATATATATATATATATATATATATATATATATGGCTTAAATTTATTTCCTTCTGCTGCCACTACCTATTTTTTTAATTGATGAAAAAAATCCTAAAGAGATCCTTCACTTTTTGGAAACAAGTATAAAAAAATATTTATTTTGGAAGTGATTACAGTTACTCTATTATCTTCCACATTAGATACGGTCAAGAATACAATTAAATCATTTTTTGGGGAAAAATTCTGCTTGACAAAACATGAAGTTGAACTTTGCTTATCCTAAGAGCTGAATCTTAACAATACTACTTCTTTTTCCATTATGTGTATAACTGGTTGAAACATGTCTACGAATGTGCTTTAGATTATATAGGAAATGGGATGGAAAAATCACCAGCATCATGAATTAAGTAAGACTATCAACATCCAAGAGAAAGGAGAAAGAGTAACCAACAACCATGAAATCCAGGAAGACTTGGATTTAGATACAAAAATCTTTGGTGATGGCAGAAATGGAATATTTTGGCAATAATGCCAAAGAATGTAAATGGCAGTGAAAAATCATTTCTGACATACAATTAAAACATAGGGGACAGGACAATCTCCCTCCTATATTTTTTGGGGGGAGAAGACAATTAAACATTTGAGAATTGTATACTTTCCAAAGATGCTCTAACCTTGTGATGTGATTTGCATTCCAAATACCTAGAACTGTTTGCCGCTGGATACAGAAAGAGTGATAAAAACAGGGGGATTAGTGTTGTCTGCTGATAGTAGATTCCAATGCAGACTCAGGTACAGATTATAAAGACCTCTCACCTGGCCAATGTCTTCCTTCTTGTCCCCAGCCTCAACTACAATCTCCACATTACCACACACTTAATTGGAAAAAGTGTTAACACCACGCTAATGGGCCCCGTTCAAGTGCATGCTCAGTAATGTTAACAAAAATATTTTACCTTTTTCTTTAGCACTTTGCAATCTACAAAGTTTTTTCCACATTCATTATCTAAGTTAAGCCACACAACAAACACACCTGGCATTATTGTCCTTATTTTATAGATGAGAAAATAGAGGCTCAGTGGTATTTCACTAGTTTATGCTCTTTAGATGTTAAAATCGTTATATTAGTTTTCTATTGTTGTGTAACTAAGTATCACAAATATTAGAAGCTTAAAGCAACATTCATTTATTTATTTAATTATTTTTATTCCTCACCCAAGGATATTTTTCTGTTTATCATTAGAAAGAGTGGGAGGGAGAAAGAGAGACAGAGAGAAACGTCGATGTGATAGAGCCACACCGACTGGTTGCCTCCCGCATGACCCGACCAGGGCCGGGGACAAACTGCACCTGAGGTACACGCCCTTGACCAGAATCGAACCTGCGACTCATTGGTCTGTGGGCTGACGCTCTAACCATTGAGCAAACCAGCCAGGGCAACATTCATTTCTTAAGTCACAGTTCTGTAAGGCAGAAGTCTGGCTGGTCTCAACTGGGTTCTCTGCTTAGTCTCAAAGGTTGAAATCAAGTGTTGCCCAGGTTGGGCTCTTATTTGGAAGATCTGGGGAAAATCTGCTCACAGGCTCACTCAGCTCATTGGAAGAGTTCAGGTCTCTGTGGCTGCAGGGCTAAGCTCTCCACTTCCATGCTAGATGCTGGCTTGGGGTGCCACTTAAATCCAGAAGCCACTCTCTGGTCCTCATACACGGTCTCTTCTGTCTTCAAGCCAACAACAGTGCATTGTTTTTAATGCTTCAAGTCTCTCTGACCTCCCTTTCTATGACCAGACTAGGAAACTCTTTACTTTAAAGGGCTCCTGTGATTAGATTAGCCCCACCTAGATTATTGCTCTTTAAACATGTTCATAATCACAATACCATAATCACAGGAATGATCTTTCATCATATTCACCATTTCCACCAGCAAGAACTAGGATTATTGAGGGTTATTTTTAGAACTCTGCCTACCACAATAATGAGTGTGCTTGGATTGGGGAGAGAAAGAGAAAGAGAGAAAAGAATGACAGATCCTCAAGAACATCGAGGCTTGGCTTTCTGATGAAGTAAGCAGAGAGCTCATGGAGGAGAATTAGTATAAAAAATGGATGAGCGAGAGAAAGAAAACTCAAACAGCTAGCTGGGCCTTCCCCAAGACAGTTCTAACAGCTCAGTCCCTCATGAATATAGGACTGCTCAGGGACCCTGCCAACTAAAAAAAATGTGACCTAATCAATGGCTTGGCCTATGGGATTAGCACTTCCTGTTCTGGAAGAAAAGGGGTAGATAAGAAGGTGGATGAAGAGGAAAAAGTGTTCCTCTTTCCTTAACGGGGAACCAAGACTTTCTAAACCACATTTGTTCTATAGTCTTTTCTCCTGGAAATATACCTTTATGTTCAGGACCCTCTAGGGATGAGCGAGTATATACTCCCTATTTGCATTTATTCAAAAACTATTCGTGTGTCTGCACCCTCATAAGTGGATATATAGACAGTTTCCAAAATTTAGACCTTAGAAGAGTCTGTGATGAATATCATTAAACACATGTATTTATACACTTCTCCAAATACAAGCTACTTAGTGGTAATCTATACCTGAAATTTAAATGTTTGCATGAAAATGTTAACCAGGAACAAATTTCTCATTATTTTAATATTTTTCATTTATATCCATACCAAATCCCTACCTGCTTACCAAAAACATAACTGAAAGTTAGCAAAAATGACTATACTAGATAACTAAGTACAATTACACGCAGAATTTGGCCAAACTTCAGAGGTTAAGGGTGCCACCCTCCCTGAGACTGCCCTGACTTCATATGCCAGCCACAAGTTCAGAGTTTCCCAAAGTCACTCTCACCTCTGACCAGCTGGCTACAAATTAAGGGGTTTCCACATACCCTTATGTTTTATAATTCACTAGAATGACTCACAGGAAAGGTCTATATTTACAATTATAGTTTTATTATCAAGAAAGGATACAAATCAGAACCAGCCAAAGAGAAAGACACATAGAGAGAGGTTTGGCAGGGTCCCAGGTGGGAGCTTGTGAATTTGGGATGTGTCATGCCCCCAGCACATCAATGTGTGACAACAAGGAGAGGTTATTGTTAACCAGGGAAGCTCACCTGTGCCTCAGTGTCCATAGTTTTTATTGGGGTTTCCTTATGTAGGCACGATTGATTGCATCATCACTCATATGACTCAAACTCCAGTCTTAGTCCCTTCCCCAGAGGTTGGACTGATATTAGGTGGCTCAAAGCCCCTACCCTCTAATCTCATGGTTGGTCTTTCTGATAGGGCTCAGAAGGAGGGTCTTCCTGAGTCACCTTGCTAGCGTAAATTGTCAGGTGTGGTTCCATGGGCCTATGACAAAGGACAAAGAAACTTTAATCACTCTAGAAATTCTAGAAGTTTAGAAGTTACCTCCCAGCAATACAAGACAAAGGCCAGCCAAATTCTTTATCATACATATGATCAGATGAGAAAAGATTAAAACATCAGGTTCTGGTGATGAATCAAGAATATAATTGTCTTGTGTTTTTCTCTGATGCCTAGTTTAGTCCCAGTATCTGAGGTATAAATCTCCTTTGCTGACACTCAGATTGCCTTTCAAAATGTATGTACAAGATACTAATGTTCTACCAACTATATTTGGAATATTACTCAAGACTTTTACTACATACCACTTTGTTTAAAATTTATTGAGCTTTTATATGTATATATACAGACATATATAATATATTATGTATGTATATTATATATATATTTATAGATTGTGTATTTATTATGTACATATTTGTTGGTCTCAATTTTCAAATTTGGGAAATTATATTATTGAGAGAGATTAGGGTGCTTTGGTTTTCCCAGATTGTATTCAATGAGTTTTTCCAAAAAGTAATATCAAGGTTCCTTTTCTGAAGAAAGAGCACATGGAATCTGGGTGGGTGAAATCTTAAGATGTGCATTAAAGCTTCCTATTTTACCATGAATATAACCCATACACCTTAGTATAGCCTACAGGGACCTAATAAGGTAGACCATGCCTTCCTCTATAAGAGTTTTCTCCTATGACTCTGGCCCCTCACACTATGCTCTAGCCACACTGGCCTTTTTATATTTCTTGAGCGCCCAAATATTTTTTATTTACATCCTTAAATTTCAGGTCTCAACTAAAACACCGTCCTTCTCTGTGAGTCTTCTCTACAGTAGCTAGCCCCCTCCCCACAGTTCCTCTCATCATATTATGTTTCTATTTCTTCCCTAGCATGTAGTAATTATCTTGTTTATTCCCCTCTCTAGTCATCCCTGTCAAATGTAAGCTGCTAGAAGATATGGATTTTGTCTGTGTAGTTCACTAATCTATCTCAGCATCTAGAAATCTGAGATAAGAGTTGGGCAATAAATTCAGGTTGACTATATCTATATATCAAATTGTTAATGGCCCTGAACTGAAGGCCTAGTTACTCATCCTTTCCCAATGTTTTTCAAAGTGTAGCCTTCAAACCATTTGTATCAGAGTCCTGGGGAATTGATTAAAAGTGAAGATTCCTTGGTTTTGTTCCAGATTGATAAACTGAGATTCTAGGGTTGGGCCATAGCAAAATGCACTTAAACCAGAACACAATGGTTCTTAGAGAATCTGAAGTTTATAAGTATGGTTATTTAAAGTGTATTACTGAATACTTGAGCTATTACATGGTATTCTAGTACTTCCTTATAAAAGATACAAAGAGTAAAAGCTATACTCCCTACATCAAGTAGCCCACAGTTAAAGCCAGTACCAAATGGCAAAAAAAAAAAAAAAAAAAAAAAGTCACATCATGGAGAGACAAAGCTGTAAGGTTGCAGGGAAGGATCTTTTAGTCTAAAAGAGACAATCAAATACAAAGTATGGACCTCAATTGAATTTCGATTAAAAAACAAACAAACAAAATTCTACAAAGTCATTTTTGAGGCGATTGAAAATATCTGAAATGAACTTAGGTGATACAATCAAATTAATTTACATTTTCTTAAATGTGATAATGATATTGAGATTAATTAGAAAAAAAAGTCCTTATTTTTAGGATATACATATTGAAGCGTTTAGGAATAAAGTGTCCAGATAAAGCTAATATGGCAAAATGTCAATAATTGTTGAATTTAGGTGGAGGGTAAATGAGTATACCATTCTTTCAACTTTTTAGATATGTTTAAAATTTTTCAATATATAAAGCTGGAAAAAATTTAACAGAAGGCTTTAACAATACTTATTTTATGAGCTTATGGAGATAATCCATGAACTTTTCAAAGCTGAGCTGGCACAATCTGCCATAGCATAATTGAAGCAAATCAAATGGCAATACAATTACAAAAACAAAATATTCAACCCCCCCCCCAAAAAAAACTGGCCTATGAGGTATATGGAGACAAATAACATGAAATAATGGAAATTTGGGGCATTAAGCATATAATAATCAGAGTAAGCTTCAGATTTTAACATTCTAGAATTTATAACAACATTTTGAAACAATCATAAAATGAAATATAGACTCACCTCTGTCATGATTTTGTATAATTCTGTCATCACTCGAGAAATATTACTAACCTTTGCTATATTTAGAAAACCTATCAAAGAAGCTTGCATGTATTAGAAAAAGCACTTAACATCATAATTTTTAATTGCACTATTTATTATCTAAGCAAAAAATTAAATAGAACATAATAAAACGTTAGCTTATAAAAGAAAAATTAAACCCTCAATTATTAGAAATTGTATTTTTGTATAGGCAGTGTCTTTGTACAAAAAAGTGCAAAATAGCCAGTCAGAGAAAGACAGGTATCATATGATTTCACTCATATGGGGAATTTAATGAATGAACTGAACTACCAAGCAAAATAGAGACAGACTCATAGATAGAGAGCAGGCAGACAGCTTGGGGGGAGGGGAGGGTTCCAGGGGCCAGGGTGGACGGATTGAGCAAAAAAGGAAAAAAAAAGTGAGGGAATTCATGGATATGGACAACAGTGTGGTGACTGTGAGCGGGAAGGAGGGGTGGGTGGAGGTAGAAGAGGTCATAGAGGGGATAAATGGTGACGGACAATAAATAATAAATAAATAAATAAATAGTATTTTTTAAAAAAAGAAAGAGCAAAATATAAACACACATTTACAGATTTTGTTAAAAATACACAAATGGCCTGGCCGGTGTGGCTCAGGGGATTGAGCATTGTCTCATGGACTAAGAGGTCCTGGTTCGATTCCTGGTCAGGGCACATGCCCAGGTTGTGGGCTCGATTCTCAGTAGGGGGCGTGCAGAAGGCAGCCGATTGATGTTTCTCTCTCACATCAATGTTTCTATCTCTCTCTCCCTTCCTCTCTCTCTAAAAAATCAATAAAAACATATTTTAAAAAATATACAAATGAAGTTCAATTTAATACATTTAACTAAACTTCTTAAATACTCTACATTTAAAGTGCATTTTTAACTTTTTGAGGAAACACCATATTGTTTTCCATAGTGGATGCACCAGTCTGCATTCCCACCAGCAGTATGCTAAGAGTACCCTTTTCTCCACATTCTCGCCAGCACTTGTTATTTGATGATTTGTTGATGGCAGCCATTCTGGCAGGTGTGAGGTAATACCTCATAGTTGTTTTAATTTGCATCTGTCTGATGACTGGTGACATTGAGCATTTTTTCATATGTCTCTGGCCATTTGTATGTCCTGTTTGGAGAAGTACCTATTCAGGGCCTCTGCCCATTTTTTAATTGGGTTGTTTGTCTTCCTTTTGTTGAGCTGTATGAGTACTTTATATATTTTGGATATTATCCCCTTATCTGATATATCTTTGGCAAATATGTTCTCCCAAAGAGTGGTTTCCTTTTCATTTTGATGTTTCTTCAAAAAATTAAAAATGAAACTTCCATTTGACCCAGTGATCCCACTACTTGGAATATATCCTAAGAAGCCTGAAACACCAAGCAGGAAGAATATATGCACCCCTATGTTCATAGCAGCACTATTTACAATAGCTAAGATCTGGAAACAGCCAAAGTGTCCATCAGTAGACGAATGGATAAAAAAGCAGTGGTACATATACACAACGGAATACTATGCAGCTATAAGAAAGAAATATCTCTTACCCTTTGAGACGACATGGATGGACCTGGAGTTTCTAAACTCATCCTGATAAATCATAGGAAGATGTCCCTCATCAATTGGAGTTAAAACTGGCTCTTCTTTTATGAAGTTGGGGTCAAAGTTACTGACATCTTCTCGGGAATTGATTCTGGGTCTGAAAGGTGGTTCTAGTTGGTGATGGTTCAGGTGGATCCAGTCTATCTCCTTAAAGAAAGGATGTCTCAAGAGGGCATGCTCACCGCCCTGAGCCAGGCTGCCCAAGCACATAGTAGGGTTCTTGGTCATGAAGGATTTCAGGATCCCGGTGGCATCTTCATGGAGAGTATTGTGCTAAGTGAAATAAGCCAGTCAGAGAAAGACAAGTACCACTTGACCTCATTTATTTAAGGAATATAATGAACAAAATAAGCTGTTGACCAAAAGAGATCCAGAGTCATGGAAGTAAGGAACAGACTGACAAACCTCAGAGGGATGGGGGGTTGGAGGGGTGGGAAGAGATGAACCAAAGAACTTATATGCATATATGTACAACCAATGGACTCAGACATTAGGTTGAGGAAAGTGGGAGAGGGGTAGGAGTGGGAAGGAGGGGTCAATGGGGAAAAAAGTGGGGACATCTGTAATACTCTCAACAATAAAGATAAAAAAGAGTGCATTTTTAAAAGTGGATTTTCAGATGATTACCCCAAAACACTGTAAAAACCTTTGTTATTCTTTTAAATCTGCAGTGAGTTCCATGTTAAAAAAAGAGAGAAAACTATATCTCAGTTAAACTCTTCATTTCCAAAAAAATACCATGTTATTTGTTTTAAATAACTTATTTTAACATTGCAGAAATCTCAAATGAATAAATGTAAATAAATGCATAAATTAAAAAAAAAACTGATTAGATCAAAGAAAAGTGAATACTTAACCATAGAAAAGGATGACTGGAAATGTGAACCTATCAACTGACAGTGAAGCCCTACTGGGAGCCAAAAGAACAAGTGTCATCAGTTTTTTTCTATTAACTCTCCCTTATAATAGCAATCATTAATGGTAATTTACAATTAGTTCAAAATTGTATATTAATATATGCACAGATAAAAGGTTAATTGTACATTAATATATGGTACAGATTAAATTATAAATTAATTTGAAAATTTATTCTTTAAAATATTCCGGCATTTGAGTTGTCATTAAACATAAGAACTGAAAACTAAATGAATACTATATCTGATTATAAATGTGTCTTTCTACCATCAAGTCATATGATCAGAATCATTAGACAAAATTTCTGAGATTTAAAATTACAATATAAATTAAAAGTCTCTATTCACAATTGTCATGGCTTGTGTCATCCTCATCATTTCAGAACTGTGTAGTAAGGAATTTGAACTTACCCAAAGAAACTTCTGGCCTAATATTTTTAGGAAGTCCCATTGACAAGAGTATCTTTGTTATTCATGGCCTGCCCCTTAGACCACTGGATAATTTATTTTGTTAAACTTTTATTGATTTTTGAGAGAGAGAGAGATTTGTTGTTATACTTATTTATGCATTCATTGGTTGATTCTTGTATGTGCCATGACTGGGGATCCGACCTACAAGGTTGGCATATCAGGACAATGCTCTGGGCTACCCAGCCAGGGCCACACCAGATAATTCATGCTAACAGAATGACTCAGGATGAGCCCTTGGAGCCTGCCTGATGTCAACCAGTTCTCCAGAAAGAGGCAGGGCTAGAGAGTGACTTCAACCATGTGGACAAAGAATCAGTGAATTGTGACAAGTAATAAAGCTTCAACAAAAATCTAGACGCCACAGCGTTGGTGAGCTTTCCTGGTTGGCAGCACTGTATGTGTACTTTCATTCATTGTGTCCAAAAGCTGACAACTATAAGAGAGGCCTGCAGCTGGGACCCCTCTGAGACTCCCCACTATGTGTCTCTTTCTTTGTCTGGTTCTAATTTGTATCCTTTCTCTGTAATAGATGTGATTGTGAGTATAATAAAAAAGTATTGAGCTTTTTGTAGGTATATATACAGAAATATAAAATATATGTCAACCAAGAAATACAAATATCAATGAAAATTGAAGTCAATGTATTACCTAGGCAGAAGCATCATAAATATGTCTTTTATTTCCTTAGGAAAATTTTCTAGAGTGAGATTTCTGTGTCAGAAAATATATACATTTTTCTATGGTAGTCACTTTGTGGAATGGTAGTTCCTCGAAAAATTAAACATAGAATTATCATATGATCCAGCAATTTCACTTCTGGGTGTATACCCAAAGTAATAGAAAACAGAAACACTAACAGTTGTACACCCACATTTGTAACAGCATTATTTACAGTAGCCAAAAGGTAGAAACAACCCAAGTGTCCATCGATGGATGAATGGATATACATACAATGGAACATAATTCAACTTTAAAAAGGTGAGGAGATGAAGCAAAAAAGTAAAAAATAAACCAGACACAGAGAACAGTATGGTGATTGCCAGAAGGAAAGGGGGGTGGGAGGAGGTAGAAGAGGATAAGGGGAGGATAAATGGTGACAGAAGGATACTTGGCTTTGATACAGATTATGTATTTTAGAGTTGTACACTTGAAACCGGTATAATTTTATTAACCAATGTTACCTCAATAAATACAATTAAAATTTCAAAAACAGTAACTCTAATAGCAATAAAGTAATACTTACACTTTAAAAAAAGGGAGGAAATTCTGACACATGCTACAACGTGGGTAAACCTAGAGGACATTATGTTAAATGAAATAAACCAAACACAGAAGGACAAACACTGTATGATTCCACTTATATGAGGTACCTAGAACATTCAAATCCACAGAGACAGAAACAATGGTGGTTGCCAGGGGCTGAGGGAGGGTATATAGGGAGTTATTGCTTAATGAGTGAGATGATAAAAAAGTTCTGGAGATTGATAGTGGTGATTATTGCACAACATTGTGAGTGTACTCAATGGCACTGAATTGTACATTTAAAAATGGTTAAAATGATAAGTTTTTTGGTTTACGTCCACCCCCCACCCCCCCACCCCCACCCCAGCCTGGAATTTTGTCAGTCTGATCCCTACTTCTATGTCTCTGGGTCTATTTTGTTCATTAGCTTATTTTGTTCATTATATTCCACAAATAAGTGAGATCATGTGATATTTGTATTTAAAGTCAACTTCTGCTTTTCTCCAAAACAATTTGCCTTTCTAGCCTATTTTCTTTGGGTGGAAAACCCCTATTACTGACTCCAACTAGTGAAACCCTATCCATCTTTTTAAAGGAGGTGTAATCATAGGAGGACATAGCTAATGCCAGAGACATGGTGCCAAAGAAGGGAGAGAGCAAGGAAGGAACACCATGCCCTCTCTCCCTCACCCTTCTGCCTCCGGCTGATGTCTCTGAATGCCTGAATCCACAAGAGGCAAGGTAGACAGGGAGTTGAGTGTGGTCACTGGGATCAGCCTCCTGGGGCATGGAGCTGGGCAGAAAAAGGCAGGGAATGGAGCTGGGAGAACGTGGATAATAACCAACCCAACATGTAATAATGATGAGTAAATTTAAATATTTAATAATTGTTTGTTAATTTTTACCTGTAACATTAAATACAGAAAGAATGTAATTTGAGTGATCCACTGGAGTGTCGATTTTATAGTGTCCAGGGCAGATGAGTAGAAAGTTTAGTTCACTAGTACTGACTTTTTGGTGTTGTGGGTCAAGCAGAAGGAATCAACATATTGATGAATACATTGTTTACACTTCCTGTTCCCATGGCTTAATTTTGTTTGAAGTGTGAGGCTCTTGATTAGAAAGAAGGTATCGCATGAGTGATTGACCTGATGACTTGGTTATCTGATATGAAATGTAAACATACTTGGGAAGTTTAAACAGTTTTACTTATTAATGTTCAAGAGTAAACTTTAATCAGGAGAGAGTCAGAACGCTTGAGGGCACTAACATGGTGCTCACCTGGGGCCTCTCCTAACAGCACAAGGGGGCCAAGAAACATACCAGGTGATCTTAGCTTGTTGGGCAGAGCTAATTCTGAGCCCATGTCTTGGAAGCTTCCTCATCTTCTGAGAGTGTTATAGAGCTATCTCAGTTCTGAAAGTGAGGGATGGAGAGAGGGAGAGGAAGAAGAACTTCTTTAGTGGACGTGTCAATAAATCTGTAAGGCAACATGCTCTTCTGGATCTCTAGTTGAAGGAGGAGCAATGTGGGGAAAAGTATGCCTGTCCTGAGCCTGGAAATGTTAGCAATGCTATTTTGCAAATATTGAGTGCTACGGTTCACCAGGCCCTGGGCAGACAGTGGGGTCAACACCAGTATAACCCTGCCCTTGTGGGACATAGTATGGGAAGTTCATAGATATCTGTGCATACGCCCATATTTCAGAGAATCTGCTTCACACAATATTCATTCTAAGAAATTACAGGGAGAGAACTTTAAGTTTATACAATTTTCTAGAATTGATATTTAATTGAACTAAATTTCAGTTTAATTTAAGTTAAATTACAATTTCAGTTCAGCAGTCACACTATCCACATTTCAAGTGCTCACTAGCTGGCCACATAAAGTTGCGGTTACTTTATTGGTCAGCACAGTTCCAGAAGACAAAAAAATTTTTGATTAATATCAGCATATGTTCTTGATTTTTAAAATCTCTGTCCACCTCCTAAGGATTCCAAAGCAGTTCTCTTTAGAGACATCCAGTGTTAACTGAGGGAAACCCAGAGGAAAATTTTTCACCATATACAATTAAAAAAAATTTTTTTAAGTTCATTAAAACATATGAAAACAAAATAATCATTTTTATTTTTTTCATACAAAATTCTAAAATAATGTTTCATAAATTTAAAAGTCTTGGTCAAGAATAAAATGCATGTTAATTTTTTCATGATTATTTTGAGTTGATACTATCAAATTTAAAATATTATATTTAAGGATTTTTTTTTTTTAAACTGGGCTAAAAAGAAAGCTAATTTTACTTCCATAGGCCATTGAAGTTAACTATCAAATCAACTAAATTTTACTCATTAAATAAATAAACTCATTTATTTATTACTAAACGATTTGTTAAATAAATGAACCTCACTTGCCATTTTTAATTACAAGACATAAAAGTGATAACTACTTTTCATAAAACTATTTTAAAAGGAACTGGTTTTATATTAAATTCAGATCATATTTCAGCTTAAAGAATTTTAGTCTCTATTTTAGCAAATATAGTAAGACTCACACCACTGATCAATCTTTCCATCAACAAATTTTCATGGAGACCAAGCTTACTCTTGGAATGAGCATTGTTTCAGGTGTGACAGGTGGAAGATGGTGCAATCCCAGTTTTGATCTTCTTTCTTAATTTCATGGAAAACTGTTCCCCTAGGAATAACTATATATTTTGGAAAAAATTGAAAAATTCAAAATAAAAATAAAATTCAAGATTTTTTTTGTAAAACTTAACCTCCGTTATTTTATATCTTTGTTTGGGAGGGTTATTTGGACTTGGGGGAATTTCCTGAATTAAATTAATTTAAAATTTATATAGGAGCTTCTAATCAAGATGGCAGAGTAGTTAAATGCGATACTTGAATCCTTCCACAACTACATCAAAATTACAACTAAACTACAGAACAACCATCATTGAGAACCACCTGAAATCTAGCTGAACAGACGTCTTATAACTAGGGATACACAGAAGAAGCCATGTGGAGACTAGTAGAAGGGTCAGAGACTCGGAAGGGGCTGGTCCCACACCCACATGTGGAAGTTAAAACACCAGAGTGATATCTTGGCTGTGGAGATGCCCTGAGAAGCAAAGAATTCCAGCCCCACACCAAGCTCCCCAGCCCAAGAGTCCAGTGCCACAAAGAGAAATCCCCATAACTTCTGGCTGTGAAAACCAGTGGAGATTGTGGCTGAGTAAGATGGAGGGCTTCTGGAGTACTAGGTGTTCTTCCTAAAGGGCCCTCACACAGATTTACTTGCTAATGGACTTATTTGCTCTGATCTCTAGAGCTGGAGCAGCAGCTCAAAAGTCACCAGGGACACACAGGGAGGAACTGAATTGTCTGGTTTTGTGGCAAAGCTAGAGGGGTGACTTTTCCCAGACCAAAGTGCTGGCAGAGCCTAGTCTTCCTTTGCTGAACCCTCCCCCGCAACAGGGCCCACAGGCAGGTGCCATATCTGAGTCTCCATCAACCTGGCTAAAGCTGTCTGCCTGCCCTGGTGATTCCCTGAGACCCCACCACACCCATCTTCCAGGCTCACCCAAGTCACTTTCAGTGCCTTTTTCATACAAACCACCTATCTTGGCTCATATTTCAGACTAGTGGCAGTTTTTCTTGGTTTGTGGCTTGGCCTCTCTTGGGTACCTCCAAGCCCAGCACAATTAGCAGCCATCTGAAGCTCACTTTCTAGCTCATGCTGTATGGTCCTGGGCAGGGCACAAGTGGGGACTGACCTTGGCCTGTACCTCCTAAGAGGTCCCAAAGCTAGCACACCCAGTGGATAGCTTCAGACCATGCTGAAGTACCACCCAACCAGCTCCATGAGTGACACACCCAAGAGTAGAACTCAGCTGGCACCAGAGCCCCATTGAAGTGAGTCCTGCCTTAAGGGGTTGGCCCCTACACAGCCACTCCTTCTCTGTCGATGTAGCTGGTCCTCACAGGTGTTCAGCCTGGGGGCCAAACCCTCCCATTGATGTGCCAACAACAATCTACAACAGGAGGGCACATAGCCCACATGGGGGGTGATGGGGCACACCTAGAGTACCCCACTTGGGTGGCTGGGGGACTGTGCCCCTGGGCCCCACAGGACGCCTACTACATAAGTCCACTTTACCAAGACAGGGAGATCTAGCAGCTCTACTTAATACATAGAAGCAAACACAGGAGGCAGCCAAAATGAGGAACAAAGAAACAAGTTCAAAATGAAAGAACAAAACAAAACTTCAGAAAAAGAACTAAACAAAATGGACACAAGCAATCTCCCAGATACAGAGTTCAAAACACTGCTTATAAGGGAACAAACTTAGGGAAAGAACTGATCAACTCAATGAGAACTTCAGGAAAGGATAGGAAACATAAAAATGGAGATAGAAAAAATGAAAAAGGACCAGTCAGAAATAAAAAGATACAATAACTCAAATGTAGAATACACTAGAAAGAATCAAAAGTAGATTAGATGAAGCAGAGAGTGAGTCAGCAATTTGGAAGATAATGTAGCAGAAAACGCCCAATCTAAACAGCAAATAGAAAAAAGAACCTCCCCAAAATGAGAACAGTTTAAGGGGCCTCTGGGATACTTCAAGCATACCAGCATTTGCATTATAAGGGTACCAGAAGGAAGAAAGAAAGAGCAAGAAATTGAAAACCTATTTGAAAAAATAATGACAGAAAACTTTCCTAACCTGGTCAAGGTAATAATAAACATACAAGTCCAGGAAGTGCAGAAAGTCCCAAATAAGATGAACCCAAAGAGGCCCACAACAAGACAGATCATAATTAAAATGCAAAAACTTAAAGACAAAGAGAGAATCTTAAAAGGAGCAAGAGAAAAGTAGTTAGTTACCTACAAAGTCAGCTGATTTCTCAACAGAAACTTTGCAGGCTAGAAGGGATTGGCATGAAATATTCCAAGTGATTAAGAGCAAGGTCCTACAACCAATATTAGTCTACCCAGCAAAGCTAACATTTAAAGTTCAAGGAGAGCCCAGCTGGTGTGGCTTAGTTGGTTGAGCATCATCCCATGCACCAGGAGGTTGCCAGTTCGATTCCCAGTCAGGGCACATTACCAGGGTGCGGGCTCAATCCCCAGTGAGGGGCGCCAATTGATATTTCTCTCTCATCAATGTTTCTATCTCTCTCTCCCTATCCCTTTCTTTCTCTGAAATCAGTAAAAACATAGTTAAAAAAAGATAAATAATATGAATAATGAAGTGGCAATAAATATATATCTATCAACAACTGCTTTGAATGCAAATGGATTAAATGCTCCAAACAAAAACACATGGTGGCAGAATGGATAGGAAAACAAAACCCATCCATACACTGTCTATAAGACACTCCCTTTAGATTAAAAGACACACATAGACTGAAAGACAAGGGATGGGAAAGATATTTCATAAAAAGGAAAACAAAAAAGAAGGCACTGGGTAGCAAGACTTATACCAGACAAAATAAACTTTAAAATAAAGGCTCGAGATTCCAACATGGTGGCAGGCAGGACCAGAGTAATGGTGAGAGGGTGAGTGGGTGAGCATGTGTGAGGGAGAGTGTGCATGAATGTGACTGTAGATGGGCAGCTGCCTGTCGGTGGGGTAACCCAGAGTGGGACATTAGGATGCTCAAGGCAGAGGGATCTGCCAGCAGTAGAAGTGCACTCCTGGCTGGGTGTTTCTCCATGCTTCTGATCAGAGAGTGAGCCATGTTGGAAGATCCATAGGGTCCTCCTAGGGAGGAGGCTGCAGGGAACTGCAAAGACCCAGCACCCTGGGCCACAGATAGATACTTCCAGCCCCATCACCTCTGCCCTGGCAGCAGAGTACCCCATCACCCCACAGACACACCAACAGCAGAGGGCCCCATCACCTCCATGGAATCTGCCAACAGCAGAGCTGCCTGCAGTCTCTACAAGTTCAAGAAGATTGAAATCATATCAAGCATCTCCTTGGATCACAATGGCATGAATCTAGAAATCAATTACAGTAAAACACTGCAAAACATTCAAACACATGGAGGCTGAATAGCATGTTATTAAACAATGAATGGGTTACCAATGAGATCAAGGAAGGAATCAAAAACTTCCTGGAAACTAATGAAAATGAACACACAACAACACAAAATCTATGGGATGCAGCAAAAGCAGTCCTGAAAGGGGAGTTCATAGCATTATAGGCCTACCTAAATAAACAAAAAAAAAATTTCTAATAAATTATCTAACCCTGCACTGGCCGGTTTGGCTCAGTGGTTAGAGCATCGGCCTACGGACCAGAGAGTCTGGGGTTTGGTTCCCGCTAAGGGCATGTACCTCGGCTGCAGTTTGTCCCCAGCCCCGGTTGGGGTCGTGTGAGTGGCAACCACTCGATGTGTCTCTCTCACATTGATGTTTCTCTCTCTCTTCCTCTCTCTCTCCCTCCTGCTCTATCTGACGATAAATGCAAAAATGTCCTCGGGTGAGGATAAAAAAAAAAAATTATCTAACCCTACAACTTAAAGATTGAGAAAGTAAACAAAAAAGAAAAACCCAGAGTAAGTAGAAGGAAAGAAATAATAAAGATCAGAGCAAAAAGAAATGATATAGAGACCCAAAAGACAATACAAAAGGTCAATGAAACCAAAAGCTGGTTCTTTGAAAAGATAAACAAGATTGATCAACCTTTAGCCAGACTCACCAGGAAGAAAGAGAGGACCCAAATAAATAAAATCAGAAATTAAAGAGGTGAAGTAACAACTGACACCACAGAAATACAAAGGATTATAAGAAAACACTATGAACAATTATATGCCAACAAATTAGACAACCTAGGTGAAATGGACAAATTTCAATAATCATAAAATCTTCCAAAATTCAAACAAGAAGAGTCAGAAAACCTGAACAGACCAATAACAACTAAGGAAACTGAAGCAGTAATCAATAAACTCCAATCAAACAAAAGCCCTGGTCTCGATGGCTTCACAGGGGAGTTTTACAGAACATTCAAAGAAGAACCAATATCTATTCTCCTCAAACTATTCCAAAAATTTTAAGAGGACAGAAGACTTCCAAGCTCATTTTATGAGGACAGTATAATCCTAATTCCAAAACCAGATAAAGACACTACAAAGAAAGAAAATTACAGGCCAACATCCCTGATGAACATAGATGCCAAAATCCGCAACAAAATATTAGCAAATCGAATCCAGCAATACATTAAAAAAATTATTCACCATGACCAAGTGGGATTCATCCCAGGGATGCAAGGCTGGTACAATATTGGCAAATCAATAAATGTGATACAACATATAAACAAAATGAAAGATAAAAATCATATGATCATACCAATAGATGCCGAAAAAGTATTTGACAAAATCCAACACCATTTTTGATACAAACTCTCAGCAAAGTGGGAATAGATGGATCATACCTCAGCATAATTAAGCCCATATATGATAAATCTACAGCCAGCATCATACTGAATGGGCAAAAACGAAAAGCATTTCCCCTAGGAACAGGAATAAGACAGGGATGTTCGCTTTTGCCAGTCGTATTCAACATAGTACTAGAAGTCTTAGCCACTGTGATCAGACAAAAAGAAAAAATAAAAGACAGCTAAATTGGAAAGGAGGAAGTGAAACTGTCATTACTCACAGATGACATGATATTGTACATAGAAAATCCTAAAGACTCCACCAAAAAACTGCTAGATTTAATAAATGAATCTGGCAAAGTAGCAGGATACAAAATTAACATCCAGAAATCAATGGCATTCTTATACACCAAGAATGAACACTCAGAAAGGAAACTAAAAAAAATCCCATTTACCATTGAAACAAACAAACAAAAAAATACCTAGGAATAAACTTAACCATGAATTGGAAGAATCAACATCATTAATATGCCCATACTACCCAGAGAAATCTACAGATTCAATGCAATCCCCATTAAAATACCAACATATTTTGTAGATCTAGAACAAACACTCCAAAAGTTTATATGGAACCAAAAAAGAGCCCGAATAGCCACAGCAATCTTGAAAAAGACAAACAAAGTAGGAGGAAATCACAATTCCAGATATCAGGGTATACTACAAAGCCACTGTAATCAAAACAGCCTGGTACTAGCATAAGAACAGATATACAGATCAATAGAACAGAGCAGAGGAACCAGAAATCGACCCAAGACATTATGCTCAATTAATAGTTGACGAAGGAGGCAAGACAATAGAGTAAAGACTGTCTCTTCAATGAATGATGTTGGAAAATTTGGACAAGTATATGCAAAAAAAAAAAAAGAAACTAGACCACTGACTTACTCCATATACAAGAATAAACTCAAAATGGATGGAAGACAAATGTAATCAGTGAAACCATAAAAATTCTAAAAAATATAGGCAGCAAAATTTTAGACATCCCAAGTAGCAGACTTTTCATGGATAGATTGCCCAAGCAAGAGAAACAAAAGAAAAAAAATCAATAAATGGGACTACATGAAACTAAAAAGCTTCTGCAGAACAAAAGAAACCAGCATCAAAATGAAGAGGGTACCCACTGTTTGGGAGAACATATTTGCCAATGACACACCAGATAAGGGGTTAATTTCCAAAATATATAGAGTACTCACACCTCAACAAAGGGATGACAAACAATCCAATGAAAAGTGGGCAGAGGACCTGAATAGACACTTCTCCAAAGAGGACATACAAATGGCCAAGAGACATATGAAAAAAATGCTCAACATCACTAATCATCAGAGAGATGCAAATTAAAATAACTATGAGGTATCACCTCACACCTGCCAGAATGGCTGCCATCAACAAATCCTCAAACAACAAGTGCTGGTGAGGATGTGGAGAAAAGGGAACTCTAGTACACTGCTGGTGGGAATGCAGACTGGTGCAGCCACTATGGAAATCAATATGATGTTTCCTCAAAAAAATTAAAAATTGAACTACCATTTGACCCAATGATTCCACTTCTAGGAATATTCCCTAAGAAGCCGGAAACACCAATCAGAAAGAATATATGTACCCCCATGTTCATAGCAGCACTATTTACAATAACTAAAATCTGGAAGTAGCCCAAGTGTCCATCAGTAGATGAGTGCATAAAAAAGCTGTGGTACATATACACAATGGAACATTATGCACCTGTAAGGAAGAAAGATCTCTTACCCATTGAGAGTATTGTGCTAAGTGAAATAAGCCAGTCAGAGAAAGACAAGTTCCACATGATCTCACTTATTTGTGGAATATAATGAACAAAATAAGCTGACATAGATCCAGAGACATGGAAGTAGGGAACAGACTGACAAATCTCACAGGGAAGGGGTGAGGGGGGTATGGGAAGAGATAAACCAAAGAACTTAAATGCTTATATGCATAACCAATGGACACAGACAACAGAGCGGTGAAGGCTGGAGATGGGGGTGGGGCGGGAGTGGGGAGGAGGGAGTCAATGGGGGGAAAAAAGGAGGGACATCTGTAATACTTTCAACAATAAATAAATAAATAAATAAATAAATAAATAAATAAATAAATAAAGGCTATAACAAGAGACAAGGAAGAACTCAGAAATTTCACTTCTGGGTATTTATCTGAAGAAACCTGAAACATTAATTTGAAAAGTCATATGCATCTCTATGTACATTGCAGCATTATTTACAATAGCCAAGATATGGAAACAACCTAAGTACTGTACTTATCATAGTTGAATGGCTAAAGAAGATGTGGTACATATATACAATGGGATACTACTCAGCCATAAAAAAAAAAAAAAGAAATTAGTCTTGCTATTTGCAACAACATGGATGGACCTAGAAGGTATTGTGCTGAGTGAAATGTTAGACAAAGGAAGACAATACTATATGACTTAACTTATATGTGGAATCTAAAGAACAAAATAAACAAACAAGCATAACAAAAACAAACTTATAAATACAGAGAACATTTTGATGGTTGCGGTGGGGGGGAAGGGGGGAGTTTTGGGAGGCTGGTGAAAAAGGTGAAGGTATTAAGAAGCACAAGTTGCACCCTGGCTGGTTTGGCTCAGCAGTTAGAGCGTCGGTATGAGGGCCGAAGGGTTGCAGATTTGATTCTCGGTCAAGGGCCTACACACCTGGGTTGCAGGTTTGATCCCTGGCCCCTGTTGGGTTCCTGCGGGAGGCAACCAGTCGATGTGTCTCTATTACATCAATGTTTCTCTCTCTCTCCCTCCCCTTCCTTCTTTCCACTCTCTCTAAAAATCAATGGAAAATATCCTCAGGTGATTAACAACAACAAAAAAAGAAGCACAAATTGGTAGTTACAAAATAGTCACAGGGAATCAAGTACAAAGTACAGCATAGGAAATATAGTCAATAATACTGTAATAACTATGTGTGGTGTCTCATAAATTATATAAATCTCTAATCACTGAGTTGTACACGTGAAAGTGATATATTGTATGTCAACCGTAATAGAAAAATAAAAAACAATTTTTAAACTTTATATAAAATAATTTACTCCAATTTACTCCTGTGACTACAAGTGAACATGAGGTTTCTTTTTTGGGCTCATGGAAATGTTCTAACATTAGATTGTGATAATGGTTGCATAACTATTAAATTTACTAAAGATCATTGAATTTTACACTTAAAAGGAGTGAATTGTATTGTATATAAATTATATCTCAAAAAAGGTGTTAAACAAATACATTTACTCCATATATAACTTCATGTACATACAGATGCGGACATGGATATACAAATAAATTTACTCTCTATATAGATACATGTAGCTATAGATATAGGTAAACCTGGATATAAATACAGATATTATGACATGGAGGTAATAACAAAAATAACTTCCTGATTATCTATTATGTATTATATATATATGATACATAATAACAGCAACCTTTCAAAATGGCATTATTCATCCCATTTACAGATAAGATTCCTGCAGCTCAGCGGTGTCAAGTAGCTTGGCCAGGTGTAAGTGGCAGACAGTAAGAGGCAGAACTGACGGTTTAGCTTGGGTAATCCAAGGCCTGTGCTCATCTGGGTCCACTTTACTGCCTCTGCTGTGAGAGTACCCCAAATAATCTAGTGGAAGCCAGAGCATCAGAGCTTACTAATGTACTATCTTGGGATGTGTGCCATGAAGTTATAGCTGGTATCTGAAGGGAGGAAAAAAAGAAAGATTTAGACTGTGGGCAGTGCCATGCTGTGAGCCAGAAGACAAAATATCTACTCTAAAAAGAGTCTCAATTTCGAGGACTGTGGATCTTCCTGCACGCCCCCCCCTCCCCCCTGCAGCCCCGGCCTCCTCCTCGGTCATTTGCTTGCACCTCTTCCTAATCTGATCCTCATCCCACTCACATTCATTACTCAACGGGGGCCTTCAGATGAAACCTCCCCCCACCACTGCTTCGCTAAAATCCCCCAAATTCACACAGGTTTGTTAGAACTGTAGCAAGGTTGGGATCCCAGGGAGCTGTGAAAGCAAGCTCCACAAAACTGTTACTCTCTCAAAGGGGCACATGTACCAGCCATGAGTGCTTTTAAAAAGTTTTTTGGAGGAAGAAGTGTGAAAGCAAGAGCTGGAGGCTTTTATCATTAAATGTTGCTTAGGGTAAAGCTCATTGTTTCTTCCTTCACTTCCCCTCCCTCCACCCAGTTTTCAATGAATAGACATTATGAAAATGCAAAAACCTTTGTTATTACATTTTTATCTTAATCCGGAATAAATTATATTGAACACATGCAAGTAGAATAATAGAATTTTTTATGGGGAAGAGGACCTGAGTCTTCAGACTTCCAGACCACGAACAGTTTGTTCAGATCACCACTAGATGGCGCTGCTAACCCATGCTGTGGGAGAAATCTGTACTCCGCAGAGTTTCCAAATACTGTATTCAAATGTGACGTGTGAATTCCTGTATGACACCGTAGAGTGAGTGTACCATTTCATTTGTCTTTAGTAATAGGCTATCACTAACCAAAAACACTATTTCCTGATGATGTATAGCACACTTAGAAACTGCTCAACTATCAAAGCCCGTGCCTACCTTGGGCAGAATGCCACTTCTTCAACAGTAGACACCTAGAATTTCCTTCTCCTCCTTTCAGTTCTGCCTTCATCTTCCTCACAACCCTCTTGCTGTCCTAAAATAGCCAGAGACCTTGATCTCCATGGACCGTTCCTGACCATAGGTCAAGCCCACCCGTAACACCTAGCCAGCTCTCTGGAACCCTCCAACAGACATTGAAGCTGGAGTTCAGATCCTCCCTTCTACCAGGTGAGGAAGGTATTCCTGGCACCTCAGGCCTTCGTGGGGACAAACATTGTTTGGCCAGTGGTCAAATGCTGCATTGTGCTTCCACTGGACTGGGGATTAAATGGGTTCAGGGAGCTGGTGGAGGACCTCGCCACCGATCCTAACACTCCTGTCACTTAAGGAGAGTGAAACTCAAAGGGGGTGATTGACAGATTTAAAAAGGGATCAAAACTCATTAATAGTAGTACATATTCAGTGGTCCATATTGAGTGCTGTAATAGGGGCTCTGAAGAAAGTGCTGTGGGGTGGGCTGATTCATTTTTCCTGGTGGTGGGAGGCTGAAGGAAGGCGCTGTGGAGAGGGTGACTCTGGGCTTGGAATCAGAAGCGTTTGCTCAGTGGAGGGGGTGGGAGGCATGGGGAAAGCCCGCAGAGTCCACTGCATGCGCTGGAATGAGACGTTCAGGAGGGTTTTGAACGTAGACTGAGTAGGAGATTGGCCAAACACAAGACTGGAAGGGAGCTAAGGACGGCTATGAGGGACTGTGGATGCCGGCCTGATGTTTACATGTGTCTGCAACACTACCCTATGAGGAGCCAGCAAAGACTGCTCAGGTCGCTCCTAGGTGGAACTGTGCCTCCCCACAAAAAGGCACGGAGTCTTACCCTAGGACCTGTGAATGTGGCCTTATCTGGAAGGAAGGTCATTGCAGATGTAATTGGTTAAGGTAAGATGAGGTCACACTGGGGCAGGTGGTCCCTGATGTAACATGGCTGGTGTTCTCATGAGAGAAGAGACACAGGCAGACCGGCTCACGAGGGGAGAAGCCATGTAATGAGAGGCAGAGACTGGAGTTACCCGGCTGCAAACCGCTGACTGGGGCAACGACCAGAAGCTGCAAGAGGCAAGGAAAGACCCCCTCCACCTTTCAGAGGGCGCATAGTCCTACTGACACCTTGATTTAGACTTCTGGCCTGCAGATCTTTGAAACAATACCTTTCTGTTGTCTTAATCCCTAGTCTGCAGTGCCTTGTTAGAGCAGCCCTAGGAAAGTAATACAAAGTCTTTCTCATCCCGTGCTTGCCTCCCGCCAGCCACCAGAGCCTAGCCTGCTGGGTGCACCCTGGCCCTCACCTTCCCCATGCCCTCCGATCTTTGCCTCTGGGGCTGACTCAAAACTTATCTCCCACTGCTCCCTCCAGATGGGCAATGTCAGACGCCCCAGCTGTGTGTATACCTGAAGAACCCACGAGAACAGTCATCATGGGACCACTGCCACCTGGAGGGAGGGCACTGACACCAGATAATGACTTCGCACAAATGGCTCCTCTCACCTGTCCGTCTCCATCCTCTCAGAGCCGCCCAGCTGCTACCAAACCCACATCAGGCCTGAGCTATGGGAAGCTGTTATTTGAACAGACTTGCATTTTGAGTCTGGGCTTTTTAAGGTCTAAGAATGAGACTATTCCAATCCTTGAAAGTGGCAGTGAAAGCTTAGGGACACCTTTCAGGCCTTGGAAACAGAGGTCAGACTGCGCAGGTGTGACGACAGTAGGGGAGAAGAAGTTCCTTTTTCTTGTTTCCAACAAGGTGAATTCATCCAAAACCGAGTTCAACATATGGAATCTTTTCTTCCTACTGACTTTATTATCTTCAGTTTTTGAAGAGTTGGCATTTTAAATGGTCCTAATGACATCAAATCGATCTTAATTATAACCTTTCCTCTCAGGGTACAGAGTTGTCTATGGAAGAATTTTCTAAATTTCTTAATTAACCTGCAGTGACTTTATTTTGCCAAAGATTGTGCTTTGAAACCATTACAAGATGTTCTCTACATTGCTATCCCAGAGCAGTTAAAAATAAAAATAAAAAGCTACATCATAAAGCAATTCTGCACACATCAGTTCCAAGGGCACATTTGAGGATACATTCTATTGTTTTTACCTGCTTCAAAACTAATTTTTGATGATGATTTTATAAGCAAGCTTAAGTTCATTAATATATGTTTTTTTTTTTAACTATCTACTTTATCTTCCAAAGAAAGTAGTTAATCTTTCCTCTAAACAGCGGCCATGTCTTGAGTTTAATAAGATTGAGCAGAGATGATTGGGAGGCAAATGCACCATCTTCCTGTTTCTTTTTATGTTTCAGTCCCTTCCAGCGTGGAAGACTCATCTGGAGAATGACGAAACTTCAGGTCTGTTGTCGGGCCTGAAAGGGACCCGGTACTATCTTCACCTGGTCATTACGGCATATCCAAATGACAAAAGTGAGATGATTTAATTGCAAAACGTCAAGAGCATCCTATCTTTCCACTCCAGTTTGCCCTTTCCAGAACTTTCTTTAGGTTGGGTGGCACTGGGGTGGCCGTGGACATTTTGGGGACTTGACTAAAGCAAAGCTGAGCTAACCTGGGTTCAGGAAACACAGATATGAGGTGTTGGTGGGGAATCCCTGGCCTCAGGCTGGTTCTTGATGAGTGCGACCCTATAGATGCTCTCTCTGGGGAGGGTCCTTGGGTTGCAGGGGACACAGGCCCTGGGGCTGTCTGAAGCCCACGTAGCTTGCCTTGCTGAGCTTGGGGTCCTGGTGTCCTCAGCCTCCTCCCACCACAGGCCTGGGCCTTTCTCTACCTGCAGGGCTCCCAGGCACCTTCTCTTCCAGACCCTCAAGAAGCGTCCTTGCTTTGCCGCCAGGCCCATGGCAGGCCACTCAGCATTCCCTGCCAGGGCCTGCGGGCTGACCACTCGGACTCTTGTCTGGAACTGCTACCATCGCCATGCCTGTCTGCAGACGACCTCTGTGAGTGCTTTCCTGGATATGCCTTTCCGGAACTCCCAGGAGGGCAGGCATGATGGTGGGTGGAAGGCAGTAATTCCTTTCTTTGTCTTCTAAGATTCCCTGAGAGAGGAAATTAGGAGACTTACTGCTTTTTGCTACTGTCTACATGTCTGTCCTCCTCTCTCCCCTGTGGATGCTGTGGAACCCTCCCCTACCTCACGTATGTAATGCTGACCATGTGCCAGGGTGGGAAGGCACTATTCTAAGCACTGGGCATATATTAACTCATTTAACATTTGCAAATATCTTAAGAGGTGATCTAATATCATCACCTTTCTATGAATGAAGAATCCAAGGCACAGTAGCCCAAGTGATGGGGGGCAGCCCCACTCCCCACTGTCCAGGCTCTTAAAGCCAGGGTTTACTCTGAGCAGGGCAGGCTCCCTTGCTGGTTCTGTGTTAAAATAGGACCAGCCTTTCAACAGGACCAGACAGACCCTGCCTCTCAATCCTCTAGGTTTGCTGAAGAGAACAAGCCGTACCTTCTGGAGAAGCCTCTCACGGGTGGGGAGAGGAGAGGCATGTAAGCTTTCGGGAGGAAATTAAAGCAACAGCCTAGTATTTCTCAGGCTCAGAAAGCTTTGGGAAGAGATAAATCCAAGTTGCATTTTGGAATATTGCATCGTTTAAACAGGCAGTTTCTGTGCACAGCCTTTGGTTCAGCAGATGACGTCATCATGTTCATAACCAGGCGCTGACTTTTGGATATTCTGGTTAAGGAGGGGAGAGCTCTCAGAAGCAATTTCAGCTCACGTGAGACGCGCACCCCACCACTCACCTCACACAGGAGGGCGCCTTCTGTGAGCAGCCAGGCCATCCAGAGGGCTCCCTGACTTCTTCCTCTCAGTGCAACTGAGGGCAGATTGTGTGTGATGGTTGAGTTTTTACCACTAAAGATTCACCCTGGGGGGCAGAAGTGAAATATAATGGTAACACAGCAGGGCACCTCAGGGGACTCATCAGACCATTTGCAACTTGACACCTGGAGGAGGGCAGCTCTGTAGGAGGCACAGGAGTAATTTGGGATCCAGGGACTGTGGACACCCACCTGCATGCCTGTGGGGAGGGAGTGGGCGGGAGAGGGTCTGGGGTCTCCAAGGTTGGCCTCAATGCAGATGGATGGGTACACAGGCACAAAGATCCCTCTTTTCCTTAGGGAAATTATTTTATTTCTCTTTAAAAATAAGATAAGATTTTATTGTTACAAAAGCATATATACATATTAGAAATATGTATATAAATATTTCTAAAATGTATGTAAGAAAATAGATGAACAGAAATAAAATAGAACCCCGAGTTCATACTGATCTGGCAGTGGATTTCCAGTTCGTCCTTTAATGTCTACCCTTTCCACAGACACGAACATGTCACCCAAATGGGATGGTTCTGTCCGTGCCAGTCTGTGACCTGATTTTTTCAATGATGGTCTCCAACTCTCCATGGATTTTCATCCTATCCATCGCCCATTCTGCTGCAAATTTCCCGAATAGTCCCCAAATGTCCTTCACAGCCAGTTCATCCTGACCTGGGTCCCCTCTGAGCATGCTCCTTGCACCTGGCTCATAGTTCCCTAGGTCTCCTTTATTCTGGAATATCGAGGGGCCCTGCAGGGTCCTACAGAACTTAGCTCCCTGATGTGTTTACTCCAAGGAGATGCTTTGCTTTGTACCCCTGGCGTTTCCTGGAACTGAGAGCTCATCCAAAGGCTTGGTAAGCCAGTTGAGCAAGAACACCTGCTTTCCTCACATGAGCCTGTGACCCAAAACCTCTGCACAGCCCCCTGTTGACTAGGACTGGCTCCTGGACTCAGGCTCTCTGTCTTTTTACGTTTTATGTGTGTATATATACATATATATGTTATTACCGCAGGTGGGAGAAATGAGACGTGTAAGATCTATTCAGGCCGTGCCTGAGGAGTCTATAGCCTAGATCCAAATGTCTGATCGGATACTCTTTCCTGTGATGTGTACAAATCATTTCCCTCCACAAGTTAGAGACATATTTATGAGCAGCTAAATGACAACAGCAATACTGATCTACACAACAAGGATGTTTTGAAACCCAGGCAGGGTAAAAGTTGTATGAAAATGATTTGTAAAGTAGTTCAAGTTTCTGTACAAACACAAGCTCTTGGTGATGGATGGGATGTGGGAAAATAGGGAAAGAAAGGAAATAAAACTAACTTGTGGCTATTGTGTGTTTGTGGTGTAAAATAACCCCAGTTCAACTAATTAATGTGACAGTGCTATTCATATTCATGGAACCTGTTTTTTTGTTGTTTGTTTCTAATAATAAAGGAGAAGACATAGGGCTGCTGGGCTGATATTTATTTGGGGTCCACCCTCCCCACCTCACCATACACCACCAGGTGGACAGGAGGAGAAGGTAAGCAGGGCGCACAGCAGAGTTTCATAATGTTGACTGCAAGCGGGGAGGAGGAGGAGGAAAGGAAAAAAAAAGATTTGTTTTAAAATCTGTTGTTATATTTTAGCACCAAACCAATGCCTCTTTGGCCTTGCTGTGCTCCAGCTGTGCATCCAGGCACACCCGAAACAAGGAAGAGACCGAATCAAGTCAATCCTGTTGAAGAAAGTGAAAACCCCTTGCCTGTGGGAAACGACTTCCAACTTCATCACCAGGCAGAGGTCACAGAGACCAAGGAACAGAAAGGCTCACCAGCTACATGAAGATGTTTAAACAAATGGCTTATTACATCAGTTCAAACCCCAGGACAAAGAGCAGGAAGAAAGAGATGGGGCAGAGAGCCAGTCACCTGAGTCCTGACCCCTCCCTCACTCCCACCAGCCACCAAGGCCTTTCCAAGGGTTGTGTGGTTCTGGGGGCCAGAGCTGTGGAGGGGAGACACAAAGGCAGCAGGTATGGCCACGCTGCCTGCCAGAGGGCCTGTGGAGGCGGGATTACCACGTCTGCCCATTACACCTCTGGGCACTGAGTGCCTTCCGAGTGTGTGGCGCCTCCACATAGGAAGGTCTGCTGGCCCTTCTGCACCCCCTCTGCTCAGCACACAGACAGACCACATGCTTTATTTACCCCTGTGCTTCTTCAACAACTTGCTTCTATATTCATTTACATCTTTGTTTCTCTTATTTTCTGTAGCTGAATTGATTATCTTTAAATCATATAACAAATATGCCCAGCAAGCCCACCTCAGTCCATGTCCACCCTGTCCTGAGCCAGCCTTAACCACAGACCCTTCCTCCTCCGCTATGCCTACCAGGGCTCCTCCAGCTGAAGTCCTTTCCTAACTCCTTCCTCAGAGAGTGCTCACAGTAATCCATGGTTCACCGCCTTCCTTACAGAAGGCCAGGAGATGGGGTGGTGAACACACAATACAATATACCAGTGATGTATTACAGAATTGTACACCTGAAACCTGTATAATTTTACTAATCAATGTCACCCCAATGAAATAAAGGCCAGGAGATCACAGGTGGGATATAGGTTCTCTGAATTTTGCCCCCTTATCAGTGCTGCCCATGTCACCCTTCACTTCTTGTCAAATGAGGTCTACCACCCATGGGCCTGAGTTTAGGAAGATGATATCAATCAGTTAAGCTGCCCTGGCCGGTTTGGTTCAGCGGTTAGAGCATTGGCCTGTGGTCCAGAGAGACCCGGGTTCGGTTCCCGCTAAGGGCACGTACCTCAGTTGCAGTTTGTCCCCGGCCCTGGTTGGGGTCGTGTGGGTGGCAACCACTCAATGCATCTCTCTCACATCGATGTTTCTTTCTTCTTCCTCCCTCTCTCCCTCCCGCTCTGTCTGAAGATAAATGTAAAAATGTCCTCTGGTGAGGATAAAAAAAGAAAAAAAAGAAAAAAATCAGTTGAGCTAAAAATGCTGAACTGATGAATTGTCTCTTGCTTTAAGCAATCCTTCCTTTTTTTTTAAAACTCATCTTTATTGTTGAATGTATTACAGATGTCCCCCACATTTTCCCCCATTGACCCTCTCCTCCCTAATCCCGCCTCCCTCCTGCCTTCCCCACACTACTGTCGGTGTCCATTGGTTATGCATATATGCATAGAAGTTCTTGCTTCCCTCGCCTCTTCCCTTTGAGGTTCATCAGTCTAACAACCAATTTGTACTTCTTAATTCCTTCATCTTTTTCACCCATCCTCCCAACCTCCCTCCCATCTGCCAACCAACAAAAAGTTCTCTGTATGTAGGAGTCTGTTTCTGTTCTGCTTGCTCATTTTGTTTGTAGATTCAATTGTTGATAGATATGTATTAATTGCCATTTTATTGTTCATATTTTTGTTCTTCTTCTCCTTCAAGAAGACCCTTCAACATTTCATATAATACTGGTTTGGTGGTGATGAACTCCTTTAGCTTCTTCTTGTCTGGGAAACTCTTGATATGTCATTGATTCTAAATGATAGCTTTGCAGGATAGAGTAATCTTGGTTGTAGGTCGTTGCTTTTCATCACCTTGAACATCTCTTGCCGCTCCTTTCTGGCCTGCAAAGTTTCTTTTGAGAAATCAGCTGACAGTCTTATGGGAGCTCCTTTGTAGGTAATGAACTGCTTTTCTCTTGTTGCTTTTAAGATTCTCTTTGTCTTTAACCTTTGGCATTTTGATGATGATGTGTCTTGGTGTGAATCTCTTTGGGTTCATCTTGTTTGGGACTCTCCGTTCTTCCTGGACTTGTATGTCTGTTTCCCTCACCAAGTTAGGGAAGTTTTCTGTCATTATTGTTTCAAATAGGTTTTCAATTTCTTGCTCTCTCTCTTCTTCTGGCAGCCCTATGATGCAAATGTTGGCATGCTTGAAGTTGTCCCAGAGGCTCCTTATACTGTCCTCATTTTTTTGGATTCTTTTTTCTTTTTGCTGTTCTGATTGTTGTTGTTTGTTTTGCTTCCTTATATTCCAAATCAATGGTTGCTTCTTGGCTTTACCTACTCTACTATTGATTCCCTGTAAATTATTTATTTCAGTTAGCGCATACTTCATTTCTGACTAGTACTTTTTTATGTTGCTGATGTTCTCACTAAGTTCCTTGGAGGTCTCCTTAAGTTCTTTGAAGGTCTCACTAAGTTCCTTGAGCAACTTTATAACTAGTGTTTTGAACTCTGCATCTGATTGATTACTTATCTCCATTTTGCTTAGTTCCTTTCCTGGAGTTTTGTTCTTTTCTTTCATTTGGGACATGTTTCTTTGTCTCCTCATTTTGGCTGCTTCTCTGTGATTGTTTCTATGTATTAGGTAGAGTTTCTATGTCTCCTAGGCTTCATAGGGTGGCCTATTGTTATAGGTGTCCTATAGGATCCAGTGGCACAGCCTCCCTGATCACCCAAGTTGGGCCCTCGAGGTGCACCCCTAGTGTGGACTGTATACCCGTCTGTTGTAATTGAGTCTTAATTGCTGTTGGCACGTCAATGGGAGGGATTTACTCAGGCTGATCAGCTGCAAGGACTGGCTGTGCCCACTGACCACTGGCCTCTGACTACCTTGGAGGGTCAGCTGTGTAGGGGCCAACCACACATAGCAAGACTTACTTCAGCAGGCCTCTGGTACCCACTGAGTCCACTCATTGAGTGGGTCACTTGTGGAGGACATTGGGTGGTGGTGTTTTGATGTGGTCTGAAGCCTTCCACTGAGTGTGCTGGCTCTGGGGCAGGGTCAGCCACTGCCTGTGTTCTATCCAGGATCACTTGACATAAGCTACAAAATGATCTGCCAATGGCTGCTTCTTGTGCTGGGCTTGGAGGTGCCCAGGAAAAGCCAAGTTGTGAATCAAGGCTGGCTGCTTCTAGTGCCAGGCCTGGGGCCACTTAATGAGAGGTATGGGGCTCACTAAGACCAGATGCTGCTTGTTTGAGAGATTTTAGGAAACTCTGAAGCAGGATCCAAGACAGGCCAATCCTATGGTAAAGCCTTTGGAAACAGCTTTGGTGGGCCCAAAAGTTGGGTGGGGCAGGGCTTCAGGGAATCACCAGGATGGGGCAAACAGTGTGAGCCAGGTTGCTGGAGTACCAGATATGACGCCCTCTGCCACCCCAGGGAAGGGCTCACCAAAGGAACAAAGGCCTCCACCAGAACGTCTGTCTGAGAGAAAACTGCCTCTCCAGTCCTTGTCCCGAGGCCAAACAGCTCAGTTCTTCCCTATATGTCTGGTGCCTTTCAAGCTGCCTCCCCTCCGAGCTGGAGTTCAGAGGGAACAAGTTTGAGTAAGTCCATGCTCGAGCCCTTTAAGAGGAGCTGCCTGAAACTCCAGAAGCCTCAGCCTCCCTCAGCCTCAGTTCCCGCTGGTTTTTACAGCCAGATGTTATGGGGATTTCTCTTCCTGGCACTGGAACCCTGAGCTGGGAGCCTGGTGTGGGATGGGGATCTCTCACTTCTCAGGGAGGACCTTCCCAGGAAGGACATGGGTATAGGACCAGCCTGTCAGAGCCTCTGCCCCTCCTACCAGTCTTGATGTGGCTTCTTTAATTTCATAGTTGCAGGATTCCATTCAGCTCAGTTTCAGGCAGTTCTGAATGATAGTTGTTCTGTAGTTTAGTTGTAATTTTGATGTGGTTGTGGGAGGAGGCAATACCGTGTTTACCTACGCCTCCATCTTGACTGGAAGTCTCTAAGCAATCCTTCCTTAAAATGCCAACACTAATACATTTTTGGGAGATTATGAAAACCTACCCAGGAAACATATTTCTTAAGTAGGAGGAACTGTTGATTGCCTATCCACAGCCCTTCCCCCTTCTTCCAAGCAGCAGAATGCCAAGATAGCATAGGTAGAGAAGAGACAATGTTCTTAAGAAAGAGAACACCCACCCCCAAGTCAGGTCTGAGCCAGTCATCAAGCCCATGAGTCAGGGAGTGAGGGGCTTGGCTGCAGTCCTGGGAAGCATTGCAGTGGTAAGTAAGAAAGGGGGGGGGGGTCTAGGGTGGGAGAGGCTCCTTGGGCAGCAACAGTATTCTCAAATAAGAAAGAGGCTCAGAGGGAAAGGTAATCTACCCCATTCCCAATCCCCCCCCACAACACACTACATGTCCACAGACCACACACAGCACACATACATGTATATACAACAGCACAATATATACCACACAGACTACAATACAAATAATATATACATGTGCACAGACCACATACACAGCACACATGCATGTACACACACCACAATACCACACAGACCACATACAACACACAAAAGCACACCACACACAATGCAACCACTCAAAATGTACACCACACAAAAAACACATGCACACACAATACACACCACACAGATCACACATACATACAACACATACACGCACATAGATAGATGCACCCTTCCATTCCTCCTGCTTTGGATGCTGTCCACTGAAGCTGTGTGTGGAGGCTTCACTGCCATGTGGATACCCTGAGGAGACAGCCCAGAGCCGCACAGATGCTGCCCCCACTCCAGATGCTATTGGTCTTCTGGATTAAACAATTCTGGGCCCACCTGCCGCTACACTTCCTGTTCTATAAGAAAAGAAAGCTCTATTTCCTAAGTAATATTTTAGTCACGTATTCTATTTGCAGCTGAAATCTGCCTAACAGATCTGTGAACAGATTATAAGTTTGGAGGACTATGTCTTATACATTTTTTAATCGTTTTACTGAACCTAATGGATTGACTTTTCCAAATTAGATGTTAATGACATGTTGGTTGAGTAGGTAAGTGAAAGAGAGAGTATGACAGGGATGATGCCAGGGAGTGGAAAAAGATCACCTATGCATGATGCCACAGGAGAAAAATAATAATAATAACAATTATTATTGTTATAATAATATAATAATATATAATATAATATAATAATAATATAATAATATATATAATATAATATATATATTATAATATATAATATATAATATATAATAATATATATAATATATATAAGAATATAATAATAATAACAATTATATATATATATAACCACTCATATAAATCCTTCACACTTATCAATTTGTTTGATTTTCACAATAATCCTATGAGATAGGTGCTATGATTACCATCGCCATTTAATATATGAGGATACAGACTCTGGTGTAAAATGAAAGGGAATGCCAAAACACTTAATAATCAAGAAAAATGTCTTATTATAGTATTTTAAAAATCAAAATTAACACAAAACTTATGATGAAGATGAACCAAATATTAAAATTTTAGATAAAGACAGGATTTGACCCTGCACTTCTACAATCTGGCCTCACTTCCCTCACCCTTATGACATAAAACATTATTTACCCAAAATGGAGGTCTGCCAGTTGCTAATATGACTTTTAAAAAATACTGCATTAAAATATTATGTATTGATTATTGAGTTTTTAGTGCCTTCTTATATTTTGTGTCCAAGTTGAGTGCCTCCTTTCCTCACCCTGGTCCTGCTCTGAGCGGTCAGCCAGGATTTGTCACAGATGGCCTAATCCTAGCCCTGCGCTCTCAAGCAGTGGACTCACCTTTCTTTAAGAGGAGTGGAGGAAAAGGAGCACTGGGTCATCTTTGAGGTGGTCCCCATTGTCCCAGAAGGCTTTGGGAGGTGAGGAAAGCATTTATTTGTCTGCACTGGATAATCTGAAAAATACATCTTTACATGGCCTGCATTATACTCATTTAAAGAAAAAAAATTTTCTTTTTACTATGCTCATTTTAAAGATTTGGAAACAGATTCAGTGACATTAAGCAGTTTGCCTCAGTTTACACAGCTAGTAAGTGGTTGGGCCAGGGTTTGACCCCAAACTCTGCATTAGAACCAAGATATTTCCATGACTCCCAAGAGTTTTTGTAGCATGTGGTAAGTGTATTTAGTGTAGTCAGCTGAAACTAGACAAATGCAGGTCTGGAATACATATTTTACCCTGCAAAGAAGCCAAAGATACACAGATGGGGTAAACAGAGGCACAAGCAGAGCCCTGTGGGCGGGAGGGGAGGAAGGGACTAGCAGAGGAAAGAAGAAAGGGTGAAGAGATGCAGTGATGAGGGGAACAGATTAGAAAATGCAGAGGAAGCCCCAAAGGTGTGCTTTAATTAGCACAGAATTTAGAACTGACTGTATAATTGCATTGTTCGATCTTAGTAACAATCCCATGAAGTACAGAGAATAGATAGCACAGGTGAGAAATGTCAGCTGGTTGCTAAGTGACTTGCTTGCCCAAGGTCACGCATTCTCAGTTGTGATGCTGAGACCTGCTGGGAGGAGAGCCCAGTGCTCTCAGCTCCACTTCTGCTGCTCTTTCTAGTTTATCAGATGAGTGCATCTGGGAAAGAGCAGGGTTGGGAATACCTGTTCATCAGAGGCTCCGTCTCCAGCCTGAAGCGCAGGCCATTGCCGGGGTGGGTGGGTGGGTGGGGGGCGTGGGTTGCGGGGGGGGCGGCAGACAGTGATGAAACGCAAATCACATCACCTCATATGAAAAGACATCCCCGTGGCGCACCATCCCCACTTTCTTTAAAGCTCAGCTCACTGAGCTGTGGCTTCTCAGAGCTTCTAGAAATCGCCCCTCCCAGCCTTGGCTTCTCCTATTTGACCTTCTGCCACATCCCTATATCAGAGGGTATATCTGTTTTCCCTATGAATGTTAAAGTCCTTTGAGGGCTGAGGAGAGATTCCGATGATATGAATAGCAAGAACTTGCTGTCTCCCGGGCCTTGAGGTTGGGTAACTTGCCCTAAATCACTCCTCAGGCAAGAGCAGAGCCAGCGCGCATGCTCAGAACCAGGCTGCCTCGTCTGTCCAAGACTTCCCGGCTCCAGGCTCTTCGGGTTGGGAACCCGACCGTCTCCACCCCAACAGCTCGGGGTCTGCACCCCAACAGCTCCCGGTCTGCACTAACGTGGCTTCACTGTCCCACTGTTTTCTTCAAGGTAAGTTTACTATTGCAGGAAACTTTTCCCCAGAAAGCTGCAAATTGCGTTCTCTTTCCAAAATGTTACTGAAAGACCCATCAACTTTTCGATAGAAATCATCAAAGATCTTTTATACCCCAAGACTTTTTCAGCCCTGCCTCAAAATCATGGCGGTGCTGTGTCCAGCCATCCTGCACGACTGCACTGGGGGCTCACTCGGCCCGGTCAGGCCCGTCGGCTGCAAGCCACCGCGAACCGGACTTCAGATCCAATAAAGATGATGGGGTGGCCTCCTCCCTCAGCACAGTGAGAGTAAACACAGCTTTGTCTGCTTATCAACAGATTGTCTGGGTGATTTCTGGGGGGAGATGGAATTTGATAACAGAAAGAAAAGAGATGAAAGAAAGAAATGTGATAATAGGGCCATTTCACTAGGGACAGGTAATCATATCATGCAGTTGGAGTGACATTCTAGGGCCCATTGCCAACATGGTACATGGAACTTCCTTGTATGTACAGCAGGAAAATGGCAGTCAGCTACAAGTAGCTCCCAGGTTAAATGAGCTGCTCTCATGTGACCTGTGAAGGAAAGTTGCAAACTTGATTCCGCCCCCCCCCCCCCCCCCCCCACCAAGTAGAAGGGAAAGTTACATTTGCTAAAAAACAGTCTTTTAATTCCTTTCTGTCTCCTTTTAGGAAAAGGTTCAGTTCTTCAGATTCCACAGCTCCCATCTCATTTCCTTTCCCAAGACGGCATCTGGGACAGGGGTGCTTGCTGAGCTCTTGGGGCTGCATCCAGCTCCCCGATGGCCTCTCAGCAATAGACACTGCTCAGTCAGCTGGCATATGCTGCCAATGGTCCTTCCGGCTCATCTGGGCCAGGCGCTGCTCCCTGCCAGCCTTGCCCTATGTCCATCTCCAAGGAACGAAGTCTGACCAGGACTCCCATTCGCTCCCCAGCAGGGGAGTCCACTCTCGGGTCTTGGCCTGCAGAGTCCAAGCTTCTCCCTCACAGGAGCCCACCCTGGGGTGTCCTCTGACATACGAGCTGCCATCTGCACCCTCACACGGTCCACATCAGTGTGTAACCTTCTATTCACTTGTCCTTTCCTGCCCACTTTGGCATTCATTGCACACAAGTGGGGGCATCTGTGTTGGATCAAGGACACCCAGAAGTTCTCTGCCCCGAATCCTATGTGGAAGTAGGACAAAAGACCTACTCTCAGTGTCCCTTCAACCTATTCACATGTCAACCCTCCTCCAAAATGTCAGCCAGAAAAGCGAAGTGGGGGCCTGTATTACTGTCTCAGGGCTGCCCCAATAGAATACCTCAGACTGGGGGCTTCATGTACAGAAATCTATCTTCTCACAGTTCTGGAGACTGTAAGTTAAAGATCAAGGTGTCAGCAGGGCCTCTCTCCTTGGCTTACAGGTGACCGTCTTCCCCCTGTGTCTTCACATGGTCTTCCTACTGTACCAGTCTGTGTCCTAAATGCCTCTTCTCACAAAGACACCAGTCATATAGGACTAGGGCCCACCCATATAACCTCATTGTATCTTAATTACTTCTTCAAGGGCCCTATCTCCAAATATAGTGATGTTCCAAGGTACAGGGGTTAAGACTCCAACATATGAAATTTGGGGGTATGGGGAGAACACAATTCAACCCATCACAGTGCCCTCTGCTATTTCCTATTTGCTCTGTTCTAGTTTCTGTACAATCTCCACGGGCCAAAGCCCCAATGGTCCCCCTCTTTTTCCTTTCTAGATGGGTGTTTTCTTATCATTTCCTTTTTTTGATTCCCCTTCTCCCCTTCCACAATGGCAAAGTTAAAGCTGTTGGACATGGCTTACAGGGGAAATAAATGAGGAATTCATTAGCTTAATATTTTTCAGTCTTATTTTTTTTTACATCTATGTGGAGTTTTATGATACCTATGGGTAAGCCTGGCAAAGTGGTTGAGGAAAGGAGGTTAATAAAAATCAGCTTGCAGGAGAACAGCAGGGCTCTTGAGCGCAGATATGATTCGAGAAAAGGCAGGTGAGTGTGACGGTCACCAGGGCTCCTGGGAACCGTGGGGCTGCTTGCTCAGCCTGCCCTGCTGGGCCTCTGCAGCAGGTGTACAAGTGCGGGAGGAAAGACTCTGTGCCCTCTGAGAATTTGCCGCCTGAGTCTGTAACCATTTGGACCTCTGTAAAAGACAAAACCTAAAAGAGGGAGACTCTCCCCCAATTGGAGATCCCCCCTGGGGCTCTCAGAGATTCTAGAACAGGGGGAGGACTTCCACATGGGGCCAAGATTCTGCAGTGACAAAATGGGATTAGCAAACTAACAAAAATTCAGATCTCAGGGATATTATGGGCTCTTTTGTACCTTAGGCTGTGAGGGCTAGGAATACCCAATTTCTTTTCACTGAATTGAGAAAAAAAAGGATACCTGGTTAATTGACAATATTTTCATGGCCATTTATTCTTTAATAACCAGGTTTAAGAACATTTACCACATAACTTTTGACCTACTATCCCTTTCAACTTTAATGAAATGTGTTTCTTATATGCAATTTTTATAATTTTACTTTTTATAGTATTTGATGATGAGCATGAAAGCAGCTGAACTTTCTTTAGATTTTCAAGGTATCTGATTGAGTTTATCAGCTTCTTTCTCATAGCTTTTTTACTGCCCCCTGAATGATTAGACATTGCTTTCATAATTGTGCGAGCACGAAGTGATAATGAAACACTCCTAATCAGAAAGTGGCTGAACAGACGTGCAGAAATGATTGCTGGTTTAATCACTGAGTAACGAAGGACTGACAGCTCCCCCTAGTGCAATTACAGGGTATGTTTATTCTAGCTAAGTTGGGAACCCCATTAAACCACCACAAAGTCAGGGTTTAAACCACATTTTACTCCATATTTTCACAAGTAAAATAAAAAACTGTAAGTGAAAATTCTAATTATCAGTTAGAAATAAGTTAAACACTATATAAATTATTCTTTTTGTAACTGAAAGACTTTATAATATAGTGCATTTATTTAAATTGTCTTAAATCTGAAAAGACACAGGTAAAAGTTAATTTTATTATCTCAGGACAATCATTCATATTGACTTATCAAAACATGAGCATAGGATTTATTAGAATAGCAGATATTGATATACTAATGGTAAGACCAAAATATTTTTGACTAGATTTTCATGAGAAATTAGAAATAAAGTTAAGTAACTATCACTAATAAATTTGGGGAAAATTATAAAGTACCAAGAAAGAAACACATATTTAATTTTTCTTTTCAAAATGTTCTTCAAGTGTGAACAATGCTGAGTAGAAATTGGTGACATTTTTGCTTAATTGTTTCATTCATCTAAATAGAAAATTATTCTGCATAATTCTAAGTTAATGTGCAACAAAAGAGAAAAGATTCCCTGAAGATGTTGAAAATTAAACTGAAAAGACCCAAAGGCTAAAATTATATGGAGCTATGGAGCCACAAATTGTACAGAGAAAAAAAAAATCAATAAAATTTGATCATTTGATGGAAAAAGCTTGACAAGAAATAATTTCTTTCAGACCTTACTAGTCATTGAATATGAACATGTGTTAATGATATTCATTCACAATTTAATTGCATTCACTTATCAGGTTAGAAGCAAGCTACTATTAAATGAAATCTAAAAATGTAAGCCATATATAGTTGGTTAACATTTAATATTAACCCACTATTTTTTTTTTGAAGTCAATAAAGTTAATGAAGAGAAGACCAAGCTCAAAACTAAAAAGGTGAAACTTTCAAAATTGTTTTGGGTTTTCAGGGAGAAATACAAATCTAATAATCCATGGTTAGTTACAGAGTTTCTAATATAAACATCCAGAAAAATGAGTTTCAAAGCAATTAGTTTTCATTAACAAAACTTATTGGGTCAAAACAAAAAAGACCCAAACATCTTATTGTGTGTAATTTCTGGGATGGATCTAAATTTGGAGTCCTGGTTATGTCCAGCAGTGGTTATCTGGTCCTATTTACCCTCCCCAAGTCTGTTAAAATGCACTTGTCCTGACCACAGAAATGCAAGGGCATGAGAAGAGCTCAAGTTTATGGCTCAAGAGTTAATCACCCATTTGCCTGCCTTTAAAACCCTCTGTGCCTCCTTGATGACCTTGGTGCTTTTATTCTGGTTTTTTTGTTTGTTTGTTTTGTTTTTCATTTTCTTCTTCTCTACCAATATATATTCTCTCAAAAACTTAGCTATAAGGACAAAAAAAGGAAGCATGTTTTCCAAAAGTAGCATCTTTCCAATTGTTATAAGTTAGACTATGTTGCCATAATATGATGATTGTTAAGATTAAGATGAAAAGACAAGAGAGTGCTTGTGATTCCAACAGTCTGGGTATAGATACCCTGACCAATTTGTCTGATTACATGAACAAAATACGCTAGGCTACAAAATAATTATAACACACTGAAAAACCAACAAGAAATTAATGTATACATACAGACCAAAAAACCAACAAGAAATTAATGTATACATACAGACCGAAAGCTAAGTGAAAGTAGAAACTGAAATAGAAAGTAGATAGGAGATAGGTTTTAGCCCTGAACACATTTCCCAAACCTGGTGCCTTGGTCTTTGGTTTTCATGGCTGGTCCAAGAAGACTCTAATAGGAGACCCCCTTCCATTACTCTGGAACCTCAAATGGTTTCCCTCTTGGACTAAACATACTGATCCCTATCCCCAGAGGACAGCAAAGCCAATTGCCGAGCTTAAGTTCTTGGACTAGAAAGGGAATAAATGTTAACACTTATCACTATGAAGTGGCCTTATGCAAGTTTGCTCCTTGAATTCACTCAGATTTGGTAGTCCAGAACTTTTCTGAATCATAATTTAGTTTACAGAAGTCCAGGGTTGTTGGTGCCCTGAGATAACTGGCAAAAGCAGACCAAAGTTATCTTTGATGCATTTACCTTCAACTGAGCCTTCAAATAATCCCTTCATATAAAATCCAAGAACTATGAACTCAATGTTAAAAATAACAAAATACACAAGGAATCAAGGCACTATGATTGAAAGACAGCAAAAACAAAGCCAGCACAATCATACTTACAAAGATTGCAGGTATTGGGATGATCAGATACAGAATATAAAAGAAGAATGTTTAATATGTTTTAAAGAAATAACAGTGAGAGCTTAAAATAAAAAATAGGTTTTAAAGAAACAGTAATTTCTAGACAAAAAGTGTGCAATAAATGACATGAAAACAGTTGAATAAATAGAGAATTATGTACAGATGAAAGCTAATTCTGACGAAATTATTCAGTTAGCACCTGAGAACAACTGATAGAATATATAACGAGATATGGAGGCTAGAAGGAAAAATTCACTATAAGAATGGCTCAAAGGCAATATTTGAGGGGATAATTACTGTGGATTTTTCATAACTGATAAAAAATTCCAATTCACAGATTAAACCCCAAAATTTCCAAATACAATGAAAAGAAAATAAGAAACTCACATTTAGTTGTATCAGTGAGACAAAGAGATCTTTTTAAAAACTAGAAAGAGGAGAAGCGGTCAAGATGGCGGCGTAGGTAAACGCTATCGCGTCCTCCCACAACCACATCAAAGTTACAACTAAACTGCAGAACAACCATCATTCAAAACCCCCTGAAATCAAGCTGAATGGAAGTCCTACAACTACGAAATTGAAGAAGCCGCATGGAGACTGGTAGGAGGGCGGAGGCGCCACGGGCTGGTCCCACACCCACGAGTGGCGGAAAAAATTAGGAGGACACCTCGGCTGGGAAGGTCCTCCCTGAGGACTGAGGGGTCCCCGTCCCACACCAGGCACCCAGCTCAGAGTTTCAGTGCCAGGAAGAGAATCCCCATAACTTCTGGCTGGAAAAACCAGCGGGAACTGAGGCTGAGGCAGCTGGAGCCCCCGGCAGCTCCTCTTAAAGGGCCCACACACGGACTTACTCGGACTCCCACCCTCCAGGCTCCAGCGTGCGGGAGGGAGCCTGAAAGGCACCAGAGTCATATGGGGAAGAACTGAGCTGTTTGGCATTGGAGCGAGGGCTGGAGAGGCAGCTTTCTCCTGGACAGACGTGCTATCAGAGGCTTTTGTTCCTTTGGTGAGCCCTTCCCTGGGCCTGCAGACGCCACCATATCTGGGACTCCAGCTACCTGACTCACACTGTTGGCCCCGCCCTGGTTATTCCCTGAGGCCCCGCCCCACCCAACTTTCAGGCCCACCCAAGCTGTTGCCAGTTGCTTTACCATAGGATTGGCCTGTCTTGGATCCTGCTTCAGCTTTTCCTAAAGTCCTTCAAACAAGCAGCATCTGGTCTCAGCTAGCCCCATACCTCTCGCTAAGTAATACATAGAAACAAACACAGGGATGCAGCCAAAATGAGGAGACAAAGAAACAGGTCCCAAATGAAAGAACAGAACAAAACTCCAGGAAAAGAACTAAGTGAAATGGAGTTAAGCAACCTAACAGATGCTGAGTTCAAAATACTGCTTATAAGGATGCTCAGTGGACTTAGTGAGGACCTCAAGAGCATAAAAAAGGACCAGTCTGAAATGAAGGATGCACTAACTGAAATAAAGAATAGTTTACACAGATGCAATAGTAGAGTAGGTAAAGCCAAGAAGCAAACCGTCTATTTGGAATATAAGGAAGCAAAAAACACCCAATCAGAACAGCAAAAAGAAAAAAGAATCCAAAGAAATGAGGATAGTGTAAGGAGCCTCTGGGACAACTTCAAGCGTGCCAACATTCGCATCTTGGGGGTGCCAGAAGAAGAGAGAGAACAAGAAATCGAAAACCTATTTGAAACAATAATGGCAGAAAACTCTCCTAACTTGGTGAAGGAAACAGACATGCAAGTCCAGGAAGCACAGAGAGTCCCAAACAAGATGAACCCCAAGATGCCCACACCAAGACACATCATTATCAAAATGCAAAAGGTTCAAGACAAAGAGAGAATCTTAAAAGCAGCAAGAGAAAAGAAGTTAGTTACCTACAAGGGAGTTCCCATCAGACTGTCAGCTGATTTCTCAAAAGAAACTTTGCAGGCCAGAAGGGAGTGGCAAGAAATATTCAGAGTGATGAAAAGCAGGAACCTACAACGAAGATTACTCTATCCTGCAAAGCTGTCATTTAGAATCGATGGCCATATAAAGAGTTTCCCAGACAAAAAAAAGCTAAAGGAGTTCATCACCACCAAACCATTCTTATATGAAATGTTGAAGGGTCTTCTTGAAGAAAAAGATAAAAAAATATGAACAAACAAAATGGCAATAAATACATAGCTATCAACAATTGAATCTACAAACAAAATGAACAAGCAGAACAAAGACATTCTCATAGATACAGAGAACTTTTTTGGGAAACAGATGGGTGGGGGCTGGGGGGAGGGGTGAAAAAGGTGAAGGGATTAAGAAGTACAAATTGCTTGTTAGACTGACAAACCTCAAAGGGAAGGGGGGTTGGGGGGTGGGAAGAAATAAACCAAAGAACTTATTTGTATATATGCATAACCAATGGACACAGACAACAGTGTGGGGAAAGGCAGGAGGGGGGCAGGAATGGGAAGGAGGGGGGCAAGGGGGGGGAAATGAGGAGCATTTGTAATACATTCAACAATAAAGATAAATTATAAAAAAATGAAAAAATAAATTGACATCTTTTTAAAAAATAAATAAAAAATAAAAACTAGAGAGAAAGCAGATTAACTACAATCGAATGACATTTAGTTTGAGATCTGATTTATTACTAACAGTTGGGAGGCCCAGGACAGTGAAAGAGGACTTTTAGTGTGCTAGGACAAAACAGATGTCAGCTTAGAATTGTATTCTTAGCAAAAAATATCTATCAAGAATGAAAATAATTTTCAAAACAATAAAAACATTTCTAGCCATCAACCTTCGTTAAGAAAATTCTGAAGGGTGTATTTCATGAAGAGGAAAGTGATTCTAAATGTAGATCTGAAGTGGGAGAAGAAATGCTGAGAAAGGATAAATCTGTGGAAGCACTGACTATATAAAATAATATTAAAAATATATTAAAAAAAAACAAGGACGAAAAATGTACTACAAAAGGAGTAATCCCACCAACAGTGTGTAAGAGTTCCCTTTTCTCCACATCCTCGCCAACACATGTTCTTTGTTAAGATAATAAAAATTTGATAATAAAAATTCTCACAGGTGTGAGTTGGTAACTCATTGTGGTTTTGATGTGCAGTTCCCTGAAGATTAGTGATACTGAGCATCTTTTCATATATCTCTTGGCCATCTATATGTCTTCTTTGAAAAAATGTCTTTTTTCATGTGCATCTACTATGAAAAACAGTATGAAGATTTTTAAAAAAACTAAAAATAGATTTACCACATAACCCAGCAATTCCACTTCTGGGTACTTATCCAAAGAAAACAAAAATTAATTTAAATATATGTATGTACCCCTATATTCATTGCAGCATTATTTATAATAGCCAAGATATGGAAGCAACCTAGGTATCCATCAACAGATGAGTGGATAAAGAAGAAGTGGTACATATATAGACAATGGGATATTATGCAGCAATAAAAAAGAACGAAATCTGCAAATCTGCCCTGGCCGGTTTGGCTCAGCGGTTAAAGCGTCAGCCCATGGACCAGTGAGTCTTGGGTTCAATTCCAGTCAAGGGCACATATCTCATTTGTGATTTGTCCTCAGCCCTGGACTGGGTCGTGAGAGAGGCAATCAGTTGATGTGTCCCTCTCATGTTGATGTTTTTCTCTCTCTCCCTCCCTCCCACTCTATCTGAAGATAAATAGAAAAATATCCTTGGGTGAGGATTAAAAAAAAAAGAATGAAATCTTACCTTTTGGGACAACATGGATGGATCCAGAAGGTATTATGCTATCTGAAATAAATCAGATGGAGAAAGATAAATACTGTATAATTTTACTATATGTGAAATCTAAAAAAAAAAAATCCAAAACAAATGAACAAACAAAACAAAAACAGACTCATAGAAATAGAGACTAAAGGGGTGGTTGCTGGAGGGGGGGGGATGGGTGAAAAATGTGAAAGGGGGATATAGTCAATAATATTGTTTGCATGGTGACAATGATTACTAGAATTAGTTGGGTGATCACATTGTAAGGTATCAAAATATTGAATCACTATATTGTACACTAGAAGCTAATATACAGTGGAACCTTGGTTCTTGAACTTAATTCGTTTCAGAAGGCTGTTTGAGAAGTGATTTGTTCAAAAACTGAATCATTTTTTTCCCATTAGACATAATGTAAATGGAATTAATCCATTCCAGATCCCCAAAAGATTCAGTTTTCACCTTTCTTATATACAGTACATGTCTAATGTATTGTTTAATCTGTAAATAAACACTTATTTTCTTAAATTTATCAAACCACCCCCTACCAGCCTTAAAGGAATTTTTCATATATCAGTGCCTCCAAAATGCTGTCATTGGCCAACTGCTTTTCCTTTATCCAAATCAACAACAATTTTTCTACTTGTGATTGTTGTTTTGTGAGCACTTTCACACCCTTAGCAATATTAGCGCTCTTGATGGTCTCTTTATGTTTTAAAATTGTGCTAATCATGGATTTCACCAGCAACAAAAGTATTCCCTTCTTTGCTGCCTGAGAGATGCTTTTTGTCTTGCTGAGGTGTCAGCATGAAAGGGTTGTCAGGTGGAAAACCAAAGTTTTGTTCCATAGCCCAGTCTTTTTTTTTTCGTAAACAACTTGGTCAAGAACTGAATTGTTCAAGATGGGAAGCATTCGAGAACTGAGGTTTGACTGTACTAATATTATATACCAACTATACTTAAATATAAAAAAAGAGAAATAAATTGTTTTTAAAAGGAGGAGTAATCAAAGTTATAATGTTCCAGATTTCTTATATAATTTAAGAAAGTTATAAAGATACTAATTCTAAACTTGATTAAGTTAAATAACATGCCAAAATTTTGGGGGTGACTACTGTATGCCACCTAAATGTCAAAGGCTCCAAAATTTAAATCTTCAGTCCAGACCTCTGCTCTGAACTCCAGGCTCATATACCAAACTGTTTTCTTGATAGTTCCACTTGGATGTCTATTAGACAATTCAAACTCACCACATCCTAAAGGTAATTCCTTATCTGCCCCCCCCCCCAACAGAAAAAAACAAAACAAAAACCCTCTGTCATAATTGCAAGCTTTCCAGTCTCATTTCATTGAAACTCTATCTTTCCAGTTGCTCAATACAGAAAAAAAAAAAGTCTCTTTCTCAATCCATCAGGAAGTGTGGATGACTCTATGTTAAAACTGTTTCCAGACCACATCCCACCACTTACCACTGCTAACATCCTGCTCTGAGAAAAACTTGCTGGGATGTTTGTTGAGATTTATCAAATTACAGAGCATTTGGGGGGCAATTTACATTTTAACAATGTTGAATCCTTCAACTAATGAAAATCATTTCCTCTTAGCAATGTTTTATGGTTTTTAATGTACAATTCTTATACATCTTTTATCAAATTTATCCTTAGGTATTTCATATTCTTGATGCTTTATTAATGATGTCTTTTGTTTAACTTAAATGTATAACTGTTTGTTGCCAGGATATAGAAAAAAACAATTTTTGTGCATTGATATTGTATCCTGGAACTTTGGTAAATTCACTCATTGGTTATTTTAGGTTTATATAGTCTGTAGAATTTGTGAATAAAGACTGCTTCCCTTCTTCCTTTCTGATCTAGATTTTTCTTTCTTTCCCCTGTTTTATTGTATTGGCTAGGACCTCGAGTTCAGTGTTGAATACAAGTGGTGACAGTGGACATTTTCCTTCTTACTGATCTTAGGGGGAAATTATTTAGTCTTTAACCGTTGAGTATAATGTTAGCTACAAATGTTTTCTAGATGCTCCTTATCGGGTTAAGGAGGTTTCCTTCTATTTCTAGTTTGTACAGAGTTTTTATCAGGAATGGATGTTGAGTTTTGTTAAGTGAACTTTCTGCATCTATTGAGATGATTATGTAGTTTTTCTTTTTTAGTTTGATAATATATGAATTATACTGATTGATTTTCATATGTTAGATTAACCTTGCACTTCTGCAGTGGACATATTGCATAATCCTTTTTATAAATTGCTTAATTAAATTTGCTACACTTTATTGAGAAGTTTTACATCTATGTTCTTGAGGGATCTTGGTCTATAGTTTTCTGTCCTGTAATACTTTTGTCTGGTTTTGGTATCTATGAGTAATGCTGGCCTCATAGAGTGAGTGGTTAAGTATTCCCTCCTCTACAGTTTCATTGAAGAGTTTATGTAGAATTGGTATTATTTGCTCCTTAAATGTTTTTTATTTTATATAAATTTTATTGATTCTTAGAGAGAGAGAAACATCGATGTGAGAGAGAAACATCCATTGAGCCGTTGCCTCCTGCATGAGTCCCGACGGGATCCAAATGGAAACCTGGGTATGTGCCCTGACCAGGAATCAAACCGACCACCCTTTGGTGTACTAGACCATGCTCCAGACAACTGAGCCACACTGGCCGGGGCTGTTCTTCAAATGTTTGCTGAATTTTAACCGGAGAGGTGAGCACTGTATGAAGAAAGAGCTCTGCAGGTCTGCAAGGAGGATCCCTCCAGCCTGCAGCTGAGTCGTATATTTTTCTGCTTCTTTGCCTACCTACCATTTTCTGATAGGATAATACTAAGATTGTGAATTTTACCTTATTAGAGTCCATATATTTTGTGTTACTATAAATATTTTTGAGCTTTGTTCTGGAATGCCATTTATTTCCTTCAAAGGGTTGGGTCCTTTTATGATTTGCTTTTAAGCTTTGTTGGTGGGGTCCAAGCAGAGCTCATTTTAAAGTTGTTCCACTAATGAGGCAATGCCACACGAGCACTCCACTTGATATAGTATAAATTACAAGGTGTTTCCACTCTGGAACACAAACTAGTGCTGGTCCTATGAGTTGAAGCAGCTGTTCTCTACAAACCGGTTAGGTCATTCTTTTCCTGGCTCTGGGGGCGTCATCACATGCCCACATTGATCAGTATCAGCTGCAAACTGAAGAGGGCCCTGTTGCAGATCTTGAGAGCTTTCTCATTATGGAGCTCTCACTTCTCTCGTTCTCTGCCCTTAAACTCCAGCTCCTTTGGCCTCCCCATACTCCCAGCATCATCTCCTGAACTCAGGAAAGCTGCCCAGCTATTCCTGTTGCTCTTTTCTTCAGGCAGTAAGCAGGCGATGGTAGCGCTCCCTTGTTTGTTTCTCCCATCTTCGGAATCATTGCACCAATGTCAAATGTCTGAAACACATTGTTTCATGTATGTTGTCCTGTTTTACAGACATCCCATCTTTACAAAAGTGAAAGTCTCAAATTCACAACTTATACCAAGTTTGATTTCCATGATTCTGTCTTTTCTGCTTGCCTTTTCACTTCTAATTAGATGTTAGGATTTCATTAAGTCAAAGCCATGTTAAATGGGAATCCAGGGTTTGGAGAAACGAAAGAACAGGAAATTAATACACTTAAAGAAAAAGTATTTCAACACATCTTTACTGCATTCCTTCTATCTGTATGGCATGTTACAAAAAACAAACAAACAAACAAACAAAAACCCAGCTTTTCTGAGACTTCAGGATTTCTCTGTGAAAGAGAGGACACCCCATTTCTTTTGCTGTTTGCTTCCTCCTTCATTTATTTCCTAAGTTTCTTTAAAAAGTACTTCCCCAACAAGATAGTTATGTTTGCTGCTTGGAAGTTTTATGTATCGGTGTTTCCTCCCTCATGGCTTCAGGCTTCCTGAGGCTGCCTATTCAACCATTCCGCCCTGATTTGAGAAGAAACGATAAGGCCATTAGCTGCATCCACTGAGGGATGATCTTACAAAACCTGACTCTTGCCCTCATCTCAGTTCAAATACGTGTTCTGTTTTCCTGAATTTGCTGATGCTTTATTTATGTCGGGCACATGGGCTGCTGTGCTGGCCTTGTTAGAGCAGTGTGTGCCCTTGCAGGAGCAGAACGTTCTGCTACATTTGTGTCACACGTTTGCTACACAATGAAAGGCTGCAGCTAAGAGGTTCAAGGCAATGTCAGCTTGTGATGGGTGTGAAGCTCAGCTATACTCCTCTGTCTTCTGGAAGAAACATTACTTTACATTGATCTGTCATTTGCAAAACCACAGTCCTAATAAATATTTCATTAGAGGGTGCTACCAGCTTTTACGGGGACATGGCGATCTCTGAAGACTCCAAATCTGATCAAATTCTTAGACTTTTGACTATTTTTTGAACTGCCAACTGAATCAAATAGTAACTTTTCTTTAGTATAAGCCTAGCTAAAGAAAGGGTTCTGTGTCCCCTTAGGGGTAGGCATGATGCCCAGTCATGCCCTCTCATGGGAAGGGAAACCGAAGACGTTGTTTAGAAGGTGTGGAGACAACCACTTGTCAGTCTGTAGTTGGTGAGAACCTACAAAGGGCACAGACCAAGGATACGAAGAAGAAAACTCTTCTCTGTTTGTTCACAGTGTACTACAGTGATCCTTAATTATGTTCCTTGTGTTTATGTACCTTGTCTGTCTCCTCTTTGAGGCTGAGACCAGACTATGCAGTTTTATGTGACTGGTGAGGTACCAGAGCAGTGGCTCACAGACAGGGCTTCCTGGAGAATAACTAGGTGTCTGTCTGCACATGCTGTCTCCCTCTCCTGAACCAGCCCAGATGCCCATCTCAGCTCTTCTATGACTTCAGGTAAAAACACTAGCAAGCACTGTCAACTTGAGTGAACACTGGGCAGTGAAGAGGTAGGTGGCATATTAGATCACATGCTTCTTATCAAACAGCACAAAAGTTCTACATAGACAGTGATGTTCTCCAAAGTGATTTCCTAGCTACAGAGCTGGCTGCAGGGTCACCTCTCATCTTCCCATTAACCCGCACCAGGCTCTCTGACTTTTCTCCCCTCACTTTGAGACTTCTTCTAGAGGGATCTTCACATGCCTTTCCCTTCTATAATGGAAAGAAATTCAGCATTGAACCAACAATTGTCCAACCCCCCCAACCCCCCACACACTTCTTTTATCACTGTTGTTCAGCTGAACTATGAGCTCTCCGGGTAATAGGTTCCAACTTCTTTAGAAGGCACTTTGGTGGCCATCTTCTGTTACTTATACATTCCTTTGAGTCTCACTTTAAATCCAATAACATTTTCAAAATATTCTTTTCAAACACTGACAGTCAGTGATTTTCCCAAAGAGAATTATGATGGACTAAATCTTCTCCATCACTTTACATCAGAGTTCAAAGTACAAGGACAGATCACTCTGAGGTGAAATGACCAGAGAAGGCCAAAGGTAAAGGTAGGGTGGAATTGGACCTTGACACAGGAGTAGGGTCAAGGGGTAGGGTAAAAAAAGGAGATCATTTCAAGCTTTTTTCTAAACTTCCAAGCTATTCATATGTCTTCCTAAGTAGAAACACAACAGAAAAAGCTAGATATTATTATCACATTCTCCAAAGTGTGATATCACATTCTCTATAAGCTCTGATGATTTCAAAGTCATTTAGGAAGATGTCAAATCTGCACTCTAGAGGGGACCTAGAGTAGAACGCATGGGAGAGAATGCATGGATCCAGGGATGCGTGTCGTGTGATAGTGGTCACTGTAGTAAACACGTGTTAAATGTATCTGTTACTTCTCCTACTATGTTATAGAATCACATTACATATGGGAATCAAATTATAAAGTTGTCCTGCAAGGCAAAAATTACATATATAAAATTATACACACACTCATTCACTCACACTCACCCACATTCACATTCAACATATTTACACTAATTCACACTCAGTTACTTACACACACACACACACACACACAGACACACTTTTTTATTGATTTTTAGAGAAAGAGGAAGGGAGAAAGAGAAACATCAATTTGTTCCTCCACTTATTTATACATTTATTGGTTGATTTTTGTATGTGCCCTGATTGGGGATTGAACCCCCAAACATGGCATATCGGGACAACATTCTAACCAACTGAACTACCTGGTCAGTGCCTACATTCACATTTTAATAAGGTGCCATCAATATGTCCAGCATGACTAATCTTTCCCGCAGCATTGGAATAGCAAAGCAAGAATGTAAAAATTGAACAATGGTGAGCTCAAAGCATGGTGGGGGTATATCTAGTTACAATGAGTTATTCTGTTTCCCTTGGCACTGTGCCCTGAAATTTACTCCAGAACATCCCTATGTAGTTAAGACAAACATCTCCCATCCCACTCCAGCTTAAAACATCAACCAGACATACGAGGCCAGTTGATCTTAAATTTTTATTTAAATGGGCTTCTCCCATGAGGAATACCAAAAGATGCAAAAAGCCCAGATAATTTTGAATAAGGAGGAAAATATTTCCTATTTAATAAATTATATTGGGGTAGCCAGATAGCTATTTGAAAAAATAAAATCTAAGTTGGATCCTTACCTAACACCTAACAAAAAATAAACAAATTTCAGTTGGATCAAAAATTTAAAGGCTTAAAACTAAAAAACTGAAGCCCAAATGTACTAATATATTAGAAGAAAACATATAAAAACATTAATAGTCTGTACAAGAAGGAAATCATACAGAAAAATATGATCCAAAACATAAAAACTATAAAAGAAAAGATGTTACTTGTTTTCTGTCTAGTGAGACATACTTTTTCATGCTCTCCTGTACTACTGCTTTGCTTTTCCCTTTCCATTTCTTTTATCCCAAGTAGTTTCACACTGATTCACAAAAAACGTTTGCTTCTCAGGGATTCTTTGGGTAGAGATTAAAATGGGGAGCATCTTAGCAACCTAAGGCCACACAGATTTCATGGCAACACTGATCTTATAAGAATCAAACAGCTCAGATCAAACCATTCTTCAGAGGAACTTTAAATTTTTTATTCAAAAAAGTGCATGTAGATGTGCGCGCGCACACACACACACACACACACACACACACACACACCACAAATGCCAGAATATCACAGGGTGCCAACCTGTTTTTTAAAATCTTTTAAATTGTTTAATTACAGTTGACATACAATACTACACTAGTTTCAAGTGTACACCCCAGTGACTAGACACCATATGACATACTAGGCAGTCATCCTGATAAATCCAACACCCATCTGACACCATACATAGTCACCTGAATAACATTGACTGTATTCCCTGTGCTGCACTCCATATCCCCATGACTGCTCCATCACCACCAATCAACACCTTCTAATCCCTTCACCCCTTTCACCCAACCCCCCCCAACTCCCTCCCATCCAGCAACCAAAATATTCTCAGCATCCATTTATTTTGTTTTTTAGATTCAGTTGTTGATAGGTATGTATTTATAGCCATTTTATTGTTTATATTCTTTATCTTTTTTTTTCTTTCTTCTTAAAGAAGACCCTTTAATATTTCATGTAATACTGGTTTGGTGGTGATGAACTCCTTTAACTTTTTCTTGTCTGGGAAGTTATTTATATGTCCTTCGATTCTAAATGATAGCTTTGCTGGGTAGAGTAATCTTGGTTGTAGGTCCTTACTTTTCATCACTTTGAATATTTCTGGCTAATCCTTCCTGGCCTGCAAAGTTTCTGTTAAGAAATCACCTGAGAGTCTTATAGGAGCTCACTTGTAGGTAACTAACTGCTTTTCTCTTGCTGCTTTTAAGATTCTGTCTTTGTCTTTAACCTTTTGTGTTTTTAGTATGATGTGTCTTGGTGTGGACCTCTTTGGGTTCATCTTGTTTGAGACTCTCTGTACTTCCTGGACTTGTATATTTACTTCCTTCATCAGGTTAGGGAAGTTTTCTGTCATGTTTTCACACAGGTTTTTCAATTCCTTGCTCTCTCTCTTCTTCTCCCGGCACCCCCATGAATGTGAATGTTGGGATGCTTGAAGTTGTCCCAGAGGCTCACTTCTCACTTTTTTGGATTCTTTTTTCTTTTTGCTGTTCTGATTGGGTGTTTTCTACTTCCATATTTTTCAAATCTCTGATTTGATCCTCTGCTTTATCTACTCCACTTTTGATTCCCTGTAATGTATTCTTTTTTGTTGTTGTTATTAATCCTCATCTGAGGATATTTTTTTCCATTGATTTTCAGAGAGGGTGAGAGAGAGAGAGAGAGAGAGAGAGAGGGAGGGAGAGAGAGAGAGAGAAACATTGATGTGAAAGAGACACATCGATTGGTTGCCTTCTACACATGCCTCAACCAGGGTTGGAGATTGAACCTGCAATGCAGGTACTTGCCCTTGACCAGGAATTGAACCTGAAACCCCTTGGTGCATGGGCTGATGCTCTAACAACTGAACCACACCAGCTAGGGCTCTGTAATGTATTTTTTTAATTTCAGTTAATGTATTCTTTATTTCTGACTGGTTCTTTTTATGTTTTCTTGTTACTTTTCTTTTTAAATGTTCAGTAAATTTTAAAAAAATATGTATTTATTTATTTATTTTAATTTAGAAAGAGATAGAAACACTGATGAAGGAGAAACATAGATTGGCTGCCTCCTGCACAAGCCCTACTGGGGATTGAGTCCACAACCTGGACATGTGCCCCGACCAGAATAAGACCAACGACCTTTGGTGCATGGGATGACACTCAGCCACACGTGGGTGTAGGACCAGCCTGTTCTTTATCTCTGCCTTTCCTACCAGTCTCAATGTGGCTTCTTTATATCTTTAGTTGTAGAACTTCTGTTCAGCTATATTTCAGGCAGTTCTGAATGATGATTGTTTTGTTGTTTTGATGTCATTGTGGGAAGATTTGAATGTCACATTTACCTACATTGCCATCTTGACTGGAAAGATCTTAGGGTTCTCAAAAAATTCCATTCCTATCCTGGAACAAAGCATTTAGTTTATTGACATGGATTGAACACTCGATGTCTGCATCCCCATTTCCCCCTTTAGGATTGCATGAATTTATAGAAAATCATTGAATGATAGATACTTTATTTTGAAATAAGGAGGTCTTTCTTTCTTTTTTTTTTCTTTATTGATTTCAGAGAGAGAGAAAGGGAGAGGGAGAGAGAGAGAGAAACATCGATTGGCCACCTCCTGCATGCCCCCCACTAGGGATCAGGCCCTCAAGCTGGGTGTGTGCCTTGACCAGGAATCAAACTGGTGACCTCTTGGTGCATGGGTCGACACACAAGCACTGAGCCACACCGGCTGGGTGAGGTCTTTTTATTTAAACTAAAATCACTAGATAATTGCCCTGGCCGGTCTGGCTCAGCAGTTAGAATGTCTCTTTGTGGACCAGAGAGTCCTGGGTTCAGTTCCCGCTACAGGCACGTACCTCGGTTGTAGTTTGTCCCCGGCCCTGGTTGGGGTTGTATGGGTGGCAACCACTCGATGTGTCTCTCTCACATCGATGTTTCTCTCTCTCTCTTCCTCCCTCTCTCCCTCCCGCTCTATCTGAAGATAAATGCAAAAATGTCTTTGGGTGAGGATAAAAAAATAAAAAAATAAGATAAAATCACTAGATAATAAATCTCTAAGCTAAAGAATATATCCAATTAAATGATGTGAATACAATTTAATTTATATTCCTTACTTCATTTTATTTATTTATTTATTTATTTATTTATTTATTTATTTATTTATTTATTTTATTGTTGATAGTATTACAGATGTCTCCCATTTTCTCCATTTTGGCCCCCTCCACCCATTTCCCACCACACCCTAGGCCTTCCCCATGCTATTGTCTATGTCCATGGGTTATGCATATATGCATATTTGTTCTTTGGTTAATCTTTTCCTGTCCACCCCTCAGCCCCCCAGATCTGTTATTCTGTTTCATGCATCCATACCTCTTATATTTTGTTCATCAGCTAACTTTATTCTTTAGATTCCACCTATAAGTGAGATCATGTGATATATGTCTTTCTCTAACTGGCTTATTTCACTTAGGGTAATAGTCTCCAGGTCCATCCATGCTGTCTCAAAAGGTAAGAGATTGTTCATTTTTACAGCTGCATACTATTCCATTGTGTAACTGTACCACAGCTTTTGTATCCATTCATCTACTGATGGGCACGTGGGCTGTTTCCAGATCTTAGCTATTGTAAATAACATTACTATCAACATAAGGGTGCATATATTCTTTCTGATGGATGTTTCTGGATTCTTAGGATATATTCCCAGAAGTGGGATTCCTGGGTCAAATGGAAGCTCCATTTTTAGTTTTTTGAGGAACTTCCATACTGTTTTCCACAGTGGCTGCACCAGTTTGCATTCCTACCAGCAGTGTACTAAGGTTCCCTTTTCTCCACATCCTTGTCAATACTTGTTGTTTGTTGGTTTATTGATGGTAGCCATTCTGGCAGGTATAAGGTGACACCTCATTGTAGTTGAGCATTTTTTCATATGTCTATTGGCTATCTGTATGTCCTCTTTGGAGAAGTGCCTATTCAGGTCCTTTGCCCACTTTTTAATTGGATTGTTTGTCTTCCTGGTGTTGAAATGTATGAGTTCTTTGTTTATTTTGGAAATTAAGTGTTTGTCAAATGTATCATTGGCAAATATGTTTTCCCATACAGTAGGTTCCCTTTTCATTTTGTTGATGGTTTCTTTTACTGTGCAGAAGCTTTTTCGTTTGATGCAGTCCCATTTGTTAATTTTTTCCTTTCTTTCCCTTGCCCTAGGCAACTAACTTTATTTTATGAGTTCCCAAATTATACTGTACAGGGACCCACTCAACCCTGCTGTGTTGAGAATTGAGATCGAGTGGGGGAGATTTTAGACTTAGGGGAATTGAGTCTCTAATCTTGAAACGTTCACATGTACCATAAACACACCCTATGCTAGATGCCTTGGAAGTAGCCCGTTGCATGGCATGTAAACATCTTCAGACTCACGTCTGCATGGCCTTTAAACAAGCTCAGGAAGCATCTCCTTTAAAAGCATCTCCTTTAGCCCGGCCTGTGTGGCTCAGTGGTTGAGCGTTGACCCATGCACCAAGAGGTCTCTGGTTCAATTCCTGGTCAGGGAACATGCCCAGGATGTGGGTCAAAACCCCAGTGGGGGGCATGCAGGAGGTGGCCAATCAATGTTCTCATTCATTGATTTTCTTATCTCTTTCTCCCTCTCCCTTCCTCTCTCTCTAAAATCAATAAAGAAAAAAAAAGCATCTCCTTTAATCTTGCCTAGTTATAGCCTTCAGGACCAAATTCTGTCTGGTAGGTCCATGGGGAAATTTTTTTTTTAATTTCTATTACTAATAGACTTAATTAACATGTTCAGGGCAGCTAAGCATGTGTCAGGCCTTAAACTAAGCACTGTGCATGTACTAACTCACTTAACATGAGAGATAGGTGGTTTTACCATTTTTGCTTTACACATGAGGAAGTCAAAGTTGAAACAGTAAATAATTTGCCCATGTATTATAAGAACCAGTATTAAAACTCAGATTTGTTAAGTGCCAAAGTCTTTTCTCTTAACTATAGCTTTTTATACTAGGTCAAACTGAATAGTTCTATCTCGGTATATGCTTGATAAGAAACAAGAACCAGAGTGACAATTTTAAAAAAAATGAAGATAACAATAATAACTTATATCTGTATAGTAGAGTATGGTTTACAATGAATTACCAATCTGTTATCTCACTGAATCACTTCCAAGACCTGTTGTAGATGGTTTCTTGTCTCTGTTTTATAACAAAGAACCTGAAATTTAGGGGCAGAGCGAGAAGGCAAGTTGTCCAGGCAATCAGTGGAAGACCTGGGCCTCAAAGCCAAGTTCCCCCACTGCAAATTGAGTCCTCCATTCAGCACCCAACATCATGATGACACCTTTTCTCCAGTGTCTCTTTTATATTCCTGTGAGGGAAGCAAGGTTTAGAGGCTCCATATTGACACCCAGTGTTCTGCATGCCACCCAAATTCTCCCTTTCCTCCCCCAAATCTTGTTTTAATTGTAGGGAAAGAAGGCAGGCCACCATTCTCTTCATGAGGCACCTCAGAGGTGCAAAACAGGCCACAGCCATGACCAGAATGTCTCTACCTGCCAACGAAAGCCTGGAAAGTCAACCAATCAGAGCCTCATTTCTTTTATTTTGAAGATTTAATTCTGCTTAGAATACAATATCAGTGGGAAGGGTAGTCAGGATTGAAGTCCAGCCCTGTCTTTGCCATCGGCTGTGTAGTGCTATAGGCATCACTCAACAGCACCAGATCTCAGTTCAATTATCAGTAAATTCAGGGGCAGTAAGCCAGAGCCCTGGTATTCCTCCCAGCTTTAGCATGCTAGGTCTTCATTAAGACTATATTGATGTTTAGACCTTCAATTGTTCTGAATTACCAGATTAGAATCAACAGTGGAAGAATACAGACTTTTGTTTGATGACGTACTTGAGAGAGTCTTTAGTGTCTACTGGTTAAAAATAATTTTCTTGGCTCCACAAAGATAGTTGTGAAACATTTTGGCAGGACTTTGTATAGAAGAACTTGACTATGGTTAGCCTATTTTAAATAATACTTGTTGAGGTTGTTGAAAACAAAATCTTTCTTGAATACTGTTCTAGAATAAGATGATGCTATACCAACTTAATTCAGAGTGCTGTCATATTCCTATAATGATTTTTACAGACAATCACCTTCCCAAATCCCTTCCAGTGCTTACCCTCAGTGGTCATCAAACCCTATTTCTTTACATATTTACTACATGCACTTTCTTTATTTTCTTTTCACTTCTCTCTCATTTTCCATATGTTTTCTACTCTGCCCACTTTAACTGTTTATTCTACTTTTTGGAAAAATTCCTGGGGCTCAGTGTCTCATAGACTTTCTATAAACTCAAAAGTTTTATTGCTGCATCACTGGGGCTAATCTAGTTAGTTGGTAGAACTGCTGAATCTGTTAAACCTGCAAAATGCCATTCTTCAGATTATGCTAAGACTTGCAATTAGTTAATAAAAATCATTACACTGCAAAAAGTCTGTTTAGCTCTCCAATTGAAGCTTCAATTTTCCACCTGTCTTCTCCCATCATCTACTCTTCTTCCTGGCTGCTGCTCAAGGGCAGTGTCTATATCTTGGTGCCTCCCCACAGCAGATGCCATGGTGTCTAATACATAGCAGTGATGTTGGATTGAATAAGACATAGAAACATTAGGTATTTAGTGAAGTAAATACACACAAACAGATTTGAAAGCAAGGAGTAAGAGAAGGCCAAACAGATTCAATTCTTATGATGTTGACTGCCTAGTTTTCCCAATGTACTTCTTTTTTATTTTATTTTATTATTTATTTTTTGGTTAATCCTCACCCAAGGATATTTTCCCATTGATTTTTAGAATGAGTGAAAGGGACAGAAGGAAGGAGGGAGGGAGGGAGGGAGGAGGAGGAGGAGGAGAGAGAAACTTTGATGTCTCACATCGATTGGTTGCCTCCTGCATGCACCCAGACTGGGGCTGGGGATTGAACCTGCAACCTAGGTATGTGCCCTTGACTGGGAATAGAACCTGTGACCCTTTTGTATGGGCTGACACTCTAACCACTGAGCTCACCAGTCAGGGCAAGGGGAAGTAATTCTCAAAGGTGAGTGTAGAAAACATGACATTTGTATGCATTTCAAATAATCAGGGTCTTGAAAAAAGAGTAAAATAAACAGAAATGTGATTCTCAAGTTACTGCAAGAAAAACTAGAATCCTCAGGCTGAAAAGTTATATGTGAAATATATTCTTCCACTTATCATCCTTAACCCTCCCACTTCTACCTCTCCCACACCCTTTTTCTTAAAAGTCAACACAACTACTTTGAGGACAAACATGGCCAGAGGGAGGTGATACATGAGAAAGAAGCTCACACAGGGATGGCAAGTAACTGTTAATCAGAGACATCTGCCTGCACGTTGCTTCATACAAGGTCATTTGGCAATTTTTCCTGGCCATGAGTGATGATATAATGCCAGTTATTGTCCTGGGAAACAAAATCCCTTGCACAATCGAACGTGCAGCCTGTCTTTGCTCTCAGCAGCAGCATCCCAAAGAGATGGGTGGGGTGGGTCTGTGCTGGGTGGTGGGTGGGTTGTGCTCTCTGGGTCTGCTGCTACACCTTCTCAGCCTTCCTGAGATTTTATATTTAAGTTCTTCTTCTTAGCAATACAGTTTTCTCTGCTTACAAATTAATGCTTTCAAATTACAGAGGAAAAGTGTGGCCCATATTCTGAAGTTCCTAAAATAGCTGTCTTCACCCTCCTCTTCTCTGTTCCTTCCTCTCCTTCCCTCTCCTTTCTCTCCCCACCTCTCTCCCTCCCTCTTTCTCTTCTTTTTCTCCTTCTTTTCTGGGTTTTATTAAATCACTTTTCAAATATTTTTTCTAGGCTTTTATATCTTTTTTTTCTTATAAACATCTCTACATGCATTGCAGAATGATTGCCAAATCTGAAATAGCACTATATTCGATGCAGCATACAAAAAGCATTTTTAGAAATATCTTTATTACAAGTTCTCTCTTTTTTAACTGACATAATTGACATGTAACATTGTGTAAGTTTGAGGTATACAACCAGTTGGTTCAACACATTTATATATTGCAATATGATTACTACAGTAGCGTTGGCTAACACCTTTATCACCTCATATAATTATCATTTTTTGTGTTGAGTACAATTATAATCTAGTCTCTTAGCAACTTCAAAGTTTATAATACAGTATTGTTGACTATGATCACCATGTTTATTAAATCTCCAAAACTTACTTATCTACTAGTTGCAAGTTTGTACGCTCAAATAAATTAATCAATAGGGGAAAAATTGGAAGAAAATTTTCCTGAAGCTGATGGTGTATTTCCTAAGGAAAGGAGGTGATAGGACCCAAAAGGAAGAGTTTCTTTAAAAAGAAGAAAATTAAAAACATTAACAAAGACCATTCAAGAAAAGAAGGAGGGAAAGTGATTTTTTCATGCCAGGAGGAGACAGTTTCTATATCCACTTTTTCTGTAGCCACTCTGCTTTCCCTGGTCTCCCTAGATTCCAAATACAGTTGTAAGAGTGAGACTTGTGTATTGAATAATACGAGCTGGGGCAAAAAATTGAAAGAGTTTTATCTTCTCCAGTGGCTGCCTTCAACTATATTTTCCTTTCACTTAAAGACATCTTGAAAAATTTCCCAGTTCTTTTGTTCACTTCAGGTATTAAAAAATGTCCATTCTAATTTAAAACTTCAGTTTACTCTCCTCTTGCCTCCTCACTACCATGTGATTCTTACAATTTGCTTCTCACTGACAGAGTAATCTCAACTTATTTAATTGTTCATCTTCATCACTTTTGTTTCACATTCCCTTAAAAAACCTTTTAAACAATTTGATTTGACTTAATTTGAGACTTAGAGAAAAGTTGCAAAATGATACAAAGAGTTCCAACATATACTTAACCCAGAATCCTCAAATAATATTTTACCTCCTTTACTTTATTATTCTGTTTTATATTTATAGTATTCAGTAAATATATTTATATACATCTATTTTTAATCATTTGAGAGTAAGTTATAGACATAATGCCTCTTTGCTCCTAAATACTTCAGTGTGCATTTCATTTTAAAAAATAGCATTCTGTATATAGTTATAGTATGATTTTCAAAGCATAAAATTAACATTGATGCAATCCTACTATCTAATCCACAAATCTTATCTAAATTTCAGAATTGTTCCACTAATGTCCTTATAGTAAAATAAAAATCGATTTTTCCTGGTTCAAGATCCAATCAAAGATCACACATTTTATGTTGTTATTTCTCTTTAGTCTCCTTTTATCTGGAACAATTTCTTAGTGTTTTTTTTTACTTTCATGATCTTGACTTTTTTTTTCCTTTTTAAACTTATCTTTACTGTTGAATGTATTACATATATCCCTTCTTTACCCTCCCCCTTGACGCCCTCCTTCCTGCTCCTGCCCCCCTCCTGCCTTTCCACACACTATTGTCTGTGTCCATTGGTTATACATATATTCATAGAAGTTCTTTGGTTTATTTCTTCCTATCCCCCTTCCCCACTTCCCTTTGAGGTTCATCAGTCTAACAACCAATTTGTACTTCTTAATCCCTTTATCTTTTTCACCCAACACTCCTCCCATATGGCAAGCAACAAAAAGTTCTCTGTATCTATGAGTCTGTTTCTGTTCTGCTTGCTCATTTTGCTTGTAGATTCGATTGTTGATAGATATGTATTTATTGCCATTTTATTGTTTATATTTTTGTGCTTCTTCTTCAAGAAGACCCTTCAACATTTCATATAATACTGGTTTGGTGGTGATGAACTCCTTTAGCTTTTTCTTCTCTGGGAAACTCTTTGTATGGCCATTGATTCTAAATGATAGATTTGCAGGATAGAGTAATATTGGTTGTTCGTTGCTTTCCATCACTTTAAATATTTCTTGCCACTCCCTTCTGGCCTGCAAAGTTTCTTTTGAGAAATCGGCTGACAGCCTTATGGGAGCTCCTTTGTAGGTAACTAACTGCTTTTCTCTTGCTGCTTTTAAGATTCTCTCTTTGTCTTTAACCTTTGGCATTTTGATGATGATGTGTCTTGGTGTGGATCTCTTTGGGTTCATCTTGTTTGGGACTCTCTGTGGTTCCTGGACTTGTATGTCTGTTTCCCTTACCAAGTTAGGGAAGTTTTCTGTCATTATTGTTTCAAATAGGTTTTCGATTTCTTGTTCTCTCTCTTCTCCTTCTGGCACCCCTATGATGCGAATGTTGGCACACTTGAAGTTGTCCCAGAGACTCCTTATACTGTCCTCATTTTTTTGGATTCTTTTTTCTTTTTGCTGTTCTGATTGGGTGTTTTCTGCTTCCTTATATTCCAAATTGATGGTTTGCTTCTTGGCTTCACCTACTCTACTACTGATTCTCTGTAAATTATTCTTTATTTCAGTTAGTGCATCCTTCATTTCTGACTAGTCCTTTATTAAGCTCTTGAGGTCCTCATGAAGTTCCTTGAAATTTTTACTAAGTTTATTGAGCATCCTTATAAACAGTGTTTTGAACTCTGCATATGTTAGATTGCTTATCTCCGCTTCGTTTAGTTCTTTTCCTGGGGTTTGTTCTGTTCTTTCATTTGGGACATGTTTCTTTGTCTCCTCATATTGGCTGCCTCCCTGTGTTTGTTTCTATGTATTAGGTAGAGTTGCTATGTCTCCTAGGCTTCCTAGGGTGGCCTATTGTAGTAGGTGTCTTATAGGGTCCAGTGGCATAGCCTTCCTGGTCACTGAGCTGGGCCCTAAAGGTGCATCCCTTGTGTGGACTTTATATCCTTCTGTTGTAACTGAGTCTTGATTGTTGTTGGCACGTCAGTGGGAGGATTGCACTCAGGCTGATCAGTTGCAAGGACTGGCTGTGCCCACTACCCACCAACCTCTGACTACCTTGGATGATCTGCTGTGCAGGGTCCACCACACAGAGCAAGACTTACTTCAGTAGGGCTCTGGTACCCACTGAGTCCATTCCTTGAGTGTGTCACTTATGGAGGTGGTTGGGTGGTGGTACTTTGATGTGGTCTGAAGCTGTTCACTGGGTGTGCTGGCTCTGGGGCAAGGTCAGCCACTGCCTGTGTTCTACCCGGGGCCACCAGGCATATGCTACAAAGCGATCTGCTGATGGCTGTTTCTTGTGCTGGGCTTAGAGATGCCCAGGCAAAGTCCAGCTGTGAACCAAGGCTGGCTGCTTCTAGTGCCAGGCCTGGGGCCACTTAATGAGAGCTATGGGGCTTGCTGTGGCCAGATGATGCTTGTTTGAGAGAATTTAGGAAAATCTGAAGTAGGAGCCAAAATAGGCCAATCCTATGGTAAAGCCACTGGAAACAGCTTGGGTGGGCCCAAAAGTTGGGTGGGGCAGGGATTCAGGGAATCACCAGGGCGGGGCAAACAGGGTGAGCCAGGTTGCTGGAGTCCCAGATATGGCACCTGTCTGCCAGCCTCTTGGGGGAAATGCTCACCAAAGGAACAAAGGCCTCCACCAGCATGTCTGTCTGAGAGAAAGCTGCCTCTCCAGCTCTCACCCCAATGCCAAACAACTCAGTTCTTCACTGTATGTTTCTGGTGCCTTTCAAGCTGCCTCCCCTCTGGAACTGCTTGGGACTCCAGCAGCTTCAGCCTCCCTCAGCCTCAGTTCCTGCTGGTTTTTACAGCCAGAAGTGATGGGGACTTCTCTTCCTGGCACTGGAACCCTGAGCTGGGGGGCCTGATGTGGTACAGGGACCCCTCACTCCTCAGGGAGGACCTTCCTGATTTTTATCCGCCACACGTGGGTGTGGGACCAGCCCGTCCTCGCCTCCACCCCTCCTACTAGTCTCTATGTGGCTTCTTTAATTTCATAGTTGTAAGATTTCCATCCAGCTTGATTTCAGGCGGTTCCAGAGGATATTTGTTCTGTAGTTTACTTGTAATTTTGATGTAGTTGTCTGATCTTGACATTTTTTAAGAGAACAAGCCATCTTCATTGTAGAATGGTGCTCAGTTAGAGTTTGCTATTTTATTTATTTTTTACCTGAATTTTCTCTGTTTTTCAGCAAAGTTAAAGTTGACAAAAGAAGGTGCTCTTCCTATACATTCAAATTATGAGTCCATGATTTCTTACTTGCTATATTGAAACTTTCCAAAACACCTTTCCAAATAGCATTTGCAAAGGCTTATTCATGTTTTATCATTATTCTCATGAGAAAAAAAAAAGAAGAAAGAAAGTAAAGGAAAATGTATAACATTTATGATTTTATACATTGTATTATTGAGTACATTTCTGATAGAAGAGAACTATTTTCACTAGGCATGGCTGAGAACCAAATTCATTGAGTATAACTTTACATGTGTGTATCAATTATCCATTGGTGAATGACAAACCACTCCCAAACTTAATGACTTTACACAATGACTATTTTATTTGCTCATGATTCTTTGGATTAGCAAGTTGGATTGGGCTCAGCTGGGTGGTTCTGCTGGCCTGACCTTCAATCATTCATGAAGATGCAGCTATCTGGTGGCTCAACTGAGGCTGGATGGGCTACGATGACCTCAGTCACATGTCTGGTGGCTCATGCTGGCTGTCAGCTAGGTGTCTCTTTTCTTATGGACTCCCATCCTCAAGGGAGCTAACCTTGGCTTCTTCACATGGTAGAAATAGGGTAAGAGTGGGAGCTAAAAGCAGACCTAGACAATTTACTGAACTGCAGAAAATTGAATCCATCACATTTACATTCTTTTGGTTAAACTAACTCCCAGCATGACCCAGATTCAAGGCATTGGGATATAGACTCTACCTCTTAATGAGACATGCAGGAAAGACACATTGGAAAAGAGTGAATGTGCAGAGTGGGAAGAGCTATTACAGCCAGCTTTGCAAACCATGTACCACAATGTCTGACAGCTGAAATAACTTTCCACAAATAAGCTCTTGGTGCCAGGAGCCACAGGCCACTTTGGTATCTCAACATGACCTCTGGTTTTGCATCTTCATGTCATGACATCAATTGAAATATACAGTGGATGATAAGTGTTTTCCTAGAAGCTATTTTGACCTCAGGATGGCTAGCAATAATTTAATTATCCATGGAAGTAACAGAGAACAATATAAATACATTCCACTAAGCCCAAATAAGATGTGTTGCTTATACAGATTTCTTTCACCTGAATCCCCCAAAACATTTAGATACTTTGATGCCATCTGAACCAAGAGGCAGTGTGATAGAGAGGAAGACCAGTGGACTATTCTCATGAGAAAAAAAAAGAAGGAAGTAAGTAAAGGAAAATGTATAACTCATTTATGATTGTATTATTGAGTACATTTCTGATAGAAGATAACTGTTTTCACTTTTATACATTTTTAAAGAAATCCTCACTCAAGAATATTTTTCCATTTATTTTTTAGATAGAGTGGGAGGGAAGGAGGGAGAGGGAGAAAGAGAGAAAGAAACATCAATGTGAGAGAGACATATCGATTGGTTGCCTCCTGCATGACTCTGACCGAGGCTGGGAATAGAACCTGCAACTGAGGTACATGCCCTTGACTGGAAATTGAACCCACGACCCCTCAGTTCTTAGGCCAACATTGTAACCACTGAGCCAAACTGGCCAGGGCTATACATTTTATTTTTTAAATGCCATGACATGAACACATCACTAAGGTCTCACCTGGTGCTTTGAGACATCTGGGACAAGTGAGGGGCCATGGCATCTAAGCTGCTCACAGGAAATCCACCTAGGCCTGGGAGTTCCTCAGAACACCTCAGAGTGAGTGTAGACTGGGCTCCTAAGACCACAAGTCTAGGCACATGGAGCCAGAAGCCTGTGAAAGAAAATTTGGCTCTACAGCTGGATATTTCATATGCTTACAAACTGATAGAGAAGATTTTAGGGTCATAAGGCACCATTCTAGACTTACTCTTTTGGAGCATATTTCCTCCTCAAAAGGCAAATATATTTACAGGGATGTGAGCTGAACCAAAAGCTAAAACAAACTGCACCAATTTACTGAACTGCAGAACAAATTGAATCCAAATACACAAATCTTTACAGAGCCATGAACCATGAAAAAGGCTGATTTTCTTTTCCTTAAAAAACAAAAAAAACAACGTTTTGCTGTCTTTGCCATAATGTTTTCATTAATTTTATTTTTGAATTTTAAAAAGCTCTGTAGATGAGAGTATGCATGATTTTCAGCCAAACTGAGCTGTGCAAAAAATAAATTTCTTGTTTTCTCATAACCAAACTGAAGTCTGTCTCAAGTTCATATAGCTTCCTGGGAACTGAAAATTTACACAAAACCATCCATATAAATGTAATTAAAGTCGGAGATTTTGTAGGAATTTTGAGTTTAACTCAATCAAATTAAAACATGTATCCCCCCGCCCTTGGTTGGTTCTGAGCTCTCTGTTGGACCTCCACCTCACCTCGTAGGACAACCAGACAGGAGATTGGGTAACCCGCTCTACGGTTTCCAGTCTCCAAAGTGGGTGGTTGACATCCCCTCAATTCTGTCCCCCAGGCAAGCCCCATCATCTGGAACTTAGCTGGGGCTGCAGGCAGTGCACAGAGATTTGCAAAGATGTGAGCTCCACGCTGGGAAATACAGGTCCTGTTGCAGGACCCAGTCTGGTACCCTTGAGAAAGACGCCTGCATTCGTAAGTGGAGCTTGCAAGGGGACAGCGTAAGAGATGAGAATATGTGGCCCTAGGACATGTGTTAATGTGGAAATAAAGTTTTACTTAGCTTGACATAATATATAATTGCAAAATTTTAAGCCTTTTCAGTACTTAATCAAGACTTCTTTCTATCCTTTTAAATTATTTTAAGAGCTATTTAAAATTCATTACAATATTAAATAATTAAATCTTGCAAAGGCCTAAATATATAGTCATTAAACCCTTGGAGACCTGTAGCCAAAGCCATGGATTTTTCTAAAAGTGTGACACTGGAACAATGAAATCTTCTTCAAACTTATGTTGAGCTGAATCACTATTAAAGGCAGACAAATCACTAACTCAAGTCAAATAACTCTCTAACGATTATCTATTCTGAGAAAAGTGACACTGAAGGAGTACACTTTTCATTTCTTTTCTGTGATATTCAATTTCTTTCTCTTCTCTGCTCCATCTTCGGGAAACTTTCTCACCGTTTGCATCCCTTCCTCCGATCTTTCCAAAATTCTTACAGTTCTGCTGGGCACAGGGCACATCCTGCTCCCGCTACTTCCTCTTCTTTCTATACTCAGCCCCAGCTCCCACATGGCCAAACCGAGCTCCTGCTTTCCCTGCATCTGCACTGCCCCTACCCCTTGCAGACCTCCCTCCTCCCTCTGTCTCTTCCTATTGCCACTCAGACATCTTTTTTATTACAGCCTTGTAACTGTTTATTGAAACTTTGATAGATTTCAAGTAGGAATTCACTAAGGACATGGGGTTGGTGAACATTTTGCTGTTTCCCCAGTAACTTTCCCTTCTTTGCATTCCTAGGACCTCGCACCTGGCCTGGTACAGAGCAAGCGCTTCATAAATGTGTGTTGAACAAATGCAAGGAACAATGTGGCGTGAACACACGTGGGCTTGCTCCTGACGAGTTTGCGTGAGCCTGAGTGAAGTTTTCACTGAGCCAGACCCTTTTACTTTCTATTCCATATTCCTCAAACTCCTGCTTCTTCTAGCTCAATTTTATTGCCTCTTTCCTTTGTGAAAGTTTTTACAATCTACAACGGTGCTGACTTGAATTTTCCTTCATGATTAATAAAAAAAGCATTATTAATTGTTGCAAGTGGGATTCATTAAACTTTTATATACTAATATTTTAAAAATTATTATTACATACAGTTATAACATTAGTAGAAATCAAAGAAAAAACTTCATCCACACACCTGACACCCCCCCAAAACCAGTTTCTAGTCTTCCCTACTTCTTTCAGCTCTTACTCATGTGCATAATGTAATTTTGATATGGCTGAAATAATTTATGTATGTTTTTAAGTATAGAGACATCTTAACTCACTTTTATTTCAGCTAAAATATGATCACTTAAAAGTCAAGTAATCAGCCCGGCTGGTGTGGCTCAGTGGATTAAGCATCATCTCATGGACTGAGAGGTCCTGGTTCCATTCCGGGTAGGGCACATGCCCGGGTTTTGGGCTCGATCCCCAGAAGGGGGCGTGCAGGAGGCAGCCAACTGATGTTTGCTCTCACATCAATGTTTCTATCTCTCTCTCCCTTCCACTCTCTCTAAAAAATCAATAAAAATATATTTAAAAAAAGTCAAGTAGTCACCAAGATAATATGTCTATGATAATGATGAGGATGATGAGGATGACTGTCACTTAATGGAGCTGCAGCTCTGGGTCATTGTTATACACATTCTATTTCTAATCCCCAGAACAAACTCAGCAAGGCTGAAAATTTGCCTAAAGTCACAAAACCAGTAGAATAGTAACAGTAATAATACTTGTCATCACTACTGTTTACCAATTTATTTTGCCAGGAGCCAAACTGAGCAGTTTACCTGCTTCATCTCATTTAATCCTCACAGCAATCCCAATTTATTACTATCCCCACCTCTCAGAGAAGAAATCTGAGGTTTAGAGAGGCTAAGTCATTGGTCCCAGGTCACACAGTGAGAAAGTGACTGAGCTAGGAATTGACCCTAAGCTCTCTGACTGCAAAGCCTGACTCATAACCAAGGGTTTAAAACTGGGTGTGGAATCCCCCAGACTCCTGGGCTTCAGCTCTTTTCTCCTCCACCTTGTCACCTCGACAGCGAGGCGTTTCTTTTGCTAACAGTTTATGCCAAATCTGAAATTAAAACAGCAATAGCCCTTGGAGGAGTTTTTAAATGAGATTTCGTTATTTATCAAGCACATAAGGTAGGCACACACTGTGCATAGTCTAAATGTCCCATTGGAACGACATGTATCTCAGGTGGGCACTGTATGGTTCACGTGACTAAACTTGGTCTCTTAGCTTCTATTTGTTAGTTATTTAGGAATTGTTAAAATGTATTGTTCTAAATGTACCAATAATATAAAACTTCTGAAAAGGAGATTTGATCTTTACTGAAGCTCTGCTACTTTGGTCTGAGAATATGTATAAAATCTCACTGCTCTTAAACTCACCACCTTGCTTTCTGATATAAACTTAACATGCAAAAGGCAGGTTTGGTGTTTGATTGCTCTCTCGACTTTTAATCAAAGCATCTTTTAATTTCCTCTTTCCTTCACTGCCGTTCAGCAAGAAGTGTGCTTTGCTGATCAGGCCCAAATGAGCAGGACTGGGAAAGCCCTCCCTGGTCACTCAGCTGGGTGAGGACAGACAGGAAGGTGCAGGGAAGACTGAGAACTGGGTTAGCCCAGGGGAGGGATTCCTGAGAGGAAAGGTGTGGAATAAAAAAGTGGTTCTCTTCCTCTGGAGGCAACCTTTGGGAAAGCTCCACTTTAATTTGTGATGATTTAATGAAATGCAGTGGCCAGCAAGGGTAGATTCAGTGTTTCTTAGAGCTGCCCCAGTGTTCGTTTCTGTGACAGGCTGGAACTACCGATGTCCGGATCCCACAGAGTGAAAATGGCCTTGTTGGAGGTTCTCTTTTCCTGATGAATAATGTGAGCAGCATAATTCTGCATAAATAGAAGTTCGATACTAAAAGTATCAAGTAGACAAACAAGGCAGATTTGACTTGTGTTTCTGGTTACCCGGATCACATAGGGGTAGAGAGGCAAATAGCGTGGACAGGTTCATGACTTAGAGGCCATAGTGAGGGAGGAGCCAGGGTTCATTGACCAGGCACTCTGCATTGCCGATCTTTTAGGGTCTAGGGGAACAAACAATGAAGAATAAGATTTAGTTCGATTCGAGCCCCGACAAATGTATATAGTCTACCTGAGGAGATGGGCACAAAAGCTGATGATGCCTGTGGGAGGGGTCTTAACCTCAGCACTATTGACATCTGGGGCCCATAATTCTTTGTTGTGGGGCTGTAGGATGGACTGTAGGGTGTTAGCAGCATCCCTGGCTTCTTCCCACTAGATGTCAACAGCACCACTATCACCCTCACAGTTAAAGACAAAACATCCCCAGACAAACTTGCCTCAGTTGAGACCAGCTGCTGTTTGGGGTGGGGGTGGGGTGAGTGCTGTGTGTGACAGAGGAAAGTCCAGATGCTCTAGGAAATGAGGAAGGATGCCCTGGCAGCCTGGAGTAAGGTGGAGTGATCAGGGAAGGCTCTCTTGAGGAGGTGACCTTGTGGTTTGTGAAGCATGAGTGGTACTAGCATGAGAAACAAGGGACCAGCATAAACAAAGGGATAGCATCCTAAAAATGCAAGAAGTGTGCAGGACAATCATTGACCTTCAAGGACAGCTTAAGCAGCAAGTTGGTAGGGACAGACTTTTATAATATTCTGGCTACTATTCCAAGGCTAGATTGCAGTGGCCTCAGAAGGGCAGCAGGGGCCCCTTTCACACGAGGTGCATTTGATTGCCCATTTGATCCTCACAACAGGCCTATGAGAAGGACACATAATTATCCCACTCACAGACGAGGATGTAGTGGGGCTAAGCCTCACCTGCTCAATGCTGTGCAGCCTGCAGGAGAGCCAGATCAGGACCCTCCCTGAGAAGGTGCCCGAGGCCTCCTCTGAAAGATGAAGTGGACTTGGCTTGTCTGACAAAGCTCTGTTCAAGGAGCTGCAGTGATGAAGGTTAAATTGAGACTGTGATTAGCCCATGCAACACGTGGGTAAAGCCCTCTGAAAGGATGCATAAAGCAGACAAATGTCAAAATATAGTAACTGAAAAGAAATGTAAAACAAACAGGACAGCCAAGTGCCTTTTAAAAAAAATTATTGATTGATTGAGAGAGAGAGAGAGAGAGAAACATTGATTTCTTTCCTCATATCAAACTTCCTTTGGGGCCCAAATGTTTGTTCATTTCAGTAAGCATTTATTGAGCACCTACTGTGTCCTCAGAATTGTTCAAGGGCTCTAGGGAAGACAAGGAGCTTGAAATCTAATTGAGCCAACAGCAAATGTGAGCAAATGAACAGAGTGAGACAGTGAACAAACCTGAGGAGAAAGGATTTTGGAACAGAAGCTTGACTCACAGAGAGAAGCAGTTCAATTTAGATCTGCCTGACAACCTGCCCCTGAACTGCCCGCTCTAGGAACGCGTGCCTTCCCCCAGGAAGAGCTGATTGCCTGCTGATTGGCTAAGTGGGAGTTTTCAGGAGAGAAAGGACCCAGGCACGCCCTGTGCTGATGAAGATCCTCACACTGTCTCCCTGTGTACCGTCAGGTATCCATTCAGAGGCTACATGTGGAGACTATTCTGTTCATTACAGAGACGTGTTCTATGCATTCTTTCTGTATCAAGTCATTTAAACCTCACAATCACCTTGTAAAGTACTAAGATTATCTCCATTTTACATATGAAGAAATGGAAGTACAGACCAGCTAAGTAACTTGCCCAAGGTCACACATCCTTTCGGGAGTAAACTCGGATTAAAACCCAAGATGGTCAGCCACAGCAACCTGGGCTATGACATTGACTGTCAGGCTGCTGCTGCCTTTCAGTGCGGTTGCTCTTTGCTGGATGGCTGGGGCATGTTTCAATCAGAATATTAATAAGTCACTTTACTAAGAAAAATCTGTGCAGGGGAAAGCCAGGTATTCTCATGGTAAAAAGAGAATAGGAGTTAGATCAGAAGAACAGGTGTTGATAATAATGCTGATACTAACTAGTTTTGTAATTGGAGCATCAGTTAACCCCACTGAAGGTTGGGTTCACCATATTTATTTATTTATTTTAATATTTTTTATTTTTTCATTTTAGAGAGAGAGGAAAGGAGAGAGAGAGAGAGAGATATAGAAACATCGATGAGAGAGAACATAGATTGGCCGCCTCCTGCATGTCCCCACTAGGGATCGGGCCCATAGCTTGGGCATGTGCCCTGACTGGGAATTGAACCGGCGACCTTTTGATGCATGGGTCAATGCTCAACCAGTGAGCCACACCTACCAGGTGCCTTCACCATATTTAACATGAGGTTGACAAAATTAAGCTCACAAGTCTGATGAAAATCATATAGACCATATAACAGTGTCTAAAACAGCCCTTGACACTGAGTAAATACTCTGTAAATGTAAGGTGAGTGAAGGATAAATAAAAGATGCTTCATAGGTACAGCATTGACTGGCCCTGAAGAGAGTGCAAAGTTCATGAACAAGGACAAAATAAAATCAAACTCATGGAGACTGTTCAGTAAATGAATACAGAGGCATGTGGGGTATTGTGTGTAATACCTACCATTTATGTAAAAGCTATCATTTACTGAACTCTTACATGGATCATCACTGTACTGTGCATCATATACCATCAGTAACCATGGATTAAGACATTTTGTTATATACTTTGGATTTCGTCATTACATGCATTTTACAGATGCTTAACCCCGGGCTGTTCTGAGACATGGTAGTTTAACAGAGCCTCTCTGCACATGTCTGTGAAACCTAGCAGAAGGCTGTGCTTCCCGCAAAGATGGGGCCAGCTCAGAATGCACGGCTCTTACCTGTTCTCCCTGCTTGTCTGACTTCCCAGCACCCCTTACTTTTGCTTGCCTGGATTGTACTAGCCCCATAGCTTTGGCCTCAAGCTCTGCTTTTGAGGAAACCTGGGCTAAGACAAATGAAAAAAAATTTGTGTGTGTGTGAAAGAAAATACATTGAAGAAGATATGCATAGGAAAAATATGTAGATTTACACAGGAAAAATGTTAACTGGATTATCTCTTCATACTTTTCTATGTTTTCTTTAAAAAAATTTTTAAATCAGTAAAATGGTTATTTTAATAAATTATTTAAACACACACATTTCTTTCAAAATTAACAGACATGACATGTCTGTTAAGCTGAAAAGCCATTATAGGAATAAAAGGAATGATTTTCAATAGATATTTCATTAGTGTGAATTCAGGAGTAGCTTTGGAGTAGTTTTTATAACCTACTATTTTATAGTCTCACCATTTCAGTTTTATTTTATTTAAGATTAAAAAAATAATAAATGTTGATTTCTATATGTTGGAGTAATCTATTGAAATATACAGAAATGTAGTAAATACATCAAGCATACTAAATACATTTCAATTATTATATAACTTTCTTACGTGTTAAAGACAGCCACATTACTTACCATGCCCTAGAATTTCAAAACTTTGTCCAACAATGCCCCGTTCTGAGACTTATTCCAAACTAAAATCCACTCAGAGAGTCTTGAAAAGTCTCTTTTGGCAAAAGTTGGATGTGTGGTCTCCAGAGTGAATCCTAAGGCCAACAGCATTCTCTGTTACTGTTTTGTTTTTTATTTATTTATTTATTTTATCCTCACCTGAGGACATTTTTTCATTTTTTGTTCAGACAGAGTAGGAGGGAGAGAGAGGAAGAGAGAGAGAGAGAAACATCGACGTGAAAGGGCCACATCGAGTGGCTGCCTCCCGCACGACCAACCAGGGCCAGGGACAAACTGCAACCGAGGTACGTGCCCTTAGCGGGAACTGAACCCAGGTCTCTCCGGACCGCAGGCCGACGCTCTAACCGCTGAGCCAAACCGGCCAGGGCCTGTTTTGTTTTTTAAATAAAAAGTTTATTTAAAAAGGAAGGGAAGAAGGAAGGAAGGGAGGGAGGGCAGGAAAAAGGGAGCCCTGTTACTGTTTATTCCCCAGGGACCAATATCAATGTAAGCAAAACAGACGCTGCCTCGGACTTTGCATGCTTTCACCAGGAAAGAGGTTGGATGTGACTCACACTTCCCTAAGGGGTCTCGTGTGTAGGAGAGCTCAACTCAGAGTGAGAAGGGGCTCTGGGAAATCACCCCCCGCCCCTGCCGCAAGGCCTGTTTCATAGATGAGGACAGGGACTGAGAGACCATGACCGTCCTCTTGGTGACCCAAGCTCTGACTGTATAACCATGGTTAACTAAGTGGGCAGGATCTACATTTCAAAAAATTAGAAGAAATAAAGTCAGCTATTCACACAGTTTATCCATTTGACATATGAGAATCTCAACAGAGAAGAACTGAACTATTTTTGGAGGGGATTAAATCCATTACGTCAAAGTCTTCTGGAATGATATTTTAACTTTTGCTTTAACTAGTTGTGATGGGGTAGAGAAAGCAGGGTTAATGCCTAATTATGTAGTTATTTCTATGCATGTAGTTATGTAGTCATTTCTTTACCTATGTTCTCTCCAGACCTAGCCTTTAGCAACTTGAGAAGAAAAAGGCATAATCTAGCCATAGTTATTCCCTTGTTCTACAGGGCTAAGCCCAGAGTCTTCTTATGGTTCTAACAGGCTGTGGAGCCTGACTAATGGGGTTTGAATTATGTTTCTGCTGTTAACTAGATAGACAGATACTTGAACAAGGGCAAGTGACTTGATCTTGCATGAGTTACTTGACCTCTTCCTATCTTCCTTTCCTTATCTATAAACTAAAGATAACTTTAATACTTCTATCCTGCATGTAAAGTGCCTTGTGCAATGCCTTTCACATAGTGAACATTCAATAAATGTTGGCCATTGATAAGTGCTCAAAAAGTTATTACTGGAGAAAGTGTGCTAAGAGGAAAAGACAGAACTGCCACAAAGAAGAAAGCTGTAGACTCTTGTTCCGACCACTCCAGCTCCTGCAGTTTCCCACGTCTCAGGAACTCCACCATACTTTCTCATGCTCATGAAAGAAGAGAGGGAACAAAGCATAGCCAACTTTTTATAAAATAGAAGAACCCTACTGTTACATGCATATATAAGTTCCAAAAACTTAGGGTACAAATTTAGCTACATTACTTTTCCCCCCTCAATTAATAGAACATTCAAGTATTCCATTCAAAAGTTTAAAGTCTCCACCTTTGTCCAAGATTCCCAGGGGCTTACTCAGTCGAAAGGGGTCAGAGCTCTTTCAAATGCCAAGTGGAGTGAGGAATGGCCTTGCATTGCTTCACACCTCCCGCTGCTGCTCCTGCCCAGACACTGGCCGCTCAGTGGATGGGCCACAGATTCCCCAGGCAGCGCGCAGTCAGGGCCCGGCTCAAGCTCCTGGCTTGGTGATTACACTCTGAGACCATGGTCACAGGACCACCTTCGCTCTCCAGGACACACAGCTGCTGTGCCAGGGGCTGTGCACTTGGGCTGCTGCCAGCAAAGGCCACATGCTTCCCAGCCAAACCAGCCCTCACTACAGACTGCAAGCCCTCTTCTCAGAACCTGGGTCATCAGCCCTGACATCGCTTCTCCCCTTAATCACTGCCTATTTTGATAACTTTTTTTGTTATTAATCCTCACCTGAGGATGCTTTTTTCATTGATTCTCAGAGTGGAGGGAGGAGAGAGGGAGAGAGAGAGAGAGAGAGAGAGAGAGAGAGAGAGAGAGAGAGAGAGAGAAACATCGATGTGAGAAAGACACATCAATTGGTTGCCTCCCATATGAGCCCAACCAGGGCCAGGGATCGAACTGCAACCAAGGTACATGCCTTGATCGGAATTGAACCCTCAACTCTTTGGTCTGCGGGCCAATGCTCTAACCACTGAGCAAAACTGGCCAGGGTCTATTTTGATCTTTTTTTTTTTTTTTTTTACCTATACCATGTGTCTGCCTCCTCCCCAGCTGTATCAGGGCTTCTGGGACAAAGCACCACAGACTGGGTGGCTTAAAGAACAGAAATTTGGCCCTGGCCAGTTTGGCTCAGCGGTTAGAGCGTCAGCCTGCGGGCCAGAGAGACCGGGGTTCGGTTCCCGCTAAGGGCGCGTACTTCAGTTGCAGTTTGTCCCTGGCCCTGGTTGGTCGTGTGGGAGGCAGCCACTCGATGTGTCCCTTTCACGTTGATGTTTCTCTCTCTCTCTCTCTCTCTCTTCCTCTCTCTCCCTCCCACTCTATCTGAACAAAAAATGGAAAAATGTCCTCTGGTGAGGATAAAAAAAAAAAAAGAACAGAAATTTGTTTTCTCACAACTTGTGTTCAAGACCAAGGTGTCAGTAGGGTTGGTGGCTTCTGAGACTTCTCTTGGCTTGCAGAGGGCAGTTTTTTCCCTGTGTTCTCATCCGGCCCAGTCTCCAAATAATCACATTCTGAGGTGCTGGGGGTTAGGACTTCAACATTTGCAATTTGGAGGAGGCTAAATTCAGCCCACAACACCAACTATTTACTCAATTTACTTAGGGTATAAGTTAACTTTTTCAAGGGGGCGAGTAGGTAGAGAGGGAGAGGAGGAGGGAGGGAAAGAAAGAGGTGTATACACAGGGAGGTCTATTTTTTCAGAACTATGGGCCCCAGTGATTACCTTACTAAGGCAGTCACTTAAGAAGCTGTTCAGACATTTAAAGTGCACCCTACTAAACTCAGAACCCCCTGTAAAACAGAGGATCCCAAAGCTTCTCTGGTTGAAATGGGAGAGGGGTCCAGATGCCCTTCGTTCTCTCCTCACTGAATCACCTCTGACAAGCAGCATCTAAAAACCTTTGGCCTGTAGGATTCCAGGTGTCCAGGCGACTTCTGTTAACTTTTCACAACTACACAATTCTCCCAAGTTTGAAACGAATGAGTATAATATCGTCTGACAATCCTCCACTTTGGAAACAAAACTCTGTCCCTAGGATTTAGTCCAGCTCGGCTCTGGGGTCAGGATGAGTTCCAGCGACCATGTAGACGGACGCTGGCGTGGCCTGCTTTATTTTTCCACTTTGCTTCTTTTTGGAGGTGGGCTTGTTAATCACCTTGCTCAGCTGTGGTACCCCAGGAAAGCTGAGAGGGGAGAGTTAGGTAAGCCTCCCTGTGACCTGTGTGCACACACCAGCCTGATAAACCCGGGCAGAATGACAGTGACAGCTGCCTTGGAGCAGAGGGATTCGAGAGGTTCAGTTCCACAGCCGCGGGGACAAGTATATCATTACAGCCCGGCTGCTGAGAGAAGCCATCTGAACTCACTGCCTGTCCCACCGCGGCAGGGCGTCTTGGACATCTGACCCCGACCCTCGCGAGCTTCCTCCCCGGGACTGCCTGGCCACCAACCTGTCCTCGCCTCCGCCTGCCCTGCCTGCCTGCGACAGCCAGGCTCCCAGCCGCTAGGGTAGGACTCATCCCAACCTCTGGGCAACAGGGCAGAGAGGGTGGAAAGGACAGGAAATGGGGGCCAGGCAGTCCAGCGCCGGTCCCAAGGACAGGGGCCCCAGGGGGGTGGTGTGCCTGCGGAGGAGGCAGAAATTCTCCCCTTGGGATGATGCCCTGCTCTCGGGAAAGGACCCCCGGTCCCTGCTGAAGCGGGGCATGCGCCACATCAGCTTCAGCCTGGTCACCAAGGGAATGACGGACATCCCTGACTTTCTGTGGGGCTTGTCCGAGGTCCAGAAACTCAATCTGTCTCACAACCAGGTCAGGGTTCTGCCCCCCGAGGTGGGGAGGCTGACCCGGCTGGTGGTCCTGAACTTGTGCGGGAACCACCTGAAAAGCCTGCCCCAAGAAATCAGCCTCCTCAAGGGCCTGAAGGTGCTGTTCCTCGACATGAACTGCCTGACCGAAGTGCCGGCCGAGCTGGGCGCCTGCAGGAGCCTGGAGGTCCTGAGCTTGTCGCACAACCGCCTGTCCCAGCTGCCCGCCACCGTCGCCGACCTCTCCAGGCTCAGGAAGCTGAACCTCAGCAACAACTGTTTTGCTCACATCCCCGTCTGCGTGTTTGCACTGAAGGAGCTGGATTTCTTGCACGTGGGCTCCAATCGCCTGGAAAACATCGCCGAGAGCATTCAGTGTCTGGGCAGCCTGCAGATCTTCATCGCGGAGAACAACAACATCCACTCCTTCCCGCGCTCGCTCTGCCTCCTCACCAGCCTGGAGCTGCTGAACTTGAACAACAATGACATCCAGACCCTCCCGGACGAACTCTACCGGCTGTGCCGACTGGTGAGGATTGCTTGGAATCCCATGGACAAAGGGCTGCACATTTCCCATAACCCGTTATCCAAGCCTCTGCCGGAGCTGGTGGAGGGGGGCCTGGACACACTGGTCAGCTACCTGAAGGACAAAAAACACAACTGACTGGCCACTCTGCCAGCTGGGTACTTCTCTGGTCTAAGCCTTCTCCTCTTACTGCTTGTGCTGGTCAAAGCTTGTGTTAATATTTGCTCAATCGTAGTTGAAAGCCATTCCAGGTAGGGGTTTGCTTTTACCTCTGTATGTTCCTAATAGCCCCCATAATATGTTCATCTCCTTCTGAACATAAATGGAAACAGGACTTTGGTTTCTCCAAAGAGAAATAATTGCTCTAATTTTCCTGAGGAGCAGTGGGATTCAACCCTTGGAATAATGGTCAGCAGGTCTGATTCAGTGGAATCCAAAAGTTAAATGTTTACTAAGTATATGCCAAGTATGGTATGAGGCACTGGCAACATCTGGTTTCAGCCTTTGAATTGGCAACCTGTAGCCAGGTAGCAGCAGCAAGACACGCTCCTGCCCCAGCCGGGACCAAGCAGTACTTGGGACCAAAGAGTAAGCTGGAGCCCTGCTCTCTTGGCTATGACTGAATCAGGCAGAGCTGTCCCCCTCGAGCTCTGGGGGGAACAATCAGAGGAAATTGTCTCTAAAATGGTTGTAGAGTAACAATCAAGCTGAGCATGTTTACGTGTGGTGGTGAGTGACTGGGACAGCATGATGGCTTTCAGATAATAAATACAAACCGATTTGAATGTGCAGCTTCAACCTTCTTTCTCTGTCCTTTGCAACCACAGTCATGTCCCGGAGCTTTTCTAAAGACGCCAGCCAATGCTTGTCATCCTTTCTAACGTCACTTCTCCGCCTTTGCCGGATTTGCCCTCTCAGAGACAGGATAGTAATTGAGAAAAACAATGGCCAAAAGGCAGGAAAAAGGAGGTAAGGCATAGACAAGCCACACAAGAAACGTAATTACCCTTCCAGCACTAGAGGAGGGTAATATTTGCCACTTGGCTTTCACATATGGACATTTAAAAATGACTTTAGTGACATTTAAAAGCTCTTTGGACAAAATGCTGTAAAATGTTAAATTTGTTTTGTTTTTAATTATAAAAGTACACAGCTGTTAGTTAAATGTGACATCAGTTTTAGAGTTTCTGCCACAAGGGTCATTGGTTCTTACTGCTGTCCCAATAGCCAAGAGCTCCTAAGACATTCACTGTGTGTCGAGAATTAAAGGATTAGAATGGAGAAGTGGCAGTAGAGAACGCACAGGTCTTTGACACTTTTGTCTACAGAACATAGCTAACAATTTCAAGACAGAATTTGAGTTTGCTGCCAAGACTTGTCTAACTTCTTAATACCCTTGGCTTAATTCAGTTAAATTTATATTAGCTAGCACCTTCTCTTCACTCCACTGGGCTGGGAACCTGAGAGGAGTCAAGCCCTGATCCTTCCACCAGGGAGCTCACAGTGTGGTGAAAGGGACAGAAACCCACATGGGTTCCAGCAGTGTGCAGCCGTGATTCCCCTCAAGAGAAATGTAAGTGATGGGCTGGAGTAAGGGTAACACACTGGAAGGTGTAGACTAGACGGAGCCTCAAGGTCTCAATAAACAAAGGACAGTAACCAAAGAACAGGACTGGGAGAAATCAGTCAAACCCTATTCACTGTAGCCATCGCACCCCAATTCCTGCCCCTCTGCCCTGTGCCCGTGTGGGAAAGAGCAGCCACGTGCTGGGGCAGTGGATCTGAGCATAGGCAGGTTCTGTATGGCGCTGCCATCTTCTTCTAAGAGCTGCTCAGTAAAGGTCCATATCATTTATTAACAGGACAGGTGATTTTTCCAAACAAACTTCAAAGTCAATTTCCCACTCATAAAAGACAAAAGCCAATTCCTGCTGTTATCATCAGATACTGTAGTTCATTAGCACGTTTTTGCGTGAGCTCTCTGTCAAACCATTGCAAACAGATCTTACCAGTGTCACTGGGTGGCAGCTGAAGTCCCCTCTTAAATTCCCCCTCCAGTAGCAACTGGAGACCTGCCTCTCCCTGCCAGGCACACTCCAGTATCCTCACCCACGTTAGCTTGCTGGAGCCAAGACTATTTAAAGATATCAGTGCCGGTTTTACTTGACCTCATGACTCAGTGGGAAATAGCAGGGCGAGCCCTCCTCTGCAGCGTAACTGGGCAGATCACTTACTGAGCGCTGGCTGAAGCACATGCAGCTGTCAGACAAACACCGGCGGGTGCCAGGATCACGCCTGTTCCTGTCTGCTGCTGAAGAACCACTTGGGCTCCAGCTGAATTTCCATGACCTTGCTGTGGGCTGAGAGGCTGGCCCGGACAGCAGCTCCACGCTGTTCCTGCTGAGCAATCATTTCATTTCCTCTCCTTGCTTTTTCAGTCACTTGATCCCACAGCAACTCCACTCCAGGAAAGAAACCTAACCATATTTTGAAGGTGACACAAGAGCTCATTATACTTCTTATATGAAAAAAAAAAAAAAGTGGTATCAGTATGGTTGCAGGCTTCCATCAGTGTCTTTCAAAAATATGGTAGCAAAGGTTTCTTTGTTAACACTTAGCATTGAGGGAATCATAAAAGTAATAGTGGTTGTCCAATGTGCTTTCGATATTGATTCTTTGTGAATGCTCTTTTTATTGATAACGGGAAGTGCTGAGTGAAATGCTGGGTAATGTGCTTAGTTACTCAAAACAGTAACGTGGAGGGAGTTTGATACAGCCTTGTGTCTTGCTGACAAACTCTACAGTTTGCTGATTGACTGTGAAATGCTTCTTGCTTATCTTTTCGTAGTTCTAATACTGCCTCAGTCAATAACTCCCAGGTATCTCCAAGCTTCTGAAATCAAAGCACTGGAGATGGCTGCATTGGCTGCCGAGTATATTTAGCTAAAGAATACGAGCTAATTGGGTGCTTGATGTGGAGCTGGCTGCTCACATTCTTGATGATATTGTGGTTTGCATGTCACTTGGCTGTCTGTATGGAGCAATCTCAGTGGTGTGTTCAGAAACACCGTTTGAAGCTGTTGCAGTTTACAAGCATACAATTAAGAAGAAATCCTATGCTCACAGGAAAGAAAGACGACTCTGAAAAGACACATCTGTTCCAGGAATAATACTGCTAAATGCTAAAACTGCTGCACACTAGAAAGAAAAATGTATTCATTACTTAGCTTGTTGACTTAATAAATGGCTAATAGAGGAAATATACTCTATTTTCAGGCTTTAGTTAATAGACTGCCATTCTGTAATAACCAAAGAAAGTGACTTCAGGACTCTGCACCTGTACTTCACAATGATGTCATGTTTGTGCCAAAAAGGGGTAAAGAGGGAATGCTGCCGTTATTTGCAGGGATACATTAAACTAAACCCTTTTCTTTCGGTAATGGATTATTACATTTTAAAATTCATATGCCTCAAAGCACATACTGAATATGCATTTGATGGCTGTAGCTATGTATTATAAACGGAGAAAAATTAAAGAACTGTGGGCTTTGTCCCTGAAGACATGTGGAGGTATGGATATGGACTGGCTTGATTTATTTCAGTAATATACAGAGACTGGGGGAGTCTGAATGGAGTCACTGAGATTCTGTTACAAATGGTGAAAATAGAAGATGAGTTCAGGAAATGGTCTAAAAAGAGAAAAAACAAAAAATGCAAACATTTGAGCTGTTAGATTTAGCCAATATAAAGATACTAAACACTCAATTATTCTATCAATATCCACTTCAGTAACCACGTGTGCTGTATCTTCTTACTCCACCAAAGAATGATTTTCAGTGCTATGTAATATATACTTGAGAAACACAAAACACTCAGCCTAGATTAAATGTGCAACTATGTACCAATACCCTTCATAATGCAACTAAATACCAGTACTAATTCATCCAAGAACAGCAAAATGCAACTCCATCATATATTTTAAGAAAGCAAAATAAACTATATAGAAACAGTAAAGCTATAATAAACAATAATGGAAACAGTCTTGACCTTGTTGAAAAAAGAACTTTTTATGAGTGTTCCTTTTAAGTTACCTGTCAAGTTACATGTTGAGTCCAAAGCATTACTAATAAAAAAAAAGAAAGAAAAGAAAAAGAAAAAAAGGACAGCATAGTAATAAAAGGGAAGCAAAGAGGGCTCGTAAAAACTCTGTAGGAGCGTGGGCGTCATTGGGCAAGCATAACTGAGAGCTATTAGCGTGAAGCTTGCTATGCAGATCTTTTAGTAGTGTCATAGGAATCTACTTGCAAGGAGAGAGCTTATTTTCTCCTGCTTCTAAACTTACTCCTTATTTCAGCACAGGATAGAAAATAAAAGATGAACTGGAGTCCACTTGAAAAGTGTCAAAGTTTTTCCTGATACCCTTGAGAGAAACACACATTATGAAAACTAGAAGAGTATTAGCTTTGATGAGTTAGGCTGCCAATGGAACACCACATAATCTCCCATATTCTTTGCTCTTGAATGATTTGAGTCTCCTAGAAGTCAGCTTGCCAGGACATTGCCACTTGGGGAAGTCTATTTTCTTCTGTCTCCGGAATATCATGCCCATCACCATATGCATGCGTGAGATAGGAGGCCCTGTGGGGTGGCAGGAAAAGATCCGACCAGGAGCTGGCCGTGTTGATTGCAAAGCACTTACGGAGTATCTGTGCATCTTAAGACTGTGCAAGTGTTGGGCACTTCGCTTGGAGACAAGCTCCCCGCCCCCCACGGGGTCCCAAGCCCATGGACAAAGATGAGGCTCAGCTAAACATAATGCAATCCTGCGATTACAATAGCCTTAACAGTTGTATAAACAAGTTCAAAGGCATGTGGGTGAGATGGCAGGAAGGACAGAGGTGTGTTGTGACTAAAATGGTGTGGAGAACACACATTCTAACATGACAATTATTGATCCAGTGGTTCCTTTGTTTTGCTTTGTCTTGATGGAAAATTTGTGACTCTTACTGTCCCAGAATGGTTGGCTTTGTAACTCCTTTGTGGAATTTTCCCCCCCTACCTGAATCTATGATGTAGGGCAGGCACGTGACAGGAAAGACTGCATATTAGGATAATTGCGACACCATGTGACATGGGCTCCAGAAGTAATCTCGAGCCTCCCCTCCCTCACTGTGTGGGAAGGTCTTTCCTGAGGGTTCTGCAAGGACCCAGGTTGGCAGTGGTCCTCAAAGCTGCCACTCACCAAAATCCCCTGTGGAACTTGAACAAAATAAAAAGCCCTGGGCCTCAATTGGAGAGATTCTGACATAGTTGGTCTGAGTGAGGCCACGGCTTCTTTACTTCATTTTTAAAGCTCAGTAGATAATTCTGCTGCTGACTCTGAACTGAGAAATGCTGATATAGTCTCCTGCCTAAAAAATCAGACAAGTGACTTTTAAGGCAATTGGATCAGGAGCTTACCAACTGAAAGAGGGCAGTAAAAGGTGGGAGGTCACTGAACTTGGCCAGCAGGTGAAGCTCGCTGGTGCCTCGTGATTAGATTCAGCTTAAGTCCCAGGTCCCTTTGGTATACTTTCAGATTCAGGAGGTCTAGGGCAGGGCTTGTCGCTCCTAGGTCTAACCAGCAATCCAGGTGTTTCCTATCAAAAGGCAGATGGGTGAAACCTGGCTGAGCAGACTGTGTGCCCACTGGAGAACAGTGAGGCACTGAGTGTGTTCTAGACCCCGCTGCTGCCTGCTGCTACCCCTCCTGGCCAGCTCTGTCCTAGACTTCGAGCTCTGCTGATTTTTATCTTTGCATCCAGCACAGGGAAGATATTCAATAATAATATACTCAATGAATGAATACATTGAATGAATGAAAAGGTGAACCAGTTTACTAAAATGACTTAGCCTCTCTGGGCCTCAGTTTTTCTATACGTGGAACTCACTTTAAAATGAACTCTCTTTAAGCTTCTTTCAGATTTGAAACTCAGACTGTATTTTTTTGTGTTTTTTTATTTTGATATTTTTGCTTTGTTTTGCCCTGATCAAATGCCTCAGTAAATAGATACCTGAGCTTATAATTATTGTGATTACTCAAGAAAGGCAAAAAGCATTGATGAGATGGGTCAAATTCAGTATGAGTGTTTTAATATCCCCTTTTAGTACCATAAATATATAATTTAATTTTGGTTGACTTTCAAAAATATACAAAACAATAAGCATTTATTAATGGTGAATCTAGAAGTTCGCAGACTTCCAAATTGTCTGGATTCCATGTCTAACTTTTCATTGGATTGAAGGCTCAGGGGGAATATTTCTGTTTGGCTTTCTTGATTGATTGATTTGAAACTCTTCTTCCTATGTTTCTGGAAGAGAAGGAATTCCTAACTGTCTGTTTTTTAATTTTAAAAACACCTCATTGGATTTGATTCTATAATATTGTTTAGGCACTTAAAGCTGAAATCTTTCCTGTTTTTTTGTTTTGTTTTGTTTTGTTTTTAAAGCATAGTGTGTTCCAAAGAGTGAGTTGAACTCTTGTAATAAAATCCACGCCTCTGCCACAGCACCTCCCCTTTCTCATACACATGAGTCAAACTTGAATTTTGCTATAAATTTTCAGAAACATCTTCTGCAAATGAATACACTTAAAGCTGTGAAATAGCTCTTCCTTCCGTTTCTTTGGTTCTTAATAATATGTTCCTCTCTCTGCCTCCACTGTTTTAGTCAAAGCCACAAATTGATGGTATCTACATTATGGGAATTAGAAATTTCTGACTTTAATTTGTTTTTGACTAACCTTCCTTATAAGAGTTGGTAAATTACAATTGTGTTTGATAAGAATTCTCGAATTGTCATGAAAACATTTTTTCTTCACTACTATTTCCACCACATGTGCTGTCTGGCATACCCAGAACTGTAAAGAAAACACATCACGGAGAAGAGCTTAAGAATTGTTCCACCTGTTTCTTTGGTTGTTGGCTAAAGTTCAAAAGATCAGCCTGGGCTTTGGCCCATTTGCATAACAGGAGCAGATGCCATACGTTTGGAACATGTGATTCCAGAGCCATGGCTTGTTACTCTAGCTCTCAGTGCTGGAACAATCAAATACAACTTTAAGCTCCACCTGTGAATAACTGATTTACCAGTAAAGTCTACGATACCGTAATATTATTTTGCCTCAGATTTTTCCTTTGAGCCTTTAAAACATAAAGAATAGGGAAGGTAAAGTTACAATAGTAACTCTGAGCTAACAGTCAGGAAATTGTCTGAATTTTACTACTTCCATTACTCTAGCATTTCTGTATGTATGTACATGTACATAGCCCACAATTTTTTTAAAAAAAATATTTTTTATTGATTTTAGAGAGAGAGGAAGGGAGAGGGAGAGAGAGATAGAAACATCGATGACAGAGAACATTGTTTGGCCGCCTCCTGCATGCCCCCCACTGGGGATTGGGCCCACAACCTGGACATGTGCCCTGACCGGGAATCAAACCAGTGACCTCTTGGTGCACGGGTTCACAGTGAGCCACACTGGCTGGGCCATTGCCCCAAGTTTTTAGTAGTGTTCTAAGAAGAAATTATAAATTATCTCTGAGCCTCCTGGTGGTCTTCCTGAATTGTGTCTCTTTATTTCCTTTTGTTTGTATCTTGGAAAAATGCCTCTTGGACTTTCCATCAGAATCTAGCCAAGAAGGAGAAAAATATTTGTGTTTGCTCTTTTTATACTTTCTTATTATGATAATTAAACTTCTGTCATAAATAATCTAGAAATCTGTTTACTCTCCCAGAAATGTATATAATATGCTAGTTATAGAAAAATCTAATTGTTCATCTGACCATATAATATGCTGGTTATAGAAAATCGAGTTTACTAAGTTAGTTTGTAAATGAAATTTCCAGGTTTTTATTATTAACCTACTACCACAAATATCACTTTAGTTGACCCTCTTCTATAGCTTAAGAAGTAAAGTACCTCTGTTTCTGATAGATCAAAATGAACAGGTTTTTTTTTTTATGCCATGTGAGGTTGTTTCATTCATAATCATCCTCTACTGTACAATGGCCAAGGATTAATTTGAAAAAATCACTTCACATGTGTGCAGTAAAGGGTTGACTCAGCAGGTCTGGGGTATTCAAACTCTGCACATATCAAAGAATGGCCTTTGACCAACTCCTGGGAAATGACCTCTAATCCCTTGGAACATCTTAACTGATAAGACTGTCTTTGTGTACTTGGGTTACACCAGATAGTCTACGCTCACAGTGTGACTTATGGAGGGGGACTTGGCAACATAGTATCAGTCTGACTTCTGGAGAAGTTGGAGACTGAGGACCTAAGGTTGGCCACATGAGAGCTCCTTACCTATGTAACCAATTCCCAATAAAAAACTCTGCCCCTCAAGGCTCAAGTGAGCATCCCTAGTTGGCAATATGACATAAATATCACATTTTATTATAGGGAGAATTAAGCACCATCAAACAACTACATTAAGAGAGAATAAAGGAAAATATGTGCTGGGCTCTCTCGGGTTCTTCCATATACTCCTTTTAACTTCGTTGATATTAACTTGTGTACTTTAGTTGTAGTAAACCATTATTGTGAGTCTAACAGATTTTCTGAATTCTGTAAGTTCGTCTAACAAGTTGATGAACATGAGGGTGGTCTTGGAGACCCCCCCCAAAAAAAACCAACAACAACATGGGTTAAAGAGTAGACTTTATTAAAAAGCAAGAGAAGAGAAGCTACAGATCCTCAGATTCCCCTCCCTGCTGATCATGTGTGGTGAGTATATCTTTCTGGGAGAGAACTCACCTCCTGATGATTTTCTCTTTTTATAAGAAAATCTTGAGTACAATAGTCATCCCCCTATGGTGCCTGCCTGTCTCACTTTGATGCTAGGAGTTGTCTAAGAAAGCCAACTGCAGAGCACCAATAAAATGTTGGGATGCATGGATTTGTCACAGGGATGGCTATCATCTGTTCCAGAGGAGCAACCTAGAGTGCCATTGCCTGCTCTGGAAAGAGAGTAAAGCCCTGGTTCCACTAACTTAGTGTTCAGGAACCCAGAGGGAGCTTCCATGTCTTTTGAACATTCTTGCTCCTCAAACAACTCTTTGACAAGATATTAGGCATATCACAATTTCCTCTCAAGTAGTATAATGCTACTCTATTAGGAAGTCATTTGTATATCAATCTCAGTTACTCAAAATACAGCTGAGATCCCAGAGTTAATGTCATAAATTTTATTCATTTATTCATAGGTGAGACCATTAAACCCAAAGATAATGAATGAATTCATATACACATACATACATATGTTAGATAATGATAAATATACAGATAAAAATAAAGCAGTGAGGGGGGAATGGAGCTGGAGGGGTATTTGTTGTAGGTGGTCAGGAAAGTTGCCCAGAAAATTATTTCAGGACAGAGACCTATAGAAAGTTAGGGAGATAGCCAAGTAAGTACTTTAGGAGAAAAGATTCAAAACAGGAGAGAAAGCATGTGGAAAGAAAGATATATGCCTGGCATGTCCATGGCATGGAGTGGGTGCAGGAGAGAGTACTGAGGTCATATTGATATTGGGAATGACTCTTATAAGGCTTTAGGTCATTAAAAGGACTTTGGCTTTAGCTCTGAGTGATGTGGGAAGCCATTGGAGATTTTTTCAGTGGGGAAGAAACACATGCTAATTTATATTTTAGAGGAGTTACTTTGATTACTGGATTGAGAATAGGAGAAAAACAAAAGCATGGAGATTAGTTAGAAATCTGTTACAATATTTTAAGTGATGAATGATGGTGACTTCAGGATTGAAGTGGTGTATGTGATCTGATTATGGAGACATTTTGCTGTTAGCTCCAGCAGAAATTGCTGATGGACTGGATGGGGTGGAGAACATCCAGAATAACTTTAATGTGTTTAACCAGAGCAAGTGGGAGGACAGAGTCATGTATTGCAAGAAGGATAATTTAGGAAAAAATATCAACATACTAATTTTGAGATGATAAATAAATTTTCAAATGAGTCTACTGAGCAAACATTTGGATAAAGAATTTAGGGTGCCAGGGAGCAGTGTTGATTGGAGATATAAATATGGGAATCACCAGCAAAATACACAGGAAGAAGTCATGAAGAGATGTATTCATTGTGAAAGGCTTCAATAAAAAATGGTGATTCTTTTTCTTTAAGTTTTGGTACTCAAAGTGCTATGCTCAGTTGGCTGGAAAATTCCCATATGTGGTAATGCTTGTTTTTTCCAGATGCTAGATAAAAGGGATATTACTATATCTAGATCTCAGAACTGTATTCATGAAAACCCTTGAAATTACTGGTTGATAGAAAGGGAGGCATTCTCTAGTCACACAGAAGTTAAAAATTAGAAAATAGAAGGGCAAGCATTCCAAGTAAACACTTATGCCCCATCTGCTTCTGTCTGCTCAATTACCCATTTTCAGTGTCTAAACTGACAGGTGATTTTAATCAGCCATCAAACAGAGATAGACGTTGGCATCACTCAAGATACACTGAAATAGAAAAGTCTTGATTCATTTCCATTCTATTTTCTTTTCATTTTTAAATACATTTTTCTATTTTTCAATTACAGTTAAAATCAATATTATGTTAGTTTCAGATGTGCAACACAGTGATTTATATAGCTCACAAAGTGATCACCCTGATAAGTCTAGTACCCATCTGACACCACACATAGTTATTGCAATGTTATGGACTATTTCCCATTGTTGTTGGGTTTTTCTAGTCATTGACAGTATTACAGATGTCCCCTATTCTCTCCCCACACACTTTACCCCTCTCCACCCAGCCCCCACCCCACCCCAGGCCTTCACCACACTATCATCTGTGTCCATGGGCTATGCATATATACATATAAGTTTTTTGGTTAATATCTACCTGCCCCCCCACCCCCTTCCCTTTGAGATCTGCAATCCCATTTACCATTGCAACAACAACAAAAAATAAGATACCAAGGAATAAACTTAACCAAGGTGGTAAAAAACATGTACTCAAAAACTATAGGACATTGAAAAAAGAAATAGGGGAAGATACAAACAACTGGAAACATATACCATGTTCATGGACTTGAAGAATTAACATTATTAAAATGTCCATACTACCCAAAGCAATCTATAGATTCAATACAATCTTATTAAAATACCATCGGCATATTTCACAGATCTAGAACAAATATTCCAAAAATTTATATGGAACCAAAAAACACCCTGAACAGCAGCAGCAATCTTGAGAAAGAAGAACGAAGTTGGAGGGATCACAGTGCTGGATATCAAACTATACTACAAAGCCACTGTAATAAAAACAGCCTGATACTGGCCCAAGAACAGACATATAGATCAATGGAACAGAACAGAGAACCCAGAAATTGACACACAACATTATGGTCAATTAATATTTGACAAAGGAGGCAAGAGCATACAATGGAGTAAAGATAGTCTCTTCAGTAAATGGTGATGGGAAAATTGAACAGGTACATAAACAAACAAACAAAAACAAAACAAAACAAAACTAGACCACCAACTTACACCATACACAAGAATAAACTCAAAATGGATAAAAGGCTTAAATATAAGTCATGAAACCATAAAAATCCTAGAAAAAAACATAGATAATAAAATCTCAGACATCTCACATGGCAGAATTTTCACTGATACATCTCCTAGGGCAAGAGAAACAAAAGGAAAAATAAGCAAATGGGACTATGTCAAACTAAAAAGCTTCTGCACAACAAAAGAAATCGTCATCAAAATGAAAAGGGAACCCACTGTATGGGAAACATATTCGCCAATGATACATCTGATAAGGGATTGCTTTCCAAAATATACAATGAACTCAAACAATTCAACAAAAGGAAGACAAACAATCCAATTAAAAAATTGCAAAGGACCTGAATAAATAATTCTCCAAAGAGAACATACAGATGGTCAATAGACATATGAAAAAATGCTCAAGGTCACTAGTCATCAGAGAGATGCAAATTAAAACTCCAATGAGGTAATACCTCATACCTGCTAGCATGGCTACCATCAACAAATGAACAAACAAGTCCTGGCAAGGACATGAAGAAAAGGGAACCCTAGTATACTGCTGGTGGGAATGCAGACTGGTGCAGCCACCGTGGAAAACAGTACGGAGTTTCCTCAAAAAATTAAAAATAGAACTGCCATTTGACCCAGTGATCCCACTTCTGGGAATATATCCTAAGAATCCAGAAACACCAATAAGAAAGAATATATGTACCCCTATGTTAATAGTAATGTTATTTACAATAGCTAAGATCTGGAAACAGTCCAAGTGCCCATCAGTAGAAGAATGGATACTTAATCTGTGGTACATTTACACAATGGAATACTATGTGGCTGCGAAAAAGAAGGATCTCTTACCCTTTGTGATAGCACAGATAGACCCGGAAATTATTATGCTATGTGAAATAAGCCAGTCAGAGAAAGACAAATATCACATGATCTCATTCATATGTGGAATCTAATGCATAAAATAAACTGATGAGAAAAATAGGTCCAGAGACATGGATGCATGGAACCCCATGACATCTTGATGAGTCCAGAAGACATGGAAACCAGAAGTCTTCTCTGTTCCTCTCTGTGGTAGCGTGCATTCATTCCACTGCTTTTCTTGGTCTGAATTACTAATGTCTCTCCTATTTAAGCAGAAGCAAAAGCTTTCTTTCAGAACTCTAAATAATATCCTTTATTTTGGCTTCATATTCTCTGCACAGGCGTGGAAACACCATAAAGTCATGCACAAGGAGGAATTAAGATGCTTCACATTCTTATTCTTACATGTGGGGAAGAAAACTGCCCAATACATTATACATGTTGATGTGTTTTCACATAAGTCACAGAGAGAGGGTCTCCCTTTCTGGAATCAATGCAGGATGTTATCCTTAGTTTTCCATTCCTTTCCTTTTCTCTTCTTTTTGCATAAGATATTTGAAACAAAGTAAAACACAGTGCTGAATAGTTTTGAAAAACAGAAATACTTCTACTGGCATGTATTTCTCCTACATATTGGTCGAATAATCTGATAGTCATTTATATTCTGCTAATACAAGGGCTTTTAAATAGATTCTATACCCCTACCTCAAACTGCAGAGACAGCTCACAGAATTTTATTTTCTCACTGGGAAATATTTTTTCCACATATGTTTTGATGATGACAGGTTTTTTTTCCATCTTGCAGTCCCCCTCTTTTGGGAAATAGAAATGTGAGGAATAATTTCTGATTTGATATTTGCTGTTCTACCCACATATCGCTTCAGTTTAAAAAACTGTCTACAAACTTGCTAACAACTTACTTTAAATCTATACTTTGGGAAAATGAGAGACAAAGAGGAAGAGAACTAAGAACCTCTTAAAATAATACACATAAAAAAATATATGAAATATTTGAAGGAAAAGATTATTCACTAATTTTACTGGATGCATAGCATTGTACAACTATGGGGGCTGGGCAGGATAATTTGTAAATTCAAGTTCTATAATTCTGCTACATTGGAAACTTCACTCTAAGTGAGGATATTTTCTTCTATACCTTTCTTAATTCAAAACTATCATGATTCATCATAAATTTGAGAAAAGAGTGATCAGTATTTGTTTACCAGATAAAATGAAATACCATCATAGGAAAGTAACAAACACGATACAAAATTCACAGGATTTATCAGCTTTAACATCACAATTTTTTTTTTAATTTAGAGGATTGACATTATTTTGGATTTTGTGTAAACATAAGGTGTTATAATAATTTTACCACATTATTTCACATCTTTTCAAACCTCAAATTTTCATATAATGTAACAACATTGTGTAATGCAGAGAAGTGGCAATTAATTTGATATCAAAGGTAATAAAAATTATACACTGTACCCAATTCCATAGCTCAAGAGGCGGCCAAACATTTGTGTGTGTGTGTGTGTGTGTTTTTCTCTTAATATTATCAGGCTAGCCCAGTGGAAAAAAAATGGCAGCAGAGTGCATAGAAGCTACACAGGTGATCTCCCAGGACCAACAGGAATTAATACAACTAAAATAAAGACAAATCATCGGAAAAAAGCAACAGAAAAGCAGCAGGAAGGGACCATATAACCAGGGACACTGAATCAATCCTGGTAGGATTGCAGAGGCATGAGAGGGTGGCGGGCTGGGAGCCCATGGACAGCAGCAGTCTTAGCTGTGAGCAGTGCCCTTGGGGTTAAAGTCCCAAGCCCGCTCCACAGCACAGAGGGCTGGAACAGAGCCACTGAATTGGCTACAGCCATTCACCTTTGGCTCCGGCAGAGGGAGGGTGGGCTGGACCGGAACTCTGTGGGGACATCTGGGATTTGGAGGGCACTCAGACTTTTTGCTGAGTCACGACCACAAAGCTTGGTTGCCAGCTTGCTCCTTCCCAGCCACACAGGACAGGGGCCAGCTTGCTCCTTCCAGGAGTTGTGGGGAAAACCAGCGGCCCCTCCCTTGGAGATTCAACCCCTTCCAGGTGAGTCAAAGAAATGCAAATTGAGGCTCACTAACAACCAGCATCTGTCCCACCCTCTGGAAATCCTTTTACTGCAGAATACCAGAAGGCTACATTCCAAGGCCCTGAGTAACTAAGACTAATAGCCTCCAGGAAAAAAGCTAGAGAATAACTGAACCTCTCCTGGGCTTGAAAATCTACCCAGAAAGTAAGACTTGACAGTGGTGTTTAATGTGGGCCCTCCCACGCTCATCCAAACCCAGTAGAGGGAGCCACAAACAGCAGAACACCAACACAGACAGGGAAAATTTGGCAGGCTCCAAAACCCACTGAGACAGTCAAAATGGTGAAACAAAGAAACAAATCCCAAATGAAAGAAAGAACAAGAGAACTCTACCAAAGATGAGATAAATAAAATGCAGTTAAGCAAGTTATCAGAGGTAGAGTTCAGAGCCATGATCTTGAGGAAGTTCAACAGCATGAGTAAGGACATCAACACCATGAGTAAAGATATAGAAACATTGAAATCAATCAATTGAAAATGAAAAACCACCAAGAAGAAATGAAGAATGACATAGCGAAATAAAGAACACATTGGAAGGACTAATCAGCAGAGCAGAGGAGGCTGAGGACCGGATCAGTGAATTAGAAGACAGGGTAGAAAAAATCAATCAATCAGGAAACCAAAAGGAAAAAACAGGAAGACAGCTTAAGAGAACTGTGGCACAACTGGAAATGTAATAATATTCGCATCATAGGAGTCCCCGAAGAAGAAGAAAATGAGCAAGGGTTAGAGAATATATTTGAAGAAATAGTGACAGAAAACTTTCCTAACGTGGTGAAGGAAGAAGACATTCAAGTTCAAAAAGCACAAAGAGCTCCAAGCAAGAAGAATCCAAACCGGCCCACACCAAGACACATAATAATTAAAATGCCAAAAATTAAAGACAAAGAGAGAATCCTAAAGGCAGCAAGAGATAAGCAACAGGTTACCTACAAAGGAACCCCCATAAGGCTATCATCTGACTTCTCAACAAAAACACTACAGGTCAGAAAAGAATGGCATGAAGTAATCAAGGTCATGAAAAACAAGGATCTGAATCCAAGACTACTCTATCCAGCAAGGCTATCATTCAAAATAGAAGGTCAAATAAAGAGCTTCCCAGACAAAAAAAAAAAGGCTAAAAGAACATATTAGCACCAAACCAGCACTGCAAGAAATGTTTAAAAAAAACTCCTGTAATTAGTAGAAGAAATAGGAAGAAAAATATAACCACACTAAACAAAAATGGCAATAAGTAAGTACATATCAATAATCACTTAAATGTAAATGGTTTGAATGCTCCAATAAAAAGACACAGAGCAGCTGACTGGATAAGAAAGCATGACTCACACATACATTGTTTACAAGAGACTCATCTCACAACAAAACACTCACATAGGTTGAAAGTAAAAGGATGGAAAAAAATCTTACAAGCAAACAGAAAGGGAAAAAAAGCTGGGGTAGCAATACTCATATCTGATAAATTAGATTTCAAAATGAAGGCCATAATTAGAGACAAAGAAGGCCACTACATAATATTGAAAGGATCTATCCAACAGGAAGATATAACCTTGGTAAACATATATGCACCCAATATAGGAGCACCAAAATATATTAAAAATCTTCTGGAGGACTTCAAAGGAGAAATCGACAGCAATACAATTATAGCAGGGGACTTCAACACCCTGCTGACATCACTGGATAGATCATCTAGACAAAAAATTAACAAGGAAACAGAGACTCTAAATGAAGTCCTAGATCAAATGGATTTAATAGATATCTACAGAGAATTACACCCCAAAACTGCAGAATTCACATTCTTCTCAAGTGCACATGGGACATTCTCAAAGATAGACCACATATTAAGATACAAACTAAGTCTCTACAAGTTCAAGAAATTTTAAATTATATCAAGCATCTTCTCAGATCACAATGGCATGAAACTAGAAATCATTTGCAACAAGAACATGCAAAGACATTTGAAAACATGGAGGCTAAATAGCATGTTATTGAACAACGAATGGGTTACCATGGAGATCAAGGAAGAAATTTAAAACTTCCTGGAAACAAATGAAAATGAACATACAACAACACAAAAGCTGTGGGATGCAGCAAAAGCAGTTCTGAGAGGGAAGTCCCATAGCACTACAGGCCCACCTCAAGAAACAAGAAAAATTTCTAATTGACTACCTAACCTCACAACTTAAAGAACTAGAAAGCAAACAAAGAGAAAACCCCAGAGCAAGTAGAAGGTAGGAAACAGTAAAGATCATAGCAGAAATAAATGACATGGAGACCAAAAAAAAAAAAATTCAACAGATCAATGAAACAAAGAGCTGGTTTTTGAAAAGATAAACAAGATTGATGGACCCTTAGCTAGACTCACCAAGAAACAAAGAGAGAGAACCCAAATACACAAAATCAGAAATGAAAGAGGAGAAGTAATAACTGACACCACAGAAAAACAAAGGATTGTTAACAAATATTATGAACAATTATACGGCAACAAATTGGACAATCTAAGCGACATGGACAAATTTCTAGAAACACATAGTCTCCCAAAACAGAACTAGGAAGAGATAGAAAACTTGAACAGACCAATAACAACTAAGGAAATTGAAGATGCAATCAAGAAACTCCCAGTAAACAAAAGCCCAGGCCTAGATGGCTTCATGGGGGAGTTTTACCGAACATTCAAAGAACTGACACCCATTCTCTTTAAACTATTCAAAAAAATCCAAGAAGAAAAAAGACTTTCAAACTCATTTTATGAGGCCAGCATAGTTCTAATTCCAAAACCAGAAAAAGACACTACAAAGAAAGAAAACTACAGGCCAATATCCCTGATGAACATAGATGCCAAAATCCTGAACAAAAGACTAGCAAATCGGATCCAGCAATACATCAAAAAAATTATTCATCATGACCAAGTGGGATTCATCCCAGGGATGCAAGGCTGGTTCAATATTTACAAATCAATAAATGTGATACACCATATTAACAAAATGAAAGATAAAAATCATATGATCATATCAATAGATGCTGAAAAAGCATTCAACAAAATCCAGCACCCATTTCTGATAAAATTTCTCAGCAATTTGGGAATAGAGGGATCATATCTTAACATAATAAAGGCCATATATGAAAAACCTACAGCCAACATCATACTCAATGGACAAAAACTAAAAGCATTTCCCTTAAGAACAGGAACAAGACAGGGATGCCCACTTTCGCCACTCTTATTTAGCATAGTACTGAAAGTCTTAGCCACAGCAATCAGGCATGAAGAAAAAATAAAAGGAATCCAAATTGGAAAGGAGGAAGTGAAACTGTCATTATTCACAGGTGACATGATATTATACATAGAAAACCCTAAAGACTCCATCAAAAATCTACTAGACTTAATAAATGAATTTGGCAAAGTAGCAGGACACAAAATAACGTCAAGAAATAGACAGCATTCTTATACATCAATGATTAACTCACAGAAAGAGAAACTAAAAAAAACAATCCCATTTACCATTGCAGCAAAAAAAAATTAAGATACCTAGGAATAAACTTAACCAAAGAAGTGAAGGACCTATTTGCAGAAAACTGCAGGACATTGAAAAAAGAAATAGAGGAAGATATAAAAAAGTGGAAGCACATACCTTGTTCACGGATTGGAGGAATTAACATCATTAAAATGTTCATACTAACCAAAGCAATCTATTGATTCAATGCAATCCCCATCAAAATACCAATGACATACTTCCCAGAACTAGAGCAAATACTTCAAAAGTTCATATTGAACCAAAAAAGACCCCGAATAGCCACAGCAATCTTGAAAAAGAAGGACAAAGTAGGCGAGATCACAATACCGGATACCAGGTTATACTACAAAGCTACTGTAACCAAAACAGCCTGGTACTGGCACAAGAACAGGCATATAGACCAGTGGAACAGAACAGAGAATCTGGAAATTGACCCAAGACATTATGCTCAATTAATATTTGACAAAGGTGGCAAGAGCATACAAAGGAGCAAAGACAGCCTCTTTAATAAATGGTGTTGGGAAAATTGGACAGCTACTTGCAAAAAAATGAAACTAGACCATCAACTTACACCATACACAAGAATAAACTCAAAATGGATAAAAGACTTAAATGTGACTCCTGAATCCATAAAAATCCTAGAAGAAAATGTAGGCAACAAAATTTCAGACATCACACGCAGCAGAATTTTCACTGATACATCACCTAAGGCAACAGAAACAAAGGAAAAAATGAACACATGGGACTACATCAAACTCAAAAGCTTCTGCACAGCAAAAGAAACAACCATCAAAGTGGAAAGGCAACCCACTGTGTGGGAGAGCATGATTGCCAATGATACATCAGATAAGAGGTTAATTTCCAAAATATATAGAGTACTCATACAACTCAACAAAAGGAAGACAAAGAACCCAATTAAAAAATGGGCAGAGGAACTCAATAGACACCTCTCCAAACAGGACATACAAATGGTCAAGAGACATATGAAGAAATGCTCAACATCACTAATCATCAGAGAGATGCAAATTAAAACAACAATGAGGTATCACCTCACACCTGTCAGAATGGCCGCCATCAATGAAGCATCAAACAACAAGTGTTGGCGAGGATGTGGAGAAAAGGGGACTCTAGTACACTGCTGGTGGGAGTGCAGACTGGTGCAGCCACTATGGAAAACACTATGGTGTTACCTCAAAAAAATTAAAAATTGAACTGCCATTTGACCCAGTGATCCCACTTCTAGGAATATACCCTAAGAAGCCTGAAACACCAATCAGAAAGAATATATGTACCCTTATGTTCATAGCAGCACTATTTACAATAGCTAAGATCTGGAAACAGCCCAAATGTCCACAGTAGACAAATGGATAAAAAAGCTGTGGTACATATACACAATGGAGTACTATGCAGCTGTAAGAAAGAAAGATCTCTTATCCTTTGAGACAACATGGAGGGACCTGGAAAGTATTATCCTAAGCGAAACAAGCCAAGCAGAGAAATACAAATATCATACGATCTCACTTATTTGTGGAATATAATGAACATAACAGTCTGAAGAACAGGGTAGTCCCAGAGACGTGGAAGTAGGGTACAGACTGACGATCCCCAGAAGAGGGCGTGATAAACCACAGAACTTATATGCATGTATGCATAACTGATGGACATGGACAACAAAGCTGGGGACGTGGCAGGGAGGGTGGGGGAGGAGGGTGTCAATGGGGGAAAAAGGAGAAACATTTGTAACAAAAATAAAATAAATAAATAAATAAATATTATCAGGCTAACACTCATGCAATGGTTGCAAACTTTAGAATTAGAACAAACAGACTTTAAATTTCATCTAATCTAAATTTCCCCATCAATTTTTTTAAAAAACTTTTATGCTCAAGCACTTTCAGTGACAGGCTCACCCACATGCAAGCAGTCCAGTCCATTGATTTCTTAATAATTTTCTCTTAAATATTATCCTTCCTCCTTGTTTTCCATCTCAAAATGGCATTCCATCCACCCATAAACCTGGGATTCCTTCTGGCCACCTCCCTCCCAAATCCTTTCATCTAATCTGACCCCAGTTCTGAGATTCTCCCTCCAAAATCCTTCTTTCCATCTCTCCTATCAGCCTGCTTAAGCCACCATCACGTCTCTCTCTGATCTCCCTAACTCCTCCTCTCAGCCCCTTTTCATCCGTTCTCCTTACAGGCACAAAGAGAGATTTTAAAAAATGCAAATTGGATCATGTTAGACTTGAAATGAAATCCAAAATCCTTAACATGCTCTACATGTTAACTCAAACTTTCTTCAGACCCATTACCCACTCTGTTCTCTCACAAATGTGCACCCATAGCAGCCTTCTTCAGTTCCTGAAGATTTTCTAAATACCATCCAATCTTAAGACTTTCACACATACTGCTCCCACTCCCTGGAATGATCTTGCATGGCTAAAGCCTACTCATCCTTTAGGGTTTCGTTCAAATAATCTTTCTCAGAAAAACTTTCTCTTACCTTCAACCTTTCCTTTATAGTACTTACCATAACTTAAATTACATGCAGGTGTATGTGATTGTGTACATGTGTAATTAATGTATATGTAATTACACAAATAGTCATATAGACATATAACTCATATACTATTTCCCACCCCAGGACAGTAAGCAGCATAGCCACTCTATTTCACTGTTGTGTTAGCCCACATAGGACACTTTTTTCTGGTCCTTATTAAGTACTTAATACATTGTACAGAATGCATTCATTTCTAACTATCAGAAACCATTAACTTGAAAATAGTGCCGTAGTTGAAATTTGTTTTATCAATCAACTGATACATGTGAATCTCTGATTAAGAAGTAAAAGACAAAGTTACATATAAAACAAAGTTATGTTCATTAAAATTATTGTACTTGAGAATTAAATCAACATGCAAAAATACTCATCACTTATTTAGGTTAACTTTAACATTGACAGTGCATATATAATTAAACTGACAGTCATGAGTCAAATAAATAAATGATTAGCTTGAGGACAGAACAGTCACCATTGGCAGTGTCTTCTCATTTACTGTTTGTTTGTCAGAGGACATTATTTAGTTGCTGCAATTTAGCTACTATCACCGGTCAAGAGCTTTGGGGGCAGTCTCTGCCCCACTTCTGGGTAAGCCTCTTCCTTGGACATTCAGCTTCAATTCTTCTCACTTGCACTGTCCCTGCTCTCAATGTTAGAGTGGTCCTTTCCTATAACAAAACCAGCATGTTCCTCTAAGAGAGCCCTTGGTTTCTCGCCATGATGGCCTGCAATTCAATCTTCCAGGAACAGCAGACTTTGCACTTGATGTGCACAGAGCGCATCCCCTCTGGTCATATTTCTTCCAGCCTGATCTTTGAGTTCCTAGTGGTGGATGCCCAAACTCGTACCACTCTGGAATCAGGGTGACTCTGATGTGTGCCTCCCACCCTAGGCTCCAGAGTCTCCATTGCCCTTGTAGGTACATTCCCTGACTTCCTTGTTGTCTGCTGGGAAACAAATTCTTATCTGGGGTGCATTCTGGCAGAGAGATTTCTGTCATTGACTAGGCAGCCTCTACTCTCCTCACCTCTCTCTCCCACAGGCATCTTCCGTCGGACTCTTTGGACTGAGGCTCACATGCTTCCGGTCCACAGTACAGGACCGACAGTGTGGTTAACTTCAGTAAGCCCATTGCATTCCTGGCTCCAGAGCTTCAGACATGCCAACCTGTCCCGATTTAAAACTACCATTTCTGACTCAAACAGGTCTTCAAACATTATAGTAGTATCTTACTGATTATCTTTCCCAATAAACAAATACAAATGTTTTTACACTCTGGTTTCAGTTGCAGCAACTCTGTTAAAATATTTAGGTGTAAAAATCAAAGACAGTTTAAGAAGTGTTCTAGACAACTCAACCCTTCAATAATGCATTCGATACTTCTAAAAGTGACAGTAAATCAAGGATGAAATGAAACAGTAAACAGAGTGAAGACAGATTTAGCATATGGTGGCAGCTCTGTCACTTCAAGCGTCAGATGGAGCACTGGACCAAAATGCCAAATGGATTAGATGATGCTTGCACCTGATGTGTTGCTTTGGCTGGTGACGTAGAGATGCTTTTTGCACTATGTATTCTAAATAAATAAAAATTTTAAACATATGGCAAAGCTTAATCTCATCCCATGAGAATCTCCATGCCCTGGGACATCCTTGTAAGAGGGGCAAGTCCAGACACACCATTCTGTGGTTTGCCCCTCACTGGGAGAGAGCAACAATGAAAAAGGAAGAGTTTGGCAACTACCAGGCACCCGGGGGTAGCCCACTGCAGAATCCTCATGTGCCAACCCCAGCTCTCAGAGACAGATTCCACCCCTTACTGCTGTTTCATAACAGCCTCATTCACAAGCATTTTTCTCAAGCTCAAGGCCCTTTGCTTCCACGCCTTGCCTTCATGTCTCTTAAAAGCCTCCTTATGTAGGGTTTCATTTCCTCACTGCACTGTTCCCCAGTTCTGTTTCTGGCTCTGATTTCTATTCAGATTCCTCTGTAGTTATATCACTGTGCTGTGTGAAACCTTTATTGTCAGGTCCAAGGTAACTACTGCCGCTCTGATCCCAAGACTCTATATGGGATTCCCTTCCCCCTTTTTGGGATGTGGTCCTAGGGTGATATATCCCCACAGGTTGCAGGTTGGAAATGCTGTTCTGGCATTCTTCGTTAACTGATTGAAGGGGATGAGTGTCACTTGCCTCTTATCCTCTTGCTGTGCCTCTAATTTCAAGAGCCATGAGGTAGACCACCTGTCCTCCATTATATTCATCAATATATTTGGACAAGGCTAATTCCTCTACTGTCCTGGGGTGTCCATAGCCTCTGGGGCTGACATCACAACCATCGCCTAAGCACAACTGTAGGTATGTCCTTGTGAAGGACACTTGTCAAAAGATGGCACCGAAAGAGTAACCAGATTTTTCCTGCCTTCTGTTGATGGTAGTAGCTTTGTGGCATCACGGATGTCATATGGCAATGTGTGAATTTCCTGGCACAGCCCCACTCTTGCCTAAAATAGGTTCTTACGTGTGGTCATCAGGGTCAGTTGTCACAGAGACCATATTATAGGAGGGAATTTCCAAGTCTATTTAAAAGCTGTAATTAATTATGTTAGATGAAGTAAAGTATCTCCTCTTATTGTTCCTTTTGAATTAAAGCAGGGTCAGCAAATTATGGCCTGCACACCAAATCTGGCTCATTGTCTGTTTGTGTATATAGTTTTATTGGGACACAGCCATGCTCATTCCTTTACACCTTGTTTCTGGCAGGGTCCACATTACAACAATAGAGTTGAGTAGTTGCAGCACAGACTCTTGGACTGTATCATTGATTCTGAGGCTTGTTCCTTTGTGAACACAGGACTTCCTCAGTGTTTTGTGAATGTGTTCAGAGCATGTGACCTTTCCTTCAGTAGGGTTTTGATGATAATATGGTCATGAAAGAGTGATTTGTCCCAAAGCGATAGGCATTCCATCTATCATGGCAGTGACTTGAGGAAAGATGCTAATCAACTTCTGATTTTTCCTTTTGCCTACTCATCTAAGTTTAATGATCACAGTGTTCCAGAACTGGTGTTACAAATTCTATATGAAATTGAGATTACTTTTTTTCTGCTATTTGGTTCCATTTGTCCTGCCATCTGTAAGTTTCTTTTTTTCCTTTCTTTCTCTCCTTTGGATTTTTTTTCTCATTTTCCTTTTCCCCATACTAGTTATGAAGTCATACAATATATTTTTCTAGTGCATACTTGGCAAAGTCTAAAGTTAATCTGTGTCTCTACAGTCCTATACAAGGTCTTTAAAATAATTATGACTACTTCTTTCTCTACTACTTATTACACATTTTTTCACATTTTAGTACACATATACATTTTATATTTTGTGAAAGTTTTCTTTTCTTTTTAAATAAATTACACAAGATGTTTTTATTCTTGTTTACTATAATTTATGTTTTAGTTTTCCCACATATTTAGCCCATTTTTGTCTTATAATTCTATCTTCTGGCTAGATATCCCATCTGGGAATCACATTTCTTCTTTAGCCAGGGTACCCCTTTCAAACTACCCTTGGTTAAAATATATTGAGCGTCCCCAGCCACTGTGGCTCAGTGGTTGAACATCGACCCATGCACCAAGAGGTCACTGGTTCAATTTCTGGCCAGGGCACATGTCGGGGTTGTGGGCCCAGTCCCCAGTGAGGGGCATGCAGGAGGTGGCCAATCGATGTTCTCTCATTGATGTTTCTATCTCTCTTCTTTCCTCTCTTTCTAAAAAAAAATCAATAAAGAAAAATACATATATATATTAGGCGATATTGAAAAATGCTATCAGATTTCATTTAGTTAAACATATCTTTGCTTTGTCTTCATTATTGAATTATAATTTTTCCAAGACTATAACTCTAGGCTTAGTTTTTTTCTTTTTTTAACGTTTTTATTAATTTTTAGAGAGAGAGAGGAAAGAAGAGGGAGAGAGAGAGAGAAACAGTGATGTGAGAGACACATTGACTGGCTGCCTCCTGCACGCCTCCTACTGTGGATTGAGCCTGTAACCCTGGCATATGCCCTGACAGGAACCCAAACCATAACCTCTCAGTGCATGGGATGATGCTCAACCAACTGAGCCTCACCGGCCAGGGCCCTGATTTATTTTCTTTTAGCACATTGAAGTCTTTTCTCCACTGTATGTTGTCTTCCATTGATGTTTTTGAAAAATCAGATGTCACTCTAATTACTATCTTTTTGGCAATTCATATTTTATCTGTGGCTGATTTCATGATATTTCCCCCCTTTGCTTCTATTGTTTTTTACTTGCATTATGACATATCTTAGTGTTTTATTTATCAGGCTTGATTGGGATTCACTAGCTTCTTAAATTTGTAGGTCGATGTTTTTCCTCAGTTCTGTAAAATTCTCAGCAAATATGTGATTGTTTGGCTCAATTCTAGCCACACTTGTTCCAACTCCAATTCAGTGTTTGTTAGATTTTTCTCAATCTGTCATAGATCTAAACCTCTTATTTTCAAATCACTTTTTCTTTCTAGGCTGAATTCTAGAACATTTCTTCAAGTATATCTCCTAGTTCAATAATTTATCTTCAGCTGAGTTTTTAATTTTTAAAAATTTTTTTTTCTTTATTGGTTTTTTAGAGTGAGGAAAGGAGAGGGAGAGAGAGATAGAAACATGGATGAGAGACAACATCGACTGGTGGCCTCCTGCATGGCCCCCACTGGAGATCGGACCCACAACCTGGGCATGTGTCCTGACTGGGAATCGAACCGGCAACCTCTTGGTGCATGGGATGATGTTCGCTCAACCACTGAGCCACACCAGCCGGACTAAATTTTGAATTTTTAATTTCAATAGTTATGTTTTTAATTTCTAGAAATTCTATTTGGTTCTTAGTCCAATTTCCGAGGCCTTTCTTCTCAATCATCTTCTCACTACTATTTTTCGATCCTTTTTTTCCCCCATGTCTTTTAACCTATTAAACAAACTTACTTTATAATCCATTGTCTGATAATTCCAGCATCTAATATCTTATCCTTGTTCTGCTAATTTTTGTTTCTATTGCCTCTTGCAACAGAAATGATTATCATTGTTACAATTTTTGACTGTGGGGTTTTCTCTGAAGGAACTGAAGGAGTCCTTTGACACCTGGGTTGAAGGTGGAGAGGGGATTGATCCGGAGAGGATCTGCATCTGCAGTGCTGATTCTCACCTTCCTGGGATGGCTGTAAGCTAATGTATGTAATTGAAGCTTCGGACTAACCATTTGGTGCGGATTTGGGCTGCACACCTGCTTGAGGCCCGGTATCTTGTATAAATTCTAGGAGATTTTTTCTCTATGCAGCCCAACTCGTTAAGATAGGACATTTCTATAGCCATCCCCTGAGGAGAGGGATGTAGGCTTATTCCCAATTCACATTTATTTTGATGGTTAGCCAATTGGTTGCAGTGGAGGTTTTTTGCAGGGCAAAGGACATACGTCTCACCTTGGGCGGGCCCCAGCCTTTGTCTCCTTTTCCTAATGTCCTGACAAGCTGTAGAAATGTAGGCTCAGCTTTATCTGTGTTTAGCAAATACTTTGATTTGAAAAATAACTGCCTCATTGGTTCCCTTCCTTTTCTGAATTCCCACTTGCCAGGTCACTGCTGCACACATCTAAAATGTAACATAATGTTTATTGTGTTTGTTCTGATTATAATATTACAAATGCTCACCACAGATATTAAATGGAATGAAGAAGTATCAATAAGAAAGCGATATCACCCCTACTCCTGCCACCCAGAAGAAACCACTTTTCATATTTTGTTATATCTACTTTTATCCAGCTTCTGGTATGCTATAATATTTTTAAATAGTTCAGAACACATTGCTTTAAATTTATTTATTTATTTATTTAGTTAGTTAGTTAGTTAGTTAATTCTCACATGAGGATATTTTTCCACTGACTTTTAGATAGAATGGAAGAGAGGGAGCGAGAGAGAGAGAGAGAGAGAGAGAGAGAGAGAGAGAAACATCAATATGAGAAAGACACATCAGTTGGTTTCCTCCCACATGACCCTGACCAGGGCCAGGGATTGAACATGCAACCCAGGTACATGCCCTTTACTGGGAATCAAACCCATGACCCTCCAGTCAGAGGGCCAATGCTCGAACTGCTGAGCCAAATTGGCCAGGGCTATATACATTTATTTAGTTGGAAGATGATCACTCTTTTTTGCGATGTAAACTACAGAATAGCATTTTTTCTCTCCCTTTCTATTCTAAAATCGTAGCAGATCAGTTAACTGCTTGTAAAATATTCTATATTCCTCAGTGTAATCTATCCTGCTGGATCTAATCAAAAGAATTCACTCAGAAAACCATGAGGGAGTAGTGATTGAAGAAACAGTGCCACTTGGTGAGGGGTGGTAACGTGTCCAGCTAGCAAAGCCTAAGGCCATGCAGCAAAGACATTGCCATTATTTAAATGCTGCTGCAGACTGTGCTTGGCCTCTATTTAACAGAGAGGGGCTTATGATGAAATTAGGACCGGGATTGAAAGGATCATCTGTATTTTACAAATAAAAATGCTTCAATATAATAATCCAATTACAACTATGAAATTGAGCTAGGCCTCTGAGGGCTCATCTCTGATATGGGGATAGAATCGCACCCATCTTACATCCCATACAGAGACCTGAACATACCCATCTTGACTCCCTGTGGAAGATAGGGGTTTTATGTCCATGCTACTAAAATCTCCCCAAAATGACAAAAGTCTCCATTTGATCTGAAATATTCTGGTCCGTAACCATGCTTTCCTCTCCACTAAAGCCTGGAAGAGACCCGATATCCTTATGAGTGGAGGTATAAGGGGTGCAGAATACAGTGGAAGAGGATTCCAATGAATGAACCTAAGGACACAGAGGTAACAAGGCAAGGAACCTCAAATCCCTCCCTTTAGATCTCAGTGCGTCTGACAATAAAGTGTCATTTTTAAAAAACTCATTCAATAAGAAGTCCTAGGTGGGTGTGCACTACCCTTTGACTCTTTATGAAGGATAACAGCCACTACACTTTATTTAGGGTGAGTAGGATCTCCTTCTCTTACAAAAAGCACAGGCTCTGGTGTCACAAAGACCTGAGTCCAAATGGTAGGTCAGCGACTTTCTGGCTGTGTGAACTCACAAGAGGTATTTAAGATCTCATCTATAACATAGTGATGATAATACCTATCATTGTAGGGTTGCTGGAAGGGTTGAAAACGATCTCTCTAATGCACCTGGCACAAGGTAAAAGGCAGTGATCCCACCAGACTATGTAAGTCCATGATTTCTGGAACCATTCCTTTATCATCAATGCTTTTAAAATAGCTATCATGTAGTAGTTATCCTATGAATAGTCACTGAATGAATGGATAAAGTAATCTGGTATAGAATGAGTCAATCTTGGAACAGAGGCAAAACGTGCATTGCTATCCTTTTAACAAGTTCTCGGTGGGACCAACCTTGTTGATGATTTCAGGCTGGGTGTTCCAACTGCTCCAATGATGAAAGTTGTCACTTCTCTGCCTGCTAAAGCCTCAGGCATCTGGACTTGGTGGTGGCCCTTATTTCCTTGCTTATTGCCTGAGCCCTGACTCCATCCAGCAGACTAACCAAATGTCCATCAATACCAGCTTTTGGTGCCCCCCACCTCCCTTTGCCCCCTACCCACTGACTTCTCAGCCTGCCCACCTGCTCCACACACGTAGCCAGGATTCACCACCTCCCACTTGCCACTCATGGGAAATAGGAAACAGATGGAAGCAGAAGGGAGGAAGCATGTTTGCAGGTATGGCAGAAGAGGCCATTGAAAGCCGAGCTCTGCTGTGAAAAATGATCAGATTGTGTTACCAGGAGGCAGATTTAATAAACTACAGCAGTGAGTCAATAGGGTGATGTCAGATAAATGAAATATTTAACACGATGTAATAATCCCACCAGTAATGTTAGAATGCTTGCATTTATTAATCTAAAGCACTCCCTGATGAGACGGTTGAACATGCTGGAGGGCTTCTTCTAAGTCACGGGATCCCCTAGAGTCAGGGAAGGGAGATCCTCTTTCCTGGTCTTCTTAGAGTGGTGAGATTTATCCCTCAATCCAAAACGCTTTCCTCTGATTAACAAATCTCAAAGGGAAGGGGGGCAGGTGTGCGGAAAGAGATTAACCAAAGAACTTATATGCATAACCCATGGACACTAATAGTGAGGTGAAGGCCTGGTAGGGGCAGGAGCAGGATGGAGGGGGTCAATGGGGGAAAAGGAGAGGACATCTATCATACTTTCAACAATAAAGATTTTTTTTAAAATAATTATTTTAAGGGCACCTAGTAAAGTACTCTGTTTATCTCTTCCTCGTGGCCAGAATTTGCACGTTCCTTGCTCAGGTGGAAAGGATTGGTAAAGCACCTCTGCTTATCTTCCATCTTTCAATTTGGCATTTGAACAGAGGAGACGCACAATAGACATTCCCCAGCCTGGTGATTGGTTTGCTTTTTCATAAAACTGGGATCAGCTGAGGCTTTGTCAACTTTCAGGTTTCCATTTAGTGGCATAAAAGGGAAAAAAAGAAAGAAAAGAAAAAAGAAGCCTTTATTCAGAATTCCCAGGCTCACATAAAATAGAGTTGTTATTTCAAGATCAAACTGTTTAGATTAACTCACATCACTGTTATTAATTTATGTATTAAGTAGTTGGTATCCATTTCTGGATTATTTGCATTTGATAATTAAACAGTACTACCTCTAAGGGAGACAAAGACAGCTGAATTGTCACTATGTCCCAGTGGACACCTTTACGGGCTGAAAAGTCCTTCCATAGTACAATTGTTAACTCACGAGGGCGTGATTACTGCGTGTGACACGGAGGGGTGTTGCTTCTGCCAGCTGCCAGTCATTCTCGGGTACCTCTGCTGGCCCTCCCTACCACCCCTCTGAACTCACCACATGTGCCTCCCACTTGTCAAAGAGCTGGAAACCAAGTGGGAGGCCAGAGCGATGGCTCTTGGCACAAACAATTCATTGATCAGTTTTTTCAAACCTGGGATGAATTTTGGGGTTATTGGTCAATGCATTTAGATTATAAAATTTATCTAATTAGCTCTGGTTGGTGTGGCTCAATTGGTTGGGTGTCATCCGGTGTACCAAAAGGTTGCTGGTTCAATTCTCAGTCAGGGCACATGCCCAGGTTGTGGGCTCGATCCCCAGTAGCTAGGGGTAGGGGGCATGCAGGAGGCAGCCTATCAATGTTCTTCTCTCACGTCAATGTTTCTCACTCTAAACATCAATGAAAAATCTTAAAAATAGCCCTGGTCGGTTTGGTTCAGTGGTTAGAGCGTTGGCCTGCGGAACAGAGTCTCGGGTTTGGTTCCTGCTAAGGGCACGTACCTTGGTTGCAGTATGTCCCTGGCCCCAGTTGGGGTCGTATGAGTGGCAACCAGTCGATGTGTCTCTTTCACGTTGATGTTTCTCTCTCTCTCTTCCTCCCTCTCTCCTTCCCGCTCTATCTCAAGATAAAAATGCAAAAATGTCCTCGGGTGAGGATAAAAAAAAAAAATCTTAAAAATATATTTTTAAAAAGTATCTAATTAACCAGACCCAGACAGCAATATCTGCCTGTGTGGTATTTCCAGAGCTTCATCTGTGGTATTTCTGGTTGATAGAAATAAGAGATGCCAATTATGTGTTTGGTGCAGTGGTCAAATATCTATCAACGGCTAGAAAATAGTCAACTCTGGTATCTGCAAGCAATGCAGGGTTTTGTCACAGCCTCCAGAGGTGAATGACTAACCATTTTACTGGCTGCATCACTGAAATGTTTCTGTTTTGACAAGGAGCTGGCAAGAGGCATAGTCCCTTACTTTGCAGAAGTGGCTAAAACAGCTGTTTTAAGATGTTCTTCTGAAATGTCAGATATGGCAAACTATCAGCTGCCTTGTTGCTCTGGGACTCTCCAGGCATTCTGGAGTTTGGAAAGCTGTAAAACAAGTACATATGGTCATAGGGATCCACTTGGACACCTACTTTTTTGTTTGTGTGTCTGTTGATTTGTTTCAAGATCCCCAAACAAAATAAAAATGGTTTATTGGTAACATATAACTTTGGAAAGTTCTGAGCTATTATACACAGACTTCAGGAGCATCTTTATTTCTGATGCCCAATTTATCCTCGATTGAACTACCAAACCAGTAGAGTTCCTCTGGGAGTGAAGGGCAGTGCTCCTGGTCCCATGGAGTATCCCCTGCTTTCCTGCTTATTTTGTTTTGATTTTTCCTAATTTTTCACTCTCCCTCACCATTGGCTCCTTCCTATAGCATCTCACCCACCCTGTTTCTGAACCCCCTCTTCCCCAGAAACCTTATTGTTCATTCTCCATCCTCTTTTTAGTGGTTCCCCTTGCAGCTGAAGCTTATTGGCCTCAATTCAACACCAACAGGAATCCCCAATTTGGGGTGCAATGAAGAAAGAAACTTCATTTAGTGCAAACAGCTCAATGGTGATATAGCACAGCTGTGAGAACAGCACAGCTGTGGGTCAGCATGGCTGTAAGGCAGCCTTGGGGCAAGCTGGCCCTGGGGCAAGGCCCCCCTCTGGCTGGAGAACTCGGCCTTGCTCTGGTCTTCTCCACCTGCTCTAGCCTACTCCACTCTGCCCTGCACCCATCTGCCTCATTCTGTTCCTCTGCTGGTCTGCTCTGATCTTTGGTATTTCATCTTCGATGTTTCAGCACTAACTAGGGAAATCCAGTCTTCGGTGGAAGGAGAAATTGTGCTCTCTGAGCCAGAAGGGAGCTGACTTACATAGAAGTCCCCACTCTTGGTCCCTCACTGGCCTGTCCTCATGCAAATGAGTACTTCAAATCCCCACAGTTTGATTGGTCCAAAAAGCACTGCCCTGAATGGTCAGAATGGAGCTGCTCTGATTGGTCAGTGAAAATACTGATGCGGATATAGCTGCACAGCTCTAGTTGGATGGGGAAAGACTTAGTCCTATTGGCTGAAATACAGTTCCAGGAACTCCTTTATCAGGGCTGGACCCACCTGCGGGAACACAGTGCCGGCAGGCGGTGCAGAGCGGAGGCCGGCAGCCTGGTGCAGACTTCTCCCACAGGTGCAGCTTGCACGAGCGGCCCCTGCACAGAAATGGCTGCTAAGCTGTTTTTTAAAATTTTAGTCCAGTTAAGCTACCAGGGAGTCCTTCTTGGTAGGTGTCTTCTTTCTCAGGGTCCACACCCTTTATATATCCTTCAGTATTTGATCTTGTCTGAACCACATCTCAAAAATATGTGGAAAGTAATCAAGGAACATTCTAATAGAAAAAAATGAAAATTATGAAATATTTCTATATGAAATAACACACTACTGGTATCTAGTTGAAAAAATAGTCAATAAATATTCTTCAACCCTCTGGATTCGGATGTTCAAAGCCCTTGATTTTTGAGAGGACTGCGTGTCCTGCAGGTAAGCCACCAGTGGGCTCTTCTTCCAGGAAGCTGGTCTACAGTGATGAGGCTGAGAGGCAGGAGGGGCGGGGGCATCCTTGGTTTGCTCTGATAGGCCAAACTGTTACCAGACGCAGAGTCCCAAGATAGATCCAAAGCGCCTTATTAACCAGAGTCAGCCACACAGGCCAGCAGTGGCCTGCTCACCACGCTATTTGGGAACAGAGATTCTCTAAGGCACAATGATGTCTCATTATCTTTTTTTTTTTTTTTTATCCTCACCCGAGGACATTTTTTCATTTTTTGTTCAGATAGAGTGGGAGGAAGAGAGAGAGAGAGAAACATCGACGTGAAAGGGACACATCGAGTGGCTGCCACCCGCACAACCAACCAGAGCCGGGGACAAACTGCAACCGAAGTACATGCCCTTAGCGGGAACCGAACCTGGGTCTTTCTGGACTGCAGGCCGACGCTCTAACCGCTGAGCCAAACCGGCCAGGGCTCATTATCTTTTAAGCTCTGCAGTCACCAGAGACAAAGAGGTGAGTAAAGTATTGAGGGGCTGTGATCAGTGGTCACGTTTGACAGCTTTTCTTCTGCCAGAAGATTTTTGGGGCAGGGGAAAGAATGTGGTCATAATCTCTGTCCACTTGACCATTTGGTTGACCTGGAGACCTAGCTCTTAGGTCAAAAGCCAAGCAGAGAGGGAAAAACAGCAAAACTGGCATTTCCACTCTGTGCCAGGCTAGTGAACATTATACTTTTCACTAAATTGTCACAATGATCCCGATTTATAAATGAGGAAAGGGAGGCTGACAGTGATTATGTACCTTGCTAGCTATGAGTAGATACCAGAGCCGGGATGTTAACTCAGGATTGCTGGCTCCCAAAGTCTTTCTTTTCAGTGTTTAAGGCCCAATATGTCAAGGATCCAGGTCCCAAGGGCACAGGGCACAGTGAAAGACACTTTGGTCGTCACTGGGGTTTCAATCAGTTCATTACAGTGTTCCCAGGCATTCACTGTGACAGCTGGTCCAGTAGGGGTGGTCTCACACCCTCAGACAGATAGGAAAGAGCTGAGATGATGGCCCATGCTCTCCCACAGGGACAGGCATGAGGGGTCCACGGGGAAGCCCCAGCCCCACTAGGGAAGGAAGCAGTGGTCAGGCAGAAGCTAAGGCTAACTGGACAGGCCATGATAATTTGACTTTAAATATTCAGAAGTTTAATAGAAGTTGCTGAAACTGGCATTAAAATCCTATTGATTTTTGCATAGCAGGTTATTGCCACAACTGGTTCTCTCAGCAGTTAAGAGGTTTTTGTTTTATTGCTGTTGAAATAATGTGTTTAATGCAAATTACTAATAGTGTGGTTTTTGCTAATTTTCATTTAACCTCCCTCCTTACCTAATATCCAGAAATTGTGAATAACCTCAATTATGCTGGAAGATAAAAGGAATCTTTAATTTCTGCTACTTTGGGCAGATGTTGTCCCTACTAGGCCTAGAATGGTGACACCTTAATGGGGGCCTTTAATGGGGGCATTTGTGTGGGTTTCTGGAATAGTGTTGGTGCCATGCTGGTAATGACAGCAGGAAGTCTCCTTATTGAGCAGATTTTCACATTCTGCGTGAGTCCCCCTGGACTCCCCAGAGGGGTGGGGACCAAGAGAAGCGCAGCGTGTGGTTCCCTCTGGACCTGCTCCACAGAGCGGAGCCCCAGCCACACAGGCCCCCTGAGCCACTCCACAGGGCAGTGGCACTTCTCCACGTCATCCTCACTCATCCCTTTATCTGCCTATTGATCAGACTCTTAAAACTTCCAACGTTACGTTCTCTGGGAGTTAGTTGGCGATTCAGTGATTTTATTTTTATATTGGTAGGGAGGGAGATGACATTTCTAATTTAAAAAGTCATCTGTCCAGCAGCTCCTAATTCAGTCCCCTAAGCTGCCATTAAAATAACTATCAACTAATAAGAAAAACTATATTTACAACCCCATCACTAAGACTGACAGTCAATTTCTTGCCAAGTTTGGGAAGAATTTCCACAAACTGTGGGACTAGTGCGACTCAGTGGAGAGTGTAGTAGCCGGCCCCTCCCAGCTGGGTCCCCCGAATGGTCCTGCTGGCTGGGAGAAGGCATGGGTCCCTTTCATCCCTCCCCCACCTCTGCCTGATTCAGAAACTGTGTCTATAACACACAGGAAGTGTTACGCTTTGACTCTCAAGGTGCTACTTTACGACACAATCAAATTCTGTCTTCCTCCTTCCCATATGCGTACTTTTGTTGCTAGATCTAGTCAGATAAGCTGGATATCCAAGGGAAAACCTGCATTCTGGAGAGGATAGTGCCCTCAAAGAAAGCCCCTTTAAAGATGACAGTCTGGAAGAGCCCTGGTGGCGGTGCCTCCAGGGCTGTTACTTTTCAGATCCTCAGACTTTACAGGGGTCAGAGGGTCAGACAGTGAGGTAGGAAAGACAGACTAGATGGAAGCTTGCTAGACACTGGGAGCTGAGAGGAATGCGTATATTTCCTGCTCTTCCTAGGAAGAGCCATGTGCACAGAGGGGGACAGGGACCTGGGGTGTGTCCAGTCTTTTTCTCTTGTGTTAGCCGGAGCTCTGTGTTCTTAGATGAGAAAACAGGAAAAAGGGGGAGTCCTTGAAAAAATCTTAGACCGAAGGAAGTGAACTGCCTGCTAAGATTTCGCTAGAAGCAATCTTTTTCTACCAAAACCACGAAAATGTTTTAGAGAAAAGTTATCATCCTTCACAGAATGAAAAATTGTGTTGTCTTTTTGAAACAGGAACAAAATGTCAAAAGGAGAGTGGAATGATATGGAACAAGACAGGATGTGAAGAAAAGGGAGACAAAGGAAGGCAGTATTACAGGAAACTAAAAATTCAATGAACCCACCTAGATGCAGTAAGGAGCGGAAACGACGCCTTGAAACCCTGGTCAGCAGTGGGGAAGACAAACCTGAGACGCTCCCCCAGAATGGAGAGAAAAGGACATCACACGTAAAAAATGGGACAAAAAGGTGAGATTGATTGACAGGAAAAAGAGAGCACAGTGTGGGGGTCAAAGAGCATGAGCTTCAGGGTCACAGATGTGGACTTGAAGCTCAGTCCCAGAATGTACGTGGACCTGGACACACCTTTCACCTGCAAAGCAGTGATAACGACATCCACTCATGGTGCCGTGGGGGATAACAAGCAAACGTGTGTGAGGAATTAGCATGACATATGGCACATGTGAGCACTCAGTGTGGTTAAGAGGAGGGAGAGAAACAGAGAAGTCAGGGCTGGTCCCCAGGAGAAGACAAAACAAGTGGAACAGATGGAATAATAATCAAAGGCATAATGGGGGGAGGGGAGGAGAACTTTCCTGAGCCTGAGCTGAAGAAAGGACCTGAGTTTCAGATTAGAAAGAAGTCCCCAAATTGAGGTATCAATGACATGAGATGTCACTATATCTTTTGAATTGCTAGGATCAAGAAGAAAAATTCAACAAGCATTCAGGCAGAAAAAAATAGGTTATCTACAGAAATTCAGAAATTAGGTGAAATTAGGTGTTCTCAGAGAATCATGCGATACCAGAATCTGATGCTAGCAAGTCTGCCATACTGAAGCAAAGCAAGTACAACCCAATATGTATGCCCAGTTGTTTTTTATATGAAGACGACAGAAAAATATTCCGGAATATTTAATGTTTAAGAAATAGGCCTTAAATGTACCATTCTAGTAAAAATTGATTGAGATGCCCTTTAACCAGCCACAGAATTAACCAGTTAGTGAATGGATAATTGTGACATACAATGACTAAAGCTGAGCAATACTATCTGCTTAAAATATGGCATGAAATTTATAAATTTGTTATAAATTTAGCTTGAAAACATACTGAAAATTTCAAATCTGATGTAGAATTATATTTGATAGAAAAATAATTTATCAAGAGCAAATTGGTCTAAAACCCTAGATTTTATTAGTAAACTTCAGGATATAGGAGGTGATGTCAAATTAAAGCAATGTGAATACCTCCTCTTATGTGGGGTACATAAAGGCTACCATGTCATGGTTTTACTCTGGTAATTCGGGAAATATATGTGAAGTTATATTTTTGTAGCTTAAGATTTTATAGATTTATAAAAGGATATGGCTTCCAAATCTTTGGAAAAGATATATGCAGGCAAACTCTAGTATTTTAACAAAAAACTTAAAATACAGCCTTATTGAAGAGCTATTAAAAAAAACAGTACATTTTTAATGACAAGGGACAATGTGCAGAACTTAATTTATATATATAGTATGATTCAAAGTTTAATATTTGTGTGTGTGCATGCATGTGGGCAGGGAGCTTAGAAAAAAAGACCCCCAAAATGGGCCAAAATTTGTTGGCTTCTATAAAACATGTTGCTTATATATTTAGAGAAAACAAGCAATATGACAACCACAGCAACAGCCTCGATGTGTGGACAGCCATCCAGGACATCACTGGGCCAAACCCTCAACTGCGGGAAGCTGGCAGGTGTGGGTGGGGGTCTTCCCCAAGAATCCCCTCAGCAGGCCCTCTGCGAAGCCCGCCCACTTCTGTTCCCAGGGTCTTATCAGAGAACGTGGACTCTGATGTTTGCTGTCATTCATTTAACTTGTATATAAGGTGCCAATTTAACATGTGTTCTTCCAGAGATATTTATACCTTAATAGGGATACGATGTAAACAAATAGCTTTCTAATGGTGGGAATTCAAGAAGCAGGAGAAATACACTTGTGTGGGCACACTGCTTACTGAACCAGCGCCAACTTATCCATGTGGCACAGCAGGCACAGTGCCCAGGCACAGTGCCCAGGCCCACGAAAGCTCCAGGGGCCCATTAAAATGATTAATTGATTATTTCTTTTCAAATCAGAAAAATAATGGAATATAATAACAAACATATAATAATGAATCCAGCCTGCATTATATTTGTCTTATACCAATACAGTCGTCCAATGTGAATCTTAATATTTTTTATGGAATAAGAGGCACATGGAAGCAAAAATGTCTAGGATTCATGAAGCCATAACGCAGTCCTGCCATGAATTCACAGCACCCTGAGTCCATTGCACCCTGTGCTGATAGTACCTCTCAGCTCATAGACCATTAAACTCATGGCATCCCAAGCTCATTGTACCCCTAAGCTCATAGGATCCTTGAAATCATAGCCCCCTAAATCAGAGCTCCTGATCTCATAACACCCCAATCTCATCCCCTCTGCACTCATGGCACCCTAAACTCTTAGCACATCTGTGCTCATAGCATCCCTGAGCTCATTTACCCCTAAACTCATAACACCCTTGAAATTATAGCACCCCAGAGCTCATAGCACCTATGAACTCATAGCACCCCTGCACTCATTGCACCCTTGAGCTTATAGTGCCTCTGACTTGTAGCACCCTACTGTACCCTGTTGTGCCTGAATCACCCTAACTTATGAGGTGGCCCCTGTCATAAGTTATTATTCAAATACCTAATCAGTGGCAGAAAAATGTCACATTTATTGGCAAATTGGTGTTACTGATCTATACAATGTTGTTTATGTTCTCTTTTTCTGTGAGAAAAGATTTCAACATTTTTTTTGTCCATTGTCTTACGCAGAAAAAGTACACGTGTGAGTGGCCATTGAAAAGCCTGGATTTGGGAGTCAGGAGAGTCTGACCCAGTGTCTAATATCTATCTATCAGATGTCAGACCTTAGGGCGATAACTAAACTGGCCTGAGACTCAGTTTCCTATGTGCAGGATGAGGGTAACATTTCTTTTTAGAGTTTTCATGAGTTAAGATGAAACATAGGCAAAGTGCTGAAGTACAGTAGTCGCTCAACAAATGGTTGCACCGCAGGTCATTTGATAGCAGTGTCGGAACCTGACCTGTTTCAGATTAATATTTCTGGAGTTTATCTGTTTTAATGGGAAAGGCTGTAATGACTAGAAAGTAAAAGATACTTGTCCAAAGGATATGTTTCATAATGCGAGACTCATAATTTGGTAGAAAATGAATGAGTTAGGAAGATATATTTGGCTTAAAATGTTTTCATGTTTATAAATATATCATGCATAGCAATTGAATCACCTACTAAATTTCAATAATCATTTGGCATAAACCAGAAACATGTGGGTTTACTTAAAATGTAAAAAATAACCCAGTATAAAAAGCAACATTTACTGGCGTAGATTTGTTCAACCATCATTCCTGGTTCTACAAATAATTATTGAATACTTACTTTGTGGTTCTAATTACTGAGGACTCAGTAGCAAATGAGACAAATGCTCTTTCATCATGGCCCTTACCTTCCGGGAGAGGCAGAAAACCAACAAGGGAAGAAATGCATAGCAGTGGTGTGTTCTGAGTGTTCATTACATCAGTTTGCATTATAACCATCACATATTATTTCAGATAGTGTTAATTGCTAGGGAGAAAAGTAAATCCAGGTTAATAGTATAGATAGTAATACGGGTAGAGGGTTTGCAGAGGAGGCATTTCTTGACCAATGTTCAGAGGAGGCAAGATTATATCTTACTCGTTCTTCCCCATGGTGCTGATGGTGCTGAAGACAAAGTCTGAGGCGCTGTAGGCTCTCCAAGCAGTTTTACTAATCAATGTTATCAACATCATGAAAATATCTAATATGACTGACATGCTTTGATCTTCTTTAATAATTTTTAAAGAATTACCTTAAGATACTTTTCCCTTGCCAAGGAAGCCTTCAATTATTGTAATGAAAATGTTATATCACCATAGAAACTAATTTGACTTTATTGGCTTCTATTGCAAATGATGTGTGAGCATACTTGGAAGAGGAATTCTGGTCATTGATATCCCGGTTAACAGTGAGTCACTGAATGTCACATGTAGCAATGTTGATGTTCAATTTTAGGGAATTGGATAACAGGAAAAAATACTTGACACTAAAATTTCACTGAGCATAATCCAATCATTGATGATTTAGAAGCACTGTAGGGTCTTGTGGTGTCTCCTGTGACTATCACTTTGTTCCGATCATGAGCCAGTAAAGAGGTAGCAGAGAGAGATGGCGTGAATACATTGGGATTATAATGGGGAATTTTATTGGTGGTAGGACAGGGAATAAATCACATATCTATCAACAAAGCTGTGAAGTAAGTTCCACACAAAATAAAAAATGAACCAGTAAAAGGTTGAAAGGAGAAAACAAAACCCTTTCACACTGGAGACATAGTATCAAGTTGTCTTGGAGGTTATGTACATTATTGGCTTTGTAAGCAGGACACAGCTGTTATGGGCCGTTCTCACACTTTCCTGGGCTATGGGTGGACAGGCTGAGCTGGCATGAAAAGGAAGAAGCATGCCTCACCTGTGGGCTACAGGTGTCTGAGATCACCTGTCCTGATAGTATCCCCATGAGCTGTGCTTCGTCTGATGCCCCTCTCTTTTCTGTTTCCTTCTGCTCCCTGGCTTGAGCTCCACTGCCCAGCCACCTTGGTTTATTTGTCTCTAGCTGACTCAGGCTAGACACATCTCTCACACACATACACCACTTGAAAAATTGTTTCCGGAAAGAATTAGTATAAAACCCTTTGCTTTTTGGAGTAACACGTGTGAGTCTGTTTTCTTCTTTTCCATGGTGTTTGCATTTTGATTTTTGTTTTAAATTTATCTAGAAAAGCTATGTCTCTTTTTAAAGTTTGAGAAAATGATTGGGAAAGGTAGATTCCTGCCTCTCCCCCACCCCATCCAGGGACAGGGTTAACAAATACTATTTATCATCATCATCATCATCATCACTCTATACCTTCAAAACTCTTTCGTAGGCACCATCTCCTCCAATACCCTAAATAGCACCTATAATCTGTCAACCACTTCACCTACTCTTATGGCTTTGCTTTGGTTCTTGTAAAAAATATTCAGAAACCCTTTCTAGTTCTAACATCCTATGGTTCACTGATTCCATGGAACAAATTCCTGCAATCTTGTTATTTTATCAAATCCACAGCCATAACCGTTTATTTCCATATGTTAACTGTTCAGTTTGGTTCCATCTGCCAAGAGTTTTGCCAGAAAATGTGGCATACTTCCAATCTTCAGATGAAGTAAGTACCTTTTCAAAGAGCTAATGCTTGAGAGTACACCTCCCTGGAATGCCTCTGGATGTGTGGAAATAACTCTGAGCGGGGCCAAACATCCTGTGGAAACCAAATGACTCAGGCCAGCGTGCTTGCATGTCTTCATACAACCTTAGCATAGAACATTTTAGCCCGCAGTGGTACCACTTTAGCATCAGCTTTGAAGTGACCACGACTTTCAGGTCTGACAATGGACAGCAGGTGGCACTCTTGCGTTAGAATTCCAGCTCTTAAGCAAGGGAGTAACAAGGGAAAATTTCAGGAGTATTTAAAAATTTATTTACTTTTTTTTTTTCTCTGCCAAGCCAGAAATGTGCTCTATTTTCTTTAATCAGGTTCACTTGCTTCCTACTGTGTTACTCCAGTTGGGTGATAGTGAACGCATCTCTCCCCTGGCTGTGCTTCCCAGAGCCCAGTATGAGGTTTCGGATTTGCGGAGTTCCGGCCTTAGTTGTAAGTGCAGACCTGGCGGAGAACAGAAGTGCTGTGTCCACACGCAGAGCTGGGTGTCCCTGCCGGAACTCCAAGTGTTCTCCTGCAGACGCCCACTTGGCAGGGGGCATGTTGACCCGGGTGTGGAGACTGGCCACTGCCCTTCCCTGTCTGAGGCAAGGGAGCCCAGAGGAGGGAGTCAGAAAAGGGCTTGCCTAGAAAGATGGGTGGTGGTCCAGGTGATAAGTCAGGGAGTGTGCTGGGACCAATCTCTGCTGGCTTCCCAGCAAGCACCTGTGTTCACTCCCGCTGAGCATGCAATGAGTATGGCCTTAGGTCAGCTACCAAACAGCGCTGTGAGCATTGGTTCATTCATTCAGTCATTCATTCAGCAAATACGGGCCTCCTAAATTTCAAAAGTGCTGTTTGCTAGTGGTGTCAGTCAGGAGACAGAAACTACACCATAGCTATTTAGAGAGAATTTAATGTTAAGAATTGTACACTGTGCATAAAGTTATTAACTAGGTAATTAAATAGACAAAAGATAACAGTAAGGTATCCAGGTGTGGTGACGGGAGGAGCAGCTGCCACCCTGTGGCTGGGGCACCCTTCCTTTAAGCTCAGGGGTGCGTGGTGCTGGGTCTCAGCCTCTGAGGAGGCTCTGCTCAGCCGGTGGTGGTCTCTGAGCCATGGGATGAAGGTGCTTCTGTGGGTGTCAGGAAAACTGCAAATCGGATTCGGCTGCTGCTATGGAGAGGGATTGCCACTGTTGGAATGAAGAATTGTGGCTGGGGGACACTCAGAGGATCAAGTTCCTCCTTCCTCTTCCCTCTAGTGCCCTCCTCTCAAAAGCCTGATGGGTGCTGAGGGGCACAGCAGTGATGTGGCTTTGGGTGCCAGTGCAGGGTGTGGAGAAAATAGATGAATCACCAACACAGACACTCACTGCACTTCTCCCACCCCCGTGGACTTCAGCCCAGGACCAAAGGGCCATGGGACTGAAGGATGGTCCTCTGTTATGCTGTGTGGCTCCTAGTGAAGAAGGCAGAATGTGCTCAGTTGACTGATACATATATTTTTTTATTCCTCATCTGAGGATATTTTTCTATTTATCATTAGATAGAGTGGGAGGGAGGGAGACAGAGACAGAGAGAAACATCGATGTGATAGAGCCACATCGACTTGTTGCCTCCCACATGACCCAACCAGGGCTAGGGATGAACTGCAACTGAGGTGCGTGCCCTTGACCGGAATCGAACCCATGACTCATTGGTCTGCAGGCCGATGCTCTAACCACTGAGCCAAACCGGCCAGGGCATTGACTGATTTACTTTTATTGCTTCTATGTGACTTAAAATTTCTCTAAAAGTAGCACAACTTATTTCCTCTCTTTTTATTTTGCAAATCACTTCCTCTTTTATCTTTTCACCCTCCCCCTTCACATCCTCACATTTTCTTAGCATGGTTTTACTTTCCACACAAATCAGATCCAAGGGGAGGAAAGCATGTCAAAATGTCATTGTGTGTCTTGTGTTAAATGTAAATGGACAAGGTGAATTGAATTAATGCACTTTCAAACTAGACAGAGTGACTATACTTTCAACAGCTTTCATTATAATACTAACACCTCTTGTCAGACCTCATAAATTTGACACATATTGGCATTCCCATTCTTTGTTAGGATGTTGACTTATGCTTCTTTTTTTTTTAATTCAAGAAAAGTAGAAGTGGAAGGGATTAGGGAGGTTTGAGTCCAAAGGAGAGAAAACAGAAGTGAATGGAGAATTATTTTGAAGACATTTAGGAAAGACATTTGCCTAGGACAACAAGCAAAAGTGGGTAAGCACCAGTCAGAACTGTACAGTGGCTGTAAGTTAGGGAGGTGGTTGTTGAAGGAAAGACATCAAACTAGAAATACTAAGACGAGGTTGGGCTGGGTGTTATCTGTTGGCAATAGATCTCTTTCTGTGGTTTTTCTCATGTTTCACAGGCCAGAAACTTGGAAACCACATTTCTCCTTCTCCCTTGCCAGGAATGTTCTGCACATATTTTAAACTCCATCAGTGAGCTGAACTCACTTGCCATTTGGCAGGTGAAACGGTGACAGGAGCCGTTGTGTTTCTTCCTCTGGAAGTCATGGCTGTGGTCTTGCCAGAGAGGAGTTACCCAGCAGCTCGAGCCCCAACGTCTGGTTCACTTCAGGCCTGGAGAAGATCGTCTGTGAGACCTGCAGCGATTGTCTAGGTTCCTGACTCAGAGCAACATCCCCTCTTAACTTTCTAACAGCAAACCCAGAAGCTAAGGTGGCCCCAGATTTTCCCTTCTTCAGGCTTCCAGTGGGTTTACAGGCACCTCAATCCTTCCATCCAATCACTTCCTGCTTGGCCTACTGAGAGAGGTCTCTCCTTTCCCGAGCACATCCACACTGATCAGAGGTGTCGGGGAGTAAGTCAAAAAGGCACATTCCGTCATAAAGTCATTTTCTCTGATAAGTTCGTCTTTTTCACAATGTTTATCAGCTAGACAAGTCTTAAGAAGCTCAAGAGATTATATTCTCTACATATCTTGATGACTCAACTTAGATTTGAACAGCTCTTGGGAGATTCAGAAAACTTTTGGCCTCAGTCCAGAATGAAAATACCCTTATAGTATCTTTACTCTACAAGGGACAGCTGAGGTGACCACAAGGCAGAAAATGACTACCCTTTTTGCTGGTCTCAGCCAGGCTATCCGAATCAGAAGCAAGGAGGGGTGCTCTCCTTCCTGCTGACAGCATAAACCAAGAGTCGCGTTTCCTGCAGCAGGTAGCTCTGACGCAAGTCCTTTATGAAATGTGAAATTTAATATCCATCCCTGGAATGAAGATTCATGTCTTTAAAAGCTGCTCACCATCTCATTCAGGTGTTAGTCCTCACACCAGATGAACTGAGAAGGCCACATCAATTGTCTTCCCAGGGGTTCTTGACCTGTAGGAAAAGAATTTAGTCCTGAAACTAAATTCTTTTAAATAGTACTTGTCCAAAATATACTTTTTGTCTTTACTCTATTTCCCATTCTTTATTTCTGTAAAAATCTGTCTTAAATATGCATTATCTTATGAGGTTATAATTATAAAATATTATAAATTACAGATGGTTAAATAAATACTTTATTATGATTTCTCACTCATAATTTCTTGAATAAGTTCTTTCCTTGAAAATACTGAAAAGTAAAAGGATCGTTCATTGGCCAGAATAGCAGTATGGATGGAGCTCACCTAGTGCCTCTGGTCATGGCATTTCTGAGAAGGGAGCATGCTGAACCGTGCGGACCAACACTGCCGAGCTCTGGTCTGTTCATTTGGGTAATATATTTGGTGTCAGAGCTAACAGACTGGTTGATAATACTTAGTATTTGTTTTTCCTGAATTATCACACAGGTTGTCCTAGGGATCGGTCACGATGGCACTGTGAAGTGGGTAGAACAGGTAGGAGCATGCTCTCTTCTGACCACACTGAAAAGAGACGCACTCTTCTCTGCAGCGTGAGAGCTCAGTTCTCCAGTGCAGCCAAGAACAGAATTAGAGAAGAGTCTGCCCTCTAATTTCGGCATGGCCCTGGTAATCCTTGTGCTAATTACAGAGTAAGACAAAAAGAAAAATCTAAAACCTTCAAGAAAAGTAGGAATCAAACACTTTCAGCTATTCAAAAACCCTTAAGGGTGAAGAGAATAATTTCATCCTGTCACGCAAAGAGCTGGGATTCTACTTGACTGCAAATTCTATCCAGCCTTCCCAATCCCCGGACAAGGACCACAGCCACGAAGAACCCTCAGTGACCCTCCAAGCCCCACCTGTCTGCTCCTCTTCACAGCCCTACAGAACCAATGAGCACACCATGTGTGTTGGTGAGCTGACACGGTACCTTAGATGGTTTTCTATTTCTCTCAGTGTCTTGTCTTATTTCCTGACTAGATTGAGAGAGTCGGGACAAAAACTGTGTGCTGGAGAGCCACACATAACACTGTGGCTATCCTACTGGACAGCCCAGCTCACGTGAGGTTGACCCAGGACACCATGTGCCATGTGGCTACCTCTGACCCCCTGCCAGCCTTCCCTGGAGTATCCAAGCACAACCCCTGCAGAGGGAGCACAAAGGCACAATCCTCACTGTAGGGCAGTGTCCCACACTTTTACACCCACCCTCTTCTCCAGGAGCTAGTTCTTCAGCCCAATACATCCATGAATAAAAGAGGATTGTGAACTCATGGAATTGGGAAGACAGTAGGAGAAATGGCCTAAGGAAGAATGGACAAAGTGATGCAAATAACATCATCATTCTCTCTCTTCAGCTGGTCTTTGCTTATCTTGGTAAATTGGCTTCTTCTTTCCCTTCTGAAACAGAGTATATCCACCTGACATAGAGCACTGCTGAAACCAGGCTTGTCATGCCAATGAAGCAACGTCAGAGGAAAGGAACCTCTCCCTTCTGCTTCAATGTATATGATTCCCAGGGAAGGTCTCTCACTGGCCTAGCAAGGGTGGCACACTCACTGCTGTGACCAGTGACTGAGTATGGGGTTGGTGCCATCAGTCTTCAGGCCGGATATCATGAACTGAATAGAGCCAAGAAAAAGCAGCTCTTCCCAAAAATGGGTGGCTGTCAGATTCACATTGAGGATCTACTATGGTGATTTTTTTTGAAGAGTCAACATATCATTTGTGCAGTGAATTGCTCCTACTAATAAAGGAAACAATGAGGAGAATGAATATTTGACTCCATATTTGTACACCCTGGCACAAGTACTCACTGGCAAGTTCTTTTGGGGTAAGCAGTGGGATTCAGTTCCGAAGCCATCCTCTCCAGCAGAAACATGTAGGGAGGCATTCTACAAAGGTGCTATGCCTGGCTCACGCCAACATTATCTGTCACTCAGTTTCAGGAACATCTGACACACCTTTTCATGCTGAGAGCTAATTGCCCTATTTTCAAACCTGGAACTGTCCCTCTAGAGATATTTTTCCAATCACAGTGATATATTTGTCTAGCCAGCAAGCGCTGCCAAAGCCAGAGCTATTCTGGAGAGGAGTTAGGGTGGGGAGCAGGGAAATTATTCAGTAACACAGTAAAACAAAAGGAAATTCTCTCTGAATGAGAAGTTACAAAGCAATTGCATATTTTCCTTAATGACACATGTATGATAAAAATGGTTTGCTATCCATTTTTAATTTTCATGAAATGAATACACTCAATCATGGAAGTTATAGGGGAGCTGCTTACTTCAAATAATGCAATGAATACATTACAGAAGTAATTAAGTGAGAACCCAAGTGAAGTAGAGCAGTCCTCTGTACCAACATTTCTTCATAACCAAATAAAAACAAAATGATCCACAAGAAAGACACAGGAGAAAAAGAAATAAAAACCAAGACAATAGATATGCAAAAATAAACAAGGTTCACCTTTGAACATTAAGCACTTCTATACCCCTCAAAATATTAATTTGTTTTAAACCTAGGAATGAGCCCGGCTGGTATGGCTCAGTGGTTGAGCGTCGACCCATGCACCAAGAGGTCAATGGTTTGATTCCCGGTCAGGACACATTTCCAGGTTGTGGGCCAAATCCCCAGTGGGGGGCATGCAGCAGACTGTCAATCGATGTTCTTTCTCATCGATGTTTCTATCTCTCTCTCCTTCTCCCTTCCTCTCTCTAAAATCAATAAAGAAAATAAATAAATAAACCTAGGAATGAGGAAACAATAAATACTCACTTTAACCTGTACTTTGATTTATTTATTATTAATAGTTGCTTATCACTTTTTACATATAAAACCTTCTTGCAAGAGTATAATGAATACCAAACAAAGCATAAAATATTGATTCTTGTCTTCCAGGAGATTAGAGCCTAGTTGAGGAATTATATCCAGCGTACACAAAACTATAAAATTAGGTGAGGTGGATAATATATCCTATGAGTAGAATGCATGCTATTTTCCTCTGGAATTTAGAAGAAAAGAGAAATTAGGGCAACACTTTTTGGAGGTGCTATTTGTCCTTAACCTTGAAATGTAGACAGGAATTCCATACACGAAGATGCTAAGGGGTGGCTGGGAAGGGATGTGCATGGTGAGGGGTGGCAAATAGTTACGCATGAAAGAATCAGACATTCCGGTAAGAAGGTAAGGAGGATGCAGCTGGAAAGAAAGATGGCTACTACATCATGGGAGCCTTAAGTGCTAGAACGAAGCTTTTCAAACTTACTATATAGGTAGAGGGAAGGTGCTGGAATTTTTGAAAATGGGAGTGCACTAGTCAACCTGGTGATTTAGGGAAACACTTCTTGTCCTTGGTCATGCAGAAGGACATTGTCATTATAAAGGGAGAAACTGGGAGCATGGGAAGTGGATAGTAAGCTAATTAGAGTTTAGGGTTGTATCAGTCCGTTAGGACTGCCCTAACTAAGTATCACAGACTGGGTGGCTCAGACAACAGACATTTATGTTCACAGTTTTAAAGACTGGAAACCTGAGACTGAGGTGTCAGTGGGGTTGGTTTCTTCTGAGGCCTCTCTCATTGGCTTGTAGATGGTCATCTCCCTCTGTCTGCACATGGTCTTTCCTGTGTGAGTGTATCTTAATCTCTTCTTCCTTTAACAGCACCAGTCATATAGGATAAGGGCCCACCCATATGACTTTGTTTTACTTTAATTGCCCCTTTAAAGGCCCTATCTCCAAATGTTGTTACATTCTGTGGGACAGTAGTCTCTCCTTATCTGCAGTTTTGCTTTCTGAGGTTTCAGCTACCTGCTGTCAACTGTGGTCTGATAATATTCAATAGAAAATTCATAAGTTTTAAATTGCATGCTGTTCTGAGTATCACGATGAAATCTCACGTCATCCTGCTCCATCCCATCTGGGACATGAATCATCCTTTTGTCTTACTTCTCTACACTGTATATGCTCCCTGCCTGTTAGTCATTTAGTTAGTAGCCTTCTAGGCTCTCAGATCAACTGCCATGATATCACAAAGCTTGAGTTCAAGTAACTCTTATTTTACTTAACTGTGGTCTAAAACTGCAAGAGTAGTGGATGCTGGCAATTCGAATATTCCAAAGAGAAGCCATAAAGTGCTTCGTTTAAGTGAAAAGGTGTATATGTATAGAAAAATTAAAGTATATATAGGGTTTGGTACTATTCATGGTTTCAGGTAAACACTGAGGGTCATGGAACAACTCTTGGTGAGAGATGTGAGGAAGGGAGAAGGATGCCTGGTGAGGCTGTAGGTAAAGGTTGCTATTTCTGAAAGGTAAGGGATGAAAGGGAAGGAAGAAAAAGTATAAATACAGTTACCATAGATAAAAGCTTTATTTATTTTTTTGTTTCTATTTTATTTTTTATCTTTATTGTTGAAAGTATTACAGATCTCGCTCCTTTTTTCCCCTACTGACACCCCTTCCTGGCTCCTGCCCCCTTCCCATTCCCCTGCCTTCTCCACACTGCTGTCTGTGTCCATTGGTTATGTATATATGCGCATGCGTTCTTTGGTTTATCTCTTCTCACTCCCCTCCCCACCCTTCCCTCTGAGGTTTGTCAGTCTGTTCCCTAATTCCATGTCTCTGGATCTATTTTGTTTGACAACTTATTTTGCTCATTATATTCCACAAATAAATGAGATCATGTGATACTTGTTTTTCTCTGACTGGCTTATTTTGCTTAGCATAATGCTCTCCATGTCCCTCCATGTTGTCTCAAAGTGTAAGATATTTTTTTCTTACAGCTGCATAGTATTCCATGGTATAAATGTATATCACAGTTTTTTATTCAACTGATGGACATTTGAGCTATTTCCAGATCTTAGATATTGTAAACAGCACTGATATGAACACATGGTTGCACATCTTCTTTCTGACTGGTGTTTCAGGCTTCTTAGGGTATATTCTTAGAAGTGGAATCACTGGGTCACATGGCAGTTCTGTTTTTAATATTTTTAGGAAACATTATATTATTTTCCACAGTGGCTGCCCCAGTCTGCATTCCCACTAGCGGTGTACTAAATTACCCTTTTCTCCAAATCCTCGCCAGCACTTGTTTGATAATTTGTTGATGGTAGCCATTCTGGCAGGTGTGAGGTGATACCTCATTGTAGTTTTAATTTGCATCTCTCTGATGATTAGTGATGTTGAACAATTTTTTCATATTTCTTGGCCATTTGTATGTCCTGTTTGGAGAGGTGTCTAATCAAATGACACTTTCACTTCCTTCTTTCCAATCTGGATGCCTTTTATTTTTTCTTCTTGTCTCATCACTGTGGCTAAAACTTCTAATACTGTGTTGAATAAGAGTAGTGAAAGCAGACATCCTTGTCTTGTTCCTGTTCTTAAGGGAAATATTTTTAGTTCTTTCCCATTGAGTATGATGTTGGCTATAGGTTTTTCACATATAGCCTTTATTATGTTGAGGTATGATCATTCTACTCCCACTTCGCTGAGAGTTTTTATCAGAAATGGGTGCTGGATTTTGTCAAATGTTTTTTCAGCATGTGTTGATATAATCATATGATTTTTATCTTTCATTTTGTTTATGCGGTGTGATTTGCAAATATTGTACCAGCCTTGCATCCCTGGGATAAATCCCACTTGGTGGTGGTGAATAATTTTTTTAATATATTGCTGTATCCAATTTGCTAATATACATATATATATATATATATATATATATATATATATATATATTTCCATTTTTTGTTCAGATAGAGTGGGAGGATAGAGAAAGAGAGAGAGAGAGAGAGAGAGAGAGAGAGAGAGAAACATCCACGTGAAAGGGACACATTGAGTGGCTGCCTCCCGCACGACCAACCAGGGCCAGGGACAAACTGCAACCGAGGTACATGCCCCTAGCAGGAACCAAACCCCGGTCTCTCTGGACCGCAGGCCGACGCTCTAACCGCTGAGCCAAACTGGCCAGGGCCAATTTGCTAATATTTTTTTGAGGATTTTGGCATCTATGTTCATCCAGGATATTGGCCTGTAGTTTTCTTTTTTGTAGTGTCTTTATCTAGTTTTGGGATTAGGATTATGCTGGCCTCATAAAAAGAGTTTGGAAGTCTTCCTTCTTGTTGAATTTTTTGGAATAGTTGGAAGAGACTAGGTGTTAGTTCTTCTTTGAGGTTTAGTAAAACTCCCCTGTGAATCCATCCAGACCAGTGCTTTTGTTTGCTGGGAATTTATTGGTTATTGCTTCAATTTCCTTAGTTGTTATTATTCTGTTCAGATTTTCTGACTATTTCTAGTTGAGTTTTGGAAGATTGTATGATTCTAGGAATTTGTCCATTTCACCCAGGTTATCCAATTTGTTGGCATATAATTGTTCACAGTATTTTCTTACAATGCTTTGTATTTCTGTAGTGTCAGTTGTTACTTCACCTCTTTTGTTTCTGCTTTTATTTATTTGGTCCTCTCTCTCTCTGTTTCTTGGTTATTATTGCTAAAGTTTGATCATCTTGTTTATCTTTTCAAAGAACCAGCTCTTGGTCTCATTGATCTTTAGTATTTTTTTTTTTTTAGTTTCTATGTCATTTGTTTCTGCCCTGTTCTTTATTATTTCTTTCCTTCTACTTACTCTGGGTTTTTCTTTTAGTTCTCTTTCTAATTCTTTAAATTGTAGGGTTAGATAGTTTATTAGCAATTTTTCTCTTTTCTTGAGGTAGGCCTGTGATGCTATGAACTTCCCTCTTAGAACTGCCTTTTCTGTGTCCCATAGATTTTGTGTTGTTGTGTATTCATTTTTGTTAGTTTCCAGGAAGTTTTTTATTTCTTCCTTGATCTCACTGGCACCCCATTCATTGTTTAACAACATGCTATTCAGCCTTCATGTGTTTCAATGTTTTTGAGTGTTTTTACTGTAATTAATTTCTAGTTTCATGCCATCGTGATCTGAGAAGATGCTTGATATGATTTCAATTTTCTTGTACTTGTAGAGATTTAGTTTGTATCTTAACATGTGGTTTACCTTTGGGAATGTCCCAAGTGCACTTGAGAAGAATGTATACTCTGCCACTTTGAGGTGAAATGTTCTGTAGATATCAGTTAAATCCAGCTGATCTAATGTGTCACTGGGTGTCTCTGTTTCCTTGTTATTTTTTGTCTAGCAGATCTATCCAGTGATGTCAGTGGGGTATCAAAGTCCCCTTCTATGATTGTGCTGCTGTTGATCTCTCCCTTAAAGTCCTCCAGAAGTTTCAAAATATATTTTAGTACTCTTATATTGGGTGTATATATGTTTACCAGGGTATATATATGTTTACCTCTTGTTGGATAGATCCTTTCAGTATTATGTAGTGGCCTTCTTTGTCTCTTGTTATGGTCTTCATTTTGAAGTCTATTTTATCAGATATGAATATTGTTACCCTAGCTTTTTGTTTGTTTGTTTCCATTTGAATGGAAAAAATTTTGTCCATCCTTTCACTTTTATCCTGTGTGAGTCTTTGGTTCTGAGGTGGGTCATCTGTAGACAGCATATGTATGGGCCATGTTTGAATATCCCTTCAGCTACCCTGTGTCTTTTGATTGGAGCATTTAAACCATTTACATTTAAGGTTTTTATTGATAGGTACTTATTTATTGCCATTTTTATTCCTTATGTTTCTCCATATATATTTCTTATTATTATTACAGCAGTCCCTTTAACATTTCTTGCAATGCTTGTTTCGTGGTAATAAATTCCTTAAGCTTTTTTTTTTTTGGTCTGGGAAGGTCTTTATTTCACCTTCTATTTTGAATGATAGCTTTGCTGGTTAGAGTAGTCTTGGTTTCAGATCCTTGTTCTTCATTACCTTGAATACTTCATGCCATTCCTTCTGGCCTGTAGTGTTTCTGTTAAGAAATCAGCTGACAGCCTTATGGAAGCTCTTTTGTAGGTAACCCATTGCTTTTCTCTTGATTTCTTTATGATTCTCTCTTTGTCTTTAATTTTTTGCATTTTAATTATGATGTGTCTTGGCAAGGGTCTCTTTGGGTTCTTCTTGCTTGGGACTCTCTGTGCTTCCTGAACTTGTGTGACTTTTTCCTTCATCAAGTTAGGAAAGTTTTCTGCCACCATTTCTTCAAGCAGGTTCTCTATTCCTTGTTCACTCTCTTCTTCTTCTGGTACTCCTATGTTGTGGATGTTAATATGATTCATATTGTCCCACAGCTCTCTTAAACTGTCCTCCTGTTTTTCCATTGATTTTTCTTTTTGGTTCTCTGAGTGATTTTTTTTTCTATCTGTCTTCTAATTCACTGATACAATTCTCAGCTTCCTCTAATCTGTTGTTTATTCCTTCTAGTATATTATTTATTTCTGCTATGTCATTCTTCATTTTTGATTGGTTGTTTTTTATTTCCAATTGGATATTTTTCATTATTTCTATATCTTTTCTCATGCTATTGAGCATTCTTATAATCATTCATTTGAATTATATAGCTGATAACTTGCTTATCTCTATTTCATTTAACCCTTCCTTTGAAGAATTCTATTGTTCTTTTATTTGGGGCTTGTTTCTTTGTTTCACTACTTTGTCTGCCTCAGGTGGGTTTGGGGTCTGCCAAAATCTCCCTGTAGATATCAACAATCTGAAGTTTGTGGCTCCCTCTGCTGGGGCTGGATGTGTATGGAAGGGACCAAGCTGAACACCAAGGTCCGGTTTCACTCTCCTGGGGCAGAGTTACAGGCCAGGCAAAGACTCAAAGCACCCAGAGATCCACCTTTACCTCCTGGCTGACTGTTAGTCTCAGTCACTTAATTAGCCTCAGGTTGTAGTGTCTTTAGCTAGATGTAAACATCTGGGTAGGCAGGGTGAGAGAATTTCCAGTGGGTGGGGCTATTGCTTCCCCACCCACCCTGGGCTAAAGCTGCTTTGATGGGAAATTCTGCCTGAGAAAGAAGGCATCTGCAGCATGGGGTAATCACTCAGCACAGGGACCCAAGCAGCAGCCTTCAGAGTTCTCTCCCCAAAGACTGCAGGCCAGGCAAAGATTCAAAGCACTCAGAGATCCATCTCTGTGTGCTGGATGACTGTTAGTCTCAATCACTAATGAGCCTCAGGTTGTAGACCTCAACTAGACATACCCTCCCTGCCCACCCCCCCCACCCCCCACCCCCCACCCCGCCCCATGATGGGTGGAGTGAGAGAAATTCCAATGGGTGGGGCAATTGCTTCCCTCCAGGGCAAAGTTGTTTCAGTGGAAAAACTGCCTGAGAAAGGTGGCTTCTGCAGCATGGGGGAATGACTCAGCACAGGGCTTCTGGTGTCTGCCTTCCCAGCTCAATCCCCAGAGCCCCAAATCCCAGACTTTCTTCACACAACTCTAGTCCACTCAGCTGTCCCTCTGCTGGAACCCAAGGTGAGTGGCTGTGGATGAATTTAGTGTGCTGGCTCTTTAAGATGGGTGCCCGTGTTTCCAGCTGTGTCTCCCTGCTGGTCAGAACCTCTGGTGCTTTTCCAGCCAAGTGTTACGTGGGCTCCTTTCCCGGTTCTACCTCTCTAGGCTGGGGAGCCCAGCTTGGGGTTTAGATCCCAGACTTCTCAGGGGGAACCTCCCACAGCTGAGATATCCCTCCAGCACTTCAGCTGCTGCTTGTGGGAGCCCAGCAAGTCCTCTTGCGCCTCTGCACTTCCTACCAGACTCAATGTGGGCTCCTCTTTACATCCTTAGTTATAAGGGTTCTCTCCAGCTGGTCTTTAGTTGTTTATTCTAGATGATTTTTCTATATTTGTTGTGATTCCAGTTTTGTCCTGGGAGAAAACTGGACAGCATTATCTTCCATTCAATCCTCCACCATCTTGGAATCAAAGCTTTGTTTTTGTATAGAGCAGAGTTTAACACATTTAGAGACAAAGGGGAAGGAGGCAGGAGACAGAAACCAACGATGATTCAAGGAAGCTTAGAGAATGGTTTAATACAAGGAAAGAAATTTCTTCTAGATATGGGAGTGGTAATCTTTTAGTGAAGATGAGAGAAAATGGAGAGAGTGCAGATGATTACAAAGATACATTAAAATATAGAAGATGGAAAACAAGGGAACTCACACATGGTGATATAAATTTTCTTAGTAAAGCTCAAGGCAAGATGTAGTAGAAACATCTGGATTAGTTAATACACTCAAATTTTATGTTTGGGAGTCAGGAAAGCTGTTGGAGTCCCAGCTCTGCTACAGGATCCTGAGAACTCCTTTCTTTACCTGTTTGCTGATGCCTAGAGCAGGAATATTACCTCCTCTGAGCACAGCTGAAATAACAGATGTGAAAGCATTATGCAAACTGGGACGTCTTCTAAAATCATTGTCTGTTATCATTTTATTTATTTATTTATTATGAGTGTGAAGATTGCCAACAAATAATGCAAACCCTTCAGAACCATCTTGGATCCAAAAGGATCTCAACCTGCAGAGGTCCTGGGGTCCCCTTCTTGGACCATATTGGGCTGAAATAGACCTATTCTCCAATATTTGGGCAGACCTCCTTTCCCAAGTGCTTCCCACCTTCAACCATTTGACCATAAATGTGGTACTTTCACAGCATGATGTACTGAAGCATCTTACCACAGCATCCAGAGTAACTTAGTGCCCATATAGTGAGAGTTCACATGAAGCTAGCTGCTAACACTTCATAAATTACTTTAGTTTCTTACATTTTCATATTGGGATGTCATATTCCCTTTTAGTCTAATATATCACTTCAGGACACAATGTCATTTAAAAAATTTTTGAAATATCATAGAAAAAATTCTTCACTTCTTTGGTACATATCAATGACTCTTATCTTTCAAAAATTGCCACTATTACCCTTGGATTTATGAATGGAAATTTTTCTATTATAAGAATTATACACATGTTGGTGAGGTTTCCAGGTAAACTTACAAAAATCTATACGTATAACTCTAAAAGAGAATGGGATACCACAGCTTTACATCACCCAGTCCAAAGCAAGTGAAAGTGTTTCTTTTACTAGCTTTCTCAGAAGCAGAGAGAAGATTCTTTCTCAGAAACACTCATTGCCCCATATTGGGTCATATGTCCATTTCTAAACACTTCCTCTGGGGATGGTATGTGTTCATTGACTGGACATTTGGGAGTGAAAGTGATGTAAGGTCTCTCTGAAACTCCTGGACTGAAAGATGAAAGGACCAATAACAGAATAAAAAAGGAAAATGAAGGAAGGATGCTGGAGAGCCAAATACAGCACCCTATTCACTACCTGTGTGCTATAGAAGGAAGCAAGAGGAAGCAGTGTTTTCTCTCTGGCTCTTTGTACAAGGCCAGGTTATAAACCTTCAATTTCACCTATCCTCACTAAATCCCTCTTTTCAGCATACCCAGGCTCTCACTGAGGCCAAAGTTGTTCACATAAAAAGAAAAACCTGTTCAGTTTCCCTGAGTTTTTCATGCCACCTATTTTTCTCTTCCAATCTCCCAACCCCCTTTGGTGTTGATGATCTGAGTTGACTAGTAAGAAGCAGCTAAATAGAAGTTAGACACACTAAAGTCACTAACTCAGATATTCCTATTATTAAAGTAGATGATTATTTCTACCCCAAAATCCCAATAAATCACATACTGGTGAAATTTCAGGCTACATAAACATTGAGAAATAATAAAGAGAGGATAAAATACAAATAAAGATGATAAACAAACCAGCTGTGCCTGGGGCTGGCTATGTCTAGGTGTCTTCCTCTGAATACACTTTCCTTCCTACTCCTTCTATTTATACAACATTCTCTTTCTCTAATTCTGAGTCCACTGACACTCTACAGGCTCTAAGGGGGACACCTGAGAGCATACATGGCAGTGGCAGCAGGGGGAAGGAACAGGGTAGGGGATTGTCACATTTTGATGTAAGTTATGGGCTCCTTCCACATGCATCCATCAAGTAAAGGTCACTGCATGGGGTTATAGGTGAATGACTAGGTAGGCATGTGAGGAATGATAGACACAAACACGGTGTTCCATCAGCTATAAGTCATCATTCATTATAAGAAACATTATTTTTATAACACCAAGAAAGGAAAAACATACTGCTAATTATAAAAGCCATCAGTGTTAAATATGAAAAAGAGTGAATTTTAGAATTGATGGAATACAGTATATGCATTCTTTCCAAAACTAGATCATTTTCTAACTAATTTAAGTGTAGTTTGAAATGAGTATGTAGGAGTGATCATATGCCAAGAAGGTATCAAAGGAATCTCTCATTGCAGTTCAGAAGTAGCCTTGCAGGTGATGATTCAAAGAGTTAGTTTTTCTTTTTTACTAAAAAAGTCTAAGTAGATTTTTCCATTCTTGGGCCTTTTAAACTATTCTTTCAAAAATCCACTAATAGTATATGAGAACGTACTACATACAAGTTAGTGTACTAGGCTCTGTGGAGAGTACAGATAAATATAAACTGTGATAACAACTCTTAAGATGTTTATAACTTAGTTGAGATGAGAAAGCATATAAAATAAAATAAAAACTTAGCGGAAGCTATTATACACAGGGTGGGGTAAAAGTAGATTTACAGTTGTTTGTATGGAAAATAATACAATAATTAATAAATTATAATACAAGAATAAACTCTGTGTTTTACATACAACTGTAAACCTACATTTGCCCCATCCTGTATTATGTTCCAAGTTATTCTGGAAGGATCACTATGGCTGGCAGCACAGGGCATACTTTGGACCTGAACTGTATCTTGAGGAATGGATAAGATCTGGACAGTGGTGGTAAGGGCTCTGTGTTCTACTAGGAGAGGGAAGAGCAAAGTGCTCTGGTTTGAAAATACATCTGAGACCTCCTGGAGCCAGCTGGTTGCTCATCCACTCCTTTCCAAACTCCATTAGGGAAAACAGCTGGAGAATCAAAGACACAGTGAGTAGACTGGTTTAGTTTCTTCTGCCTTCACCAGATTGCTTCTCTCATGATCTTCTGGGCAATGAATCTAAATGAGGTTCTTCTAACTCAATTCTTAGCCTTGCATCCTAGTTAATTGAATTCTCTTTATGCCCCAACTACCAGTAACATGGGATTTATTGGTAAAGTTGTTATATGGTCAGATTGGAAACTATCCCATGGCATTTTGAGAGCACTTGGTCAAGGATACAGGACTATTAAAACTCACCCTTGATCACAATTTCCTCTTGAGAATCTAGGACAATGATTATCAAATCAAGGGCTAAGAAATGTTTATGCTGCCTATGTCTTTGACCCAAATTTCACTGGAGAACTCTAATAGGCTGGGCTGGGTCCTGGCAAAGACTCATTTGTCCAGGATTGAGGCCTAAGTAGCCACTTTTCCCTCTGCCCACACCTGAATTTCCAATTATACTGCTACATAAAGGTCAAATATATACAATTCTGACAGAAAAGAACTGAAACAGAGAGTTCTCATTTCCCAGTAAAGGCTTACGCCTATCATCAAGCTCAACCCACCTGAAAATGTGACCTTATCGGCTGGGCCAGCTAGTCTCTTTGACAGTGGAGTCAATATGATAGAGGCAACTCTCCCTTAGAGAGTCATGGGAGTGACCCTTATTTCTGACCCCAAAATAAGACTACAGTGGACTGGCAAAGGAATAAAACTTAAATCACATATGATTTTCTTTCTAATGAATATTGAAAAGAATAAATGACATGAAAATCTAGGTGTTATAAAGACCGGAGAAAGAAGTAAAATGTCTCAGATTAAAATAAAAGTAATAATCTTCTCTTCAAAAGCAAGTTGGGGAGAGGAACAAGGAAGACCCCCTGCAATATGAGAATTATTACAGCATTTCTGTACTTGGCACCCTTTGAGCCATCCAGATATGGACAACTGGGTCACCTCCTGGCTTGAAATGCCAACTTTATACCCTTCATACCCTCACTTTCACTTATGACCCTCATCTACCACCGTCATGACTCAGCATCTCTGGCTTTGTCTAAAATGTTAACCAATTACTGAAAATAAGGCTACAGGTCATGTCATTCTATGGTAACAACAAATTATGGGTCATTAGTCTAAAAAAGGGGGGAGGGAGATTCTAGCCAAAGTTTTACTTTCCTGCTACATTATAAAAGAAAAATGGAGCCACTGAGATGTTCATTTGTCTGCACAGCTTCAGTACAGTTTTAAGCTCCTATCCTCTGGAAAAGAAACCAGATCTCCAGTGTGGATTGTGATTATCTGCTCAGCCCTCCTTGAGGTTTGACCGAAGGAGCTGAGGTAGAGGTTAGAGGCCTAAGTGGCTTTCTTCCTTTCCAAGGCCAGATGTTCATCTCAAAGGGTGCAGCTCAACAAGCAAAGGCAAACTCACATGTATTCCAACTTCTACCTACCCACCCATTTCTCACAACTGCTCATTCTCTCTTCTCCCAGCCCCTCAGCCTAATGGTTCTTGCCTCACATGGCTGTTTCTTGCCATACCATGTCCACCAGTTCAGAATATCATGAATATATCTATATCTGTATCTATATAGATATAAGTGATCTTACAACACACAAACACATGCACACACACATGCACACACATACCCCTATACACGCACATACTTGCATGCACACATACACATCACACTTGCACACACATATGCACAACACATACACACACATATATGATTTTTTTAAAATTGTCAGAATGCTTCCTTTTAGAAGCAAATATCTGGTTCTCCTTCCTAGCATTTCCTATTTGAGTTTATAGTGGATGGTGTTATAGTCAAATGCTGTAAATAATACTCTCCAACTAAATGACAACTGCTGGAAAGTTACTTCTTTATGGTTTTCAGAAGGCAGAGTTGGAGTGGAGGGAACGATGAAATATTTGAGCTTTTCAAACACCACTCTATTGATTTATGTATGAAAAATATGGAATCTGTCAAAGCAAACAGACTATGTTAAATGTAAAATGTAACACCAGCTGTGGTGGCCACTGCTGCCAATATATATTTTAGGAAATCAATTTACTTTTAAATGGAATTTTAACATTGGTGAAAGGAGTCACATGGAATCCCATATTTATATGAAAACTATCTTCAGCAGAGAGGAAAAGGCACATGCTCTCATAATCTGCAGAAAGGAAACTAAGCAAACTTCAAGGGACATGTTTCTTTTCTCAATTATTTACTTACATCTAGACGAGGTGGGCAATGATGAGGAAGGAGGTAGGGAGTGGAGAGGGAACTGGGAAGGTCTGCATCACAGGTCGGCCAGCTCTCCTGTTCCTGGCCATCCATGGAGCTTCTGGAGCTTCTTTCTAGTGTGAGTAGCCCTCTCTTTCAGGACTTGAAGAGCTGCCTTCCTCAGGAGAGATGGGAGAAGATGGTGACTACAGAGAGCCACATCACTTTGCTGAAGATCTATATGAAAGGGAGGTCCCATTCTCTAATTCACCTCTGAATTAGAGCTCATGATCATGGGTTTGTTACTTAATTTTTCTGGGCTCAGTTTCTTCATCTGTAAAGTAAAGATGGCAACACTCACCTTTCAGCATTTCATGAGAACTAAAAGAGAGGACATGTGTACAAGAGTCGTAGAGCCTAGCTAGTCAACAAAAAATAACTACTACTTCTCTCTTCTTTCCCTGGTTGAAGTGAAAACTTTTGTCTTGGTTGAAGTCCAAGAGTCAGGAAAATGAGGTCAACCCATCTTTTTGATTCATAGGCACAGCCAAGGAAGCCTCTGTCTTCCTCAGAAGCAGTGGCCTAAGAGGAACTGAGACTGGTTAGTGTTAATGACTCAAGTTAAGTTGGTTAAATCTGCACACTTGATTAACTGAAACTCTGGTTTGTTTTGGCACAAAGGTACTTTTTCTAAGAGCTTAAATAAAATTGTATGAATAGTAAGCCAGAAAATCCCTGTGGTTGGGTTGAAGATTACCTAAGCAAATAGCAATTTTGATGATTGCACATTTTCAGTGCTGGGAAGGAATCCTCTCCTTAAGCAGAAACAGCAAGTCCTGCCTCTCCCCTTCTTGTGGAGCAGGGAGTTGACCTGGAGGCGGGGTCACAGAGTATCCTCTTCAAGAACAATAGATTCCTAGGGTCAAGGACCTCCCATAAGGGAACTTGAGGTCACCTCTCCAGCTCCTATCTGATGAATGATCCCCACCATCCTGTGGGGATCTCCAGAGACCATTGATGAGGGTTGCTTGTTTGCATCACACACAGGCCTACTCAAAGACCCCAGGACTGGGGACTCATGGGAGATAACCCTTCTCTCTGATTGCCCATCTTGGCTACTTACCTCTTTTAGAAATGACATGAAGAAAGAGTTTTATTAATATTATAATGTACAAGGTATTCCATGTGAGTTAACAAGCATCTACACAGCCCATTTTGATTTTAATTAGAATCTGAAAATAAATTCTCCACTGTGAAATTAGTATCATTTAACCATCAAATTATGTTTCCTGTCCATATTGTTCCCATAGTGTGGTAACTTTAATAAAAATATCAATATAGAATGGATTAACTACTTTTAGTTTGATTCATGAAAACTTATACATGCTTTTGGAAAGATTATAAAGAAGTCACTTAAGCACCACAGATCTCCTCCAGTCCCTCCTTGTCACATCATCCACATAGGCTTTGGGGAGACATACACAAGAGCACAAGGAAAATGGACCCACAACTGCTATCATCCCCAAAGGGCTTTTGACATGTTTGTGACTATGGTCTCTCTCTCTCTCTCTCTCTTTCTCATCCCCTCTCTGCAAAAAAAAAAAAAAAAAAGGAAAAACAGATCCCAAATAATTCCTTTTAGACACATCTATCAGAATCACAGGAATTGTAAGGTCAATTCTATCTGTGGTATTTTTTCCTTCCTTTTACACTGCAGGTGCGTTGGTACATATTGTATTATAAACTGATTTATTTTCTCAATTTTGGCTCTAAAATGCATTTAATTCATCTTGTTTTGGATTTCAAAGTTCAGTGTTTCTAGATGGGCAAGCACCTTGAGTTTTCCAAACAGGCTTCTTACAGGCTATTATTTTCTGTCCTTAATCACAGTGGAATACAATGTGATTTGGTGTCATACCCACTCCAACCAAGTTTTCCCTGAGCCTCTACAAAACCCAGAGCTTGTGGCTGGAAATACAAGGCTGAGACTCAAAATTTAACTAATAAGGACCCAGAAATAGGCCTTGTGCTATTGTTGTTTACACGTACCCTTCATCTATACCCACACTTCTCATGTCAGGAGATGGACCCCCTCTTGCTCTCTTCCCTGCATATCCCTCCCTCCTTGAGTAGCACTTGGCTTGTACCTCCAGCTCTGACCTACCAGTTCAGTGAACCAGGGTAAGCAACCTTTCTCCACCTCAATTGTCTCATCTCTAAAATGTTAATATAATTGTACCTATTTTATAGGGTTGTTATGAGAATTAAATTAGTAATCCAGGAATATGCCTAGTATCATGCCAAGCACATGCAAGCATTCTCACATCATCCATCATTATCCCTTTAAAGGTTCCTCCTCCAATGAAACATAACAATGCTTAAATCTGCATCTCTTGCCTACCATTGCTTCCCACTCCAGTCTTCCCTGGCCTTCAGCAGCCAACATGGCTATTCTAACTTCTTCAATCTCTTAACCTGATTTCCTACAGGGGTATGGACCATTATTTGAAGACTCCTTGCCCCCTTCTCACCCATGAGGGGTCTGGCTGGCCTTCAAGACATCCATAATTCAGCCAGCTTGCAGGTCTTGAGTGCTTCTTTCCCATTCCCAGCCGATATTTCAGGCTCTCCCGATGACGTCCAGCTACTCATTCACTTCTTGCCCTCCACTCAACCTTCTGGCCCTTCTTGGTCTGGAATCCTATGTCACACACACACTCTTTTGCCCATCTAAACATTCTGTCTCTCTGGCCAGCCTTCCTGTGGGGTTTCTGTTCCAGTTTCACCTCTGGTGGCTGCTTATAGCACACCTTTTGATCCTAGAAGGAGTCACTCTGGCTTCCTCAGCCAGCTCAGACCCCCAAATCCCAACTCAAACCCTTGGTCCCAGGACCCTACTTGTCCAGTGAAGGTGGAGAGGGGCTAGATAACCAGAGTGAATATTATTATCATTGTTACCTTACAGGTGAGGCAACTTCTGCTCGAAGAGCCTGCAAGGTTTTCTTGAGTTCCACAGATAATGGCAGAGCTAGTCCTCTCACCCTGGATACAATTTGAGCATTAAATAGTGTAAAGGTCATTCATATCTCCCCAAATTACTATTTGCTGTGCTATGCTAGTCATCATACTAAGTACTGGTGACTCAGAAATAAGGCAGGGAAGTGACTTTATTATAACCCACTGGAATAAGGAAGAGATAGAAACACAGGACCCTGCAGGAGGGAAGATAATTCATTAAGCCTGGGGAAACTGTAAAGGAGAATTAGAAGAAGGAGATGAGGTTCAAGTTGAATCTTTTAAAAAATGTATATATAACAACATTAATAAAATAGAATCACATACCATAAAATCCACAATTTTAAAGTGTATAGCTCAGTGTTTTTAGTATATTCACAAAGATGAATAACCATCATCACTATCTAGTCCCAGAACAATTTTATCACCCCAAAAAGAAATACTTACCCACAAGCTGCCACTCTCCATTCTGCATGCCCCTCAACCACTCATCTATTTTTGTCTCTATGTCTCTGCCTGTTCTGGACATTTCATATAAATGTAATCCTACAATATGTGAACTTTTGCATCTGGCTTTCACTCGGCCTAATGTTTTCAAGATTCATTCATGTTGTAGCATATATCAGTACTTCATTCTTTTTGCCCATTATATGGATCTACCACATTTTGTTTATCCATTATTCAGTTGACAGACATTTGGATTGTTTATACTTTTTTACTATTATGAATAATGCTTCTATAAACATTGGTGTTTTTGTGTGTGGATAGATATTTTCAATTCTCTTATTTTGAAATCACCTGGGAGTGAAATTGCTGAGTCATATGGTATCACTTTAATTTTTGTGAGGAACTACCAACTTGTTTTCCACTGCTGCTGCACCATTTTACATTTCCAGCAGCAATATATGTGTTTCAATATGTCCACAGCCTTGCAAACACTTACTATTGTCTGTCTTTTTTATTATAGTTATCCTAGTAGGTATAAAATAGTACCTCACTGTAATTTTGATTTGCATTTCCTTAATGAGAAATGCTGTTTAGCATCTTTTCATGTGCTTTTTTTGCTATTTTATATCTTAATAACATGTCTATTCAAACCCTTTGTTCATTTTTAAGTTGGGTTGTCTTCTTATGGTTGTGAGGATTTTAAAATGCATATAATCCCCTTATCAGGTATATGACGTACAAGTATTTTTTCTCATTCTATGGGTTGTCTTTTCACTTTCTTAATGGATCATTTGAAGCTGAAAGTTTTAAATTTTGATGATGTCCAATTTATCTACATTTTCTTTCGTTGCTTTCAGTGTCATGTCTGAGAAATCATCATTTAATGCAAGGTCAAAGTAATTTATGCCTATGTTTTCTTCTAAGAGTTTTATAGTGTTAGCTATTAAATTTAGGTCAATGATGCATTTTAAAATAAATTTAAAATATGATGTGAGATAGTGTGATCCAACTTCATTCTTTTGTATTCTTCTGTACTTTGTAAAAAAATCAGTTGACCACTGAGGACTTCCGGTCAAGATAGTGGTGTAGGTAAACTTGGTACTCGAATATTCCCACAATCACATCAAAAATACAACTAAACTACAGAACAACCATCATTCAGAACCACCTGAAATCTAGCTGAGTGGAAGTCCTACAACTAAGGATTTAAAGAAGAAGCCACATTGAGACTGGTAGGAAGGCTGGAGACACAGAACAGTCTGGTCCCACACCCTCATGTGGAGGTTTAAAATCAGAAGTGATATCTCAGCTGCAGAGGTCCACCCTGAGGAGTTGGAGGTAGTCCCAGCCCCACACCAGACCCCCCAACCCAGGGTTCCAGTGCCAGGAAGAGAAAGCCCCTAACTTCTGGCTGTAAAAAGCAAAGGGGAGTGTGGCTGAGTGGGACAGAGGGCTTCCAGAGTCCCAGGAAGTTCCTCTTAAAGGGCTCATGCACGGACTTACTGGGACAGCAGCTTGAAAGAAACCAGGGTCATACAGGGAGGAACTGAATTGTCTGGCATCAGGGCAAGAGCTGAGGGGGCAGCTTTCTGCCAGACAAAAGTACTGGCAGAGTTTATTGTTCCTTTTCTGAGACCTCCCTCTCCCCCCAACACACAGATTCCACAAGCAGGCACCTTATCTGAGATGTCATCAACCTGGCTCACACTGTTTGCCCTGCCCTGGTGATTCCCTGATATGGGCCCATTCAAGCCATTTCCAGTGGCTTTTCCATATAACTGGCTTCTCTTGCTTTGTGCTTTGAACTTTCTTAAAATCTCTCAAACTAGCAGCATTTGGCCTCTGCATACTCTATACCTCTTGCTAAGTGGCTATGGGCCTGGCACTAGTGGTAGCCTGCCTTGGTTCACAGCTTTGTCTCTCCTGGGTACCTCCTCCAAGTTCAACACAAGTAGCAGCCATCTTATGATCGCTCTGTAGCTCTGCCCCAGGCAGGGCACAGGTGGTGGCTGACTTTGAACCTACTGGGAGGCCCCAGAGCCAGTACATTCAGTGGACAGCTTCAGACCACACCAGGTTACAACCCTACCACCTCCATGAGCAACACACACAAGGGTTGCACTTGGCAAACACAAAATCCCCACTGAAGCAAGACTTGATTTGTAGGGTTGACTCCTGCACAGCAGCTCTCTCACTATAATCACAGTCACTCCTTGCAGCTGATTGGCCTCAGGGTCATTCCCTCCCAATGACACCAATAGCAATCAAGGCTCAACTACAACAAGAGATTGTACACAGCCCACACAGTGGTGCACCTGGAGTGCCTAGCTCTGGTGATTGGAGAGGCTGTGCCACTGGACACTAAAGGATGCCTACTATACAAGGCCACAGAGATGTAGCAGCTCTACCTAATACATAGAAACAAACATAAGGAAGCAGTCAAAATAAGGAGACAAATAGTTCCCAAATGAAAGAACAGGATAATTCTCCAGAAAAAGAATTAAATGAACAAAATTGACCCAGAGACATAGAAGTAGGGTTCAGACTGACAAACTTCAGAGGAGGGGGTGGGGGAGGGGAAGAGATAAAACAATGAACTTATGCATATAAGCATAACCAATGGACATAGACAACAATGCTGGGGGGTGGATATAGGAGGAGGGTGTCAATTGGGGAAAAAGGAGAAACATCTGTAACAAAAATTAATTAATTAAATGGAAAAAAGGAAGTAAATGAAATGGAAGCAAGCAAACTATCAGCTACAGAGTTCAAAACAGTGGTTATAAGGATGCTCAAGGAACTTAGTAAGAACTTCAAGGAACTTAGTGAGAACTTAAACAGCATGAAAAAGGACATAGAAACCATAAAAGGAACCAGTCAGAAATGAAGGATATACTAATTGAAATGAAGAATAATTTACAGGGAATCAACAGTAGAGTAGATGGCGCCAAGAATCAGATCAGCAATTTGGAATATAAGGAAGCAAAAAACACCCAATCAGAACAGCAAAAAGAAAAAGGAATACAAAAATATGAAGATAGTGTATGGAGCCTGTGGGACAATTTCAAGCATACCAACATTTGCATCATGAGGGTGCTGGAAGGAGAAGAGAGAGAGCTAGAAATTGAAAATCTATTTAAAAAACAAATAATGACAGAAAACTACCTTAACCTGGTGAAGGAAATAGACATACAAGTCCAGGAAGCACAGAGAGTCCCAAACAAAATGAACTCAAAGAGGTCCATGCCAAGACACATCATAATTAAAATGCCAAAGGTTAAAGACAAAGAGAAAATATTAAAAGCCACAAGAGAAAGGCAGTTAGTTACCTACAAGGGAGCTCCCATAAGACTTTGAGCTGATTTCTCAACAGAAACTGTGCAGGTTAGAAGAGAGTGGCAAGGGATATTCAAAGTGATGAAAATAAGGACCTGCAACCAAGATTACTCTACCCAGCAAGCTATAATTTAGAATTGAAGGACATACACAGAGCTTCCCAGACTAGACAAAGCTAAAGGAATTCATTACCACCAAACCAGTATTACATGAAATGTTAAAGGTTCTTCTTTAAAAGAAGAAAAAAAAAAGATAAAAAATATGAACAATAAAATGGCAATAAATAAGATGTGAGGAGGGTTGGGGGATAGGTGAAAAAGTTAAAGAATTTAGAAGTACAAATTGATAGTTACAGAATAGTCTTGGGGATGTAAAATATGGAAGAGATTAGCCAAAGAACATATATGCATATATGCATAACCCATGGACACAGACAACAATGTGGTGAAAGCCTGGGCTGTGGGGGGCACAGGCTGTGTGGAGGGGCAAAAGGGGAGAAAATGGGGGACATATGTAATAGTGCCAACACTAAAAATTAAAAAATCAATTGACCATGGTTATGTAGGTTTATTTCTGGACTCCTAGTTCTAATCCATTTATTTATAGGTCTATCCTTGTGTCAATACCACATGTCTTGATTACTGTAACTGTAATAAGTTTGAAATTGGAAAGTGTAAGTCCTCCAACTTTGTTCTTTGTATTCAAGATTGTTTTGGTAATTCTGGGTTCTTTGCATTTCCATATGAATTTTAGAATGAGTTTGTCAATTCCTTCAGAAAGGCAGTTGGAACTTTCTTGGGGATTGCTTGAATCTGTGGGTCATTTTTGGGGGGCATTGCAATCCTCTCAATACTGTTTTCTAATTCATAAACATGGGATGTCTTTCTATATACTTAGGCATTCTTAAATTTCTTTAAATGATATCTTATTGTTTTCAGTGTATGTAGAAGTCTTGCACTTCTTTAGTTAAATGTATTCTTTTTGATGCTATGGTAAATGAGATTGTTTTCTTAACTTCACTTTTGAATTACTTGTTGCTAGTGTCTAGGAATACAGTTGATTTCTGTGTGTTGGTCTTATATCCTGAAATCTTGCTGAATGTATTTATTATTTTTAACACTGTGTGTGTGTGTGTGTGTGTGTGTGTGTGTGTGTGTGTATTCTTTAGGATTTTCTATAAATAAGATTGTCATCAGTGAATAAAGATAGTTTTATTTCTTCCTTTACAATCTTGATGCTTATTTCTATTCTCACCTACTCTGTCTCTCTAGAGCCTGAAGTACAATGTTGAGTAGAAGGGATGAGAGAGGACAACCATGCTTATTCCTAATACGGGGAAAACATTCAGCATAATCCCTATGATTATGATTTTATAATTTTGTTAGTTATGGGTTTTATCAGATTGAGGAAGTTACCTTAAATTCTTAATTGGATGAAGTTTTTAATGTGGAAGGATGTTGGATTCTATAAAATGTTTCTTTTGCATCTATTGAAATATCATATATTTTATTGTCTTTTATTCTATTAATATGGTGCTTTGTACTGAATGATTTTTGTATGTTGAACCAACCTGTAGTCCTAGGATAAATTCCACTTGGTTATGGTACATAATCATTTTATATGTTGCTAGATCATATCTTCTAATATTTTGTTGGGGATTTTTCATCTATATTCACTTAAAACAGTCTATCTCAGACTAATACTAAATTAATTTCAATAGTATGCAAAATTTATTCCACTCCCTTCCCCACTACTTTTTATTTTTATTGTCATGCAAATTACATATTTATACCTTATAAACCAACTCAGACATTTTTATAATTATTGCTTTAAGTAGTTGTCTTTTATATCAGACAGGAGAAAAAAAGAGTTATAAACAAAAATGCAATTATATTATCTTGCATATTTAACTATACATTTATCTTCATCAGTGGTTTTTTGTTGTTGTTGTTGTTGTTGTTTTTGTTTGTTAGTTTGTTTGTGTAGATTTAAGTTCTTTCTGGTGTTTTATTTTATTTTATTTCAGCCCAAAGAATTCCTTTGTCTAGTGACAAATTCTCTACTTTTGCTTTCTGCAAATGTCTTAGTTTCTCATTTGTTTTACAAGAATAGTTTTGCTGGATATTGAATTCATTGTTAACAGTTTTTTTTTTCTTCTTCTTTTAGTACTTGGGTATATTATCTCACTGACTTTTGGTCACCATGGTTTCTGATGAGAAGTTGGCTTTTAAACTTGAAAATCCTATGTATGTCATAAACCACTTCTCTCTTGTTGAAAATCTTGTTCAAGATTTTCTCTTTTCTTTATTTTTTACAATTGTGATAAAATATACACAATATACAATTTATCATTTTAACCATTTTTAAGTGAATAGTTGGCATTAAGTACATTCACATTGTTGTGCAACCATCACCACTATACATCTCCAGAAATTTTTCATATTCCTAAACTGAAACTCTGTACCATTAAATAATAATTTTCCATTTCCCCATTCACCCTGGAAACCACCATTCTACTTTCTGTCTCTATAAATTTGACTTTTATATATACCTCATATAAGTGTAATCATACAATATTTGTCATTTTGTGTCTGGCTTATTTTACTCAGCATAATGTCTTCAAGGTTCATCCATGCCATGATATGTGTCAGAATTGTATTCCTTTTAACACTCAAGGATTATTCATTTTATGTATATACCCCATTTTGTTTATCCATACATCCATCAATGAACATTTGGTTTGTTTCCACCTTGTGTTTATTGTGAATAGTGTTGAAATGAATATTGATGTCCTGCCTTGGCTTTGACAGTTTTACCATGATTTGATCAAGTGTGGATCTCTTTGGATTTTTCCCATTTGGAATCCATTAAGATTCTTTAATGTGTATATTAATGTTTTTCATCAAATTTGGGAAGTTTTCAATTATTATTTATTCAAATACTCTTTTTGCCCCTTTTCTATTCTCTCCTTCTGGAATCCCATTATGCATATGTTGGAAAACCTAGTGAGTTTTGACCTTTTTCATCTCATGGCACACATAAGGTAATTATTAAAACTTTGAGGCACACACACACACATACACACACACACACACACGCACACATATATATATATATAATTTTTTTTTTTGCTTATCTGACACACACAAAAAATAGGTATAATTTTGATTCATTCACATTGGACTGCTATTGTTGTATTGGTTATTGTCATTTTTTAATTTGACAATCTAAGGAAAAAGAGGTCAGTGTCCCTGACTAAATAGTCAGGTATTGCATGTTTTAAAAATTCTTGTGGCACACCAGTTGAAAATTGCTGGTATATGCGATGGTGTACTGTAGGTCTTTGAAACTGTTTATTTTTCTTCACTCTTTTTTCTTTGTTTCTCAGACTAGTAATCTGAATTGACCTGTCTTCAATTTCATTGATTTTTTTTTTTGCTAGTTCAAATCTAATGTTGAATGCAATAGTGGTTCTTTCATTTCAGTTATTTTACTTTTTAACTCCAGAATTTCTAAATGGCATATTTTAAAATAATTATTTTTTATTTATTTTATTTTATTTTTTTGCCCAGTCACTGTGGCTCAGTGGACTGAGCATTGTCCCATGGGCTGAGAGGTCCCAGTACAATTCCTGGTCAGGGTACATGCCTGGGTTGGTTGTAGGCTTGATCCCCAGTACGGGGCTTGCAGAAGGCAGCTGATCAATGTTTCTCTCTCACATCTATGTTTCTATCTCTTTCTCCCTTCCTCTCTCTCTAAAAAAAATCAATAAAAACATATATTTTTTCTTTTTTTTATTAATTTATTTTTGTTACAGATGTTTCTCCTTTTTTTTCCCCATTGACACCCTCCTCCCCATCCCCCCCACCCCGTCCCCAGCTTTGTTGTCCATGTCCATCAGTTATGCATACATGCATAAAAGTTCTATGGTTTATCTCTTCCCTCCCCCACCTCTCTTCTGAGGGTTGTCAGTCTGTACCCTACTTAAAAATAAAAACATATTTAAAAAATAAATTATTTATATTTTTTGTTGATATTCTATATTTGGTGAGACATCATTTTCATCGATTTCTTTAATTATTTAAACATAGTTTACTTTGTTTTTTGAACCTATTTATAGAACTGAATTAAAGTATTTTTCTAGTAAGTCTGTTGTTTATGGCTTCCTCAGAGAAAGTTTGTATTGACTGCTTTATTTTTTTTAACCTTTTTATGGGCCATAGATTTCTATTTCTTTTCCTATCTCATTTTTGTTGCAGTTGTTGTTAAAGATTAGACATTTTAAATATTATTATGTGGCAAATCTAGAAATAAGATCCCTCTTCCTTTCCTAGGTTTTGTTGTTGTTGTTGCTGTTGCTGTTGCTGTTTGTTTGCCTTGTGTTTTTTCTGGACTAATTCTGTAAAGTTTGTACTCTTTGTTATGTGTAGCTTGGTTATCATACTGTTTAGCTAATGATCGGAAAGAGGCTTCCTTGAATACCTTAAACCAATATGTTCCCACAGCTTTTGTTGAGGAACTCTGTGTGTATGTTGAGTCATGACTTCAATGGTACAGTGTTTACAACTGTGCCTTAGCTTTTACTTTCTGCTCATGTAGAGCTGTAAGGTCAGCCAGGGGTGAGAGTTTAGGTTCTTCTATATTTCAGCCCTGCATTGCCTTTTAGATTCCCAGGGATATGTTGAAAGTTTTCAAAACCCACCACAGTTCTCCCCATACCCAGTTGTGTTTTAAAACATTTGTCAGCTTCTTATTAGCCCCAGCTGTTAATGCTGTCACAGGAAGCTGCAATGTTAAACAAGTGCTGCTGATTGTTTTCAGCAAATTACTGTATATTGCTGTTCATGCAGGTGCAATTCTGAATCAGGTGAAATAAAGTCAAGTCCTAAAAGTGGCACTTTTCAGTGACTGACCAGACAGGTCAAATAGTCATAATTATCTGAGGATGGGGTTTTGAGGGAGCTCCAAAACCATTCTGCCTCCTCCAGTGGCTGCTGGGGTGCTGATTTTTAGCTATGACAGTTGTGAGCCTGTTGGTTTTCAAGATAACCACAGAGCTGATGAGAGAGGGATGGGATTAGGACACATAAATATGGTACACATATTATTGTTCTTACTGAGATTCAGCTTTCTTGAATAAACTCTCTTCTGACTATTGCAAGCCTTTAGTTAATTTCCAGAACTTTGATTAAGTTGAATTTTGACAGCTCTTGCTAGTGTTCTCATTGCTTTTATGGAGGAATTGATTTACAGAAGTTTTTCCTCCACTGTCCTAGAAAGTAGAATCTTTCAATGCAAGTAAAAGTCAGGAATGTAGAGAAGGCAGTGAGGTGTTCAAGGAATTGGGGATAGCATCATAGAGGCCAGAGGCATAAGAGAGTATTGTCCATTAAGGGTAGCTTGATGTGGTTGAAAACAGGTTTCCCTTGGGAAAGAAATAAGAAGGTGAGAATGAGTATTTAGGCAGTGACCAAACTACAAGTGGCCTTTTATCCAGATAATTTACCTCTGGCTTTTAAAATTTAAAATTTTATATCATAATAGGGAAAACGTGGTTCCAGGATAATTATTTCCTTTATTAGTTACATGTCTTCAGTTGTCTGTCTGCTTCCCAGTTCTTGGGCTTTGTACCTCACAACCTGCCACCTGTTCTGTCTTTCTTCCTCCTCAGGATCAAAGGAGCACTATATAGATCTGGGCTACCCAGCCCTGTGCTGACCACTGAGAGGAACATAATTCTTAACCCTTACCTCATAATGCCATTTCTGCCTGAAACCAATGTGTGCTGTCTCAGGATAAATATAAAGATTTTATGTTAGGTAATCATATTGGAAGCAATATGATTAAAAACAGAAAGACAGGGAATCATCAGACAGTGTTTGAGAACTGAAATAAGCTGACTTCTATAGTGTACCTTTCCTTCTCCTTTTATTTGCTCCCCACTAGTTCTGAAAACTTTCTTCATTTGATAGCATGTCCACTCACTCCACTTTTACTCGTCACCCTCCAGCACCAAACAATCCAAACTCACAGATTTATGACAAACTGCATTTTACTTGAGAGGTGTGAGCTGTGAAGAGAACATTGTGTGGGGATCAAATCTGGCTCAGATCCATCTCATTCACTGCTGTGAGCATTACTGCTAACTTTCCTATCTGTTATTTCAGCTCCCACTTTTGTCAGAATGCAGTGATTATCTCGGCCCCTTTTTGACCTAGTAAAGACTTTAGAAAAGTGATTTGGGATCAGAAAGCTTTAAGCTTTTTGAAAAAACATTTCCATTTAAAGACAAGACTCTCTCATCATCCTTACAAGGATGAGTTATGGCTTAACAAAGATTTATACATATCATGAATTGTAGCTTTGGATTCTGTAGCTCTGCACTAACAATCCAGAGGGGAAAGAATGTTTATTATCATCATGACTTCAGTCCAGATGAGGGACAAGCTAGCTGTAGCAATAACAGGAAAGGACAGAGATAGGGAAAGTGACCACAGAATTGCTGTCCCAGGCGAATACCATCATTTACTCTAAACAGACCAGGCATTCTAGAACTAGATTTAGCCCTTAGAACCACATGAAGATGTGTTCCACTTTTATTTTTTCCATAAAAAAGCAGTATTTAAAAATAAAATTCTTATTTAAATTTTTCTTAACTGCCATGAAAGTAAGTTTTCTATAAGAAATGCTCTCCAGGTCCCTCCATGTCATCTCAAAGGGTATGAGAGCTATCTTTCTTACAGCTGCACAGTATTCCATTGTGTATATGTACCACAGCTTTTTTATCCACTTATCTACTGATGGGCACTTGGGCTGTTTCTAGATCTTGGCTATTCTAAATAGTGCTGCTATAAACATAGGGGTGCATATATTCTTCCTGATTGGTGTTTCAGGCTTCTTAGGATATATTCCAAGAAGATGCACAACCAATGGACATAGACATTAAGTTGGGGAAAGCAGGAGGGGGATGGGAGCTGGAAGGAGGGAGTCAATGGAGAAAAAAGGGGGGCATATGTAACACTTTCAACAATAAAAAATTAATTAATTAATTGCAAAGAAATAAGGAATGCACACAAAAAAAGAAATGCTCATGAGCCCTGCTACTATGAGCAGTCAGTACTGCTGTGTGGAGCACCAAGAACAGGCCTGTATTTTATGTGGCACACAGGTGGTGATGTTGAGGATAGCTTCCAGGGGACTATATATACTCCAAGCCAAGGGAGATCAATTAGGATGCTGCTGGCTCACCTAAGCTGTGAGCACAGGATGGAGAGGAAGGAGCAAACATGTATAAGAGGTTTACTTGACTGACTTCATGATTTCCTGGGTTGGAGCAATGTAGGAGAGAGTAGAGCTAAAGATGGCCCCTGGGTTGTGGTTTGAGTAACTGGAAGTTGGTCCCATTCATTGAGACAGTGAAGAAGCCTGAGGAGAAAGATGATCTTGGTTTAGAATGTGTTGAAGCTGGTATATCTGGGCTGCTCAAGTAACTGGGTTCTACAAGCAGATGAACATATAAAGAATAAGAGGGTGTTTGTATTGTTTTGCCTGTTTTTTGGAATAATCATCATAGCTGCTAATCTCTGTAGAGCTGTTTCTATGGGTCAGCCATCATTGCAAGTGCTTCACACATATTAACGCAGGTGGTCCTCTCAAGAAGATGTAAATGTACTATCATGTTGAGAGGCTGAGAAGAAGTTGAAGATCTGAATGCCAGTGGATCATGACTGGGGCAAAGTTGACAAGGAGGTAGAACACTGAAGCACAGATGGGGGGTGGGGTGGCAAGGAGAATTCGTCTGCTAAGACTTAAGGAAAGAAAAATGTCAGTGTGCTTACACTTATGAGGACTTATGATGGCTGGCATATCCTTATAAAAGAGGGGCAATGAATTGGGTGGGGCTGGGCAGAGAGATTGAGGACAATAGCAAGGTATGGGACAGCCTCTGAGGGCAGAGGGACATGCTGAGCAGGAGACCATGTGTTTGCAGTGACTGCCCTCTATAGCAGCATGGGGTAGAGGACCACAGAGACATTTGGTTGTCTATCCAAGATCCACTCCCCATTTTTCTTACTAATAGAGCCATATTCTGTGTAGAGAGGCAATGTGACAAGTGACAATACATGTATTAGCCTCCTTGTATCCAGGGGTGGCCTGTGAGTGGCCAATGAGATAAAAGCCAAAGTCCCTAGATAGTCCTTACAGGAAGGTTGATTTTTTAAAATTATTTGTTTGTTTGTGGGCACATTCAGCTGGCATATGCCCTCTACTCTTTGCCCCTTTCTCTTCCTGGAATGCAGACACAATGCTAGAGCAGCCATGTTGGGGCCATAAGACAACAAACATGAGGACAAAAGCCACATACTAACGATGTCTGAGTGGGGAGGGAGAAAGAGCCTGCTGTGAGCACTGTACATGTACACATCAGCCCTGCATACGATTTATGGGGGAGAGGAAGCAGAACTTCTATTTGATTAAGCCACCAGTGTCAGGTTTTATCACACACAACCAAATACAATCTCAACTGACACAGGAGGGAAAACAGATTATGGGCTTGCTCGACTGAAGCTCTGCAGGACAGGGTGCTAGGCGGGGGAGGGTCTTGAGGAAAGAGTGGTTATATAATCAGCCATAAGGTCTGGACTGGAGCAGGAAGGAGGAGAGGCTCAGAGAGAGCTAGAAAGTTGGGGGAATGGTGGGTCAACGATACAAAGGAGTTGGTGTACTTAGTGCGTGAAGGTCCAGATGCTGTGGGAGAACAGGAAGCTGGACCTGTCCACTGATTTCAGGATAGACGGAGACAGGATACAATCACTGAGAAGCCATGGAAGACAGAACCCACTCCCAGCAGGGCTCACAATGGGTTACTTTCTCAAGGATGCCTAAGACAGTTCAGTTAAGATCAAAGCCATCCCTCCTCTCCTTTCAAACCTTGGTGGGTTTGTAATAACTTCATTTCAGTCCAAGAGGGTGTCAATTGGCCCCGTTCTTAGACTTTAGGTACCCTTCTCTTCTTTCCCCCTCAAAGATAATTCCCTTTGCAAAGGCGTTAATGGATACTTTTCAGAAACCGGTAAGGCTCTGTCAGTAATATTTCCTGCAGGACTGCAAATTTGAGCCAGTCTCCACAATCCACAACCTGGTCATAAATCATTATACCCGCTTTTCGAAAGAAAATGTCACTTCCAGGACAGATATCCACTTTTGGTTCTTCACAGGATGACAAATGGCCCCATACTGAGACAGCCATTACATAAACCAAACCAGAGCTAGCTGCATACCAAGGGACAGACTAGTGAGTGACATGAACTGAGTGGCCACTGCGCCAGCCCCTCCTCATGAAGCCCGCCCGCGGGGCCTCCCCCTGGTGCCCCACTTTGAACTGCCCCTTCCCTGCATGCCCCTGATCCTTGTTGCTCCCAGGGCATTATAAAGAGGTAACTGTACCCCAGACGATTATGTCCTGACAGCAGTTACCTGTGTTTTCTTCTGGCTGCAGGGTCTCTACAGCAGGCTCGAGAATCTTCTGAAATCTCTCTTTAGGCCCATTAGTTGGCGAGTGGTAAAAGTCTAAGCCTTAAGACTGGGTGATTTGTTACCCAGAAACATTTCATTTTAATTCTTTAAGAAATTGCTCATGGTGATTCTTGGGGAGAAAGAAAACAAAATTAAAAGCTATAGTTGAATCTTTTCATTCAAAACCACTTGCTGTTAAAATCACTTGCTGTTAAAAATCGACTACATTTTTTCCAGAATGCTTGACTGATTACATGCACAATTCTCTAGAAATATTGACGGATTCTCAGGCTGTGTTGGTTCCCCAAGCACACATAACGCATAATCCTTGGCAAAATTACTAAAGGAATCATTTATATGGGCTGGAAGACTGCAGTTCTCCTGGAGAATTGCATTATTTCTTATCTCAACGACACTGCTGTCACTCTCAAAGTGGGCTGGCAGCCTGGCTCCCTGGAGACCTCCCACCACAAGGCTGCTGCGCTGCCTCCTGAGGGGGGCCGTGCGTGCGGCAGGTGTGAGATGGAGAGCAGAGGCCTTGGTCACTCCTTCCCCTCCAGAGAGTGCTCTGCTCCGCCCCAGTGGACACGAGGCCACATGAGCTCTGCTATGACACTCTGAGGAACAGAGAACTGGCTCAGAGTGCAGGTTCAGGACTAGTGCAGGCCTGGCCCTGGCTAATTTAGTCAGCATCTGTCTAAGCCTGACATCCTTCCGCATCTAGAATATTACTACCTGTCTCTCTCATTTGTTTCATAAAAGGATGAAATTGGATCAAGCAGCTAGAGCCAAGAACATTGTAAACTATTCACAAAGGGTCCTTGTCATTCTAGCACCTGCGACAATGTTCTCTGTGATGCGACGGCAGTCTTGGTCCTTAACCAAAGTAGAAAACCATACCGTTCCTAAAATGAGCCCAAATTTGGCTTGCTTGAAAAACGGATTCTCAATTTATACATCTGGAGCAGGGAAGGGAAAGAGGGAGAAGGGGATCTCTATTAAATTCATAATTACAAACAAGCAAAAGCAAACCTCAACTAAAGCTTCCTGTCTCCTGGTTGAATGTGCAGAAGCCAGAGGTTCCCAGGAAGGACAAAAACACCTGCCAACTGACCCCCCATTCCTACCCCAGGGGCATGTGTGTGTCAGATGCTTCCCAGGGTGGGTAGTACTGGGAGATTTGTATATTAATTAAAATAATCATTTTTTAAAAAGTTTGATAAACACTAATTAATATATACATTGACAAAATTTTATAGCCCCCTGCTCTAGATTTTTATTTCTTTTCTACAAATATTTATTAAACATCCAATCAATCTTCTGAATACCCTCCAAAACAGAAAAGAAATACCTCCCATACCTGCTGTATTTCTTCTTGCCCTGGCCTACAGTGGAGCACCAGGCAGAATGCTGTTTATTTCTAAAGGACCCAACAGATATTTATTGAGCACCTATTATGTGCCAGTCACTGTTTAAGTGGTAAACAGAAGGAAGTATCTACCTTTATGGGGTTTATATTTGGGCCAGACAAACACCAAGTAAACAATAAATAATGTAACTTAAGGTGGTGATCGGTGCTATAAAAGGCATAAAAAGAAGTCACAGAGTAATTTCTGTGCCAGGTAGGAGCTGCTGTTTTAATAAGACCAATGTAGATTACCCCTCTGAAAAAGGGAGTTTAGATTAAGATAATAACTGAATGATGGGAAGATCCAAGGTAGAGAGAACAGCATCAAACACTTAGGATGCCTTTAGTTATAAGCAAAACCTCCACCCTGAAAAAAGAACCTTAAATAGTAAGGAAATATATCTTCTCACATAATAAGAACTCCAGCTATACACCCCAAATCAGGGTTGGTTGATTCAGCAGTTCAACAATATGAAGAGGTCCTTTGTCCCTACTTGGCCATTTCATCCCAAGCTTGTTATCTTACAAGACCTTAAAACTGCTGCCAGCAGCTTTATCCACACCCATCTCTCCCCAGGTCTTAGCAGCGAGGATGCCCTTTTCAGATGCTCTCCGGCTGAATTCCTCTCCCTTCTCATTAGCCAAATTTGGTTTGCTTGTCCATTCCTGAGCCAATGCCTGACAACAGGAATAGAAATACTGTGAATGTTCTGGAATAATCCCTTGGAAATGGATGTTGGAGAATCTATGAACTCTCTGCTCTAGACAGGTGCACACTTGGCAAATTCAAGGAGCTGAAAGAGGCCCAGTGAGTGAGGAAGCAGGGCAGGGGTGGTGAATTTATTTATTTATTTTTAAAAATTTTTTAATTAATTTATTTTTTGTTACAGATGTTTCTGTAACATTGATACCCTCCTCCCAATCACCTCCCCCGCCTGCCCCTTCCCCAGCATTGTTGTCTATGTCCATTGGTTACGCATACATGCATATAAGTTCTGTGGTTTATCTCTTCCCTCCTCCCCAACCCCTCTTCTGAGGTTTGTCAGTCTGTACCCTACTTCTATGCCTTTGGGTCTATTTTGTTCATCAGTTTGTTTTGTTCATTATATTCCACAAATAAGTGAGATCATGTGATATTTGTCTTTCTCTGCTTGGCTTGTTTTGCTTAAATACTCTCCAGGTCCCTCCATGTCGTCTCAAAGGATAAGAGATCTTTCTTTCTTACAGTTGCATAGTATTCCATTGTGTGAATGTACCACAGCTTTTTTATCCACTCATCTACTGATGGACACTTGGGCTGTTTCCAGATCTTAGCGATTGTAAATAGTGCTGCTATGAACATCAGGGTACATATATTCTTTGTATATATATGATTGTTGTTTCAGGTTTCTTAGGGTATATTCCTAGAAGTAGGATCACTGGGTCAAATGGCAGTTCAATTTTTAACTTTTTGAGGTAACGCCATAGTGTTTTCCATAGTGGCTATACCAGTCTGCATTCCCACCAGCAGTATGCTGGAGGCCAGGGGTGGTGAATTTAGACTGCAGATTACATAGGAACCTCTAGGGGGAGCTATCCCATGGTTTAAGCAGTAGTAGAGCCATAGAATCTGAATTGCACTTAAAAAAGAGGTTACTCAATACTCACTCCCCAAGCTGCATCAGGAGAGCAGCCTGGAGGCCAAGGAGAAGATAGAGACCAGGATCAACTGTGCCACATATTTTCCTGTTAGGTGCAAGGAAAAGAGTGGGGTTAACATATACCACAAGTAGGGGGAAACCTTCCAACTTCTCCAAAGAGCGTAGAACTACAGAGTTAAAAGATAGTGACATAGTTTCCTAAATTAGGTAACCTTTAATAATAGCCTAAAGCCACAATGCAGAGTAGCTTAACCTCCAGTTTAATGTCAAAATCATGTCACTACAATTATTCATGATGGAAAATTGGCCCAGGACATCGTTCTACAAAAAGCCAACAGTCAAACCAAAGATGCTGGGAAGGTGATGTGATGCACACAAGAGTGTGAACCAAAATGCCTTCAGTTTGGACCAGGAAAGGATGATGAAATAGCAGCAAGTCCCTCTGCTCTGAATTAATGAGGCCATGGGTATCCATTCCATTACTCCGTGTTGACATAGTCCTTCTATGTCCTAAATGTGCACCATTATGTTATGGTGGTCACATCAGAAACACGTGGGGTGATTGTTCAAAACCCAGCTTCCCAGGCTGGACTCCAGAGCCAGAGAGTCTGAATCTTCACAGGTGGACTCAGGGATCCTTACTTAACAAGCTTCCCAACTGATTCCAGTGGTCAGTCAGGGATGGGAGCCCCTGCACCATGAGGGCCCTTTCAGAAGATCTGTGGCCAAGAAGAGGTCTGGCAGAGAAGATGATGAGCTTGGAGGGCTGGAGAGAACAGGGGCCTCACTGCACTGCCTGTACTCCCCTTTCGCTCTGATCAGCCTGTCTCCTTGGCAGACTGGGAGACAGGCAACGATGTCTAACTTTGCTTCCAGCTCTCAGGGCTACGACTATGTGATCTGCTATGGAGGTAGAAATCCTTACATTACTATATTTGGTCAAACTACCAGTCAGTGCTCCATGTTAGAGCACAAAGCACCAAAGAGTTTGTGCCTGTGGTGGACATAGAAGGGGATAAAGTTAGCTGGATAGTTTTCCTGTTAGGTGCAAGGAAAAGTTGGTGCCCTGCTGTGGCACTAGCTCTATAGTTAAAATGTTAAGTGGAAATTATGAACATTATACTACAGAGGAAGGTTCCCCTTGCACCTCTGAAGTCATAAAAATGTTCAACAAGGTTTTACCAGCCGAGTAACTCTTCCCTTTAAACCTAATAATATTGGCTACAGTATGGCACACATCTGCTGGCACTGCCACGGGAGCCCTGCTTGTGCTGTCCGAACCCCGACAATAATCCTGCTAGGTAGGGTCCCACTGCATGGAGAGAACAACGAGGCTCCCCCAGGTTAGCTGGTTTGCACACACAGCAGAGGAGGATTCCAGCACAGTTGTTCTCAAGTCTCTAAGCCTTGACTGCTGCCTCCCAGATGGGTGGAGCTAGGAAATGCCCTGGCCCCTGAGCCAGATTCAGGGGTGATGGGGGTGAGCAGTCTCCCAAGCTAGCTGCACATCTGGGATCTTGAGAATTAGATTGCTGTGGCAGCAGGATATCCCTCTGATCTGGGAGACTCTAGGGAGAGGCTCCATTCCCTGAAGCACTCCCTGTGGGTCTGGTGCTGGCTCGGTCCCCTTCCCCTTTGGACTCTGCTCTACTTCCCCCACCTGTTCTGAGCTCTGGGGGCTGACCTGTGGGGACCACTTCAACTGGCTGCCTTCCCCTCTGCAGACTGCTTAGTTTGGACCAGTGGGTGGTAGTGGCAGGAGATCAGAGGGCAGGAGGAAAGTGAGGACAAGGGGGACTTAAGTCCAGATTCTTTTACTAAAGATCCACTTCCTGTCTGCCAGCCCATTCCTCCAGGCCGGGGACCCACTCCCTCCTGTGTCCTTCAGGTTTAGGGTGGCCCCTGGCCCTGCTGTTACTAGCCCTGGTGCTCCAGCACCTCTCTCTGGTTTCCCTAAAGTGAGCCCCACCATTTTAAGTTGTCCAATCATGAAAAATCCTGATGGTCCTCCTTCAGAGTACACTGCCACTTTCCTGGCAAAACACTGGCAGACACCAACCTGCATTCTGGGATGCCTTCAGGAGGATGCTCCCAGCTCCCAGGAGACACTTTCCCTGTCTCAGCAATCCCGTGCAGGGCCAGGAAGGGCTGGGTGAGAGTGTGTGCCAGTTATGTGTATGAATGTGTACCAGTGTGTGAGCATGTGTGTGAGCATGTGAACAAGTGTGTGTGAAGGAGTGTGAGCAAGCATGTGGGTGTGTGTAAGTGTGACTGTGTGTGTGCTCCCACAGCAGGGGGTCGGATCCGGCAGGATTTCAGTGCAGGACGGTAAAGCCTCAGGCAGAGCTTCATCAGCTTGCCTCAGCCACTTCCAGGCAACGTCCTCTTGGCCCACTCCCACCAACTGAAAATCTCTCCTGCCTCCCCAGGATGCCCAGCAGCAGCACCCCTTGGACTGCTCCTTCCCCTTCAACCACAATCGCCCCAGTGATTACTCTGATCCAGACAACATGCCCGGTGCTTTCTGCTCCTCGGCCTTGTCCTTCACCAGGACTGGTGAGGTAATACGGCGGCTCTCATCTCTGCCGACCCAGCACACCTCTCCCCATGGCCTGCTGACCAAAGAAGGGGGCCCATGGTGGAGCTGGAAGCCGCCAAATTATGTCCGTTTTAACCAGTGCTTGGTCCAGGGGTGCACTTGAAGCCTAAACCAGCTCGATCAGAGCCTTGCTCTGGGCACTTGTGTGTGGTGCTGGCAGAAGACCATCCTGCTGCCCAGGCCGGAACTGGCAGGATGTGAAGCTCTCTGTGGCCTTGGCCCTGCAGTGTGCAAGGCCCCATCGCAGAGAACGAGATAACATGAAGAGAGGACAGAAAGGACAAAGATTCAAACCAGAGTCCATTTGTCCTCAGCCACACCTCTGCCCTCTAGTATGTGAACCAATGCCCCATTTTTGCTTAAGCAAAGGTGTTTTTTAAAACATTTTTTTCCTTTATTGATTTTAGAGAGAGAGGAAGGGAGAGGGAGAGAGAGATAGAAATACTGATGAGAGAGAACATCGATTGGCCGCCTCCTGCATGCCCCCCACTGGGGATCAGGCCCACAACTGGGCATGTGCCCTGACCAGGAACTGAACCCGCAACTTCTGGTGTACCGAACGACACTCCAACTAACTGAGTCACCAGCCAGGGCTCTGCTTAAGCAAACTTGAGCCAAGTCTCTTTCACTTGCAACAAGAGGGGACTGGATTTGTCCACAGAGCTAGCATGATTTTGATTTTACAGATGAAAACACTGAAGTTCAGAGAGGTGACCTGCCCAAAGCCCCACACTGATACAGTCAGAGCTGAGACGGGACTGGTCTTTGCCCCCAGGCCCTGCCCTCAACACCTTTGCATTCTGACTCTCCAGGAATAACTCCCAGTGCTTCCCTCTGTCCCACCAATCACATCTGTTCTGCAGGAAAAGTGCACTGTCCTGGAGAACCAGGACTAAAAGGAATGAAGGCACATTGGGGGGCGAAGGCGGATGAGGGGAGCAGTTGTGGGAAGGAAGGCTCTGCCAGCACTCGGGAGCTCAGATGACATGGATTTCTCCAAGCAGTGTGTTGGGGCTTCCTTGGCCTGGAGGACGGTGATGAACACCACACTGGCCCCAGGCTTGGTCGTTTCCGTGTGTGCCGAGCACTTTTACCCAAGGACGGAAGGCAGGGCTCAGCTGTCAGCGATGTTCACTTACACATCATACCCTGGGGACACAAAGTAAAGAAATAAAACAAAAAGAAGCTGGGTTTCAGACCTAAGAGCCCATGAAAAGGAAGGAAACCAATTTAGGTTGTCTTCATTTTCTCAAAAATATAAAAAGACACCACTTGTGTTTAAACTGGCATTCAAAGGCAGTTACACAGCAATCCATCAGCAGCTGCTAAAATCCATGTTGTTTGACTCCAGAAAAACTGAAGGAGAATAAAATCTGAGGAGAGATTGGCTTGCTATGTCATTTCCACCACTGAACCCTACAAAGGTCAAACTGGATAAAACATATTCAGATACACTCAGATCGGTTTGTATTCCAAATACTTTCAGAAAGAACACTGCTCTCTCCTGTGGCTGAAGCATTCTAGGGAGACGCAATGGGCCTGGATCTGTGGGTTTGCTTGCCTGCGTGCTGAGTGGAGGGGAATTTAGTGTGTGTTATGCCATCCTAACTTCCTGGCGGTGTGTGGAGAATCCAGGAAAATCTGCACAAGGCTGCTTGAGCAGACAGCAAATGTGGTCTTGGCAGAAAGGGAAATTACTTGTCTCTGTTGTAGTTTTCTCACCACTTCCCTCCCAGCGTTCTCCATTCCTTGCTATCATAATGGCTCAGGAGCTCAGGGCTCTTTGCTTGAAATTTCCCTAAACTTTAACTCCTACCTGACTGCCTCCATCCCAGATACGCTGGTCAGTGTGACAGGCAGGGTTTGGGAGCTGAAGAGTACTCTGCCCCATATTAGTGTCCAAGTTACTCATTCTCTTTGTGCCTTGGCTTCCCCATCTATAAAGAAGTAAAAATGAAATATCCACTCAACAAGGCCCTGTGAAGATGGATTGAGCTAATCAAAATGAAGCCTTTAGACAGTGCTTCGGACATGGTCAACACTCAGTAGAGGTAGGTGATAACATTACCATTATTATCTTTCTCAAAAGCAATTTTCATTATTTCCCATTTGGCCTCAAACATTTACCATCATTTCCAGATCTTTACTCAGAAGTATAGCATTTTAAGCTCTATCACTATCTCTAGATGTCCCCAACCTAATTTTCACTACTGTCCTAAAAACTAATTTGCATCCAGGAGATCTATCAATGTCTATATGCCCTCATGCGACATTTGTAGAAATTCCATTATGTGCCAGGTGCTGTGCTAGGTGAGGTGAAATAAAATGAACAATGCTTATCTCCCTGGAGATAACAAAGCTCTCCCTCACTGTTCTGCTTTATCACAAGTCACCAGGGTCTCTGTTTCTCATTTTTTGATTGCTACAATGGTTTCTGCCATCCACTGTGGAAAGACGCAACATCAGTAATGGTGAGAATACAATGAATGCATAGAAGAAGTGTAGGAATATAGCTCAGTGGCTATGTTATTCTGTGTGTATGCTTGTGTGTGTGTGTGTGTGTGTGTGTGTGTGTGTATTTTAATTCTCACCCGAGGACACGCTTATTGATTTAGGGGAAGGGAGAAACAGAGAGAGAGAGAGAGAGAGAGAGAGAGAGAGAGAGAGAGAGAGAGACATTTATCGATTACCTTCCAGTCAGTACCCCAACCAGGGATTGAACCCACAACCTAGGTATGTGCCCTGAACCAGGAATTGAATCCAAAACCTTTCAGTTTATGGAATAATGTCTCAACCAACTGAGCCACCCAGCCAGCGTTGTATTCTTGTTTTTGTTTTTCTCATGATGGCTAAAGAATTCAACATGGAAGTTCTGGAATTGAAGTCTAATTTGGGACTGAACTGAGGTTTACGAAGCAACAGTTCACAGAGGCATGGTGACTGAACATCTAGGTTGTGGCCTTGGATCTTGTCAGCGAGCTTGGGGAAGGACAGCGGTGGCAGGCCTATAGCGCCTTCTTCTGTGCCCCAGAGCACACAGCACTAGTGACCCAGTTCTACATCTGCCTCCAGATTAGCCTCTGAGCCTAGGAGTGCAGGACACTGTCCTATTGATAGTGCCAGCCCCAGTGCCTGTTAAACTAAATGTATGAAGAAAAAGAGGTAGACCATGCTCATACCTATTAAGAAAACCGCTCAGCTTATATGAAAAGACAAAGGAAGCATCACTTCCTCGAAAAGATTTCATGAGAAAATAGAAATTTTTCTGCCAATGTTTATTTCTTGCATCTACTCAAGTGACGAAATTTGCCACTGATGCAAGTAGGCAACACAAAGTAACTTCTGCCCCAGTGTCTCTAAGGCGGACTGTGTAAACACAAGTACACAACGTGATCAGTGGGTGAGGGAAGAAAATATCAGAACTTTATATTTAATTTAATGCTAGCTTTTAAAAATGTATGTGATATATACTTTATGATGTACATAGTATATTAACACAATGATACATGTAAATATGTAGAAAATATGTGTGTATATTAAGAATGCTTACAATTTGTTGTGGAGAGGGGTACAATACAAATGTTTGGAAAGTGTTGATCTGAATATTTATATATTGCATCTGAGTTGTATATAATTCTGAATGAGTCTTAGTAAATATTTAAGTACATATATGATTTGCCAATGGTTCTTCTCAGTCTCAAGGCAACTTCCTCTTCTTAAGATAGGTAAACATAAATTTTAAAGATGAACAAGTAGGTGCGTGGATAGAGGGATGGAAAGACGAACAGTGCTTTTTATACTTCCTTCAATGTGGGGTCCTTGCATGATGTCAGGGATCCTGAGAACCTCCAAAGATGCACACAACATACCCCTAAAAGGTTAAGGTTAAAAAGTGGGGGACATTTTTAGAGAAGTTTTTATGACATAATATAATTCAAGATGCTTAAAAGCATTTTATTCTTCAGATCATTTAACTGATTAAAATGGTTCATGTGACAAGATTAGGCCGTGGGAGGGCAGTTGGACAGAAAATGCCCCTGCTGCAGATTTCTATATGGGGAAGACGGGAAAGGAGTGTGGCAGGAGGAACAACGTGAAAATGATTATAGAATTGCTCTTTTTCTCTTTGCCATAAATGCAATTCAGTCCTAAATCAGAGGCGATGATGTTTAATACCAATCAGCATTTCTTTAGCCTTTAGACATTTACTGATGTTTTTAACTTTGAAACCTTGTCAGAATTCTGATGATGAGCTTCAATTTATTTATTTATCCAGTGTAGCCAATAAAGTCCAGGGCTTAACAGAGTTTCTTACTCAATATAGGCTATTGAAAAATATTTGTCCCATTGAATGCCTGCCCTCCCTGAGCTCAAGGAGCACTTGAATATGGAACACCTATTGTACAGGTGTGATATTTATTCCCTAACACCAGTGTGGGTCAAGGGGCTAGGAAAACTTCTCCTCGGCCCCAGGTGTCTTGTCTTCTTCCCTGTTAAAGTTTCAGCAGAAAAACAAAAGAAAAGAAAGGACATAAAACAACCCACATACCATAATAAGGCCATCGTGTTGATGAACAGTGGTCTTAATTGATATTAAAGATTCTTTATGTTGGGATGACTAAGTTAAAAGCCCTAATTGATTGGAGACACTGGAGTAATGGGATCCATGGAGTCCCATTAGTATTGTGTTGACATATTAACTTATCTTTGTACTTGATGGGTAAAGGATACGGATGAGAGCCTTGCACTGTAGCACATCCAGGGTAAGATTTCTGACCTTAGATTTATATTATCTAAAGCAACAAACCCAGCTGCCTACTGCATGGTCTGAATTACAGATTTTCCATTTAGCTGGACGATGCAAATCTGCTGTCACAATTACAGCCCCTTGAGCGCCCGCAGCGTTCTAATGCACTTGTTGACCTTATCCTCTGGCTTTTCCTTGGACTTCGCAGCCGCAGAGCCCATGCCCTTGCCCCTGGAAGGTGCCGCACCTTGTCCCTTGGCACAGCTGTCACCACACAGGCACCAGCAATACTCTCAAGAGCGACTTTCCCTGCTATTCTGTTCATTGCTGCCTTTCTCTCTTCAAAGGAGAATTTCTTTCATCAGAACTTTCCAATCTAAAGAATAATGAACTCAATTCTCCCTCTCTGTTCAGAGAAAGCATATCACCAAAGCAGAGCAGAGAGGAGCTTTTGAAATTTAGCAAGTATTGGCTGAGCCCTGTACTGCACTTGGCACTTGGTGCGGGAGAGTGTTTGGGTTCTGTACCCCACCATGGTGTCTGCTCCACGATTCCCCAGCTGCTTGAGCTCTGGTCCTGGAATTTTAAAATACAGTCTGTATCCTGTGTCCAGGCTCTGCTTCTGAGTCTTTCCCTTTTCCTTCCTTTTTTTGCTTTTAATGAAATATAATCATATTCTACAAACTGTTTTATGACCTGCTTTTGAAAAATGTAAAAGACTTTAATTGCCATGGCGTTATCTCTTTACTTTGAAAGTTCACATATTACCTAAGTAATAAGCTTTCAAAGAGTATTTCTAGATTATTTTCAATACAGATGTAAACACAAGCATTAAAATATAAACACACACTTAGAAATCAGAATAAAAATTTAATATACATTGTTTCCTGGAAATTAGTTTTTGTTTTTCTTTAGCACATTATGGATATCTTCCACATCAATAAATTACATTTACGTCATTGTAGATCAGATTAGATACTTAAAATATTTGCTGTGTTTTACAATGAAAAACAAGTATAAGATGAATATTCTTTTAGCTGAATCTTTCCCTTTTTATTATGGAAAATTTCAAACATACACAAAATAAAGACAACAGTATAATGAAATCCCACATCTCCGTTATTTAGCTTCAAAATTATCAACATGTTGCTGATCTGTTTCATTTATCTCCCCTCGCCCAGCACACACACACACACACACACACACACACACACACACACACACTTCTTTTTTTCTGGAATATTTTTAAACAAATCTGACACTTTCTATATTCTTTCTATGGGACAGAAAGAAGTGTAGGAAAGGACCACCAGATGAAGCCTAATTCCTCTTCTCTGTCCCACTCCGACTTCTCTGATGGGCCCTAGATGTGGGGAGGCCAAGCCCTGTCTCCCTGCTTTTCCTATGAAATTTGAGTGTCAGGCTTCTGGTACACCTATTTTATAAAGTGACAGTAGGATGAACTATAGAATCAGAAAGATGTATGTTCTGCTCTTGCCCTTCTTAGTCATGGGCTTTCCAAATTTAATCAAGTTACTTAGACTTTCTGAGCCCTAGAGTTGGAATGATAATAATAACCAGCTCACAAGGTTGTTCTGGGAGGTGAATGAGATCGTGAATGTGAGTAAAGCACCAAAAGCACAGTGCCTGGCACAGAGGAGAGAACACACGGTCCACGTCAATCTCCTGCGCGTAGGAAAGCAGGTCAAGCAGAGACTCCAGGCCCCTGAGTCCGGCAGCCAAGTCTTGGCCTTGAGGAAGGTGGCTCCGCAGCACAAGGATGTGTCCTGACTTGTCACCAAGGCATGAAAAGAAGTACTCTGCTGCATGCCTCTATCTCAGAACCATACCTGGCAGTCAGCTGTGACTGTGACATTGTCAGTCCAAGACGATTGGGGAAGTTAGCTATGAATTGCTCCAAATGTACATTGTCTAACCAAACTATATGACTACTTCATATATTTTGGAAATTAACACCTTATCAGATGTATCATTGGCAAATATGTTCTCCCATACAGTGGGTTCCCTTTTCATTTTGTTGATCATTTCTTTTGCTGTGCAGAAGCTTTTTAGTTTGATGTAGTACCATTTGTTTATGATTATTATTTTTCAAAATAGTATTTTATTTATTTATATTTTTTTACTTCATTATTTATTTATTTTTGTTACAGAATGTTTCTCCTTTTTTCCCCCATTGACACCCTCCTCTCAATCCCGCCCCCTCCCCCTAGCATTATTGTCTATGTCCTTGTTTACACTTATATGGATATAAGTTCTGTGGTTTATCAATATTCCCTCCCCCCACGTCCACCTCTTCTGAGGTTTGTCAGTCTGCACGCCACTTCCATGTCTCTGGGTCTATTTTGTTCCTCAGCTTGTTTTGTTCATTATATTTCACAAATAAGTGAGATCATATGATATTTGTCTTTCTCTGCTTGGCTTGTTTCGCTTAGGATAATACTCTCCGGGTCCCTCCATGTCGTCTCAAAGGATAAGAGATCTTTCTTTCTTACAGCTGCATAGTATTCCATTGTGTACAGGTATCACAGCTTTTTTATCCACTCATCTATTGATAGACATTTGGGCTGTTTCCAGATCTTAGCTATTGTAAATAGTGCTGCTTTGAACATAGGGGTACAAATATTCTTTCTGATTGGTGTTTCAGGCTTCTTAGGGTATATTCCTAGAAGTGGGATCACTGGAACAAATGGCAGTTCAATTTTTTAATTTTTTGAGGAAACACCATATGGAAAACATCCATAGTGGCTACACCAGTCTGCATTCCCACAAGCAGTGTACTAGAGTCCCCTTTTCTCCACACTCTCACCAGCACTTTTTGTTTGATGATGGCAGCCATTCTGGCAGGTGTGAGGTGATACCTCATAGTTGTTTTAATTTCCATCTTTCTGATGATTAGTGACTTTGAGCATTTCTTCATATGTCTCTTGGCCATTTGTCCTTTTTGAAGAGGTATCTATTTAGTTCCTCTGCCCATTTTTTAATTGGGTTCTTTGTCTTCCTTTTGTTGAGTTGTATGAGTACTCTATATATTTTGGAAATTAGCCCCTTATCTGATGTATTGTTGGCAATTATGCTCTCCCATATAGTGAGTTCCCTTTCCATTTTGATGGTTGTTTCTTTTGCTGTGCAGAAGCTTTTGAGTTTGATGTAGTCCCATGTGTTCATTTTTTCCTTTGTTTCTCTTGCTTTAGGCATTGAATCTGTGAAAATTCTACTGCGTGTGATGTCTGAAATTTTGTTGCCTACATTTTCTTCTAGGATTTTTATGGATTCATGAGTCACATTTAAGTCTTTTATCCATTTTGAGTTTATTCTTGTGAATGGCATAAGTTGGTGGTCTAGTTTCATTTTTTTGCATGTAGCAGTCCAATTTTCCCAACACCATTTATTAAAGAGGCTGTCTTTACTCCATTGTATGCTCTTGCCACCTTTGTCAAATATTAATTGAGCATAATGTCTTGGGTCAATTTCTGGGTTCTCTGTTCTGTTCCATTGATCTATATGCCTGTTCTTGTGCCAGTACCAGGCTGTTTTGATTATAGTAGCTCTGTAGTATAATCTGATATCCGGTATTGTGATCCCACCTACTTTGTCCTTCTTTTTCAAGATTGCTATGGCTATTTGGGGTCTTTTTTGGTTCTATACAAACTTTTGGAGTATTTGTTCTAATTCTGTGAAATATGTCATTGGTATTTTGATGGGGATTGCATTGAATCTATAGATTGCTTTGGGTAGTATGGACATCTTAATGACGTTAATTCTTCCAATCCATAAACAAGGTATATGCTTCCACTTTTTTAATATCTTCCCCTATTTCTTTTTTCAATGTCCTGTAGTTTTTTGTGAATAAGTCCTTTACTTCTTTGTATTTATTCCTAGGTATCTTAATTTTTTTTGCCACAATGGTGAATGGGATTGTTCTTGTTTTTTAGTTTCTCTTTCTGTGAATTCATTATTGGTGTACAAGAATGACGTCAATTTTGTGATGTTAATTTTGTATCCTGCTACTTTGCCAAATTCATTTATTAAATCTAGTTGATTTTTTATGGAGTCTTTAGGGTTTTCTATGTACAATATCATGTCATCTGCAGGTATGACAGTTTCACTTCCTCCTTTCCAGTTTGGATCTCTTTTATTTTTCTTCATGTGTAATTGCTGTGGCTAAGACTTCCAGTACTATGTTAAATAAGAGTAGCAAAGTGGGCATCTCTGTCTTGTTCCTGTTCTTAAGGGAAATGCTTTTAGTCTTTGCCCATTGAATATAATGTTAGTTATAGGTTTTTCATATATGGCCTTTATTATATCGAGGTATGGTGCCTCCATTCCCACATTGCTGAGTGTTATTATCAGAAATGGGTGCTGGATTTTTTTGAATGCATTTTCAGCATCTATTGATATGATCATATGATTTTTATCTTTCATTTTGTTTATGTATCACATTTATTGATTTGAAAATATTGTACCAGGCTTGTATCTTTGAGATGAATCCCACTTGGTCATGGTGAATAATTTTTTAAATTTTTTGGTGGATCCAATTTGCTAATATTTTGTTAAGGATTTTAGCATCTATGTTCATTAGAGATATTGGCCTGTAGTTTTCTTTCTTTGTAGTGTCTTTATCTGGTTTTGGAATTAGAATTATGCTGGCCTCATAAAATGAGTTAGGAAGTCTTCCTTCTTCTTGAATTTTTTGGAATAGTTTGAGGAGAATGAGTGTTAGTTCTCTTTTGAATGTTTGTTAGAAGTCCCCCATGAAGCCATCCAGGCCTGGGCTTTCGTTTGCTGTGAGTTTCTTGATTACATCTTCAATTTCCTTAGTTGTTATTGATCTGTTCAAATTTTCTGTCTCTTCCCGGTTCAGTTTTGGAAGACTGAATGATTTTAGAAATTTGTCCATTTCACCTAGATTGTCCAATTTGTTGGTGTATATTGTTCATAGTATTTTTTAATGATCCTTTGTATTTCTGTGGTGTCAGTTGTTATTTCTCCCTTTCATTTCTTATTTTGTTTATTTGGGTCCTCTCTTTTTGTTTCTTGGTGAGTTTGGCTAAAGGTCCATCAATCTAGTTCATCTTTTCAAATAACCAGCTCTTTTTTTTTTCATTGATCTTTTGAATTGTTTTTTTAGTCTCCATGTCATTTATTCCTGCTCTGACCTTTACTATTTCTTTCCTTCTCCTTGCTCTGGGTTGTTCTTTTTGTTTACTTTCTAGTTCTTTAAGTTGTAGGATTAGAAAGTCAATTAGAAATTTCTTTTTCTTTTTTTTTTTTTTTGAGGTAGGCTGTAGTGCTATGAACTTCCTTCTTAGGACTGCTTTCATTGCATCCCATAGATTTTGTGTTGTTATGTGTTCATTTACATTAGTTTCCAGGAAGTTTTTGATTTCTTCCTTGGTAACCTATTCATTGTTTACATGTTATTTGGCCTCCATGTGTTTGAATGTTTTTGTGTGTTTTTGTTCTAATTTATTTCTAGTTTTATGCCATTGTGATCTGAGAAGATGTTTGATATGATTTCAATCTTCTTCAACTTGTAGAGACTTAGTTTGTATCCTAACATGTGGTCTATCTTTGAGAATGTCCCATGTGCACTTGAGAAGAATGTGAATTCTGCAGTTTGGGGGTTTAATTCTCTGTAGATATCTATTAAATCTATTTTATCTAGTTCATCATTTAGAGCCTCTGTTTCCAATCCTCGGCTTCTTCTACTCTTCTTGTTATTCCTTCCAATGTGTCCTTTATTTATGCTATGTCATTCTTCATTGCAGATTGGTTGATTTTCAATGTTTCTATATCTTTACTCATGCTGTTGATCTCTTTACTCATGCTGTTGAGCTTCCTTATGATTATTACTCTGAACTCTACCTCTGATATCTTGTTTAATTCCATTTAATTTATCTCTTCTCCTGTAGAATTCTCTTGTTCTTTCATTTAGGATTTGTTCTTTGTTTCACCATTTTGGCTGTCTCAGTGGGTTTTAGAGCCTGTAAAATTTTCCCTGTGGGTGTTGATATTCTGCTGTTTGTGGCTTCCTCTACTGGGTTTGGATGAGTGTGGGAGGACCCATGTTAAACACCACTGTCAAGTCTTATTTTCATGGGTAGATTTGCAGGCCAGGGAAAGGTTCAGTTATCAAGAATATTTTCTTAGTTTCCCTTTCTTATAATTTATTGTTGGTGTATAGAAATGCCACCAATTTCTGGATATTAGTTTTGTATCCTGCTATTTTGCCAAATTCATTTATTAGTTCTAGAAGCTTTTTGGTGGTTTTTAGAATTTTCCATGTACAATATCATGTCATCTGCGAATAATGAGAGTTTTACTTCCTCCTTGCCAATTTGGATGACTTTTATTTTTTTCTTCTTGTCTGATTGCTGTGGCTAGGACTTCAAGTACTATATTAAATGAGAGTGGTGAATGCAGACATCCCTGTCTTATTCCTGATCTTAAGGGTAATGCTTTTAGTTTTTGCCCATTGAGTATGATGTTGGTTCTTGGTTTGTCATATAAGGCCTTTATTACATTAAGGTATGTTCCCTCTATGTGTGTTGGATTTTATCAAATGGTTTTCCTGCATCTATTGATATGATTATGTGGTTTTTATATTTCCTGTTGTTTATAAGGTATATCATATTGACTAACTTACAGATATTGTACCAACTTTGCATCCTTGGAATAAATCTCTGTTGATCATGGTGTATGATCTTTTTAATGTATTGCTGGATTCAGTTTGCTAATATTCTGTTGAGGATTTTGGCATTTATATTCATCAGGGATATTGATGTATAATTTTCTTTCTTTGTAGTATCTTAATCCGGTTTTGGAATTGGATAATGCTGGCCTTGTGAAATTAGCTTGGGAGTCTTCCCTCCTCTTAAATTTTTTGGAAGAGTTTGAGAAGGTTAGGTGTTAGTTCTATGAGTGTTTGGTAAAATTCACCTGTGAAGCTGTCTGGTCCAGGAATTTTATTTGTTGGAAGTTTTTATTTTTTATTTTATTTTATTTTTTACTGCTTCAATTCCACTAGTTGTAATCTGTCTTTTTAGATTCTCTGATTCTTCAAGATTCAGTTTTGAAAGATTGTATATTTCTAGGAATGTATCCATTTCTTCCAGATTGTCCAATTTGTTGGCATATAGTTGTTTGTATTATTTTCTTATAATCCTTTGTATTTCTTTGGTTTCAGTTGTTACTACTCCTCTTTCATTTCTGATTTCATTTATTTGAGTCTTCTCTATTTTTTTCTTGATGAGTTTGGTTAAAGGTTTGTCAATCTTGTTTATCTTTGCAAAGAACCACCTCTAGGTTTCATTGATCTTTTGCATTGCCTTTTTTTTTTTTTTTTTTTTTAGACTTTTAAAAAAATTTTCTGCTCTGATATTTATTCTTTCCTCCCTTCTACTCACTTTGTTCTTTGTTTGTTGTTGTTTTTCCAGTTTTAAAGTGTAAAATTAGATTCTTTATTTGAGTTTTTGCTTGATTCCTGAGGTAGGACTGTAATACTATGAATTTTTCCCTTAGAATTGTTTTGCTGTGTTCTATAGATTTTGGGTTGTTGTATTTACATTTTCATTTGTTTCAAGGTAACTTTTGATTTTTTTTCCTTGATCTCCTTGTTAACACATTTATTATTTAGTAACATGCTATTTAACCCCCAGGACTTTGTGTGTGTGTTTCATTTTTTTCCTTGTGGTTGATCTCTAATTTTATACTGTTGTGGTCAGATAAGATGCTTGATATGATTTCAATTTTCTTCAATTTATTGAGACTTGTTTTGTGTCCAAACATGTTGTCTATCCTTGAAAATCTTATCCATCTGATCTACTGGGTAATTTAAGGCCACCATTTCCATGTTGATTTTCTGTCTGGACAATCTACCTATTGATGTCTATGGTGTGTTAAAATCTCCTACTAAATAGACATCTCTCCAAACAGGACATACAAATGGCCAAGAGACATATGAAGAAATGCTCAACATCACTAATCATCAGAGAGATGCAAATTAAAACAACAATGAGGTATCACCTCACACCTGTCAGAAGAGCCGCCATCAACAAAGCATCAAACAACAAGTGTTGGTGAGGGTGTGGAGAAAAGGGGATTCTAGTACACTGCTGGTGGGAATGCAGACTGGTGCAGCCACTATGGAAAACACTATGGTGTTTCCTCAAAAAATTAAAAATTGAAATACCATTTGACCCAGTGATCCCACTCCTAGGAATATACCCTAAGAAGCCTGAAACACCAATCAGAAAGAATATATGTACCCCTATGTTCATAGCAGCGCTATTTACAATAGCTAAGATCTGGAAACAGCCCAAGTGTCCATCAGTAGACGAATGGATAAAAAAGCTATGGTACATATACACAATGGAGTACTATGCAGCTGTAAGAAAGAAAGATCTCTTATCCTTTGAGACAACATGGGAGGACCTGGAAACTATTATCCTAAGTGAAACAAGCCAAGCAGAGAAAGACAAATATCACATGATCTCACTTATTTCTGGAATATAATGAACATAACAGTCTGAAGAACAGGGTAGTCCCAGAGACGTGGAAGTAGGGTACAGACTGACAATTGCCAGAAGAGGGGGTGAGGGAGGGGAGCGATGAACCACAGAACTTGTACGCATGTACACATAACCAATGGACATGGAGAACAAAACTGGGGACAGGGCAGGGAGGGAGGGGGAGGAGTGTGTCAATGGTGGAAAAAGGAGAAACATCTGTAACAAAAGTAAATTAATATAAATAAATAAATAAATAAAAGAATGACAATTATGAAAAAATAAATAAATAAATAAATACATAAATAAAATCTCCTACTATGATTGTATAACTGTCAATTTCTCCCTTTATGTCCATCAAGATTTACTTTGTATATTTTGGTGCTCTTGAGGTGGGAGCATAAATGTTTACCAGAGTTATATGTTCTTGTTGGATTGCTTCTTTTATCATCCTGCAGTGTCCTTCTTTGTCTCTTAATATAGCCTTTGTTTTAAAGTTTATTTTGTCAGATATAAATTTTGCTACTCCAGCATTTGTTACATTTTCTTTTACATGTATTATCTTTTCCATCCCTTTATTTTTAGTCTGTGTATATCTTTTGTTCTGAGGTGTGTCTCTTATACATAGCATATATGTGGATCTTGCTTTCTTATGCATTCAGCTACCCTATGTTGTTTGATTGGATCATTTAAGCCATTTACATTTAAAGTGATTATTGATAGGTACGTATTCATTTTCTAATTCTCCTTCTTCTTCTTCTTCTTCTTCTTCTTCTTCTTCTTCTTCTTCTTCTTCTTCTTCTTCTTCTTCTTCTAGCAGGCTCTTTAACATTTCCTATAACATTGGTTTGGTGGTAATAAAGTTCTTTAACTTTTTCTTTCCTGGGAAGCTCTTTATTTCTCATTCAATTTTATATGATAGCCTTGTTGGGTAAAGTAGTCTTGGTTATAGGTCCTTGCTTTTCATCACTTGGAATATTTCATGCCAATCCCTTCTGGCCTACAATGTTTCTGTTGAGAAATCAGCTGACAGTCTTATGGAAGCTCCCTTCTAGGTAATAAACTGCTTTTCTTCTGCTGCTTTTAAAATTCTCTCTTTGTCTTTCACCTTTGACATTATTTTTATTTTATTTTTTCTTTATTGATTTTAGAGAGAGAGAGGAAGGGAGAGGGAGGGAAAGAGATAGAAACATCGATGAGAGAGAACATCGATTGGCCACCTCCTGCATGCCCCCCATGGGGGATCGGTCCCACAACCTGGGCATGTGCCCTGACCATGAATCAAACCAGCAACCTCTTGGTGAATGGGTTGACACTCAACCACTTAGCCACACCAGCTGGGCAAACTTTGACATTGTAATTAGGCTGTGTCTTGGTGTGGGCCTCTTTGGGTTCATCTTGTTTGAGACTCCGTGCTCTTCCTGGACTTGTGTGTCTTTTTCCTTTTTCCAGGTTAGGGAAGTTTTTAGTCATTATTCCTTCACATAGGTTCTTGAACTCTTTCTCTCTTCTCCTTCTTTTACCCCTATGTTGCATATGTTTTTACATTTCATAGTGTCCCAAAGTTCCCTTAAACTATCCTCAATTTTTAATTCTTTTTATTTTATTTTTTTTACTGCTCTAATTGTGTGCTTTTTCTGCCTTGTCTTCTAAATCACTGATTTGATTCTCTACTGCATCCAACCTACATTTTATTCCTTCCAGTGTATTCTTGATGTCAAATATGGTATTCTTCATTGCAGACTGATTATTTTTCATGGTTTCTATGTCATTTTTCATGCTGTTGTAGTTCTCACTAAGTTTTTTTAGCATCCTTATAATCATTACTATGAACTCTATCTGATAAGTTGTTTCCTTCATTTCATTTAGCTCTTTCTCTGGAGATATTTCCTGTTCTGTCCAAGAAAGATCTCTGCTGCAGTATCAGAGAATAACTTAGTACAGGAATCCTGGTGGCTGTTATACCACAACTCTCCTCAAAGTCACAAACACCAGACTCTCTTCACCACCCTCCCTCCACCAGAGCCCAGGGTGAGTGGCTGCGAACAAAATTTTGCATATTAACTCTTGAAGAATGTACTTTTGCCCTGACTTGTTTGGCTCAGCAGTTACAGTGTCAGCCCTCAGACTGAAGGGTCATGGGTTCTATTCCTGGTCAAGAGCACATGCCTGGATTAAAGGTTGGATCTCTGGCCCTGGTCATGGTCATGAGGAGGGCAACTAATTGATGTGTCTCCTCACACTGATGTCTCTCTCTCTCTCTCTCTCTCTCTCTCTCTGTCTCTGTCTCTCTCTCTCCCCCTCCCTCTCTATTTCACTCTTTCTCTCCCTCCTTCCCTTCCACTCTCTCTAAAAAATCAATGAAAAAATATTCTGTGGTGAGAATTAAAAAAAAAAAAAGACAAAAAGTGCCTTTGTCTCCAGTGGACTCCACCTTTCCATGGCGGACAGAAACTACAACACTTTTCACAACTAGATGTTACGTGGGTGCCTCTTCCTGGCTCTGACACTCCCAGCTAGGGAGTCCAGTCTGGGGTTTAGGCCCCATAACTCTCAGGGGTATCCTCCTGCAGCTGAGATATCCCTCCATAACCTTGGCCAACCCCCACCACCACTACCACATGGGTGCAAGGCCAGCCACTATTGCATCTCTATTCTTTATAACAGTCTCCATGTGGCTTTTTCTGTGAATCCTTGGTTATAAGACTTCTCATCATATAGTCTTTAGTTTAAAATTCAGGGTGTTTGTCCCCTAACTTAGTTGTATTTCCAGTTTGATTCTGGGAGAAGGTGAGAGTAAGATCCACAGAGTCTGCTGCAATCTTGAAAAACCCAAACTAAAATGTTTTTGCACAGCAAAGGAAACCATCAACAAAATGAAGTCATCCCATGTTCAGGAGGACATATTCACCAATGATACATCTGGTAAAGAGTTAATATCCAAAATTTATAAAAAAACATACAAAATTCAACACCCCAAAAAACAAAACAATCCAATTAAAAATTCGTAAAAGACCTGAATAGACACTTCTCCAAAAAGGACATATAGATGGTCAATAGGCATATGAAAAGATGTTTAATGTCACTAATAATCATAGAAATACAAATTAAAACCACAAGGAGTTATTACCTCACATCTGTCAGAATGGCTATCATCAATAAATCAACAAACAAGTGTTGGTGAGAATGTGGAGAAAAGGGAACTTTTGTGCACTGTTGGTGGGAATGCAGATTGGTGCAACCACTATGGAAAACAGTGTGTAAGTTCATCAAAAAAATAAAATTGGAGTTGCCTTATGACCCAGTGATTCCACTTCTTGGGATATGTCCAAAGAAATGTGAAACACTAATTCAAAAAATATATGCACCCTTATTTTTGTTGTAGTGTTATTTATAGTAGCCAAGATTTGGAAGCAGTCCAAGTGTCCATCAGTAAATGAGTAGATAAAAAAGCTGTGGAACATTTACACAATGGAATAGTACTCAGCCATAAAAAAGAACAAAATCTTACCTTTCGAAACAGCATGGATAGACTCAGAGAGCATCATTCTAAGTGAAATAAGCCAGTCAGAAAGACAAGTACTGTATGATTTCACTCATATGTAGATTCTAAAGAACAAAATTAACTAATAAGCAAAATAGTGACAGACTCACAGATAGAGAGCAGGCTGACAGCTGTTGGAGGAAGGTACTGGGTCAGAGTGGGGTGAAGGGATTCAGCAAAAAGGAGAAAAACATCTATTGGACATGGACAAGAGTGTGGTTATTGTTGGGGGAGGGTTTTGGTGGAGGGAGGTGAATGAGGATATAGGGGGAATAAATGGTGATGAATGGAGATTTGACTTGGGGTGGTGAACATACAATACAGTGTACAGATGATGTGTTGTAGAATTGTGCACCTGAAACCTGTATAATTTTGTTAATCAGTGCCACACCAATAAAGTCAATACAAAGAAAAAAAAAGCACAGGCTTTATAGTCAGTCGACCTATATTATTTAAGTCTTATTACTTATTATTCACAAACTCTGTGACTAGGAAAATCTCACTCTCACTGAGTTTCTACTTCCTCAACTGGAACTTAGATGTAGTAATGCCTATATCACAGGGTTATTCATTCATTTATTTCATTCGTTCTTCAAATCCTATTGAGTACCTACAATGCACTGTCCTTGTTGCTGAGAAAATAGCAGTGAACAAAATAACCAAAATCCCTGCCTGCATCTAAGTAGGGATGCATAGATCAGCTGTAACATCATTTATTTAACTTATACTTCATTGTTTGAGATTTAGACTATTTCCTATTTTTATGGTCATAAACAATTATAGGGTGTAGTTAGTGATAGAAGAGAAGAATTTAAAAAAAAAAAAGGTAAAATAAGTCATAATTTAAATCGATGTGAATGCTAAAAAAATAAAATAAAGTGGAAGGTGGGGAAAGGGAATATCAAAGGGGCAGTGAGAGAGGGGACAATGTTGCAGTTTTAGAGAGGCAGCCAGGTAAGACCTCACTGAAAAGATGACATTTGAGTGAAATCCTGAGGGAGATAAGGGAATGAGCCATGAAGATATCAGGAGGAAGAGTCTTCTGGGCTAAGAAAACAGAAAGGGCAAATGTCCTGATGCAGCACCATGCCTGGAATGTTTTATAAAAGGAATCAGTAGGGCAGGAACAGAGTGGATGGGGAGGCTAAGGCCAGATAGATAAAGGGGACAGTTCATGTAGTAAGCACCTTGCTTTTATTCTCCGTGTGTCTAGAAGCCATTGACAGGTTCTGAGTGAAGGCATGATATGATCTAATTCAGCATTTTTCAAAGCATAATCTGGGGACTCCTCATGGAGTCAAAATATCTCCATAGTAATATAAGACATAATGTACTCTTTTTAATTTTATTTTATTTCATTTTTTTTCCAATTTTTATTAATTTATTTTTGTTACAGATATTTCTCCTTTTCCCCCCTAGACCCCCTCCTTCCCACCCTGCCCTCCTCACCTCCCTAGCATTGTTGTCTATGTCCATTGGTTATGCATACATGCATATAAGTTCTTTGGTCCATCTCATCCATACTCTCCGCCCCCCTACTCTGAGGTTTGTCAGTCTGAACCATACTCTTTTCTATGTCTCTGGATCTCTTTCATTCATCAGCCCACATTGTTCATTATATTCCACAAATAAGTGAGATCATGTGGTATTTTTCTTTCTCTGATTGGCTTATTTCACTTAGCATAATACTCTCGAGGTCCCTCCATGTTGTCTCAAAGGATAAGAGATCTTTCTTTCTTAAAGCTGCATAGTGCTCCATTGTATATATGTACCACAGTTTTTTTTTATCCATTCATCTATTGATGGACACTTGGGCTGTTTCCATATCTTAGCTATTTGAAAATAGTGCTGCTATGAACATAAGGGTACATATATTCTTTCTGATTGGTGTTTCGGGCTCCTTAGAATATATTCCTAGAAGTGGGATCACTGGGTCAAATGGCAATTCAATTTTTAAATTTTTGAACAAACACCATAGTGTTTTCCATAGTGGCTGCACCAGTCTGCATTCCCACCAGCAGTGTACTAGAGTCCCCTTTTCTCCACACCCTCACCAACACTTGTTGTCTGATGCTTTGTTGATGGCAGCCATTCTGACAGGTGTGAAGTGATGTATCATTGTTGTTTTTAATTTGCATATCTCTGATGATTAGTGATGTTGAGCATATCTTCAAATGTCTCTTGGCCATTTGTATGTCCTGTTTGGAGAGGTATCTATGTAGCTCCTCTGCCCATTTTTTTAATGGGTTCTTTCTCTTCCTTTTGTTGCGATGTATGAGCACTCTATATATTTTGGAAATTAACCCCTTATCTGATGTATCATTGGCGATTATGCTCTCCCACACAGTGGGTTCCCTTTCCATTTTGATGGTTGTTTCTTTTGCTGTGCAGAAGCTTTTGAGTTTGATGTAGTCCCATGTGTTCATTTTTCCTTTGTTTCTGTTGCCTTAGGTGATATATCAGTGAAAATTCTGCTGCGTATTATGTCTGAAATTTTGTTGCCTATATTTTCTTCTAGGATTTTTATGGATTCATGAGTCACATTTAAGTTTTTTATTAATTTTGAGTTTATTCTTGTGTATGGTGTAAGTTGGTGGTCTAGTTTCATTTTTTTGCATGTAGCTGTCCAATTTTCCCAACACCATTTATTTAAGAGGCTGTCTTTATTCCATTGTATGTTCTTGCCAACTTTGTCAAATATTAATTGAGCATAATGTTTTAGGTCAATTTCTGGGTTCTCTGTTCTATTCCATTGATCTATACGCTTGTTCTTGTGCCAGTACCAGACTGTTTTGGTTACAGTAGTTTTGTGGTATAACCTGATATCCAGTATTGTGATCCCACCTACTTTGTCCTTCTTTTTCAAGATTGCTGTGGCTATTCGGGGTCTTTTTTTGGTTCCATATGAACTTTTGAAGTATTTGTTCTAGTTCTGTGAAATATGTCATTGGTATTTTGATGGGGATTGCATTGACTCTTTGCTTTGGGTAGTATAGACATTTTAATGATGTTAATTCTTCTAATCCATGAACAAGTTATGTGATTCCACTTTTGTAATATCTTCCTCTATTTCTTTTTTTCAATGTCCTGTAGTTTTCTGAAAATAGGTCCTTTACTTCTTTGGTTAAGTTTATTCCTAAGTATCTTAATTTTTTTGCTGCAAAGGTAAATGGGATTGCTTTTTTAGTTTCTCTTTCTGTGTGTTCATTATTGGTGTATAAGAATGCCATCGATTTCTTGATGTTAATTATGTATCCTGCTACCTTGCTGAATATGTTTATTAAATCTAGCAGATTTTTGATGGAGTCTTTAGGGTTTTCTATGTATAATATCATGTCATCTGTGAATAATGACAGTTTCACTTCCTCCTTTCCAATTTGGATCCCTTTTACTTTTTTTTTCATGTCTGATTGCTGTGGCTAAGACTTCCAGTACTATGTTAAATAAGAGTGGCAAAAGTGGGCATCCCTGTCTTGTTCCTGTTTTTAAGGGAAATATTTTCAGTTTTTGCCCATTGAGTATGATGTTGGCTGTAGGTCTTTCATATATGGCCTTTATTATGTCAAAATATGATCCCTCTATTCCCACATTGCAGAGCGTTTTTATCAGAAATGGGTGCTGGATTTTTGTTGAATGCTTTTTCAGCGTCTATTGATATGATCATGTGGTTTTGTCTTTCATTTTGTTTATGTGGTGTATCACATTTATTGATTTGCGAATATTGAACCAGCCTTGCATCCCTGGGTTGCATCCCACTTGGTCATGGTGAATAATTTTTTTGATGTATTGCTGGATCCGATTTGCTAGTATTTTGTTCAGGATTTTGGCATCTATGTTCATCAGGGATATTGGCCTGTAGTTTTCTTTCTTTGTAGTGTCTTTTTCTGGTTTTGGAATTAGAATTATGCTGGCCTCATAAAACAAGTTTGGAAGTCTTCCTGCTTCTTGAATTTTTAAAAATAGTTTGAGGAGAATGGGTGTTAGTTCTTCTTTGAATGTCCTGTAAAACTCCCCTGTGAAGCTGTCCGGGCCTGGGCTTTTGTTTGCTGGGAGAGTCTTGATTACATCTTCAATTTCCTTAGTTGTCATTGGTCTGTTCAAGTTTTCTATCTCTTCCTGGTCCAGTTTTGGGAGACTATTTGTTTCTACAAATTTGTCCATTTCTCTTAGATTGTCGAATTTGTTGCCATATAAATGTTCATAGTATTTGTTAACGATCCTTTGTATTTCTGTGGTGTCAGTTGTTACTTCTCCTCTTTCATTTCTGATTTTGTGTATTTGGGTTCTCTCTCTTTGTTTCTTGGTGAGTCTAGCTAAGGGTCCATCAATCTTATTTATCTTTTTGGAAACCCAGCTCTTTGTTTCATTGATCCTTTGTATTGCTTTTTTGGCCTCTATGTCATTTATTTCTGCTCTGATCTTTACTATTTCCTTCCTTCTACTTGCTCTGGGGTTTTCTTTTTGTTTGCTTTCTAGTTCTTTAAGTTGTGAAGTTAGATAGTCAATTAGAAGTTTTTCTTGTTTCTTGAGGTGGGCCTATAGTGCTATGAACTTCCCTCTCAGAACTGCTTGCACTGTATCCCATAGATTTTGTGTTGTTGTGTGTTCATTTTCATTGGTTTCCAGGAAGTTTTAAATTTCTTCCTTAATATCCTTGGTAATCCATTCATTGTTTAATAACATGCTATTTAGCCTCCATGTTTTTGTGTGTTTTTGTTGTAATTGATTTCTAGTTTCATGCCATTTTGATCTGAGAAGATGCTTGATATGATTTCAATCTTCTTGAAGTTGTAGAGACTTAGTTTATGTCCTAACATGTGGTTTATCTTTGAGAATGTCCCATGTGCACTTGAGAAGAATGTGAATTCTGCAGTTTGGGGGTATAATTCTCTGTGGATATCTATTAAATCCATTTGATCTAGTTCATCGTTTAGAGCCTCTGTTTCCAATCCTTGGCTTCTTCTACTCTTCTTGTTATTCCTTCCAATGTATCCTTAATGTCTGCTATGTCTTTCTTCATTTCCACTGGGTTGGTTTTCAATGTTTCTATATCTTTCTGTATTTTTACTCATGGTGTTGATGTCCTTACTCATGTTGTTGAGCTTGCTCAAAATCATGACTCTGAACTCTACCTCTGATAACTTGCTTAACTGCATTTCATTTATCTCATCTTCAGTAGAGTTCTCTTGTTCTTTCATTTGGGATTTATTTCTTTGTTTCACCATTTTGGCTATCTCAGTGGGTTTTGGAGCCTGCCAAATTTTCCCTGTTGGTGTTGGTGTTCTGCTGTTTGTGGCTCCCTCTACTGGGTTTGGATGAACGTGGGAGGGCCCATGTTCAACACCACTGTCAAGTCTTACTTTCCTGGGTAGATTTGCAAGCCCAGGAGAGGTTCAGTTATCCTCTTGCTTTTTGCTTGGAGGCTATTAGTCTCAGTTACTTGATGAGCCTTGGGTTCTAGCCCTCAGCTGAATCAAAAACTCCCTGAGGTGTTCAGCATAAGAGGATTTCCAGAGGGTGGGGCAGATACTGTTGTTAATGAGCCTCAATTTGCATTTCTCTGGCCCAGCTGGGTGGGGTTAGGTCTCTGAGGGAGGGGCTGCTGCTTCTCCCCAGAGCTCCAGGAAGGAGCAGGGTGGCCACCGTCCTGTGTGGCCACAACTCTGCAAAAACTCTAAGCGTCTTCCAAATCCCAAGTGTCCCCACAGAGTTCCAGTGCAGTCCACCCTTCCTCTGCTGCAGCCCAAGGTGAGTATCTGTAGCTAATTTAGTGCTCTATCCTGGCCCTCTGCGCTGTGGATCCAGCTTGGGATTTTAACCCTGAGAGAGCTGCTTACAGCTAAAACAGCTGTTGTCCATGGGCACCCTGCCTGCCCTCTCATGCCTCCGCAGACCTACCAGGCTCAAATCAGTGTCCTTTTTTTCCTGTCCCTGGTTATATGGTCCTCTCCAGTTGCTTTTCTGTTGCTTTTTCCCAACGATTTGTCTCTATTTTAGTTGTAATTCCAGTTGGTCCTGGGAGATGGTCTGTGTGGCTTCCATTCACTCTGCCACCATTTTGGAATCCTGTGCTCTTTTTTGCTTTGTTTTGTTTTTTAATGTTTTTCTTTATTGATTTTAGAGAGACAGGAAGGGAGAGCGAGATAAAAACATCAGTGAGAGAGAACATTGATTGGCCACCTCCTGCATGCCCCCACTGGGGATCAGACCCATAACCAGGGCATGTGCCCTGACCAGGAATTGAACCTGCAACTCTTGGTGCATGGGTTGATGCTCAACCACTTAGCCACACCAGCCAGGCATAATGTGCTCTTTTTATTCTCATCTTCTCACAAGTATACAGTGGAGTTTTAGAGGCTACACAACACATAATGATTAAAAGATTGAAAGCAGAAGCAGAAAGGAGTAACCATCTATATTCTGTTAAGCAAGACAGTAAGTAGATTTTCAAAATACAGGGATGGGCAAAAGTAAGTTTACCAAAAACCCAGTTGTGAGTACATGAAACACAGAATTAATAAAGCTACAGTTGTCCCTCGCCACTTCGCACTTCAACTTTCATGGCTTCGCTCTAGTACAATATAGTATTGGAAAAAACTGTGATAGAGTGAATCTGCAAAAGTCGAAGCGCAAAGTAGCGAGGGATGACTGTATATAAATAAAGAATCCTACTTGGCGGAAATTCATTTATCGCGGTAGAGTCTGGAACTGATTAACCACGATAAACGAGGGCCGACTGTACTGTAATAATCATAACCTGCATGTCTTTTTCCATATGAACAACTGGAAACCTACTTTTGTCCTGTATACTTTTCAAAATGTATGCTGCTACTTTTCTCACTTTATTGTTTTGTTTTAGAAAATGTTATTTTTCATAAAATTGTTTTATTTTCATGAATATGCAATAGGTTTATTATTATTATTTTAAATAAATTAATTACTTTAAAATTTTCAGTTTTCATTTATAACACAGTAAATATCAATAGACATTAATCTACATAGTGAAAGCCTTTTGTGGTTCTCAATTTCTTCTGAGGGTGTAAAGTGTTCCAAGTCCAAATGTGTGGGCACCACTGGTCTAACAAAGGTTTGATGGGGCCTCATGGGGTGAGTGGAGACTGGGGAAGCCATGTCAATGACAGGACAGTGGGTTGACCAGGGTGGTGGCTGTGGGGAGACTGAGAAGTGCTTAGATTCTGAATATATTTTGAAGGTAAAACTGACAGAAATTACTGATGACCATATGTAGATTTGAGATAAAGAGTTAAGAATTACTCCTTGGTTTTGGTCTGATCAGCCAGAGGGATAGAATTGTTGACTGAAGTGAGGAACTCTGAGGGAGCAGGCTTGAGGTGGCAGGGGGAGGCAGGGCGGGGAGAATCAGGAGCTCGGTTTTCAACATGGTAAGTTTTAGTTGTCTATAGGTATTCAGGTAGAGATTTCAAGTAGGTAGATGTGCATATAAGTCTGAAGTGCAAGAGAAGACATCAGGCTGGAGATACACCTTTGTTCCCAGTATAAAGGGTAAGACATCCAAAGATGCTGCAACATCCAGAGCTGGAGAGAAGAGGAAGAACAGAGGAGACCAAGAAGTAATAGGAGAAAGAGAAGAAATGTGGATTTCTGGATTCCAAGAAGAAAGCATGTTAGAAGGAAAAGTGGTTAGCTGTCTTGAATAGTGAGTACTGACTACTGGGTTTACAACTGGAAGTTAGTGGTGCCTTTGATTACAGCCATTTCTATGGATGGGTGGGAAAAAGTTGATGGGAGTGAGTTGGTGGCAGAATGGAGAAGATAAGGATGAAAATTCTGTCCAGTTTGCTGTAGTAGGAAGCAGAGAAATCAAGTGTTGTAGGGGGAGAGTAAAGCCCAGAGAGCATTTTTAATTTATTTTTTCATTTGATAAAGAAGGAGGGAAAGTATTCTTACTCTTTTTTTATAATTGTTATTAATTTATTGGGGGTAACATTGACTAATGAAATTATATAAATTTCAGGCATACAACTTATAATGCAACATTTGTGTACTCTCTTATAATACACCTGTGTACTCCTTGTCTGCCCCCAGCCTGAAGTCTAGTCTCCTGTCACCACATATGTGACCTCCTTTACCCAATTTGTCCTCCCCAACCTCTTCCCCTCTAGTAACTATCAATCAGTTGTCTGTGTCTATGAGTTTGGGTTTTTGGTTGTATGTTTGTTTTATTTGTTCATTTGTAGATTTTTGTTTTATATCCCACATGAGTGAAATCATATGGTTCTTGTCCTTTTCCATCTGACTTATTTCACTTAGCATGACACACTCAAGATCCACCCCTGTTGTCACAAATGGCAGTATTTCATATTTTTTTACTGAATAGTATTCCACTGTACATATATACCACATCTTCTTTATTCATATATTCCACTGAAGAGCAGTTTGATTGTTTTCATGTCTTGGCTATTGTGAAAAATGTTGTAGTCAACATAGGGATACATATATCTTTATGAATAAGTATTTTCAAATTTTTAAGGTAAATAAAATAATAGAAAAGCAGGCTTTGACAAGAGAGAAAAGAGCCTGGAGAATTAATTGCATAAATGAATTCTTAGGAAAGAGAGAGGCAGGGGTCTAGTGAGAAGTGAAGGAGTTGGCCCTGCTCAGAGTTGACGGGAGGGAGATGGAGAACACGGACGCAGCTGCAGGAGGATGGAGTTGAGCCAGTTCCCTTCTCTCTGCTTCTATTGCCTCAGTGAAATCAGAAGCAAGTGCATCATTGAGATTTAGGCTAGGGTAGGAGATGATGAAACTTAAAAAGAAAAAAAAAGAATGTGTGAGATAGTTATCATGGTAGTTGTAAGACCACATCACATATTCCTTAATTCTGGATAAATGCTTGATGCTCTTTGTTCTTAACTATAGATGTGGGAAGGCAGTGCTATGTTTCACTGTGTCTTATGTGTCACCAGTATAAAGAGTATCATTATTTTCTGTTGGTCGAGTGCACACATTTAGTAAGATTTGTCTTCCTATTGACAACCTCCCATATTTCCCATTCTAATCCTCAGGTCTATGGAGATGTTGAGGGAAAACTACTTTATAATATGTACTTTAATGTAGTTTTGATGACTAAAAATGAGAAATGGGTTCATATCTCTGGCCCACAGTTACCCATCAAAAAGCCTGGTGGAATTAGATAAATTATGTTGCCCTGTACAACTTCATGCAGTTTATGGAGGACGTGCCTGGAAAAACTGCCTTGTGTGTACATCCAGAACTGTAGTACCTGCAGACGGAGGAGTGCCAAGTGAGGAGGGTAGGGAGGATATTAAGCCATGTGTTCTCTTTCCAGTCAATTTCTCCACAGGCCCCAGGGGCCTCCCTCAAGCCCTGGCAGCTAGCAATGATTCATCACTGTCTTAGGGGGAAGTCACCTTTGCAGAACCAAAGGCAATAAATTCTTGGCTTTTCAATTCAAGAGCCTTCTCTTTTCCCCTCCCTTCCCCAAGCAAAAGAGGTGGACACTAGCTTCCCACCCCCAACCCCTAGCTGCATTGGGGGTGGCGAAAAGGAGTAGAAGCCCAGATGGCCAAGGACTCAGTGACAGAGGGAAATCAAACCAGCACGCTTTGACAGAAGAACAGGAATATAGCAAGGTGGGTCCAGGGCTGGGAGAGTCTGCCTTAGTCTCAGAGAAGTCAGGGAGAGCTTTCTCAAGTTTCTCAAGTTTCCTGAGTCCTAGAGGAGCCTGTGGTCAGGACAAGGAAGACACAAAGTGGAGACAGCTGATTTTAAGTGATGGTGGAACTCCAGTGCCCGCAGCAGGAGTGCCTCCACGGGAGGGTCAGAGAGCATCGTGCATGGTGCCAGGAGTGCCAGCACCAGCAGGCCGAGTCTCAGCATCCAATGCCAATCCCTTCTAAGGGACATTGCAGCACTTTGTAAACATGCCAGGACTGAGTGAGAAACCCCAAAATGAACTTCCTGAATCCAGTCCCGAATGTGACCAAGTCTAATCAATACATAAACTATATTTCTGTCATCAAGAGGCTTAAATTAGAGATTAATTGGGACACAGAAAACCTAGAGAAATTCACATTTCTACCAATCTGCATTACTTCTCCTTAGTAGCACATACAAAATGAAAATATTTGTGGAAGAAATAACATCTAAGTCACTAACATTTTAGTATGATTGATCTTATCACAATGGCTCTCAAACGTGGAAGATTTTGCTCCCAGAGGACATGTGGCAATGTCTGGGGAAATTTTTCACTGCCACAGCTTGGGGAGAGGGGTTGGTTGCTACTGGCATCTAGTGGGAAGAGCCCAGGAAAACTGTTGAACACCGTACAGTGCACAAATCAGACCTCCACGACAAAGAACTATCAAGCCCCTGATGTCAACAGTACTGAGGCTAAGAAACCCTCCATTTCTCTCCTGAATCAAAAGACAGTGTCATCATAAAAGGATGAAATTCCTTAGGGAAGAAGGTGGTCTCAACGGAGGAAGAATATACATTGAAATAGAAAATAAATTTTAGCCTACTCCAGGTTCTGAAGTACCAGTAGTTTCAGCATAGTAATGTATGATACCTAACACCCAGAGAAAAAAAAAAACTTCACAGCTAATTTCATGCTGCTTCCAACAGTACACAAAACAAACACTCAAAATACTACCCACCACACAATACAACAAAAACACTAAGATTTTATTTCATCACCACCTGGGATGCGTAATTAACACCTCCCATGTTAAATTTGGTGAGATTCGGGCCAAGTTCGGCTTACAGATTAGTGAGATTCTATCCTTGGAGGTTAGTGAACTTCCTTCAATAGTCAAAGGAAAGATAATCTTTATAGTTCTTTCTCATCTACTTTGAAATACTACTCCTATTCTGAGGAAATTGCTTCATCACTTTTCTTTTTAAAAGCCTGGTTTAGTGGTAGCTCCAAGCAGAATGACCTTACACACACACACACACACACACACACACACACACACACACACAGAGTCTTTCTCACTCCTTGCTTCAGCCATCCTGCCTCCCAGAGCCAACAGCAGCTTCCAAATAGGCTTCCTGCCCTCAAGAACGTGACACTGGAAGTTCATGTTCTCCACACCATGCAGAACATTGGGAGGAGCTTGACGTCTGTCCTTTATCTGGTAGAAGTGAAACATTTCTGGCAATGGAGGAATCAGCACACTTGCTGTTGGGTCAGAAGCCACCATTCCAACATTTCCATTTCTCCTCTTCCCCATTTCTAGCATTCTGCGCTAAGAGCTCGTCACTCTCTGTACTTTGGCCATAGTTTTCATGAGGCTGTCATTTTGGTTTCTCTACCTCTCTAACGGATTGCTCCCTTTGGGTCTTCCTGACCCTCTCTTCCTCCTGATATTTCCATTTTTGTTTTTTCCCCTCATCCTTCGCTTCTGTTTTGGCCACTCACCTGGACCTCTTGGCCTTCTCCACCAGATGCTTGTCTCTATTCTGAATTCTCTCCTGAAGTCAAGGCCTGAATTTTCAACTGTTTACTAGTCATATGACTCTCTCTGTCCAGTTTCATCACCTATAAAATGAGGATAATAGTACCTATGTCACAGGGTTATCACGAAGAATAAATGAGGTAATACTCTGCTTGACAAGAGTAAGCACTCAAGAAATGTTGGCTATTATTACTATTATTATTATTATTATTGTTATTACACTTTTCCACTTAGAAGCCCAAATGCTACCTCAAACTTATATCCACAACCAGACTCACCTTCCTCCAAAACCTGTTTCTTTTTCATTGTTTCACCCTTCTAGTTACTCAACTCAGCATCACTAATGAAGGTGATCATATAATTTATTGTCCAAACTGGTGTACTTGTAAAGAGAACACTATGTATAATTACACCAGAGCAGGCCGAAGCCACAACAGTCCCTGGCAAACTAGAGAGATGCATGGTCCTTCGTCTTTAAACCTCTTCTCTTCCCATCACTCATGGGGCAGCTCTCATCCAGACACCATCGCCTCTCTCTAGAGGCGATGATTTGGATTAGAACCACATTCTCCTTGCAGAGCTCCCTCTTCTCTACCTGTCCCCTTCCATTTCATCCTACATATCTTTCCTTGCTATAAAACTTTCAATACCTAATAAGGAATAAGGCATAAATTATTTACCCAGAGTTCAAGGCTTTCTAAGATCTCAGACAATATTTTTACATTCATTGCTCAGAATCAGGCCAATTGAATGCACGATTCACTGCCCGCAGATCCATCCTGGACTTCCCCTTCCTCCTCCATGCCTTTCTTCTAGAATGTTCTTTTCCCTCCTTTTCCTCAAGACCCCCCCATCCCCATCCCATCTTCACACATCTGCATCCTACCTTCCCTCAAAGCTGATCTCCCCCAACTCTCTCCACAAGCCCTTCTACAACAAACATGTGGAGGGCAAGGCCCCTGACTGCCAAACTGTAACTTTCTCTCCCTTCAGCCTGTATCATATTTAATTTGTATCTCTTTTTATGGCACTTGTCCCCTCCAACCTGATATTAGTTACTTGGATTCATGCATTTATTTCCCCACAATATGCTGTAAATTTCTTCAGAATAAGGATGTGAATTGAATAATTTATCCAAGGAACTTAGTTTTAGGACTAGGTAGATGCTCAGTAGATATTTGTTGACTGTGTGATACTTCCATAGACTCTTGAATATTTTTTATTGACTGCAAATAAAAATATATTTACTGAATTTCCTTACTGGTTTTGTCATTAGATGGTTTCAACAAATGTGCAGTCCTCAGAAGCTAGCTAAAGCTCTCTCATTTCCTTTCTTTTTTAAAATTAATTAATTAATTTTTATTAATTTACTTTTGTTACAGATGTTTCTCCTTTTTCCCCCATTGACACCCTCCTCCCCTCCCTCCCTGCCCCGTCCCCAGTTTTGTTGTCCATGTCCATTGGTTATGAGTACATGCGTACAAGTTCTGTGTTCATCGCTCCCCTCCCCCACCCCCTCTTCTGGCAATTGTCAGTCTGTACCCTACTTCCACGTCTCTGGGACTACCCTGTTCCTCAGACTGTTATGTTCATTATATTCCAGAAATAAGTGAGATCATGTGATATTTGTCTTTCTCTGCTTGGCTTGTTTCGCTTAGAATAATAGTTTCCAGGTCCTCCTATGTCGTCTCAAAGGATAAGAGATCTTTCTTTCTTACAGCTGCATAGTACTTCATTGTGTATATGTACCATAGCTTTTTTATCCATTTGTCTACTGGTGGACACTTGAGCTGTTTCCAGATCTTAGCTATTGTAAATAGCGCTGCTATGAACATGGGGTTACATATATTCTTTCTGATTGATGTTTCAGGCTTCTTAGGGTATATTCCTAGGAGTGGGATCACTGGGTCAAAAGGTAATTCAATTTTTAATTTTTTGAGGAAACACCATAGTGTTTTCCATAGTGGCTGCACCAGTCTGCATTCCCACCAGCAGTGTACTAGAGTCCCCTTTTCTCCACACTCTCGCCAACACTTGTTGTTTGATGCTTTGTTGATGGTGGCTATTCTGACAGGTGTGAGGTGATACCTCATTGCTGTTTTAATTTGCATCTCTCTGATGATTAGTGATGTTGAGCATTTCTTCATATGTCTCTTGGCCATTTGTATGTCCTGTTTGGAGAGATGTCTATTTAGGTCCTCTGCCCATTTTTTAATTGGGTTCTTTGTCTTCCTTTTGTTGAGATGTATGAGCACTCTATATATTTTGGAAATTAATCCCTTATCTGATATATCATTGGCAATTATGCTCTCCCATACAGTGGGTTGCCTTTCCACTTTGATGGTTGTTTCTTTTGCTGTGCAGAAGCTTTTGAGTTTGATGTAGTCCCATGTGTTCATTTTTTCCTTTGTTTCTGTTGCCTTAGGTGATATATCAGTGAAAATTCTGCTGCATATGATGTCTGAAATTTTGTTGCCTACATTTTCTTCTAGGATTTTTATGGATTCATGAGTCACATTTAAGTCTTTTATCCATTTTGAGTTTATTCTTGTGTATGGTGTAAGCTGATGGTCTAGTTTCATTTTTTTAAATGTAGCTGTCCAATTTTCCCAACCCCATTTATTAAAGAGGCTGTCTTTACTCCATTGTATGCTCTTGCCACCTTTGTCGAATATTAATTGAGCATAATGTTTTGGGGCAATTTCTGGGTTCTCTGTTTTATTCCATTGATCTATGTGCCTGTTCTTGTGCCAGTACCTGGCTGTTTTGATTACAGTAGCTTTGTAGTATAACTTAATGTCTGGTATTGTGATCCTGCCTACTTTGTCCTTCTTTTTCAAGATTGCTGTAGCTATTCGGGGTCTTTTTTGGTTCCATATGAACTTCTGAAGTATTTATTCTAGTTCTGTGAAATATGTCGTTGGTATTTTGATGAGGATTGTGTTAAATCTATAGATTGCTTTGGGTAGTATGGATCATTTCCTTTCTTTTTGTGTGTGTGTGGGGGAAACACGACCTGGGGGATGCTTAGAGAGACCTAGGAAGAAAATGTGAGGCTCATTAATATTTATATTAAGTAAACTGCCATCTGCAGTGGCAATTTGGGTTTGCAGATAGGCAAACTGAGGCTCAGGAAGCATAATGTGGCTTTAGAGGCAGCCCTGACCCTTCTAACCCATGCCAGGTGACCAGTGCTTTTCTGCATTTTCTTCTGTCACAGCTGTTAAGACCTGATGTCATTTTATACAGCTTGCCAGAAATTTATTCACACTTTTGTGTAAGCTCTTCTGGGGATTCGCATATTTGAGCTTTCTTGCTATCCCAGCAGAATGATGGTGTGACTCCCCTGGAAAAAGTTTTAGGCAACATCCAGGCCTTGAGGGAGAGATTTGAAAGGTCGTGGAACCTTCTAGTTGTCCCTAAAATTATATTCTGCCTAAGGCTTGCCCTGAGGTAAACCTGCTTCCCTTACTGATGTGGCTGGGGCCTGAGAGACCCAGAGCCTGGGCCACCTCCCAACACCATTAAAGCTGAGCAGAGGGGAGGGGAGAATTCAGAGCAAGTACCATGTATGCATTTTCACTTCCCATGTTGCCTGTCTTCCTGGCAGTGGCAGCAACAATAATAGACTAACGACTCCTTTTATTCAGTACCTACTATGTGCCAGGCAGTATGCTCAGTCCTTCATATCTTTTTTTCTAAAGCTGTGATCGTTGAGTACTTGGATTTGCTTATAAGGTTATCATAGCATATGACTTTAAAGATTTACTGTGAGGCCCAGCCGGTGTGCTCAGTGGACTGAGCATCGTCCCATGGACTGAGAGGTCCTGGTTCGATTCCTGGTCGGAGCACATGTAAGAAGTATTCTGTGGGTGTCAGTCTTTCAGGGTAGGTTTTACTATCTCCCTTTTACAGATTTGGAACTGGAGGCTAAGAGAGGTCAAGTAAAGTGTTCAAGATTATATAGCTGGAAAGCAGAGAAATTAGGGTTTAAATCCAGATCTATTTCATTTTCTCCACTACTGGTATTCTCCATTGCTATTTAGGTGACGCCATAAGTATGAGGTACACTACATTGAATGCATCACTGGTTTTAGAAGTATAATGTTCCCGATTCAGTACATTATATTTGTCCCCATTCATATGACTGAAGGGATCCCACATGCAGTCGCAGGTGAGGGACTTTCTTATTATGATAAGGCAATATGGTAGCTGTTTTACAATAAGCAACTTTTATTTTCAAAATAGCAATTTTCTTTTTAAAAATTTGAGATCATATTTCTAAGATCACTCATGCACCAAAACCAAACTGCAAGCCCTCTTCATTCCCAAGTCAGCTCTTAGATGTGGTAGTTCAAAGAACAGGATTGACATTTGGTTTGTGGGGAGTCATCCCTTGTGGTCTGTGTGTGCATAACCTCTAACGTACCAAGACAGGCCCACCTTGAATCCCACTGAAGGATCTACAAAGGCTATTATAAAAGGTAGGCAACAAAATTTCGGACATCATGCACAGCAGAATCTTCACTGATACATCACCTCAGGCAACAGAAACAAAGAAAAAAATGAACACATGGGACTACATCAAACTCAAAAGCTTCTGCACAGCAAAAGAAACAACCATCAAAGTGGAAAGGGAACCTACTGTATGGGAGAGCATAATTGCCAATGATACATCAGATAAGGGATTAATCTCCAAAATATATAGTGTGCTCATATATCTCAACAAAAGGAAGACAAAGAAACCAATTAAAAAATGGGCAGAGGAACTAAATAGACACCTCTCCAAACAGGACATATAAATGGCTAAGAGACATATAAAGAAATGCTCAACATCACTAATCATCAGAGAGATGCAGACTGGTGCAGCCACTATGGAAAACACTATGGTGTTACCTCAAAAAATTAAAAATTGAATTGCCATTTGATCCAGTGATCCCACTCCTAGGAATATACCCTAAGAAGCCTGAAACACCAGTCAGAAAGAATATATGTACTCCCATGTTCATAGCAGCACTATTTACAATAGCTAAGATCTGGAAACAGCCCAAGTGTCCATCAGTGGAAAAATGGATGAAAAAGCTGTGGTACATATACACAATGGAGTACTATGCAGCTGTAAGAAAGAAAGATCTCTTATCCTTTGAGATGACATGGAGGGACCTGGAGAGTATTATCCTAAGCGAAACAAGCCAAGCAGAGAAAGACAAATATCACATGATCTCACTTATCTGTGGAATATAATGAACATAACAGTCTGAGGAACAGGGTAGACCCAGAGACGTGGAAGTAGGGTACAGACTGACAACCCTTAGAAGAGGGTGTAGGGGAGGAGGGAAGAGATAAACCACAGAACTTATACGCATGTATGCATAACTGATGGACATGGACCATAAAGCTGGGGACGGGGTGGGGAGGATGGGGAGGAGGGTGTCAATGGGGAAAAAAGGAGAAATATCTGCAAAGAAAATAAATTAATAAAACAAAACAAAAAAAATAAATAAATTTAAAAAAAGAAAACAAAGGCTATTACAGCTACTTCAACACACACACACACACACATGCTTTAGGCAAACTTTCCAGAAGGTGTTCCCATTACCACATCCAAGGACAATGTAGACTCAGGCCCCAGTGAGTATGAGTGTCCATTCCACTTAAAGTAAGTGGCTTACTCATTACACTTTTTTTTTTTTAATCCTCAACTGAGGATATTTTTCCATTTAGCTTCTGATAGAGTGGGACGGAGAAAGAGAGAGAGAGAAAGAGAGAGAGAGAGAGAGAGAGAAAGAGAGAGAGACATTGACCGGTTGCCTCCCGCATGACCCTGACCAGAGCCGGGACTGAGGTACGTGCCCTTGACTGGAATTGAACCCAAGACTCTTTGGTCTTCGAGCCAGATCTAACCACTGGGCAAAGCTAGCCAGGGCCTCATTCCTCTTTTATTAGTAAAGTCTGGGTGTGGCTAACTACCTCTTTTCTAACCAGTTCATCCATATCCCACTATCCGAAAGGATGACTGAGGTTTCTTTTCTGTTGTCTACTTACTGAAAGCACCATGATGTAGGCCCTCAGTTCTCGACACTCTCGTTATGGGAGCTGGGACCACTGATTCAGTGCGGTGTGCCCTAATGCTCAGCCGTGGCTGGGGATTGTACAATAATATTACTTTTCATAGTTAACTCATGACCCGCTCAGTAGGCACACGTTCAAAATGAATATCAGTGCAGCTTCCATGGCTTTGGATTCATCTTTGTCCATCTCCTCTGGATAGCACCTGCTCCGCAGAGCCGGGAGCACCTCCACAGAGGCAAAGGCAGGCAGCTCAGATCCTGCTCTTCAACTCGGCTGCACAGGGTCGTTAGACTCCACGTTGCCCCCAGCACAGGTTCAGGCCAAACAGTATTTTGCAAGGTCTGGGATTAAGTATCACTGGAATGATCCAAGGCAGTGTTCTAGAAATATCTATGTTAAAGGACCAGTTTGGGTTTTTGTATTTTGTTGTTCTTTTTTTACAACTTATAATCTAATACATACTGATACTTATTTTAAATACAATAAAAATGGCCCTGTCTGGTTTGGCTCAGTGGTTGGAGCGTCGGCCAAGGACCAAAGAGTCACGAGTTCGATTCTGGTCAAGCGCATGTACCTCGGTTGCAGTTCGATCCCCGGCCCTGGTCGGGGTCATGCGGGAAGCAACCAGTCAATATGTCTCTCTCACATTGATGTCTCTTTCTCTTTCTCTCTCTCTCTCTTCCTCCCTCCCACTCTATCTGAAGATAAATGGAAAAATATCCTCAGGTGCGGATTAAAAAAAATACAATAAAAATAAATTATTTTAAAAATTGAATTAAAAAAACACTAAAATATAAGCCCTAAAATTAAAACTTAAATTCCGAAGACATACAATGACTCTGTCAAATTTCTATAATGATTTCTAAATGCTTACTCTCAATTTCTAGACTCATCTCACGTACCTGAAACAAATTGCATATGGGCACTTTCTTCAGATGCAATTTGAATGTACTCTATGTATTGAGCAATGGACAAGGATGCTCTCTCAGGATCCTCATCCCCACCCTACCTCCCTACTCTGACATCCAAAGTCCTATGTCTATCTTAAGACCCAGTCTGTACATATAATATCACTTCATGCTGAGCAGAGCAGCCCAGGCCAAGTGCTCCTTCTCTGGGCTGAACAGCCTTCCACTCTTAAATTATGACCCTGGTTCAAGAGCAGAGCTGACTGTTATCTACTCTGTTCCTGAACACACAAATCACAGCTTTCCTATCTGCACTGGTAAGAAGGGATGTCTTGCTGCTCTGATTAATTATGCATCAATTAATTAATTTGTTGGCTTTAGTGAATTGAATCAATTATTTTAAATGCTTTTAATTGCTAATATATGCATTATAACAAAAGACAAAAGCTGTTAATAGAATTCAACATGAAAACCTCCCAGGACAGGGCATGGCCTTATAAAATAAATGGAAGTTTCCCAAAGTGTCTCTGTGACTGCCACACAGCCAATGGCACCTGCAGAAATGTGGGATTATGTTTAAAGGTTCTTTTAGAAATTATCTTAAACTAACACAAATGAATAAGGTATGAGGATTTATTGAAAGATCACTGTCACCCAAAGAACCATCTCTCAGCCCCTGCATGTGGGTCTCGTGGGAAAACTAGAAGGTTCCATGAGAGCAGAATCACCTCTGTTCAACAGTAAAAATCTCACCTGGAGCTCAGTGATGTGTAAATGAGGTGGGTACTGGGTGTCTGTTATGAACAACGAGTGGCTGGAGGATTCTAGATTTTCTTCACTCCAGGGAAGAAGAGAAGTAAGAGAGTGGAGTCTGGACAATACTGGGCTGGGGGTGGGGGCAGGAGGGGTCCTTCAAGAGTCACCATCTTGTCTAAAAACCTGGAACCAAGAAACCATTGGTAGAAGAAGACATCGACACAGCTCTGCATCCCCTGAGCGGGGGGCGGTTACCCTCACTCCTTCTGTTCCTGGGTTAACTCCATGGGGTATGAGAGGAAGAGAATAGAGGGAAAGTTAGAGAGTGAGATTAGAGCAGTTGGCAGTTTTCTCCTCACTGTAACCTACTCAGCAGCCACAGGGAAAATCTTCAGTAATGAGCCAAAGCGACTCCTTGGCTAAACTTCACAAACTGCAACATTTTCACTGGGAAGTTCAGAGCTGATCCATAAATAAGCCTCATTTTATAGACTGATTCCTACTTTTGAAAACCGTCCCAGGTGTCCAAAAAAGATGGTTGGTAATCAGAAGAATAGTATAGTTTAAAAGATATTCTCTGATTAATTCATTTATTGTTCAAACATTTGAAAATCCCCTATATGCCACGCCATGTGCTAGGTGTTGAGTTAAAAAGAGCAAGCTGTCGCCCTGGCCGGTTTGGTTCCGTGGTTAGAGTGTCGGCCCACGGACCAGAGAGTCCCGGGTTCGGTTCCCGCTAAGGGCATGTACCTCGGTTGCAGTTTGTCCCTGGCCCTAGTTGGGGTCGTGTGGGTGGCAGCCACTCGATGTGTCTCTCTCGCATCAATATTTCTCTCTCTCTTCCTCTCTCTCTCCCTCCCGCTCTATCTGAAGATAAATGCAAAAAAAAAAAAAAAAGACCTCGGGTGAGGATAAAAAAAAAAAAGAGCAAGCTGTCTGTCTGTGCTCTCAACAGGATGAAAATCTGGTAACAAACAAATGGAGTATCAGGTAATAAATGCTACAAAAAGGTGAAAAGGCAAATAATGAGAGCTATAATAACATACTGAAATGCCACTTAACCCAGGCAGGGCAGGTGTTAGCTCAAAAAAAAAAAAAAATCAGATCAGAGAAGGAAGGTAACCTGCAGAGAAAGAACAAGAAGACATGTGAAAGCCTTGTCAGGGCTAGAGTACAGGTTGGCTGGAGATCCAGACTGAATCCCAAGGTGACTAGAAGCCACTGAATGGTTTTAGGATAAAGAATAGCATGATTATATCTGTGTTTAGAATGATCATCACAGCAGCAGTGTGGGAAAGGATTGGAGAGAGGTGAAGACTGCGCAGAGAGATAAACTAGGACAATTCAGGAAAAAAGTAATGGGAACCCCAAATAAGTAACCTGCAAGGATGGGGATGAAGACTTGGACACAGTAATGATGTGGACACTGTGATGTGCCACTCAAATGCCCCATCAACAAAGCACTTGCTGCCCCAGTAATTGGGAATGCAGTGAGCAGAACATATTCAGCTGCCAAGTCCTTCAAGGATTGCTGGAGTTGCATAGAATTCCTCACCTGAGGTCGCCTCTTATCTCAGTGTGGTCCAATGACTGAGTGATGAGAAGGCTCGAAGGCTTGGCCAACTTGGTCCAATTTGGGGCCACTCTGAAGGGTCATTCTAACTCCACTGCTCCCTGTGGAGTGACATGAAGCTGTGTGCTGCTCATCCTCTCCCTCTGCCCACTCCTGCTTCATTCTCTTCCCTTCCACAGGGCTGATCACAGGAGCACACCCTAATAAACACCCTGAACACGAAAATCCACCTGAGTCTGCTTCCTAGGAAACTCAAGCTGCAACTTGATTCACAGGTAAGGAAGGGGAAAAAGTCAAGAACAATTCCAAGATTTCTAGCTTAGGTCATTCAGATAGGAAATAAAGGAAGAACAATTTTGAAAGGAGATCACTGCATCCATTCTGATCGCTGTCTTAATTTGTTGGTGACATCACAATTTTCATGTTTCCTTGGCGTGATACCCTAGTCACCTTGGCCCTTTCTTTACTTCAAACTCAATTGTCAATAAATCTTATCTATTATTTTCTTCAGCCCTGGGATTCAAGTCTTCTACTTTATTGCTACTTCTTACTTTTATCTATCCCAAGTCTTATCATCTTATGCCCAAATTGCCACATCAGCTTTGGAATAGACCTCCTTGGCCTCTGCCCTAACCTCGTGGTTCTAAAAAGCTCCCCTAATTTTCATTACACTGCTTTCCAGCTTAGCATATCTCAAAGTTTAGAGCCATGTAATAGATTCTGGTACACTTTTTGTCCCAGTCTATTGAATTTGGTTCCATTTAAGAAATGATGCTTGAGCTCCTACTATAATCTAGGCATGATACTAAGAGCTTGGGGATCCGATGTGAGTAAGTGACAGTCTCTGCCTTCTAGGAGTTCTCAGTTTAGTAAAGGAGACTGGTATTTAAATAATAGTGAAACAGTGTGATGAAAGCTTAGTTGAGGCAGAGATTTTTTATACAATACAGAGTCAAAAGGAATTATTTCTGTCAAGATTCTTTCTGATGGATATGAATTCTTTCTGATGTACCATCATCTGGCTCCACTCTGCACATCCATTCTAATTTTCCCACTCCCCAAGTTGGTGTATTCACTGCCTGTGGATGGTAACCAGCCTCCAGTGATCCTTGACTTGAGATATTCATGCTCTGTGTAGTCTCTCCTTACCCCACTCCCCAACACACACACATTGGAGAGTGATGCTTTCTCTAACCACCAGGATATTGTGGAAATGATGAAGTGTAGGTTCTGGGGCTAGGTCATAAGACCTTTTACTTTATGTGACTAAAATATATGACACCCTGGTTTTCAAGACACTGGGCATCAGTCATAAAGGACAGTAATTGCTGAAAGGTGGGAAGCAAATTATGTGAGCCCTATGACTTTCTGATTTTATTGCTTGAGAGAGTTTCCAAGGCACAGCACAGAAAGGAGGAGACCAGGAGGAGCATACGCACTGGGCTGAGGACACTGAGTTGAGAATCTAGGGCGAAGAAGGTGGCTAGCGTTTGCAGGACCGAATATTAGAGAGGAGAGAGAACTCCAGAGATCTGCAGAAGGTCACCCCTGAGCGTTCAGTGGAGTACTAACCAGCACATGTAAGTGAGGAAAACAACCCACAGATGGGAAAGAACCATATTTTCTTATCTTAAAGGGTAAGAAGGAGTAGTACTTGGCACTCACACAGAGCCAGAAACAGTGCCTGTTCCCACCAGTCAGATGGAAGAACTTCGTAATTCACAGAGCAGTGAGTAAAGCATCAGAATGGCCTTGTCTCTGTAGTGAATGATAATTGGTCTTGCTCTTGTCCTACATAAAAAATCTTAAATGCAAGACCTGAAAGACCACAATATTTCCAAATAACTATATCCCAGAACAAAGCTCAAGAAAATATTGATAGGAATACAAAACTATACAACACCCCAAAACATAAAATTCACAATTTTTGGCATCCAGTAAATAATCACCAAGCATGCAAAATAGCAGGGATTTTAGACTCATAATGAGTATAAAAAAACAATTAAAACTGACCCAGATTTCCCTGGTCTGTGTGGCTCAGTTGGTTGGATGTTGCCAGTTCAATTTCCATTCAGGACACATACCTGGGTTGTGGGTTCAGTCCCCAATCAGGGCATGTATGGAAGGCAGCCCATTCATTTTTCTCTTTCACATTCTCTCTCTCTCTCTTCCTCTGTCTAAGCATTTTCTCAAGTGAGGATTTAAACAAAATAAAAAACAACAAAAAAAATTTTTTTAAAAAGCTAGAGACTTACAAGATATAAAAATGACAAAATCCAACTTCTAGAGATGAAAACTAAAATGTTTGTGATGAAAAGCGTTGATCAGATTAGTGTCAAGTTAGCTATTGCACAAGAAAACATCAATGAACTTGAAGGCATAACAATAGAAACTATCCACACAAGCATGGAAACAAGTATTTTTTAAAATGAAAAGAGCAGCAGTGAGTTGCGAGGCCACTTCAAGCACTTTAATATAGAAGACATTGAAGTTTCCAAAGGAGAGAGAACAGGAGAGAAAAAACATTTAAAGAAGGAATGGTGAGCAATTTTTCAAAATTGATGAAAACCATGAACCTATAATCTCAAGAAGTTCAATAAACTCCTAGCACATTAAACATGAATAAAACTCCACCAAGGCAAACCAGACTAAAATTGTTGAAAACCAGCGATAAAGAGGATTTAAAAATCAGTCAGAGAAGAAGGACATGTAAACCGAGGCACACAGGATGAGAGCAGCTTTCTTGTTGGGGGCAGTGTAAGAGAGAAGACAGTGGAGAACATCTTCAAAGAAAAAAAGTCAACCTAAATTCTATGCCCAGCAAAATATCTTTCAAAAATGAAGGCAATATAGAAATATTTTCAGACATACAAAGCTGGACAAATTCATCACCCCAGGAGACCCATACTATAAGAAATGTTCAAAGAAGTCCTTCAGATAGAAGGAAAATGATGCCAAATGAAAACCTGGATCTACAGAGAAAGGAGGAGCACTATAAATGATAACAAGAATTAACTAAATTATTGTTTTTTCTTATTTAAATATGCTAAAAAGATAATTTATTACTTATACAAACAGTAACAATGTATTGTGGGTTTTGTAACTTAAAAAGAAAATCTATGATAACAATAGCACAGAGGTCAGCATGGAGAAATGAAATATTCTGTTGTATGACTTTATATATGTTATGGACTGAATATTTGTGTCCCTCCCTACAATTCATATGTTGAAATCCTAACCCAGTATGATGGTGTTAGAAGCAAGGCCTTTGGGAGATAATTAGATAATGAGGGTTCATCCTCATGAATGTGATTCACACTCTTCTTTTTCCTTTTTATTGAATTTATTGGGGTAACACTAGTTAACAAAATTATACAGGTTCACAGTTCTACAACACATCATCTGTGCACTGTACTGTGTGTTCACCACCCCAAGTCAAGTCTTTGTTCATCACCATTTATCCCCCATACCCTCTTCCACCTCCTCCCGCCCCAGCCCTAGCAATTACCACACTGTTGTCTATATCCAGGTTCTTTCTCTCTTTTTTGCTCAATCCCTCTACTCTCCATTCCCCCACCCCCAATAGCTATCAGCCTACTCTCTATCTATGAGTCTGTCTCTATTTTGCTTGTTAGTTCATTTTGTTCATTAGCTTCCACATATGAGTAAAATCATATTGTACTTGTCTTTCTCTGACTGGCTTAGTTCACTTAGTATAATGCTTTCCAGGTCCATCCATGCTGTCGCAAAGGGTAAGATTTCCTTCTATTTTATGGCCAAGTAGTATTCCATTGTGTAAATGTACCACAGCTTTTTTATCCATTTGTCTACTGATGGACACTTGAGCAACTTCCAAATCTTGGCTACTAAAGAGGTCAATTCATAAATAGCGCTGCAATAAACATAGGGGTGCATATATTTTTTTTGAATTAGTGTTTTGAGTTTCTTCCCAGAAGTTGAATTGCTGGGTCATAAGGGAATTCTATTTTTAATTTTTTATTAATTTTTTTTTAGAGAGAGTGGAAGGGAGAGAGAGAAACATCAATGTGAGAGAGAAACATTGATCAGCTGCCTCCTGCACACCCCCACTGGGGATCGAGCCCGCAACCCGGGCATGTGCTCTGACTGAGAATGGAACCGGGACCTCTCAGTTCATGGGATGATGCTCAATCCACTGAGCCACACTGGTCGGGTCCAGTTTTAATTTTTTGAGGTAATTCCATACTGCTTTCCACGGTGCCTGCACCAGTCTGCATTCCCACCAACAGTGCACTAGGGTTCTTTTTCTCCACATCCTTGCCAACACTTGTTGTTGTTGATTTACTGATGATCGCCATTCTGACAGGTGGGAGGATTTGTGTTCTTATAAGAAAAGACAGGAGAACTTGTCCTCAGTCTCTCCTGTCCACCATGTGGGAACACAACAATAAGAAGGCCATTTACAAATCAGGAAGTGGGTCTTCACTAGTCACTAAATCTACCGGCACCTTGACCTTGGACTTCACAGCCTCCAGAACGGTGAGAAATACACGTGTGTTGTTTTAGGCACCCAGCCACGGTGTTCTGTTACAGCAGCCCAAACCACCTAAGACACAATGTGAAGTGGTGTAATGTCTCTTGAACGTCAACTAGGGTAAGTTAACAATGTTTACTATAAACCCTAAAGGAACCAGTCAAATAACAAAACAAGTAGTTAAAGCTAATAAGCCAATAATGGAGATAAAATGGAATAATAAAAGGTATTTAGTTAGTTCAAAAAAGGGACAGAAAAAGAAGAAAAAATGGAACAAAGAAAAGACAAGTAGAAAATAAACAGTAAGATGGTAGATATAAACCTGAACATATCCATATTCGTAGTAAACATGACTGCTTAAAAGGCAAAACTTGTCGGATTGTATAAAAAAGTAACACAGCTGCAAGCTGCCTACAAAGAACACAATTTAAATATAAAGGCACACATAGATTAAAAATAAGTGAAGAAAGATGTATTTCATGCTAACATTTATCAAAAGAAAGTTGTGGTAGCTCTATTAATTTCAGACAAAGTAGATTTCAGAGAATATTACCAGCATAAAGAAGTTCATTTCGTAATGGTAAAGAGGTCAATTCATCAATAAGACATAATCATCTTCAATATGCACCTAATAATAGAGTTTCAAAATACAGGAAGCAACAACTGATGGAAGTGCAGGAAAAACAAACAAATGAACAATTATAGTCACTTATTTCAGTATCCTTCTCTCAATAATTGATAGAACAATTAAATAGAAAACCAGTAAGGAAATAGAAGACTTGAACACGTTTATGAACCAACTTGACCTAATTCATATTGCTTCAAAATAGATCATATGCCTAAATGTAAAATCTAAAACTATAGAGTTTCTAGGAGGGAAGATAGGAGAAAAGCGATAATTTTGGTGAGGCAAAGATTTTCTAGATGTGACACCTAAAGTATGAACCATAAAAAAACAAAGATTAATTAGACGTCATTAAAAGTAAAGTCTGATTTTCAAATAATGCTGTTTAGAGAATGTAAACCTAAGCAAAAACTGAACATATTGAGTCGGCTATGGAAGAACTAGAAACCTCATTTGCTGCTGGTGGGAATATAAAATAACACAAACAACTTTGGAAACAGTTTTCAGTTTCTTAAAAAGATATACAGTCACCTAGCCCATGATCCAACCATTCTTCTCCTATATATTTACCCAACAGGAAAAACAAGATATATCCACACAAAGACTTGTACAGAAATATTCACAGTAGCTTTAATTGCAAAAGGCCAGACCAGGAAACAACTCACTTGTCCCTCAGTAGGTGCATGAATAAACAAAATTGCAGCATATTCATACAATGGAATATTACTTAGCAACAAAAAAGGAAGGAAATCCTGATATATGCCAACAACATGGGCAAATCTCAAAATAATTATGCTGGATGAAAAAAACATATGAAAAGAGTATAAACTGTATGATTCCATTTATATAAAATTATAGGAAATACCAGCTAATTTATAGTGAAAAAGCGTATCAGTGGTTGCCTACAGGCAAGGAGAGAGGAAGAGCAAGCAGGCAGGATCACTAAGGGGCAGGAGGACACTTTGGGAGAATGATGGATATGTTTACTATCGTGATCATGGCAAATTTTTCACAGTGTATCCATATATCAAAACATCAAATATAATGATTTAAATATATGCATTTGATTATATATCAATTATACCTGAATAAAGTGGTTTAAGGTAATGAATAAATTGTTAAACTCATTAGTGACATAATAGTTGCAAAGAAGTCTGATCTGGCTATGTAAGCCATCTCGCTAAGAACACATAAGTTATTCCAGTCTTTCTCTGCCAGAAAGTGTGGCCGGTAAAGGGGACGGCATCAGCATTTTCCCCCAATTGCACCAGCAGAGCTGGCCTTTGTTTGCAACCTTTTAACCTTCAGCCCAGCATGAAAACTTTGCTTAGACTGAGCCAGCTTTCTCTGATGTTGCAGGTCAGCACCAGGTGAGTGCAGAACGGCCCCAGAAAACCCACGTCATTCTAAGAGCTATGATGGTTTTCAGCTGGTCCAGAGAGCCCCCTTCTGCCTGCCTTGCAGACAGGCAATTGTTCTCCTTTATTGCTATGTTCAACCTTACCAGCTTCTAGCCACCACTGCATCACCCTGATGATGCCAAGCACCATGTTGGACCATTTCCAGATACCTTAAGTTCCTCAAAGAAGGGTTATGAGCTATGTCCTATTCATCTTGCCCTCCCTACACCAAACATAGTTCCTGGACCGAAAATCAGCAGTGAATACATGTTTATTTTATGAATGAATGAACAAATGAACGTTTAATGTAAAAAACAATTTTCAAGGTAATCCTAATATGTAATCATACTCACAGTATAAACAGGTTGTGATGTAAATCTTAATTCTTAAAAAAGTTATTTAGAATTAGCAACATATTTGCCTACAGAATAATGATAGCTAACATTTATCACATGCCTACTATGTTAGGCACTTTTCTAAGCATGTCACTCATGTCCCTTGGAATCCTCAAAAGCACCTGTGTTAGTTTGCCACGTCTACCCTAATGAAGTACCACAGCCCAGATGGCTTAAACAACAGGCATCTATTTCACACAATTCTAGAGGCTAAAGTCCAAGATCAAATGTCAGCTGGGTTATTTTCTTCTGAAACCTCTCTCATTGTCTTGCATATGGCCATCTTCTTCCTGTGCCTGGTCTTCCCTCTGTTCACGCCTGTGTCCTAATTTACTCTTCTTATGAACACACTAATCATATTGAAATAGGGCTCACCCATGGGACTTAATTTTAACTCAATTACCCTATTAAAGTCTCTATTTCTAAATATAGTCACATTCTAAGGTACTAGGGGTTAAGACTTCAACATATGAATTTTAAGGGGACACAATTCAGCCCATAATAGTACCTGTAAATTCAGATATACTTATTGTTCTCATTTTACAGATGAGAAAAACAAGGCAAAGAGTAGCTTCAGTGTCCAAGGTTATATCTTTAACAAATGTCAGAGCCTGGAAACTAAAACAGGAGGTTTGAACACCCCAGAACTGCATTCTTGATAATTATGTTGTAAGGACTCACAATTGACCCCCGTGTTTTCAGTGGTGGGCAGAGTGTTAAGCTGGCCCCCAAAGCCTAATTCATCACAGTTGGAATCCACACAGTTGAAATACTACTCAGGGTGCTCCGAAGACCCAGTGCGGAAGCCTTAAGGCCTAAAGAGAAGTTGAAATTGGAAACTAGCGCGGGGTCTCCACGAGCGATAGCTCTGGGGCATTGGCTGGGTGAGTGGTAGCCAGGAACGTTGGTGGCTGTGTGATTTATAAGAAGACAGAGGATCAATGGATGTTTCTATACAAGGGCCTTTTATTAGTCAAGTGGTTTAATTCTGAGACTGCCTATATTTACAAAAGAGACAAAATGAATAGAGTAGAAGGCATAATTAACATGCCACTGTGATCTTGAAATAATATGTGGATTGTTTTAGGGTTTTTAATTTACTTTAACTTTCTTAATGTACTATAATATACTACAAGATATATGCAATATAATTTTAAATCACTGGAGGCTTTCTTTTTTAATAGTAATTAATTTCATAGCATGGCAATGTTTCTTAGACTGACTCTCTCAGGCAGTAGACAGCGGGACTCCTTTCCCCCTCCACTTACAATGCACTCAGACACATTATCTATTGTCTAAACCGTGTGTTCCTGGCTGTTTGTATCCTATGTGACATTCAGGTTTGTCAACACCAACTTTTGCTTGGTGTCTATTATGACGTAATGCACGTTCTAAAAGGTGTTTATAAAAGGGCCTGTGCAAAAGCTGGCCATATTAAGGGATCTCCCCCACTCACGCAGTTTCACTCAACAAGTATTTAGGCATGATTCTAGGCATGGGAAATGACTTTTAGTGCCATATGACAGATAAGGACAGGCGTTCGATCTAATTTGTCAGCCTCCTGTACTCTTGCCCACTGAGGGATGTGGTCCCACAGAGGAAATGCCCACGTGCAAGAAAGGCTGTGCTGGGTCTGTTGTGAAGAAAGTCTAGAAAACGTGAGATTTTGAGTCACTGTAAAAGTTCTCTGGCCTGGTTGGCCCAGCACCTGGCTCTCCACGCCCAATGGTCCTATGACAGAAAATTTTAGCCTTTGCATAGGCAGATCAGAACCAAAAGACAGGAAGAAAGGCTGGTTTACTTCTCCTCCACCAGAGGGATAGAAGTTACTTTTGATGTGTGTAACCCAAGGAAAGCTGAACCTTCAAGTTCTCAGTACAGCATCACATTCAAAAGAAACACCAGTTAGATATAAAAAGGAGCAATTAAAAACAACTTTTAAATTTTATCTTTATTCCTGAAAGTATTACAGATGTCCCCCCCATCACCACTTTTCCCCTATTAACCACCTCCACCCTTCTCCTGCACCCCAGCCCTGGCCTTCACCACACTATTGTTTGTGTCCATGGGTTATGCATATATGCATATAAATTCTTTGGTTTATCTCTTCCCTCCCACCTCCCACCTTCCCTCTGAGATTCATCAGTCTGTTCCATGTTTCCATGTCTCTGGATCTATTTTGTTTTCAGTTTATTTTGTTCATTAGCTTCCACATATAAGTGAGATCATGTGATGTTTGTCTTTCTCTGATTGGCTTATTTCACTTAGCATAATACTCTCCAGGTCCCTCCATGTCATCTCAAAGGGTAAGAGATCTTTCTTTCTTACAGCTGCATAGTATTTCATTGTGTAAATGTACCACAGCTTTTTTATCCACTCATCTACTGATGGACACTTGGGCTGTTTCCAGATCTTAGCTATTATAAATAGTGCTGCTATGAACATCAGGGTACATATATTCTTTCTGATTGGTGTTTCAGGCTTCTTAGGGTATATTCCTAGAAGTGGGATCACTGGGTCAAATGGCAGTTCAATTTTTAACTTTTTGAGGTAACGCCATAGTGTTTTCCATAGTGGCTACACCAGTCTGCATTCCCACCAGCAGTGTACTAGGGTTCCCTTTCTCCACATCCTCACCAGCACTTGTCCTTTGTTGATTTGTTGATGGCAGCCATTCTGGCAGGTGTGAGGTGATACCTCATTTGTCCATACTACCCAAAGTGATCTATAGTTTCAACACAATTCCTATTAAAATACCAACGACATATTTCAAAGATCTAGAGCAAATACTCCAAAAATTCATATGGAACCAAAAAAGACACCGAATAACCACAACAATCTTGAGAAAGAAGAACAAAGTAGGAGAGATCACAATACCGGATATCAGGTTATACTACAAAGCCATTATAATCAAAACAACCTGGTACTGGTCCAAGAGCAGGCATATAGATCAATGCAACAGAACAGAGACCCCAGAAATCTACCCAAGACAGTATGCACATTTCATATTTGACAAAGGAGGCAAGAGCATACAGTGGAGTAAAACAGTCTCTTCAATAAATGGTGCTGGGAAAATTGGACAGGTATAAAAAAATGAAACTGGACCATCAACTTACATCATATACAAGAATAAACTCAAAATTGATAAAATACTTAAATGTAAGTTGGGAAACCATAAAAATCCTAGAAGAAACCGTAGGCAGCAAAATCTCAAACATCTCACGTAGCAGAATTTTCACTGATACATCGCCTAAGGCAAGAGAAACAAAGGAAAAAATAAACATATAGGACTACATCAAACTAAAAAGCTTCTGCACAGTAAAAGAAGCCATCATCAAAATGAAAAGGGATCCCACTGTATGGGAGAACATATTTGCCAATGATACATCTGATAGGGTGTTAATTTCCAAAATATATAAAGTAGTCATATAACTCAACAAAAGGAAGACAAACAATCCAATTAAAAATGGGCAAAGGACCTGAATAAACACTTCTCCAAAGAGGACATACAAATGGCCAATAGACTTATAATAAGATGCTTAATGTCACTAATCATCAGGGAGATGCAAATTAAAATTACAATGTGGTATCACCTTACACCTGCCAGAATGGCTGCCATCAATAAATCAATAAACAACAAATGCTGGTGAAGATGTGAAAAGAAGAGAACCCTAGTGCACTCTTGGTTGGAAAGCAGATGGGTGCAGCCACTATGGAAAATAGTATGGAGTTTCCTCAAAAAATTAAAAATGGAATTGCCTTTCAACCCAGCGATGCCATATCTGGGAATATATCCTGAGAATTCCAAAACACAAATCAGAAAGAATATACACACCCCTTTGTTCATAGCAGCACTATTTACAATAGCAAAATCTAGAAACAGCCCAGTGTCCATTGGTAGATGAGTGGATAAAAAAAAATATGTGGTACATTTATACAATGGAATAGCTGTAAAAAAAAAAAAAAAAAAAAAAAAGCTACATAGCTGTAAAAAAAAGAAGGAGCTCTTTGCTACAGTATGGATGAAACTGGAGATTATTATGCTGAGCGAAATAAGCCAGTCAGAGAAAGACAGGTATTGTATGATCTCACTTATATGTAGAATCTAATGAACAAAATAAACTGACAAACAAAATAGAACCAGAAGCATGGATACATAGAACAGACTGACAAATGTCAGCGAGGAGGTGGGTGGGGGACGTTGGATAAAAGCAGGTGAAGAGATTAGCCAAAGAACATATCTGCATAGCCCGTGGACACAGACAACAGTGCGGTGAAGGCCAGGGAAGGAGGAGGTGGAGACTGGGTGGAAGTGGGTAAAGGAGGGGAAATGGGGGACATTGTAATAGTATCAATAATTAAGAAAAAAAATGAAAACTTTAATATGTCTTAATGTTTTTTCTGTAAATTGTTTTTTTTCATATTTCTTTTTTTATTGTTGAAAGTATTACAGATATGCCCCCCTTTTTTCCCACTGACCCCCTCCTCCCAACTCCCACCCCTCTCCTGCTTTCCCCAAACTAATGTTTGTGTCCATTGGTTGTGCATATATGCATACAAGTTGTTTGGTTTATCTCTTCCCACCCCCTAGCCCCCACCCCTCCAAGGTTTGTCAGTCTGCTCCCTCCTTCCATGACTCCCACATTTCTTTTCCATTTTTTAAAGGGTGTTTGCCTTCCTTTGGATTTATAAAAGCTCTTTGTATGGTAAAGGTTATTATTGTATTTTAATCGACAAAAGTCCAAAGATATAATTAAAAGGGTTTTATTTTCTTATTTTATAGTAACACAAGTTTCTAATTTTATAAATTTACAAGGATGGGGATTGGCTACAACTGAATGCAATAGTTCTGTTCATCCTGAATGTTGCCTTCTACTGTTGAATTAGCTATCTTGCCCCAAAGGGCAGCACATGGCATTGTTCTTCCTCCTTTTTGACAATTAAAATATTTAAAATGTGGCCTAGAAAAAAGACTAGTAAAGAAAACATCAATTTCCTATAATGAATCACCCACAAAGTTTTTTCTACTGTGTTACTGGCATTATATTTGTATAAAGTGGGAAGTTAAGACATATGAAGTGTTTGATTCATCAGCAAAAACATTTTCCAAATGTCACATTTAAGCTGTCTTTTACAGTTGGCCAAAATGCAATACAGTAGGACCTTACATTTGTTCAAACTATTCTAGGGGGGTGTTAAAATCTTTCCCCAGCCGTATGGCCCTCTTGCGACTAACTTATCAAATATTAATTTGTCTCTACTCAGCTTAACCAATGAACATCACAAAAGCAATAGGCACTCCCTGTACTGATCCTTGTCCCAAATATGCCATCCCCGCCCCACTCAGAGGTAACTGCCATCCTGCATTTGGTATTTATCCCCCATGCATGACTATACTTACATGTACAGGTACCTTTAAACAATATATAGAACTAACTGGTGTGTATGTTTTTTAAGCTTATGTAAACAATACAATATAACATGTAACCTCTACTCAACATTATGTTTTTTAGATTTATCTATGTGGCTACTTGTAGCTCTAGTTAATTTTTTCACTGCTGTACAGAATCCCACTGTGTGATTTCCCACTGAACTTGCTCTCCTTGAAATGCATCTCTCACATTAATTTTCCTGTGCAAAGCCAGTAGATTTTCAGTATCTCCCACTCATTTCCACCCCCATAATTCCAGAGCATGTAAAAAGAGGAAATACCTTCTCCAGTGTTAACTTTGCAAAATATTGCTCAGTGCACGTTGGTTTTGTTGCTATTACATTACCCTTTTGTTTTATCTGCTATTCTCCCCTCTCCACCCTCTATCATTTTATACATAGAAGTAGCAATAAAATGGAAACTTTTTTTCTGGAAGCCCCGACTCTTATCTCGGTTCCCTTATTTGTATACAGGTCATTGTTTACCTCCCAGAAGGGCTGCGGAGTTCCCAGGCTGATTCATACTTTACTCCTACTTTAGCAACACTGATACCAGGCCCTTGACCTCATGACTTGCTGTCACCAGCCACAAAGTTATGAAATGGAGGAAACATTTCACCAGAAACACAAGCTTTCCTGATTTTGGGACAATTTTTTTCATTAAAAAATCTAATGGAGTTTTGTTTTTTGTTGTTTTGTTTTTTTTTGTTATCACAAATGAAAGTGTTTAGTGTTTGAGTTTCTATCATAGAACTTCAGGCATCTGCAAAAGGGAGTGGAGGTCAGAGGGGTGGGGGTGTCTGCCCTGGCAACACTGTTCCCTGGAAGTGCATGGCTACTGGAGTCAGAGAACGCCTGCCCCCAGCCCAGCTTTGCTCCATGCTGGCTCGGAGACAGTGCAAATTACTTACCCTCTCTCAGGCTGCACATCCACATTTAAAAAGTAAACTTCTTTTCAGGATCATATAGGATTAAACATATTACATATGCAGAAGCAGCACCTAGAGACAGTAAATACTAAAAAACTGTTGTCTCATTTCCTTTCTTCCCTGATTGTTCTCCCTGGAGTTCTGTTCACACTCAGATAAGACCTGACTACCTCTACACCCCATCATTCAGAAGGTCTAGGAGCCAAGTATGATTGCAGCCTAACGTCTGTCTTCAGAAAAGACCTCTTTGGTTTCTTAAAAATTGATTGGAAGAATCATAATAAAAACTAATGAAGTTTAGTGCTTGGTATAGACAGAGTTCCATTAGAAACATTCTATTTTATACCTCCTTCCAGCCATGGCATAGAAAATAATCATAACAATGCCAAGCTCCTGAACTCATTTACACCTGCTCAGACCTGAGACTCAGCATAAATGCATCAGCCACCTCATTATACACAGCTCACACTCCCTGGAGAGCCACGGCATCCCATCCCCCAGCTCCTAATCCTATTCCGGCTCTTAGCCAAAGATCCCAACACATGTTCATTTCCTCAATGTCTCCCATAGTCTGGATCAATGATCAATGCTCCAGCTTCTCTCTCATGTTTATAACAGTGCATCTGCTGCTCCTCCATCCAGGTGCCAGAGTTGCATTTCTTCAGAAGATTATTTGAGCAATTATACATATATGAGTATATTAATCAGAATTTTTCATTCGTAAGTGTAGGGAACTCAATTTAAATCAGCCCAGGGTAAAACAGGACAGGCTGGGGCTTTATTGGAGCCTGTAACTCTGAAGGCCAAGGGCAGGCTGGATCAGATGTGATTGGATCCAGGGTTCCAAACACATGATCAGAGCATACTGCCCACTCCCACCTTGCATGTGTGTGTTTGTGTGTCTAACTGAGCTTTGTTCTCTTTTCCTATTATTCTCATTCTTTCCTGGCACAGGCAGGAATCAGGAAAGGGGCTCTTTTTAGCTCAAGGCCCTTTGCTTTTAGCTCACAATCCTACAGAAATGGAAGGCTGTCCTGACTTAAAATCTAAAGGGGCATTGCATTTTAACACACATGCAAGATCTCATGACAGAGAATCCCACAGAACCATAGGAGTTGAGATAAAGGGGGATCTAGAACAGAAAGAAAGGTGTTAGGTGGATGAAAAGCATCGGATATTCTAGGGTTCAGGACGTTCAAGGTTCTACATTCTGATAGTGATAGAAATAAGAAGCAGTGTGAGTGACCATCTGAAATCGAGCCGAACAAGTGCTCGTGATCCCCTTTCCCAGTATCTACAGGGACAAAAGACATTATTAGTGCTCAGAGAGCTTTCCTGTTGTCCTCCCTTCCCAGACTTTGGGACGATCACACTTCCTGCCCCTCAGTGAGTGGTGGCCATGTGGTTTGCTCTGAGCAATGAAATGGGAGCAGAAGTGATGTGGGTGACTTATAAGTGGAAGCATGTAAGAGTCATTGTGTAATTTCCCATAATTTCTTCCTTTGGAGCCACGATCATGAAGGAATTCTTATGGAGAAAAGAAAGAGCCAAAGATTTAAGTGGCCTGAAAAGAGAAACCACTGCAGGGAGGGTGGTGCCCTGATGGTTTTTTAAGTAACAATGGGATTGGAAATGAGAAAAAAACTTTGGGTCTGAAGCCACTGAGATTTGGAGGCTGTTCCTGCAGTGTTGCCTAACCTATCCCAATACATGCAATTGGCGATGAAAAACTATGCAATTCTTCCTTTTCGATAAACCCTGTGAACTTGGACATTTTACTTAACTCCTCTGAGCTGAAATTCATTTTTTTTCAAACTGTGTAAGATCATCACAGAGAAGAGCATTGGCTGACTATTAGTGGAGTGACGGCCTGAAACAGTGTCCTTGGTGTGAAGTGTCCTGGCCCTCGAGAAACGGACACTCCCAGCGTGCCGGCAGAAGGCTGACGGACTGCGGGCAGAACAGTGTCCTTGCCTTCCAGGCTACTCATAAAACACTCACAGGATCTTCCTTGCTTTCTCCCTCTTTCCCATTTGCAAAGCTAAGAACAAAGGACTCGATAATCATGGGGCATACAATGATAGGACCCCAAGTCCTGAGTTACATCTAAGGAGAAACTTAGAGGATTTCTGTCCTTGAAATCACCCAACCCACCCAGCAAAACCATGTCTACCCTAAAATATACGCCAAGTAAGAATTGTGTCAAGGAGCAGACCCCGCATACAGAGAAGGTAGGCTGGAGGTTCCATGATTAAATGGGGAGCATGGGGCCACCCTCAAGGCTGAGAGACTGACACCCAGGATCACCATTCCAAATTTCTGGCTTTTACTTAATTGATGATGACTAGCACAACTGAGTGGATGCTCACTTCGAGCGATGAAGCCTGTTCACACACTACTTCCTACCTTGATTTTTGTTGGAGTGTTTCACTTTGTTTATGAGGAGCACCTCTGTTCATCTGGTCTGGGCTCAAAGGACTGTTAAGAGTGTCCTTCCCCTGCAGGAGGTTCTTCTCATGGTCACACTGAGCCAGGGCCAGCAGAAAGGCCGTGGCCCTTCCTCTTTCCCAGTCCCCCAACCCCCAACCCAGTATACACATTTCTCTTTTTCTCTTCCTAGTTGTTCTTGGATGCAAAAATTGAATAATTATAATAGTAAATATTAAACAACATTTTAAAAGGCCTTTGATCATGTTCCAGACTTACCTTTAAATACCCTGGGGTGGGGGGAACACCTGTTATGAAGAAAAGTTTAAAAGCCTTAATTAGGGTTTTGACATTCAAACCTAAGGCATGATAGATACATTCCATCCAGGATTTCAACCACATGCGTCCAAATTCAATACCTTTGTTAGTTCCAGTGTACTATGTTACAGTCCCAACAGGAGTGTCTTCGGCTTTACATGTGCCAAGCATTGTGCTAAGTGCTTTACATGGTGGGATGGATATTATTAATCCCAATGAAATTCCTTCCCAAGTGGTAGAGTTAGTCCTGGAACCTTAGCTGGAGTTCAGAGTGTTTGGCTGTAACTGTCTTTTTCTATTATTTGCTTTACTTTTGTCCTGATTTTATATACTTCAGAGGATTGATGAAAGCCATCGAAACCAGGAAGGGCTCCCCCTTCTATAAACTGACCCGAGTCACAACAGGATGGAGTTGCCAGCATCCACAAGATGCTGAGAAGGAGGGAAGGAATTAAAGGCTGAATGAAACATACAAGCATCCCGGAAGTGCTAGGATCCACGATTATTATATTTCTGCTGGAGTAGAACTCAAGAATAATGAAGCATGCTTCTCATCAGGTTTATTATAGAATAAACAATTCAATACACACACAAAAAAGCTGCTGAAAAATGGCTTTAAAGCAGTTTGTTTCATGAAGCAGAAAGGGTTATTTGGGTGCAAGCATTAAAACAGCTATCGTGAAACAATTATAGATGTAGGTGACCTCAGAGAAGCTCTGAGTTAGCAGCAGACCTTGGCCAAGAATCTTGAGGTGGGGAAGGGGCAAAGTCTATTCTTTATGTCAACAATGCCTCTTTTGCCTGTTTGCACACTGGAAGAGAAGGAAATACTTCTCACACAGCTGGGGAAATGCATCTGCATTCCTGTGCTTGCAATTGTGAAGGTTATTATAATGGACAATAGAGCAATATCCCACAGCTGTACTGTGGGTTGAGGAAGTGGTGTTCAGACTCCCAATGCAAGAAAGACACTCAGTTAAAGAATACACTGACCCCTACCACGTGTTGACCCTAGTCTCTGTGCTGGGTCCTGTGCGTGTGAGCCTCGTGACCATCATCTCGGGCAAGCACTTTGATGGTCCCATTGCACAGATGAGGAAACAGCACATAGCTTACATAAGTCCTCACAGCTTCTGAGTGATAAAACCCGTGTCATTTGGCTCCTGAGCCCAAACACAGACCCACAGCTCTGTGCTGTGAGACCCAGGTGCTGGGGGCCTGGCTGCTGCCGCTTCCCATGCTGTGTCCGAACAGCCTGTCTATGGCCCAGCTTGGCCTCCCATCTCCCATCTGTGGACCTCATGGGAAGATTAGGGTAGCCCCCTGAGAGGGAATGGCAGCCACACAATATAGGGGCCCAAGTGAATAGGCTGTGTGATCACAGGGCCCCACGCCACCCCCATTGGCTGCTATGGGAGATGGTCTTTGTGATGCTGCCAGTGGGGCCACTTCAAGTGCCCACTGCATCCTGCATCTTTTCAGGCCCAGTCCAAAGCCCTCAGAGCCCGTCCAGTCCATGAGCAAGGCAGCCTGGCAGGTGGGGGAAGGGTGTGGAAGGGCAGACAGCCCTCAACCAACAAGAGTAGGAGTCAGTGAATAGAAGAAAATTCTGAGGCACATTCTATATGTTCCTTAGAGAGTCCCCAGAAGGACTGAGCCCAATTATCCATGGGCCTAGGCAGCTCAACAGTGCCCACCATGTGGCTTTCCCTCATCCTCCACCTTACATACCTCACTTCCTACTTCTGCTTCCTGGTGTCACCTAACAAACCCCTGCACCCCAAGCCTTTTCTCAGGCTCTGCTTTTTGGGGAAACCGAACTAAGACAGGAGATATTCGGGATTCAACCCCTCCACAGCAATGACAGCAAGGGAGAAAAAACTAGAACGGACTCTGAGCCTCTCCCTGCGCTCCTCCCCGCACCCAGTCACCTCAGTGACCCCAGACCACCTTCTGGATATACTGCAGCTTGTTCTCTGGAACCTGATGCTCAGATGGAGTTTGGAGCTCGAGATGTGGATTAGAAGCACCTGTGAAAGGAAAGGCAAAGCAGAATTGAGAACAAGGAGAAGTCAAATGCAACTCAGGCCCTACACAGCCTTGGCCCACGCTGCAGGCCCTGGAACAAACATGGCACAGAATCGTCCTGTGTGGGCTTCTGTCCCCCGGCCTCTCTGCATCACCGGATGCAGCTGCCCAGGAAGGGTGTGCCCTTGGACTCAGGGCTCTCTGCTACTGGACAGCAGTGGAGACCGGTGGCAGGCCTCTGTGTCTGCCACACTGTGGGATGGTGCTGCTGGTTCTGGACTTGCCTGTACCCCAGTTTGCAGGCAGAGCCTTTCAAGAGCACTGCCCTGGTCTTCAGTAACCAGCTCATTGCCTGGCACAAGTGAATGACCAATATCTGTTAAATGATTTCATATTTGCCATCCGTGATTGGAAAAGCTCTTAGTACATCCTTCATTTTACAGGAATGAAGAGCTGGAGCCCAGAGATGGTAAGTGACCTGCCTAAGGTCACACAGCCAGGTAGGGGCAGAGGCGCTTCCACTCTAGGACTCTGACTCTGAGGCCCTTGATCCTTCCACTGCTCTCAGGAACCTGGACTGGTAGTAGTACACATTTCTCATGTTGATTCTCTGCTGGATACACACAGCCCAGCAGATTTCCAGCCACATTAAAAATAACAATGAAAAAAAATTCAAAACCATTAACCACCTATGAGCCTCAGGGCTAGAAGGACACCATGACAATGCTCTGTACCCAGGGAGGAGGGGAGAGGCGAATGGTCACCATGTATATTGGATGGAGGCAAACACTATATTTCTTCAAAAGGGATCCTAAGCTTTACCTTAAAAAAAAACTATTGTAGATCGAGTCTACATGCTCTATCTAATCCTGCCTCTGGGCGGATGAAATGATACCCTTTCCATGCCACCCTCCCAATCCTGGAAAGTCACCCTTAAAGGAGGGCAGGTCCTTTGGACAAAACTATAGCTGATTGAGGCAGCATGTGTATCCGCCTGGAGTGCTCAGCGTGGGCTCCGTGCCAAGGCACAGGGCTGTGCTCTCGTGGATTCCTGACCACTTAGAGACGGAACCCACGCTGTAATTGAGGCGTAGTCTCTCACGGATTCTGCCACAGCCGAAGGCCCAAACAGTGCCTTATCAAGCCACCAGCTGCCATTCCAGGGGACTCTGATGATTAGTTCCTAAGTTTGGCCATCTGCAGGATGTAAGAAGAATAGAAGGAAGCGGGGGTCTTGGCGGCCAGATTTATAATTAGCAATGTGATGATTTCAGGGTGCTCTGAATGGAACTTGAATATTCGTGCTATACTGCTATATGGTGATCTGGTGCTTGATAATTACAGCCATTCATATAGAGCTAAACACCTATTCCTCTTGGTGTCCTGTACAGCTTACTCGTCAAGCTCAGTGGCGTTACCACGACAGGTCAGCAGGAAGGCCCATAAGTCATGGCATGAAAGGAAACTTAGAGTATTTATAACACCCTATCTTGGGTCCCTTTTATTTATGCACTTATTATTCTGTGCCACCCAGCAAAATTCATTTCCCTAAAATATTTTGGGAGCTGGGAAAAAAGAAGAAGAAGAAACTTCAGCACAGCTGGCAGGAGCCCCCAGAAAAGTTTGAACTCTTCTGGCCTCCCAGTGTGAGGAGGTCAGTGGGATGTCCTTGTCAGGGCTCTTCACATACACAGCCCCGAGGAAGATGCAGAAACAAGACTACTAGAGTCAGTGAAAAAGGATGCCTGCCAGTCATCCCTCCTTTGCCTGCGTCACCCCTGGCTCGAATGACTTATTGGGACTTTTTCTCACTTGTCCCTATGGTGGAGTTTACAGATAGTCATTGGGAGTGGATTCCACTAGGGCCAGGCAGGGGGACAACGGGTGTGAGAACAGCTTTCTAGTGACACATTGATGTAAGTATCTAAAGGAAGGCCATGAGGATGACAGGTGCACACAAGCTGATGCACAAACACAGGCACAGCTTGTCCCTTTATCTGGGAGATGCAAGGAAATGTTAAGGTTGGTTACAGAGCTCTGAGAATCTCCTGATACTGAGGGTGAGGTGAGACAAAAAGGGGAAGGGGGTCACCAGTAATCACATCATCAAAGAACCACCACCCTCCTCGGGGAGTGGGGAACCCACTGCAGATGTAACCCAAGGGTCAAGCTCACACCTGCCCTGGACGACTGCCCCAGCCCTTGCCTGTGCTGCCCTTCTCTGTTCCTCCTTCTACAGCTCTCCACTGGGACCCCTCACTCACCATGTAATGACATGTATATTTCACACTGATGACTTTCTCCATGTAATTTGTTCCCTGGTGGCATATTCTGCAAAGGATTCAATAAAAACTGAACTGAAGATCAGAAAGTCCTGGGCAGATAGGCAGCTGAACGCCAAATGCTCCTGATTGGGGGAAAGCAGCCACCCCAAAAGTGCTGGCCTTTGAATGCCAGTCCAGCCCAGGAACGGCTGCCAGGGCAACCTTGAGCACGGCACAGCAACTGCCCTCGGAAAACCAACTCATTGCTGACTCTGGTGGGAGTGCATCCTTGGAGGAGGGAAAAGTAATCAGCTTTCAGGAAAAGATGTCATTTTCTCAGAGAAGTTGAAAGCGGGGGAGGTGGAGGATGGAATTCGTAAAGGCAGCACAGCCAGATATGGCCAGCGTTTTGAACAAACATCTTATGGATTGTTTAAATAAGAGACAGTCACAGATAAAGATATATTTCATCCAGCTGTTTGCTCAGGACTTAGCTCTAATTCTATCTCAAACGCTGTTCATTGTTTAAAGTCTTTATATTCAGAAGTTGTTCCCAATCATATCTGCAGGGGAAGGAGCAGAATGCTAATAGCATTTGTGAGCTGTGTTGGCCAGGCTGGGTCACAGGAAATAGAATGAGATAAACGCTTGAGTGGGAGGGCCCCTTTCAGTGACTAGATTCTGTGCACAGGTCAGACCTCAGATGACACCACAGTTTTGGGCTGTCCCAAGGTCCCTCTGAGTAGAGGGGCCAGAGCAGCTGGGACCACCCAAGGCCTTTTCCGCAGCCAGGTCCTGGCATTGAGGCCAGGTGGAGGAAGAGGAAGAGGAGTGGTTTCCTGTCTGTGTGTATCTTTTCCAAAGCAGGACCCACTGGCCTGGGCAGGAAAAAGATGGCCTCTCTGATAGGAATGCTGTTTAATTGTTTGGAACAATAGATTAGGGTCTTGGTAAAGGCGTTATTTGAACTTAGCTGTTTTGTTGTGTTATGAAAAAGGTTATTATGTGATCTCAATCTGATTATTGTGTAGCTGAGCTAAATGATGGATGATGCAATTGCTTTTCTGAAATACAAAAATCACAATAAGCTTGGATTTAATCTTTGTAGATATTCACTGGGATTTCTAAAACAGTTAAGGGCAAAGTGCAAAATAATATATTAAGGAAAGAGGGATAAAATATATTAGTGGTCGCACCCCATCCCTGTACTTAGGAAGTGCTCAAATAGCCTGCAAGTGTTTGAAAGAGAAACACTTTGCCTATTGAGGAAGGCCAAAGGTTGACCAGGCATGAGAATATGAGAGTAAGAACATGGAGCTAGAAGGAGCCCACTCTTTCATTTTTTCCAGATGAGGAAACAGTGGTGAAGCATTTTGCTTGGAGGCAAAATAGCTTATTCTGCCCTAATGAGGTCCCAGGCCCAGTTCTTGTGACTCCTAGGACAGTGCTTATGGAAAACTAGGATGAACAACAGGGGCTTCTGGAGACTGACCGTGTTCTCAGGGAGGTGCCTGGTGGGTGAGGACAAGCTTGGAGAGAAAGAGGGAGGGAGAGGATTGACGGTCAAAATAAAAAGGTCAGATTGGCCTGACTGGTGTGGCTCAGTGGATTGAGCATCATCCCATGGACTGAGAGGTCCTGGTTTGATTCCCAGTCAGGGAACATGCCCGGGTTGCAGGCTTGATCCCCAGTAGAGGGTGTGCAGGAGGCAGCCGATCAATGTTTCTCTCTCACGTTGATGTTTCTATCTCTCTCTCTGCCTTCCTCTCTCTCTAAAAAGTCAATTAAAAAATACATTTTTTTAAAAAAGTGCAGATTGGAGAATAAGACAAGAATATACAGAGTAAAGAACAAAGCCAGGTGAGTTCAGAGAGGGTGCAAGGCTGGGAGAAGGTTCTAGCAGCATGATGATTCATAGTTGGTTACCCAAGGTGACAGTGTCAAGAGTTAGATTCTACTGCATTACAATATGGCCATGGTGAAGCCACTATACCTTACCATGAAATAGCATCATTTAGCTTGTTTTTAAAGTCTTTTGGAGAAATGGAGCAAACCTAGTTGTTAAAGTGAAAAACAAATTAACTACTTTTTTTTTAAAGTGTAAATTGCATACCTGTGTGAAGGGCATCTATGGAGCCTAAAAACAGGAACATATCTCTGAGGTAGAAAATTATTAGGAAAGGCTGGAGATTCTTCTTTCCCCAGGGAAAAAAACAAACAAACAAAAAAACCAAAGAAACAAAACGTTTGTTTAAAAGAAACCAGCTGAATATGTGTTTATGCACCACAAATATTCATGATGGATAAATGCTAGTTAATATAGGTGTTTGACATCAGTCTCCAACAATGACAAAACTAAAGTGGGAGGGCTCAACTTACATGTCAACAGGGTCCAGGCACAAATGTAATAAGTATAGGCGACTCAAAGGAACTTCATGCATTTTGAAAAGAGTACCAAGGTGGACTCTGGTTAGACCCACCTACCACATAGAGCTCATGCATTGGAAAGTAATTCTTACACTTGAAAAATGGCAGCGGAGTGAATGAAAGCTACACAGACTGTCTCCCTGGACCAAACTAGAATTACAATTGAAATAAAGACAAGTCATTGGGAAAAACCAACTGAAGAGCAGCTGGAGAGAACACTTATAACCAGGGACAGAAAGAGGACACTAAATCGAGCCTTGTAGGAGCTGCAGAGGCACAAGAGGGCTGGCTGGGTGCCCACGGGCAGCAGCTGAGGGCTGTCTTAGTTGTGAGCAGTTCCCTCTGAGAAGTCGGGGGTTAAAACCCCAAGCCATCTCCACAGTGCAGAGTGGCAGCTCCCTAGCACAGAGGGGTGGAGTAGGGAAAGGCTCCCACATATCAACTAGCTGAGGAATTCACAAGAGTAGAGGCTCGGGGAACTCTGGCTCTCCTCTGAAGGGCCAGGGCACTAAATAGCTATCACCACTCACCTTGGGCTCCAGCAGAGGGAGGGCAGACTGAACTGGAATTGTGTGAAGAGAGTTGCGGGTTCGTGGCACTGGGGAGAGAGCTGGGAAGGAGGAAACCGGGAGTTTTATGCCAAATCATTCCTTCACAGGACAGTAGCCTTCTTACTCAAAGAGTCCCTTGCCAGAGCCCTGGGGAGAAGCAATAGCACCTCCCTCAGGAATTTAACATGACTCTGCTGGAGAAATGCAAGTTGATGCTCATTAACAGCTACAGTCTACCAGCAAGCAAGAAGGGGCTAAAAAGGGAGACTCTTGAAATTTGGACCATCAGTGTTGGGGGTCCTGGCTCTGAGGACTGAGCTGTGAAGGCTGAGGCCTGAGTTCCTATGCTGAGCCCCTCCCCCATGGCTTCAGTAGCCATCTCTGTCAAGTAGCCCTCTGTTTTAGCCTGGGGGAGAAGCAACTGCCCCTCCCTCAGGAATTTAATACCACCCTGTGGCTCTGGGGACCGAGCTGTAAAGGCAGAGGCCAGGACCCCCTTGCTGAGCCAACAATCTGCATTGCAGAAACCAATTTCTTATCAAAGCAACTTTAACCCAGGGGAAAGCAATTTCCCCAATCACTGGACATCCTCTTACCCTGTCCACCTGAGGAATTTTTCATTCAGCTGAGGGCTAAAATCTGAGGCTCATCAAGTAACTGAGACTTAATAACCTGCAGGCAAAAGCTATAGGATAACTTAATCTTTGTTTGACCTGAGAATCTACTCAAGAAAGTAAGACTTGACATTGGTGTTTAACATGGACCCTCCCACAGTCATGCAAACCCAGCACAAGGAGCCACAATCAACAGAACATAAACACCCACAGGGAAAATTTGGAAACCTCCAAAATCCACTGATACAGCCAAAATGGTGAAACAAAGAAACAAATCCCAAATGAAAGAACAAAAGAATTCTACAGAAAAAGGGATAAATGAAATGGAATTAAGCAAATTATCAGAAGTAGAGTTTAGAATAATGATTATGAAGAAGCTCAACAACATGAGTAAAGAGCTCAAAAGCATGAGTAAAGGTATAGAAACAATGAAAATCAACCAATTGGAAATGAAAAACCACCAAGCAGGAATGAAAAATGACATAGCAGAAATAAAGAACACATTGGAAGAAATAATCAGCAGAGTAGAGGAAGCCAAGGATCGAATCAGTGAAATAGAAGACAGGGTAGAGAAAACCACCCAATCAGAGAACCAAAAAGAAAACAAACAATGACAAAACAGGAGGACAGCTTACGAGAACTGTGGGACAATATGAAACACAACAACATCCGCATCATAAGAGTGCCAGAAGAAGAAGAAAATGAGCAAGGGTTAGAGAATATATTAGAAGAAATAGTGACAGAAAACTTCCCTAATTTGGTGAAAGAAAAAGGCATACAAGTTCAAGAAGCACAGAAAGCCCCAAGTAAGAAGAACCCAAACAGACCCACACCAAGACACATAATAATTGAAATGCCCAAAATTAAAGACAAAGAGAGAATCATAAAGGCAATAAGAGATAAGCAACAGGTTACCTTCAAAGGAACCCCCATAAGGCTATCAGCTGCCTTCTTAACAGAAACTCTACAGGCCAGAAGGGAATGGCATGAAGTATTCAAGGTAATGAAAAACAACTATCAGAATCCAAGACTACTCTATCCAGCAAGGCTATCATTCAAAATACAAGGTCAAATAAAGAGCTTCCCAGACCAAAAAAAAGGATAAGGGAATATATTAGCATCAAACCAGCACTCCAAGAAGTGTTAAAAGGACTGCTGTAATAAGCAGAAGAAATAGGGAGAGAAATATAACCATAACAAATAAAAAATGGCAAAAAATAAGTACATATCAATAATAACCTTAAATGTAAAAGGATTAAATGCTCCAATCAAAAGACACAGAGTAGCTGAATGGATAAGAAAGCATGACTCATATATATGTTGTTATAAGAGACCCACTTCACAGCAAAAGACTCACATAGGTTGAAAGTGAAGGGATGGAAAAAAATTTTCAAAGCAAATGGAAAGGAAAAAAAGCTGGGGTAGCAATACTCATATCTGATAAAATAGACTTCAAAATGAAGGCCATAACAAGAGACAAAGAAGGTCACTACATAATATTGAAAGGATCTATCCAACAGGAAGATATAACCTTGGTAAACATATATGCACCCAATATAGGAGCACCAAAATGTATTTTAAAACTTCTGGAGGACTTCAAAAGAGAAATCTAAGGCAATACAATCATAGCAGGGGACTTCAACATCCCACTGACATCACTGGATAGATCCTTTAGAGTAAAAAACTAACAAGGAATCAAAGACTCTAAATCATGCACAAGATAAAATGGATTTAATAGATATCTACAGAGAATTACACCCCCAAACTGCAGAATTCACATTCTTCTCAAGTGCACACGGGACATTCTCAAAGACAGACCACATGTTAGGACACAAATTAAGTCTCTATAACTTCAAGAAGATTGAAATCATATCAAGCATCTTCTCAGATCACAATGGCATGAAACTAGAAATCAATTACAGCAAAAAACATGCAAAAGCACTCTAACATATGGAGGCTAACTAGCATGCTATTAAACAATGAATGGGTTACCAATGAGATCAAGGAAGAAATTAAAAAACTTCCTGGAAACCAATGAAAATGAACACACAACAACACAAAATCTGTGGGATGCAATGAAAGCAATCCTGAGAGGGAAGTTCATAGCTCTACAGGCCTACCTCAAGAAACAAGAAAAATATCTCATTGACTATGTAATCCTACAACTTAAAGAACTAGAAAGTAAACAAAAAGAAAAACCCAGAGCAAGTAGAAGGAAAGAAATAGTAAAGGTCAGAGCAGAAGTAAATGACATAGAGACTAAAAAAAAAACAAAAAAAAACACAAAAGATCAATGAAACAAAGAGCTTGTTCTTTAAAAACATAAACAAGATTAATGAACCCTTAGCCAGACTCACCAAGAAAAAAAGAGAGAGGACCCAAATAAACAAAATCAGAAATGAAAGAAGAGAAATAAAAACTGACACCACAAAAATACAAAAAATTGTTACGAAATACTATGAACAATTATACACCAACAAATCGGACAATCTAGGTGAAATGGACAAATTTCTAGAATCACACACTCTCCCAAAACTGAACAGGGAAAAGACAGAAAACTTGAACAGACCAATAACAACTAAGGAAATTGAAGATGTAATCAATAAACTCCCAGCAAACAAAAGCCCAGGCCCGGATGGCTTCACGGGGCAGTTTTACCAAACATTCAAAGAAGAACACCCATTCTCCTCAAACTATTCCAATAAATTCAAGAAGGAAGACTTCCAAACTCTTTTAATGAGGACAGCATAATTCTAATTCCAAAACCAGAAAAAGACACTACAAAGAAAGAAAATTACAGGCCAATATCCCTAATGAATATAGATGCCAAAATCCTTAACAAAATATTGGCAAATCGGATCCAGCAGTACATCAAAAAAAGTATTCACCATGACCAAGTGGAATTCATCCCAGGGATGCAAGCCTGGTACAATATTCTCAAATCAATAAATGTGATACACCACATAAACAAAATGAAAGACAAAGACCATATGATCTTATCAATAGACACTGAAAAAGCCTTTGACAAAATCCAGCACCCGTTTCTGATAAAAATGCTCAGCAATGTGAGAATAGAGGGATCATATCTCAACATAATAAAGGCCATGTATGAAAAACCTACAGCCAACATCATACTCAATGGATAAAAATTAAAAGCATTTCCCTTAAGAATAAGAATAAGGCAGGGATGCCCACTATCACCACTCTTATTTAAGATTGTACTAGAAGCCCTGGCCGGTTTGGCTCAGCGGTTAGAGCATCGGCCGGCGAACCAGAGAGTCCTGGGTTCGGTACCTGCTAAGGGCGTGTGCCTCGGTTGTGGTTCATCCTCAGCCCCGGTTGGGGTTGTGCAGGTGGCAGCCAGTTGATGTGTCTCTCTTACATCGATGTCTCTCTGTCTCTCTGTCTCTCTGTCTCTCTCTCTCTCTCTCTCTCTCTCTCTCTCTCTCCCTCCCGCTCTGTCTGAGGATAAATGCAAAAATGTTCTCGGGTGAGGATAAAAAAAAAAAAAAAGATAGTACTGGAAGTCTTAGTCACAGCAATTAGACACGAAGAAAAAATAAAGGGATTCAAATAGGAGAGGAGGAAGTGAAACTGTCATTATTTGCCAATGACATGATATTGTTCATAGAAAACCCTAAAGACTCCATCAAAAACCTACTAGATTTAATAAATGAATTTGGCAATGTAGCAGAATATAAAATTAACATCCAGAAATCGATGGCATTCTTATACACAAATAATGAACACTCAGAAAGGAAACTAAAAAAAATCCCATTTACCATTGAAACAAGCAAACAAAAAATACCTAGGAATAAACTTAACCAAGGAAGTAAAAGACCTGTTCTCAGAAAACTACAGGACATTGGAAAAAAGAAATAGAAGTTATAAAAAAGTGGAAACATACACCATGTTCATGGATGGGAAAAATCAACATCATTAAAATGTCCATACTACCCTAAGCAATCTATAGTCAGTGCAATCCCTGTTAAAGTACCAACGGTAAAAAACTTGAACAAACCAATAATAACTAAGGAAATTGAAGATGTAATCAATAAACTCCCAGCAAACAAAAGCCTGTGCCTGATCTAGAAAACACACTCCAAAAGTTTATATGGAACCATAAAATACCCCAAATAGCCACAGCAATTCTGAAAAAGAAGAACAAAGTAGGAGGGATCATAATACCAGATATCAAGTTATACTGCAAAGCCATTATAATCAAAACACCCTGGTAGGAGCACAAGAACAGACATATAGATCAATGGAACAGAACAGAGAACCCAGATATCGACCCAAGACAGTATGCACAATTAATATTCAACAAAGGAGGCAAGAGTATACAATGAAGTAAAGACAGTCTCTTCAATAAATGGTGCTGGAAAAATTGTACAGCTATATGCAAAAAATGAAACTAGACCAGCAATTTACACCATACACAAGAATAAACGCAAAATGGATAAAAGGCTTAAATGTAACCCACGAAACCATAAAAATCCTAGAAGAAAATGTAGGCAGAAAAATTTCAGATATCATATGTAGTAGAATTTTCACTGATACATCACCTAGGGCAAGAGAAACAAGGAAAAAATAAATAAATGGGACTATATCAAACTTAAAAGCTTCTGCAAGGCAAAAGAAACCAGCATCAAAATGGAAAGGGAACCCACTCTCTCGGAGGACATATTTGCCAAAGATACATTGGATAAGGAGTTAATATCCAAAATATATAGAGTACTTATACAACTCAACAAAAGGAAGACAAACAATCTAATCAAAAAAATGGGCAGAAGACCTGAATAGACGCTTCTCCAAACAGAATGTGCAAAAGGCCAGGAGACATATGAAAAAATGCTCATCATCTCTAATCATCAGAGAGATACAAATTAAAATGACTATGAGGTATCATTTCACACCTGCCAGAAGGGTGGCCATCAACAAATCCTCAAACAACAAATGCTGGTGAGGATGTGGAGAAGAAGGGACTCTAGCACACTGCTGGTGGGAATGCAGACGATGGAAAACAATATGGTGTTTCAAAAAATTAAAAATGAAACTGCCATTTCACCCAGTAATCCCACTTCTTGGACTATTTCCTAAGAAGCCTGAAATACCAATCAGGAAGAATATATGCACCCCTATGTTCATAGCAGCACTATTTACAAATAGCTAAGATCTGGAAACAGCCCAGGTGCCCATCAGTAGATGAGTGGATAAAAGAAAACTGTGGTACATTTACACAATGGAATACTATGCAGCTGTAAGAAAGAGAGATCGCTTACCCTTTGAAAGACATGGAGGGACCTGAAGAGTATTATGCTAAGAGAAATAAGCCAGTCAGAGAAAGACAAGTATCACAAGATCTCACTTATTTGCAGAACATAATGAACAAAATAAGCTGTCAATCAAAAGAGATCCAGAATCATGGAAGTAAGAAACAGACTGACAAACCTCAGAGGGATGGGAGGTGGGAGGGGAGGGAAGAGATAAACCAAAGAACTTATAAGCATATATGCACAATCATTCAACAGGGACACTAGGCTGAGGGAGGTAGGAGGGGATGAGAGCGGAAAGGAGGGGGTCAATGGGGAAAAAAGAGAGACATCTATAATACTTTCAACAATAATATAAAAAAAAAGTAATAGGTAGAAAACAAGATTATTTCATAAAGCATCTATTTGAGTTATCAATTGCTGTATAACAACCATGCCCACACTTAAAGGATTAAAACAACAATTATTATTGCTTGTGTTTCTATGGGTTGACTTGACTTGAGGGAGGAGTGTGTGCCATAAAGGCATGTTACTAGCATGTTACCTCCACATTTTATTGGTCAAGCAAATCACTATTAGCCCAGATTCAAGTATATTTGTTTCTTTCTACATTCTTGTGTCTGTCCTTCTGGCCTCTATCTACAATTCTCTCTCTCTCTTTTTCTCCAAACTTGCCTTCATCCACCAGGCACCACACTTTAGAAACAGAGCCAATGTCCAGGACTCCTTATTACTCAACCAACTTTTATTTTTCCATGAGCACTGTACTGGGAGTCAGAAGAACTGGACCCAGGACCTAGCTGTGCTACAGATAACCTCAGAACAAGACATTTCATCTGCATTTCCTCATCTGTAACTCTACCTGTCGTTGGGGGGGGGGGGTCAGTCACATTACAGAAAAGCATATGAGCTAGGAGACCATGCCACAGCCATCTTTGGAAAAACATTCTTTTCAAATGGATTCACATTGCTCTCTGCATGTTAATTGCATAGACATATTCTTTACAAATAATAACTATACTCTCTCCTATTTTTCTTGACATATATAACCCTCCCAGGTCTATTTTTCATTTTCCTTCTTTTGATAGAGACATAGTACAATAAATATTCCAATTTCCTTTTAACACACCTATGCAAAAAATGACAGTGCAAATGTGACAACAAATGGCAGCTCTTACCCTCACAGGGAACTCTAGGGAGAAGGAGGGACTGTGGTGAACTGGAGCACACGTGCCTACCTAACACTGGCAGGCATTCAGCTGGAGCTGATTATTATCACGTGAGAAACACTGTTGATTATATTGCCTGTAATTTACTTTAAAATACTCTGGCACATTCAGTGTGATACATAAGTGTATACAATTTAATTTTAATCTATGCCCTAGGTGCAGTTAACAGTTGAAGTACCCTCCAAATTAGAAATCCACACTCTAGGGGTGGTTAGTTACCATTTCAAAGACCCTAATCAAAGGTCTACATTTCAGACACAAACACTTCAAATATTGCTATCTAAATCTGCACTAAACGGTTCATTTATAATCCTAAGAAGGGTGACTGTACCTCCTAGTGTCACTGGTTTACACCTGCTGTTCAAGCACAATCACACACAGTGTGAGCCCACCTTGCCCTCTGTATTTCCAGGATCCCATCAGCTTCATTGAAATCAGGGAGCCCATTTGAATGGCCAATTCCCTACGGTCATACCTGGTTTACAAAAGAGACCAGCTCCAGAGTTTTTCAGGGATTCAGGTTACCGTAGTGAAAGGTAAGTTGTGTGTGTGTGTGGGGGGGGGGGTGGATGTATAGGTCACACATGATAAACCCACTTTCAAATTTCTTTATTTCTAAATCTTTGGATTTCCTCCTCTACATTATGCTAGGGATACTCTGGAATCTCAGCTTTATTGTATGTAGGCTGCTGTTGAGTCACAGCTTCAGTTAACAAACAACTTTATTCTTAGAGCCACCTCTAATGGCAGGAGCTGACACCTGAAATCCCAAAACTAGGAAATTCATTGATATCAAGGAATTTGGTTCTATCCACTATTATGTTCTTCCCTCCCTAGTCTAGCACCCTTGGAATCCACCCCTACAAATATTCCTCAGGTTTCTATGGATATATATTTGAGAAGTCTTGCAATCCTTTTGGCGTGTAGCCTATTTCTCCCTGGGCCACAGTGTGTGCCTGTACCCCTGAAGCATACTGAGATTTGAGCCAAGTTATGGCTTAGTGACAACATGGGGTGGTTCTGGATGGTGTTGAGAATGGGCAGACCACTTCAAGGCATCTGCCTCACTGGGGTGAAGTTATCACAGGGTTTTCAAGCAAACACTTCTAGTCTCCCCAGAACCAGGAGGGCAAGCCAATTCTACTGGTAGGTGACACTTGCATGTCAGTTTCAGGTGACAATCCATCCAACCAAATGTTCCTATTCTAAGTTTCAGGAGACTATTTCCCCCCATTCAACATCCTGACTTTTACAGGAGAAACTTGGTTAGATTGTGAATCCAACTGTCATAATTAACAAATACAATTAAATTTTGTGTTCAGTTTTCAGCAATGTGAGCCCTATGGCAACAAGAAATAAGACATTCTTTTAGGGCTGTTGTGAAAGCTCTTGTTTTTCAGACTGTGACTTAAACTGAGAGTAAAAGGACCTGAGCTTGTCATTTTCTTTCTGTACATGCTCAAGTGCACTCAGAAGGACCCATCCCACACCACAGACCTTTACTAAGTATTATACTGGCCAAGTGTACCGGTCACTGGGCTCCCAAGGTGCTTCATCACAATCCACCATGGGTAATAACTTGATTAATTGTAATGTTACTTGTGCCATGGCTTGCTAGTACCCCATCTCCTATTGTTAATTGTGCTCAAACCAAAGGCAGCACCAAACCAATCCCCAAATGCATCTTTTGCAAGTCTATTTCCTGGGACCACTCTTTGTACCAATTGTGTATCAGTAAGGGTCCAATTAAAAGACAGGAAATACCCAGTAATTTGTATAGGGACAGTTTAATATAAAGAATTTGTCACAGGAGATTGGGATATGGGAATTGACTGGTGAGAGTTAGAGAATTCTAAAGAATTATAGAATTGCAGATATAAAGCACAGCCTTGTCCCCAAGGCTAAGATATAGCACCCATGGAAGCAACATAGTCCCGCACCTGCAAGCCTTGAGTTCCAGACCTCCTTGGAGAGAACATGGTTGTGGTTCACTGGGGAAATCAATCACTGTAGTGCCACGCAGGTGGAACTTACTGTAATTCTGCCTTCTAGAGCACTGGGGGAAGATTTCCACTAGGAGGAGTTGTGTTTCAGAACTGCTACAAACTCATTAGGGAATTCCAGGGAAGCCATGCGCAGAGAGGTGTCTCCCTGGTGGTACTGGGATGCAAAGCTGTTCAAGATGGTTCTAGGGGAAGCTGCTGGCTACTTGGCATTTCTGGCCACCATATGCTGCCAGACCCAGGTGCTAGAGAAATCACATGTGTAAAAGCCTGGAGAGGAGCATACCAGAATTAGGAGGGAAACCCTACCTCCTCCAATGTCCTTCCAGTGTCCCACTACATTCCACCTGGCTAAGGAGAAATACTCACAGGGTTCATCTGTATTATGTTGGAGCAGGCAGTGGAGAATGAATTTGGAGATGAGATGCAATAAATGAGAAATGGAACAACCACCTTTATACTTACAAATGTCCTAGTTTACACAGTAGATTATATAGTTATCCTGATCATACGGGTTCTTAGAAACACTTTCTTATAGATGTAATGAATATATTTTATTCATACACTTCCATTCTTGTATGAATGAGGCTTGAGAATCTTGAAAGCCCAATATCTTGGGAGTGGCACCTTTGGTCTGGACCTCTACTTGTCCTTTGTCTCAATTTATTGAATGATAATATTGCCTAATCTTACCAGAAAAGGAATCCAACCTTTTATTAGAACATGGTCTCATTTTTATCTCAGAGTGAATCTTTCAGAAACATTGTTTTTCAGAGTACCCGCAAAGACAGGAGTGGGGACTTTGCAGAATGTACAAAGCAGATATGACATTTTATGCATATTTCTAATAAAAGTTGACCATTTAAAGCTTAATTCTGCTTGCCATAGGGCCCAGTGTCATCAGATATTCCAGTTTTGAAAGAAACACCACAAATCTGGACATTTTCATATAAAATCTTCCAATTTTTAAATGTTGGTAAGTGAACTTGGCCCATGTTGTTGGACAAATAAAATCCACATCTGTGTAACTTTGGGAAGTTGCTTAACCTCTCTATGCTCCTATTTTCTTAGCCATCAAATGAGGATAATAATACCACTTCATAGGGCTGTTATGGGCTATACCAGTGTATGTTCAGTGTTTAACAGGGACTAGACATGTATTAAAACTATGTGTGTTGACAATAAAGAAATAAGTAAATTTCTGCCAGCCATATGTCCAGGGGCTGCCCACTTTTGACCTCCTCTCACCCAGGCTTCATGTTACCCACTTGCATCATTCTATTAGGCTCACATGAATAATCTATGGAGGAGGCAGAAGTAAGATTTTCTACTGAAAATACACTGAAGGAAGAAATTCTATCAATGAGTGAGAAAAGTATACGCACTAGAAGAAATTTTCAGAACTCACACTTTTCAAGATGACTGCCTTCTCTCTTCCCTCTGTCATTCTGCTCTCCCAGGATAAAGGCAAACATATGCATTGTTGCTGCCAAATACTTGGATTTGATTCAGTCCTCTTCTGGGCACAGAGTAGGTGCCCAACAAACGTGTTGACTTATCTGGACACATGGAAGCGTAAAGACTTCATCTGGAAGCCATCTTTCCCTGGTAGAAATGTTGGCTCAACACTTTGGCATTTAATGCACCAGAAATCAGCCTCCTGTTAATTCCTATTTGAGTCAGACCCACTAGTAAAAATCTTGAAGCTGTATTCAAGGCTTTTAATCTTTCCTTCAGAGCAGTTGGCATTGCTACCTTAGGAGTAGATAGGTCTGAACCTTGAGCACAGACTGAAGATTATGGCTTCTTTAAGACACCACATTGCTTCTCCCTTTCTTCACGTCTTGTCTCTGAGAGTTAAGGACAGGTAGAAAGAGAAGGGAAGAGAGAAGTGGCTCATTAGCTACTAGATGGTTTGAAATTGGTAAAGAAGGAATTGTTATAGGAGGCAGGACATCGCTGAGTAAGGCTTTCAGCTCGCGAGAAGATGGGCAGGCAGCGGGACTCCTCATCAACCCCCAGGTGGAAGCCGTCCTGGAGCAGCTCCACCTTGGCCTTCTCAAAGCCTCTATATTCAGATGGGTATATTGTGATGTGGACAAAGGCAGCCAGAAGATGTACTAAAGTATGCCTTCTTGTTCTTTCCACAGGGTCACTCCACTCATGCTCTCTGTACCCTGATCCTGAGTGTTTCAGGCAGTTGTCTCTGGGCACTGTCTCAGGCCCCAACTTATGCTTAACATTTTAAGCTAATGCCTTCCTCTGCCAACATGTTTGGTAGTAAATGAGGTAACGTTCTCTAAAGTTCTAATCTTCACACTCTATAATCTATATGTATAATGTTTGCACAGCACTCCAGAGAGAAAATAAAAGGGTTATGGCTAGAAACAATGAGGGATCTCCTACAAGTGAAGACTTTCCTTCCCACCATGCTGACCACCCCCATCCTAAAAGGACCCAAAAAGTCTTTGTTCACAAGACACAACTGCCTCTCAAGTTCCAGATCCTCAGAGGAAAGTGAAAATTTCCCTGAAAGGAAGGAATTCCTAAAACTCACTTGTGGTTGGGGAGAAAGGGGACTGGGCCAGTACCCCAAGGCATACATGCAGAGAGCTCTTGGCTCAAGTTTGAGCCTGAATGGGACTTCTCAGCTTCCCCTCAGGCCTGCATCCAAAGTTTGGAATCTTTTACTCCCTCTCTTTGGCTCCCTGGTAGAGAAACATTATTGGTGAATAACAGGTCCAGGCATGTGATGGGAAAAAAGTGAGACCGCTGAGACCCAGGGGCAGCCCTGACTCAGAGACTATTTTTGCTGTAGAGACGGTACAGGGAAATGGCTATTTAAAACATTAATAAACATGTCCAAATTATTTTAAAAATAAAAGTTAGTCACTCCTATGTATTATTAATAATATGAATCCACCAGGACTACTTGGTTCTTACTGGAAAAACTCCAAGGAGAAAACATTCACATGATCACATTTTAACTCAGTTTCAACCCTACAATGCATAGCTTACTGATTCAAAGGCCGAATTTTAAAGTCTATCTGGCTGGGTTTGTATCCTGACTCTACCAATTTCTAATTATTAAATGAACTGCACTCCTCTATACATTGGTTACATTATCTTTGGAATGAGAACATTAATAGTGCCTCCTACATAGGATTCTGGTAATAATTAAGTAAAATAAGAAATATAAGCTCAGAATAGTGCCTAGTATACAGCAAGTGTTCAATTAGTGTTGCCTATTGCTGCTACTACTCCAACTGCATCAGCAACCTATTTTCTAGTTGCATAAAGTACAAAATCATAGGTCTACATAGATGTATTGACATGGACAGCCAAATGTAAAGTTTAAACTGAAATGGAAAAGAATCAAGGAAAGGAAACCATCATCTAGTTGAAAATCATTGAACTTGGTGTAAAAAAACTTTTTTTTTTTCAGTAGAACAAATATGTAAATACTGAACAGGTGCTTGAAACTGTACTTTATGCTAAGAATAAAAAATGAACAAAATGCAGAGCTCATCGCCTTGCCTGGAGGACTCAGGGCTGAACAGGCCACACAGCACAGCACAATACAGCGATGCTGGGATGCGGTGGAAAGTATGAGGTGCTAGCTTGCGAACAAAGGCTTCTCAAGTCCTTTCAGGATGGAGGTGAGCTGTGGTGAGAAGGGTTTTAGAAAAGTCTTTACCTGTAGGCGGTCTTGCCCTCTATCCATTTCTGATTGGCTTTATCTCTGGTTCAGGAGTGCTGTGTGGGCATTGTATAAGCAGTATATTGGAAGGGTATTTGGCCCAATCTTTGAACAGAAAGAGCTTCTCAAAAGAAGTAACATCCAAGCAAAGAATTGAAGGCTAAATTAGAATTAGGTGTGAAGAGGGGAAGCTTGCTCTGGGTAGGAGGAAAAACATGCAGGGGCCCAGCAAGAGACAGGTGTGGTTTGAGGAAATGCAAGTGACTCAATATGGCTAGGACATTGGAGCTGCCAGGGGATAGTGAGAGGAATCAGACCACAAAGGGTCTTCTGAGTTATGTTATACAGCCTGAACCTTATCTTGAGGTGATAGGGAGCCAATGACGGTGGTATGATGTTTAAATGCCAGTCTTTATTGCACTGGCAGAATGGGGTGGACGGGCCAGACTGGAGGCTCATTACAGCAATCCAGATTAGCAGAGAATGGTAGCCTGAGACAGGGTGATGGCAATTGGAATAGAGAACAGCAGCAGTATTTGAAAAAAATATTTGTAAGTCAGAATCAAAATGACTTGGCAATTTAATGGATCTGAACTGGGGCAAAGGAAAATGAAGGAGGTAAGGTGAACATCAATGTATCTAGTTTGGGCAGATGAGCAGATGGTTTTCTTAAATAAGAAAAAAGAAAGAATGATTTGGAGAGAAACAATATAGGATGGGTTTTGAAGATGTTGTGTTAAAGGTGCTTATGGATATCCAAGTAGAGATGAGCCATAAGACATTAGATATATGGTTCAGAACTGCAGCAAAGAGTTCTAGCTGAGAAATTACACACACACACACACACACACACGTCTTGACTCTGTTCACATGATTCAATGAATAGTGTTATCAATGGCATTGAGAGCAATTAATGGGATTTTGATTCTCAGTAAGTACCCCTTCCTTCCAAAGCACCTCTTCAAAGTGACCAACAGTCCAAACGACTGGATCAGCCTCTCTCAGGAATCCAGGTTTTGATCCCCACACCTCACCCACACACTCTGGCGAGAGCCCCACAGTGAGTAATCTCTCACCCCACAGCTCACCCTTCCAAGCAGAGACCTCCGGCTCTGGGATAGGATGGAAACACAGCTAGCGCTCAGCAGCTGACTGCTCTGACAGTGGGTGCAGCCATGTGGTGTGCCCCTGTCGGTTCTGTGCGTGTTGCTCCTTCATCAGTCTTGGGGGATGAACATGCAGACACAGCCTGGCTGCTGCAGCAGGGCTCCCATACTTTCCCCATAACTGTGGACGCGGATGATCACTTTTCTCAGTCAACATTCAAGTGTGTTAAATGTTTGAAGGAATGCTCTCTTTGATGCTTAAAACTCGCTCCCACCAAACACACACCACGGCATCCAGGAATAAATAAACCTCTTGCCATCCACCAGATGTGTTTATTGCAGGGGGGAGGGGAAGCCAAAGAGAATCTCCCCAAGTGGCCAGAATCTTAACGAGGATGGTAATTCCCTTAACATTCAGATATAGCATTAACTGCATCCATAAACTAAATCTAAAAGCAGCAAAAATAGTGATAAAAAGAAAATATTTATGGAGGCCATGTAAGAGAGATAATAGTAAAGAGACTCCCATCTCCTCGTCAGTCCCTGAGCTCTGTGGCCCTGAACAACTGGCAACCTCCACCCTCGGAAACGCCAAGCTATGCTGTCACCCATGCCCAGCAGCACCTCCCACTGCCTCTCGCCTCGGGTTCCTTAGAGAAAGGTGAAATGATCAGTGTGCATACGTTGTGTTGGGACAGAAGATGAAAGGGGTCTTTGCTCTCATTTAAAACAGAAAGTTTCCCAGTGTTTATGGGAAATCACCATCTTTGTGGGTATTTTAAAGTTTTCATTTTAATTAACGAGCAAACATGTCAGAGCTACTAACAGGACGTCCCCATGCTGCATGGGCAGCCACCCTCCGAATGACACAGAAGGACAGGCTCGGTGGTGTGGGCGTTGTGGGATGACAGCGACCATTTCTTCAGAGGAAAAATACAGCACAGGCAGAGTGAGGAAGAAATAATAACAGTGATTTATGTTCAAATCGCGCCTTGTGTTCTTGTTTTGAAAGCCCCACCCACATACATTAAATCCCCAACATTCATCTGATGTCAGCCTCCTCGCCCCATTTTACAGATGGAGAGAGAGGTCCAGTGCATGACGAGAGCAGCCCACCAGGCAGCAGAGCTATGAACAGGACCTTTATCTCCACCCAGGCTGCTTCCCCTCTGCCTTGGAGTCGGAGCTGAACCTCAGACTGGAACAGAAGCAATGTCACCTCAGCCTCTCCTTCCGTAGGAGTCGGGGGTGATCCCCAGCCGCTGTGAGCCGAGGGGCCTTTGGAACAAGACCTCTGAGAAGCAGATCTCCCATCTGTTCTTGGTGGACATTTAATAAATCTGGGCAATTTCCACAGAGCAAATTTATCCCACTCCCTGGGTGGATGCTCCTCTCATATTCGCTGGGGCTGTGCATTATTTGTGTTCCTGGCTGTTACTCTCCCACGTGAAGAGACTGGATGAGAAGCAGATCAAGGGGTTTGTGTGTCCACCAGGGCTGGCAGAAATATGCGACAGGATCCCCACCTTTAATCCCGTGCCCGTGCCAGCGCAGTTGGTAATATGCTTCTGCGGGAACTTTGGTTTCAGAGGAGATGATTCGTTTAAAAAGGACACTGTGTTTTCCTATCCAGCAGATGAAACAGACTTCCCTCGATGGTGAGATGCCAGCAAATTTGAAAACAAGAAAGCATTTTACTTTGCTGCAATTCACTTTTGGGTAAATAATATTCGAAGACTTTGGGGGATAAAACTTGTTTTTGTCATCTTGCAGCCTACAGAGGGGGAAAAAAAAAGAAAGCGGTAGCAAAATATAGAAAATAATGCAATTGTAAGAAATGCTGGCCTTGGCCACCTCCTATTTCCGAAGAAAACTTCAAGCAGCCACTTAATAAACCCAGAGTCTAAAACACCATGCTTTTGACACTGTCAATTTGTGTGGAATGTGATGAGAAACAAATATCAGTGTAACAGCTAAGCAGTACTTTTCAGAAGACTTGAAATGCTGTAGGAAAGATCCAGAAGGTCCAGTGAGGGTCTTGGACTGCCATCCACGGTGGCATTGGGGCTGTTCTCTTTTCTATGCTTTTCCTCTTCCTCTTTTGGTTTCCAAGCAGAGAGGTCAAATGTAGAGCAGGAAAACAGACAGAAAACATATATGGATTTTTTTTGTTGTTGTTCTATCTCCTGCTTGTCATTGTCCTTCCCCTCCTTTTGTCAATTTCCCTTTTAATCTCTGTAAACTTTGCCATCACCTTTCAATCATTTCTATATTCAAACGCTTGCCTTTTTCCTGGATTTACTAACACAATACATCTGAGTTCTTCTCTAGACTGACACTGCTCTGGCTAAAAAAATAATTGAGCCCTGACCAGTTTGGATCAGTGGTTACAGCGTAGGACCGAAGAGTCTTGGGTTTGATTCCCAGTCAAGGGCATGTACCTGGGTTGCAGACTCAATTCCCAGCCCCAGTGGGGGTTGTATGAGAGACAACCAATCAGTGTGTCTCTCTCACATCAATGTTTTTCTCTCTCTCTCTCTCCCTCCCTCCCTCCCTCCTTCACTCTCCCTCCCTTCCACTCTATCTAAAAATCAATGGGAAAATATCCTTGGGTGAGGATTAACGAAAAAAAATATTTGAATGTGTGCTGGAATGTTACAATGTTGCTCCCTAAACCCAGCAGAAGATAGGGAAACATATAGGGAGAAATGCATCCCCAGATCACTGGCACCGCCAGGAAGGAAACTTCAAGCACTGATTTCATCCATGATAAAATCACAAATTAATGACACTGTGAGTGGCCTTGCCTCTCAAGTTTTTGTAGCCGGAAAACCAGAGGCACTGAAAGCAACTCTGCTGGGCACCTTCCTGACCAGCACACACTGGTCTCTGAAGACAAGGCAGCCAGGATGAAATGAGTTAACAAATAAATAAGAGGGCCAGGTACTGGTGAGAGTAATTGAGAATGAAAACATCTACAAAATAAATCTACACCACTTTGAGATTCTTGGTCTCTGCTTAAAGGACACATGATGCTTTCTGCAGAAAGACCTTTCATGCCTGAGATGCATGTGTGAATGAGTAGAGCCTGATGAAAACAGCAGCAGGACCCCAAAAAGCCTCTAGGAGAGGAGTTCTCAGTGCCCTGTCTTAGTTTGGGCACAACAGAAACAATCTTAGTGCAATTAGTTACTAAGGATGGCATCTCAGAAGCACCTATAGGACAGTAAGCAAGAAAGAACAGGAATTTTAGCCAACAAAGGGAAAGGTAGTTCCCATGACAGGTGCCTGGAGCTCCATCCTGCTGTGGATCCCATGGCACCTTGGCTTCTATCATGGGTGGACAACATTCCCTCTGGAAGCCAGTGAATGCCTTCTGGAAAAGGAATGGAGATGCTGGCAGCTGGAAATCTGGTGCATCAGATTGGGGAGGGCACTGGATATGGGTAGGGTGCTGAGAGCCCTGCCACAGCTTGTGATGGCCTTCATGGCTTCTAATTTCTATATTATAAAAACAAATTCAATGAAATTTAGAGTCACATGGCTCTGTGGTTATCAGTGTTTACAAATGGTGGCCCAGAGTTTTGTAGATGGGGAGTACTAAAGATTCAAAAGATTTGGTAGTTGAGTGATCCATGGAGAGAATATCCTTGCCTAAGAGGAGCTTTGAGTAAATATTTGTGAATTATATCCAGAATATATAAAGAACTCTCACAATCCAGCAACAAAAATAAACAACCTGATTCAAAAACAGGCAAAGAACTTGAATAGACGTATCTCCAAAGGAGATATACATATAACCAATAAGTACATGAAAAGATGTTCAACATCACTAATCATTAAGGAAATACAAATCAAAACTACCATGAGATGTCACCTTACACATATTAGAGTGGCTACTATAAAAACAAACAAAAAATAACAAATGCTGGCGAGGATATGGAGAAATTGAAACCCTTGTGCACTGCTGGTGGAAATGTGAAATGGTATAACCACTACAGAAAACAGTACAGTGACTCCTCAAAATACTAAACAGTATTATCATATGATCCAGCAATTTTGCTTCTGAGTATATATGCAAAAGAATTGAAAACAGAGTCTTGCAGAGATATTTGTACGCTATGTTCATAGCATTATTCACAATACTGAAAAGGTGGAAGCAACCCAAGTGCCCATTGGTTAGTGAATGGATAAACAAAATGTGATATATACTACAATTGAATATAACTCAGTCCTAAAAAGAAAGGACATTCTAATATGTGCTACAACATAAATGAAACCAGAGGACATTATGCTAAGAGAAATGAGCCAATCATAAAAAGATGAATACTTTGTAATTGCAGTTATATGAGGTACCTAGAGTAGTCAAATTCAGAGTCAGAAAGTAGAATGGTGGTTACCAGGGGCTGGGGGAGGAGGGAATGAGGAGTTGTTGTTTCATGGGTTCAGAGTTTCAGTTTGGGAATATGAAAAAGTTTTAGACATTGGTTGTGCAATAATGTAAATGAACTTAACACTGTTGAATTGTGTTGAATTTACACTTAACACGGTAAATTTTATGTGTATTTCACCACTATTTAAAAGCTTAAAAACACACATACAAAAAATTTAAAAACATAGCTTAATGTTTTCACTTTGGAAACATATACCTTGTTCATGGATTGGAAGAATTAACATCATTAAAATGTCCATACTACCCAAAGCAATCTATAGATTAAATGCAATCCCCATCAAAATACCAACGACATATTTCACAGAACTAGAACAAACACTCCAAAAGTTTATATGGAACCAAAAAAGACCCCGAATAGCTACAGCAATCTTGAAAAAGAAGAACAAAGTAGGAGGGATCACATTGCCAGATTTCAGGTTATATTACAAAGCCACTGTAATCAAAACAGCCTGGTACTGGCACAAGAACAGGCAGATAGATCAATGGAACAAAATAAAGAACCCAGAAATTGACCCAAGACAATATGCTTAATTAATATTTGACAAAGGTGGCAAGAGCATACAGTGGAGTCAAGACAGTCTCTTCAATAAATGGTGTTGGGAAAATTGGACAGCTACATGCAAAAAAATGAAGCTAGACCACCAACTTACACCATACATGAGAATAAACTCAAAATGGATAAAAGACTTACATGTGACTCATGAATCCATAAATATTCTAGAAGAAAATGCAGGCAACAAAATTTCATCATACGCAGCAGAATTTTAACTGATACAACACCTAAGGCAACAGAAACAAAGGAAAAAATGAACACATGGGACTACATCAAACTCAAAAGCTTCTGCACAGCAAAAGAAACAACCATCAAAACGGAAAGGGATCCCACTATATGGGAGACCATAATCGCCAATGATGCATCAGATAAGGGGTTAATTTCCAAAATATATAGAGTGTTCATAAGTGTCAACAAAAGAAAGACAAAGAACCCAATTTAAAAATGGGCAGAGGACCTAAATAGACACCTCTCCAAACAGGACATACAAATGGCCAAGAGACATATGAAGAAATGCTCAACATCACTAATCATCAGAGAGATGCAAACTAAAACAACAATGAGGTATCACCTCACACCTGCAGAATGGCCACCATCAACAAATCATCAAACAACAAGTGTTGGCGAGGGTGTGGAGAAAAGGGGACTCTAGTACACTGCTGGTGGGAATGCACACTGGTGCAGCCACTGTGGAAAACACTATAGTGTTAACCTCAAAAAGTTAAAAATTGAACTGCCATTTGACCCAGTGATCCCACTTCTAGGAATATACCCTAAGAAGCCTGAAACACCAACCAGAAAGAATATATGTACCCCTATGTTCATAGCAGCACTACTTACAATAGCTAAGATCTGGAAACAGCCCAAGTGTCCATCAGTAGACAAATGGATAAAAAAGCTGTGGCACATATACACAATGGAGTACTATGCAGCTGTAAGAAAGAAAGAGCTCTTATCCTTTGAGGCGACATGGAGGGACCTGGAGAGTATTATCCTAAGCGAAACAAGCCAAGCAGGGAAAGACAAATATCATATGATCTCACTTATTTGTGGAATATAATGAACATAACAGTCTGAGGAATAGGGTAGACCCAGAGATGTGGAAGTAGGGTACAGACTGACAACCCTCAGAAGAGGGGGTGGGGGAGAGGGAAGGGATAAACTACAGAACTTATATGCATGTACACATAACTAATGGACATGGACAACAATGCTGGGGATGCGGCGGGGGGGATGGGGAGGAGGGTGTCAATTGGGTAAAAAGGAGAAACATCTGTAACAAAAACAAATTAATAAAATAAAATAAAAAATTTAAAAAAAAAAACACAGCTTAATGGATAGAAAGCTAGAGCAGGGATCAGGAGATAGGGTTGCTGTCCTAACTTTGGTTAGTGTGCAACTTTGCTTGGACTTACCTAAAAGATAAATAAGAAGCATACTACTCTTTGAACATTTTTAAAAAGATAGTATTGTTATTAATAACTATTGGCATAATTACATTATTAAAACACTATACTATGAAACAAACATTTTACCTGACAAATTTTAGGTGAAAGCAGATGACAGAGAAGCTCTTCTGTCAGCTCATTTTAACGCCCTAATAGAAGAAAGGGCAAACCTGAAAAATGCAGTAATTTACTTAAAAGCAAAAAATAATAACATTAAATCTGTGATGCAGACTTCATTTGCCATTAGGAATGAATTTGGATAGGTCTTAGAGCTTTATATTATGAATCAAAACTAAATTTGAATTCAGATGACTTTCTTTTCATATAATATATTTAACTCTGATCTGATGGATATATGGACAAGCAAGGAGTGACATCTGCACAGTAAACATAGCTAAGGACATCTCTCTTTAGGGATTTAACCTAGGGAAAGCATATACAGGAGTGTTTTCTTCAGGCACTCACCCCTGTCAGAGACTGCCGGAGACCTGAGTTATTAACATAGTATTAAAGAAGATATTTGGTCCTCTTACCCACGGGCTCTCCCTGAGTCCTGTTAACTGGACTTCAGTGTGCCCTGTGTAATGGGCTTGTTGCTAGGTAACAGGCACAGGGACCCCAGAAAGTCTTTCCTCTGGCTGCACATATTTTCTACTGAAGCCCAGCTTCCGTGGTCTGGAAACTGTTCCCATTACTCACTGTCTCTGCTGCTCTTCCTCCCATTTGTTTTTGTTTACAGATCTCAACTTAACAAATGAGTTCATACATCTTCTTCCATTAACCAGCTGTGTAAAATGGAGACTCCACTTTAATGGTATGGGTTCACTCCAACAGGTAATTTAATAAAGAGCATCTGGTTACTGGTATTTGTCTCCACTTCATACAAAGAGTGGTGTTTGAGAAAGCATGCAACCATATTAAAATATTTCATAGCAATAGAATTCTATTTTAAATATAGGTATAACTGAGCACATAAACAAATAAATAAAATTGCTATTTCAAAACACAACTGTTTGGAAACAAGTGGAGAAATTTGAAAATGAACTAGGCATTGATGCTATTAAGGACTATTGTTAATATGTTAGAGGTGGGTATCACATTGTGGTTATGTACGAGAATGTCTTTATTTTTTGCAGATTATGCTAAAGGTACAAAGTGCCCTAATATCTGTAAATTACTTTATAAAGGTTCAGAAAAAAAATATTTAGATTGAACAGGTATGACAAAATATCAACAATTATTATATGTAGATAATATAATATATGGATGTTCACTGTCCTATTCTTTATATTTTTATATGTCTAAAATTTCTCATAATAAAAAGTAATTCAGAATAAAAACAAACAAACCCACAACTATCATCCTAGGAGGAGGAAGATCTTGGGATATGGAAGGCCCACATTGTCTGCTCCTGGAAAGAATGAGAAGAATTTTAAAGGAGGGGAGGGTGGAGTAACAATCTAGGAGGAATGAGGTGGGGAAGGCAGAGGGAGAAAAAGTGTGATACTGAGGACTGTATGGAGTGAACTGGCCATTAAAAAATCATATGCACCCCTATGTTCATAGCAGCACTATTTACAATAGCTAAGATCTAGAAACAGCCCAAGTTCCCATCAGTAGATGAGTGGATAAAAAAGCTGTGGTACATATACATAATGGAACACTATGCAGCTGTAAGAAAGACAGGTCTCTTATCCTTTGAGACGTGGAGGAACCTGGAGAGTATTATGCTGAGCGAAATAAGCCAGTCAGAGAAAGACAAGTACCACACGATCTCACTTATGAACAAAATAAGCTGTCGACCAAAACAGATCCAGAGTCATGGAAGTAGGGAACAGACCGACAAACCTCAGAGGGATGGGGGTGGGAGGGGTGGAAAGAGATAAACCAAGGAACTTATTTGCATATATGCACAACCAATGGACACAGACATTAGGTTGGGGGAAGCAGGAGATGGGTGGGGAGTGGGGAAGAGGGGGTTAATGGGGAAAAAGGGGGAACATCTATAATACTTTAAACAATAAAATAATAAATAAATAAATATCCCCAGCTTTGAGTGATCAATGACTCATGGTGTTCAATTTGAAACTGTTGTGTTTCTGAGATATAATTCCCTCTTTTGTCAGTCAAAATTACCCAGTAAATTGTGCTACGCTCAAAATGACTTGTGAAAGTGGAAAATGAATCAGGTGTCAACTTCCATGTTGTAGGAGAGTGAAAGATATGGGATGGCAAGACAATCCATAAATGTTCCCATTTCTATGAAAGCCAGGGTCATAGGTAATCATGAGAATGGGTTTCTTAGACAACCATGGAAACCTTTGAAAAGGGTTTGGACTTTTACAGAGAATGAAATTAGACTTCAAGCAATCTCCTCTTGATCTCAATTGCTCAACTTACATTGAGGCAATACATTTTAGTCTTTCCTCAGGTCTAAGAAGACTGAAATAGTGTTATATTATCCCATTTGTAACAATGTAAGGTATACATTAATTTATTAATTAATCAGGTTATAAAATAAGTAAAATATGTTTACTGTGACAGTCATTCAACACATTTATTGAACATATACAGTGTTTCAGGTACTTTTTCCGGGCTGAAGACTGATGTAGTGGCAGCGGGTTTTATTTTGGCGTGATTGTAAAAGAAGAATACATTGTAGCTATCACCTGAAGATAGTGCCAAAAGGATTTTATGATGGATTAAATGAGATTCAAAAGAAAAAGATGAGTAGACAATGACATTACAGTTTTTGGCCTAAGTATCAGGAAGGATTGAGTTGTCATTAACTGATGGGGGAAGACTATGGGAGGGCAGGTTTGAGAGGAATAGTAGAAGATTAGGGTCTGGATATGTTAAATGTGAGTTACTATTTCACATCTACTGGAGATATTCAGAAAGCAGATGAATACATGAATCAGGAGTTTACAGGAAAAGTCTGGAGTAGAGACGTAACTTTGGAGTGTGTGTGTGTGTGTGTGTGTGTGTGTGTGGTGATTATAGTTGTTTTAAGGATAACTGGGATTTGCTTTAATTAGGGATAAGACACACAGACATGGAAATGGCTATCATGAAGGGAAAAGTTTATTATACTCACAGTTCCCTAGAAGCAAGAGGCACGGCATGTAGGGCCACACGGGGAAGCGCCAAGGCGAGACAGGCAGGCAGAGTGGAAGAGGAACATTGTGGGCAAGAGTCTTACTGTGGTTTCTGTAGGAAGGAATGGGCAAGGCAGGGTGGGCAGGCGAGTTGAAGGCTGGCTAACTGGAATAATTTCAGCAAGCTCTGGGGCGGAGGGGTTGTGTCTATGTATCTGGTGCCAGGCAGATTAGGGATGATGAGGGCAGATGCGTGGTGGCTCTGGAATGGTTGGTTTGCATTTGAAAAGTGTGCTCACAGGCAGGCAAGTTGTTTACTGTCTCTAGGAATTATCTAGCCCTGGCAGGCTTAGTCCCTCCAGGGTCAGCAAGGCCCCAAATGTCAAAGTATTAGCATGCAGAAAATAAAAGACAGTTATTATAACAGTATTTAAAGTCATGAGCATAGATGAGATCACAAAGGGTTGGAGCCCTGGGCACTTTAAGCAAGAGGTCAGCAACATGGAAAGGATCCAGCAAAGCAAACTTTTATCAGAAAGCCAGCAGAGAATGTGAAAGGAAACCAGCAGAATCTGTTATCCAGAAAGTCAAGTGAACAGATTCCATAAGGAGGGAAACAGTGCCAGACGCTGCTGACAGGCCAAGTAAACAACACTTGGGTCACTGACAACCTTTGCAAGAGTAATTTTTGGTGTAGTGCTAGGGACCAAAGTTCCAAATGAGTGAGCTTTAAGAGAGAATATGAAGGAGGAAGGGGGACAAAGTGGCAATCACTCCTTGGAGGTGTTTTGCTGTAAAGAGAGTGTGGAGATGAGGTGAACCCGGAGTGGGGTGAATATGTCACAGGAGGCTGAACAGGCTGTTTTGGTTTTTTTTAATCCTCACCTGAGGATATGTTTTACATTAATGAGAGAGAGAAAGAGAGAGAGAGAGAGAGAGAGAGAGAGAGAGAGAGAGAGAGAGAGAGAGAGAGAGAGAGAGAGAGAGACATCTATGTGAGAGAGAAACATCAATCAGTTGCCTCCAGCACACACTCTGCCAGAGACAAACCGGCAACCTTGGTATGTGCCCTGACTGGAATCCAACCCCTGACCCTTTGATGCATGGGACGAGGCTCTAACCCAATTATCCACACTGACCAGGGCTGGGCTGGGTTTGCACCATGCTCCAGGACTGGCAGATTCTTGACTTTAGGCAGGAAAGAATTCAGGAACAAATCTGAGTGAGAGTGAAAGCAGGTTTTATTTAGGTGGAGAAGAGAGGCCAGGACTGGTTCCCGGAGAAGGGTGGAAGGTGAGCCCTCGAGCTGCTGCTGCCCACTGCTCCCTGGTCGCAAGTCGCAAGTCTCCGAGGGCGCCGCGGTGGAGAAGTGAAAGGACACGCCCAGCGGACACAGGCGGGGGCGGCTCAGCGGCACTGCAGTCGGTCAGTTCTCGGGGTTTCGTGCGTTTCCGAGGGTGGGTTGCTCCTGTCTCTGCCTTCTGGTTGCGAAGGGGTCTTGTTCCTAATATTGTCCATTCTGGAGGTGTCCTGGCGTTCATCGCCCTTCTACTTGTGGTGTCAATTTTCATGATGATGGTATAATGACATTTGGGGTATTTTTTCGGTCAAATTTTCCACTATCTTGGATTGATCTGGTTTTAGCCAGTTCTTGTTGTTGGCCTCTGTGACCACCGCAGGGACTTCTGGACATAAACTGTTTCCCTTTGATCATGCCTGAGGTGGGGGCTCTGGGGACAGGACGTGGCACCTTATTGGCCTGTGATGTTCGTTCCTGCTTCCTCATTTCCACTTGTCGGCAGCTTTCTCTAACTTCTTTCTATCCTGCCTCAAATAGAGATTCTATGTTAAAAAAAAAAAAAAAAGATGGAGTAAAAACTGTTTGTGTGTCATCAAAGGAAGCGGAGAAGGAAAAACCTGGCGAGATGCCTGTGATAAGACAAGATGGGGCAAGAGGAAGGTCCAGCCTGAGACGGGATCAGGGGCTCAGCGGTGGGAAGGGGAGGAGGGAGTGCGTGGGCTCCGACGTGGAGCTGTGGTGGAACGGGCGGAAGTGCTCCCACACCTCCTCTTAATTTCGGCATGACATTGTAAATGATGGAAAGTGAGAGAAAGAAACGTAAATCTATAAATATACAAACATAAACTAGAAGAATATGATCCTGATTAAATGGCTTATTCCGTCTTGTGAACAAATGTACGTGGAAAGAGAAAGAAATGAAAGTGATAACAGTAAACATTTTAATGCTTCTTCCAATAAGCAAAATCTTAGTTACTTCCCAGAGTATTCTAAAAGTAAAAGAGGGAGATGGGGAAAACTGTGGATTCAGCATTCGACTGCACTGAGAAAGGCTTAATAGCCTCCAAGGGAGCTCCTTAAGCAAGTGGTTTAGGAAGAAGACGTGTATAGGCACACACACCCTCTACACTTAACACGCTCACCCTCTTCGGTCCCTGACAGATCACCATCTGGGGAGTGACATTCCTGGAGCTGGGACGCCTTTATTCAAGCAGCTTATTCATTTGACCTTGTAGTTGTTATATGCCAGTCACAATGATGTGTCCCCTGATCTCTTATAAATAAAGACAATTTACTCATCAGCTGTCAAGCAGTGCCAGAGGACACCTAATTTTTTTTCATGTTCCTAACTTAATGTGCAAAGTGGGTGGGGTAGACCTCCCAGACATGATGGGATTCTGAACCTGATGGGAAGTCATACTGTGCTCCCACTGCACGTAAAGGTCATCTCTGAGAGTTGCCTGTCCAGGGCTCAGGTGTGGCCGGAAGCAGGCCCATGAACCACAGTGCTGCTGGTGGGTTCTCTGGGAGGACTTCTGAGGGGCTGGGCCTCATCAGCACAGGGCTGCAACTCGCCCAAAACTCTCCCAACACAGGGTCGACAGGCAGTAACATGAGCAATGGCTTTCCTCATTTAATTAATGTCCCCCCCACATTCAAGAACCTATATGCTTTTCAGATGCCCTGTGAGCATTTATCACCTCCCTTGGGTGAACATTTGGCATCCAAATTCTAGTTGACTCACTTGAACCTTAAAAGTCATTTAACTTTTAGTTAACCCATTGCCTGCTCAGGAGGCAGCCGTGTTTAAGCCAAACTTTCTCACCTGGGCCATGCCTGTCTCTGGCGGAGACCTATCACCAGAAAATATCTGGCAGACAGAGGGTTTTACTCATAGAGAAGGCCCCTGTGTTATCTGTTATGCTCTTCACAGCTCCTTTTTTCAGGGCCTCCTTCTCCATTATGAAAATATATCATAGTTAAGGAAAAGAAAAGCTCCAACATCTAGAGTTCTATGAGGTGCTGATTTAAACCAGGCAGACTTTTCTGTTTGTCCTTTCTTGCCATGGAAACAGTCCGCACGCACTCTATGGCCGGTGCTCAGGGACGGGAGGTGTCTGTGTTTATCATAGGGGTAGCCAGCATTGCTTCCCAATGCTCCTCTTTTCTGGTACAGATTATAGATTAATCTTTATTCAGGCACAGAAACTCTTGATTTATGACACTAATAAGTATGTACTTTGTGTTGCAGCCAGTGTGAACTGCTCAGAATACATGATGTTCCGGTTGTAAATTGATGACCACATATTGTAGATCGTGGGAGCTCAGAAGAAGAAAGCAACAATGTGACAAATTCATACAATGTGGTGTGGCCCCAGCCAGCACATCCCAGCTGGGTGGTCAGGGCGTCTTCGTGTAAACCAGATGACCTGGCATGAATCTTGCTTATGAATCAAACTATACACTAAGAACACTTATCCACTTATCTCACAAATTAAAAATCATGCCATTATCTGTCTGCCTTGTGGGGAAATGAAGGTCCCTATGTATTAAGAGGTAAACTTCCAACACTACATGAATAAACTTTGACTGCATACAGAAGGGGTCAGTGTCTTTTTCCAACATCTTCACAGAAAAAATGTATGATGTGCACATGAGAAGCATCAAGATCAACTGCAAGTCTAGGAAAGCCCAGCCACATGGACGTTATTCCCTTTGTCGCGTCGCCTTTCCTAGTGCAGTGGCTTTCACCAATCAAGATCTCACAGAAATGTGTTGAGTTAAAGCTTCGGTTTTGTTCATGGCTTCAGGGGCTGCTTTTCAGAAAGCATTTGTGATAGTGCTTGAAATGGAACACAATTAATGGAAATTCACAAGAAACACTGATGAAGTTGAAATGCCTTTGTGTCCATCTTGGAGCCCTGATACCCTCTGGACCTGCATTTAGTGCAGGCAGCAAGGTGATCGGGCCTTTCACCAGGACTGTGGGTTCTGATAAGTTCATGTAGGAAGGGTGATGATTTCTGTGATTACCCTAAAATTTGCCTGATTGTTAGAGTCCTCTGGGAGTGCTTTTTAAGATTTGTATCAATAATTGTTTTCCCCGGAAAATGAGTGACATAAAAAAAACCTGGTTGTCCTTTTACATTGTACACCAGGAAAGGAAAAATCCACTTTCTCTAAAGTTCTGAATCATAATATTAAATGTCACAAGAAAATAAAAATGTGGCACTCCACCAGGACTGTCAGCTTGAGATAGAAAACGTGATTAGCAGCAAATTTGGCACCTGAGACTTCTGCAAACAGGATGAATTGCCAAAGGCGTGTCCCACTGAGGTAACATTGCCTTGCGTTCAATTTTAGCTAAGTATGTGTTACTTGATATGGAGCATTAATTGTTTTCGTAGGAAACTGCAGTGTAAATATAATTTTTAGTATGTTCCTTTATAAGAGGCATTTATATATCATAGTTGACTATTTTATTGAATGCTCAAACTTTTAAAGACATTGTGCCATATTTACAAATTATCTATACTAGCAAAAATCATATTGGGCTTGCTTAGGTTAATTACTGCCAGAAAGATTTTGGAGGTCTTGACGTATTTTCAATTTCATTAAGAAAAACTCTGCATTGCTAAGAGTGTTATGCCAATAACTAATTCCTATAGGTGAAAATATATGACTGAATAAAACTAAGCTGTCAGGATGGATGGCTTAGGTCTACAGTGACACTACTTAGGAAAGTAGACATAAAAAGTTCTGGAAGACATGGCAAAGGTCAAGCCATTCCCTCACCCATTCAACCTCTCAAGTATTTATGTTTTTCATTTCATTATAAAGTCCAAATATGAAGCTGAAGTAATTACCCCATCTGATAAAGGGTAGGAACAGAATTGAGTCCAATAAAAAACTTAGCATTGAACATATTTGATATAGCATTTTTGTCATAGTTTTTTAAAAAACAGACACAATTTTCTACCCGCAGAGCCTTAAGATCTGCTAGAGATGTGTCAGAGATCACTAAAGTACCGTACCTGGCTGGGGAGACCACGCCAACACCGCTCGCCTCCTGCTCCGCACTCCGAAAGGAGCAGCTCCATGTCTGTGTCTCTATAATCCCAGGTTTCAAGAAAGAAGCATTCTGCTATTTAAAGGCTTTGCAAACAACTGGGTTATTTTCATCTATTTAATACCAATAAGACATTAAAGGATATTATAGAAAAAAATTTTAAATATGGGAACATATTTATGACATATTTTAAATTTTAAAAATGGTAATAACAAATTATGAACATCATAAGCCTTTTTTTGTAAATATACTAATTTTTACACACACACACACACAAATGATTAAATAAAAAACTAAACCATATTGAGAGCAGAGTATTGGGGAGTAAGATACTCTTATTCCATTACGTTTGCTTCTTAGTATTTTTTTAACTTTTTGTTTTGAAATGATTCTAGATTTACAAGAAGTTGCAAAAACAGTACAGAGAGGTCCTGCATACACTTTTCACCAGCCCTCCAGTGGCAACAGCAATAGTAACATAATTATAGTGTGACCTCAAAACCAGGAAATGAACATCAGTACAACTCGCAGACCTTATTCAGAGTTCTCCGATTTCACATGCACTTATTTGACTGTGTGTGTGTGTGTGTGTGTGTGCACACAACGTTCTCTGTGATGTTATCACATGTAGATTTGTGCAACAACTATAAAAATTAAGATATAGAACAATTTCATCACCACAAAGATTCCCTCATACTCTATTTTTTCTGAATTTTTTAACTGGTTTTAGAGAGAGGAAGAGAGAAACATCGATCGACTGCCTCCTGCACACTCCCTGACTGGGGATGGAACCTGCAACCTGAGTATGTGCCCTGATCGAGAACTGAACCCTCCAACTTTTGGTATACAGGACAATGCGCCAACCAACTGAGACACACTGGCCAGGGCCCTCATACTCTATTTTGATAGTCACCACCCCAACCCTTGTTTCTAACCTCTGGTAACTACTAAATCAGTTCTCTATTTCCATCTCTATGTTGTTGTCATTTAAAGAATGTTATATACATGGAATAATAGCATGTAGCTTTTTTTTTTTTTAATCTTTATTGTTGAATGTATTACAGATTTTCCTCATTTTTCCCCCATTGCCCCCCCCCTCCTGCCTTTCCCCACACTGTTGTCTGTGTCCATTGGTTATGCATATATACATATAAGTTCTTTGGTTTATTTCTTCCCACCCCCTAACCCACCTTCCCTTTGAGGTTTGTCAGTCTAACAACCAATTGTTCTCTGTATCTATGAGAATGTTTCTGTTCTGCTTGTTCATTTTGTTTGTTGATAGATATGAATTTATTGCCATTTTGTTTGTTCATATTTTTTTATCTTTTTCTTCAAGAAGACCCTTCAGCATTTCATACAATAATGGTTTGGTGGTGATGAACTCCTTTAGCTTTTCCTTGTCTGGGAAACTCTTTATATGGCCATCGATTCTAAATGACAGCTTTGCAGGATAGAGTAATCTTGGTTGTAGGTTCTTGCTTTTCATCACTCTGAATATTTCTTGCCACTCCCTTCTGGCCTGCAAAGTTTCTTTTGAGAAATCAGCTGACAGTCTGATGGGAACTCCCTTGTAGGTAACTAACTGCTTTTCTCTTGCTGCTTTTAAGATTCTCTCTTTGTCTTGAACCTTTTGCATTTTGATGATGATGTGTCTTGGTGTGGACCTTTTTGGGTTCATTTTGTTTGGGACTCTCTGTGCTTCCTGGACTTGTATGTCTGTTTCCTTCACCAAGTTAGGGAAGTTTTCTGCCATTATTGTTTCAAATAGGTTTTCGATTTCTTGTTCTCTCTCTTCTCTTTCTGGCACCCAACAAGATGCGAATGTTGGCACACTTGAAGTTGTCCCAGAGGCTCCTTACACTATCCTCATTTCTTTGGATTCTTTTTTCTTTTTGTTGTTCTGATTGGGTGTTTTTTGCTTCCTTATATTCCAAATCGATGGTTTGCTTCTTGGCTTTACCTACTCTACTATTGAATCTGTGTAAACTATTCTTTATTTCAGTTAGTGCCTCCTTCATTTCTAACTGTGCATCCTTCATTTCTGACTGGTCCTTTTTTATGCTCTTGAAGCCCTCACTAAGTTCACTGAGGTTCTCACTAAGTCCATTGAGCAACCTTATAAGCAGTGTTTTGAACTCAGCATCCGTTAGGTTGCTTAACTCCATTTCACTTAGTTCTTTTCCTGGAGTTTTGTTCTGTTCTTTCATTTGGGACCTGTTTTTTTGTCTCCTCATTTTGGCTGCCTCCCTCTGTTTGTTTCTATGTATTAGCGAGAAGTATGGGGCTAGCTGAGACCAGATGCTGCTTGTTTGAAAGAATTTAGGAAAAGCTGAAGCAGGATCCAAGACAGGCCAATCCTATGGTAAAGCAACTGGCAACAACTTGGGTGGGCCTGGAAGTTGGGTGGGGTGAGGCCTCAGGGAATCACCAGGGCGGGGCCAACAGTGTGAGCTGGAGTCCCAGATATGGGGGTGTCTGCCTGCCCAGAGAAGGGCTCAACAAAGGAACAAAGGCCTCTGATAGCACGTCTGTCCAGGAGAAAGCTGCCTCTTCAGCCCTCACTCCAATGCCAAACAGCTCAGTTCTTCCCCATATGACTCTGGTGCCTTTCAAGCTGCCTCCCCCATGCTGGAGCCTGGAGGGTGGGAGTCTGAGTAAGTCCGTGCGCGGGCCCTTTAAGAAGAGCTGCTGGGGGCTCCAGCTGCCTCAGCCTCAGTTCCCGCTGGTTTTTCCAGCCAGAAGTGATGGGGACTTCTCTTCCTGGCACTGGAACCCTGAGCTGGGCGCCTGGTGTGGGTCGGGGACCCCTCAGTCCTCAGGGAGGACCTTCCCAGCCGAGGTGTCCTCCTAATTTTTATCCGCCACACGCGGGTGTGGGAGCAGCCCGTCGCGCCTCCACCCCTCCTACCAGTCTCGATGCGGCTTCTTCTTTAATTTTGTAGTTGTAGGACTTCCATTCAGCTTGATTTCAGGCAGTTTTGAATGATGGTTGTTCTGTAGTTTAGTTGTAACTTTGATGTGGTTGTGGGAGGATGCGATACCGCGTTTACCTACGCCGCCATCTTGACCGGAAGTCCCCTGCATGTAGCCTTTTGAAACTGGCTTCCCCTCCCCCCCCACTGGGCATAATTTCCAACCAAATTGGGTTTACAAATTGTTCCTTTTTATTGCTGAGTAGTATTCCATGGGTATGGCTGTACCACAGTCTGTTTCACCCTTCACCCATTGAAGGACATGTGGGTTATTTCCAAATCTGTAGTCTTTATTACAAATGAAAATATTGAGAATATTCATGTACACATTTTTGTGTGTGTGGACATACATTTTCATTTCTCTGGGATAAATTCTCAGAAGTTGGAATTCTGCTTCATATGCTAAATATGTTTAGTTTTTAAGGAAATTGCCAAACTTTACATTCCCACCAACAATGCATGGGGGAACCAGTTTCTCCGCACCCTCACCAGCATTTGGAGCTGTCCCTCTTTATTCTAGCTGTTCTAGTAGGTCTAGGGATATCTCATCATGGCTTTAATTTGCATTTCCCTAATGGCTAGTGATGTTGAACATATTTTCATGTGCTTACTTACCATCTGCATATTCTCTTTGGTGAAGTGTCGGTTCATATCTTTTGCCCATTTTTTAACTGGACTGTTTGCTTCTTTACTGGAAAGTTTTGAATGTTCTGTATGCATTCTCAGTCCTTTGCCAGATAGTGGTTTCCTAATGTTTTCCTCATGTCTGTAGCTTGTCTTTTTATCCTGTTAACTGCACAAACGTTTTTATTTTGATGTTTTACTCACCATTGCATCTAAAGAGCCTAGTATGGTGGCTGGCACATAGGAGGCACTTGGGAAATATCTAGTGAACAGAAGGAGAAAGAGAAAGAAGAAAGGAGAATGAAGAAAATGGCAAGAAAGGAGTGAGGAGAGAAGAAGAGAGCAAGGAATAATAAAGAAAAACAAAACATCTAGCCCTAGAAGTAGCGTCCAAGGAATTACAACATCACCCAAACTCTATGCAGAGCACCTTTCTTATATTACAAAGAGAGGTTTCACACATCTGCATGTCCGCTGCGGAAACACTCCCCATCTGAGGTCAGAGGCTTAGAGAGGTTTGTGTCTTCAACATGTAAATGCTCAGAGATCCAACTACTAGAACTTTGCTTGTGACATTTTCAAGCCCTTTCATCATATCACTTTTGGTTGAGATAGAAAGTACAAGACATGCACCCCTTTACAGCAAACCTGGTGTCTCCAAGACTCCGGGAAGGCAGAAGATGAACAGACGCATCGGGACTTCTCACCGGGAGAGTCATCTTGAGGCCTAAGGGAAGTTCTTGTTAGAAAATGCCAGGCAGCATGGAGATTTACTGAACATGAAAATATGCTGAGGAAATCCTCAGACAGGAGCCTTCGCAAAGGTTATTTAGAATTAGAAGAAAAAAAGTACATATTCTGAGGGACAATAATTTTATAGTGTCTGGTAGAATGGATTTGCTACAGCACCTTGATACTAGGATGGGTAGCCCACCTCCCAGGGAGATCTGCTATAAACTTGGACCTGCAGATATGCATGAGGCAGAGGCCCTGAGGGGGAGAGGGCAGCACTGCCACTTTGTCTTGATCAGCTTGTAGGACTCAGGGTTGAAAAATTGAATTCATTTTCTGGCCTTATAAATATTGAAATGCAGTTTTTAGTAGAACCGGAGAGCGCCTTCTCCCTTGTTCTTCTCTAATTGGCCTGTGTGTTTCTATATCAAGTGCTGCCCCTGGTTTCTTCTATGAAGACCAGACAGGAAGTTCTGAAGGGACTATACAAGTTCACACAAAAGAAGGGCTTCTAGGAGAAGGGAGATGGGTTTAAAGGTCAGAGAATCTGCCAAGGACATGATGGGAACCTGAGTGTGCCACTTTGAGATGCTGGGGAGAATTTGGGGCCAAAAGAAGCAGAGAGTGAAGCTGAAGAAGTTAGAATACAACAGTCTGGAGGGAGGTGAACTCTTCACCAGCTTTGCCTCTTTTGTTTTGTTTTATTAAGACTTTTTTTGAACAGTTTTATTTTTTTTTTATCCTCACCTGAGGACATTTTTTTTTTCATTTTTTTGTTCAGATAGAGTGGGAAGGAGAGAGAGGAAGAGAGAGAGAGAGAAACATCGATGTGAAAGTGACACATCGAGTGGCTGCCACCCGCACGACCAACCAGGGCCGGGGACAAACTGCAACCGTAGTACATGCCCTTAGCGGGAACCGAACCCAGGTCTCTCTGGACCGCAGGCCGATGCTCTAACCACTGAGCCAAACCGGCCAGGGCGACTTTTTTTGAACAGTTTTAGATTCAGATCAATCAGCTGCCTCCCGAACACCCCCTACTGGGGATTGAGCCCGAAACCTGGGCATATGCCCTGACCCGGGACCTCTCAGTCCCTGGGATGATGCTCAGTCCACTGAGCCCCACCAGCCAGGTCATCTTGTTTCTTAGTTTATGTTATAAAACTGAAATATTCAGCTTTTTCTGCCAATCATGTCTTATGTCTTCAGAATTATCCAAAATGTAAAATTAAACTTAGTCCATGATACTATAAACTTCCTTCCTTACATTGTATCTGTGGGTAGTTTTCATAATTAACTTAACAAGCTGGAGCCACTGGAAGCAGAACTAAAATCATGTGGTATTGCACTGATTTGGTGAGTGACTTATTTATAGCATTAACTAAATGAGATTAATTATATTTTAAAACTAATAATTAGCCAAATGGAATTCATTCCTAAAGTCCTGAAATACAAAGATATTCAATATAATAAAAACAATTAGAATAACTTACCATGTTAGTCAAAAGAGAAAAATGATTATCTTAAATAGATGACAAAAGCCATCTTCTAAATTCTTTATCTTTTCTAAAAATTATTTATACGTACATATGCATAAACTAGAAAGAGCAAGCATAACAGTAAAAAACAGAAAAACAAAAACAAACAAACCCACAATCCCTCGATTTATAGTTAGAATCTGTTTATGTTTCACTTAACACAAATTTTTGTTAATATTAATTTGGACATGCTGATAAATGTAACTAGACAACGAAAATGAAATAAGAGGTATTAACAGTGGTAAGAAAGGAAAAAAATATTATTTTCTGATAACACTTTTAGATATCAAAAACCTAGGATTAACCAATGTACAAAAATTAGGAGCAATAAAAATGCTTATCAGGTGACCACATAAAATAAATATTGAAAAATAAGATATTGAAAGAAAAGCTGTCAATTCTTCCTAATTTAATCTCTAAATTCAATGTGCTTTTTGTATAATTTCAAACAGGATGACATTACTGAACAAAGCAATTCCATATTTTACCTGAGAGAAAAACATGAAATAACCAGGATATATGGGAATTTAGTATATTATCAAGTTGACATTTGTATTCGTGGGAGAAAATTTGATTGTACAATAAAGAAAAACAACAATGTTCAATAAACAAATGAAAAAAGTTCAAACTTTATACTAATTAAAGAAATAAAAAATAAAACAGTTGATAGGAATGTAAATTGATACATTTTCTTAAGGACACTTTTACAAAATCACCTAAGAGTTCGATAACTGTATCATACTTCCTAAGAAGCTGCACGTAGGAAAAGTACACTGTCATATCAGCCTGGAGTGGTCCATGACTCCTGTAGAACAAGCAACAGCCAATCTGAAAGAAAGTAAGTTCTAACTTCCAATTCTATCCACAAACCACTTCTCCCCACCTCTTCCTCTACCACATTGGTCCAGATAACATTATTTCTCACCCAGATTATTGCAATACCCTTCCTTCTAGTTGGGCTCTGTGTTTCCAAAATTGTGATGCCATTGTAATTTAACCTAGTTATTAATAAAAGAAAAGGAGCAGAGGGAAGGCCAGTTATTATAGGCATTCATTTGTGCAGCTTTGCAGGGAAACTGCAGTTTAACACTCCCAGGAAGCCACCTGTCTGTTCCCTACAGATCGCTGGGGGAAGGGACTGGACAGGGGAAGAATAGATGCATGCCCAGTCAAGTCTGGGTGAAATGGGGAAGGTACTTGCCTGTCAGTCACACTTGGGAACAGGTCATTGGCCAGACTAGGTGTGGCCATGGCAAGCCTGGGAAGATGAGAGATATTTAATCTCATAAACAAAAGGGTTCATCTTCTTGTGCTCTTGGCTCTTGCTCTCTTGGCTCTCTTGTTGCAGGGGGCATACTCTCTTGGCTTCGCTGCATTTGCCCACATGGCTGGACTAATGGACTACAATTAGCCTAATGCTAAACCAGACCCAATTCCAACATGGAACAGAAACTTTGGACACTGTCTCTGCTTTTAGCTCTACTGAATCACCAGCTGCACATCTTCCAGGACTGGATTAAGGTAAATGGGACTTTGGAAACCCAGAGATGTATCACCAGGCAAATAAAAATCACTCATCCTCCCATGCAAGTCTCAGAAAATTCTTTTTCTTGAGATATTATAAGGACCCCACCCCAAACACTCAGTGGGGAAAGGGATACTTCACTTTCACTGGTGGACACCCCACTTTCACCAATAATTACACACACACAAATATATTTATTTTCAACACTATGACCAGGGAGATCCTTTTAAAGAACAAATCAGATCATACCATTTCTGCTCTCCATACTCTGAAGTATCCCAACTCACTAAGAGGGGGGAAAAATTAAGTCCTTATGATAGCCTAGAAGGCCCTCACTATTCCGTAACCACCCCTAGCTAATCTAGCTTGACCTCTATAACATCTTTTACTCACCTGCTCATTTATTTTGTTCCAGAAAAATTGGCCTTGTTGCTTCTTCAAAAGCAGGATGTGCAGGTGCTGACCTCAGCCCTTTTCACTGGTTATGCTCTGCTGTGCCTTTGCCTGGAATCTATGTGGTTTCCCCCTCATCTCCTTCCAATCTTTTGCTCAAGTGTCACCAGCTCAATTAGGCATATGCTGGTCATCTCCTTTAAATGATAATGCAGCCGCCACATTCTGCCAGTCCTTCTGAACCTCTTCTGTGTTTTCCTTTTTTTACACCTACCTTTCATTTTCTAACTGACTATTTAATTCACTTAGTTTTAATCTGTGTTGATTATAGTCTAGCCCCACTATTGTAAGATGAACAATGATAAAGAATTTTGTTTGTTTTGTTCATTTAGATCTAAGGCTAGCACACAGGCAAGCCAGCCAGGAATATTTGTTGAATGAATTGCTGAACAATAATTGCCATAAGCCTCCCTGCTTGGTAAGATTTAAGCAAAACTATAATGATCAAATGGAACTCATGAAAGCACAGTGCTGTTTGATAGTCAGACGCTAGGAAAACTCAGACAGGCGCCAGAAAAATGATTGCTATTTCATATTCAGTTTTAGATGATCATCTGTTATCTTCTAAAAGATTCTCTTGCAGCAACAAATTGAGAACCTATTTAAAGAAATAATGATGGAAAACTTCCCTAGCCTGGTGAAAGAAACTGACAAACAAGCTCAGGAAGCACAGAGTCCCAAACAAGATGAACCCAAAGAGGCCCACACTATGACACATCATAATTAAAATGCAAAAGGTTAAAGACAAAGAGAGAATCGTAAAAGCAGCAAGGCAGCAAGAGAAAAGCAGTTAGTTACCTACGAGGGAGCTCCCATAAGATTGTCGTCTGATTGCTCAACAGAACTGCAGGCCAGAAGGGATTGGTAAGAAATACTCAAAGTGATAAAAAGGAAGGCTACACGAAAATTACTCTACCCTACAAAGCTATTATTTATAATCTAAGGAAAAATAAAGAGCTTGATAGATAAGGAAAACCTAAAGGACTTCATCACCACCAAACCAGTATTACAAGAAATGTTAAAGGGACTTCTTTAAGAAGAGAAAAAAAAAAAAGATAAAAATATCAATAATAAAATGACAATAAGTATTGTACATACTTATCAATAATTACTTTAAATGTAAATGGATTAAATGTTCCAATCAAAATATATAGGGTGGCCAAATAGGTAAGAAAAAAAGACCCATTCATACATATTCTTCCTATGAGACCCACTTGAGATTGAAAGACACACAGACTGAATGTAAAGGCATGGAAAAAGATATTTCACTCATATGGAAACAAACAAAAAAAGGCTAGGGTAATAATACTTATATCAGACTAAATAGACTTTAAAATAAAGGCTAGCCCTGGCAAGTTTAACTCTGTGGTTATAGTGTAGGCCCATGGACCAAACGGTTGCAGGTTTGAACCTACCCTGGTTAGGGTCGTGTGGGAGGCAACCAATCAATGTGTCTCTCTCGCATTGATCTCTCTCTCTCTCTCTCTCTCTCTCTCTCTCTCTCTCTCTGTCCCCTGCCCCCTCCCTTCCACTCTATCTAAAAATCAACAGAAAAAATATCCTCGGGTGAGGATTAACCAAATAAATAAATAATAAAGTCTATAACAAGAGACAAAGAAGTACTCAGCAATTTTACCTGTGGGTATTTATCAAAAGAAACCCAAAACATTAATTCAAAAAGACATATGCACCCCTATGTTTACTTCAGTATTATTTACAATGGCCAAGATATGGAAGCAATCCAAGTGTCCATTGATATACAAATGGATAAAGAAGATGTGGTAAGTACATACAGTGGAATATTACTCAGCCACAAAAAGAATGAAATGTTGTTATTTGCAATAACATGAATGGGCATAGAAGGTATTATGCTGAGTGAAATAAGTCAGACAGAAAAAGACAAATACCATATGATTACATGTGCAATCTAAAAAAACAAAATAAATGAAAAAACAAAACAGAAAAAAACTCATAGATACAGAGAACATTTTGATGGTTGCCAGATGGGAGGGAAGTAAATAAGGGGAAGGGATTAATATGTGCAAATTGTCAGTTGTAAAAACAGTCACAGGGATGTAAATTTTATAGCACGGGGAATATAGTTAATAATGTAATAATTATGTATGGTGTCAGATGGGTACTAGATATATTGAGTTGATCACTTTGTATGTTATATAAATGTCTAGTCACTATGTTATACACTTAAAACTACTATAATATTATATGTCAACTGCAATTGAAAAAAATTTTTTAATGTTTTAAGAAAAGATTCTTTCACTGATTGCAGGCCTACCTCAAACTCCTAGCCATAATAATAATAATAATAATAATAATAATAATAATAATAATAACAACAACAACAACAGTTAACAACTATAATGAAATTAGTCCCTTACATTTATGAACCATTTCAGAATTCACTAATATTTGTCTTTTCATTATCTTATTGAATCCTCATGAAGAAGCTATAATTTATATAGTCAACTATTTGGTGGATTAAAAATACTACTTTTAACCATGAAATTATTTCCTTTTTTATTGCTATTTTAATTTTTATTTCGGATTCAATATTAAAAGGGGTTAATTTATTCTGAAAGGATATTATATAAGGTAAAAATTGTTGACAATGCTTCAAAAATTTTCCAGAACAATTAGATAAGGATGAAGAGCTTTGTAGTTGTCATTTTTGTCATAGATATTTAGTTCAAAGCCAGGAATTTATATTTGATTTCAAAGCTTTTTAAAAGCTCCAAAGAAAATTATTTTTCTGCTTATTTTAAAAGTCCACTTTTTGAACTCAGTCTCAAACTCTAAAGAGTTTCACAGAAACTGCAAATACGACTGGACATCTGAGAGCACTCAGTTTATCAGCAGTGCCTGACTTGGAGTGGTTGCCTTAGGGACCAAGCCGGAGGTGGAAGCAGAGGAGAGCGGGTTCATTATTCTGCTGCTGAGACAGCCCTGCCCACATCTGCCAGCCTGCAGAGCCAAGCTCCAGGCTTTCCCTAAGGGTCCCAACAGGCCCAGGGTTTGCCACCACTTTGCTTTATTTTACAGGTATCTTACAGTGGGGGAGGACACAAAATTTGCTAAAATTTATGAGATTACTTTAAAAAGGACTTTTAGAATTTATATGCATGCGTGCTTAACCAATGGACATAGACAACAATGCTGGGGAGGGGGGGGGGGCGGAATCGGGAGGAGGGTGACTGGGGGAAAAAGGAGAAACATCTATAACAAAAATAAATTAAGAAATTAAAAAAAAATTTTTTTTTAAAAAGACTTTTATGAACTTTCCTCAGCATGGAAAATTAAAGTTTAAAGACTAATTTTTTTCTGAGTCTAATATATTTGGAAAATAATTTCAAGGTTGTGAGTTTATGGTCATGTTCATGGGTCAGCAAAAACTGTTGGCTTAACACTGATCCTATTATTTTAATCATCCAAATACTTGAGTTCAGTTGGTGCTTCCCTTTCTCTTGACCTCCACACAGCCTGCTTTTAACCTAGACCAGAACACTGCCACAGCCAAAAGCATCTCTGTGCCGAGATCTGACACATATTGATGGGATGTGCAAGTTGTAAGAAAAAGCTACTTCTAACATAAAACTGCATTTTCAAATCTATTTATATTTGATTTTTGATAAGAGGAGAAAATGGGGAGTTTGGTAATAGGGAATGAAGAAAGTGGAAATAAACTATGATTTCAAGAAACATTTGAAGTGGCAAAATTAAGAAGCAATTATTATTTTTAGGGCTTAATATGTGAAATGGCAGTGTGTGTGTGTGTGTGTGTGTGTGTGTGTGTGTGTGTGTGTGTGTGTGTGTTTTGAGGGTATAGTCTAGGAAAATGTGGCTATTTTATTTGATTAACCTTCAGAATCAACTGATTAATTGCAAATGATCTGTTGAGAGTCTCTGAGCAAAATATTTGTCATTAATTACACATACTTAACATTTACTAAAACTCTCAACCCAGGCGCATTAATTTTAGAAAAATAAATGTAATAGAATTCCTACTGTGTGGATAGAATACTGTTGAATGTCTCCTTGTGGCCTATTGGACATTGGACATGATGTAGTTTAACAAGACCCACCCCACACCGAGCCATTGAAGTTAATGCCTCTGCACCCATGCCCTGGGCATTTTCAGCTTAGTCTCCAGTTTGGGAATGGCACTTTCACCAAATGGGGTTCCAGAGCTCCTCCAAGCCTCCAGAACATTGGTCCAGCGGAGCCCACTATGCATCCAAGGGCACAGAGGGCCCCTGCTGGAGAGGACCAGGCAGAGCCTGACAGATATGGAGGAGGCTAATAAGTAAGCAATCAGCATTTTGCAGGGCACATCCAAGCCAGAGCCTTGTGTAATAAGTTGGAATGTCGAGGGGATACATAGGCACACGTGAATCATGAGGGCCTTGCGACGAGGCAGAGGCCACCCCCGAGTAGTCTGTTATGGGGCCTGAGGTGCATGTGGCACCCAGAAAGGTGGAAGAGCTCAGCTGGGACCACAGCCATGACACTGAAATCCCAGAGACCCCTAGCATGGCCACAGAACCAGGGCTCTAAGGAACCCAGGTGAAATTCCCTCCCTAGAGCTCCTCTGATGCTCCTTCTGGCTGTCTCTGCCTTGTGAAAACTTAAACAGTACTTTCCGGTTATTGAAAACTTTTCTTAAATATGTTAAAATTTAAAAAGAAATAGCTTCTAAGTGAATGGCATAACCGTTTCACCTCTAATGGTTTCCCATAAAACATACAACCTAGGCTGGATTAATGTACCTGATTATTTGCCTAGTGGCTCTCAAAAATCAAGCCAGATGATAAAAAACAAAAAACAAATGCTTTTTAGTCTTTGTGTCTTGGAGGCAGTAAAACAAAAAGATTCTGAGTGCTCATGGCTTTTGACAAAACTTATTTTCACAGTGTTTGTGATATTACTTCTATATCTAATAAACGTCACCATGATAAACAGCTACTGCATATGTTGTCTCCTAATCCTCAGACAGGTGAGGATGTCGTCCCATGTCACAGATGCTGAGTGTGAGGCACTGAGGAGGCCTTAGGCCCCAGCGGAAACGGACAGGAGCTAGACACCGAGCTGAGACCGTGTGACCACACAGTGTGACCTTCTTACCTGTGCCGTTTGCCTCCTGATTCACAGTCTGATTTCCTAAATTCAAAATATTCCCTGAGTCTTGAAATCTTTAACACAACTAGTGAACATTGGTTAAAACAAATGTGATGTCAAAGGTAATTCCATCCAGAATGTATATTCTCCCATAGTTGTAATTTTCAACGAATGAGCAAAGGAACTTCCCAGTATGCTTCAGACACTTGGATAATAAATTATGGAACATCAGGAAGACTTGTGAAGTGCCTGCTGTGTACCACATACTGTTCCGGAGTCTGGGCCTACGGGGTGATTTTGTCCTTGCCCGTGAAGAACATAGTTGGGGAGATGGTGGCTGGACAGGTGATGTCAGCACAACATAATAGGTGCTGTGGTAGCAGTTTGCACAAGAAGGAGGCACCAAACCCAACTGATGGGGGGCAGCTCTCGGAGTCATTCTGAGGAGGTGACATCTCAGCTGAACGTTGGAGTATAGTAGAAGCAGGTCAGGGAAGAAGGAAACACCAGAAGGGGGCAGTGTGGGTGAATAAGGAAGTTCTAGATGAAGGAAACACCGTGAGCAGAAGGACCCAGCAGGAAACACTGCAGTACTTTCTGGGAATGCTGAACATATCAATGTTGCTGGAGCTTAAAGGGTTTTCAGGTTTCACTCTGAATGCTGCTTCCTCAGAGGAGCCGTTCCAGACCACCAAGTCATCTAAAGTCAGTCCTCCTCCTATTTGATCTCATAGCATCAGTTTCTGCTTTTTGTGATGATGTACCCATCTCTGTGCGTTTGTGTGTCTGGTGTGTTTCTCTCCCACCAAACTATGAAACCTATGACTGCAGAGACCAGGTCACTTTGGGGTACCACTGGAGACCCACGCCTGCCCCAGCACCTGCACACTGCAGGCTCTAAGTACTGGGTGGTTCTGTGGCTGGAGATGCATTTCAAAATGTTGACAGGTAGAAATGCTTCCAATCTGAGAGATTAGCATGAACAAAGACAAGCGAGGTCAGTGTAACAGCACACAATCGAGTAACCTGAGCAGTTGGAACAGCTGGTGGAGAACATGGCCTGAAGCTCTGTCCCAGTCTGATTCTGAGGTCCTCCAAAGCTGGCCTGGGAAGGCTGGTGGCACCTGAGATGGTCTGCCATGTGGAAAGTAGCACTAAGTTGAGGTCTAAGCACAGGTCAGGGCCTGAGTTAAGACCCTACACAAAACACAGTTAAGAGATGCACATAACAGCCTGGCTGGTGTGGCTCAGTGGTTGAGCGTGGACCCATGGACCAAGAGGTCGCCATTTCAATTCCTGGTCAGGGCACATGCCCAGGTTGTGGGCCTGATCCCCAGTGAGGGGCATGCAGGAGGCAGCCAGTTGATGTTCTCTCTCATCGATGTTTCTGTCTCTCTTTCTCCCTCTCCCTTCCTATCTCTCTAAAACCAGTAAGGAGAAAAAAATATTTTTTAAAAGAGATGCACAGAACAACCTTTGCCCTTGGTTAGCTTATGTCCACCAAGGATAAATCAAAATCACGCAGGAGCATGGTGCTGAATGCCAAATCCTAAACCCAAGAATCTTTTCATCTTGAGTTGAATGCTAGTGAAATGGCTGTCTTTGTGGAAAGCAAACCGTGAACACACATAATTTTGTTCCACAATGAATGAAAATATTTAATCTAGAGAGAGGATTTATAAAACTGCCAAGTGAGTGATGAAGTGGAGTGGAGGAACCCCACCTCCCACCCCTAGTCCAGGCAGAGATGTTCTGAAGTCCTGGTTCCATACACTGTGTGACTCTGGGCAAGGATGTCACCTGCTGGCCCCATTGTCTCATCTGTAAATCAGGTGATGGATTCACCTGAACTTTCAGGCCTTTGTAGATAAACACAAGCCTTTGTATAATAAACACCTTGCATGCACTCAGGCTTTTCTAGCATTGTACTTTCAAGCTTGCAATATTTTTGTTAAACATCATAATCGGAAATTACATCATTTGGTAATATCATAAGAAATGTATTGTCTGCAATTCTGCTGAACGATAGTGTGATCACAGAAGCAACACTCTTGTATTGGAGCTTGTTTGTCCTTTTATTAAACACTAAATTCTATATCCTTATGCTTTTAGCCATCTCTTAAAGTCATTGGTAAAATGCAGTTAACACCCAGAAACACAAGTCTGAACTTATAAAAGAACTCATAAAAAATGTCCTGAAATAATCCAAATGAAATACAAAATTGCCACATAATAACAGAGAAAAGCGAGGCCCAAGGCCTGAGCTTTCTAAGCATCTCTTCCCTCACGACATACGTATTTGTATGTGTGTGCGCACGCTCCACCGTACATTTCTTGAGGATGAAGCTTTCCTCTGTGCCTTGAGCTGCTCCCTCCTGCCTCTGCCCGGACCTTGCTCCATTATCATCCCACTCTCCCTCCTGATGTATCTTCATTTTCTGTCTGCTGAATAGTTCCCTCCACTCACTCTATAAACATCTCCAACTCTCACTTTCTGAATGTGCTGTATTTCATCAATTCTAAGACTTATATTTTTCACATTTAACATCTCTAAAATGTTTCTTACAATGAAGGCCCTTTACAATTCTACTGAAAGTTTTTTCTTCTTTCTTGGAATATACACAGTGGGGTGCCTTGCAGCTGAAGACATCTGAGATTAGACATAATGCAAGGCATGTCCCTCTCCCCATCCCCACCATACCACCTGCTTTGGGGTAGGCTCTTTGAGATTGTCAGAAAAATAGGATCACTTTGGATATCTTAGTTAATGAAGATTTAGTATAAGTGGCCACAAACAGCTTTAGTATAAGCTTCCAGACTGCAGAACTGGAAGGCTGTGGCTCATTGGTGAACAGCAGGAGCGCTAACGATTCAACACAGCGCTGATGGCCCAGGAGCAACTCTGGTGCCAGCTCATGACTCAGCTGCTGCCTCTCTGCTTCTACAAAGTCAGCCTCACATTCAAGCTCCCTAAAAGAAAAGATCAGATTGGCTTGGCCATTCATCACCTTGCCATCAGCAAGACTCTTTTGCCAGGCTGTTGACAGCTTACATAGATTAGACACCAACTCATTTCAGATCCAATCACCTGTGGCCAGAGCTAGGACAAGACCTGGTGACTTACAGGTAAAGAACAGGTTCAGAAGAGGCTGTGGCTTGGGAGATATTTATAACTTAATAGATTTATCTTCCCATCTGCCTCTAGCTGATTTTTCAGATTCTTTTTTCAATCAAGTTTTTCAAAAGAGTGATCTAAACTTGCTGCTCCCACCTCTATTCTTCAACCCAGTTCAATCAGACTTCCCTCCCAACACCTCTGGAGAACCCGCTCTAGCTGCACTTGCTTTCAGCATAGCCTTGTGTTTGATTACTCCAGTGAATACTTCGCAGTCTCTACCTTACCAGGCACTGGGGCTGCAGCAGAAGCCCCGGTAATGTTGTTCATACCCCCATACCCCCTTCACTAAGCCGTACACCCATCTTCTAGGTGCTTCAAGAATTGGCCGCTAAGGGCTCACAGCACAGCCCCTCCCCAGAGAACAACCCTCAGCTGATGGGAGCCCACAGGTGACATGTGGCTGATGAGGCTGCCTCAATGCTGTGGGGCTGGTTATGCTCCAGAGTGTCCCATGGGGTCATGCTGATGCCAGATGCCAACTATACCCACATCTTCACTGAGCTTCTTCCCCTGTTCAGTCCTTTGCCCCTCACATTTTTATAGATTTTCCTTAAGAGGACTTTCTCAATAAATCACCTGCCCAAGAAGCTCCATCTCAGACTGTTTCTAGGGAAACAACTAGGATACCTTGTGCCTTGCAAATCTCTGCTCCCTTGATTTCTTTGTTACTACATTCTCCTCCTATTTCCCATCCTTTAATTCTTAGTGTCTCCTGGAGTGGAGAACTCAGTTCTCTTTTCCCACTCCATAGCCGTGGTTTCCAAACCAGCAGACTGATACCACTTTAATAGCCAGTATTTCATAATGCTCCCTTTACTGTCCTGAAGCAGAATAGTACTGCCTTCTGCAAGTCTCTTTTGCTGAAAAATGTAACTATATATTTTTGTGTGTGGATGTATGTGTAAATGCAAAATAAAATTGAAATGTAAACATATGATTTTAAATGTAAACGGTAATTTCATCAGTTCATTATTAAAATACAGAAAATACTTTTAAATATGAAAGATTAAAATGTAAATTAGGAGGAAAGAATGGCATAGGAGTGAAGAACATGGACTCTGGAACCAGACTGCCAGGGTTTCAGGTCCACAAGATGTCATTTAATAGCTGTGTGGCTTTGTGCAAGTGACTTCACCGCTCTGTGCTTCAAACTCCTATTTACCTATTTGATAGCACTGTTATACTTTTTTTTTTAAGTTATGTGTGAGCACAGTGCCTGGCATATATGAGTTTTAACGTATGTTTTTTAGATAATAAATCATATTTTCTTTTGTTCTAGCACAGGGATTGACCACTTTTTTTTTTTTTTTCTTTTGAGCAAGCCATATACTAAATAATTCAGGCTTTGTGGGCCATACACAGTCTCTGTAATATATTCTTTTTATTTTTTATTTTTATTTTTTACAATTCATGAAAACTTAGCCTGTGGGCCTTAGTTTGCCAGCTCTGCTTTGGTTAAAGACCACAGGCAGTTTACATGTAGCATTAAGTTAAGTTTCCCATTTGCACCATTTGTGTTCTTTTTAAAACTGTAAAACGTTTAAACATGAAGAAAAGCATAAACAGTGACATAATACATATGTACCTTTCACTCGACTATAAAAATACTGAATTTTGAATATTTACTTTTCTTCTTTTCCTGACGACACATAGCAACTATCCAGAAATTACTGTGTACCCCTCCCACCTGTGGCCATTCACCAAAATCAGTTCTCTTTCTTCTCGGACCCGAGGTGAAACTACAGTTCCCAGACAGTCGTGCATTTAGGTGTGGGCACGTGACTGAATTCTGGCCACCGGAACCTGGGCGCAAGCGATAATGTCACCTTTATGCCCAGGTAGTGATTAGAAGATATACCTTGCACATGGTCCTTCTTTCCATCTGCCACCTGAAGAGAGAGAGACCGAGGTCCACACAATGGAAATAGCCAGGTTCCTTGAGTGGCCATGTAAAACCGGGAGCACCTATGTTAGACTCTGATGTAAGTGAGAATAAGTGCCATTTCTTGCATTAAAACTATTAAATACCAGGACTTAATCTGTTAGAGCAGCTGGTGTTATATGATTTTCCATGTGACCCATGATTTTATAATTTTACTAAATGAGTGTTTGTCTATACGTAATACATAGTACCACTTTGTATTTCAAATATTTGAGCAAATGGTTAAAAAATAGTACATGGCATTCCACAGTTTTGTGCGTGTGTGTGTGTTCAACTGTATATCTTTGAGATCTAGCCACATCGGTAAATGTTCACAGTTTATCAATGTTAATTATTTATTTGATTTAAATAAGCTACCTTAGGTCCATACAGATGTATTAAAATACTTTAATTAATATTTTAAAATGATGATGTGTTTGAATCTCCAAAAACATTTTAAATTATTTTCAGTTAGCATATAATTAGCACTAGTCAGCTTATGATACTCAGTGGTGAGGTAATTTATGTTTCACATTGAATTTCCACATATCTCCTTTTATATGCTTCTCCCAAAATACCCCTGTGAGTTAGAGGAGACTCACATTACCAGTCCTAGTTTGGATGTGAGGAATCGGATCGAGAGAAATGAAGAGCCCAGCCTTTGGAGTGAGAAGCAGGGCGCAAACCCAAACACCTGCTGGTTGTGTGGCTGTGCGTTTACCTGACCACTGCACATCCCAGGTGTTCCTTTCTGAAATGGGAATCAGACTGTTCCTATGTCTCTGGATGCTCATGAGGATTGAATGAGGTTTGCCTAGAAAGCACTTAGCCCAGTGCTGGGCACATAGTAAGCAATCTCTAGATATTAACTGCTATAATCCTTGTGACTATATTATATGCAGCTAATATAAAACTACAAACCTGAGCACACAGGCTCACTGAGGAAAACCACGATCGTTAGCCTAAGTGGCTGTTTTCTGAGTCTTTCCACCACATCTCTCCATTGTTTTCTTGTTTCATGTCCAGTGGGACCTATTTACAACCACTAAAAATTGTTGAGTTTGGTTTTTCGATTGTAAAGCAAACATTTTAAATCCCAAACATTCAGTCAATTTGTTCCCCATTCATGCATTTTATAAGCAGTGTCACCGGGCCAGCACTCCAGGCTTCGCTGGTGCCCTGCGTCAGCCACACGTCTTTATTCTGCCTTGCAGAACCCTTGCTTCCTTAAACCCAGGCTTTTACCGCAGACGCCTCACGCGCAGTTGCTCTTCTGTTTCAGGGGTGTGCATCTTCCCACTTCTTTTCTTTTCCTCCAGATTAAATCTCTGTGACATTTTCATCCCTCTTTCAACTTTTAGATTTTGGCTTCTGATTCTAGGTTGTTGTCACTGAATTGTAAATAGCTGTTATTGTTTAGTTTGGCATTAGTGGTTTCTTCAAAACCGAACCTGTACTTCAAAATTCTGTTTGTATATAACAAGGGTTAAGAACACACAATCTTTTCGTTGTTGTTGTTAATCCTCAACTGAGGGTATGTTTTCCATTGATTTTTAGAGAGAGTGAAAGGAAGGGAGAGAGAGGGGGGAGAGAGAGAGAGACATTGATGTGAGAGAGACTTATCGATTGGTTGCCTCCCGCATGCACCCCGACTGGGGCTGGGGATCAAACCTACAACCCAGGTACCTGCCTTCAACCAGGAATCAAATCCGTGACCCTTTGGTACATAGGCCGACACTCTAACCACTGAACCACACTGGCCAGGGCAACACACAATCTTATCATTAAAAGCAAAACAGAAAACCTCTTTTCCATGGTCATCCCACTAATACTTTTCCCTGTAACCAGGTCTTGTCACTCCAAAGCCATGGCGTTTCTTCCAGGCTCCATTGGAAACATACCAGATCAAAGGAAAAATTAAAACCACTATACAAAGAACCAATAACCTTAAGGGAAGGGCTTCAGAGAGAGAAATATCTAGCTTGTTTACTAATTTCTGATCATTAAATTACTTATTGTCCTGAATTCTCATGAGTCACACTTATAAATAGGTGAGCCTCTACAGGAAAATAACAGAAGTGAGCAAGGACGGAAGGGAAGGCCTCTCTGGCCTCTGGAGAGCTGAGGAGGCCAGAGCCCAAGGGGTGGGTACTCTGGTCAGTATGTGCCAGGTGAGCGAGCCCCTCTTCCTTGCCCATTCCAGGGCTGTTTCTGCATGTAGAAAGTATCTTCCCCAGAGGGCATTCTGCCCTGTTATTTGAAGACTAAACAGCACTGGCAAAGGGCCTAATTGGTCTTACTATAAGCTGTGCAAAATTTCACCCAGTTAGTGCATTAAACCTCTAATTCTTTCATTTGTATCACAGGAGCAGAGATAGAACCATCTACTTCCCATGGCATTACAGGAGAGGTATTTAGGCCTTTTCAGCGGCTCTGACTCTGTGCCTCCTGCACTAACCCTAATTCAAGATCCAAGAGATAGTATCAGGTTTAAGAGCATTAAGTTGCATGAAAATAGGGCACTGCATTTAGACATTCTCCCTGGAGACTCTGGGAGAGGTGATGTGAAATGGCCTGCTTAAAGATAGAAGTTAATTGGCAGACTTAAGATAGTTGACCAGAATTGTAGATTAATTAGCCACTGTGATGGAGAAAGGGAACATTTTGCAGAGCTGTGTATTTTTAGATATTAGGCCAAATGGAAAATAAGTAAAAAAAGTAGTAAGCTTTTAAAAGATATTTCTTCTCTGTCTGTAAACTGAGGTGGATGCTCTAGTCAGTAAAGAGGTAAAAAGATAGGGCTTCTTCCTTCTCACATCCAAGGAGTTCAGTTTCCAGTCCTTTCCTGGGTAGGAAAGAGAAGAATCTTGAATGAAATTCACCTTTCTTACATAGCCTTATATTTCAAATTGTGTTGATTCTTAGAAATCTTTGATTTCCCACATTATATAGGTAGGTGATTTTGTTTTCTTAAAATTGCCTTATGATAATCTTATAAAACTACATAAAACAAGAATAGAGTCTATTTTGTTCATTAGATGTCAAGGGAAATAATACTTTAGACATTTTTATCATAGGATTTCTGACACAATTTTCTTAAACTCAATTTATGGAGAAATTATTTATGTACAAAAACTGAATCTATTTAAACTGTGCAATTCTATGAGTTTTGACAGTTATATACACCTGAGAAACCACCACCACAGCTAAGATACAGAACATTTCCATCACCCTCAAAAGATTCCTCCTGCCTATAGCCCATCCCTCCCTCCACCTGCAGCCACAGGTAAACTACTCACTCGCTTGTTTTCCCCACAATTTTTTTTTAAAGCCAGCAAGTGGTTTGTTTTCACTTCTGGTGGTGAGTAAAAGATGGTCACTGGGGTAAAGAACGTTTGGGGTTATTTTGAAAGACCTTCTAGTACCTATGTCATTTACAAGTACTAATTCACAAAACTTACACTTTGTCTTTTTCATTTTTCTTTTCTTTTTTTTTTAAGTTCTTTGGTTGATTTCTTCCCACCCCCCCCAACCCCCCTTCCCTTTGAGGTTTGTCAGTCTAACAACCAATTGTTGTCTGTATCTATGAGAATGTTTCTGTTCTGCTTGTTCATTTTGTTTGTAGATTCAGTTGTTGATAGATATGAATTTATTGCCATTTTGTTTGTTCATATTTTTTTATCTTTTTCTTCAAGAAGACCCTTCAGCATTTCATACAATAATGGTTTGGTGGTGATGAACTCCTTTAGCTTTTCCTTGTCTGGGAAACTCTTTATATGGCCATCGATTCTAAATGACAGCTTTGCAGGATAGAGTAATCTTGGTTGTAGGTTCTTGCTTTTCATCACTCTGAATATTTCTTGCCACTCCCTTCTGGCCTGCAAAGTTTCTTTTGAGAAATCAGCTGACAGTCTGATGGGAACTCCCTTGTAGGTAACTAACTGCTTTTTTCTTGTTGCTTTTAAGAGTCTCTCTTTGTCTTGAACCTTTTGCATTTTGATGATGATGTGTCTTGGTGTGGGCCTCTTGGGGTTCATTTTGTTTGGGACTCTCTGTGCTTCCTGGATTTGTATGTCTGTTTCCTTCACCAAGTTAGGGAAGTTTTCTGCCATTATTGTTTCAAATAGGTTTTCAATTTCTTGTTCTTTCTCTTCTCCTTCTGGCACCCCCAAGATGCGAATATTGGCATGCTTGAAGTTGTCCTAGAGGCTCCTTACACTATCCTCATTTCTTTGGATTCTTTTTTCTTTTTGCTGTTCTGATTGGGTGTTTTTTGCTTCCTTATATTCCAAATCGATGGCTTGCTTCTTGGATTTACCTACTCTACTATTGAATCTGTGTAAATTATTCTTTATTTCAGTTAGTGCCTCCTTCATTTCTGACTGGTCCTTTTTTATGCTCTTGAGGCCCTCACTAAGTTCACTGAGGTTCTCACTAAGTCCATTGAACATCCTTATAAGCAGTGTTTTGAACTCAGCATCTGTTAGGCTGCTTAACTCTATTTCACTTAGTTCTTTTCCTGGAGTTCTGTTCTGTTCTGTCATTTGGGACCTGTTTCTTTGTCTCCTCATTTTGGCTGCCTCCCTGTGTTTGTTTCTATGTATTACTTAGGGAGAGGTATAGGGCTAGCTGAGACCAGATGCTGCTTGTTTGAAAGAATTTAGGAAAAGCTGAAGCAGGATCCAAGACAGGCCAATCCTATGGTAAAGCAACTGGCAACAGCTTGGGTGGGCCTGAAAGTTGGGTGGGGCGGGGCCTCAGGGAATCACCAGGGCGGGGCAAACAGTGTGAGCCAGGTTGCCGGAGTCCCAGATATGGCGGCGTCTGCCGGCCCAGGGAAGGGCTCACCAAAGGAACAAAAGCCTCTGATAGCACATCTGTCCAGGAGAAAACTGACTCTCCAGCCCTTGCTCCAATGCCAAACAGCTCAGTTCTTCCCCATATGACTCTGGTGCCTTTCAGGCTCCTTCCCGCACGCCGGAGCCTGGAGGGTGCGAGTCCGAGTAAGTCCGTGCGCGGGCCCTTTAAGAGGAGCTGCCGGGGGCTCCAGCCGCCTCAGCCTCGGTTCCCGCTGGTTTTTCCAGCCAGAAGTTATGGGGATTCTCTTCCTGGCACTGGGACCCTGAGCTGGGCGCCTGGTGTGGGACGGGGACCCCTCAGTCCTCAGGGAGGACCTTCCCAGCCGAGTGTCCTCTTAATTTTTATCCGGCACACGTGGGTGTGGGACCAGCCCGTCGTGCCTCCACCCTCCTACCAGTCTCCATCCTGCAGCTGCTGCTTTAATTTCGTAGTTGTAGGACTTCCATTCAGCTTGATTTCAGGCAGTTTTGAAGGATGTTTGTTCTGTGGTTTAGTTGTAACTTTGATGTGGTTGTGGGAGGACGTGATACCGCGTTTACCTACGCCGCCATCTTGACCGGAAGTCCTCTTTTTCATTTTTCTAATGCCAGGTAGAGACGGGTAGGGCTGAAGTTAAGTGGATAGCTCTGAGCATTTGAGAAAAGAGGTGCGATGGGGGGACCAGACACATCCTATCTCTCCTCTCTGGGACATTGAACAATGCACATTTGATAGCTAGAAGTGTTGTGTGTGTGCACTGGGGGGCAGGGGAGAACACTGGGCTGAGTCAAGTGGTTTCTACCTGGGTGGTTTCAGATAAGTGATTCTGCTTTCCCAATGTCTCTTATTTCTCTGGTAAAGTGAGAAAGCAGGACTAACTGATCTCTAAAAGCTCTCCCAGGTCCACAAATCCATGTTGAACCACAAACTAGTGACTGTGGGTTGTTATAAGCCAAGTTAGACAATGGAATGAAAACAGAGCCAAAAGTATGTAAAAAAATATTTTATACCACTCTATCTCTCTTACAGAAATGACCCTTTAACCTCAATTGTCTGGCACAAGCATTAGTTCAATTGTCTTTCTTGACTTTTTTAACCTTTATTTTAATGATTCTATCATGTGATCTTACTTTGAGAATAAAGAGGAAAATACATAAAAAGTAAACAACTTTAATGTCTCTGTACTTAGCAGAAAAATATTGTTTTCTTTGAGGAAGTATTATGTTTACTTCTTTTTTTTAAGACTGCAATATTTTAACTCAGCTGCTGGGTCACCTTTATTTAAGAAGGCTTTGAAACTAATTAATACAAAAATTATAAATTTCTAACACTTATTTTAGCAAGTAGGAAAAAAAGCAGAAAAAAATTTGAGCCCTTTCTGAATATTTTATTCCAAACAGATTACCCATACAGGCAATTGTAGTGCCATTTCAAGTTGAGTTATAATTAATGTTATAACTAAGGTTATAACATCTTTCTTTTAGTGAGAAAAATGTTCAGAGGAGGGGCAAGTTAAACTTCAAAAGCACTTTTCTGCTTTTTCAGAGATAATTCTACATTTTCTTCTAACTCTTACACAGTTTCTAACTTTGAAGATTTGAATCTTGCAAATATTCAACTCATTTATTTGGAGGTTGCTGAACCGGTCTGTGGATTACATCATTTCCCCCCTCTTTATGATTACCCTCTGATACAACTTATTTTTGTAATATATGTAGTGAATAAAACTTGAATCTTTTCATTATAATGACATTTGTGGATTTTTAGCATTTTGTAATGGAACCAAAAGAAGTCACATGAGTTTTTCAGAGCCTCTGTCTAAATCAAATCTAAATGACATTTTTAAAATTTTATTCATTAAGCAAACTAAGACAATGAGAAAATATATTTTAACTGCAAACAAATTTGAATATTTTCTTTTTTTAAGAGTTTTTTTTTAATTATTGATTTTAGAGAGAGGGGAAGGGAGGGAGAGAGAGAGAGAAACATGGATGTGAGAGAGAAACACAGATCAATTGCCTCCCGGACATGCCACAACTGGAGATCGAACCCACAATCTAGGTATGTGCCCAGACTGGGAATTGAACCTGCAAACTTTTCATACGTGGAACAGTGCTCCAAACAACTGAGCCACACTGGCACGGCCAATGTTGAATATTTTCTAACATAATTTTAGAACATGGAAATAATTTCTGAATTTGAAACAAACTGATAATTTTTTTCCAAGCAATGACAAAACTTTACTTTTTTTTTATTTATATTTTTTCTTTATTGATTTTTAGAGAGAGAGGTAGGGAGAGGGAGAGAGAGATAGAAACATCAATGAGAGAGAACATCAATTGGTTGCCTCCTGCATGCCCCCCATTGGGGACTGGGCCCACAACCTGGGCAAGTGCCCTGACCTGGAATCAAACCAGCGACCTTGGTGCATGGGTCGACGCTCAACCACTGAGCCACACCAGCTGGACCAAAACTTTACTTTTAAGAAGTTAGTTAACATTTTTTTAACTTTTAATTTTAAACAATAGGCTAAATATAAACAGTATTAAAAGATGAAATTTATATAAAATATATACATACACATTTAGTGGTGTTTTCAGCTAAAATACTGAAACAGTTTAAAAACAAAAACTAGAGAGAAGACTTCATGCCAAAATAGCTTAAATTGATAATTTCTTCAATGAAGAGATTCACGTCTAGTAACATAATAAACTAACAATCTAGTATAATTTATTTTCTAATTAAATCCACTCTGAGGCTGTAATTTCATTATTTTAAAATAAAAAATATTTATGTAGAATTAGCTAGTCTATATTGAGCAAGCTCTTATGTGAAGTTTATTTTGTTTTTGTTTTTTAAATAAATAGATTGCTGGGAGTTAGTGTGCACTTAATGCTTATCTGCCTTAATAGAAGTTTAGGTCAAGGGTTAAGCTTTATCACTTGGACACTGTCCTTAACTCATGTAGGAATGTAAAAAGGACCTTAACAATTTTGCAAACATAAATAAATCCTTAGTCACATTAAATTAAAAAAAAAATTCTTAGGGATACAAAGTGACTTTCTCATATAAATATTTTGAAAGGGTACTTAAAATTTTTCACTCAAATTGAAATATGCAAAAAAATTACTATAAAGCAGCGGTTCTCAACCTGTGGGTTGCCACCCCTTTGGGGGTCGAACGACCCTTTCACAGGGGTCGCCTAAGACATAACAGTAGCAAAATTACAGTTATGAAGTAGCAACGAAAGTAATTTTATGGTTGGGGGTCACCACAACATGAGGAACTGTATTACAGGGTCGCGGCATTAGGAAGGTTGAGAACCACTGCAAAGCAACCTGTGTGTCAAAGCCCTTGAGTCACAGCATTTATCTTGTTATGATTTCTTTGGTATTCCCACTGTTTGGAGCACAGTTTAAACACTATGTTCTTCTAAGCCCTTCTGGTTAAAAATGTTATGGCAAGGCAAAAAAACTAGTTAAAAAATAGATTATAGATCACCATTTGTAAATACTCAAGTTTTATAATAGCTTGCTATAGCACCTATAGATAAATTAGTCACTTTATTACAAAACAAAACCTTTGTACACAAGTTTAAATTTTATTTTCAAGAACCAAATTGCACTGATCAAGAGTATATGAATTTTGAGAATCTAAAAACTAGATCCAAAGTATTATATCACTTAAAGTATCCTTTAAGGTAGCACTTATCTAGTCTAAAACTTTGATGATAAAATTCCTTGTTTATAAAGATAAACATAGTAACACCGGATAAAAAAATGTTATGGTATAAATCATGGCTGGCTTCTATCCAGCCACCTTAGCAATGAATTCATCTTTGTAAGGAAGTCCTGCTATTTCTTTAAATAGCTAACATAGGAATGAAATAAATATCTACCTTATTACCAATTTTACGTGGTATTTTTTTTTTTAATCAAAGAATGGCAGTGAAATTTCTGAATTGGCTAGGACAGTCATAGCACTATTTTCCTGTAAAACTTTAGTAGTTAATTTGTATGACATTCTACCCAATACTCGGTGAATACTTGTCTGCTTAATTAACATCCTTAGTGTTGCCTGGTGGTTTTTCAGTGCTCTTCAATGGTGTCATAATGCCTCCATGTGCACACTGGTGACAACTGTCCCCCTTTCTGAAGATGTTTATGTAATTTACTTCATCCAGCATTGCCAGATAATTTGTCTGTGTCTGGATATTGTGTCTGTCTTCCATAGACATCTTCTAAAAAATCTTCAGCTTCACTGTACTAGTACTTTTTACTATACTGACAAAAGGCGCCATTTAATCTACACACTCAGAAGTGCTGCCTCGTTTCAAACCTGAGGCTGTCTTAACAACTTCAATAAGGTAAAATGGCATGAGGCCGCAGCAGCCAATATTCTGCACTGGAACGCTAATGAATCAGTGGCTAGAATGCACCCATCTAAAAGCTGAGCTGTCTGAGTGACCTTTTCCTGAGAATACAGAGGTAGGAGAACTTTAGGAGCATCTTTAAGAGTATCAGCTTGGAGGAAGAGATTTAGCCAGGAGATGATTGTTACCAGACAAAGTCCCCATTCTAAAGCTTTTAATGTGAAGAGTTCCATCCTTAGCATATGGTCTTCACTGCAAGCACCATCCATGACATAAGCAAACTCTTTTAGCTTAGCATAGATTTCCTCAAGTTTGGAAGCAATGAATAATGAGGTAATTCCAATGGGTTGAAACATATTTTTATTTATGTCCTTTTGTATCAACATAAATCCAACAAAAAGTCTTGCACACGGTAATGTTTCCCTACGAAGTGTGCATACTTCTCATACCACCCCAAGTCAGAATGCAGAACTTCAAAATGTTTGTCGTGGACATATCAGGTCTCTTTCTTTAACATGTTGAGCCAAACATTCTTTGAACATCCCCAACTTAAGTCAGGCAAAGGTGAAGGATTAATACAAAGATTTTTAAATCCATAATTTGTAAACCTGGAGACGTCACATGTCCTGTTTCTTTGTGGAGTGCTTCAGTGATAATGCAAGTGATCCCCCCAGATAACGCGGGTGGCCAACAATTCCTAATCTCATCCTGATGCTTCTTGGCAACCTTCTCTTCTTTTCTTGACATCCTGGGCTGTTTTTCTCTTCTTGGCCTGAATTATCTGGGCTTCTTGGGGGAAATCAGTCTGGCTGGGCTGGGGCTGCTGCTTAGCTTGCAGACGGCTGCATCTTGACATTCTCTTCAGGTATATGAAACCTCACCAGACCCGCTACTGCTCGGCTCTCCTGATAAGCTTTTGATTTGCATCTCAGCTCTACAAAGTTATGATTTTATTTATTTATTATCTCATTTCAAAGTTATCATGAATACATCATCCTCAAAAGCTAGCCATGTAGATTTTGTTTTAAAAGGTTCACATTAGTACAGATTGTTCTCATGTATCAAAGTTGTATATCATTTCAGCAACTTACACAGATGTGTATATATGTGTATGCATATATAATGTGTATGTGTATAGATACAGATATAATGTCATATAATGTATACTATAATGTAATATTGCTATACTTTACAGGTGGTTTAAAAACTATCTTTTATACTAGATATAGATGCATCTACATCTATCTATCTATCTATCTATCTATCTATCTATCTATCTGCCTATATCTTTGTTTAAAAGTTCTATACCTGATGGTAGGCAGAAATATTTCTCCAGGGCTGTGGAGTATGTTCTAAATCTTTAGTTAAGTCCTTACTTGTCCATCAATTCATTTTAGATTAGCTCAATTTCTTTCAAATCCTGAGTTTATAAGCCTCTGCTAATTTGCATAGTTGTGCATGCAATCTTAAATGTGAAAAAGATTAATGGTAGTGAATTGAAATGTACTGGAAGAGAGGTCAGCAACTTTGGTTGGTCCATTACCCAGGGGATGAAGGATGGCAATGTCTCAGGTGTCGGGTCTCTGTAACCTCTTACCTCTGTGATTTGTTGGAGAGACAATGGGCTGAGCCTGCACTGGCCAGCATGCTCCAAGTCAGACAAACAGAAGAACCAACAATGCCTTTATTCACAGCTTCCACACACTAAGTAGGGGGTAAGGACACGCTAAAGGTCAGCAGGGGCTACGGCTATCTAGACAGATGGGCTCAAGTGTCACACTGAAGCCAAAAACTTGTACCTGCTACAACTACAGTAATCAGAGCAGATCACCATGCTGGCAGGGCCTCCCTGCCCCAAGGAGACAGGCTCTGTGCTGAGAGGGATAGCTAAGAAGCTCTATGCACAATCTCAGTTCCTTGGCCATGGGTGAGGCCATATTTTAAGCAATATAAAAAATATCAAGGAAGAGAAGGGTTTCATTAGAAAACCAGGAAAATTCTCCTGAGGTGGCCACATCCTCTGAGCAATGTGCCTGGATAAACAGGATTTGGGCTTCCTGGCGTGTATGTTCCATTTGTGATGAAAACAATCTGTTAGACTTTTCACAGCACTAACTAATTATTAAGTGTTTGCTATAAAATGTGATCTGCATGAGTTTTAGGGATGTGTGTGTTGTGTGTGTGTGTAACTTTAGTAATTTTTGTAACTTTAGTCTCTTTGGTCCATTGCTATTTCCTAAGTGCCAAGAACAGCATCTGGCCTGTAATTGACACTCAGTAAATACTTGTTGATTGAGTGATTGTTTCAAGCACTGTTCATAGATTCTAATACTTTATATATATTATTTAATTTAAGTTTCAACCATTCAAATAACATACTGAGCACACCCCAGTGTACAGATGAGAACACTAGTCATAGAGAAGTTAAGTGATTTGCTCTAGATCACACACCCAGAGGTGAAAGACCCAGAATTCAAACCCTGGTGGTCTGGTTGCAGAGTATGTATGCTTAAATCATATGCACACTGACTCTCATCTCAGAAAGTCAAACTTCATACTTATGTTATACGAAAATATAACCAACCTTATTCTGTTCCACATGGTTCGTGACCAGACTGGTTTCCCTGCTTCTAGGATGTTTACTGCAAATACTCTGACACTTTGGAAACATTCCTTTCAGAATGGCAGTCCTTCTTGTCTGCTCCTTCAGCTGTCTTTGTCTGAGTCTCCAACAAAGTTTGACTTGATCAATTTGAAGATGTTAGCCCGTAAAAGGCGACTAACAATAGACTTCAGGCAATGGCCATATTTTTCATGCTGTGGGGAGCCCTTACTTCTACCTGGATTACTAACTCATACTAATGGAAGATGGCTTGCTTTTCTTTCTGAGTTTGTGAGTGAGTTTGTCTGCGAAGATAGATGCTGTATTGAAACCTCTGGAGAAACAAGTTTCTTCTGTTTATATTTACAAGGGGACTGTGTGGCTTGAGCCATGCTCTGTTACAACTAATGAGCCAAACCTTGCCCTGAAGTGCTCATTCAGAGGAAGGGAGAATAGCTCTGCCTCCGTGACTGCTCCCTCCTGAGCCAGTGGCGGCTCACAATAGCTTTTGTAACAGAGGCACTTGAATTAGGAGCTGGGCTGAGACCATACAGGCAGCAGAGTGGCGATAAAACAATGTGATTACTTTCAGCTATGATAGGATTGGATCATGTGAGTCGCAGGTGATAAATTCTATAACCCATTTGTGCTTCTCGATTTTATCCATTTTCCATATGAGGGTAGGGTTAGCTTTCTTATTTTTTCTTAAAGGATTACCTTCACAATATGATTGTCTTTTTAAAAAGTTTCATAACTGTCTGATTTGCAGTAAACTTCATTTATGTTCTGAAAATGAGGTTTGGATTTAAAACAACATAATCCAGAATGTAATGGAAGGTAAGGATTATAATCTACCTCCAGAACTCTTTGAAGTAATAGTAAAGATATAGAGAAAGATGAACAGCTTATTTCTTCCCACAGAATTCATGCCCCACTGGAAACAGTATGAACCGGGCAATAACACCAGCAATAACTATTTGTATTTTGGACATGTTCAACGCATAGAGATTAAAGAAGAAAAATGTATTACAATTTAGCAGTTCATTGCCATTAAAATATTCTGTCTGAAAGTCAGTCTGAACTATCTCCTCCATCTTACTTCCTACAACTGCCAAAAAATCAAGGAGGATAATTTAGAAAGTTAAGCTAGAAGAGTGGTAAAGTTGATTCAAGACCTTATGAAATAAATATTACAAGATACAGGGACAAAGAAGTGTGTGTATGTGTGCTCTAACCAAGATGTCTTTGTTTGTGTGTCAGAGGGAATAGGAACTCTTGCCATTTTGAAAAGTCAAAATCAGGTGTGTTTGGGGCACACGAGCAGTTTTCTGAGGAGAGGGTGCATAGCTTCATCAGGCTCACACGCATGGTTATAACTCAGTCATGAATCACTGGTCTAGCAAAGTGTTGACTTTTCCCCACCATAACATCTGCCTGGTGGCCACTTAGCCAGGATGTCCGAATGTGACGTTTAGATTCCACTAGAGCTTCCAATTTCTTCTAGGAAGAGACTCCGACCTGGATCTGAGGTGAATAATCTATACTGTGGGCGTAAAATAATCTCAAATGAGGTAGCATAAGTAAACTTCTTGGTGTTGTGAAGCACACAGAAGAAAATGTATTGCACTAAAAAATTATTTCCCCTACTGATGAGCAGTTCACTCTCAGAGATACCTCCCGGTCTCATTCTGACTGTCCCTGGACAAAGTGCAAAGAAGCTGAGAGTGGGGATGATGTTCTCCTCCCAGCACTACCCACGCTCTGCCTGCTCCCAGCCCTGGTGGCCCGTCATCTACTAGACCTTCCCGTGCATCTTTCTCTCACTCATTACTTAGTTGAGGTCAAAACAACATTATATTTTATTTATATGTGATATGTCATTTCTGCTCCCCAAAAGGATTTGAAGACTAAAAACTTTGTGTAAGCAGCAGTTTCACTGGGTGTTAAGGCACAGCTAGAGCAAGGACAATAGCCACACTGAAAACTACAGACATCTATGAGAATCTACTGACTGGTGGTCATAAACTGCCCAGAAATATGCACACTTGCTCCAAGTAGACCAGGGTGGCTCCCTGGATCCTCGCAGCTCATCTCTGAGTCCACGAATGTCAGCTCAAGAAGCCCTACTCTGGAGCAGGAGTTCTCAATGTTGGCACCATTTACTTTGGGGCTAGAAAAGTCTTTGTTGTGGGGCTGTCCTGTGAATTGCAGGATGTTTAGCAGCATGCCAGCCTGTACTCACTTGATGCCAGTAGCACTTACCCCCTCCATTTGTGACAACGAGAAGTGCCTCCAGAAACGCCCCTCCTAGTTGGGAACCACTAGGGCAGAGACACCACAATGAAACTTGGTGAGATCATCTCCCATGTGGAAGGAAGTTTTTCATGCCTTCCATGTGACCAGACTATGTAGATTCACAAGTGGAACAGTAGTCCACATTTGTGTGACAGTATTACATTTATGTGCTTACTTAATGCACAGCCACCCAGTGATATAAGCAGCCACATGTGTAAATCCAGGTTTAAAGTCAATCTGACACCAAATCCAATACTCTTTCCAGCATGTGTAATAAAGAAATTTTACTATAATTTGAAGAGCTGAGTTCTAGTTGGGGTTCTGGCCCTTAAATTGTCTGCTAGTCAGCTCTGTGTAGTTCAGCTGTGTGACAGGAAGGATACTTCTATCTGTTTCATAGGAAAGCTATAGGAACAGATGAGAGACTGCTGAGTGACACTTTAAAGACTACCCACACCAGTGTAAATGGAAGGTACTATTAAATTGAAAACTATCCAATAATCTATAAGAATTACATGGACATTGGCACTATAAAATCTTCTTTATGAATAGAATCTTGAAAAATGATTACACTTGTAGAATATTAAAAACTGAAATGGCCCAGAGATCAGCTGTCAGAGTTGACATTAATTTCCTCTATACGGTCCAGCAGAGCAGGCATGTTCAAAACCAGTCATTCTGTGTTCCAGAAAGAAATCACTCTAAGACAAAATGAAATAAGCTAACAATAATTGACTATTTTTTTGTTCTTTCCAAAGCCTTCGCTGGATTTTCAGTGAAACAATGATATTATCTGAGTATAATAAAAGTACTCTGACATGACTCTGTAAAGAATTATAGATGAGTTACATCTCACTTGTGATTAAAAACCAAAGGCTCACATGACCGTAAAATGGGTGTAAAGGAAGAGGAACTGGTAGTTGAGGACCAACCACTTGTGACGGAGCATGCCGGTGATGTCACTCCATTATAAAGGTAATCGGTGATTCCTCATGAAACCCTTGGGTGGGAGTCAGAAGCAGTCACATCCGTTGTCAGCTTCCGGGTTAAGTGGCACGCAGGGCATCAGCAGCAGTCCAGGCAACAGATGCCATCCTCTGGTTCCTTGTCCAAGGGGTATGGCCTCTTCAGAATGATAATTAGAATAATTCTTATTCAATTGCTGTTGGGAGTCCATGAGGACAGAACATTTATGCTGAGCCCCAGAGGTCACTTGCTTGGCTAATTTTGCACTAATTATTTCTTAGTTGCTTCTTTTTTTCTCAGAAGACAGAGAGAAAAAAAATGTTCTCTACCAGAGTTTTATGAAGAATGGTCAGGGGCCTTTACAAAAGTGCAGGGTTCATATAGGACTAGGGCACTTAAAAAGAGGTCAGCATGCACAGTACACTGAAATCAGTCAAGGCAGCATCACAACTATAATGTAATTTTTAAAAAAAGATAAGACCTTTTGAATTAGTACAGCAGATGAGGAATGATAAATGACTGCAGTGACAGTAGGTGGACTTGGTCCAGAGGTGCCTATGAAGCTAATTAAAGTAATAACAAAACACTCCTAGATGAGGCTAGATTCTGGGGCTCATTGAAACGCTGATGGAGAAAGACGTAAAAGGAACTAACCTGAGCCTTGTGCAGCCAAAACCGATGGGGCCATGGATGTCTCTTCTATGTTGCTACTCAGTTAAGACTTAACAACCCAGACTTTGATGCCAGTCCTTCTATCAGATTAGTGTGACTGTGTTGCTAGAACCACAGGGGCAGAACAAACCCAGGGTAGGAGTTAAGGGTGGTATGCGGTGGGGGGTGAAGGGTTTCCACCTAACAGAATTGATGGTCTTGCTGTCCTTCACCCTGAAAGGGGACCTATCCCATTCCAAGGCAGAAAATGTGAATTGTAGAAGTAAATACAGGACTAAAAGGAAAAGATAAAAGTCTTCACCTCTCTGGAGCCAGGAGTGATGTGATGTGATGAAGCGAGCTGATGCGTGGGACTCCTGAGGAGCCGGGGCCGAGCCAGGGGAGTACGATTGGACAGTAAGGGTGGAGGAAGCTAGAGTTTGGTGTAAGTTATTCTCTTCATTTCATTCTCTTCTATTATTTTTGAAGCTTCAATAAAATCTAATTAGAAGTGTGGCAGGCCCTGGCCGGTTTGGCTCAGCTGTTAGAGCATCGGCCCACGGATCAGTCTCCGGTTCGATCCTGGCCAAGGGCACGTACCTCGGTTGCAGTTCATCCAGGCCCCAGCTGGGGATGTGCAGGAGGCAACCAATTGATGTGTCTCCCTCACATTGATGTTTCTCTCTCTTTCTTTCTCTCTCCCTCTCTCCTGCTCTATCTGAAGATAAATGGAAACATATCCTAGAGTGAGGATTAAAAGAATAAAAAATGAAAGTGTGGCAGGATGACATTCAGAGAAAATAACAACTGTTTTCCCCACATCACCTTCCATTGTGCACACCCCTACCCGTCACATCATGACACCACTGCTTCGGGAAGGGCAGGCACAGCGAGAACGGAGGTGTCCATTGAATGTTTGAATATAGTTTTTTAAAACCGATAACAGATGCTGAAAGCTGATAATTTTTATTGCAAGAACTAGGTTTTGTGAGGTAGAGAAGGGTTTGTGAGCCCCAAAGGCTGGGACAAGTGGGACAAAACACATGATGACATCTTCGCAGTGTTCTCAAAAGAAGAAAAAACTCAAGGAGCTGATGGGGAGAAAAGTTCTAGACTCTAGAATCTAGAGGAACCATGACCACAGCGCATATGCTCATGACTAAGGAAGGTCCCTACTCTCTGAAAGCTCTGGGCTAAGCTCCAGGGGAAGAGAGAATGGCCAACCCCCTAGGTGGGGAAAACACAGAGGCAGAGCCTGAGAAGGCAGCTGGCCTGGAAGTAAAGGACCACCCATCTACCAGCCTGCCAAGAACGTGTGGTGGCTTGGAGAAGTGGGAGCAGGGTGTTTTTAGCAGCGAGAAACCAAACATCTACCTCTTCTCTGCTTCAAGTTTCTCCCAACTCCTGAATGGTGAGTGAGTACAGCAGATTATATTATTTGTTCCAAATGTTTGCTCCCATAGAAGCTGCTGCTTCTGCCTGGATCCCAATAATAAGAGGACACTGAGCAAAGCTGTGTGCAATGTGAGAATGAACCTATATTATTGTAAGCCACTGAGATTTTAGGGGAGAGGTTGCTTGTCAAAAGCTATTAGGGGCTGCCCATCCAAAAGCATTCCAAGCCCCCAAGGTCAGGGGAGGACTGATGGTCAGAGGGCCTTGAAGAGGCCTCGTGACTATGGACAGGACTAAGAGGACACAGAATGACCTCAGTAGACCTGAAGACCAAAGCACAGCAGGAACATGGGACATTCAGCAGTAGATGAAGCATGGTTGAATTCAATGAAAATCGCCAGTAGATACAATATTGAACTGAGCCAGCTAAAGAAGAAATAGATGCTCCCTTTCACTGATGCCTAGTTGATTCTTAGATTACCCATGGGGAGAGATAATGAGAAGGGAAAGGAAAACATCCTGAACTATTTACCAAAATAGAGCAAGAAATACTTAGTAACATAGTTTATAATTCAATTGGCAGTAACGAGTTCTCTGCCATCACCAGAAATGGGAGCTCAAGAACTAAATTCATTTAAAGAGAAATAAAGTTTCATTTGTACATACTCTATGACTATGAAACTCATATCCTCTTGTGTGTGTTGTATTGTGGGGAATGAAAGAGGAGGACCCTGACTCAGGGTTAGTAGAGAGAAGCTGAAGAGAAAGAGGTTTGGGTTGAAGCAGGGCTCCTGTGGGACAGTGGCACTCCCACTGACCACTCCAGAGCACCAGTGGACACAGAAGTGCAGTGGCAGCCCCTGAGCCATGTCCCAGGGACCCCTCCCATCCTTGCAGAACACTTTGAGAAGCTAATTTCCAGCAATCAAGCTGATAGGGCTGGTGCTGTAGTAATTCAATGGAATTACTTAATTTATTGAGGGTCTACTAAGCACCTTCTGCTCTGAAGATGTGGAAGGTCTGCATCTTCTTGCCATTTATTCCCATATGCAAGACATTAATAGCATGTTTCATTTTTCTAGAACTCAACTAAAAAGGAACTAGTCCCATTCTGCTGAATGGCAGAAAATGTAATCTTAGGCAGTTACAGCTTTTCTCCATGATCTCAGATATAAAATTCTGTAGACATACCTTGCAAGGGCCTAGGATCATGCACCCATTTTGTAGATCAAAAAGTGTTCCAATTCCCATCGACATTTGGTAGCACACATAGGGACATAACCGAACTTGGAAGTTATACATCATTTAATACATGCATTTGGCAATACTTTCTCCTGCAAGAGCAAAAAGACCATCTTAGGTGTGTGTTTGAGTCACTGACACTGAGAGTAAATCGTCCCCGTGAAAGCTCTGGGGCACCCTGAGATTCCACCCGCCTGGAGCAAACGCGTCACATTTGCAGATGCCTGTGGTTTGCCTAATTACGTTTTGACAAACACTTGGAAACTGTTGAGTGCTTCAGCTGCACCACGCATGTGGTCTAATGAGGTTTCTGAACCCTATATTATGAAATTGTCACAGGTTATTTGTCAGAAAGAGGCTGCCTTGTGAATATAGCAGGTTTAAAATTTGGGCTATGTACATTTTAATAATTCTTTATAATTATAAACATACCACATGATTTCAATTATATGTAACAAGTATTTTCTGAGTATTTATTTCAAATGCACATGATTTTCCCAGATTTTGTTTTTCCTCTGAGCATCCCTGAGGGATTGAAGAGTGACACGTTCTGCCACACTCCTCCTTATATCTGATAAATAATGGTTTCTAATGGTTTCCTAATTAAAAGAGAGATCTTGAAATGAATTGACCGATATTGATTTCCTTTCCTTGTAGATGGATTAACTACCGTATGCTCTTATGTTTACCCTTTTCACACATTATTGTATTGTTATCGTAGTCTTTACATTCATTCTTTTTATGTGTAATTACTATCATCCCTTGGTTATGAAGAGATTGATGATCTCATGAGGGAATTATTCTTGCCCTTTGCTGGTAGGCTATTTCTCCTCGCTTCTTTCTTTTCGGCTCCTTGCTTTGTAACCCTGCTGTTGCTAATTATGAGTTCTCTACACCAACTGGAGCATCACCTGTCCCTGCCCAGGTCTAATAACACCCCTGTGGCGGGGGAGCCTCCTGTCACCTGGGCCACCAGGCCTCATCTTGGAGCCAGGGAGCTCAGGATCAGGATCTCAGATACACTAGTAGTTGAGCTTGGAAATAGACTTCTACAATGCTTTGTCCTATGGCCGAAGTGCTTGGGGCTTCTTGAACACTCACTATTTACAAAGCCCTCAATGTAGAACTCCAGTCTTTGGAGGAGGAGTAACTCGTTGTCCATATTCTTTCTACAGGAATCTCTTGGCTACTCAGGGTTTCTCTGTTCTGCTCTAGGAGTAACCCAGCTTACATGCTGGAGAATCATTAAGTATTAATACATGTTCACTGTACAGAATTTGGAAAATGCAGAAAAATAAACACATACACACACAAAACAAGTATAATGGTATGACCCAGAGATAACCCCAGTTTTTAATCTCTGTGTACATGTCAATATCTATTTTACTTATATCATAATGCTGTTTTATTAACTGACTTTTTAAATTAATAATATCTTCTTATTTTACATGACAGGAAGCACTGTGCCGGATGACATCTAAGTGATGCATCATAGACTGTGTTGTTACATACTTACATCTTCCTATTTAGGTCGGTATCTTTTTTTATTATAAACAATGTGCAATATAAAAAGATTTCCAAGGATATTTGTGAATATCTTATAATTTTCTGATAATAAATTTCCAGAATTGGAACTGCTGCAGCAGGCAGCAAGTACATTTGAGAGTGAGAGCTCTCTTCCTACCCTGGTTCTACCAGTGCTGCTTCCCATGGCTAGATCTCCCGAGTCCTGTGTTTGTCAGTCCTGATCAGACCCCTGAAGCAGAACTGCACGTAGATTCCTGGTTGTCCCACCTCCACTCCCGGAGCTGCAGCTCAAGGGTCTGCATACCTAATCCTCTCCATGGACATTGCTCAGCAATGGAAATGTCATGAGCCACCACTCAGTCTCACATGGTCAGTTACCCTGTTGTGTCAAAAATGTACTAGGATTTGTTTTAATCGGGTATAGTCAGACAGCAGACATGGAGATGTTGTCATGAAGGAAGATGTGAGCCATGCAGGGCCGCATGGGAAAACACCAGAGTCCGTCAGGAGACAAGAGAGCAGGAAAAGAGCATGGCCCAAAGCTTGTATTAGGGTTTTCTCAGGAAAAGAGGGCAAAGCAGGGTAGGTACATGGAGTGAATGTAGGTTTGAATAATATGAATAATTTGGTGGGTCCTAAGCTATAGGCTGGTCCCTAGTTGTTTTGTACTTGACCCTGGAGTGATTTAAGGAATAGGGAATGCTGGCTTGGTGTATTGTACTGTTAAGACTTTGATGAAATGGATAGATGGGGATATGGACTCTGGATGGCTTAGTTTATAAAGCAAAGATGTGCTTGCTGGCAAGTTGTTTGCTATCGCTTGTAATGGGTCAGCCCAGGGAAAGGCAGCCCCTCCAGATCAAGGCCCCAAATGCCAGAGCATCAAGAATAGAGAAAATTAGAAAACATAGCCAATATACCTGTCCACACTGAGCCTTGTCTTGGAACTCTTAAGGCCCCTGCCCTATTTCCCCTTTAATTACAACCTCCTTTGGAAATAGGTATTTACTAGATTGAATTAGAATTTTGCTGATCTCTCCAGACTTGATTACAGTTTCACACTCCCAGATTTCCCAGCAGCTGGCACTAGGCCTCAGCTTCAAGTAATGCCCACCAAACTCTTCAGACACCCAGAATAGTCCCTAACTGAGCCTGCCTCCAGTTATGACCCTTCTGAATTTGCCTGTCAGTTCAGCAAAAATTAGGCATCAGAAAAATAAACCATTCAAACCCAAAACAGGTTTGCTTACTTCCAGTGTTCTGTATAGAAAGATCTACTGGGGGAGAGACTGAAATTCTTGGCAAAATAATATTTATGAATTAGCTGTGAATTTCAAATATCCATATCACTTCATTAGCATAGATCAAAAATTCTAATTATGGAGTAAATGTTTTTAAAAAGAGGAGAGAAAAAAGTTTTTACCACGATCCCTGTTATTTCTCTTTTATAGGAAAATCTAAATTGCACAAAAAAGAAATGGAACTATGAGCTTTCAACATTCTCCTGCAACTGCATCACTACATCTGATGATTATTTCTATTCATGGTCTACATTGCTTTTGCTAGAGCTGTTATTACTGAAAACAAAAACACAACAAAAACTCTTTGAAATCTTTTCCAGCAAATTCTCAAAATAGGTAGGCATCTTCCTATCTCATCTCAATTCTTTCCTAAGAGGTCAGCTAATTTATCTTTTAAAATCATTGATATTTAAATCCACTTTCTTTAATATTTAGTTACTTGCCAAGAATTGTCAGATCTTTTCTTGAGCACATCAGTAAAAATGTCCCCATCTATTGAGAGGAGACAACTGCTCTGTGTCGTCCCCACTAGGGAGATAGGGGCACCTTCCCTTTGCTGGCACCCCCTGTGTTTCATTCTGAGGTTGGTGGGCTGTGTTTGCTCCTGCCTCACCTGGCTGCCTTCAGACATGTGTGGGAGCTGAAAGTTCCCTGTGTAATCAGCCTGCACCCTTCCTGCCCTTCCTCAGCTTGGCAGCCACAGGCCTGGGAGAGACGAGGGCAGAGCAGTAGCGAGGTCCACTCCTCATGAGCCTTCTCAGAGCTGCCGAGCTCATCCACCTGCCCTGCCCTGGACAGGCAGCAGGTGCACAGGCCTCCTAGCCTGCAGAGCTGCGGCAGCTGGATAGAGTGCCTTCACTGTTTCACTGCTCTTTACATTTTGCTGGCGCAGACCACAGAGGCACAATTTTCCTTTCTAAGACCCTGGACATCTATTGCTTGTTCTGTTCCAGCCCTAAGGGCGGGGAGTGGGCTGGAGCCATCTCCCTGCTCCCCTCCCACCACACTGCATGGGAATCAGGCCACAAGGAGCAGCAGAGACCGTGTTAAGCAGCCTTCTGAAGCTGGGTTTGACATAGCAATGTCCCTGTCAGTGATCAGTTTCTCTAGTCCCTTTATACACTGGTGAAAAATTCTGGAACAGTAGCTCCAAGAAAGCTTTCCTCTCTCCTGCCAATATTCCTGTACATCACCATTATTTTTTCTGAGGCCTGCCGCAGCACACTGGGGCCCTCCAGGCCCCCTGGCTCTGTTCCTTTGACGGCCACATGAATGTAGATTCCTGTCTATTTCAGCTCCACTCGCACTACAGACTTTTTCTAAAATGTTAAACGCTGAACTCTAGCCAGCGTGATGCAGTTTCATTTTGCTTCAGCCAAACCCCAAATACTGAAGCTCCTACAAAGACATTCAATCTGTGTTTTAGAAATGAAAGAAATAAATACAAGTGTTGGAACATGTTGCAGGAGTGAAAGTTAGATCTTTACACAGTCAATTTTAAATGGATCAAAAGATAATACAAACTGAATTCAACAACAGAAAATGGTACAAAATTCCCATCTATACCATTATTCAGAGGTTCTGAAACAGTACCGAGAGGGTTTTTAGCAGGACTTTCCCCACTTGTAAAATTTTTGCCAATAGAAAAAAGTGAGAGCAAGATTGTATCTTCTCTCTGATGTGACAGTCCCTTTCTTTGTTACCTTCTTATTTCACTGTGTAAACACCAGCAGTGTAATGTCAGCTGCTTGTTCCATAATGAAAAATGCTCCGCACAGATTTCAGTTATAAACTGGTCATCAATCTCCCATATGGGCAAAAAGGGATGGTTCTCCCAAATCTGTACAAGGCTCATTTCTCTGTCTCCTGTGAAAGAACCTATGTGCTCAGAGAAATCTCATGTACTCATCTGCAGCATGTGTGGAAAGACTCTCACACGTGCAAACAGAACACATTTCATCCAAACAGGTAGTGATAAAACTAGGTGATACGCAGGGGACTGTGCTCAGGCAGGAAGGAAGGAGAATGCCCTTCCTGGGGAGGTATGTGCTGAAACATTGTGTTTCCTAGTCTATGGTTTGGAAGGAAGGGAAGCAAAACCTGGATTGCAAGAGGAAGCCTTCTTTTCTGGAGCTCACTTGTTTGTCAGCCTTGCAGTGCAGAGTAATTTTTGTTATTTGTTTTTTGGGGAACTAAAAAGCAAGGGCTGGGGCACCTTCGTGCAACAGGTGGTGTTGCAGGCACCTTCGTAGAGGAGGGGCTCTCCAGTGCTTTGTGCCTCCTGCCAGCACCTTCGGGTTGTCATCTTTAACACAATCAGGTTGGCACACATTATTTTTCGATCTGAAATCCTTTTATTTTATATTTTGTTTGGACGCTGACTAGTTTTCACACTGCTGAGGAAATACATGTCCATGCCTCCAGGAAGCAGAGCAGGGGCTTGGATTTTGGACAAAGGGTTTGAAAACCAAAGTCAAGACAAAAAAAACAAAAAACAAAAAACACCCCAAACACAATTTCTAAAACTATGTGGTTGTGATGTTCTCCAAGATTGCAGCATATTCCATTTTTTCTTTTATATATAATACCAATAATAAATGTGTTGGAGAATGGCACAGTATTTTTAGGACTGGTTTTAAATTTTTCAAATTCAACAAATGATTAATATTTAAGTAATTAGGTGACTTTGGAGACATATTTTGTCAGATGAAAGACGTGGTTGAAAAAACGTGGTTTTCTCTAGGTAGGTTAGTAAAAGGCGTCATTTCTAGCTTGGGAAATCACAGTCATTCACCTTCTGTGGTGACACCGTTGAGCACGCTCACTCTCTGGTCCAGTGCGCTGAGCGGGTCCCCGCCAGTGAGCTGGACTCCCGCCCAGAGCTTGGAAGTGAACATTCACTGAACGGCAGCTTTGCTTGGCTGAGCGCGGAGACTCCGTCAGGTGGCTGGAACGCAGGGGCTCAGTCGTGACCAATGGACATTTGCAGCAAGAGTTAAAGAGTTTCACTATATGTTAATTATACTTCAATAAAAATTGTTAACAGAATATATTGATAGGAATATGTAAAGAGTAAATAATGTTTGACCTTCAAGAATGAACATCTGAAAGTTGGTGGAAAAGTTCTTAAGCTCACATAAATCAAACTGGATCATCCAATTGTTTATTTGAAGATATACATATTAACATAGTCTGTTATAACTTTTAAAATTCAGGAAATATCCCTTTGTGTGTTGTCAAAACAACCCAAAGAATGAACACTACTATATAGTTGAGTGCCATATGCGCTCTATGTATTTGTATTATTTTGTTTTGTTCTTACACATGTAGCAGAACATACTCCCAAAATAAAAGTGACTGTTTTAGTTTAGTGATTTAGTAAAAAAAAAAAAAAAAAAAAAAAAAAGAGCTCCAAATGTTTATCAATGGATAGGATAGACTTTCATTTACTGACTTGGCTTCATATCACCCCTCATCTCCCTTTCATGTTTCCTGATTTGGTCTAAATTTGTAATGGTTTAAAGACAAAAGAGGGAAACAAAGGGAGTGTCTAATAATTGGATTGTATTTTGGCAGGTTAATTCTCCATAGATACCTGGGCTGCCAGTCTCGCTGCTACCTGGCTTCATTTCACATTACACTCTTAAGAGCTGCTCACCAGGAAGATCATTTTTAAAGACAAAATAGAGTGTCATCTTATATCAGAAGAAGGAAATACCTGTCTCTCAAAGTTGCTTTCTATATGGCCAAAGTAGCTACATCCAGTGTGTGAAGTACCAGAGAGGATTAGAAAATTAATAACTTTTATCCATACAAGACAGAATGTGACTGTGAACTGCTTCACAATGCTTAGTTTTTCATCAGTGTACACGGAATCTAAACTGCATGCCATGAATCAGTGACACCTTGATTCATTACAGATAATCAGGAGGAAGCTCTTCTGATTATCAGTGCTAGCAGATTCATAGCTCCTCATTTCCCTCAACCACCACCATCAGTCAAAAGAAGGGACTGGCCTCTGGGGTGGGTGGGGACAGCTTTAGGAACGGGGTCATAGCACCTCTCTCAGGTACCTGCTGGGAACCAGGAACTTCAGTGTCCATTTCACGGCAGCCCTACGTGGTGGAGGGTGAGGCAGGAGAGTAGGAAGCTAGGAAAATTCCTGGGCAAGTAGAATGTGGAAACTGAGATAAAATAATCAAACAAAGCCAAACGATTTGAACAATTTATAGCCAACTGGTGAATTTCTTACGGAAGACCTTGTCTTCCATAACTAAGGACACTTGGAAGCAAATGGTTTTTACCTCTTCTCCCTAGCCAGAGAATGCATAGCTTAAATCACCGTGGTCAGGGAGACAGAGGACAGGGACCCAATTAATGCCATTTGTGCCAGCCAAACCCAAGGACAGATGAAGTTGGGGGAACAAGTAACAAAATCCCAGTTAGAGCCAGAAAGAACCAAGATTAAAAACAACAACAAAAACAAAACCAGTAAAGCAGACCAAAGAATAATCCCAAATTCCTCTATATACTCATTTCGATGTATCATTATTAAAAACATACTTGGAAAGCTAATGAATATTCTATTGAAACCCTCCCCTAAGATCCTCGCCCACATAAGAACGATAAAAATCCTCAAGACAGAGGCCCCAGGCAGGCTTGCTCTAGAGCACTCACATGCCCCTTTTGGGCATGAACATTTTACTTCCTCCTACACTGTACGGGTCCCCATGAGACTTGCAACCATGAGAGGCACGGGCAGTGGCAGCTCATACCAGGCTTACCCCTGATCCTATCTCCAAGGCCCCCTTTTTCTCTGACTTCCCAGTGAGCTAAAAGCAGCCCCGCCTGGGCTCACTTCTTTGCTCTAACATTTCTAGGGAGCCAAAGCAGAGCACTGCCTAGGCGCTGTCCTGTTGCTTCTTCTACCCTAAGTCCTTCCTTTGTTTCACTGTCACCAGCTTTAATAAACATACTCTCAAAATCAGGACTCATATTGTGAAATCTTTCCTGCACAAAGTCAAGAACACATGCACTATAGGCTGGACTAAAGCAGACCTGTTCCAGGCCCAGGGCCTGTCTGGTAACAGAGGCAGTGTGACTTGGACAGCTATTGACCTTCTCTGCGCCTCAGTTCCTCCTCTGTAAAATGAGAGCAATGATAAACTTACCTTGTAGCATAGGGCCTGGCCACTGTCAGCTCTCAGAATAAGGCATCTAGTATTATCATTATAACAGGGGAAACTGAGGTTCTGAGAGATTAAAGTAGCTTGCTCAGGACTGCCCAAGCAGGAGTTAGCAGAGTTCAGAACTAAAGCCAAGCCTTTCTGATCCCAAACCCAGAGCTCAAACTACTGGGCCCCTGCCCGGCTCTCTTCAGGATATGGCCCTTTCTCATTCTCTTCCCAGGAGTTTACACAGCTACTTTTCAGGCTCAGAGCATCTTTTCCTTTAGCAAGAACTAATGGAAGCCCATGGAGATAGAGGCCAGGGATTTTCATTTGGGGATGAGGGGTTTGTTGTTTGGGTTTGATGTTTGTTTTTACCTTGGCTTAGTAGTGAGCCATTGCCTTGCCCAGGCCCTGGTGCTAGATGAGAGCACATGGCCTCTGTATCGAAAAAGTCATGGATAAAGTCACCTGCTAACATGGCTTTTCACATGTGAGATTTATCACTGAGGGGTGGTCAACAGGGTTCATTGCTTAAGCACAAACATAGGTTCTGTAAGTTGGCAGTTCCCTAGGGGTGAGATTAAAAACCAGAACAGCCCCATCTTTCCCTGTAGTCTACAGAGACCTGCTTTTTACTCTTCCAGGCCTTGACTTAGAAGCATCAGAGACTGACCATGGAGAAGCAATATCTCTAAGGCCACCATTAAAATGCCCTTGACACTGAGAGAGGTTTCCCCATTCCTTCCCCATGCAGGTCAGTCTTATTGGTTTATTCATTCATTGGACTCTTAAATAGCCAGCCTGCTGCTAAATAAAGCAGGATATTAGAAGGACACAAAGACAACATGAATTCGATTCAACAAACCCATATTGATCCCCTGCTCTGTGCAAAGCAATATGTTAAGGACAGAGGTACATAAGAGTGAGCAAGTCATAAGGAATTTACATTAAGATATCAGAGAAGATAAGACCTGTAAGCAGCCAAAGGGTGTGAGAAATAATTTTTCAAAATATTTTTCAAAAATGTATGAATATATTAGAGGGAGAGATGGTTTTTGATGCAGAGATAATAGGGGGAGGAACTGGGAATAGGTTCCTGGAGAGAGTGACACACGATGTGAGTTGGACCAGAAAGATTCAACCAGCTAAGAGTAAGATGAGGATATTTAAGAACTGTGCAACATAGGCCCAGCCGACAGAACGGAGCACACGCTGGCCAGAAACACGCAGTGCAACCGTCCTGCGAGCACTGGCCACCTACCATCGGTTCTGTATTCGACCAGCCACCTGGTGCACTGTACACCTCCTATGTGCCAGGCGTTCTTAGTTACTCAGGATACAATATTAAACAACATGCATTCCTTGCCTTCATGAAGTTTCTTAAAACATAACCAGATTCAGCATTTACCAAGCATTTGAGTCAAGCATTGTCTAAACCATTGCTGTCCACTGCTGAAATATAATGTAAGCCACATATGTAATTTCACTTTTCTAACAGACATATTATGTAAAAGGAAACAAGTGAAATTAATGTTAATAATATATTCTATTTAACCAAATACCTCTAAAATATTATCACTGCAGCATACTAAGTTGTTGAAGTTAGACAATATTTTATGCTCACAGCCCATCTCAGTGCAACCTAGTCACATTTCAAGTGCTCAGTAGCGACATGCGTGGCTAATGGCTACTGTATTGGACAGCACAGATATAAGCCTTTCACAAACAAAACTTCATTTATCTTAATTTATGCATAAAATGAGGTTTACAGGAATCAAATAACTTACCAAAGGTCACATGGTGAGTATGTGCAAGAACTATAAATAGAAACCAACTCCAAGACCCCATAACCTACAGCAGTGCTAAGATAAGGCAATTTTGTCTGGCCAGTGTGGCTCAGTGGTTGAGCATCGACCCATGTACCAGGAGGTCGCCAGTTTGATTCCCGGTTAGGGCACATGCCCAGGTTGTGGGCCGGATCCCCAGTGAGGGGTATGCAGGAGATGGCCAGTCGATGTTCGTTCTCATCGATATTTCTATCTCTCTCTCCCTCTCTCTTCCTCTCTCTCTAAAATCAATAAAGAAATATATATATGTGTATATATTTATGTGTATATATATGTGTATATATATATGTGTGTATATATATTATGGACAACAATACTGTATTAGAAACTTCCAAATTGCTAAGAGACTTAGATCTTAACTTCCTTCCTATTGATTTATAGAAAAAAAATTTATCTTCTGTATATAAATCATTGGTTGGCATTATGCTTGTTTGTTGCTTCACTTTTAAAATCATGTGTTTTTGATAACAGAATATTTTATTTCAATGCAAGATTTCTAAATCTCCTTTGTGATTTGCTTTGTATGTCTTGTTTAAGAAATCCTGCCCTACCTTGGCCTTTGAGCTACATAAATCAGATCACATCTATGTCCTGCCCAAAAGCCTCCAATGACTCTCTGCCCAGCTCTGGCAGCTATATTAAGAATATTTAAATATTTCACACACACACATATAAAAGATGATGGTATTTTTAAAAAAAGGCAATTTCGAAGTGAGATGCAAATATAATCTTTAAATGAACATGATAAAAAACAGCCTTCCTTCTCAGCACTGCTCATTCTAGTCTCTTTGGTAATGGTGAGGGTTTCTTCTTGACTATTGAATAAAATCTAAAGCAAGTTCTGTAGCTTCTCTGTTCATTCTTGCAGTACGACTAGTCCTTCAGTCACCTATAGTCACACACAGGAAGTGATGTGTGTCAGTAAGCAATGTGTGTCAGTAATTCAAATGTCCTGGAACTGCATTTCTTTCTTTTTTTTTTTTTTTTTTCCTTTATTGATTTTTTTTTTTTTTTTTTTTGGAGAGATAGAAACATCGATGAGAGAGAACATTGATTGGCTGCCTCTTGATGCCCCCCACTGGGGATCGGGCCCACAACCTGGGCATGTGTCCTGACCAGGAATCGAACCGGTGACATCTTGGTGCATGGGATGACACTCAACCACTGAGCTACACCAGGCGGACCTGGAACTGCATTTCCATGGGAGTTTCTCCCTGTCCCCAACCTGGACCTGCTGCAGGCTCGTCTCCTGCAGTTAGAAGGGGGCCTTGCTGGGCTTTTTCTCTCTTTCCCACCCTGCACTTCCATCCTTCCTCCCCCAACTGCTAACCACAATTTGTTCACAGCTCCCCTCCTAGGACTAGAGAGTAGGGGGAGGAAGGAAGAAGTAAGGATCAAAAGAGGTCTAACCTGGTGACTACTAGGATGGACCAGTGTCCTTGCTGTTCTGGCTTGACTGTATTTCATGGGGCATTTTCATGGGTTCTTCAGAGAACTTACGTGCCCCCACCTCCCAACCCCCAGCATTGCTAGGGAATCTCTCACCAGCTGAGCACTCCAGCCATCTTCAGCTTCCCTGCTGGGCTGACGCCACCTCTCCAGGAAGCACTCTGGACATGATCTCAAACTGACACACCCGCTAATGCTCTCTCTCTGTCTCTCTGTCTCCCCTCTCTATCTCTCTCTATTCCCACATCTAATCCAAGTGAAACCCTCATGCACCCCCAACCCTGACAAACTTGCAGCCACATAGAGACACGCCCAGTGCACTCATCCCACCTGGCTCTGCCATCGTGGCAGCTGGCCAGCCAAAGCCTCTCATCCTTTACGTTTTTCAGGCTTAGGTCAGAAACCAATGGGCTGTACACCCAAGTTCCACCATCATACATCAAGTACTCTAGAGGGTTTCAGTATAGCATTGTCCTCTAGGTTTGAAGTGAGGAACAAGCACCTCATGTCCTTTCCGAGAGGGTGTTAAGGACTTAGGACACCTCAGCATCCTCAAAAGACAATTTCTCTTCAATTGCCAGCTCTTGGTTATTTTTACTCTAAACTTTCCATACTCTCAAGGGAGCAAAATTCAAGGGCTGCAAAACCAGTTCTCAGACACCTCCTTTGTGCAAGGTGAACCCAAGTGCATGTACTTCCCCAGACGACGCACATTATTTTCCTCATCGGTATTTTGTTCAGATCTGTGTGGAATGCCTTTCATCTCCATCTAATTCCTACTCATTCTTCAGAATCTTTCTCAGGCATATTTCTTCCATAAACCTTCCCTGACCCCTGCTGAGTCAGGGACAAATGTGTCTACTTTAGTGTTAGGGTAACAGGATGACGGCAAAACTATGTGCTTACTTGTTTATCTCATCCACTAGGCTCCAGGGCCTCAATAACAGAGGCTATAGTGTCTCATTTATATTTCAATCATCAACATCTGGTATGATGTTTTATATATAGTAGATCCTCAACCAAAATTTATTGAATTGTTTTCTAATTGGAAAAATGTTGTCTCCTCAAGAAAAAGTATGATGTATTTGGAGTTTACCCCCTTAACCAGTTCACATCTTGCCCAAACTTGAGGGAAAGAACAAGAGTGAGTATCTAAAATAAGAAAGCTAGGTCAATAGCTTCAGGAGTTGCATGTGGAGATGAGTACCTGGGACCAGACAGATGAAACAGGCAGACAGACTTCCGGTATAAAGTTGCCAGTGATACGAGTGGCATGAAGTAGTCTTTTGCATTGAGCATCACCCTCCTGGGCTGAAACCCAAAGGAAATAAATGTGCCAGCTATTTGCCTTAAACTCCATGCTTGACCTTGGGAAAGCTGCACATCTTTCCCTGTCTTTCTTTGGTGGTGAAAGGCTTGCTTGTTCAGGTCCTTTGTGGGGAGCAAAAATCTCAGGCAGAACACAGTGCTGTCTAGAAATTAGAAATCTGAGATCTCATGCTGCTCAGCTACTAATTTCAGTTGGTGGAAAAAATTAACCCAGGACTACAGAAAGGAAAATAGGGTGTCTAAAAATTTGAAACCATGGTCTAGGATAAAGAGAGTTTCCGGGAAACATAACTCCAGTATAATGAGGTTGACTCAATACAAACTGGCATACCTAGGGCACTTTGACTGCCCTGGTTCATTGAATCGTTCTGAAGGCTTGTCTTATAAATATGGACTTATAAGTAACCTATAGCTGGGTATTTTAAAATTTTAGTATGACAGAAATCTAGTACATTCACATTGATGGTGGATACTTATATATTTGGATGCACTGCTGCCAATTTATGTTGTACATTCTGTTTGCCTCAACTTTCTAGATTGTTTTTTGTTTTTTGTTTTTCTTTTCTGGCCTTTTGGATTGTTAGAGAGTATTCTCCCTTCCCCCTTATTTTAGTTTTTCTATTAGTTTGAAGATTACATATTATACATTCTAATTTCTATTCAGCTTTATCACTTTTTAAAAATTCTCCATCACTGATTTTTCATATATTTCCTTTCCCCCATTTTCTCCATTAACTCCTTCTGGAATTCCACTGAGAGGTATATCACACTTCTTCCTTTCCCTTTAGTATCTCTTGAACTCTACCCAGACCCCAATACCAACCACTATACCCTTGGGTTTATTCCAATATCTCTGTGGCCCCTTCTTTACCACCATGTGGCTAGTTGGTTTCATCCTCATCTCATATAAGCATAGATGAGGCTGGATATATATGTGTGCTCAAATGGCCAAGTTTATATCTCCCCTCCAGCCAGAATCCCACCTTTTCCTGTGGTCAAGAGTAATTCCAGCTAATTAAATCCAATGTTCTCAAACATGTGACCTCCCACCCCTTCCCAGGAAGTGGCCAGCCATGCCACCAGCCCAAGTGTGTGGTCGAGCTCCCACCCCACCTGGCCTCATGAAGGCCGTTCTTCCACATCCTGGAGAGACTGATGGCCCTCTGGTCACATCCCACAGCCCAGCACTGCATCCCTTTCAGTTCTCGCAGGTTGATCTGCCCCATGTGCACCGGGAGCACCAGGCCCCTGCTCTGACCCTTGAGCCTTCTTAGGGCACTTCACCTGACTCCTTCATCCCACCTGGTGAGTTTTTCCTTGGGGATCCTAAAGGGTTTTATGGAAATGGGCCTTTTCCAGCAATTTTTATTTTTGGTTTTGGTTGCTCAGGCTGTGCTAAGGCCTCTGCCCATTTTCTTCCAGGTGGCTCGACAGAACAGCAGAAGTGCTATTTGTCATCTGCTCTAAGATGAATTTCCACTTCTTCCCATTTTCACACGGTCACATCTCTGAAAACAGGGTTTGCCTTAGTGTCAATAGCTTTTTACAGTTAGAACTGGCAGCAACTTTTTAAGTTGGTGCATAAAATAACAGTGCATTCCACAATTGGTGGTATATTAGATTTAATAACATGTAGCAACTTTGTAGATGCAAAGAAGTGTGTGTGGGCAAAGGGGCAGCACCTCAATCACTGATACAGAGCACTCAGACCCCAATACTGCTGTCCAGTCAAGGAGACAAGCTGCCTCCCTGCCCCCCCTTCCCTCCTTACCCCCCTGCCCAGGACACGAGATCATCTGCATGACAAACAATATTTCCTCTCATTTCTGGAAAAATTGTGAGCCCAAAGGCTTTCATAATTATCATCACAAAAGGGGAAAATATGCTGTCTAGACATAGTCTATAATTACTATTATTATTTAAAGTCACTGAAATGCCTGAATTGCAGGAAGAAGCGAAGGGGCTCGTAGATGCCAAAGCCCTGTTATAATCCCCAGGAAACACTTCCCTGTTTGATACAGCATCTATTCCAGCATTTATGGGGTTGCCAGAAGAAGAAGCTGCCAGGAGCTCTAAGAAGTCTGTGGTTGATACAACCCATAGACAGTATTTCTGCAGTAAGCTTTTTTTTCAACTGCTTCAATTAGTTTACTATAAGGTCAATTAAAATCTTGAAATGGAGGGATTCCAAAATGGCGGAGGAGTAAATGGAAGCTACACAGACCATCTCCCAGGACCAAACTGGAATTACAACTAAAATAAAGACAAATCATCAGGAAAAAGCAACAGAAAAGCAGCTTGTGAGGACCACATAACCAGGGACACTGAATCGATCCTGGTAAAATTGTGGAGGCCCAAGAGGGGGGCTGGGAGCCCACGAACAGCAGCTGATCTTAGGTGTGAGCAGAGCCCTTGGAGTTAAAGTCCCAAGCCCACTCCACACCGCAGAGGGCTGGGAGAGTGCTAAAATACCCAGAGCCACTCAACTTGGGCTCCGGCAGAGGGAGGGCAGACTGGACTGGAACTGTGTGGGGACACTCGGGATTTGGAGGGCACTCAGAGCTTTTGCTGAGTTGCGGCCATGCAGGACGGTGGCCATCTTACTCCTTCCCAGGGCTCTGAGAGAGGCAGCAGCCCTTCCCTTGGACATTCCGCCCCACCCAGGTGGGCCATTGAAATGCAAATTGAGGCTCATTAACACCCAGCATCTGCCCCACCGTCAGGAAATCCTCTTATACTGAACACTTGAGGGAGGTTTTCATTCAACTGAGAACTCAAGGCTCTTCAAGTAACTGTGACTAATAGCCTCCAGGCAATAAGCAAGAGGATAACTGAACCTATCCTGGGCTTGAAAATCTACTCAGGAAAGTAAGACTTGACAGTGGTGTTCAATGGGGGTCCTCCCACACTCATCCAAACCCAGTAGAGGAAGCCACAAACAGCAGAACACCAACATCCACAGGGAAAATTTGGCAGGCTCCAAAACCCACTGAGATAGACAAAATGGTGAAACAAAGAAACAAATCCCAAATGAAAGAACAAGAGACCTCTACCAAGGATGAGATAAATGAAATGGAGTTAAGCAATTTAACAGAGCTAGAATTCAGAGGCATGATCTTGAGGAAGCTCAACAGTATGAGTGAGGACATTAACACCATGAATAAAGACATAGAAACATTGGAAATCAACCAATTGGAAATAAAGAAGCACCAAGAACAAATGAAGAATGACATAGCAGAAATGAAGAACACATCGGAAAGACTAAATAGCAGAGTAGAGGAAGCTGAGGACCGGATCAGTGAATTAGAAGACAGGGTAGAAAAAATCAACCAATCAGAAAACCAAAAGGAAAAAACAATGAAAAAACAGGAAGACAGTTTAAGAGAATTGTGGCACAACTGGAAACGTAATAATATTTGCATCATAGAAGTCCCTAAAGAAGAAGAAAATGAGCAAGGATTAGAGAATATATTTGAACAAATAGTGACAGAAAACTTCCCTAATTTGGTGAAGGAAGAAGGCATTCAAGTTCAAGAAGCACAGAGAGTCCCAAGTAAGAAGAACCCAAACAGGCCCACGCCAAGACACATAGTAATTAAAATGCCAAAAATTAAAGACAAAGAGAGAATCCTAAAGGCAGCAAGAGATAAGCAACAGGTTACCTACAAAAAAAACAACGCATAAGGCTATCAGCTGACTTCTCAACAGAAACACTACAGGCCAGAAGGGAATGGCATGAAGTAATCAAGGTCATGAAAAACAAGGATCTGAATCCAAGACTACTCTACCCAGCAAGGCTATCATTCAAATTAGAAGGTCAAGTAAAGAGCTTCCCAGACAAAAAAAAAGGCTAAGGGAATACATTAGCACCAAACCATCATTGCAAGAAATGTTAAAAGGACTACTATAATTAGTAGAAGAAATAGGAAGGAAAATATAACCACACTAAAAATAAAATGGCAATAAATAAGTACCTATCAATAATAACCTTAAATGTAAATGGATTGAATGCTCTGATAACAACACACAGAGTAGCTGATTTGATAAGAAAGCATGATCCATATATATGTTGTTTACAAGAGACCCACCTCACAACAAAAGACTCACATAGGCTGAAAGTGAAGGGATAGAAAAAAAATCTTTGAAGCAAATGGAAAGGAAAAAAAGCTGGGGTAGCAATAATCATATCTGATAAAATAGATTTCAAAATGAAAGCCATAATTAGAGACAAAGAAGGTCACTACATAATATTGAAAGGATCTATGCAACAGGAAGATATAATCTTGGTAAAAATATATGCACCCAATATAGGAGCATAAAAATATATTAAAAATCTTCTGGAGGACTTCAAAGGAGAAATCGACAGCAATACAATCATAGCAGGAGACTTCAACACCCCACTGACATCACTGAATAGATCCTCTAGACAAGAAATTAACAAGGAAACAGAGACTCTAAACGAAGCACTAGACCAAATGGATTTAATAGCGATTTACAGAGAATTACACCCCAAAACTACAGAATTCACATTCTTCTCAAGTGCACAAGGAACATTATCAAAGATAAACCACATGTTAGGACACAAACTAAGTGTCTACAAGTTCAAGAAGATTGAAATCATTTCAAGCATCTTCTCAGATCACAATGGCATGAAACTAGAAATCAACTGCAACAATAACATGCAAAGACATTTGAATACATGGAGGCTAAATAGCATGTTATTAAACAATGAATGGGTCACCAAGGAGATCAAGGAAGAATTTAAAAACTTCCTGGAAAACAATGAAAATGAACACACAACAATACAAAATCTATGGGATGCAGTGAACGCAGTTCTGAGAGGGAAGTTCATAGCACTCCAGGCCTACCTCAAGAAACAAGAAAAATTTCTAATTGACTATCTAATCTCACAACTTACAGAACTAGAAAGCAAACAAAAAGAAAACTCCAGAGCAAGTAGAAGGAAGGAAATAGTAAAGATCAGAGCAGAAATAAATTACATAGAGACCAGAAAAACAATTCAAAGAATCAATGAAACAAAGAGTTGGTTTTTTGAAAAGATAAACAAGATTGATGGACCCTTAGCTACACTCACCAAGAAACAAAGACAGAGAACCCAAATACACAAAATCAGAATGAAAAAGGAGAAGTAACAACTGACACCACAGAAATACAAAGGATCGTTAGCAAATACTATGAACATTTATATGGCAACAAATTCGACAATCTAAGTGAAATGGACAAATTTCTAGAAACACATAGTCTCCCAAAACTTGACCAGGAAGAGATAAAAAACTTGAACAGACCAGTAACAGCTAACGAAATTAAAGATGTAATCAAGACTCTCCCAGCAAACAAAAGCCCAGGCCCGGATGGCTTCATGGGGGAGTTTAACAAAACATTCAAAGAAGAACTAACACCCATTCTCCTCAAACTATTTCAAAAAATTCAAGAAGACGGAAGACTTTCAAACTCCTTTTATGACGCCAGCATAATCCTAATTCCAAAACCAGAAAAAGACACTACAAAGAAAGGAAACTACAGGCCAATATCCCTGATGAACGTAGATGCCAAAATCCTAAACAAAATACTAGCAAATCAGATCCAGCAATACATCAAAAAAATTATTCACCATGACCAAGTGGGATTCAACCCAGGGATGCAAGGCTGGTTCAATATTCACAAATCAATAAATGTGATACACCACATAAACAAAATGAAAGATAAAAACCACATGATCACATCAATAGATGCTGAAAAAGCATTCGACAAAATTCAGCACCCATTTCTGATAAAAACACTCAACAATGTGGGAATAGAGGGATCATATCTCAACATAATAAAGGCCATATATGGAAGACCTACAGCCAACATCATACTCAATGGGCAAAAACTAAAAGCATTCCCCTTATGAACGGGAACAAGACAGGGATGCCCACTTTCACTACTTTTATTTAACATAGTACTGGAAGTCTTAGCCACAGCACTCAGACGTGAAGAAAAAATAAAAGGAATCCAAATTGGAAAGGAGAAAGTGAAACTGTCATTATTCGTAGATGACATGATATTATATATAGAAAACCCTAAAGACTCCATCAAAAATCTACTAGACTTAATAAATGAATTTGGCAATGTAGCAGGATAAAAAATTAACGTCAAGAAATCAACAGCATTCTTATACACCAATGATGAACTCACAGAAAGAAGAACTAAAAAAACAATTCCATTTACCATCGCGGCCAAAAAATTAAGATAGCTAGGAATAAACTTAACCAAAAAGTAAAGGACCTATTTGCAGAAAACTACAGGACATTGAAAAAGGAAATAGAGGAAGATGTAAAAAAGTGGAAGCACATACCTTGTTCATGGATTGGAAGAATTAACATCATTAAAATGTCCATATTACCCAAAGCAATCTATAGAGTCAATGCAATCCCCATCAAAATACCAATGACATATTTCACAGAACTAGAACAAATATTTCAAAAGTTCACATGGAACCAAAAAAGACCCCCAATAGCCACAGCAATCTTGAAAAAGAAGGACAACGTAGGTGGGATCACAATACCAGATATCAGCTTATACTACAAAAATACTGTAATCAAAACACCCTGGTACTGGCACAAGAATAGGCATATAGACCAGTGGAACAGAACAGAGAATCTGGAAGTTGACCCAAGATATTATGCTCAATTAATATTTGACAAAGGTGGCAAGAGCATACAATGGAGCAAAGACAGCCTCTTTAATAAATGGTGTTGGTAAAATTGACAGCTACATGCAAAAAAATGAAACTAGACCATCAGCTTACACCATACACAAGAATAAACTCAAAATGGATAAAAGACTTAAATGTGACTCGTGAATCCATAAAAATCCTAGAAGAAAATGTAGGCAACAAAATTTCGGACATCATACACAGATGAATCTTCACTAATACATCACCTAAGGCAACAGATACAAACGGAAAAATGAACACATGGGACTACATCAAACTAAAAAGCTTCTGCACAGCAAAAGAAACAACCATCAAAACAGATAGGGAACCCACTCTATGGGAGAGCATAATTGCCAATGATACATCAGATAAGGGGTTAATCTCCAAAATATATAGAGTGCTCATATAACTCAACAAAAGGACCCAATTTAAAAATGGGCAGAGGACCTAAATAGACACCTCTCCAAACAGGACATACATATGGCGAAGAGACATATGAAGAAATGCTCAACATCACTAATCATCAGAGAGATGCAAATTAAAACAACAATGAGGTATCACCTCACACCTGTCAGAATGGCCGCCATCAACAAATCATCAAACAACAAGTGTTGGCGAAGGTGTGGAGAAAAGGGGACTCTAGCACACTACTGGTGGGAATGCAGACTGGTGCAGCCACTGTGGAAAACACTATGGTGTTACCTCAAAAAATTAAAAATTGAATTGCCATTTGACCCAGTGATCCCACTTCTAGGAATATACCCTAAGAAGCCTGAAACACCAACCAGAAAGAATATATGTACCCCTATGTTCATAGCAGCACTATTTACAATAGCTAAGATGTGGAAACAGCCCAAGTGTCCATCAGTGGATGAATGGATAAAAAAGTGGTGGTACATATACACAATGGAGTACTATGCAGCTGTAAGAAAGAAAGATCCCTTATCCTTTGAGACGACATGGAGGGACCTGGAGAGTATTATCCTAAGTGAAACAAGCCAAGCAGAGAAAGACAAATATCATATGATCTCACTTATTTGTGGAATATAATGAACATAACAGTCTGAGGAACAGGGTAGACCCAGAGATGTGGAAGTAGGGTATACACTGACACCCTCAGAAGAGGCGGTGGGGGGGAGGGAAGAGATAAACCACAGAACTTATGCACATGTATGCATAACTCATGGACATGGACAACAAAGCTGGGGATGGGGTGGGAGGATTTGGAAGAGGGTGTCAATGGGGAAAAAAGGAGAAACATCTGTAACAAAAATAAATTAATAAAAAATATATATATTCGCAAATCAATAAATGTAATACACCACATAAACAAAATGAAAGATAAAAACCACATGATCATATCAATAGATGCTGAAAAGCATTCGACAAAATCCAGCACCCATTTCTGATAAAAACACTCAGCAATGTGGGAATAGAGGAATCATATCTCGACATAATAAAGGCCATATATGAAAGACCTACAGCCAACATCATACTCAATTGACAAAAACTGAAAACATTTCCCTTAAGAATAGGAAAAAGACAGGGATGCCCACTTTCACCACTCTTATTTAACATAGTACTGGAAGTCTTAGCCACAGCAATCAGACATGAAAAAAAATAAATAAATAAAAGGAATCCAAATTGGAAAGGAGGAAGTGAAACTGTCATTATTCACAGATGACATGATATTATACATAGAAAACCTTAAAAACTCCATCAAAAATCTACTAGACAATCAATGAATTTGGCAAAGTAGCAAGATACAAAATTAATGTCAAGAAATCAATGGCATTCTTATACACCAATGATGAACTCACAGAAAGAGAAACTAAAAACACAATCCCAGCCCTGGCCGGTTTGGCTCAGCGGTTGAGCGTCGGCCTGCGGTCCAGAGAGACCTGGGTTCAGTTCCCGCTAAGGACATCTACCTCGTTTGCAGTTTGTCCTCGGCCCTGGTTGGGTCGTGCGGGTGGCAACCACTCAATGTGTTCCTTTCATGTTGATGTTTCTCTCTATCTCTCTCTTTCTCTCTCTCCCTCCCACGGTATCTGAACAAAAAATGGGAAAATGTCCTGGGGTGAGGAAAAAATAAATAAATAAATAAATAAATAAATAAATAAATAAATAAATAAATAACAATCCCATTTACCATTGCGGCAAAAAAATTAAGATGCCTAGGAATAAACTTAACCAATAAAGTAAAGGACCTATTTGCAGAAAACTACAGGACATTGAAAAAAGAAATAGAGGAAGATATAAAAAAGTGGAAGCACATACCTTGTTCATGGATTGGAAGAATTTTAACATCATTAAAATGTCCATATTACCCAAAGCAATCTATAGAGTCAATGCAATCCCCATCAAAATACCAATGACATATTTCACAGAACTAGAACAAATATTTCAAAGTTCATTATGGAACCAAAAATGACCTCAAATAGCCACAGCAATCTTGATAAAGAAGGACAACGTAGGTGGGATCACAATACCGGATATCAGCTTATACTACAAAGCTATTGTAATCCAAATAGCCTGGTACTGGCACAAGAACAGGCATATAGATCAGTGGAACAGAACAGAGAATCCGGAAATTGACCCAAGACATTATGCTCAATTAATATTTGACAAAGTTGGTAAGAGCATACTATGGAGTAAAGACAGCCTCTTTAATAAATGGTGTTGGGAAAATTGAACAGCTACATGCAAAAAAATGAAACTAGACCATCAACTTACACCATACACAAGAATATACTCAAGAGACTTCCGGTCAAGGTGGCGGCGTAGGTAAACGTGGTATCGCGTCCTCCCACAACCTCATCAAAGTTACAACTAAACTACAGAACAACCATTATTCAAAACTGCCTGAAATCAAGCTGAAAGGAAGTCCTACAACTACGAAATTAAAGAAGAAGCCGCATCGAGACTGGTAGGAGGAGTGGAGGCACAATGGGATGGTCCCACACCTACGTGTGGCAGATAAAAATGAGGAGGACACCTCAGCTGGGAAGGTCCTCCCTGAGGACTGAGGGGTCCCCATCCCACACCAGGTGCCCAGCTCAGGGTTTCAGTGCCAGGAAAAGATGTCCCCATAACTTCTGGCTGGAAAAACCAGTGGGAACTGAGGCTGAGTCAGCTGGAGCCCCCAGCAGCTCCTCTTAAAGGGCCTGAGAACAGACTTACTTGGACTCCCACCCTCCAGGCTCCAGCATGGGGGAGGCAGCTTGAAAGGCACCAGAGTCATATGGGGAAGAACTGAGCTGTTTGGCATTGGAGTGAGGGCTGGAGAGGCAGCTTTCTCCTGGACAGACGTGCTATCAGAGGCTTTTGTTCCTTTGGTGAGCCCTTCCCTGGGCTGGGACTCCAGCAACCTAGCTCACACTGTTTGCCCCGCCCTGGTGATTCCCTGAGGCCCCTGCCCCACCCAACTTCCAGGTCCACCCAAGCTGTTGTCAGTTGCTTTACCATAGGATTGGCCTATCTTGGTCCTGCTTCAGCTTTTCTTAAATTCTTTCAAACAAGCAGCATCTGGTCTCAGCTAGCCTATACCTCTCCCTAAGTAATACATAGAAACAAACACAGGGAGGCAGCCAAAATGAGGAGACAAAGAAACAGGTCCCAAATGAAAGAACAGAATAAAACTCCAGGAAAAGAACTAAGTGAAATGGAGTTAAGCAACCTAACAGAGGCTGAGTTCAAAACACTGCTTATAAGGATGCTCAATGGACTTAGTGAGAACCTCAGTGAACTTAGTGAGGGCCTCAAGAGCATAAAAAAGGACCAGTCAGAAATGACGGATGCACAGTCAGAAATGAAGGAGGCACTAACTGAAATAAAGAATAGTTTACACAGATTCAATAGTAGAGTAGGTAAAGCCAAGAAGCAAACCATCGATTTGGAGTATAAGGAAGCATAAAACACCCAATCAGAACAGCAAAAAGAAAAAAATATCCAAAGAAATGAGGATAATGTAAGGAGCCTCTGGGACAACTTCAAGCATGCCAACATTCGCATCTTGGGGGTGCCAGAAGGAGAAGAGAGAGAACAAGAAATCGAAAACCTATTTGAAATAATAATGGCAGAAAACTTCCCTAACTTGGTGAAGGAAACAGACATACAAATCCAGGAAGCTCAGAGAGTCCCAAAAAGCTGAACCAAAAAGGTCCACACCAAGACACATCATCATCAAAATGCAAAAGGTTCAAGACAAAGAGAGAATCTTAAAAGCAGCAAGAGAAAAGCAGTTAGTTACCTACAAGGGAGTTCCCATCAGACTGTCAGCTGATTTCTCAAAAGAAACTTTGCAGGCCAGAAGGGAGTGGCAAGAAATATTCAGAGTGATGAAAAGCAAGAACCTACAACCAAGATTACTCTATCCTGCAAAGCTGTCATTTAGAATCAATGGCCATATAAAGAGTTTCCCAGACAAGGAAAAGCTAAAGGAGTTCATCACCACCAAACCATTATTATATGAAATGTTGAAGGGTCTTCTTGAAGAAAAAGATAAAAAATTATGAACAAACAAAATGGCAATAAATACATATCTATCAACATTTGAATCTACAAACAAAATGAACAAGCAGAACAGAAACATTCTCATAGATACAGAGAACTTTGTGGTTACCAGATGGGTGGGGGCTGGGAGGAGAGGTGAAAAAGGTGAAGGGATTAAGAAGTACAAATTGGTTGTTAGATTGACAAACCTCAAAGGGAAGGGGGGTTGGGGGGTGGGAAGAAATCAACCAAAGAACTTATATGTATATATGCATAACCAATGGACAGACTCAGTGTGGGGAAAAGCAGGAAGGGGGCAGGAACGGGGAGGAGCGTGGCAATGGGGGGGAAAATGAGGAACATCTGTAATACATTCAACAATAAAGATAAGTTAAAAAAAAAAAAAGAATAAACTCAAAATGGATAAAAGACTTACATGTGACTCATGAATCCATAAAAATCTTAGAAGAAAATGTAGGCAACAAAATTTCGGACATCATACACAGCAGAATCTTCACTGATACATCACCTAAGGCAACAGAAACAAAGGAAAAAAATGAACACATGGGACTATATCAAACTCAAAAGCTTCTGCACAGCAAAAGAAACAACCATCAAAACAGATAGGGAACCCACTCTATGGGAGAGCATAATTGCCAATGATACAGCATTAAGGGGTCAATCTCCAAAATATATAGAGTGCTCATACAACTCAACAAAAGGAAGACAAAGAACCAATTAAAAAATGGGCAGAGGACCTAAATAGACACTTCTCCAAACAGGACATACAAAGGGCCAAGAGACATATGAAGAAATGCTCAACATCACTAATCATCAGAGAGATGCAAATTAAAACAACAATGAGGTATCACCTCACACCTGTCAGAATGGCCACTATCAATAAATCATCAAACAAGTGTTGGCGAGGGTGTGGAGAAAACGGGACTCTAGCACACTGCTGGTGGGAATGCCAACTGGTACAGCCACCATAGAAAACACTATGGTGTTACCTCAAAAAATTAAAAATTGAATTGCCATTTGACCCAGTGATCCCACTTCTAGGAATATACCCTAAGAAGCCTGAAATACCAATCAGAAAGAATATATGTACCCCCATGTTCATAGCAGCACTATTTACAATAGCTAAGATGTGGAAACAGCCCAAGTGTCCACCAGTAGACGAATGGATAAAAAAGCGGTGGTACATATACACAATGGAGTACTATGCAACTGTAAGAAAGAAAGATCCCTTATCCTTTGAGACGACATGGAGGGACCTGGAGAGTATTATCCTAAGCGAAACAAGCCAAGCAGAGAAAGACAAATATCACATGATCTCACTTATTTGTGGAATATAATGAACATAACAGTCTGAGGAACTGGGTAGACCCAGAGATTTGGAAGTAGGGTACAGACTGACAACCCTTAGAAGAGGAGGTTGGGGGGGAGGGAATAGGTAAACCACAGAATTTATATGCATGTACGCATAACTGATGGACATGGACAACAACGCTGGGGACGGGGTAGGGGGATATGGAGGAGGGTGTCAATGGGGAAAAAAGGAGAAACATCTGTAACAAAAATAAATTAATAAAAAAATAAAATTAAATAAAATTCACTCATCAGGACAAAAAAAAAATCTTGAAATGACTATGGAAGGCAGCTCAGGGTGCTAACACAACAAAGAAGTTGTCAGTATTCCACTACATTTGTGCAATTGGCAACAGATCCTACATCATGTCCCTCTTTTTATATTTTAAGAAGTTTGACATATGATTCATACTTAGATCTACGTTGGTCAAAACACAATATTTGGAAAACAACTACAGGATGTGGCAGCATATATAAACACTGCCAACTGTTTTTAAAAATAATTTGCCTTCCAACATTTTCTACTTAGCTACCTTTCATCATATTTACCAACATATCTGCTCTTCTTACTCACATCTGTCTCCTTTTACTGCTTCTCTCAAGTCCAAAAGCTCCTTCCTGCATGGGCAGCATAGTGGATTGGATATAGGTCTGGGAGGCCCTGGAGCTGAGTCATTCTCTGTTGTACCACTTGACTCCTGTCAGCTATGGCATCCCTTCCTGGACACAGCTGCCACCTGCGGATGCCCACCTGCGGGAAAGGACACCCTCATCTTCCCAGGACCAGTCCAAATCCAAAAAGGTTTTAAGTCAGTATTTGGGGGCTACACATGAGTCACACTGCTGCCAGAGTGCTCTGGCTCTAATACTGAGGTCTATCTTGGCCCAGGCCAGGGGTCTCCCTGTGCCTCCTCCTCTTAAACTTAGCATTGGGATCCTGGTCCACTGCCTCAGCTCCTCTGAGTTCTGGATCTCTAGCTTACTTTCCACCTCCATTTCCAAGGCCTGGGTCTCTAAATCTTTACTGAGCCCCAGCTGTGGCAGGGACTGCTCTCTCCTAATGGACAGATCTGCCTAATGCCATTGACTTTCCTGCCTTGCCTCCTGAAGATGAACAACTCTGCATCCCACTGTTACTGTTCTCTGCTTCTGGAGCTCTCTTGCTCTATGTCATTGGTGTCATTCCCAAACCATTGACATATCAAATATGATACCATTTCTACAAACTTTAAAAACATAAAGCATTTTAATTAGACAAATATGCATATGTAGTAGAAATATAAATGTGATGGAAAGGATGTTTACCAATGTCAAAGCTGTGATTCACTCTGAGATGGAAGCGAAATGAGAAAATTTGGGGGTACATCTGTAATATTGTCAACAATAAAAAAAAAGAAAAAGGGCATCAATTATATTTGTATTTTGTCTATTTTTATAGGTTCATTAATCCATTCCTATTTCCTCCCATTTACTCTTGAGCTCAATTCAATCTGTATTTTGTCCTGACTGCAACACTAAAACATCTCTTTTCATGATATCCAACAAGTTCTGTATTAACATTCTTCTGTCCACATTTTACTTGATGTCAGCAGGATTAAACCTTCCCTTCTTCTTGATATCATTCTGTCACTTGACTCCTTTTGAAATTTCTGTCTTAGCTCCTCCTCGGCCAATAGTAGAATGCCTGTCGATCATTCCTGGGTTTTGTTTATTTTACCTAACTTCTCTCTCCAGGTATTCTTATGCCTTCTCCATGTTGTTAACTATCAAACTGATATCTCTCTCCTTGAGCACTTTACTCATATCTAACTGTGAACTTGACATTTTGACTTAGACATACTAATCTCAAACTTAATATATTCTAAACTAAACTTCATGATGTCCTCTCACCACCAAATATATTTATCTCCTGATCTTCTTCATCTCATAAGTGGTCCTACATTCATTATATTTCTCAAGCCAATATTCTAGGAGTTGTACTTCGGCTGGGCTAGGAGTCATATCTGATTCCTCTCTTCAACTCATTCCATTGATTCGTCATCAAGACTGGTTGACGCCACCATGACTTTTCGCACCTCCACCATTTCTTGTCTGGATTAATGCATTAGTCAACCTTCTACTGAGGAGCTCTGCTTTTATTTTTGTTTGTCATTTTCCATTATTAGATTGAGGGATCTTTTTTTAATGCCTGTTTCTACATCTTAAATATTTCATAATAACATTTTGTAATGTGAAAACAACAGCAACCAAAAACATCCAAATCTATACCCATAAACCCATATACCCACAATGCAGTTTAAAAAATAATATACTACAAACTAGTTAAAACTCTTGGGTTATCTCCCCTCATTATGTCTTCTTTCCTTCCCATCAAAGGTAAGCATTAAATTGAATTTTGTTTGTCATTAACCTATGTTTCTATATATATTTTTTTCTTTATTGATTTTTAGAGAGAGAGGTAGGGAGAGGGAGAGAGAGATAGAAACATCAATGAGAGAGAACATCTATTGGTCGCCTCCTGCATGCCCCCCTCTGGGGATTGGGCCCACAACCTGGGCATGTGCCCTGACCAGGAATCAAACCAGTGACCTCTTGGTGCATGGGTTGATGCTCAACCACTGACCCACACCAGCCGGGCTGTTTCTATATATTTTCATCCTTTTGTTCAATTTTTAAACAATATATAATTTTTGTATGTTTTAAAAGTTATTTGAGTGTCCTATTAAGTATATTTTCTACAATTTTCTTTCACTCTACACTATGTTTATGAGATTAATCAGTTTTGATACTTATGACTCATTCATTTTCACTGCTGTGTGATATTCCAAATATATACAATAATTTTTTCATTTTTCTGTTGACATTTAGTTTGTTTCTTTTTGTTATTATAAGCAATGCTACTTACTGATATTGACTGAATGTTTGTGTCCTTGCAAAATTCATATGTTGAAACCTAATCCCCAGTGTGATGGTATTTGGAGGCAGGGCCTTTGGGAAGTGATTAAGTCATGAGGGTGGAGCCATCATGAATATAATTAATATTCTTATAAATAAGACCCCAGAGAGCTCCCCTGTCCCTTTTGCTATGTGAAAATACAGCAACAAGTCAGCAGTCTGCAGCCTAGAACAAGGGTCTCACCAGAACCTGACCATGCTGGCACCCTGATCTCTGACGACCAGCCTCTAGAGCTGTGAGAAATAAATGTCTGTCCCTTACAAGCCATCTCGTCTATGGCACTTTGTTAGGGCAGCTGGAATAGACTAAGGCAACTACTATGAACATTTTAGAGGTATTTCCTTGCATATATGTGCAAGAATTTATCTAAGGTGTATATTCTGTGGTGAAATTTCTGGGTTGAAGAGATTGAGCATCTTTAACTTTTCTTGATATTATCAAATCATTCACCAAAAATTTTTACCAATTTACCATCTCCCAGCTGTGTGTGAGCTCTATTGCTCTACATATTCTACAACACTTTACATTGTACGTCTAATAATTTTTACCAACCTGATGGATGTGAAATAGTATCTTGTAACATTTACAATCTGAATACCAGTCATAGGGAACATCTTTACATGTTTGACTTCTATTTTCCCAATCAGATCTTCAATTCATTTTTCTATTGACTTCCTTCCTATTGATTTATAGAAAAAAAATTTATCTTCTGGGTATAAATCATTGGTTGGCATTATGCTTGTTTGTTGCTTCACTTTTAAAATCATGTGTTTTTGATAACAGAATATTTTATTTCAATGCAAGATTTCTAAATCTCCTTTGTGATTTGCTTTGTATGTCTTGTTTAAGAAATCCTGCCCTACCCTGGCCTTTGAGCTACGTAAATCAGATCACATCTATGTCCTGCCCAAAAGCCTCCAATGACTCTCTGCCCAGAATATGAAATCTGATTTCCCTCCTTGCCTACTTCTCTGACCTGGCTGCCCACACCACTCCCTCGCTTTCTCTCTGTCGCCCCCTCTTCATTCTTCACACGTGCTTTCTGTGTGGGTCTCTGCCTGACTAGGAACACGGGTGTTTCTTTTTATCACTCAGGTCTCAGTTCAGAGAGTACTTCAGCGAGACCTCCTTTGACCCAAGTCTCTAGTGCTCCACCCCTCCCTTTCTAGAACACTCCCGGCTGATCCTCTTCATAGCACTGGGCTATGTGAAACCAGCGTGTGTGTTTACTTGTGTACTTGGTGTGTTGTCTGTCTCCTGCCCTAGTCTGTAAGTGTCTGTGAAGCAGGGGCCTTGCCATCTGCTCACCTCTGTACCTTCCACTGTGGAGCAGTGATTAACACACTCGAGACAATAACTATCTCTGTCAAACAAATAAAGAGAGAACACATTTGAGGAAATCTTACCAAAATGTTGGAGAAACAGAGATCTGTAAAAGTGATAGATGATGCATGTGAGGTACTGACCAAGAGGCCCAAGATATGTGTAATTCTTATTCCTGAAGAAAATACCAAGATAAATTAAACAAAAGCAACCAAAGATATAATGGACTTATTTATTTATTTTTAAAGTGTTTCTGAAGAAAAAAAAACGGAATTTCCCAGTCTATTCTTAATATAGCTGCCAGAATGTTCCTTTCACAGCACGTCAGATCAGGTCCCTCCTCTGCTCAAAACCCTGCCATGGCTCCCATGTCCCTCAAAGAGAAAGCCGAAGGCCCCAGTGGTTACAGGGCCTGCAGGATCTGGTCCCCAGCACTCTCCACCCTCACTTCCCCTCCTCCTTTCCCTTCTCACTCTGCAGTCCCCACCACACCGGCCTCCTTGCTGCTTCAGCTCAGTTCTCCCTCCTCCTTCTGGTAGACCTCCCTCCTCCTCCAATTCTGCTCAAATGTCACTTCCAGTTCAGGCCTACAAAAAACAGCCTATCTAAAATCGTTGCCCACCTCTATTGTGCAGGTGCTTTACCCCCTTCCAGAGCACTGATTATCTCTCAAAACACTTTATAACTTATTCTTTATATTGTTTATTGATCGTCTCCCTCCACGAAGATATAATCCCTATGAGGGCAAAGCTTTTGTCTGTTTTGTTCACTGACATAGCCACGGCACCCAGAATACTGCCTGGCACATGGCAGATAACATGTAGTTGCTGAATGAATGAGTTCATTCAACACATCTGTGTGATAGAGAATGATCAACACCAAGACACATGTGAGTAAATTTATAGGAACTCAATTTTCAGCTAACGGAGTCTATGGGGATCCAGGCAGAAGAAGAAAGTGTATTCCATAGAGGAGGGGAGGAGAGGAAACCAGGCTAGCATTGACTGTCCTCCGTCATTAGTACCAGACTATAGTGAATAATGCTGTGGCATTCTGAGGAGAGAGAGCATGACACCAGCATAGTATAAGGAGCCAAGTTATTCTTCATGTATAAAATAGACTGTCCCACCCGGCCGGTTGAGCATCGACCCATGCACCAAGAGGTCGCCAGTTAGATTCCCAGTCAGGGCATGTGCCCAGGTTGTGGGCCAAATCCCCAGTGGAGGGCATGCAGGAGGCGGCCAATCAATGTTCTCTCTCATCAATGTTTCTATCTCTCTCTCCCTCTTTCCCTAAAATCAATAAAGAAAATTAAAATTTAAAAAAGAAAAGAAAATAGACTGTCCCAACCAGGCAAGAATCCAAGGAAACTACAGCCAGCCAGCCATCACTTTGTGAACAGTCTGCTCAGAACTGCACTTAGCAAGGACAGGCCTCCTTATTTGCTGTGTGCCACTGTGTTCCCCTGGAGTGGTCACATCACTTCAGCCCGGGACCACAGGGCTGTCATTTATTGGATGATCACTAGGGGCCAGGGCTTTCCACATCCTAACCAATGAAACCCTCACACTCTTACTTATGAGGTAGATACCCCCCTTTTATACATGAGAAATTGAAATACCCCCCTATTATACATGAGAAATTAAAAGAAGAAGGTTAAGCTACTCCCCAGAGTATGCAGTGACCGAAGCAGGATTCAAATCCAGGTCTTCCCAGAAGCAAGGCTTACACTACATGGCTTTGTAAATATTAACCTGGTACCTATCAAACTACTGGGCTTAACTTCTCTTAAATCTGAGACCTCCATCATACAAAATAGTTTCCAAATCTTTCTCTGATGTTCCAACAACTCAGGAAATGTCAGAACCCACAGATTAGAACCTCTGGAAAAGAAAATATGAATAAAGGACTTCATGAATATAATCTTTAATACTGTGAGTGCCAGGGACATAGTAGAGTGGTGGTTATCAGAGGCTGGGGGGTAGGAGGATGGGGGAATTGGGAAAATGTTAAGTATACAAACTTGGAACTGCTGGATGAAAAAGTCCTGGAGAGCCAATGCACAGCATAGTGATTATGGACAACAATACTGTATTAGAAACTTCCAAATTGCTAAGAGACTTAGATCTTAACTGTTCCCCCCACACAAAAAAGAAGTGATCATTAAGTGATGTGATAGAGGTGTTACCTAATGCTCTGGTGGCAATCTTACTGCAATATATACATATATCAAGTCAACACGCTACACTTTAACCTTACACAATGTTATATATCAATTATATTTAAGAAAAAATAACAGGAAGGGATTTTCTCTATGACACCTATGCAACTCTTATCCAAAAAGTGAGAGTGGTAAGAAATGTAAATAGATCCAAACCACTTGGACACGCTGAGGAATCTAGAGCCCTAAAAATCTTTTCTCCATGGGAATACAATCATCAGGAGGAGGACTTAGAGTCAGAAAGACCTGCATGTAAATCTTATTCTTATTTAACACATCTTTTTATTTACCCCATAAGCTTGCTGTTAGAACAGAGCAATAATTTGTTTTACACTACTCTTATGACTGGTTTCATTTAATTTGTAAGGAATTATTTACATCCTTTCTGCTGCTACTTGATAAAGAAATACTGCATCCTATAAGAGATGGTTGAAAGCTCAGACAACAAAACAATAAAGGAAATAGAAAAATAGAAGAAATGAAGAGGTAATTAGACTTGAATCTGAAGTAATTTTATATAGCTAACACAATATATTAGTACAAAAGAGAGAGTAATGGTTTTTCATTTACCTTAATATTTATGATCACTATAAAAAGTACATAATAACATTTAGGGAAAACCCTGATTTAAGCCAGCGGGTAAGAAACTTTCCACTTGAACTGCATTACACTGGTCCATTTCTGAGCTCGCAATTTTCTTGCACAAGAAAAAATTTTTGAAGAAAATAATAAAATGTTACAAGCCTCATTCTTTTTTTATTTTAAATTTATATTTTTTCAAATAATGAATGCAACATCTGCTAATATTCCAAAATATTATCTCATTATTTCTGTATCACCAAAGTACCTTTTTGGAGGTTAAATTTTCAGGAAGTACTGTAACATGCTCGAACAGCTTGTCATATTGTTGCCCTTTATCTATTTATTTATTTATTTATTTATTTATTTATTTATTTATTTATTTTTAATTATTTATTTTAATCCTCACCCAAGGATATTTTTCCATTGATTTTTAGATAGAGTAGGAGGGAGGAAGGGGGCGAAAGAGAGAGAGAGAGAGGGAGAGAGAGAAACATCGATTCAAGAGAGACACATTGACGGGTTGCCTCCTACACAACCATGACCAGGGCCAGGGATCCAACCTACAACTGAGGTACCTGCCCTTGACCAGGAATCAAACCCATGACTCTTCGGTCCGTGGGCTGACGTTCTAACCGCTGAGCCAAAGGGCTATTGTTGCCCTTTAAACATATTTTGTTGTTGAGTAAGGCACTGTAAAATCCAGTTTAGTTTTACTTTCCTTAACTGAACTTACATTGTGAAATGAGATTTGCTTCTTCTTACCTCTTACCATTGTATTCTTTTCATTTTTTAAATGTTTTTAGCTTATGAATTGTATTATAAGCAACATAACTAAAATGAGTTAAGATATTATTACTCATTGGCACTATGGCTCCTCAGCTGCCCGAGAAAGATAAAGGGAAAAAGATGCACATTTGAGCCTAACTAGTCAGCAGACCTACCATTTTAGACCCCATGTGGCTCTCGTCAGGCCCCTCAATCCCAGACTAGTCTCCACATCACTTCTCCCCAGGTGCAGCCATCAAGATGGGTGCAGCAGGAGTAGCCATTCTTGAAGGCTTGGAGGGCTATGAGTGCTCTAGCATCCAATGACCACTGCAGGCATTGGGCCAGTTACAGCATCTCGCCCACATGTCCTGTTCCCTAACATCCCTGTCTGAGGCAATTACCAGGTCATGCTCAGAACCACCCTCTGGACAACTTCAGTATCTGTGTCCCTCTCTTTGCCAGACCTGGCCAATAGAAGCACCCCAGCAACATGGGGGGTCCAGGCTCAGAGCAGGGATGAGCTGAGTTTGGTGCCCACCTCATGTTACTCTAGAGCCACATTCTCAGATGAAGCAGCCACTGGTCACTGTGGCTTTTCAAATTTAAAGTAATTAAGTGCAAATAAAATTTAAAACTCAGTTCCTCAGTTTCACTAATTCACATACTCAATAATTTCATGTGGCAAATGACTACCATATGGGACAGCACGGAGTATAGATCTTTGTCACTGCAGAAAGTCCTTTGGCCAGCGCTGCTCCAGAAAGTGTCCTATTCCCTGCAGCTGCTGAGTCTGGGCGAGGAGTTCTGCTAGATCAGTGAACGGAAGAAAGCCCTGTTTTATTCTGCCCCTGATGTCGACCTGCTGTGGATTAGGGTGAATCATCCCCTTACCTGTGAGGGCTTCCTGGAATTAGATTTTGGCCCATCATGGAAGAAGGGCAGGCCCCACATGGCCCACGGGTCTTAGGTTACTCGTCTCTACTCTGGCTTCTTGTAGAATTGTTTTTATTGAATTGTGGTTTTACATGATATCTTCTACTTATGTAAGGACAATTATATAAATCCAGTATTGCACTCATATTAGGGATTTTTTTCAACATTTAAAATTTTTTATTAGTTTTCTCTTTAAGAGACTCAATGGGAGAAATTTTTCTCAGGCCTCAGAGTCAGGACAAAATGTGCTCCTCATAAGCAACTACTGGGCATTTATGCTTTAAAACACTGTGAATATTGTAACTAATTTTATTTTCCTCTTTGTTTCCTCTGTGAGGGGGCTCAGACCAATAACATTAGAAGCTGTTAAACTGGATCTTATGGTATTCATCTCTCTTTTCTAATTGTATCTCTAATAAAAGCTTTTTGGAAGTCATCAAAATATGTTTGGGGAATGAATTGGAACAAATTATTTTATGAATTGGGGGAAATACATGTTCAGAACCCACAAGTCTTTGAATACATCCTGAACATACATAACCTAAAATCTACGCTAAAAGGATTCATCTGTTGGGAAGATATCCTTACAAAGATCCGTGCTGAACAGACTTGGCCTTAGATTTGGAAATTTGGTAGACACATTTTTGGAGTATAGTAAAAGACTAAAAGAAAGAGTGTGCCTGAAGTTATAAACTCAAATGTTCTAAAGACTGAAAAATGAAAACACATCACTTTGTTTTTAAGCAGAGGGTTCTGTTGTAGTGGTGGTAGTTGTTAAAAAAAATTTGCAAGTTTCTAAAACCGTCACATTGACAGAGTTCTCACCATTTCCATGTTAAGCATGATTTCTGTAATTGAAAACCACCTCTAAATCGAGGAATAAATTAGTAAAAATAAAAGCATCTCATCCCTTAAAACACTTTCATCCTCGTTTTCTTTTTTTGAGTATGGTCAAAATGTACTTTTGGTGTAAAAGTATAATTCTCAAATAAAAGAAGTGTTCTGGAAAACTTTTCACTCAAAATTATAATGTCATGGTACTAAATTTAATAAAGAAGGGAAAAAAATGTTTTGGAATCAAAATTTGAAGATCCAGACGAGAGTGTACCCAGATATAGTATATAAGAATTATCTGGAAATTACTGAATTTGGAACTTGTGCTTGATTGAAGTAACAGAGCCCCAAAAGAGTCTCCTAAACAACACAAGTAGAGTTCGGTTCCATCATGAACACACGCTCTGTAGTGACTGTATAATATGCATTCCTTTTGAGAAGAATATGCTACTCATCCTTACGTTGAGGCATAAAAAATAGCACTATTCCCTTTTATCAAACAGCTGACAGTCTCTTCCATTTGTACATGTAACATAAATGAATTATCATTAATATACGTATGTCTTCTCAATCATTTTTCCAAGTAAAAGGCACATGAGAAGGATTACTTAAATAATAATAAATGATGTTTATTAAGAATTTAGTATATGCCATGCACTCTGACCAGTGTTCTAGATGAATTCATTTATTTACACACTGTGGGATAGGTACTGTTTCTGTTCTCATAATATAAGAGAGGAAACTTGAGAGCTAACTTTTCCAGGGTCCACAACCACTTAGTAACAAATAGGCCTCCAGTCTGAGGCTGTTGCTTAAATAGGACACCATACGTCTTCTGCAGTGGGTAAATGACCTGACTGCAAGTTCATAGTAGAGCTGAGGGAAAAAAAAAAGGAGAGGGACCCAGATCTCACCAGCCCCACACCGGAAGGATTCCTCTGAGCTCCATCTCCACAGCCTGGAATGAAGGAGGTTGAACAGAGGCTCCACGGAGACCGGACAGATGGCTGCCCAACCACTGGGAGAAAGAATTCTGGCTTGGCTTCTTATCATCTAATGTCGACGTTTTCATTTTGCTTCTCCCAGAAGAGATAACAAATGCATTTTCACTTACACATGATTAATTTGCCTATAGTGTGTTTAATAAAAATAATTCTAATTATCCAAGTTTTCAGACACCAGATAGTTGTGACCCTGAGTAGGCTCAACTCTCCTATCTCTCTGCGTCCAAGTCAACAAGAACAGATAAAAGCTTTCTTCTCAAAGTGCCTTAGCGTTTGATGATAAGCGCAATAAACGAACACTGAGCTGCCTTTGTATCTGGCCGACAAAGCCAGGCATTTTCCAGTAAAGCCTCTGTCCACATTGAAAGGCCTAATACAAATACAGTTTACATATAAAATAATTTTAAAATAATATTTTAAGGCTAACATTCACAAATAATTAAATACTAACAACTGGTAAGGCATCTCTCCAAAGACTGAGGTTCAGTTCATCTTAGAAGTTGCCTTAGTTTAACCATAGAGTGGACACGTTGACTCACCCTCCTTTCCAGGTTGAGTAGAACTGGTTGGGGTGGAAAGAGAAGGGGCAGACCTGTTCCCTTATTTTCACATTTGGGAACTATAGCATCTCAGCTTGAGGTTTGCGGCTCTGTGGGCGTCCATTGATAGGAAGGGACCACCTCCTCGAGAAGGGAGGATGCCATGTGGGCTTATCCAAGTCACGGATACTGGCAGCTGCCCCGAAAGATCTATATTTCAAGCATTTTTATGACACTGTTTAGTTCTCTTTGGATCCTCCCCCACCATATTTAGACTTTGGCGTTTATAACTCATTCCTTGTGAAAGTAAACAACTGCCTAGATTTTGGTCTAAGATTACAGTTGCTGTTTATAAATCTCATTGATCTATTACTGATTGTAAAATATAGAGAGAGCTTGTTTAGATACACTTATTTGATTAACACTTGTTCGGATCCCTTTACATCTGTTACTTGAACATATTTTCCTGAACATGAGGGAAAATAGCATTTCCTGGGCTTCCCCTCTTTCTCTGGTCCAGAGGGGAAAATAATTGGTTCTAGGTGACCAGCAACAGGCCACCTGGCATTGCTGTGCTAATATAATTTCCCATGCTTTCATTAGCCTCTCACCTCCCACCTTTGCCTTACATCCAGCTGCTTGAACACAAGTGTGTTGACAAACATCCCCTGGACTTTCAGTGCATTTGGCTTTGTAAAGTCCAGCAGACTTGCCACAGAGCAAAGCATGAGTGACTTATGAGCCAATGTAAACAAAAATACTTCCAAGGGGAACTGGTCTGGGTCCTAAGAGGGCTTTTTCAGAGGGGTTGCCAGAGAAGGGTCCTCAGCAGACTGGAATGGCAGATGAAAAGAGAAATAATCAGAGTCTTAACAAGGACATTGTGCCCGAGTATGGTGAAGTTTGAACTGTGGAAACTCTGCTTACGTTCCAACTCCTTGGGGAGTCAGGTACAAAGACAAATTTCATTATAATGATGAAAAAGCGATTGACTTACGTGGCTCTGGAAATGTGTCTAGCCAGATGAAAGAACATAAGGAAATAAGAACTAACATCCTCTCCTTCTATCCCCTCCCTTCTCCTCCCTTCATGAATGTGGGTTTGGAAGAAAATGTGATTTGTAGATGACGGGCAGGGGCAAACATCAGCTGCTGCCTGGTCCCACCCCACAGAATCATCCTGCGAGTCATCACTATGGGCAGAGGCAGGAGGAAGGCATCTTGCCAAACCCAGCTATCCTTATCCTGCTCTTATTTGACATTGCTGACAATGTCTTGGATAAAGACATAAAAGGCATAGATAGTGTAAATTTGTCATTTCCCCCTGTCTGGCATCTGAACCTCCTCCTCCTGGTTAAAGAATTGCTGACACAATAAGTCCTGATGGGAGACAGAGCTCAACTCCGCAACTAGATCTGGAAAGTACCAGACACTTGTGTTCCCAGCCTTCCTCGCAGCTAAGGTGTGGATAGGTGACCTTGGCCCGGCCACTCAGGCTCACACACACCCAACTTTGAACCAGAGGATGGGGGCTCAGAGAAGTGACCAGGGCAAATCCCTTTGGTGGCAGGAAATAGGTTAAGGCAGCAGCTCTGGATTTCTAGGCAGTGTTGGCACACCTCAGGGCCTGTGCCCATGGTCCGGGGCTAGAGGCCTGGTAGGCTGTGCCATCCAGGCACAAGGTGTGACGACATCCTCCACATTCAGGATTTGTAGACTGCTTTGTGGGCAGCTCAGACTGTCCTTTCCGCCTCCGCCCAAGGCTCTGTGGCCTTCCTTGTGAGCCTGTGAGCCACGCCCCCTTCCCCAATCTTTGCAATTACTTCTCTACTGACTTCAGCCAAAACTGATTTGGTTGCTTGCAACTAATAACATTGGCTGGTGGCATGCTTTTCAAATCTACCAAGGCGTGAAGCTGGCAGAGAGGCAATCTATTGGATGACAGAATTGAGATGAAAAAGATCGTCAGGGCTGGAATATAGTAAGACCAAACAGGGGCTCACGTGTGCGCTGCGCGAGCAAACGCCTAAAGTGGGGCCCAAGAGCCAACTCCGTGAGATCAGAAGCCAACTCCGTGAGATCAGACTGGAACAACACTTCTCCTGCCTGAGTTGGAAAATACAGAGGCTTTTAAAAATGAAGAGAGCCCCTCCAGGTTGATTCTAATATTTTTTTTATCACATTGCTACTCAAATATAAAGAAACATAAAATTAGGTATAAACTCCTAGTGATCGGGGCTCGTTTACAGTTATAAAACCAAAACAAATTTACAAATTAATTACAAGCAGGCCTACAAAAGCAGAAACATTCAAATTAACATCATTAATTTAATGTGAGAGACGATGTTTTGCTGAAACTGGATCATTGCTCACCACACGGCTCTGGCACCAACTGCTGAGGCACCAGGGGTTTCTAAGTGGGACAGCCTGTCTGCATCCCCCTAAGCTAAGACTGCTCTGAGCCCTAGGTGCCCTCACATCCATTGCATTACAGATTCCCTGGAATTTTCAATGAGATTATTCTCTCTGCATAGCTGGGCTTTTGTCTTATTGCCCTGACTCCCACTCAAACTCCTTCTTTCCTCAAATCAATCCCTCTTTAACTGAGCTTCAACACTCTGGGATTGAACTCACTGACCCAACATGAAGTCAGTGTTGACCTTGGTCAAACCAACTGAGGCCAGGAGGCACGATCAAATGGTGCTAATATGATGGCTTCCTCAGCATTCATGAGGATTGGGGGGGGGGGGTCACAGTATAGTGCTGGGCACCCATTTCAGGGAGCAATATAACATGGCTAAGTCTTACAGGACCCAACCTTCCAATTCTGGCATAAATGCCATGGAAATTCTAATGCATGCCTGTCAGGGGACATGCATGACAATGTTCACCATAGCACTGTTTGTGGTGGCAGGGGGTTGGAGGTGATATGGTTCCCATTACTGGGAAGGTGACCTGAGGCACATGCACTCCATGGTCTACCACGCAACATTTAGGTCAATGGAAGTTCACATATCAACCTATATGGGCCCAAGAAACATGGTAACAACTAGAATGAGGTTTAAAATACTATTCACATAAACTAAAGATACCTACCAAAAACAATATACATTTTGCAAGAGGGCATGCAAATACAAAGGTGCATATTACATTTACATATTTGCATGTGACAGTGAGACAGGAAGGGTAGTGAAGTATGCTGATAAAAGAGACCAAATATAAAAACAACCAAACTCACTCCCTCATTAACAAATGAGAGAAAAGCCCTGTATGGACCAACGATAAAGTCCATGAACATTAATGCTTACTGACTGCTGAAGTCAACCATCTGCACCCAAGGCAAAAAAGAAAAAGAGAGAGAAGGGGAAGATGAGAGGAGGAGGAAGAGGAAGAAGAGAGGAGGGAAGAAAAGGAGTGCTGGATACTACAGGTATCTGCCACACATGCAGACTGTAAAGATTCTTTTAAAAATCCTATTTCACATGATGAGAAAAAGTACTTTGAAAGTTGCAATTAGAAACTCTGACTTTAAAAAGCAATGGGAATATCATTTGATACAGAGTACAAAACAGCTGTTAGGACTTCAGCAGTGCCTACCAAGGCTTGCCTTATGTCCCACAAATCTACATCTTAAAAAGTAACCCAATCATTATTCTGACTTCGACTTATCTAAATGCAAGTCTACCAAGCGTGATTTGAACGTAATGAACATGAAGCTATTCTTTATTGCATAATAAGTTTGCACATAACTTTATCTTTTCAAGCCAGAATAGGCTGTGTTATTTCAGTTACATTTGAATGAAATACCCTAGTCATGATTCATGAAAACATTTCATTAAGTGATTATAGATCTTGTCGTTTCAGTGGGGGAACTGAGAAGTGCACTTCTGACCTGAAAATCCTTCGGTAGAGATTGAGTGACATACCAAATGTTACAATTCCCTATCCAATTGATAGTAAGAGATGCTAAGAAAGTGACATTTCTTTCTTACCAGGCATCAACCACATATTAAATAAGGAGATGATTTCCATAGCTATCTCAGGATATATGAAAATCCATTAAGACTTTGCAAATGTTTTCAAAATAGTGGCTTTGTGTACACAAGAATCAACACCAACTGATTCTTAACTCCAAGCCATAAAAATAAGCTTGTTATGGTTTGGAACTGAGCTGAACTTTCACCTTAAATTAAATCACAGTGATAAGATACTTATTCTCAATATGCAAATAAATTATATGACATCTCTCAGTTGCATAAAACAGCTACTCTTTTAAAGCTTATTTACTGTCTGGTTCATCCTGGGTAAAGTCAACCAATTTGTGCAACTATCTGTGAGCTATTTATGATATATTTTGCTTCAATATCTATATGCCCGCCCACATTTTGCAATCCCCTTGCAGTTAGGTGGAGTCATGCAACTTTCTCTGGTTACCAGGCTCTGAGTGGGAGTGATGAGTACCACATCTGATCTGAGGAACATAAGACCTGGAGTAAGTTCCCCACCCTCTCAGCTCCCCCACTGTAGTGACCATGGAGCTCACCTGTGAAGTGTTGCAGTGTTTATCAGCGGGGTCCCTAAGAGACTCTAAGGGACAAGCTCCCCACTGACCTGCGCTGGGTAAGTTGCATGGATGAGAAAGAAACCTCTGCTCTGCTAAGCCACTGAGATCTGAGGGCTACGTGGTTACTGCAGCATAACCTAATCTGTACTGACTAATATTCATATTAAATGACTTAATTAACCTAATTTATCATATCCTGGGATGAAAAGAACAAAAACAAACTTAAACATAACTGGCATTGGAAAAGTTAAGCAACAATTTAAAAATACAGAAGCAAAGTTCTTGAGGATATATGATGTAATTAGGTGAAAAGTGAGTGGTGCAGAGAGCAAGTGCTCCAGATTCAGAGGCGGTATCTGGGCGGCTGGGCTGGAGTGAAGGTTAACAAAAGGAGGTGGGCTTTGAGCTGACCCTTGTAATTTAGGCCAAAGTCAAAGAGGCTGGAGCAAGAATGTATGGACCTTTAATTAAAAATGGACCTAGAATAATACAAAGAGGGTGGAAAGAGAGATACATTTAGAATACTTGGAAATAAAGTTTGAAAATATTTTTTAAAATATTTTTCTTTATTGATTTTAGAGAGAGAGGAAGGGAGAAGGAGAAAGAGATAGAAACATCGATTGGGGATCAGCCACAACCTGGGCATGTGCCCGAACCAGGAATCGAACCGAACCGTCGACCTCCTGGTGCATGGGTCGATGCTCAACCACTGAGCCAAACCAGCTGGGCAAAGTTTGAAAATATTTTAATACCATGATATGAAGTCCATTGAAAATCAAACTAGGATTTTGTATTTATATTAAATGCAACAAACAGTAACTTGGCTTTTCTAATATTAGTCTGAATATATATATCTGTTTGGGGGGGGTAAATCTAAATACTCTTCTCTTTCAGCTACAAGGGAAAGTGGTTTTAGAAATATTAACTGACATCAGTGTTCAGGGTTGATTTGAGGAGCAGACTGAGTAAGAGTTGGGAGATCCATCTCCAGACAGAAAATTCATTGAAGTTCTGATAATGAAAAGGAAAGGAAAATCATGAATGGCATTATGGAGAAATACAGATATTAGTGACTGAGTAGACTCAGAAAGCAAAGGCAAAGGATGACTAGTAAGTCATTCATTCATTCATTCATTCATTCATTCATTCATTCATCAGTAAATACATATTATGCATCCACTACATGCCAGACTCTATCCTAGTCTCCTGAATAAAGCAGCAAACAAAACAATGTCCCTGCTTTCATTGAATTTGAAAATACTGGTAAGGAGAGTCAGACAATAAACAAATAGATACCAGAGGTTATGAAGGTTATGTCAGGTTATGAAAAAAGAACTGGGTAAGACGGTAATGAAGTTGGGGGAATGGGCAGAAGTTGGGGGAATGGGCAGAAGACCTTACTGATAAGCTTGTAATTGAGCAGACTCTGAATAAAGTGAGAAAGCAAACTATGCGAATATCTTGGGAGAAGCATTTATGAGAGAGAATACATAGACTACCTAATTTTTTTTTGGTAATTACTTTTTTGAATAGGTATTACATATACATGGTCGACAAGTCAAAAGGTGCCAAAGTGTATACATTGCAAAATATGTCCTCTCTCCTCCCCAGCCACTATCCAGTTCCCCTCCCTAAAAGCAAACAATATGAATGAATGAATGAATGAATGAATGAATGAATGAATGAACGAACACATATACTTTTTTTTTTCTTTTTTTTTTTTTGCTTACAGAGCTTTCCTATACTATACTCATTTTCTCATTAGGAAGGAGGAAGAGGGGAAAGGGAAGGGAGAAGGTGGGGGAAGGGAAGACAGTATTTGACCAGCTCTTTCCTCCTCCAGGCTCATGGAGTCTTTGAGAAATGCAGCCTGGTCTCTGGCTTTCCTAGGCATAACCTAAAAAGGGCTGGGGGCTCATTCTATCCTACAGTCTTCCAGATTTCATGAGTTTGTAGAGATCACTGGTCAGAATCCTCCTCCAAATCTCTCTCCAGACAGGATTTCAGGGTGGCACAGCTAGTGATTTCCCCTCCCCTGAAGGATACCAGGTTCTGAATCAATTGTTTGTTTATTGACCCATGACATGGAGTGTCTTTCTTATTGTTAAACTATTACATGCTCATTAGTATAAAAATGCAGAAAACATATAATCGTATGAAAGACAAAAATAAATTTTAAGTAGTTATAATTCTACCATTTATATAATTGTTTAATCCTCAAATATTAATATGGCTAGTGAGCTAATAATTGGAAATCCATGAAAACAAACTAAACAGCAAAGTTATTATCACATATAGAAATTAAAATACAAAAAAAAGGGGAGTTGAAAATGTCTCTAATGAAAACAGTCATTATTTTAAGAATTTCTAACATTTCTTTTTTTTTTATTAATTTGTTTTTGTTACAGATGTTTCTCCTTTTTCCCCTATTGACACCCTCCTCCCCAATGCCGCCCTATCGCCAGCTCTGTTGTCCATGTCCATTGGTCATGCATACATGCATATAAGTTCTGTGGTTTATCTCTTCCCCGCTTAACCCCCCTCCTCTGAAGCTTGTCAGTCTGTTCCCACCTCTATATCTCTGGGTCAATTTTCTTCATCAATTTGTTTAGTTCATTATGTTCCACAAATAAGTGAGATCATGTGATATTTGTCTTTCTCTGCTTGGCCTGTTTCACTTAGAATAATACTCTCCAGGTCCTTCCATGCCATCTCAAAGGATAAGGGATCTTTCTTTCTTACAGCTGCATAGTACTCCATTGTGTATATGTACCATAGCTTTTTTATCCACTCATCTACTGATGGACACTTGAGTTGTTTCCAGATCTTAGCTATTGTAATTAGTGCTGCTATGAACATAGGGGTACATATATTTTTTCTGATTGGTGTTTCAGATTTCTTAGGGTATATTCCTAGAAGTGGGATCACTGGGTCAAATGGCAGTTTAATTTTTAAATTTTTGAGGTAACATCATAGTGTTTTCCATAGTGGCTGCACCAGTCTGCATTCCCATCAGCAGTGTACTAGAGTCCCCTTTTCTCCACACCCTCGCCAACACTTGGTGATTGATGATTTGTTGATGGTGGCCTTTCTGACAGGTGTGAGGTGATAACTCATAGTTGTTTTCATTTGCATCTCTCTGATGATTAGTGACATTGAGCATTTTTTCATATGTCTCTTGGCCATTTGTATGTCCTGTTTGGAGAGGTGTCTATTTAGGTCCACTGCCCATTTTTTAATTGGGTTCCTTGTCTTCCTTTTGTTGAGTTGTATGAGCACTCTATGTGTTTTGGAAATTAACCCCTTATCTGATGCATCATTGGCGATTATGGTCTCCCACATAGTGGGATCCCTTTCCGTTTTGATGGTTGTTTCTTTTGCTGTGCAGAAGCTTTTGAGTTTGATGTAGTCCCATGTGTGCATTTTTTCCTTTGTTTCTCTTGCCTTAGGTTGTTGTATCAGTGAAAATTCTGCTGCGTATGATGTCTGAAATTTTGTTGCCTGCATTTTCTTCTAGAATTTTTATAGATTCACAAGTTACATTTAAGTCTTTTATCCATTTTGAGTTTATTCTCATGTATGGTATAAGTTGGTGGTCTAGCTTCATTTTTTTGCAAGTAGCTGTCCAATTTTCCCAACACCATTTATTGAAGAGACTGTCTTGACTCCACTGTATGCTCTTGCCACCTTTGTAGAATATTAATTGAGCATATTGTCTTGGGTCAATTTCTGGGTTCTCTGTTGTGTTCCATTGATCTATCTGCCTGTTCTTGTGCCAGTACCAGGCTGTTTTCATTACAGTGGCTTTGTAGTATAACCTGATATCTGGTAATGTGATCCCTCCTACTTTATTCTTCTTTTTCAAGATTGCTGTGGCTATTCAGGGTCTTTTTTGGTTCCATATAAACTTTTGGAGATTTTTTTCTCTTTCTGTGAAATATGTTGTTGGTATTTTGATGGGGATTTCATTGAATCTATAGATTCCTTTGGGTAGTATGGACATTTTAATGATGTTAATTCTTCTAATCCATGAACAAGGTATATGCTTCCACTTTTTTATATCTTCCTCTATTTCTTTTTTCAATGTCCTGTAGTTTTCTGTGAAGAGGTCCTTTACTTCTTTGGTTAAGTTTATTCCTAGGTATCTTAAATTTTTTGCCGCTATGGTAAATGGGATTCTTTTTTTAGTTTCTCTTTCTGTGAGTTCATCATTGGTGTATAAGAATGCTATCGATTTCTTGACGTTAATTTTGTATCCTGCTACTTTGCCAAATTCATTTATTAAGTCTAGTAGATTTTGGATGAAGTCTTTAGGGTTTTCTATGTACAATATCATGTCATCTGCAATTAATGACAGTTTCACTTCCTCCTTTCCAATTTGGATCCCCTTATTTTTTCTTCATGTCTGATTGCTGTGGCTAAGACTTCCAGTACCATGTTAAATAAGAGTGGTGAAAGTGGGCATCCCTGTCTTGTTCCCATTCTTAAGGGGAATGCTTTTAGTTTTTGCCCATTGAGTATCATGATGTTGGCTGTAGGTCTTTCATATATGGCCTTTATTATGTTGAGATATGATCCCTCTATTCCCACATTGCTGAGTGTTTTTATCAGAAATGGGTGCTGGATTTTGTCAAATGCTTTTTCAGCATCTATTGATATGATCATATGGTTTTTATCTTTCATTTTGTTTATGTGGTGTATCACATTTATTGATTTGCAAATATTGTACCATCCTTGCGTGCCTGGGATGAAACCCACTTGGTCATGATGAATAATTTTTTTGATGTATTGCTGGATCCGATTTGCTAATATTTTGTTAAGGATTTTGGCATCTGTGTTCATCAGGGATATTGGCCTGTAGTTTTCTTTCTTTGTAGTGTCTTTTTCTGGTTTTGGAATTAGAATTATGTTGGCCTCATAAAATGAGGTTGGAAGTGTTCCGTCTTCTTGGATTTTTTGGAATAGTTAGAGGAGAATGGGTGTTAGATCTTCTTTGAATGTTCGGTAAAACTCCCCCATGAGGCCATCTGGGCCTGGGCTTTTGTTTGCTGGGAGTTTCTTAATTACATCTTCCATTTCCTTTGTTGTTATTGGTCTGTTCAAGTTTTCTATCTCTTCCTGGTTCAGTTTTTGGAGGCTCTGTGTTTCTAGAAATTTATCCATTTCTCCTAGATTGTCCAATTTGTTGGCATATAATTGTTCATAGTATGTTTTGATGATCCTTTGTATTTCTGTGGTGTCAGTTGTTACTTCTCCTCTTTCATTTCTGATTTTGCTTATTTGGTTTCTCTCTTTTTGTTTCTTGGTGAATCTGGCTAAAGGTTCATCAATCTTGTTTATCTTTTCAAAGAACCAGCTTTTTGTTTTATTGATCTTTTGAATTGTTTTTTTTAGTCTCTATGTCGTTTATTTCTGCTCTGACCTTTACTATTTCCTTCCTCCTACTAGCTCTGGGTTTTTCTTTTTGTTTACTTTCTAGTTCTTTAAGTTGTAGGGTTAGAAAGTCAATTAGGAATTTTTCTTGTTTCTTGAGGTAGGCCTGTAGTGCTATGAACTTCCCTCTCAGGACTGCTTTTGCTGTGTCCCACAGATTTTGTGTTGTTGTCTGTTCATTTTCATTGGTTTCCAGGAAGTTTTTAATTTCTTCCTTGATCTCGTTAGTAACCGATTTGTTATTTAATAACATGCTATTTAGCCTCCAAGTGTTTGAATGTTTTTGTGTGTTTTTATTGTAATTGAGTTCTACTTTCATGCCACTGTGATCTGAGAAGATACTTGATATGATTTCAATTTTCTTGAATTTGTAGAGACTTGTTTTGTGTCCTAACATGTGGTCTATCTTTGAGAATGACCCATGTGCACCAGAGAAGAATATATATTCTGCAGCTTTGGGGTGAAATGTTCTGTAAATGAAGTCCAACTGATCCAGTTTGTCTTGTAAGGACTCTATGTCCTTGTTAATTTTTTGTCTAGAAGATCTATCCAGTGGTGTCAGTGGTGTGTTAACGTCACACACTACGATCATGTTGCTATTGATCTCTCCCTTGAAGTCCTCCAGAAGTTTTTAAATATATTTTGGTGCTCCCGTATTTGGTGCGTATATGTTTACGAGGGTTATATCCTCTTGTTGGATTGGTCCTTTTAATATTATGTAGTGACCTTCTCTGTCTCTTATTATGGCCCTTGTTTTAAAGTCTATCTTGTCAGACATGAGTATTGCTACACCAGCTTTTTTTTCCATTTCCATTTGCTTGGAAAATTTTTTTCCATCCCTTCACTTTCATCCTGTGTGACTCTTTTGTTTTGAGGTGGGTCTCTTGTAGACAGCATATATATGGGTCGGGTTTTCTTATCCAATCAGCTACCCTATGTCTTTTGATTGGAGCATTCAAGCCATTTACATTTAAGGTAATTATTGATAGTTATTAGTTGCCATTTTAATTTTATGCCTGTGTCACCCTCCCCCTTTCTTCTTCTTCTTACAACAGTCCTTTCAGCATTTCTTGCAGTGCTAGTTTGGTGATATAAATTCCTTTAGCTTTTTTTTTTATCCATAAAGCTCTTTATTTCTCCTTCAATTTTGAATGATAGCCTTGCTGGATAGAGTACTCTTGGATTCAGACCCTTGCCTTGCATTATTTTGTACACTTCATGCCACTCCCTTCTGGCCTGCATCGTTTCTTTTGAGAAATCAGCTGACAGTCTAATGGGAGCTCCCTTGTAGGTAACTCTGTCTCTCTCTTGCTTCCTTTAAGATTCTTTCTTTGTCTTTAATGTTTGCCATTTTTATTATGATGTGTCTAGCTGTGGGTCTTCTGGGGTTCATCTTGCTTGGGACTCTCTGTGTTTCCTGGACTTGTGTGACTTTTCCTTCACCAGTTTAGGAAAGTTTTCTGTCATTATTTCTTCAAACAGGTTCTCTATTCCTTTCTCTGATTCTTGTCCTTCCGGTATCCCTATAATGTGAATGTTGTTACGTTTTGTATTGTCCCACAGCTCCCTTAAACTTTCTTCCTGCTTTAAAAATTTTTTTTCCATTTGCTGCTCTATTTGGGTGTTTTTCTCTACCTTGTCTTCTAAGTCACTGATTCGGTCTTCAGCTTCTTCTAATCTACTACTGAACCCTTCTAAGGTATTTTTCATAACAGCTATGTCATTCTTTATTTCCTCTTGATTTTAATGCATAGCTTCTACTTCTTTTTTTAAGCTGAAGTAGTTCCCAGTGAGCTCTTCATAATTCTTATAAGTTGCTTGTAGTTCTCACCAAATTGTTTGAGCACCCTTAAAATCATTGCTTTGAATTCTTTATTTGACAAGTTGCTGTCTTCCATTTCCTGTAGTTCCTTTTCTGGTAATTCCTCTTTTTCTTTCCTTTGGGTGTTATTTCTTTGTCTCCTCATTTTAGCTGCGGGGTAGCTCTAGACCCGGTGGGGGATGTTTGGTTGGATGTGTAGGCTCACTGTATATCAAATAAGGCTACTGTGCCTCCCAGACTGTTTTGTTGCGTGTCGCCTCTTGCCTGCTGTGGATCTTGGAGGACTGACTACTGGGGCCTAGTATTGGTGTGTCCTGATAGGTGCTGCTGCTGGATCACGTGGGTCCCTCTGGAGCTGTGTTCTCAACTGGTCGCTAGTGCCACCTGTAGCTGTATAGCTTAGGCCTGTTGGAGCCATGCTCCCTGCCCATACCATGGGCAGCTGTGTTGCACAGGCCTCACTGGAGTCCTGGCTCCCTGCTGATCTTGTGGGCAGCTGGGTTGTACAGGCCCCATTGGAGCCCCCACTTCCTGCTGATCCCATGGGGAACTGGATCACACAGTCCCTTTGGAGACCCGACTCCATGCCTATCTTGTGGGCAGCTGTGTCACACAGGCCTCTCTGGTGTCCCGGCACCCCACAGGTCCCATGGGCAGCTGGATCGTACCGTCTGTTTGGAGACCTGGCTCCACGCCTATCTTGTGGGCCGCTGGGTCGCACAGGCCTCTGTGGAGCCCCAAGTCCCACCGCTGGTGGCTGGGGAGTGCTGCTGCCCCATGGGGCTCGGCTCCTGCTCAGCCTTTGCTGTAGTTTTTGTGGATGGGTCTCAGCTACTGATCTGTGCTTCTGTTGCCTGGGGATGGATGTCTGCTCCCCAGCCTCGGTTGCTGTGGGTATATCTCGACTCTGTTCGGGCTGCTACTGTGGGGGATGGTGCTGGGCTCCCGGCCATTTGTGGGTTCCGCAACTGGCACCTTGGCAGCTCTACTACTGTGCACTGGTCTGTGTTGACACAGGGTGTCCACTGGTCCGAGGGTGCCAGGGGCACTGGTGGGCTCAGGTTGCTGGACCCTAGCCGCTCCCACTGCCTCTTCCCAGGGAAGACCCGGGATCTTCCAAAATGGTGGGACCTCCCCGCGGCGCAGGGAGAAGCACCCTGAAGAGCCGCTTACCGAGGTAGCTGGCTGCTCCCCGTCCTCAGCCCAGGAACCTTCTGCTCTGCGTCTCTGCACTGCACGAGTTTGTTTGTCCATCTTTACGTCCACTCACACTCTCTCTCACACTAGCTCACTCTCTCACGCACTCACCCTCCCTCTGGTCCTACACGCCGCCATCTTTTCTAACATTTAATAAGCAGGATTGCACTATGGTATTTGAATTAGCGTAAGTTTCCCTTACCTTCTGTCTTTTCTTGACCAAGATATAAGCATTTAGGAGGATAAATATATCCCTTAAGGGATACATTTTAAAGCAAATTAGCTATGCCAAATAATTTATCTGTATAAAGATGTTTTACACAGATAATTGCTTGCAACATTTAATTGTTTGCACTTTGGTTTGCTGCCCTCGTTTCCAGAAGTTATGCACAGTGATTGCTCTTGGTTTCTTTCTTTTCACTGAGCAATCAGAAACTAAGATTGTCACTTCACAGAGAGAAAGAAGACAAAGAAGTAAAACTAAGGTTCTAAAATAAATAAATAAATAAAAGAGTATTCAGCCCTGGCCGGTTTGGCTCAGCAGTTACAGCGTCAGCCTGCGGACCAGAGAGACCTGGGTTTGGTTCCTGCTAAGGGCATGTATCTCGGTTGCAGTTTGTCCCTGGTCCCAGTTGGGGTCATGTGGGTGGCAGCCACTCAATGTGTCTCTCTCACATAAATGTTTCTCTTCTCTTCCTCCCTCTCTCCCTCCCGCTCTATCTGAAGATAAATGCAAAAATGTCCTCAGGTGAGGATTAAAAAAAAAAAAAAAAAAGAGTATTTGCCATTTAAAACATTAAAACAAAACAAAAAAAAACTAAGATTCTATTTGAAAATTGTGATTAAGTGTAGACAGAAGCTGACTTTCCAAGCAAGTCAGTCTCCTTTTACTGTTAGTATAAATTAATAACTTAATCAAGATACAATTTTAAAAATATTTATAATAACAAGTTTGTCTTACATATTTTTTGGCATGAGATAATTCTTATTTATCCATTAAAAACTATTTTTATCCTCGCTTATGTTATGCATAATATTTATCTTAATCATTTAAAATATAATATTTCTAGTGAGATTTTACTGTAATAAATTTTCCAGGAATTTGACTTTTTTCTTTAATATGTGTGTGTGTATATATATATATATATATATATATATATATATATATATATATATATATTTTTTTTTTTATCCTCACCCAAAGAAATTTTTGTTTTTTGGCATTTATCTTCTGATAGAGCAGGAGGGAGAGAGGGAGGAAGAAAGAGAGAGAGAAACATCAACGTGAGAGAGACACATTGATTGGTTGCCACCCACACAACCCCAACTGGGGCCAGGGATGAACTGCAACTAAGGTACACACCCCTAGCAGGAATCGAACCTGGGACTCCCCAGTCTGTGGGACAACACTCTAACTGCTGAGCCAACCAAATATATATTTTTAATTACAGAAAATATGTGTCCCTTGTACAAAATATAGGAAATATAATTAAGTTTTAAGATAATTTAAAAAGTTGAAAGTCTGAACTTGAACCATAGGTGAATAATAAAGTGAAAATATTTATAAGAGTTATTAAAATTAGATTGGAGTTCATTTTCCAAGATTTAGTTAGCTACTTAAAACACTCAGATTTATCACCCACTTTTGATTTATTTAGAAATAATTGCAGCCCTGACCAGTGTGGCTTAGTTGGTTGGAGCATTGTCCCGTGCACTGAAGAGTCATGGGTTCAATTCCTGGTCAGGACACATACCCAGGTTTTAGGTTTGATCCCCGGTCCACAGATATTTCTCTCCTACATTGATGTTTCTCTTCCTCTCTCTCTAAAAATCAATGAAGGGCATATCCTCAGGTGAGGATTAAAAAAGAAAAAGAAATGACTGCATGTTGACTGTGACTATGAAATTGCCAAAGATATTGACTGATTAAAACCACTAGCTGAACTGAACTACACCTAACTACTTAGAAACTAGTGCATTTTAATTCCATTTGTAAAATATCCAAGGGAAAAGACTCCCCTTTTGCATGAATAATCTGTTACTAAATTCCTTTCCTGCTCTGAATAGCTCTACCGTAAAGAAGCTCTTCATTTTCGTTAATTCAAATCTCTAAAGCCATAACTTAACCCCATTTCTTCTCATGGGATCAGTTGTGTTTGAATCTGCTGCCTGTGACTTTCACATCTCTCAAGTCATATATCTTGATTTCTGTTGTTTTGACTTTGCCTTGCTTATAATCCACTTGTGCTTATTTGTTTGACAGGGATAATTGTTTGAGTTGTGTACATATAACACATGATCGCAAATTCTGCTTTCAAACTCAATTTCTAAAATGGTTATGACCAGTGGGGCTACTTTTTTTGGTAAAAATTTGTGAAACCTTCTGAAAATTATACCAGAAATTCCAAATACAGTCCTATTGTAAAAGATTTAAAAACATGGAAGTGTACAAAGTAAAACACTAACACTCTCTCTCACCTCTCCCCCACCAATTTTATGTCCATAATTTCAGTCCAGTTCCTAGGCATTCTGTCATCCTGTTTTGATCCCCACCCCCAAGACTCAATAAGGGCTTATTTTATCTGTTTATATAAAAATAGAAGAAATACAAATTGATTGGATCAAAATAATTATCGGTAGAAAAAAATTCTTAAGTCTTCTTATAGAAGCTGAATATTCAGATCTAGCAGCTTCTCTTCAACCCAGCCATTTTGAATCACACCAATGGTCCCTTGTACTCAGTGTCCAGTCTGGTAATTGAACCAGGATTCACCCAGACAGAGAGCTTGACAGATATCCTCAGCAAACCACCCCCCTCTGCCCCTACAAAAGCTCAATTGTCTTCAATTACCCTTCACAGACCTTTTACATTTAAATGGTCTTTCATGGCATTAAAGGACCCAGTAACTAACTGAGTGACCTTGGGAACATCACATAACCTCAGGGGCCTCATTTTATCATGTATAAATTAGGCAGTCAGATTATGTCACTTCTAAATGTTCTCCCTGCTTCTAAATTATTTTATATCCTTTATTTTCTTCAATAGTCAAAAAAAGACAGCAAGTATTTTTCACTGGGGATTTTTTTCTCCATATTTTTCTATTTTAAATATTGGTTGAGAGACCTTGACATTAACAATCAAGAAATGATTCTTATTCTGAGATCAGAGGGAACCAAGGAATATGTACCAAACTACAAAGTCCCTGGGAGGGTAACTGCCAAAGGGAGAGGCTGGATTCTAGTTTGAGAAATAAAAAAGCAGAAGTTCAAAGTCAAGAAAACTTTCAAAAAAAACAAGTTCCACCAATAAGACACAGCCATAAAGGAGAGAGAAAATCACATTTCAAAAAAGACCATAAATAGCCTATATATAAGAGTGGCAAAAGGTAGTGCCATGGTGGACAATATGAAGCTTTTTGACTTTCATATTGGTTATCTATTGCTGCATAACAAATTACTCCAAAGTTAGCTGCTTAAAACAACAAACATTTATGTTCTCATATACTTTCTAAGGGAGAGGGAGCTGGGAATAACTTAGCTGGGTGGTCTGGCTCAGGGTCTCTCATGAGGTTGCAATCAAGCTGTTGGCTGAGGCTACAGTTTCTGAATTCTTGACTAGGGCTGGTGGATCCACTTCCAAGTTCATTTACTTGGCAATGGCAGGAGGTTTTCTCTGCACATAGGCTTGTCCATAGAGTTGCTCATAATATGATTTTCCCAAGCCAAGTGATCTGAGAGTGAGAGGGCAAGAAAGAAATCAAAATGAAACAACAGTGTCTTTAATAATGTAATCTCAGAAATGGCACTCAGTCACCTCCATGCTATTCTTCGGGTCACACACACCAACCCTAGTACAATGTGAAAGGGGGACCTCACAGTGCTGTGAATGCCAGGACCATTGGGACCATCTTTAAGGGCTGGCTGCTACAAGTCCTATGTTGCAGCCCATCTGTTTTGGGATGGCTTTTTTGGTGTTAAGGAAAGGAAAATCAATGTGGACTTCTAAAATGAACAGAAACTTCACAGAGTGTTAGGAGTCAGGTCAGGCTCAAAGGTAACTAACGCTAGAAGCCAGCAAATGAAGGGAAGTGCGCGAGGTTATCTGCGTGAAACAAGTTGACAGAATAGAGCAGAAGTTGTCAAACTTCTTTTGGAAAGGGCCAGATAATAAGTATTTCAGGCTTTGTGGCTCACACAGTCTCTGTTACAATTACTCTGCCACTGTAGTGTGAAAGCCGCCAGACACCATTGTATAGACGGATGAGCACGGCTATGTTCCAATAAACCTGTATTTGCGGCACTGAAATTTGAATTTTATATAATTTTTGTACATCACAAACTATTACTCTTTGGATTTTTTAAACCATTTAAAAATGTAAAATTTTTTCTCAGCTCACATGGCATATACAAAAAGGCTGTGGGCCAGACCCATGGCACATAGCTTGCAGTTCCCTGAGGCACAATGAATGTGATGGCTGAAGCTTAGTAAGGCCTGGTTGAACTAGGATTAATATAGCAAAGTGCTGCCTTTCAAGATGAGTTTTAATCATAATAATATGGTGAATAGTTAATGCTCCTCGCCAAATAATCAAACCTCAAAACATGTAAGATTTACTATACATGTTTATAAACAACTTTTAAACTCCTAATGTTTTAATCAGGAGTGTTGGAGGTAATGGAACTAGAACCAGAGATGGAAGGGACCAAGACTTAACCAAAAATTCATATCATCTTTTACAAACAAAAATCCAGAGATTATTGTGAACAACTGTTATGTAAATATTTTATTTACTATTTACTTATTGAAAATCTTTTTCTTACTTTTTAATAAAATAATTAAAAATATTTTGATATATAATTAAGAGGATATATGCACATTAAGCCACATTTATTTCACTAGGACAAGCAAAGAGAATCATAGGAATTTGAAATTGAAATTGAGAACTAATCTTTAAAGGACTGAACTTTTAGACCAATGTGATTCCCAATAAATAGGCACTTTAAATTCATGAACCAACCTTACTAAAACTGCAAGTAACAGAATGGTAGGACCACGCATTAAATATCTTCAAGTGTGCTGTGATAGCTTGGAATAAAGTTAATGCTGATGTCTGAACTCTTGCTCTTTTGAATTTTATTTCATCCTTTAAAAAGATGAGGAATACAATAAGAAAAACATTATGCATATTATTTGTGTTTTCCAAATTGGAAAAAAATTAATCAATCAGTGTTTCCTTTAATGATTACTTAAATTTCATTATAACAGCATGCTAAATGCAGGTCCCTTTGACACACTAATATAACAATAAGCCATCTGCTAGGTAGTATCTTCCTAATTGCCAGTGGCCTCAAAGCACAGAGCCCTCTGAGCCATTCATTCCCAGGGTAACTCAAGAAATGTCCCCGAAGTGGCCAAAATGTCTACAAAACTTGGTCACCCATTTCGCAATCTCATGCATACATTCCCTCCTGATTCATCCATTCATGCAAACATCTACTATGGAGTTTCTATTATTTTCCCAGCCCTGGGCTCCACATAAGAGCTTCTATCCAGTGCAAACATGACCTAATCTCAGCAAGGCTACAGAGGCCCTCATCTCTAATAAAATTTTCTCATTTGTGCAGTCAGAAAAACTCAATTTATTAGTTTGCCCTGACATTTATAATAATAAAATGCAGTACCCTTTTTATTGACTTAATCTTTGTTCTTTTTGAAATGTATCAGCCAAAGTGAAGAAAAGCCCAATAATACATTCTTATATGATTAATAAATGAACCTAATATTTATTATTCACTTATGGCTTCTAAGTAATAAATGTGTGTCATTAAATTAGAAAGAAAAAAAAAAGCAGACACAGAAACAGTACTTTTCATAGTTGTCTTTTATTTACCCCAATCAGGGTGTTGCATAATAAAGAAAACATTTCTGATAGCTGTATAGCATTTTTAGTTCAGAGAATCAGGGCTTGTAAGTGGACTAAAGAACCATCTGGATATGATGCCCAGTGCTATTCTCACTTCTCACAGCTCAGCGTGACATCTCAAAGACATTAAAAGAAGCTCAGAGCTAGAATAGAGGATTCTGCTTGTAATCTGTACAACCATTGTCAGTTATCAGAAGGGGTTGTTTTAGCTGGGGAAGCTATTGGAATGCCTGGGGAAATCTTCTGATTCTTTATTGATTTCATTTGGTCAGGAAGATACACTGCTCAGTGAACCACTGCTTTCATTCTTACAAGGAAGAGCAATTAGTTAGAAAGAAAATAAATGTACTCTCTGAAAGAAAGATCATGAGAAGGGACACACACTTCCTTGAACTAATAACAGTCCATTAGAAATCTAATAAAAGTTGGCATTTTTTATAGTATCTGAGCTGGGATGAAGTATAGGAAGACGGGGACCCTCGTGTCATCGCTGAATGTGATGCACTCCATTTTCCCACTCAAGCCTGGAAAACCATTAACCAAATGTCCCCTATGTCATTCTTCTTTCCACCACATTTGACCTCCTGAAAATTAGGTCTGTTAATAGTTTAGGACATTTGTCAAAATGGTACTTCTGAGCTTATTTAGATAAGAAAGGGCGCATATGATTTTCTTTTCCATGTATGATATATCCAACCATAGTCAACTGAGTGAGCAGAAGAAGGAACATTTATCCTCATGTGAGGAACACTTTCACCAATATATTGCTTATGGTGAAAGTGTTTCTTTCCTTATTTGAGGATATATCTATATCACCTAACTGCATAACAAAGAGATTTGCACAATCTTATTTCCTGTCTTCCAGGAGCTGCCCATTCAAAGTTGAAATCATGTAAATGAAACAGGAACTTCAGCATGAAAGCAATAAACCAATGCATGAATATGTGATACCTTATTTACATCAAATTCAAGTAAAAATGATTTAAAGATAGTGATTATGAAAAACAGTTTATCTGGGGTAGGACTAGGGAAGTTGGGGATAAATTTTCAATTCTAGTCAAGAGGGAGAAGTTTTAAATTCTTTCTAATCAATACAGAATTTTTCCTAACTGTATACCTAAAACAAGCAGCTAAATTTGAAATGACCACCTGAGAAAACAGTCATCATTATTTTTTCTTAGAAACAAGGACGTGACTAGAGCTTAGTGAAGGCCAGAGCCCTGTGCTCTGTCACCCACAGAGGCCCTAGATTTGCCCTTGGGGTGCTCCCCAACCTGTCCTTGCAGAGCCAGGGGCTGCAGGCCTCCCTCCTTCAGTGCAGACCCATATAGCGCAGGCTCCTCACCACAGGGGTCAGCTGGACAGCACAGACTGCTGGCAGGGAGGTGGGGGGCTAGTGTCTTAGACTGGATTTGGGCACAGTAATTTACTCTGGAGATGACCCTCAGAAGCAGAAGTGAGGGAGGAAACATGGGAGAGATGGGAAGAGTAAAAGTCACGATAGTGTACGTTATTGAGTTGGTTACTGCTCCTGACACCCGAAGCTCAGCCCTACTGGACAGAAATGGGAGGCTGGTGAATTAATTTAGGGCACAAATGCCAAGAATATACAACGAGGGGGAAAAACAGGCCCTTCAATGGATGGTGTTTAGAAAACTGGATAGCCACAAGCCAAAGAATGAAATTGGACCATCTTATACCATACATAAGAATGAACTCAAAATGTTGAACATAAGACGTGAAACCGTAAAACTCCTCGAAGAAAACATAGGAGGTAAGATCATTGACATCATTCTTGGCAATGATTTTTTTTATTTGACACCAGAAACAAAGATAACAAAAGCAAAAATAAGTAAGTGGGGCTATACAAAACTAAAAAGACAGCAAAGGAACCATCAACAAAATGAAAAGGCAACCTACTGAACGGGAGAAAATATTTGAAAATATCGCATAAGCAGTTATTATTCAAAATGTGTAAAGAACTCCTACAACTCAATAGCAAAAAACATTTTTTTGATTTTAAAATGGGAAGAAGAATCAAATAGACATTTTTTCCCAAAGGAGACATCCAAATGATCAATAGGTCCATAAAAAGATGCTCAACATCACTAATCATCAGGGAAAATAATGGAAATCAAAACCACATGATAGTACCTCACACCTGTTACATTGGCTCTCACCAAAAACTAGAGTTGGTGAGGATGTAGAGAAAAGGGAACCCTTGTCCACTGTTGATGGGAATATAAATTAGTGCAGCCACTATGGAAAACAGTATGTCAGTCCCTCAAAAAATAAAAATAAAAACAGAACTATCATATTATCCAGCAATTCACTTCTGAGTATATTTCAGAAGGATATGAAATCACTGTCTCAAAGAGATATCTGCATCCCCATGTTTATTGCAGCATTATTTGCAATAACCAAGGCATGGAAACAACCACAGTGTCCATCAATGGATAAGTGGATAAAGAAGATGATATGATACGATATGATATATCCATATACACACAACTAAATTAGTCATAAAAATGAAGGAAGTTCTGCCATTTACAACAACACAGATAGATCTTGAGGCAATTATGCTAAATAAAATGTCAGACAGAGAAAGACAAATATCATATGATCTCACTTACATGTAGAATCTTTTTTTTTTTAAATGAACTCATAGAAACAGGTTGGTGGTTTCCAAAAGCAGGGCGTGAGGGGTGGGGGAAATGCGTGAAGGTGATCAAAAGGTATAAACTTCCAATTATAAGATACATGAGTTCTGGTGATACAATTTACAACATGGTGACTATAGTTAACAATACTGTATTGTATATTTGAAAGTTGCTAAGAGAGTAGATCTTAAAAGTTCTCATCATGAGAAAAACATGTAACTTTGTGGGATGATGAATGTTAACTAAACTTATTGTGGTGATCATTTCACAACATGTACATCTATTAAATTATTATGCTGTGCCCCTAAAACTAATACAATGTTTTATGTCAGTTACACCTGAAAATAATTGAGATATAAAACTGGGGGGAAAAAGATGGGAGGTTGGGCATTGACATTAGGTCCCATCTCCTATTGTTCCAGGGTTGCTCCTAAAGGCATTAAATCTCTTCAGCCTCCCAGCTACAATGCCCTCAACATAGTGAGCTAGCACAACTCAGAAAAAGTCCTAAAGTAGAGAAGCAGGGACACAGAAGGTGCTTGAGGCGAGACTTTGCAGCATACATGGGAACTGTCCACCACACCCACAACTGAAAGCAGTATGATGTGGGTACCATACATGTGTGCTGGTCAGTCTCTCACAGTTGTCAGATATACCCATATCCACATTAGGTTCACTGGTCACAGGCTCACCCCTCCTGAAGCACTTACAAGATGCCCGAATGAATTCTCTGAGTTCCAGATATGTTCCTCCCTGTCACACTGTAGCAGAAATGATACCTCTTTGTGATCATCAAAATTGATTTCTCCTGTTAGTATAAAACTTCTTTCCTTGCCTGCTAGTCTCTGGTCTTGAGGAGACCAACTTGTCCAGGTTACAAACTTGCTTTAGCTTGCAAGGAAGTCTTACTAGGTCCAGGTTAAAGCAGTCTTCTACTGGGAACCCACATTTCCAATCTACTAGAGCTTAGAATTGCTGGATCAATGAAGACTAAGAGTGATGGTGAAAGGGTCAATTCTACTTTTACCTCTTAGTTTCTAGATTCATGAAGTCTAGCTATCAAAGATGCAGATCTCTATATCAGCCAGTAGTTCAACACATATGCCCCACCCTGAAACACAGCATCTTCAAGCTCATGACTTTTTGGAACCTTTAATAAGCCATTCCAACATTCTTCCTGTTTCCAGGTAATAGGATGTATAGGAAAACCCATTGTCATACTTCTTTGGCCATAAAATGGGTCCTCTGGTGCAAAACAGTGTTTTGGGGATCCTGTGCCTATAAAAGAAGTGCCCTGTAAGTACTCAGGCAGTGGTGCTTTCACATGTGCTGTAGGTGTAAAGTGCAAGTCCGAATCTGAGGTAGATACCAGTTCCAAGGAAGACAAATCACTCCTCCTTCCAAGATTGAATGTGTCCAGTGTAAATGACCTGCCATCATGTGGCTAGCAGCTCACACATATCAAAAATAAAGCTCCCTTAAACCTGCTTTCCTTCAGTCTTCCCCAACATAATTAATGGCAGCTCCATCCTTCTAGTTGCTCATGCCAAAAACCTCAGGCTAGCCCTTGACTCTTCTCTTTTTCTCATATTCTACATCTAACCTAATAGCAAATCATATTGGTTATGCCTTCAAAATACATGCAGAATATGGCCTCTTCTTCCCTATTGCTCCCACTCCAAACTTGGTACTATCAATTTTCACCTGGATTATTGGAACAGCCTCGTAATTGAGCTCCCTATTTCTGCCCTTGACCTTCTGAAGTCTATTCTCAACCCATCATCTGGAGTCTTCCTGTTAAAACAAAAAACATATCATGTCATTTCTCAGTTCAAAACCTTCCAATGGCTCCCAGTCTCATTGAAGAAAAAGTCAAAGTCCTTACAAGGGCTCATATATTCCTGTGTGATCTGAGTCTGTGGAAGAGTGACTTGAAGGGTGTTACAATCCTTCCTCCTGGTATCCATGTCTTTGTGTGACCCCTCCCCTTGAGTATGGGTGGAAGCTGTGACTGGCTTCTGGCCACAAGAATACAGCAAAGGTGTTGGATGTCACTCCAGTAATTAAACTATGTATAATATTCCCTCTTGCTGACAGACTCTCTCTTCCTCTCCTGCTAGCCTTGAAAAAGCATGATGCTGTGCTGTGAACTGCCTATGGAGTGGGCCATGTGGCAGGAAATGCTATGCAGCCTCTAAAAGTTGAGAATAAGCTCTACTGGTACCCATCCCCAAATCCCTAAAGCTCTCAGTCTTACAGTTGCAAGGGAATGGATTCTGCCAACAGCGTGAGTCAGCTTGAAAGTGGATCCCACCCCAGCTGAGTCTCCAGATGAGAATGCAGCCTAGCTGACATCTTGATTGTAGCATTGCAGAGCCTGAGCAGAAAATCCAGCTGAACTGTGTCCAGACTCCTGATCTAAGGAGTCTGTGAGCTAATAAGTGGGTACTGTTTGAGCGTCCAAGTTTGTGGTGGTTTGTTATGCAACAATTGATAACAAATGCAGTGCTGTTACTTCTTGGATATCTCCTCCTACTGTCACCTTCATCCACTCTGCTTGGGCTACACAGGCCTCTTTGCTGTGTCTCAGATGAGCCAGGCACACGCTCATCACAAGGTCTTTGTATTTGCTGTGTTCTCTCACCTTGGGATGTTCCTACACAAGATATGTGCATTTTCTATTGCTCTCAATCACTTCTTGTGTTCACACAAAAGCCATCTTCTTATAGGCCTTCCCTGACCACCTTATCAAACATTTCACATCCCTCTTTCACTTCATAACTTCTTTCCTCCTTTATATTTTCTTCTTATAATTTATTATCCTTTAACTTACTACATATTTTAATTATTTATCTTGCTTATTGTCTTTTCTCTCTCACTAGAATGATAGCTCTAACCAAGATAGGAACTTTGTTGGGTTTTCTGTAATTTTGTCTATAGTGAATCCAGTTCACGTGGTTATGTGATTCTTTTCTGTTACACTGAGTTTCTCTGAAAAGGGGATAGATTTAGAAGATATTTTGGATTTAGCCAGAGTTGAAGTACTATGAAGAGATAGAGGGCAAAGGGCTCTGTGTGTTTCTAAGGAATGGTTCTAGTGCTAGATCATCAAGTCTGGGAGAAAAGTAAGGACATGAAGGAAGTTATGTGTGATTTGCGGTCTCAATAAATTTAGGGAACTCTTGAAGTGGACTTACTAGATATGCTGAAGAATATGAGGTTGAGAGGAGATGTTTGAAATTGAGATCATGAAAATGTGCTTGGAGATTACAAGGTTTGGGGGATGGATTTATGAATGAGTGGCTGAGGTGATGTGGAATAAGAGATTATTAGCTCTAAAAAATTAAGGAACTGAGAGACCAGAGTATTGGATGAACCATTTATTAAATTCTGAAGTCTCCAAGAATGACAGAGTTGAGAGTGAAGTGAGTCAAGTGCTCAAAATGTTTGCTGACTGCTGAGTTAGAGCAAGAAGGGGAATGGAATATTCAGGCAAGAGGTTAAAGATACATTGGGACTTTATTGATAATGTTCTATGAATTTCAAAAGGACCTTTTGGAATGATTTGGGAGGATGGGGAAGGGTAGATGATGAGGTCAGATTAGGACATATTTGGGATAACATGGACAATGATGATGATCTTGAGGCTTAGATTGGTAATGATGACTGAGGCAGCCGGGGTGGTGAGAAGCTTAATGAGCTGGACTTTCCATGCTGGGGGAGTTTCCACATGGGGGAGGTGCTGAGGCAGCTGGAGGAGCTTACAGCAATTGAAGACCTTGGAAGTTTGGTTTGCCCTTGGCTAATGCACAGGAACATGCAGCAGTAAAGATCTCTGGGGGCTGGTCTTGCCAGCATCTGGTCTGGGCAGCTCCCTAAGTGCAGGCACTGCCTAAGTCCTAAAGAAGTGCCTGAAATATAAAGGAAGAGAAGAGAAGCAGGAGAGAGAGGGAAAGGCAGGAAGGCAAACAGAGAAGCTATATAAATGAGTTAAAATGACAGCTATGGGTTACATATATTACTTCTAGAAAATAATAAACTAGATAAAATATTAGCATACTTTTCTTATTAAAAATCACCTTATGACCTGAGACAATCAAAGTAAGAAATCTTACTGTCAGTGCTAAGGCTTCTTCCGAGTCCATGGTTTAGTGGCAGCAAGATCCTCTGTGTATTTTATTCTCGTTAAATTTATTATCCTTCTAATCAACTACCTACAACTCTAAACAATGATGGGAGTGCTTCTTTTCAATGTACCTGGACTTTAAACTTGTATAGAAACTCTAGCAGGGTAAATAAGTAACACATGGCTGCCAGCTAGCCCTGATGGTTCTGCTTTCCCACAGTTAACTTCTACCAGTCTCAGCCAGAGGCACCCTTTCCCACCTTACATCAGAATAAGAAAGGGGAAGTAATTTCTTCTCCCATCTCAGCTGACTCTGCTAGGAAGATCCATGCTCCACTATTTCAACACCTCCTCTTTTCTGGCTTCCCATGAGGACGTTACAGTTTTGTTATATCCCCAAAGAAATGTAACCCCAATTCCCTGTAGGTAACTGCCAGTTCTAGAACACTCCACCAGTTAATGACTGCATTGTAGTACATCCCCTTTTCCTGAGAGTAGGACAGCCTCCCTTCCTTTCCTTTCAGTCTAAGAGCTGCCTACTGGATTTGCATCCTGTTAAATATTTCTCAGCTTTGCTGCCTTTAGCCAACTTTTTCCTTCTAAACTTTTGGACCAAATGGCTACCCCTAACAGGAAAAATAAAAACAAGATTCTCAAAGGAAGATTTAATAGCAATTCTGAGCCAAGTTGATCTTGTTTCATCATAGAATCCCTGACATTCCACAGGGAAGAAACTTAATTTAAGGGTGGAGAGTGTAGTAACTCTGATAACCAAAAGTTCTGAGAGCCAAAAATGACATCTAAAAATAATTTTTGTAAATGTACCCAGAGGCTATTGCATGATGGGCACCCACAGGAGCAAGGCCCTAGGCATCTGCTTATGCCTCAGGCTGCTTATGTTGATTGGCCAAAAATAGCAAGAGCAAGTTTTCTCCTAAGGTTTCTATCATCACTCCCCCCAGCTACAAATGTAACTCCCAACCAAAGTATCAGACTGATTCTCTTACAAAAAATGTGTTCATCACGAGCAAGTCTGCATTTTGCTGCAGTGCACAGTCTGTTCCCTTTTAAGCCGATGCATTTCCCTTATCATTCTTCCAGCTGCTGTCTCTTGTGTTATCATTTATTTTTCTTTACTTCCTCATTTCCATGTGCTCTTTCTCTACTTTTTCTGCCTTCATTTCTACCTGTTTTTCTGGGCTTTGAAACCCAGAGAAAGAAAATTAATTCTAATATGGGCATTCTTTATTAATTTTTTTAAATATTTGTTGCTTTATTACAGATGTCCCTCCTTTTTCTCCCATTGACACCTTCCTTCCCGCTTCAGCATCCCCGCCCCCCACCCCACACCTTCACCTTACTGTTGTCTTTGTGCACTGGTTATGTGTACATGCATATAAGTTCTTTGGTTTATCTCTTCCCGCCCACCCACCCTACTTCCCTCTGAGGTTTGTCAGTCTGTTCCATGTCTCTGGATCTATTTTGTTCATCAGCTTATTCTGTTCATTATATTCACAAATAAGTGAGATCATGTGACATTTGTCTTTCTCTGATTAGATTATTTTGCTTAGCATAATACTCTTCAGGTCCCTCCATGTCGTCTCAAATGTAAGAGATCTCTCTTTCTTACAGCTGCATAGTATTCCCTTGTGTAAATGTACCACAACTTTTTTATCCACATATCTATTGATGGACAGTTGGCCTGTATCCAGATCTTAGCTATTATAAATAGTGCTTCTATGAACATAGGAGTGCATTCTTCTTTCTGATTGGAGTTTCAGGCTTCTTAGGTTATATTCCTAGAAGTGGAATCACTGGGTCAAATGGTAGTTCCATTTTTAATTTTTTGAGGAAACACCATATTGTTTTCCATAGTGGCTGCACCAGTCTGCATTCCCACCAGCAGTGTACCAGAATCCTCTTTTCTCCACATCCTTGCCAGCCAGCACTTATTGTTTGTTGATGGCAGCCATTCTGGCAGGTGTGAGGTGATACCTCATAGTCATTTTAATTTGCATCTCTCTGATGACTAGTGACGAAGACCATTTTTTCATATGTCTCTTGGCCATTTGTATGTCCTGTTTGGAGAGGTGTCTATTAAGGTCTTCTGCCCATTTTTTATTGGATTCTTGTCTTCATTTTGTTGAGTTGTATGAGTACTCTATATATTTTGAAAATTAACCCCTTATCCGATATATCATTGACAAATATATTCTCCCATACAGTAGGTCCCCTTTTCATTTTGATGTTGGTTTCTTTTGCTGTGAAGAAACTTTTTACTTTAATATAGTCCCATTTATTAACTTTTTCCTTTTTTTCTCTTGCCCTAGGTGATGTATTGGTGAAATTTCGGTTACATGTGATGTCTGAGACTTTGCTGTCTATATTTTATGGTTTGGCGACTTACATTTAAGTCTTTTATCCATTTTGGGTTTATTCTTGTGTATAGTGTAAAGTGGTGGTCTAGTTTCTTTTTTTTCTTTTGGTATATACCTGTCCAATTTTCCCAGCACAATTTAGTGAAGACACTGTCTTTACTCCATTGTATGCTCTTGCCTCCTTTGTTAAATATTAATTGAGAATAATGTCTTGAGTCAATTTCTGGGTTCTCTGTTCTGTTCCATTGAGCTATCTGCTTGTTCTTAAGCCAGTACCAGGCTGTTTGATTACAGTAGCTTTGTAGTATGACCTGATATCCAGTATTGTGATCCCTCCTACTTTGTTCTTCTTTCTCAAGATTGCTGTGGCTATTTGGGGTCTTTTTGGTTCCATGTAAACTTTTGGCATATTTGTTCTAAATCTGTGAAATAAGGCATTGGTAGTTTAATGAGGATTGCATTGAACCTATAGATTGCTTTGAGTAGTATGGACACTTTAATGATAATTCTTCCAATCCATGAACATGTTATATGCTTCACTTTTTTATATCTTCCTCTATTTTTTTTCCCAATGTCCTATAGTTTTCTTTCTTTTTTAAAAAAATTAATTTAGTTTTTTTATCCTTACCCGAGGACATTTTTGCATTTATCTTCAGATAGAGCAGGAGGGAGAGAGGAAGGGAGAGAGAAAAACATTGATGTGAGAGAGACACATCGACTGGTTGCCACTCACATGACCCCAACCGGGGCCGGGGACAAACTGCAACGGATGTACATGCCCTTAGCGGGAACCGAACCTGGGACTCTCTGTTCCACAGGACGACGCTCTAACCGCTGAGCCAAACCGGCCAGGGCTCAATGTCCTATAGTTTTCTGAGAACAGATCCTTTACCTCCTTGGTTAAATTTATTTCCAGATATCTTAAATTTTTTTGTTGCAACCGTAAATGGTATTTTTTTTTTTTTTTTTTTTTTAGTTTCTCTTTCTATGTGTACATTATTGGTATATAAAAATGCCAGCAATTTTCAGATGTTGATTTTGTATCCTGCTACTTTGCTGAATTCATTTATTAAATCTGGTAGTGGTTTGGTGGAGTTTTTAGGGTTTTCTGTGTACATTATCATGTCATCTACAAATAATGACAGTTTCACGTCCTCCTTTCCAATTTTGATGCCGTTTACTTTTTCTTCCTTTCTGATCACTGTGGTGAAGACTTCCAGTACTATGTTGAATAAGAGTGGTAAAAGCAGACATCCTTGTCTTGTTCCTGTTCTTAATGGAGATGCTTTTATTTTCTGCCCAGTGAGTATAATGCTGACTGTAGGTTTGTCATATATGGCCTTTATTACATTGAGTTATGTTCCTTCTACTCCCACTTTGCTGTGAGTTTTTATATTTAAAAAAATGGGTGCTGGATTTTTGTCAAATGCTTCTTCAGCATTTATTAATATGATAATGTGATTTTTATCTTTCATTTTGTTTATGTGGTGTATCACATTTATTGATTTGAAAATATACCATCCTTGCATCCCTGGGATAAAACCCACTTGGTCATGGTGTATAATCTTTTTAATATATTGCTAGATCCTATTTGCTAAAATGTTGCTGAGGATTTGGACATCTATGTTCCTCAGCAATATTGGCCTATAATTTTCTTTCTTTGTAGTGTCTTTATCTGGTTTTGGAATTAGGATTATGCTGGCCTCATAAAAAGAGCTTGGAAGTCTTCCTTCCTCTTGAATTTTTTGGAATAGTTTGAGGAGGATAGGTGTTAGTTCTTCTTTGAATGTTTGGTAAAACTCCCCTGTGAAGCCATCTGGACCAGTGCTTTTGTTTGCTGGGAGTTTATTGATTACTGCTTTTATTTTCATAGTTGTTATTGGTCTATTAATGTTTTCTAACTCTTCCCAATTGAGTTTTGGAGGACTGTATGATTCTAGTAAACTATTCATTTCACCTAGGTTGTCAAATTTGTTGGCATATAATTGTTCATAGAATTTTTTTTACAATCTTTTGTATTTCTGTGCTTTCAGTTGTTACTTCACCTCTTTCATTTATAATTTCATTAATTTGGGTCCTCTTTTTTCTTGGTGAGTCTGACTGAAGGTTGATCAATCTTGTTTATCTTTTCAAAGAACCAGCTGTTGGTTTCATTGATCTTTTGTATTGTTTTTTAGTCTCCATGTTGTTTATTTTCACTCTAATCTTTATTATTTCCTTCCTTCTACTAACTCTGGGTTTTTCCTTTTGTTCTCTTTCTAAATATTTAAGATGTATGGTTAGATAGTTTATTAGAAGATTGTCTTGTTTCTTTAGGTAGGACTGTATTGCTATGAACTTTCCTCTCAGGACAGCTTTTGCTGTGTCCCATAGATTTTGTGTTGTTGTGTGTTCATTTTCATTAGTTTCCACGAAGTTCTTTATTTCTTTCTTGATCGCATTGGTAACACATTCATTATTTAATAACATGCTATTTAGCCTCCATCTGTTTGAATGTTTTTGAGTGTTTTTATTATAATTAATTTCTAGTTTTATGACATTTTAATCTGAGAAGATGCTTGATAAGATTTGTGCCATTGTTAACTGAAAAGATGTTTGAACTTTAGAGATTTAGTTTTTATCCTAATATGTGGTCTACCTTTGAGAATGTTCCAAGTGCACTTGAGAAGAATGTATATTCTGCAGGTTTGGGGTGAAATGTTCTGTAAATATCAATTAAATTCAGCTGATCAAGTGCGTCATTTGGGGTCTCTGTTTCCTTGTTAATTTTTTGTCTAGAAGATCTATCCAGTGATGTCAGTTGGGTGTTAAAGTCACCTCCTGTGATTGTATTGCTGTCAATCTCTCTCTTAAAGTACTCCAGAAGTTTTAAAATATATTTTAGTACTCCTATATTAGATGCATATATGTTTACCAGGGTTATATCCTCTTGTTGGATCGATCCTTTTCATATTATATAATGACCTTCTTTGTCTCGTTATGGCCTTGGTCTATTTTATCAGATATGAGTATTGCTACCCCAGCTTGTTTTCAATTTCCATTTTTCATCCCTTCACATTCATCCTGTGTGAGTCTTTGGTTCTGAGGTGGATTTATTGTAGACAGCATATATATGGGTCATGTTTTCTTATCCAGTCAGCTACCTTATGTCTTTTGATTGGAGCATTTAAGCCATTTACATTCAAGGTTATTATTGATAGGTTCTTATTTGTTGCCACTTTTATTCTTTATGCATGTGTTCCTCTCTCTTTTTATTTCTTCATCTTCTTACAAGTCTCCCTTTAGTATTTCTTGTAGTGCTGGTTTTGTGGTAGTAAATTCTTTAGTCTTTTTTCTTTTTTATCTGTGAAGCTTTTTTTTTAACTTTAAAAAAAATAGCTTTATTGATTTTAGAGACAGAGAAACATTGATGAGAAAGAACATCAATTGGCTGCCTCCTGCATGCCCCCCATTGAGGATTGGACCCACAACCTGGGGTTGTGCCCTGACCGGGCACAAACCAGAGACCTCTTTGTACATGGGTCAATACTAACCAGTGAGCCACACCAGCTGGGCTTGTCTATAAAGCTCTTTATTTCACCTTTAATTTTGAATGATAGCTTGCTGGATAGAGTAGTCTTGGATTCAGACCCTTGCCTTTCATTACTTTGTATACTTCATGCCACTCCCTTCTGGCCTCAGTGTTTCTATTGCAAAATCAGCTGACAATCTAATGGGAGCTCCCTTGTAGGTAACTTTCTGACTCTCTCTTGCTGCCTTTAAGATTCTTTTTAGTCTTTAATGTTTGCCATTTTAATTATGATATGTCTAGGTGTGAGTCTTTTTAGGTTCATCTTGATTGGAACTCTCTGTGTTTCCTGGACGTGACTTTTTTATTATAGAAGTCTATAATAATTATGTATGGCTGTGTAACAAATTATTTGAAGACTTAAAATAATAAAAATTTACTACCTTATAGTTTCTGTGGACAAGGAATCCAGCATGGCTTAGCTAGATGTTTCTATTCAAAGGCTCTCTGAGCCTTCAATCAAAGAGTCAGCCAGGATTGCAGTCCTCTCAGGGCTGAATAGGTGAGGATCCAGTTCCAAAGTATCTCAAGTTTTTGTTGGCAGGACTCAGTTCCTCACTGGCTATTGCTTGGAGGCCTACCTTAGATCCTTGACACTTTTCTCTGAGTTTCTCCATATGAAGCCCACTTTCTGTGGGCTTCCACAGAGCGGCTCATAATATGGCAACTAGATTCATCAGAGTAAGCAAATAATAGAACAAGAGAAGGCAAGCAAGATGGAAGCTAAGGTCTTTTATTAACCTAATCCCATAGGAGACATCCTATCATTTTTTGTGTGTTCTACTCATTTGAAGGAAGTCATTAGGTCCAGCTAAAACTTAAGAAGGGATTACACAAGGACATGAATATCAAGAGGTGGAAAACTTTGAAAGTCATTAAAAAAATAGGAGAAGAATAAAGAGACAATGAATGGTATTTAAGCTAAGGAAGAAGAGGATTTTAAGAGCCAATGAATGGTATCTAAGCTAAGAAAGAAAGGATTTCAAGGAGTGGGAAGTCATACATGGCATAGAGATGTCAATGCACTCCAACCAAATCCTGCCAGGAACTTACTAGTAGTTAAACAAGTTGGGCATATTATTTGTTGCAGGTGTGAAAACACAACCACAGGGAACCGCAGGGTGTCTAGTAAGATGGTGTTAAAACCTATAATAAGGTCTGGGCTTTGGTTGAGTGATTTGGGGGACTCTGAGGAATCAGAGACTCACTGTGAATTGGTTTCTGTCAGGAGCAAGGACAAGTTCTATGATTAGGTATTTCAGTGAATCTTATCTACAAGGAGGGAGAATTAGAAAGAGAATAAAGTTGTAATTGGTAAAGCAGAAACAGTCACTCATTTTGGCTGAGAGAGGGATGCTTGGTATTTTTTGGTAGCACAGGAACATTGCTTTTGTCTATTCTTAGAAAAAAATGTGAAGTGGACTTACTTTGGCTCTTTTACCATGGTCTAAGGGTAGCCTTGGCTGAGGTTGTTCTCTGAAGCTACCTGTTTATATCTAATAGAAGAATAGCATGACCTAGCCATGAATGCCAGGCCAGCTTCATTCAGAATATCAGGGCCTGATTTTTTTTTCTTTCTCAGTGGTCAAGTCAAAAGAAGCCACTGATAGTATAATTAAGACAAATAGGGGCTATCTCATTGGCTTGTTCTGAAGATTCATGAGTTAATATACATGTAAAGTATTTAGAACAAAACTGGCAGATAAGAATTTAATAAATGTTGATTATCATTATCCTCTATGATCCCTGAAAGAGCAATTTTGTTAGAGTGGTAGAAGACAGAAGCCAGGCTGCAATGAGCAAAGATAAATAGCAGTTGATGAAGTAAAATCAGCATGTGCCCAATAGCTCTTCAAGAGGGATCCTGACCAAAAAATATCTGGAAATCATGCAGAAACAGGAAGGAAATTGGTTTATCCAAGGTAGGTATAGAGCAGTGTTTCTCAAAGAATGTTAGAAATGCAAAATCTGAAGCCTTCTAGTTGACTCTTTACAAAAAAAAACAAAACAAAACAAAAGAGTTTTGTTGAAATTTAATTGACATACAGTAAATTACATCTATTTAAAAGATACAATTTGATCAGTTTTGACAAATGCATACACCATAAAACTAACACCACAGTCAACATATTCATCACTTCTTGGTAGTCCCTCCTCCTTCCCCCCCCCCCCACCGCCCCGCCTCCACTATCCCCAAGTGAGTCTGATGTGAATGCATGAGAACCACCAGGGTCTTGAAATAAATTCTCTCATTAGGATGACCTAATGAGAGAATGGCTCAAAAAGTAGTAATAAAAATGAAATGCTAACAATGAAGAAGGAAGGAAATGAAAGATAAGCAGCAAGATCTGTCTGGAAAAGGCAGCCTGAGGTTTGTAGAACAGCTTAGGTAGGACTGTCAGATTAAAGACCACAAGCAGATCCTGCACTGAATTCTTTCACTAGGTGAAGACTGGTGAAAGAAGCAGTGAAGATGTTACTGAAGAATTGTGTGGATTACCTTTCTTCATGACTAGTGAGAGTGGGGTTCTTACAATATCTCAAGAAAATAATTTTCTGAGATTTGCACGGGAGAATGACTGATATTTATTTGCATGAAGTTATATCCATGGGGTTCTAAAGTCCCATTTGTTTTAGTTCAAAGTAGAGACAGAAGCAAATCCAGTATCCAGAGTTTCTGTTCCATGGTGGAGTTGAGTCTGGTGTAGCATCAGGCTAATCACGGTCCATTAGCCCATTGCATGGAGGGGTTCACAAGGCCATGAGCCATGTGGGCAACTGCAGGACTATGAGAGGCCCATAAACCAGGAACCAGACTCAAGCAGCGAGAGAGAGAGATAACCCCTTTGTTCAGGTCTTTAAGTATCTCAGATTTCATGCCCTTGCAGTGGCAATGCCTATTTTGGCCAATTGCCAGTTCCCAGGTATGACTGACAGGTAAACATCTTCCCACATCACCCAGACCTTACTGGGCATGTGTCTATTTTCCAGTTCCTTCCCCCATCAGTCTGTAGGGAACAGATCTGGAGAATATTAAACTGCAGCTACTTGGCACAAATGGCATGCCTATATAATTTAGTCTCCCCTTTGCTCTTTTCCTGTTAATTAATAACCAGCTTATTACAGTGGTATCAATCCCCCTTGAGAACAAAGAAACCTCTTATAATTTTATAAAGGAGAAATGGATGAAGGCCTCCATCTTCTTGTAACTGCTTCCTGCTGCCAAGGGGCATAGACCTGACTATCCCAAGGCTTAGAGGTTCTTCCTGTCTGACAGAGGAAATGGGAAGCAAAAATGGAAAAGGAGTTTTTATGTGGGGAAGAAGGATTCTGCAACATCCAGGTCAGGCTGGTGTGCCTGGGAGGTGACACTGGTGATGTCCAAGAGGATAACTTGTTGGACAAGCTGGCATCCTTGTATTCTAGAAATGACAAACTTGACAAGAAAGTTAAAATGCACAATTAAAAAGTAAGGAGACTTATAACAACTAAAAGTCTAGTGAGAGGTAACAACCCATGTGAAAAGGGGAAAGACTAACTTACTGTGCCCTCAATTGGGTTGGCAGAGTGGCTTTCCTGGAGGCAGGTGTGTCACACCTGTCTGAAGCCCTTTTTTCCACCATATTTAATTTAAATTAAGCTAAGGGAAATATTCTAAGATTTTTCCTAATGAGAAATAGTGGGCCTTTTCTGTCTGACCTGTTTGGGCAGAAAAACAAAAGTAATTTCAAGTGACTATTTCAAGTAATTTCAAGTAATTTCAATAGACTATTCATGTTTCATTAACTCAACCGTAAGTCCAAACCATTGAGTCTCATTTCAGAAGTTGGTGATGCAGATGGTTTCTAAAGTTGGCCTATATTGTGAGCACAAGCAATCAGGTAAACAAGAATATAGGTATGAAGTCTATCAAAATAGAAGTAAACAAAACACAAAGGTTAATGTACACAGCAAATCATAAACCAGTTGCAAAGATTTTTATTTTTTTATTATTTTTTTAACTTATCTTTATTGTTGAATGTATTACAGATGTTCCTCATTTTCCCCCCATTTCCCCTGCTCCTCCCCACTCCTGCCCCCCTCCTGCTTTTCCCCACACTGTTGTCTGTGTCCATTAGTTATGCATATATACATATAAGTTCTTTGGTTGATTTCTTCCCACCCCCCAACCCCCCTTCCCTTTGAGGTTTGTCAGTCTTAACAACCAATTTGTACTTCTTAATCCCTTCACCTTTTTCACCCCTCCCCCAAGCCCCCACCCATCTGGTACCCAACAAAAGTTCTCTGTATCTATGAGAATGTTACTGTTCTGTTTGTTCATTTTGTTTGTAGATTCAATTGTTGATAGATATGTATTTATTGCCATTTTGTTTGTTCATAATTTTTTATCTTTTACTTCAAGAAGACCCTTCAACATTTCATATAATAATGGTTTGGTGGTGATGAACTCTTTTAGCTTTTCCTTGTCTGGGAAACTCTTTATATGGCCATTGATTCTAAATGACAGCTTTGCAGGATAGAGTAATCTTGGTTGTAGGTTCTTGCTTTTCATCACTCTGAATATTTCTTGCCATTCCCTTCTGGCCTGCAAAGTTTCTTTTGAGAAATCAGCTGACAGTCTTATGGGAACTCCCTTGTAGGTAACTAACTGCTTTTCTCTTGCTGCTTTTAAGATTCTCTCTTTGTCTTGAACCTTTTGCATTTTGATGATGATGTGTCTTGGTGTGGGCCTTTTGGAGTTCATCTTGTTTGGGACTCTCTGTGCTTCCTGGACTTGTATGTCTGTTTCCTTAACCAAGTTAGGGAAGTTTTCTGCTATTATTATTTCAAATAGGTTTTCGATTTCTTGTTCTCTCTCTTCTCCTTCTGGCACCCCCAAGATGCGAATGTTGGCACACTTGAAGTTGTCCCAGAGGCTCCTTACACTATCCTCATTTCTTTGTATTCTTTTTTCTTTTTGCTGTTCTGATTGGGTGTTTTTTGCTTCCTTATATTCCATATCGATGGTTTGCTTCTTGGCTTTACCTACTCTACTATTGAATCTGTGTAAACTATTCTTTATTTCAGTTAGTGCCTCCTTCATTTATGACTGGTCTTTTTTTTATGCTCTTGAGGCCCTCTCTAAGTTCACTGAAGTTCTCACTAAGTCCATTGAGCATCCTTATAAGCAGTGTTTTGAACTCAGCATCTGTTAGGTTGCTTAACTCCATTTCACTTAGTTCTTTTCCTGGAGTTTTGTTCTGTTCTTTCATTTGGGACTTGTTTCTTTGTCTCCTCATTTTGAATGCCTCCCTGTGTTTGTTTCTATGTATTACTTAGCGAGAGGTATGGGGCTAGCTGAGACTAGATGCTGCTTGTTTGAAAGAATTTAGGAAAAGCTGAAGCAGGATCCAAGACAGGCCAATCCTATTGGTAAAGCAACTGGCAACAGCTTGGGTGGGCCTGAAAATTGGGTGGGGCGGGGCCTCAGGGAATCACCAGGGCAAGGCAAACAGTGTGAGCCAGGTTGCTGGAGTCCCAGATATGGCGGCATCTGCCGACCCAGAGAAGGGCTCACCAAAGGAACAAAAGCCTCTGATAGCACGTCTGTCCAGGAGAAAGCTGCCTCTCCAGCCCTCACTCCAATGCCAAACAACTCAGTTCTTCCCTATATGACTCTGGTGCCTTTCAGGCTCCTTCTCGCATGCTGGAGCCTGGAGGGTGGGAGTTCGAGTAAGTCCGTGCATGGGCCCTTTAAGAGGAGCTGCCAGGGGCTCCAGCCACCTCAGCCTCAGTTCCCGCTGGTTTTTCCAGCCAGAGGTTATGGGGACTTCTCTTCCTGGCACTGGAACCCTGAGCTGGGCGCCTGGTGTGGGACGGGGACCCCTCAGTCCTAGAGAGGACCTTCCCAGCAGAGGTATCCTCCTAATTTTTATCCGCCACACGTGGGCATGAGACCAGCCCGTCTCGCCTCTGCCCCTCCTACCAGTCTGGATACGGCTTCTTCTTTAATTTCGTAGTTGTAGGACTTCCATTCAGCTTGATTTCAGGTGGTTTTGAATGATGGTTGTTGTGTAGTTTAGTTGTAACTTTGATGTGGTTGTGGGAGGAGGCGATACCGCGTTTACATATGCCGCCATCTTGACCGGAAGTTGCAAAGATTTTTAAATGCAAGGCCTTTTCTGAAATGAAAGCAAGCACTGACAATCCGATAGATTGTAGTCTGTAGGTAGAACATCTCTGGCGATGTCATCAAGTGCTGAGGCCTGTATGGCATAGACAGACATAATCTTAAAAACAAAATTTTAAAGACAGTTAACTGCACTGGATTTCAATATCCACAATTGGGCATTGTGGTTTCCACTGAAGCCCAACTTTTCTCCCTAAGAATATCTTCATGTTTAAGTATTAAATTGGACACTGTATTAAGTCCAGTTTTAGTTTGGCTTGCTTATTCGCCTAAACATAACAAGAATAGCAATCTATCAAATCACACAGGCTTTCTCAAATTTGTTTCACTGGAATTTCACTTATTTAGATTGAGTTTTAGTGAGCAATCAGCCCCTCAGGGTGGAGAAGCAAAGGCCACAATTGCCATCAGGTTGTGCCTGAAATACCTGTAGGTTTGAGTTGCGTCCTCAAGTCCTTGAGGTTAGCAAAGTGCCTTGAGATATCTTCCTTGCCATCTTTCAGGAAAGCAAACTTCATTTCTTCCCTGGAAAGACTGCCATGAACCATGTGACCAAGCAAGATATCAGGATGTCAGTTTGTCCAAAGCATCCTCTTGGACATCACAAGTGGCTTTTGTTTGGCTTCAATTAGCTTTGAGAATCAATCTCAACTCCTAAAGGCTTTCTTGTGGCACCCAGAATCCAGGCATATCTCTCTTAGACATGGCATTCCAGTCAAAGTCAATAAAACCACATTATTTAGAATTGGTCTTATTGGATTTGTGCAAAGAAATATATTGCCATGACTCACTCATTAAGAACTGCCAAATTCTGGAGGGATCAGGTGTGGAGAAAAAAGCTAAAAGTGAGCAATTAGCATTCCCTAGGTTGGCACACACATTCCATAATTTTTAGAAACATGGGCTTTTGGGGAGGGGGGGCAAATACATTGACATTCGAAGAGAAATGCTTCCATGGAGACAGGTATATAGCAAAACTCACTGATTTAGTAAACCACAGGTGAACTGAATTAAACTGATTGGCTTAGATAGCTTAGGTTCAGATAAGACTTATTTTATTATTATAATTTTCCACTGATTCTTTTTTTAGATAGAGTGGAAGGGAAAGAGGGAGAGAGAAAGAGAAAGAGAGATAAACATCTATGTGAGAGAGACACACATTGATTGGTTGCCTCCCACACAAGCCCCATCAGGGCAGGGGATTGAATCTGTGAACCAGGTACTTGCCCTTGACCAGGAATGGAAACCATGACTCTTTGATTCACAGAATTATGCTCAAACCACTGAGCCAAACCTGCCTGGGCTAAGATCTATTTTAACTCACTGATTTAGTAATCACAGGTGAGCTGAATCAAACTGACTGGCTTAGTTAGATAGCTTAGGCTTAGATAAGACCTATTTCTCAGAATCTGCATTCCAATAGATGAGTCAGATAAGATTTCTTAGAGACCAAGCTTTAGTAATTTAGAGGCAGAATAAAATTCCATGCCAGAGTGGGCACTCTTGAGGAAAGGAAATTGCATTGTTGTTGAGTTCAGGGAGAGAAACCTAAAAGTTGAGGAACACTGCTCTCAAGCTTCCAACCTGAATCAACTGGGGGAATGGACATTCACCTGCAGTCCAAAATCTCTTCCCATGCCCGAAATAGGGCTCTTCCTGAAAAAGTAATACAATTGTCCAGGTATGGGGCCTTTAACTCCACATGGAAAATTCTGATGGCCTTTGACCTTACTGGAGGCCTTCATCCCTATGTCTGTCTTGGGTAGAAAAGTCTGGCTTTTTAAATTTGTGGCTATTAACTTGTCATTGTCCCATAATTTTATAACAGTCTTGGTCCCTTAAGAGGCTTGGTAGTGTGAGACAGCTTCCCTTAAGAAAGGAATGAGCATTCCCTGTTAATTTGATTAGGTTGAATTTAATGTCCCAGGCCCTGGGTTTAAATTCTATTTTCACTCAGTTTCTGAGATCAAGTAACAAAATCCTTTCATTTCTCTGAACACCTGTATATTTAAGGCTTTTTCCTATTAGCTATATCTGTGGAAGAGGCATTAATAAACAAGCAGTAACACTGTAATAAGTGTTAGGTTAAAAAGATTTGCAACAGTTTAATTCCATTGTCTTTTCATAACTTATGTGCCAAGCAAGACGGCCCCAGGGCGGGACTTCTGCCCCTAAGCCAAAGTGGCTTCGGTGACAGTTTCCACCCTCAAGCAACATGGCTGAGGAAGGCTGAATAGCAATGCTATGGTTACCACTCCTTAGCAATGAGGGAGAGAGGGTGAGGCCATCACAGCTAGCAGGATTAGCTTGCCACAGGGCAGGGGCCCCTGCGGCATCTTTTCTCTGTGTTTGCCAGGAGGTCACCTTGGACAGAGAACCAAATTGGCGCCCCGCCCTTTCTCCCCAACAAGTAGCCATGAGGTTGGAGCTGTGCACCCCAAGCCTGTAGGGCTGTGGGAGAAGGAGACATTTACAGGCAGTGTTCTGGGGGAAACTCAGTTGCCTACAAGCACTCCATTCCAGTGGAGGAAAGAAGGTAGATGTCCCATCATGTGCACCATAGGAGATGGGAGTGGAGGAGTGGTGCCTTCGATGGGGTCGCACTGGGCTGTGGGCCACTTTAAGTCCCAGGCTAGTGGGGTAGGGTTGTTGGCACCAAGGCTCAAAAAAGGTAGGGGGGGTTGGGCTTGGGAAGCTACCCTTAAACTTCTCTTTTCCCAGGGTCCCAGAGCTTAGCATTTCTGATATGTGGGCTGTGTCTCCAGAGACACTGAGAGCAAGCTTTTAAAGTGGAGGTGAGGTGCCACAAGAGCAGACTGAATCTGTGTGCCTGAGACACACCCCAAGTTCCCTGTACCAGGCACAGAACCCATGAAATTGGCACTCATTGTGTGTACACCTCCCTTTCACACCATGGAGGCTCCCAGTCCTGACCTCTGTGGTGTTGGCACTGAGGAAGTGTGGGGGCCAGCCCCACCATCACTGGGGTGCAGGCAGCTATGGCTGCGGCAGCTGCAGCCCTGGCCACAGCTCCAGCTGGAGACATGAGTGGATGCACCACCCCACGAAGTCGGTCCTGGGTCTGAAAGAGCTGTGTCCAAAGTGGCGACAGATAGAAGAAAGAAATTGGATTGCCCACACAAGAATTAGAATGGGGGTGGGGGGGTGGGGAGGTGAATTCCAGAATTCCAGAATAGGGAAGTTAAATTCTATTTCTCACCGGGCACCTCAGGGTCTTAGTCGACTTCCACCTTCTTCGCTGCTTCGTCCTCTGAGTGCTGACTTGGAGGCTGCAAGGGAATATTTTCCACATGTTCCACAAGTTCATTCTCCTAGTTAAATCCCTTCGTGGTTGCCAATCTGTTACTAGAGAATTGTGTGGATTGGCTTTCTGCGTCACTAGTGAGAGTGGGGTTCTTAAGGTATCTCAAGAAAATAATTTTCTGAGACTCCCACAGGAGAACGACTGATCTTTATTTGCATGAAGTTACATTCCTGGGGTTCTAAAGTTCCATTTGTCTTTGTCCAAAATAGAGCCAGAAGCAAGGCCAGTGTTGAGTTTCCATGCAGTGGTAGAGTTGAGTTTGGGGTAGCATCAGGCTAATTACAGTCCATTAGTTCATTGTGTTGAGGGTGGGGGTCCACATGGCCGTGAGCCATGTGGGTGACCTCAGGAGCATGAGAGCCCTGCAAGCCAGGAATCAGACTCAAGCAGCAAGAGAGAGAGAGAGAACCCCTTTGTTCAGAAGTGTACGTATCTCAGATTTCATGCCCTTGTGGTCGTCATGCCTATTTGGGCCAATTACCAGTTCCCAGGTATGACTGACAGGTAAACATCTTCCCACATCACCCAGACCTTATTGGGCATGCGTCTATTGTCCAGTCCCTTCCCCCATCAATCCATAGGGAACAGACCTGGAGAATGTGAAAATGCAGCTTCCTGGCACAAATGGCATGCCTATATTATTTAGTCTCCCCTTTGCTCTTTCCCTGCTAATTAATAATCAGGTTATTACAACAGTATCAAAGACATGGTGGCTTTTAAAGGTCAACACTCACACACTTCTGCTGGGAAAATCTTTCAATCTTTCAACTTTCACAGCACATTCCTGTTCAAAACCCTTAATGGATTTCCTTTTCTATAAGATGCAGTAACAACAAATAGACAGGGGAACAACAGCAACAAAACCTTCCCAGCCTGACTGTATGAGGTCGGGCCCCAACTGTCCTCTCAACACTTTTTCCCTCTTTCCACTCCAGTTACTCTGATCCCATCCATGGGTTTGCTTCCTGTTCTGCCTAGTTGCTCCTTTCTTTCCTTTCTTCAGAGAGTACATGCCCCTCCTCGTTGCATGTCTACCACCCATTCGTTTAAACAATAACCCTCCAAAAGCCTCTCTGATGGCACACCTGGGAATGATCTCTCTTAGCTCTGAATGTTTATATCATATATGATGTCTTTCTTGTTGAAAGTGGCAAATTCTTAAAAGAAAGGATCATGTGCCTCTCATCTTTTCATGCTAGCACCTGGCACGCTACCTTGAACACACTCACTGAATGTTTGCTCATGCATGAGTTTTTATGACTGTTTCCCAACCTTGGCACTTCTGACATTTTTATCCAGATAATTTTTTGTGGTGGAGGCTGTCCTGGGCATTTTTGGATGTTTATCAGCATTCCTGGCCTCTGCCCAATAGATGCTAGTAGCACCACTTTCCGAGTGAGACAACCAAAAATGTTTTCAGAGTTTTCCAAATATTCCTTGGGGGATGTGGGAGATAACCCTGGTTGAGACACTTAAACAATGACTTCCCAAGAAAAGGATAGTGACAAAGATCTAATTCAGGGCAAGAAAAGAAGGAACATGTTTAACACCTAGAACCCTTCCTAAGTCCTAGGAAACTTCGTGCACTTTTGTAAGTGGCTTCCTCCCCACTTTTTCTCTTCCCTCTTCTTCTCTGCTACGTAGGACTTTATTCTAACAGACTGTCCATCAATTCCTGCTTAACAGCAAAGGAAAATATGTCATTCACTAGAGTAGTGAAGCATTGAGAATGGAATAGATTCAAGTAAGTTGGTATTTTGAAATGAGGTACCCATTAGGTTCCTCAACCTGAGCTATGCAGGAATCTCTTACTTTACGTCCTCATAATGCCTGCTGTATGATCTATGACCATCTGTTCTCAGGAACTGAAGATTATAAATCACTTCCCCACATTTGTTATTCAATAACTCATTTACCATCTTAACTTCATGTGGACAAGTTCTGAAAGTGACAAAGTCAAGAAACACTGATTCCTGCTTTGTCTCTCTGAGCTACCTAGAGCTTTACAATCTTAAATATTTCCCCCTCCATCTCATAATCCAGTCCAGTTTTTTGTTTGTTTTTTTTAATCCTCATCGGAGGACATTTTTTCATGTATCTTCAGATAGAGCGGGAGGGTGAGAGGGGGTAAGAGAGAGAGAGAGAAACATCGACGTGAGAGAGACACATCGAGTGGTTGCCACCCACACAACCTCAACCGGGGCCGGGGACAAACTGCAACCAAGGTACGTGCCCTGAGCGGGAACCGAACCCGGGTCTCTCTGGTCCGCCAGCCGATGCTCTAACCGCTGAGCCAAACTGGCCAGGGCTCCAGTCTAGTTTTAATACATGTTCTTCTTTATTATAATATGGTGCTCATTTTCCAAGTCTAACTCAATGAATTATTTGTTCAATGAGCTATTAAAATAGAAGAATGGCCTATAGTCCTAACCTCCGTCTGATTGCTCTGTCCTCAGCCTCCCTCCTATCCATACCACCTTCTGCCCTCACCATTTCGCCCTCTACTGCTAATGGCAGGTTGCTTCATCCTTCCTTCACAGCCTCTTCTTTTTCCCACTTGTCCCCTTTCTTTTTATTCTCATCTACTTCACACTGACATTTTCCTTTGATCCTTTTATGTTTTATAGATTATCTCTGTTCTCATACTCAGCTTCTCTCTGTATTATATGCTTCAGTGTCAAATCACCAGGAACATAAGCTGTATATCACTGTTTCCCATCTTAAGTCACAAAAGCAAAAGTAATAATAATAATAATAAAAGTAAACTCTCTTTCTGCCCAAGTGAGGCCTTATTCATGCAGTTAGTCAGTGGGTGTGTTGCTCAATACCAGCTGGTGTGAACACTGAACACAGACATCTTAATGAGGGACTTCTGATGCAAATGAAAAGCATATGTTTGTAGAAAATAGCCTGAAAAAACTTGGTAGTTACTCATCAGTAGAAAAATCAAACTTAATAATGGTATTCTCATTGTTTTGATATCATAACAATATTTAGCTTTCCCAGAACACTAGGATGGGTCCTTGATACAATTATTTTGGATTTATGTATTAATTTTGAGTGTGCCTCACACAAATGGAAAATATATTTGGTCATATCTTTTGGTCATTAACGAGCAGTGAGAAATTAAGCTAGCTCAAGTCAGAACAGTACTTCAGCAACATCACCTCTAGAAAGTTGGCCCCACGGTGTAAGATCTTGCCATTCTATGCAAGTCACTGTGTCTATGTTCATCTGTTTCATTCTCATTGTTATGAGGAGCATCCATGGCTATAGATGGAATAAACAGAAATAGACATATAACCAGAAATGTGGATTTGAGTCTATATATAATAACTGCTTAACAAATGTTACAAACCAGTTTGGGGAATAATGATCTACTATTTATTCTTAGAAAAGCATTAAGCTCTCTCCCAGAAGTACTCTGTTCTCTTTTGAACTCTTTTATCGACTTATCACCTTCCCTGATTATATATGCAGCCTGCAGAACTTGGAAGGAAATATATTCCAGGTTCTTACTCCCAACTACCAGAAAAGTCTTTTCAAAAACCAAAAAAAAAAAAAAAACCACACACACACAAAAACATTTATCTCTTTCAGCCCCAGGGAAAGCTGAGAGCTTGACGACAAGTTTAGAAAGGCAAATGTGCTTTGTCTAAGACTGAAAGGTGATGGCAACTGTTGCAAATATGGAACTTCAGACTGGAGGTGATCAGAAAACCAGAGCTAAAATATGGGCATGTTATTAATTCCTCCTGAATGGACCCTCACAACATGGCCTCAGAATTTCAATTGCTATGAATTCTGTGGACAACAAGCATACCCAAATTCATACTGCAGTCCAAAATTTATTTTCCAAAGACAAATAGAAATAATCTTGAATATCTTTCAATAAAAATGAATATATTCTTCCATATGCTTTTATTAATCAAGATATTTTAAAAACTAGGCTGATCTTTAAAGATATATAATTTCATAATATAATATAAAAGGATTATGAATCTGTAAAAGATACCTCATCTTTATTTTGAAATTGACATTTCTTTTCATGAAGAAAAGCAAGATAATGGCAATACTATTTTAGCCTTTCTATTGAACTCAATCAATTTATAAAGCTAAATGTCATAAACAGAGATCAGCAGTCATACAGTATATATCACAAAGGATTTCATTTTGATCTGGCAAGAGGTATTGCTTTGCAATATTTTTAAATTTATTATAAAATTTTGGATGATTTTGTTTTTAATTTTAACTCTTTAGTTGATATAGTATTTCTTTCTCTATTCTCTCACAACTTTTTAAAAAATTATTTTTATTCTCTGAATCACATTTGTTTTGTGAGACTGCATCTTTATGAGTTGTACATAAATCTAATTTCCATGTTTTTCCCCTTCAGTCGTAATGGACCCTTGAAATGTAACCTTTTGGGAAATAAGCTTCACCAGTCCCTAATACTAATTAGTCTTCATGATATTCTGAAGTAATGGCAAATGGTCAGATCTGGAAGTGAGAAAGGTGGTATCACAACAGCCCAGTTTGAACTCTTCTAGACTTCAAAGTGCTTGGTATGAGAAGAAGCCCTCAATACAGAGTGCCACTGACATGATTTTATATGTGCTACACTGTTGCTCAGAGTTACTGCTTGATCCCCTAACAATAGGACCCCGCTTATGCAGAAAGCAGATATGAGGAATAAAGTATGACTGGGATTCAAAACCACTAAGCTGGAGTGCAGGAAAATTGAATGAGGAGCTTAAATATACCAAAGTATAAACTTTGATAAGTTGCTATAATGTCAACAGAACTCCTGAATGGTGGGGAAGGAGTTGTACTAATTATAATGTTGGGGGAAATCTGATAGCAGAGTAGGCAAAGGGTGCTTATGGAATGTTATTATGGTTCACTAAGATTCTTGAAAATATGTCATTGTGAATAAATAGCTTACCAGTATTGCCCTTGGGAGGACCCAGGAGCAATATTGAGTCATTATTTATTTAGAAATACCCTCAGGAACTGGGTAAAATATAAAGCTAAGAGGATAGTGAAGATTCTGGAGCATAGGAAAGAGATGGTATTAAATTATCCCTCCTCATCTTCTGTTATAGTGTTTTGTGATTCTGTCTGGTATATAGAAAGAAGCTGATCCCTCATTGCATCACAAAAAAATAGGGTGTGATTAAAGAAGTCTTTTAAAGGCAATTAATCATAAAATACGAAAATAAAAATTACTGGCTAGAAGAGGCTTTCAAGATATTTTTGGTCTTTTATGAGGAAACAGAGGTAAAAGAAAGGCTAACCGACATTTATTAAATACTTACCATAAAAAACACAACCATTTAAAGGCTCTTCAAATGATCCTAAGGGCAAAGAACAAATAAAGAAAACATTTATGCAATAAAATCTATGAAAATTTGGTAAGAACGATGAGAGTCTATGGTATTCCCCCAGCTCCCCAGAAGGAAAAGACCTCATTATTTCTCATCCTGCCCACTGTGGTTGAAAAGTGGGGGCTCTCTTCCTCTGCACAGCTCTGACTCTTGGGATGGAGGTTCTCCCTCAGGCACAGCTCACTGGGAATCCTGGGGCCATGATACCCCTTGCCCTCCCTCATGGTTGTATGCTTAGAGAAATAAGCCAAGAGAACCTCAGGCTGCTGCCCCTCCCCACCTCAAGTCCACCGCACTCAGCTCCTAGAGCAGCAGTATCAGAGAGAAGATTGCCATTATCCCCACTCCCAGCTCCAAAGCCTTGGTTTAGAGATTGCGCCTTGGGGAAGAAGCCTCTGTAAAATCCATAGCTCAATCACAACAAAGCATGAATAAATTTAAACCTAAAGAGCACTCAAGAACAGTAGAGATTATGGTGAAAGGTAATTAAGAGGAGTTTCAAGACACTAGCTAAATTGTTATGCCCCAGAGCATTGCTGAAAATACTAGAGCAATAAATCAGCAGTTACTAGAATTTAACAGCTGTGTGTGGTCAAAGAAAGAGAGAAATAGAGCCCTATCAAAACCACTGCCATCCCACTGTTGTTTTATAAATTAAGATGTATATGGTAAACTTTAGAGCAGGGGTGGGGAAACTTTTTATTGCCAAGGGCCATTTGGATATTTATAACATCATTGTCGAGCCATACAAAATTATCAACTTAAAAAATGGCCTGTTATATTTGGTCAAACATTTAATTAACACACCCCTAATGTGATGACTGGAACTGCTTCTCTTTGGTGAGGTGTGTGATGTTAGCTGGTACTGATGATATTGCTACTCGCAACTGCTTTTCCAGGTTTGCGACTGTCAGTCTGGAGCACAGTCAACTCTGCAATGTTCTTTTCAAAACTGCTCACAGCAGTAAGTTGTTTTGAACACAGATGCATATTTCAATGCATGTCTCCTCAAAGTGGGAAATTCATCATTGCTTATGTAACTCAAGCAGTGGGAGATTGTTGTATCCAGCTTTCAGCTCATCATCGCTTTGCAGCTCAATGATTTCATGTTACAGGTTATTAGGCACATCAACTGGTTCCACAATGACCAGTGTAGCAAAGATGTTCAATTGCATTTGTTTACTTTTCACATCCTTGAATCTTTCATTAAATGCCTCAATTAGTTTTGCACACTCACCAGCATATTCAAGTGTCACAGAAGGCTTTTGTTCTTCCAGAGTGGGGAAATGCACCATGTTATTCCTTTCAAGTTGCACATTCCACAGCAGCCTTAATTTAGCTTCAAATGATTTCATGTTTGAAAGTAGGGAGCTGAGAAGCTAGTTGGGGCCCTGAGAGGTACTTGGTAATGTCCACCATGAATGCTAAATCACACAGCCACTTGCTATCATTGAGTTCCCTGACAGGTTTTCCCTTCATCTCCATGAACTGCTTGACTTCATCCCGCAGTTTGTAAAACCTCATAAGCATGTTCCTGCAACTCAGCCACTGCACTTCACAATGATAAACAAAATCACTATACTCAGTGTCAAGATCATTCAGTAACTCCTAAACTGCTGGCTGTTAAACCATCTGCTTTTGACAAAATGTATGCATGACTACTGTTGACATCACATTGTTGAGCCGCAACAACTGTGCACAGAGTTTCCTGATGTATGATGCAGTGACATATAATTAAATCACTTGGATCAAGACTGAGACAATTCAGTTCTTTCTTGACAAATGCAATTAACCCTTTTTGCAAGCCAACCATGACTGGAGCTGCATCTGTAGTAAGGCCACTTAACTTTTCAAATATTAGCTCAATTTTTTTCATTGATAAAACAAGTCTCTTAGACAGGTCCTCACCTCTTGTAGTGCCATGCATGGCTTCCAGTGACAGCAGTTCCTCTTGCGTGTCAAATTTTGCAGTTATCCCACAAACAAAAATGGCCAGTTGGGCAGTATTTGTTATGTCCATTGTCTCATCATAAACCAGAGAGAAAAATTGGAAATCTCCTGCAGAACCCTTCAATGTTCTTTCAATATCTTGTGCTAAATAAGTAATCCAATCTGAGACTGTTCTCCGAGACAAACGAACTGTCTGAAACAATTTTACATTGTCTGGTGCTAACAACCCGCAGCAGCCACCATGCACCCTTTCACAAACTCTCCCTCTACCTGAGGCATCAGCTTCTTTGGATTAGCTTGCTTACTACATAACTCATCGTAATAAAGTTGTCTCCATCACAACAAGGCCTAGTGAAAGTGGCTTGTGATTCCAAACTTCACTGAAGAGCACTGATTTTATCCAGACACATTTGGCCTTCCAATTCATTGAGCTTAGCACATTTTGAGCTATAATGATGCTCCAGGTTGTTGTTTTTTTGTTTTTATTACTGCTAATGCACACAGGTTTGCCTTTGACTTCAAGAAAAAAAATAATCACTTGTCCACTTCTATTGAAAAGATTGACACTCTGCATCAACTTTTCTTTGCAGTCACTATTTGTAGGATGTCACACCACTTAAGTTTTAATAAGTATTCAGTGTATGTGTCACCAGTGACATGATCATTTTTCTTTGATTGCTATTCTAATCCTGCATCTTGGTTTTGGAATATATCCAACATTTGTATCATTGACTCTTGAGGTCTTCTCTGTGTACTGTAATTTCCTTAATCTTCATGAGATTCAGTTTTCGTAAGGATTGTTGATCATAGACGTGTGGATAAAGGTTGGATTGGAGTTATCATCTGTATCAACAAAGAAGTCAACAACATTGTCCTCAATCATTGGAGGCAAGGTTATCAATGTCTCAAGAAATCATCTTATTGCATCTCGTCTCGTTGTCACCAGATCACTGTAATTTCGCCACAGTGTGTTAACACTTTCTCAACGTGTACACTCCCAGCCTGCCTGGCACTGACTGTCCTCTGAGTCACCACAATACAGGCAGACTGGCTGGCTGCAGGCAGCCAACAAGAAGAATATGTGTCTGTCCCATCATGTACTCATATGTGTCTTATCTATGCCATAACAGACATTCCTTACTTGTCCCTCAAAATGTATGTTATTATTATGATTTACTTAATATAAATTTATGTTGCTATGAAAAATCTCCTAGATTTATTGAATTTTGAGTCTAGCTTGCAGTTGTCTTAGCAGGGCCAGACAAAACGATTTCATAGTCCTTATATAGCCCAAGGGCCAGATGTTCTCCACCCCTGCTCTAGAGCAACCACCAAAATAACTCAAAAAATGTAGTGATAAAGTCATTTAAAAAATTAAAGTACTGTACTAGAAAATTTTGATTTATTATAAAAAGAAGCAGTACAGAAGAGATAAAGGAAAAGACACAAGACACACACACACAAAAAAAATGTCAGACATAAATCCAACTATATCAACAATAACATTAAATGTGAATGGATTAAATATTCCAATCAAAGTGCAGAGACTGTCAGACACAATGTTGAAAAACAAGATCAATCTATATGCTATCTATAGGAGATGCACTTTAGACTCAAAGATATAAATAGATTGAAGTAAAAGAATAGAAAAGATATATCATGCAAACAGCAATTACAAGAAAGATGTAGTGGCTATACTGATAGCAAACAAATGAACTTTAAAATTTAAAAAAAATGTTGCTGGAGATAAATGCACACATTTTATAATCACTATATATATGGAAGATATATCAATAATATACATGTATATACCTAAACAAAGACTCAAAATACATGAAACAAAAACTGACATAATTGAAGGGAGGAATAGAAAATACAACAAGAATAGCTGGAGACATTAATATCTCACTTTCAATAATGGATAGAACAAGTAGACAGATGATCAACAAGGAAATAGAAGTATTGAACAACACTATAAATTAACTATACTTAACAGACATCTATGGAGAACTTCTCCCAATAACAGGAGAATACACATTCTCCTCAAGTACAACATAGAGCAGTCTCCAGGATAAAGTACATGCTAAACCATAAAACAAACCTAGCAAATTTTAAAGGATAAAAATAATATAAATATTTTATGTTCCCCAACATAAAATAAAATTAGAAAGCAACTGCAGAAAAAAATTGGAAAATTTATAAATATGTGAAAGTTAAACAACACACTCCTAAATAATCAATGGACCAAAGAACAAATCACAAGGAAAATCAGAAAATACTTTGAGACTAATGAAAATGAAGACAAAACATATCATAACTGATGAGATGCAGCTAAAGTAGGGCTTAGAGAGAAATTTATAGTTGTAAACGTATATATTAAAAAGAAAAAAAGGGCAGGTACATGCAAAAAAAAAAAATGTAGCTAGACCTCCAACTTACACCATACACAAGAATAAACTCAGAATGGATAAAAGACTTAAATATAAATTACGAACTCATAAAAATCCTAGAAGAAAAGGGAGGCAGCTAAATCTCAGACATCACACTTAGCAGAATTTTCACTGATATATCGTGTAGGGCAATAGAAAAAAAGGAAAAAATTAATAAATGGGACTATATCAACTAAAAAGGTTCTGCACAGCAAAATCAAAATGGAAAGGGGACCCACTCTTTGGGAGAACATATTTGCCAAAGATACAACAGATAAGGGGATAATATCCAAAATATATAAAGTACTCATACAGTTCAACAAAAGGAAGACAAACAATGCACTTAAAAAATGGGCAGAGGACCTGAATAGATACTTCTCCAAACAGGGCATACAAATGGCCAAGAGACATATGAAAAAATGCTCTATGTCACTAATCATCAGAGGGATGCAAATTAAAATGACTGTGAGGTATCACCTCACACCTGCCAGAATGGCTGCCATCAACAAATCATCAAACAACAAGTGCTGGTTGGCAAGGATGTGGAGAAAAGGGTACTCAAGTACACTGCTGGAGGGAATGCAGACTGGTGCAGCCACTATCGAAAACAATATGGTGTTTCCTCAAAAAATTAAAAATGGAACCACCATTTGACCCAGTGATTCCACTTCTAGGAATATATACTAAGTCTGAAACACCAATCAGAAAGAATAATGCACCACTATGTTCATAGCAGCACTATCTATAATACAGCCCAAGTGCCCATCTGTAGATGAGTGGATAAAAACACTGTGGTACATTTACACCATGGAATACTATGCAGCTGTAAGAAAGAAAGGTCTCTTACCCTTTGAGATGACATGGAGGGACCTGGAGTGTGTTCTGCTGAACGAAATAAGCCAGTCAGAGAAAGACAAGTACCACATGATCTCACTTATTTCTGGAATATAATGAACAAAATAAATTGACAATCAAAATAAATCCAGAGCCTTGGCTGGTTTGGCTCAGCGGTTAGAGCATTGGCCCATGGACCGGAGAGTCCCGGGTTCGGTTCCCGCTAAGGGCATGTACCTCGGTTGCGGTTTGTCCCCGGCCCTGGTTGGGGTCGTGTGGGTGGCAGCCACTCGATGTGTCTCTCTCACATCGATGTTTCTCTCTCTCTCTTCCTCCCTCTCTCCCTCCCGCTCTATCTGAAGATGAATGCAGAAATGTCCCCGGGTGAGGATAAATAAATAAATAAAATAAAATAAATAAATCCAGAGACATGGAAGTAGGGAACAGACTGACAAACTTCAGAGGGAAAGGGGATCAGGGTGTCATGGGAAGAGATAAACCAAAGAACTGATTTGCATATATGCATAACCAATGGACACAGACAATAATATGGGGAAGGCAGGAAGAGGGTGGGAGTGGGGAGGAGGGGGACAAGGTGGGGGAAAGGTGGAACATCTGTAATACTCTCAACAATAAACATAAAAAAATAAAATAATAATAATAATAAAATAGAAAAATAAATAAATAAAAAGAAAAATATTTCAAATCAATAACTTTCACTTTAAGACACTAGAAAAAGAACAAACAAAACAGGAAATACTAAAGATTAAGGCATAAATTCACAAAGTAAAGAATATAACAATAATAGAGAAAATCAGTGAAACTGAAAGCTGGTTCTTAGGAAAAAATTCTCATAATTGACAAAACTTTAGGTAGATCAAGCAAGGGAAAAAGAGAAAAGACTCAAGTTATTAGAATCAGAAATAAAAGAGAGGACATTATTACTCACCTTACGGAATATTTTTAAAGTATCATAAAGCAACACTAACCATTGTACACTAACAACTTAGATAAACTAAGTGAAATGGACAATATTCTTGAAGAATACAAACTACTAAAACTGCCCATAAAAATAGACAATCTGAATAAACCTACAAGTGAAAGGATTGAATTGGTAATCAAAACAACCCACAAAGAAAAGTGTAGGCCCAGATAGTCCCACTACTGAATCTACCAAACATTTACAGAATGAATACCAAGTATCCACAAACTCTTCCAAAAAGTAGAAGAGTAAACACTTTCCAACTTATTTTATGAGGTATTACTCTGATACCAAAAACAGACAAGAAAATCACAAGAAAAGAAAACAAACAACATTTTTTATTAATATAGGCACAGATCTCCTCAACAAAATGCTAGCAAACTGAATACAACAGCATATAAAAAGAATTATATGCCATGACCAAGTGGGATTTAACTCAAGGATGTGAAGTTGGTTCAACATATGAAAAATAATTGGCAGGATATATCATATCAGTAGAATTTTTAAAACTACATGATCATCTCAGTAGATGCAAAAAAAGCATTTGACAAAATCCAACATAGTTTCATGGTAAAAAGAAAAATTATTTGATAAACTAGGAATAGAAGGGAGCTTTCTTTCAACATTATAAAGACAATATATAAAAAATTCATAGCTGAAATCATACTTAATGGTGAAAGACTGGATATTTTCCCCCTATGTCAGGAGCAAGACCAGGATCACCAATTGTATTCAACATTGTACTTGATTTGAAAGGCAGAAGTATAACTGTCTTTATTCACACTTGACATGATCTTGCATATAGAAAATCCTAAGGAATCCATTTAAAATAAACTACTAAAGTAGTTTGCAAGGTTTCAGATTACGAGATCCATTATAAAACATCAATTGTATTTCTATACAAATGAAAAAAATCAGAAAATTAAATTAAGAAAACAACTTTATTTATAATAACATCATAAAAATAAAATATTTAGGAACAAATTTAACAAAAGATGTGCAGAAGTTATACTCTGAAAACTACAAAATGTTGAAAAAATTAAAGATAAATAATTGGAAAAACATCCTGTGTTCATGGATTGTAAGACAATGTTGTTAAGGTGAGGATATTCTTAAAACTGATCTAAAGAGTTGATGTAATTCCAATCAGAATCCCAATTTTCTTTGTAGAAATTGACAAGTTGATTTTGAAATTCATATGGAATTACAAGGGACCCAGAATAGTAAAAACAATATTAAAAAAAAAAAAAAAAAGAACAACAACAACAAAGTAGAAGGACTCACATTTCACAATTTCAAAACTTACTACAAAGCAACCTTAATTGAGCCAGCGTAGTACTAGCACAACAGTACATGAGATTAATGGAATAAAAATGAGAGTCCAGAAATAAACCCATAAATCTATTGTCAATTAATTTTCAACAAAGGTGCCAAGCTCATCCAATGGGAAAAGAACAGTCTTTTCAACAATAGTGCTAGGGAAACTGGCCATTCATATGAAAAAGACTAAATTTGGACCACTGCATTATACCCTATATAAAAATTAACTCAAAATAGATAAAAAGCCTAAGTGTAAGATATAAACCTATAAAACTCTTAGAAGAAAATATAAGGAGAAATCTACATGACCTTGGATTTGACACTAAAAACATGAGCAACAAAAGAAAATATAGATCAATTTGGCTTCATCAAAATTAAAACTCTGTGCTTCAAAGGACATTATCAAGAAAACAAAAAAGGACAACCAGTGGAGTGAAAGAAAATATTTACAAAGTATATATCTGATAAAATACTTGTATCCAGAATATATAAAGATTTCTTACAATTCAATAACAAAAAGACAAATAACCTAATTTTAAAAATTGGACAAAGTATATAGATAGACATTTCTTCATGGAAGAAAGGCGAACAAGTACCTGGAAAGATGCTCAACATCACTAATCATTAAGAATACAATGAGATGCCCTGGCTGGTTTGACTCAGCAGTTGGAGTGTCGGCCTGCGGACCAGAGAGTCCTGGGTTCGGTTCCCTCTAGGGGAACGTACCAAAAAAAAAAAAAAAGAATACAATGAGATACCACATCACACCCACTAGCATGGCTAAAATAAAAAAGTCAAATAACAAGTGGTGGCAGAGATATGGAAAAATGAAACCCTTGAATATTGCCAATGAGAATGTGAAATGGTACAGTTTTTTTGGAAAACATTCTGGCAGTTCTTTCACCCATTAAATGTAGAGTTGCCATATTGACCTCGCAATCCCACTTCTAGGTATGTACCCAAGAGAAATGAAAACATATGTTCACATAAAATCTTTTACACAAATGTTTATAGTATTATTATTCCTCATAGCCAAAAGGTGAAAACAACCAAATGTCAATCAACATTTGAATGAATACATGGAGAATGGATAGACAAATGTGGTATATCCAGACAGTGGAATATTATCCAGCTTAAAAAAGAGATAAAGTACTCATATATCCTATAACAGGGATGAATCTTAATAAAATTATTCTAAGTAGATGAAAAACAGACACAGAAGACCACATAGTCTATGTATGATTCCATTCATACGAAATGTCCAGAATAGGGAAATCTACAGATACACAAAGTAGATCGGGGGTTGCTTAGGACTGGGGATTAGGGATAGAGATACAGAAGGGTGATAACTAAAGGATACTGGGTTACTTTTTGAGGTGATGGTAATGTTCTAAAATTGACTATTTTGATGGTTGCACATGTTTGTAATTTACTAGAAATCATTGAATTTTACATTTTAATGAGTGAATTGTATGGTATATGAATTATATTTCAACAAAGTTGCTTTTTAAATTAAAAAAAACCTATCTTGAGCTTAACACAGCACTAAACATTTTCTATAACAATATCTCATTTCTATGTTCCCATTCTGCAGATGAGGAAACTGAGACTTAAAAAGTTTAGCTTTCCAGGGTCATGCCCTGAAGAAGTGGCAGAGCTGACACTAGAGTAGGAAAACTCTCAATTCACTGTCAGATATAATATTTGTTGGATTTTATTAGGTAGTGAATTAACTGCTTTTCCATGTATTGTTCCATTTTATTCTTGAAACACTTGCTGAGATATAAATATTACTTTCCTTGCCCTGGTCAGTGTGGCTCAATTGCTTGAGCATCGTCCCACGCACCAAAGGTCACTGGTTCAATTCCCAGTCGAGACCCATGCCCGGGTTGTGGGCTTGATCCCCGGTAGGGGGCATGCAGGAGGCAGCTGATCAATATTTCTCTCTCATCTATGTTTCTCTCCCTTTCCCTTCCTCTCTCTCTAAAATCAATGAAAACATATTTTTTTTAAGTTACTTTCCTTACTTTAGAAATAAGGAAATTGATATTCACCGAAACACCAAAACTATGTAAACTGGCAAAATTTCAAAGCCACTTTTTTCCCCTGAAAGTTTCATGCTTATTCTGCCTCACCAGAGCTAAAGGTCAGCTGCTTCCACAAAGGTCAGCAGAAAGTAGCTGAGACCCAAGTACACAGACATTTTGAGTGTAATACTCAAATGGAAACTTCTAACTACATGCAAAAGAAAAATATGTCCAAGCCTAGAAAATGCTTCTGTGGTTGAAACAATGTCATCAATGCATTACTTCAATTTATATGATTTTTGTTCTTAGCTTAGACCACATAAATGCAAAGACACCCTTCTATATGCCAAATTTTTCAATGCATGAATTTGACTCAAGAGCAATGTGTTTTGAGTCTGCATTCTATCACCACTCATTTATTTAGCTGAATTGCAGATCAGCTTAAGAAGTCCATTAACAGTGAAATAAGCTCTTTCAGAAGGGCAATTGTACAAAATGTGTCAGTACTTTTACAGAGAATAAAATGCTTATTACAAAAATTTGTCTTCAGAGATTTCTGAAACTTGGGCACTGCACATCTGTTGGCAGGATCCACCAGGTCAGCTCCCTTGCAGCTATCTAGAGTTTTCCTAAGAACAACTCAAAGAACAATAAACAGATCCTAGGACTGGGGAAGTAAAGGAGGTGATGGGCAGAAGGAAACTATTTCTGAGATAGGAGGAAGGACAGCCAGATGGTCCTTCATTATCTGATTATGTTCTCTCCTCTCTCCCCATCCTGAGAAATAACAAAAAGGCAGACAGAGAGCATCACCCTCCAGGCAGAGAACACATCCTGCATCTAAGAGCAGAGAAGCCGCAAATTCCACTTGATTCTTCTTAAAGTAGGTTTAGGGCAAGAACTCTTATTGTCCCAGGATGCTGTTCATGGTATAAAGCATTGGTTTCTGTTTAAACATCAGATGTTTCTATAGAAGGGTATAAAAACTATATTTAAGGGCCACCAGCAAGACAACTCTTTTTGTGACACCATGGGTGGCTTGCAAGGGTAGATTTCACAGGAGCAGCTTTCCTTGCATGCAAAAATTTCTTTTTACATCATTGCTTCAGCAAGGTACCTATTCTTTTTAAGATTCTTGGAATGCCAAATGTAATGCAATCTTCTGAGAAGAGGTGAGAAAAATCTCAGGAGAACTGATTAAATACCTGTGCAAGTATTGCCTGAGAGATTTAGGGTCATTTGGCATTTTCCCAGGAAAGTCAGTCCTTCAACTGCTGGCTTGTCAGATTTCCAACTTTAGACTATTTCTCAATTCCAACTTATGCAAGCATAAAAATCCTTAAGACCCTGAAAGCATTCAGAAAAATTCACCGCCAGTTAAATGAACCAAAACCCAAATGCCTGGGTTATCTTCTCTTATCATTGTGCTGGTAACGGGAGCAATCAGTTTTTTTTTTGTTTTTTTAAAGCAAAGAGACAGTGCTTCTTGCAGTGCAAATGCCTGCTTCATTAGAGCCCACACAGAGTGCCCTTTACTGGCACAACATTTGTTGGCTTCAGATTCAGCCACAATTTTGAATAACTTTGAGAGAAAAGATATGCTAGGAAGCGGTTCAGGTTTCCATTACTTTGAGACAAGACAGGAACCATTCTTGTTGGGAAAGGAATGCCTGCAAACTCTAACAGTGAAAGAGAAACCTGCTTGGCTCATTCCCTCTGTCTGCAGGCTCCGTCTGCTTTCTGCAAATGTTTTAACATAGCTTATCTAGACAGCAGCTGCCATAGGCCACTGATTCACTTTGGGTTGAAAAAGTGACCTCTTGAGGACAACAAGCTCTTTAGTCCGTGATTGTAGAATTTTACTCACTCTTTTTGTAATAAAAAAAATCATCTTAGAAACAAACATATGTATGAACATTGTCAGTAATAAACCTCTGAGGCAGTCGGTTTCTTTTACTTATATTTTAGATAGATAAACATGATTTGATGATAGGGTGATATAACTTCCAGCTAATGGATGCTGTCCTCCCAACTTGTTCTAGCTTTGGCTTTCCTCTTTTGTGGTTAGACAGTGATTAGTATGAGTGAGATTAAATTTCTAGGCCTTCTCTCCACATTTCCTGATGTTCTTTGGCCTTATAAAGGGACTCCTGTCCTCTCTCAACTTCATCCCCATTCCCTCTTTCCTATGGGAGGACTTGTCATATCTTCCCGGACAGCTTGATGGAAAGATTGAACATGCACAAGCCAAGCCCTTATGGGTACCTCTTCAGGGTCTGCCTGTCCACAGAATAGTCTAATCTGCACCCAAGCTTCCTTGGCCAATCTGCCACTGTGGGAAAGGCCAAGGGGATGGAAAGAGTCTGTGTTTGCAAGTAGTTGCATGTGTTCAGTTCTGGAGACTTATTTAGAGTTAGGAAGCTTATTGTGACCACACATCTAAGCTTCATCTTCCAATCCAGTGTCAACATAAGAAACATTCAAACCTGTGTAGAATTTTATGAGTTTATTTGAACCAAAACCGTCAACAAATGCTGGGAAGCAAAACCTCAATGGATTGAGATAATGCTCCGGAGAATGGCAACTTTGCACCTTATTTTATACATTACAATCAAAAGAGAAGACATAAGTGAGTTACATGAAATCCATTGGTGATAGATTAGGGAAGCAGGAGGGAGAAAGCAAAGTGGGGAAACCTCTAGGATTGGATGAAAGGTAAAATGGTAGACACATACATCTTTTACATAGTGGGTACTGGATAGTTAACAGTCAACAATGAACTCAATAACAATGAGGGGATTTGTGGTCTCCTCTGAATGGTGCCTGTGCTTTGAGGGGTCCGGAAAAAGGCAAATTACTTTGACATTGCAAAAATGTGTTATTGAAGACACAAAAAGACAATAGATAGGCTTGGTTAAGGTAAAGATTGACCTTTGTTCTGGGAAGATACCGGCCTAGGACATGACTACCTGCCATAAACTGCTTTTAGTTAAAAAGTTTTAATTTCAGACCATCCTTTGTGTCTTTGAGTTTGTAAGGTTGCCATGTAGGCCTTACCTGAGCTTGTCAGGTTAGCAGGTGGCCCTTTTTCATACACACCAGCATTTATTTGTGATAATGCTGATTTTTAAATAATCTCCTTCTGCCATAGTCAAATTCATAGAGACAGAAAGTAGAATGGTGGTTACTAGGGCCTGAGGGGATGGGAGGTTATGGAGTTATTGTTTAAGGCGTATAGAGTTTCAGGTTTGCAAGATGAAATGGGTTCTGGAGATGGATGATGGTGGTTACACAACAAAATGAATGTACTTATGTACTTAATATCACTGAACTATATACTTAAAAATGGTTAATATAGTAAATTTTATGTTATGTATATTTTACCACAATAAAAACATATCTTCTAAATCCTGTGCCTATATTCCCCAGGGCTAAACAGGTTTTATTTGATCAGACATTTAACTGTTAGTTTCAATGACTTAAAGGAACCATAAGCTGGAACATCCCATGGTCTTTTGTTCCATGAGGGGACTTCCCCTGAGTATAACATTCTGGCTCTCTCCACTCTCTCACTCCTTCCTTTCCTTGAAAAGACCAGTGACTTGTCCTGCTTGGCAAGCTCTCACTCTCTCTTAGAACCAGCCTGCCTAGAGGAGGCTACCATGGATGGAAGCCTTTCCATCTCTACAGAGAGGCTTTGGGTTGTCCAGATCTTCCTGGAACTGGGTGGGTTACTTTAATTCAGAAATGTGTTAGGAAGCCCATGTTGTTGGACATTAAGTTGTATTTTTTAATCTTGTTTTTATTCATTTGTCCAAATATTTATTGAGTATCTATATGTTACAGTCACTCTTCTAAGCACTTGGGACAAGTGATAAATCTGTTACTTTTATCTTAATCTGTTCAATTCCTGGGTCTTAATGTTTCACTGGGGAAGGTAAGAGAAAGGTATTATGTATTGACCTACCTAAACTTCTGCAATGAACACATTCTTATTCTAATTAGCTCAGTATGGAATACATGTCAAATTCTCAATATACCCTAAAAAAAGTCCGTCTTCCCAACCACTTTCCTTTACAAATCTAGACGAATGCCAGAAATATGGAAATTTAGAAAGGAATACTAAAGAATAACAAAAAGGAAAGCATAACCTAAATTTAGGACAGAATCAGATTTTATAATGCTTAGAGGTTAGCACTAACAGGAATCAACATAAAATGGATAAGATTAGCCATCTGCAAAATCATTGCAGGAAATAAGCCACCCCCCAAGAGATGATTCATGAACATATTTCTAGCAATTTGAGGGTGCTTTCTAAGTCTCACCAGGGGTCCAGCTTGCTTCCCTAAAAGAGAAGTCATCAATTTAAAATGTAACTGGTAGAAGATTAGCAGTAATTTAAGAAATTACAAACTGTCATAGGAAATGATGGAGGTTTTAAATGACAGATAGAAAATGCATAGTGTAGTAACATTCGTCAGTGTGTCCTCACAACTTCTAGGGAAGGAAACGTGCTGCTACCAAAGATCACTGGGGTTACCTTAGACAGAACAGTCCTAGAACCAAGAGGAGCTATTCATCTGGTTCAGTAACTGGATAGCCCCATCAATATAACCAGATCTATCTAGTCTTATTCTATGCTTACAAATCATCTGCTGATCCAACTGATGGCCAAGCACCAACCTCAGTGGCCCAGTAATCATGTGTGCAAATGACCACTAAGAGTCATCCTATTAGATAAAATTTCCAAGGTAAATAAATGAATGGTTATGCTCATTTCCAAACCACTCTTAGTGAGATGGATTGAGGGAATTGATCCTCTAGAGTATGCTTATCTTAGATTACCAATAAAATTAATGTGTATTCTATAAGTGTTGCTCTCATTCAGGTTCAGGTATATCAACACATGGGGCATAAACAACTAGTTTGTCTCTCTCATTCTTTTTTAAATTGCCTTAATTTACTTTATTTTCCATCCACTCAGGCTCAAAATCTTAAAACTTTCTTTAAATTTTTAATCTACGTCATATTTTAACACTAATCATATCGGATTTTTCCTCCTTATACTTTTTTCTACCTGAGTTTAGGCCTTCAGGACATCATAATTATCTGGTGGCAAAAATTTTAAAGTACTAATTAATGTGATTACCCATACCCACTCCTAATCTCACCTGTCATTCATTTGTTCCCTAAGAGCCCTCACCAAATCAAAGTTAGACAGGGGACACCCATAGTCACTATGGAACTCACTAAAGAACCAGGGGGGGGAAAAAAAGGCAGCAAAGGCAGAAAATGCTTGATTCTTAAGTTTAAGACCCTCTGGTCTTTAGGTAATACTGAAAGATTCGGATCCATAGACTTCCCTACATAGACTAAAAGAAAAAAAAAAAGAAAAAGTGAACAAATAAACAACAACAAAAAAACCCAAGTGGAAAAGAAGGAAATGAGGGGGAAGGTTGGCAGAGAAAAAGAAAGTTAAACATGAGTGTGATGAATCCTAGGAGAGGACATAATAGATCCTCTTAGTTAAGCTGGGAGATCCATGGATAGAAAGTTGTTCTGAAAGAGTAGGGCTAAGAGACAGATGATAGCATACCTGGGCGAGAAATACCCCCTTCCTACCCCACCATCTTACCATGATTGAGAAGCTGAAGGTGAAACTGGTGGTGAGACTCACATGTGGATACCAGCTGGAGACAATTCACATAATGCCTTATGGGCTAGAGTGGTGTGGATGGTGTCTGAATGCTCCCATGGCCCTCCAATTTTGAAGACTAGAGTTATCTAAGAGATGGGCCTGCAAGAGGTTTCATAGTCAGAATGAGGAAACTTCTCACAAGAAGGATTCTGTGTAGATAATCTGAGCTCCCAATGACCATTCACCCTTTGTTTGAGAGGAGAGATGAGATGAGAGACATTAGGAATAGACTCTGACCTAGTGAGGAGAAGGTTAAAATGAGTATCTCCCACACCCACATTCTCATTCATTCATTCCACCCTCCTGAAATGATGGAGTTCAAAACCCTGAGAAAACACAGAATGGGACTTATTTTACCTGGAAGTGACTAGAGTAAATTTTCTTCAGCATGCAGAATGGAGACTTAGAACCAGAAATTAAAGTGAATTATAGAAAATGGGAACAGTTACGGGTTTTGTTTGTTGTTGCTGCACACTTGACTAGGACCTTTAAAATTTATACATGCCACCCTTATCTTACTAAAAAATATTTTTTATAAGGTCCCTGCATCTATCTTACATACTGCTGCCAAATTAATCTTCCTAAATACCTACTTTAACAGTGCATTTGATGGCTTCCTGTTGCTTTCAGGATGAAGTCCAACCTCTTCATCTCTGAAGCATTATGCAAGACCCTACACCATCTGCTCCCCAACTACTTTTTAACATTTTACCTTCTGCCACTTTCAGTAGGAATCTTTTGTTTCTAGAGAGACATCCTTCTGAGTTCCAGCTTCTATGCCTTTGTTCATCATCTTCTCTAGCCACCTTCACCATATCTGAAGTTTTCTCCCTGCTTCTTTTCTTTCTCTTATATAAATCTCAAATTACCTTGTCACATGCTTAACAAATGATTTTTTAAAGCCCATACTTGTAGTTTTTAAAATATATCTATCCATTTTTATTCCACTATTTCATAAGAAAAATAGTAATGAGTTGACATGGGAAATGAGAAGAAAGGAAAATTACCCTAAGATGGGGCCGTCAGGGAAAGCTTCATGGAAAGTGTGCACATGTGCTGGGCCATGAAGGTGGGTAAGATTTAGATATATGGAAGTGGAGAAGGTGCTGGAAAAGGACTCTGCAACAGATAAAACTATGAGCAGGGAAATTACCTGTATGTTTGGGGATTGACAAATGGTTGAATCAAGCACAAACTGAGTTCCACTTTTCTTAACTCCTAAGACATTTGTTGTCTCTACCACTTTCTCATGTATGTAACTGATATCTATACCACATCATCTCTCTGTATATGCTACTTTACATAAGTTATCTATTAACCTACCTACATGTATATGACTTGCCTCCAAATAGAAAAACGTTACTTAGGTGTGAGTGGCATGTCTTAAAGATCACTGACAGTCTCTTACTGAGTAGCACCAACTTTATTAATGGCAATACATGGAAAGCTAAGGGAACAGATTTTAAATCTGAGCACTGACTTCTCTTTGGAGCTAATTGTCATTTATTCTTACTTAGTATTTCTAGGAAATGAAATGTATAATGTGACATGTACAGATGGGTCAAGTTGACAATGGTGACTAAAGAATCTGGATATAATAAAAGCATCTAGAGAAAAGATTGTAGACATAAAAGAGAGAACAAGATAATCTAACATAAGGATAACTGGTATTTCTGATACAAAGAACTCAAACAAAACCAAATAAAACAAGATGGTTCAAGCATATAGAAATATTTTTCTTGAGTATCGCGTCCTCCCACAACCACATCAAAGTTACAACTAAACTACAGAATAACCATCATTCAAAACCGCCTGAAATCAAGCTGAATGGAAGTCCTACAACTACGAAATTAAAGAAGCAGCCACAGGATCGAGACTGGTAGGAGGGGCGGAGGCGCAACGGGCTGGTCCCACAACCACGTGTGGCGGATAAAAATTAAGAGGACACTCGGCTGGGAAGGTCCTCCCTGAGGACTGAGGGGTCCCCATCCCACACCAGGCACCCAGGTCAGGGTTCCAGTGCCAGGAAGAGAAGTCCCCATAACTTCTGGCTGGAAAAATCAGCGGGAACTGAGGCTGAGGCAGCTGGAGCCCCCGGAAGCTCCTCTTAAAGGGCCCGCGCACGGACTTACTCGGACTCCCACCCTCCAGGCTCCAGCGTGGGGGAGGCAGCTTGAAAGGCGCCAGAGTCATATGGGGAAGAACTGAGCTGTTTGGCATTGGAGCAAGCGCTGGAGAGTCAGTTTTCTCCTGGACAGAAGTGCTATCAGAGGCTTTTGTTCCTTTGGTGAGCCCTTCCCTGGGCCGGCAGACGCTGCCATATCTGGGACTCCAGCTACCTGGCTCACACTGTTGGCCCCGCCCTGGTGATGCCCTGAGGCCCCGCCCCATGCAACTTCCAGGCCTACCCAAGCTGTTGCCAGTTGCTTTACCATAGGATTGGCCTGTCTTGGATCCTGCTTCAGCTTTTCCTAAATTCTTTCAAACAAGCAGCATCTGGTCTCAGCTAGCCCTATACCTCTCGCTAAGTAATACATAGAAACAAACACAGGGAGGCAGCCAAAATGAGGAGACAAAGAAACAGGTCCCAAATGAAAGAACAGAACAGAACTCCAGGAAAAGAACTAAGTGAAATAGAGTTAAGCAGCCTAACAGACGCTGAGTTCAAAACACTGCTTATAAGGATGCTCAATGGACTTAGTGAGAACCTCAGTGAACTTACTGAGGGCATCAAGGGCATAAAAAAGGACCAGTCAGAAATGAAGGAGGCACTAACTGAAATAAAGAATAATTTACACAGATTCAATAGTAGAGTAGGTAAATCCAAGAAGCAAACCATGGATTTGGAATATAAGGAAGCAAAAAACACCCAATCAGAACAGCAAAAAGAAAAAAGAATCCAAAGAAATGAGGATAGTGTAAGGAGCCTCTGGGACAACTTCAAGCGTGCCAACATTCGCATCTTGGGGGTGCCAGAAGGAGAAGAGAGAGAACAAGAAATCGAAAACCTATTTGAAACAATAATGGCAGAAAACTTCCCTAACTTGGTGAAGGAAACAGACATACAAGTCCAGGAAGCACAGAGAGTCCCAAACAAAATGAACCCCAAGAGGCCCACACCAAGACACATCATCATCAAAATGCAAAAGGTTCAAGACAAAGAGAGACTCTTAAAAGCAGCAAGAGAAAAGAAGTTAGTTACCTACAAGGGAGTTCCCATCAGACTGTCAGCTGATTTCTCAAAAGAAACTTTGCAGGCCAGAAGGGAGTGGCAAGAAATATTCAGAGTGATGAAAAGCAAGAACCTACAACCAAGATTACTCTGTCCTGCAAAGCTGTCATTTAGAATCGATGGCCATACAAAGAGTTTCCCAGACAAGGAAAAGCTAAAGGAGTTCATCACCAGCAAACCATTATTGTATGAAATGCTGAAGGGTCTTCTTGAAAAAAAAGATAAAAAAATATGAACAAACAAAATGGCAATAAATTCATATCTATCAACAATTGAATCTACAAACAAAATGAACAAGCAGAACAGAAACATTCTCATAGATACAGAGAACTTTTGTTGGGTACCAGATGGGTGGGGGCTGGGGGGAGGGGTGAAAAAGGTGAAGGGATTAAGAAGTACAAATTGGTTCTTAGACTGAAAAACCTCAAAGGGAAGGGGGGTTGGGGGGTGGGAAGAAATAAACCAAAGAACTTATATGTATATATGCATAACTAATGGACACAGACAACAGTGTGGGGAAAAGCAGGAGGGGGGCAGGAATGGGGAGGAGGGGGGCAATGGGGGAAAAATGAGGAACATCTGTAATACATTCAACAATAAAGATAAGTTAAAAAAAAAAAAAAAAAAAAGAAATATTTTTCTTAAATTCAGAACTATATGCTCCATTACTCAATGGAGTCTTCGATCCCAATATCACTGCTGAAAGAGCCAGTTCTTTCAGTAAGAAGTTGAACTTCTAAAATTACAAATTGGAGAACTGATATTTTTTTCACAGAAAAAATAAATAGTGTTTAAATACAGTTAAATGTTTTCAGGATTAGGTCAAATAATTTCTTAGTTAAATGGGCTTTTGTGAGCTGGTTTAGATACAGAGTCAATGTTTTAATATTGTTTCATGTGGAAATGCATTCTGAGTGACATAAACTTTAGAACATAAATCCGTTTTTAATTTGGGAACTATTTGCATTTTTTAAGAATAGTTTCAGAGCCTAGCAGAAAACTATACTCAAATCAGGAGGCTAGTAAATACCTGTTGGAAAAAAAAAATGTATGCAGGCATTTAAATCTGAATTCACTGGGTAAGAAGAGTAATAGTTTGTGTGCTGGATGAAAAATGCTCCCATTCTTCAAGCAATAATTTTGAGGAATCACAAGCACACAATTGTTACTACTAAATTGTTACACTAAAACTGATAATAAATCTTATCACAACAGAGCAGAGATGGTGGTTTCAGCATGTAATTGTGTCCTCTTAGAGCCATAAATGGGACAAAAACTTTGACATGGATCAGCAAAGTGAAAGAAAAGCTTCAAAGGACCTGGGAAGTAAAATGGACCTGTGACTCTTCAACTCTTTTGGAAACGTATCTATAACAATTTCCACTCCTAAACTGTGGGGGACTGGAAAGTTCACCCCTGGCTATAAGACATTCTTGGCATTATTCTCTTGGGCGGGCATGACTCAGGTCACAATGCCCCCGGGACCCCTGCAGAAATGACAGTTCTCAGAACTGCAGCAGATGTTTTCTGCTTGCCTCAAGCACTGACCTTATCGATTATGGATTATGCCGTTAGGGTCTGGTCTCCTAACAACCAGATTAGCCCCGACTTCAGCGCCCCAGGAACATTCCTGCTTTCATGCTATAAAACCTTGCCCCTGTTTTACAATGAACGAGACTTGATCAGAATCCTGTCTTGTCTCCATTCTTCCTGTCTCCTTCCCTATGTCATCCTCACTTCCCCGCTAGAGTCCTTGTTGCTCGACCTGCGGGACGGGTCACTAAACCACATTTGATTTTTCCATTCATTCATTTCTATTCATTTATTTGTTTTTTATTTACTTCTTCAGCTAACATATTAATTTTCTACCTCTGTGCTAACCAAGACAACAAATTTAGCAGCTTAATACAACAAAAATGTGATATTTTACAGCTACATAGGTCAGAGGTACAGGTGAAAATCAGTGTATCAGCCTGCTGGATTCTTATCTAGAAGCTCAGAAATGAATCCACTTGTAAGACCATTTGGGTTGTTGGAAGAATCCAGTTCTTTATGATATAGGACAAAATCCTTATTTCCTTTTTGGCTGCCAGCTGGGGGCTGCCCTTAGCCCCTTCTCTGATCATTGCATGTGAGCCTCTGCATGTAAAAGCTAACAACAGGGTATCAATAATTTTTATACTTGGAATCTGACTTCCTGTTACCAAGATAGTACAGGACAAGGCCCTCACTTTCTTAAGGTCCATAACTTTCCTTATATATTCAAAGTCCCTTTTATCATGTAATATAACACGCACAGGATCCAGGTTTCTTGGCATGAACTACTTTAGGGGGCCACTGTTTAATACAGCCAGCAATAATTATTGTTATTACAGACTTTTACTTTCATTAAATCCTGTACTCAGTAAATAGAAGAGGAAAAAAAGCTGGTCATTAACCTTGTTGAAACCCTGCCAAGAACTGATCTCTTAGTCACATGTTTCATGAATAACCTCATTTTTAGCCTTGAAAAATTATTTCCAACATTAACTATACTACTGGTTCTCTACTGGTTACTTTACAAATGATCAAAGTACATTTTTTAAAATTATGGAATCATGAGCATCATACAGAAATTGAACACAAATAAATAGCAAGGAGATGACCTGTGTAACAAACGTATTGCTAAATCTTCTACCATGTGGGGAAGTGAGAATTCTCATACACTGCCGCTGAGAGGTAAATTTCTGGATGGTTATTTGGCAATATACAGAAAAAGTCTTAAAATATGCATATTCTTTGACACATAAATTGCCCTTGTAGGCATTTCTCTTAAAGACATAATAATGGATATGGATAAAAATTTCACTACAAAGATGTTTAATACAGCATGACATATGGTAGTAAGGAATAATGCAATATGAATATACAACAACAAAAATGCTTAAATAAATTATACTTTTTTCATACAATAAAATAATATTTTATGATAAAACTTCCAGACAGGCTTGGAAACCTATCTGATAGGAGATCAGTATCCCCAAGTCAGGACCAAACCTGGGAAAGCTAGAAAAGGCTCAGATTTTTCCATGCCCAATAAATGCAGGAACAGAAGAAACATCTGACTGGTGAATCCAGGCCAAGTCCTAGCATGGGGCAGGGAGCATAATTTCCCTGTCCTTGTGTACAACACAGTTGTGGTAAAAGACCTTAGTCTATAAGAAGTTTCCATAACTTCAGAACAATACAAGCCACCTGCCCAAAGTTCTGGAGAGACCAGTGGTCAGGAATCCTACATTGACTAGTGACTGAGAACCTGGCAGATAGGAGTGCAAATTTATGCAAGCTCCCTAGAACTTTTAGATGCCACCCTAGGACAGGAGAAATCATGAACTGACTGAGATTAGTTTCTGTTACTAGTACACTGAGAATTAGAAATAAAAGCTTTGATGAATTATAAAAAATACAATTACGTTTCTTCCATATCAGAGATTTCTACACACAATATGAACAGAGAAATGTTGGAAGTAGATATTCCATAATAGTAATGGTAGTTATTGCTCTAGGTATTAACCATTATGTGTGATTTTAGATTTATTCTTTGAGATTTTCTTTATTCTTTTAACAGATTTTCCATTTGTTAAAATAATGGAATATGTGTCTTAAACATAGAAGAAATGTTACAATTATTTAATTTCTGTTACTCAAGTCTAATTCAGACTCTAACATCTATGTCCAACAGGTAATTCTACCCCAATTACTCTTGAGCTCCCTCTCCCATTTACTCAAGCTTCTGATTCTTATGTTATGTTAAGGTGTGTGAGTGTGTGTGGGGGGGGGCGGGGGGGGACGGGTCCCTTTTACTACTAGTTATTTGTTTACATCAGTTCCTGTTGTGTCATCCACCATTACTCACCCCATGGCACCTTTGGCATATGGTTCTTCATAGTATTTCCTTATAATCCTATTTATTTCTATAAGAACAGTAGTAATGCTCCCCTGTTTTAATCCTAATTTTAATAATTTGAGTCTTATCTCTTTTCTCTCTCTTGGTCAGTGTAGTTAAAGGTTTGTCAATTTTGTTAATTTTTCAAGTAACTACCTTTTAGCTTTCTTGATTTTCTTTATTCTACTCTCTAGTTCATTCATTGCTGCTCTAATGTTTATTATTTTCTTCCTTGCACTCGTTTTTGGTTTAATTTTCTCTTCTTTTTCTAATTTCTTAAGGTGGAAGTTTATTGATTTGAAATCTTTATTTTGTTTTAAATATATGTATTTATTGCTATACATCTCCCTTTCAGCACTGTTTTAGCTGCATGCCATAAGTTTCGGATGCTGTGATTTAATTTTTACCATCTAAAAATATTTTCTAATTTCCCATGTGATTTCTTCTTGTACTCATTGGTTAGTTGGAGAAACACATTATTTAGTTTTCATGTTTGAACTTTTAAGATTTCCTTCTGTTATTAATTTTAGATATAATTCCACTGTTATTGGATAACACATGTTGTAAGAGCTCAATCTTTTAAAATTTAAAAATTTAATGAGGCTTGTTTTATGGCCTAATATATTGTCTATCCTAGAGAATGTTACATGTGCACTGGAGAAAAACATGTAGTTTGCTGTAGTTGAATGGAATGCCTTATCATTGTGTTTTAGTTCTTTGTTCTCTTATTTCTCCACTGTTGAAAAAAAAAAAAAAATATATATATATATATATATATATATATATATATATATAAACAACTTTATTGAGATAAAATTGATGTACAATAGATTGCACATATTTAATGTATACAATTTGATGATTTGGACTTATGTATGCAGCCATGAAATTATCACCACAGTCATGCCTACTTTTGTGTTAAACAGATATTTTTTAGTGTACTATTTTTATTCCATTTCTTTTTCTTATACAATACACATTTTAGTTATTTTCTCAGTGGTTGCTTGGGAGATTACAATTAGCATCTTATTTTAAAACACCCTAGTTGGTTTAATACTAACTCAATTTCAGTAGAATACAAAAACTTGCTCCAACATATCTACACTCCTTCCACCTCCTTTGCGCTATAACTGCCATATAACTTACATTATAATCTTTATACATTATAAGTCTATCAACATAGTTTTGTAAATTTTGTTTTTACAGTTTTCTTTTGAATCAAATAGAAGAAAAGATTTATAAAAAGTACATTTATATTGCCTTTTATATTTATCTATGTAGTTACCTTTACTGATGTTCCATTTCTTCATGGGGATTCAAGTAACTATTGGATGCTTTTTCATGTTAGCCTGAATTACTTCTTTTAGTAGTTTTTGAAGAGTAGGAATTTGTCTGCTAGCAACAATTCTCAGTTTTCTATTGTCTGAGGATGCCTTAGTTTCTCCTTCATATTTGATAGGTAGTTTTGATAGATGTAGAATTCATGATTGACAAGTTATTTTTTTCCAGCACTTAAAACCTTAATTGTTTAATTAATTAATCAATTAATTTTTATTTCTGATGAGAAGGCAGCTGTTAATCTTATTGAGGATCTTTGGTATACCATGAGTCATTTTATTTTACTGCTTTTGAGATTCTTTTATTTTGACAATAAGATTATAATGTATCTATGGATCTTGTTGAATTTATCTAGTCTGAATTAACTGAGTATCATAGATGTGATGATTAATTTGTTAAATCAAATTTGGGAAGTTTTCAGCCATTATGTCTTCAAATATTTTTTCTGCCTCTTTTCCTCTCTATTCTCCTTCTGGGATTCCCAGTATGCATTTTTGGTCCAGTTCTTGCTATGTCACATGTCCTGTGTCTCTGTTTATTTTTCTTTATTCTTTGTTTTTCTGTTTCTCAGATTGTAAAATCTCAATTGACTTATCCTCAAGTTTCCTTATTCTTTCTTTTGCCTGTTCAAGTTTACCGTTGAGCCCCACTTTTCACTTTGTTTATTGTACTTTCCAATTCTAGCATTTCTATTTGGTTCTTTAAAATAATTTTTACTTCTTTATTGATATTTTCTATATATTGACACATAGTTGCCATACTTTTCTTTAATTCTTTAGATATTGTGTTCTTAAGTTCTTTGAACATACTTATCATAACTGATTTAAAATCTGTGTTCAGTAAAGCCAATATCTAGGCCCTCTTGGGGGCAGTTCTATTGACTGCTTTATTTCCTATGGGGTTACACCATCCTGTTTCTTTGCATTTCCTATGATTTTGATTTCAAAACTGGAGATTTTAGATAATATAATATGGTAACTCTGGAAATAAGATACCCTTGAAGGTTTATTTCTGTTCCTGGGTTGTTATTGGTGTGTGTTGTTGCTTTTGGTATTGCTTCTTTAGTGACTCTCCTGGACTGATTTGCAAAGTCTTTATTCCCTCTAGGGTACAGCCACTGAATTTTCTGCTTTGTTAGTTTAGTGTTCAGCTAATATTGGTCAGACACTTTCTTAAGTAGCTTGAACCAATAAAATTTCTACTCTTTCATGAGGGGTTGTGTGTGTGTATTGGGGAACATCTTCAACACTCAATCAGTTTAAAACTCTGCCTTAGTCTTCATCTTCTGCTTGTGAAGGGCATCAAAGTCAGCCAGAGGTCAGAGATTGGAGCTTTCTCAGATTCTTCTTAGACGTGCACACAGCCCCACCCATGTGTGTGCCTTCAAGATCCATAGGAACATGACAAAGCTTGTCAAAGCCCCTTCTCATCATTTCATCCCCCTTTTAACTTTTTGGCTGCCTCTTATTTTCCCCAAATGGTATCACAACATCAAGTAGAGGCAATATTAAACAATGCTGCTCCTTATTTTCGGAAAATTCTCTCTGGGTTCTGGTTTTGGTCAAATAATGTCAACAACCTTTGAATGGGGCTTTTCAAGAGAGGTGAGACAAGTCAAATGGTGACAAAGCTATGGAAATGAAGCCTTATGAGTGGCTTCAGACCAAGTCTGCCTCCTCTGAGGGCTGCAAGGCAGCTAGTTTTCAAGGTTTCTGTGAAGTATGGAGATGAATGAGAGTAGATAAAGTTTTAAAGCCACAGATTCTGCTGGTCTTAAAAAAGATCTGCAGATTTTCTTTAATAAACAAGCTTCCGATAATTGCAAACCTTTGGTTAATTTCCAGCATTCTGAAAAAGTTTATTTATTTATTTTTAATCCTCACCTGAGGATATTTTTTCCTTTGATTTTTTTTTTTTTTAAAGATAGATTGGAAGGGAGGGAGGGAGAGAGAGAGAAACATCCATGTCAGAGAGACACATCTATTGGTCACCCCCAGCATGACCCTAACTAGGGCCAGTGATCTAACCTGCAACCCAGGTACATGCCCTTGACCAAGAACCAAACCTGTGACCCTTCAATCTGTGGGCTGATGCTCTAACCACTGAGCAAAACTGGCAAGGGCCTGAAAAAGTTTATTTTGACAAGTTTTGCCCTTGTATTTACTACTTTTATGAAGGGGGTGGATATGTGGAGGTCCTCACTCTACCATTCCAGAAGTCCCCTCCCCATGGTCTCTTTGGATCCTGTGGTCCTTTCATTCTTTCTTTCTTTTTAAAAATATATTTTTATTGATTTTTTTAGAGGGAGAGAGAGATAGAAACATCAATGTGAGAGAGAAACATTGATCAGCTGCCTCCTGTATGCCCCTCACCGGGGATCAAGCCTGCAACCCAGGCACATGCCCTGACCAGAAATTGAACAGGGACCTCTCAGTTCATGGGATGACCTGTGGCTCTTTCTTTTAAGGATACCTGGGATTTGCTTTAATCAGGCATAGTAAGACATACAGGCATGAAAATACCTGTCATGCAGGAAGAAGTTTATACTTGCAGTCCCCTAGAAGCAGGAGGCATGGCATGCCATGCAGGGCCACATGAGAAGAACCAAGATTGGTTAAGAGGCAGACAGAGTGAGGAAAAGACATGATCAAGAGCCTTTATTGTGGTTTCCATGGAAGGAACAAGCGAGGCAGGGTAAGCTGACTTAGAAGTGGCTAGTTTGAGTAATTTCAGGGCTCTGGGGAATAGAGGTTGCTCCTAGCTGTCTGGTACTTGGCCCTGGGATGAGTAAGGCATAACGCAGGGGCTTGCCCTGGCACCAACCAATCAGTAGAGACTACAATCCCAAAAGGACACATCTGCAAAGCTGAAAAATATTCTATTGAGATCCTCCCCTGAGATTAAAAAAAAAAAAAAAAGACTTACCATGTGTCTTCTCTCTTTCTCCTCAAGCATGCCTGAACCTTTCCCTTTCTCCTTCCCTCAGATGCATATAGCCTTGCTTTTTGTCTCCTAAGCTCCATGGGCCCTTCTTTTGGCTCTGTGACTTGTTTCCTGAGCCCATGCAGTCCAGCTGGCTCACTTTTTCCATGGCTCACTTCTTCCACTTCTGTGACTTTCTAAATAAATTTTTGTTTGTATTTGAGTCTTGACTCTGAATTCTTTCTTAGCCAGAACTCAAGTACCTAGGTTGCTGAACTGAGGTAACATTCTGGTGCTGTTTCACTGCTAAAATGGCAATCAAAAGTTCATAATTATAAACTTTACTTTGCCTTGGTATAAGTAGTTTTTAAAACTTTCCCCACATTTTATTCCAATTTTTATACCAAGAAATTGAATATATAAATATTTATGCCATTATTTCATTGAGTTATATGCATAAAGAAAGATTGCAATTAGATACATCATGTACTATAGTCTTGCTTTTTCTTATAGTAGTCATATCTTATCTATAGGGGATATGTTCTAAGACACCCAGTGGATGCCTGAAACTGAGGATAGTAATGAACACTATATATACCATGTTTTTTTCCTAGACATACATACCTTTAATAAAGCTTAATTTATAAATTAAGCACAAAAGATTAATCACAATAAATAACAACAAATTAGAATAATTATAACAATGTACTGTAATAAAAGTTATGTGCATGACTTTGAGGTCATTATTAAGGAAAATAAGGGTTACTTGAAGATAAGTACTTTGACACCATGACAGTGGATCTGATAACCAAGAAGGCTACTAAGTGACTAAGGGGTGGGTAGTGGATACATTATGGATACATTGGGCAAAGAGATAATTCACAATTCTGGTAGAACAGAGGGGATGGTGTAAGATTTCATCAGAACGGCGTGTAAGTTAAAACTTATAAATTGTTTATTTCTGGAATTTTCCATTTAATATTTTCAGACCACAGTTGACCATGGGTAACTGAAACTAGGGCAAGTGAAACCACAAATAAGGGGGGACTACTGTGGTTGTCCCCACCTAAAAAATCTAATCAATGATCTATGTAATCAAAGCCAGGCCTTGTCATTCACCCAAAGGGATATGGGACACATATCAGAAATGCAGTGTAGTTAATCTTCTTTGTTTTATCAGTTTAGTCTCTTAAGCCAGCAAGCCCCTTAGGAAGGGATCTAAGTAATTCCTTCTCTGTGATCTTTTAAATCAAAATGAAAAAACTCAAGCTTGAAGATAATGACACAGAATTTTAATCCACTCTGGCTATTCTTTACATTGTTCTTGCAACCTTTATACTCTAACTCAGAATCTATTCATTTCCACTCAAAGCTGCAAGCCAGTAAACCTTGTATGTAAAGTAAGAGTCCATTGCAGCATGGAGAAAAATTTCCAAGTGTGGCATGTTTCCAAAAAGAAACTTCTATTTAGTTTAAACATTCAAAGAGGTTAAACTTGGCTTCCACACCTACCACATCTATAAAAGACACACTTCCATGTTAAGTCATCTTTTGCAATTATAGGTCATAACTATTTATTACTGAGATAGGCTCAGACTTAAAGGATCGGCCCTAGAGAAGGGTCTGTGTCTTCCAGGAGCTGAGCCTGGAACCATGTATTTGCTCTCAGCTACAGAATGATGTCTCCTTCAAGACAGGTACATTTTCAAGGCCTGTTTCAGACATGGGTAACAGAAGACCACAAAGCTACCACTTACTCATACTTCTAGTTTTTCTCTAGTCCACCGCCACAGTTCTTTAACATCTCTTCTTTTCTTTCGTCTTCCAAGTGGCTCTGGAGAAGTTTCTACATAGTAGGCATAACAAGACATAGGCCTCATTTCCAGGAGTGTTTATAATCAACTCTACTACTGGATGCTTTTTGTTCTTTTCTTTTTTTTTTTTTTATCATATGGTTTCTTTAGAGGGACAGACTTTTATCTTTTCAAACTTTGAAGTCATTAAAAAAACTACAAGATAAAGTCAGAGAGGCTACTTCTTACTTTATTATTGAATATTATTACTTTCTGAAGGTGATCATGTCCATTTGATTCTTATTTATTTATTTTTAAAATTCTCACCTGAGGATATTTTTCCATTTATTTTCAGACAGAGTGGGAGGGAGAGAGAGAAAGAGGGAGAGAAACATTAATGTGAGAGAGGCACATCAATTGGTTTCCTCCTGCACAACCCTGACCAGGACCAGGGATCAACTGAGGCACATGCCCTTGACCAGAATTGAACCCGAGACTCTGGTCCTCAGGCCATACTCTAATAGCTGAACCAAACAGGCCAGGACTGATTCTTATTTTTTTAATTTCTACTACATATATGTGCAAATACTGAGTTTTCATATAAAAATGAACAGTCTAGTGGAAGACACAGATGTAAATAATATCTGAAAAGTAATATAAAAGAGGCATGAGCAAGCTCTATTAAACAAAAGGAAGGAGAAATTAAAATCAGTGGAGAGAGGACGGAATTAATTAGAAACCAAATGGTGCCCTGGCCGGTTTGGCTCAGCGGTGAGAGCGTCGGCCTGTGGATCAGAGAGATCCGGGTTTCGTTCCTGCTAAGGGCATGTACCTCGGTTGCAGTTTGTCTCTGGCCCCGGTTGGGGTTGTGTGGGTGGCAACCAGTCAATGTGTCTCTCTCACATCGATGTTTCTCTCTCTCTTTTCCTCCATCTCTCCTTTCCTTTCTCCCTCCCGCTCTATCTGAAGATGAATGCAAAAATGTCCTCTGGTGAGGATAAAAAAAAAAAAAGAAACCAAATGGTGGCAATCAAGGTAGGTCTTAAGAAAAAGCTAAGGATATTTAAATAACTATATATCTTTATATTTATCTGATGTCAACATTATATATAAATGCCATATATATGTACATACATGGCAGGATATAAGTAGTCACACTTTAAATATAGAAACGGTACTGTTGTGTTTTTTCTTCCCTTTTTGGCATGAGTAGAAGAATGAAATGGAAAACGTTCCACTCATGTCCTAGCAGATTAAACCTTTTCTGCCCTTAAGAAAGGGTAACTAGTTTTAAAAGTTGCCAATGATTCAGGATAATTTCAGACACCAAATATTTTGAGACAGCTCACCAGGTAGGGTTGGATTAGAGGAAAATGCCTGTGTTCTAGACAGGGAGAGTGGAGCAGTCCCTAGAGCAGGGGAGGAAATATGCCCAGGGGTCATAAGAAGCAACTAGACTTGCTTCTTATTCCCTGGTGACCCCCCTGAGGAGGTAATAGGATTCCAGAGAAGCTATGTGATGCAACTAGGGAGGGATAGTCATAGACTTTTATTTCTCAACAGTGACATGGAAAGTATAGAGAGTGTATTAACCATGTCTTTTTGTTCTATATTTTTGATATTTTGACACCTTGGGGCCTTGTTGACCCTTGCAGGGACTGCCCCTCCTAGAGCTAACCAATTCCTAGAGATAGTAAACACTTACCTGGGAGCACATGTTTCATATGCAAACCAACCAACCCAGAGTCCATACCCCCAACCACCTCCTTTATCAGGTTTTTACATTTCAGGCCACTATTCCGTCATTAGTCAATTCAGTTGGTCCTGATGTCAGCCATGGCACTACCCCAGCTGGCCTTGCTGCTTTTCTGGACTTGGAGCTAAAATACAACTGGGGCCTAGGTGTTATCTCTAGGACTTAATGCTTAAGGGAGTGGTCATACAAGGCTTGTATGGTGGTCATATGAGGCTATTCTCAGGCCCCCTTGTTCCTCTTCTAAGGGGGTCTACCACATGACTGCAACATGCCAGGGGAGGAAAGGTCAGGGGAGGGTCCGAACCGCATGATCAGTGATATGAAAGGTCAGGGGGGTCTAAACCGCATGACCAGTGATATGCTAGGGGAGGAAAGGTCACCCTGGGGGTTAGGTCCCATCCTAACTGTCCACTGCTAGGCACCCAGGGATTTCCACCCTGGTGACATTCCATGCCTGGTCTATCTTTACTACTCCATTCATGCCTGTCTAACTGCCTACTACGTCATCAGTACAGTTAATATGAATTTAGTTTTCTTATCCAGGCTAAATAGAAAATGAATATTTCACTCTCTTTGAGTCTCTAGGCTCAGAAACTTTTCAGTTCTGCTCACTTACTATGCATAGTATTTGAAGATTTTAGAGAAATAGGATATAAATATTTGTCACTTTTGTCTATTCTGCCTTCAAGTGGCAAAGCCTACATTATCTGTTAACTTTAATTACTGTGGATAGGTCCTTATCTGTGCCATGTAACAGGTAGATCCTGTCCCTCTAGTCATGGTATTTAGATGATACTGGATGACTCTTAGAAGACACCAAATATCTTTTTTTCCTAGGACGTGGAATTCACCTACCCAGCTAAGAGAGTAGCAACATAAGCAGACTCCCTCCATGAAAATTATACTCTCCTAATTGGGTTGCTTACATGGCAACCACATCTGTGTACCCTTCATTCACTAGAAATCAATTTAACCATTGGAATTGCTTCACTGAATTCTGAGGTCCCATATTTTACTATCATTCACAATGTTTAATACAATTACTTTGAATCCTAAGGGAGTTTTGCTTTTTCTTAATTTGAACCATATTTTTACTAACTTTAGAAATAAAATACTTATGAATATTCTACCCTCTCATATTTACATCCATTTATGAATTCCACACACTTTTGTCTATATTCTGAATGAAACTATGTTCATGATATTAGTTCCTCACCATTTAAAGGACCCTTTCATCTTAGTCTCAGACCCTTTACTGCTGTTAGCAGTAAAGTCAGACTCTCAGAAGAGCCAAGTGAAAATGTAAATCAGTGTTCTTTTCATTAATGTCATTTTTGTTCTCTTGCTTCTCACTGATATAAGCCTTCCATCAAAGTGCTAGAATGCAATGGTTTTTGGTGAAGACTGGCACTGGGTCAGAAGGGATGGCTTGTTGGCCAAACAATGAAAAAAATAGATCATTAGGGAAATGGGTATACATGTCTAAGTTCATGCTCCCCAACTATCCCCCAAATGTATGCAAATGTTTGCTAAGTAAGAAATAACTGCATTCTACTGTATGAGTATAAAACTTTACTAAACAATATCTGTTATTTGATATATTTACAGCTCTAATCTATAAAACTAACACAGTGATGGATATTCATGATGTTTCTTTTAAAAGTTCTTTCTTAAGAACGATCCATGTTGTCGCAAATCGCCAAGTAGCATTCCATTGTATGTATGTACCACATCTCATCATGCTAAGCGAATATGTCAGACAGAAAAAATTAAGAACCATATAGTTTCACTCGTATGTGGGATATAAAACTGAAAGTAACACATGAACACATAATAAAATGAACAAACAAAAACGCATAGACACCAACAACAGTATGGTAGTTACAATAGGGAGGGGGGTAGTAAAGGGTAAAGGGGGTCAAATATATGGTGATGGAAGAAGATTTGACTTTGGGTGGTGGGCACACAATGCAATATACAGATGATGTATCCTAGAATTGTACATTCAAAACATATGTAATCTTATTAACCAATGTCACGTCAACAAATTTAATTACAGAATAAAAATATAAAAATAGAAGTTTTTCTTTTTAAAAATATTAGTCAAAATAGTTCATATTATTAATGCAACATTTGTTAAATATAGAAATTATCATTTTCCTAGGAAATGCACCTAGAAAAAAAGAATAAATTAAAAATTGCTCATAATTCCACTACTTTTAGAATTTGGTGTTCTATTTCACTTCTTTCCAGGATGCGTGGTATTCACAAGTGAAATTTTGTGATACCCAACAAAGTGTAAATTATAAATACAAGGTAGATAAAATTGCTCACTAAATAGTAAGCTTCCATTATTTAAATTTTATCAAACATTTAAATTATATCTATAAAAATCATGTCTCTGTATTTCATCTCTATGTTTTTCTCTCTCTTAAGACCCTAAAGCCTAGTTAAATTTAGTTATTTTAGATGTGGTTTATATTTGGAATGATAGCTATCCTGACTATAAGGAGATATTAATGAAATAGCACAAACTGGCAATCAAATGCCTATGAGGGTCCTGCAACTGTGTTCTAAAACCTCCTGGGCAAGATGGAGTAATACAAACCCCCAAAACCTATTCATTGTGGTCATAGATTTCCCAAACGCACAAGGAACTCAGAGCTGCTGTGGCATTGCTCACTAGGAAAGACATGGGACCTCGGGGTCTAATCTGCACCCTAATTGGAAACTTCTTTTCGCTCCAGATCAAACAGTTCCAGTTTTCCTCTTCTCTCCAGCAAAATGTATATAAAGGGAAATTATGCCTGACTTATCTACTAGAGCTTTTCAGAGTAAATAATGAAAAAGCTAAGGGAAAACTAATAGAGCCAATTAATTTAAAACTTCAAAATAAAATATGACAGTTTCAAAACAAAGGCAAATGTGCCATCTCAGTTTGGAGAGGCAGGCTGTGATATTCTCTCCCATCAAAGGAATTTTGTTAGCATCATAAACAGTTTGGGAATAAATAATCAGGTGCAGCTCTGCATGGTTCAACACTGAAATTGATCTTATTTTAAAATTTACAAAGTTTTAAAAAGGGGGGAATGTGCACTTGACATCAGGCTCGCCTGAGAACTGACATGCTAAGCCAAATGGAAACCACGTGTAGATCTTTTGAAGCTGAAATGTGTCATTAGAACAGCTCCAATGTGGTAAGAAGAAAAAGATAAATTATAGGAATAATTTTAAGAATAATGATTTAATTGTACTTATTGGATTACAGGTTTATCATGGAGTGTTATTAGCATCTTCTTTTGTGCTGTGCACCCTGCTAGAATATTTAAACACAAATTTTTGAATAACTTAAAATAAATCGTGTGAAAATATGTATTCTCATTTTACATATGAAGAAATGACATTAGGAAAGTGTAAGTAACTTATCCAAAGTCCAATATCTCATAAGAGGCAGAGCTAGAGCATCCTTGAACAGTCTTCACAGGTCAGTTAGTTATAATTCAAGAAGAGATGTGTAAAGTACAATAGACATCATACTGCAGACTCTGGCACAAGCTCTTACTATAGCAAACATTGTTAACACAACAGTGTAGATATAATCAGAAAGAAATTAGAAGATAAATACTATGGCCCTGGCCGGTTTGGCTCAGCAGTTAGACTAATGAGTGGACCAATGAGTCGCGGGTTCGATTCTGGCCAAGGGCACATACCTTGGTTGCGGTTCGTCCCCGGCCCTGGTCGGGTCATGTGGAAGGCAACCAGTCAATGTGGCTCCATCACATCGATGTTTCTCTCTGTCTCTCTCTCTCTTTCCCTCCCTCCCACTCTACCTGATGATAAATAGAAAAGGAAAAAAAAGCATCCTTGGGTGAGGAATAAAAAAAAGAAAAAAGAAAATAAATACTATGGAACAATATCCTATCTTAATATCAAAATACATTTCAATTTGGAATAATATGTATGATCTTAATGTATAAGTTTTCCGAAAGGAGACATGTCAGAGATGGAGAAGTTGCTGTGGTCAGCAATAAACACAAACCTATTCTTAGCAAGTGCTGTTCAACTTAGTGTATCCCTGATAATATGCTGCTTAACAGCATCATCGCAGCAGAAAAACAAGTTCAAGTGCACTAATGTTATAATAGTCTGTATATAAATGTTAACTTTGCACCTCTCTTCTGTCTTCTCCTTTCAAACATGAAAGGGATATCTGCTGTTTTTTGCCTCTTCTCCCCAACCAGCTTCTATTTCCAGTGATGCTTTGCTTTTAGGCACCTTCCCTTCCTGCATTTGGAGTTGGTTTATCTCATGAAAGATTTTGCTCATGCTCCAAGAATAAAACCAATAACTCAGGCTGGCTTGTCAATGCTCTTTGATTGGTTCAGAGTTGGTCATGTGACTTAGGGTATCACATTAGAGTGAACCACATTGCCTGTGTATTAGTTTCCTGTGGTTGCTGTAACACATTACCTCAAGTCTGGTAGCTTGAAACAACAGAACCACAGTCTCTCAGTGTTCTGGAGGCCAGAGTTTTAAATCTGTTTCGCTGGGTCAAAAGGAAGGTGTCAGCAGGGCCATGCTCCCTACGGAGGCACTAGGAGAGAAGTTTCTTGCCTCTTCCAGGTTCTGGTGGCTGCCTGCATTCCTAGACTTGTGGCCACATCACTGCCATCTCAACCTCTGTGATCACATCACTTCCTCTTCTCTGTGTATGTGTGGAGTCTCCTTCTGCCTTTCTATAAGGACACTGTGTCTGTTCAGGTCCTCTGCCCATTTTTTAATCAGATTGTTTTGTTTGGTGTTGAGTTGTATGAGGTCTTTATATATTTTGTATATTAACCCTTTATAAGAGCTGTTGTTTGCAAATATCTTCTCCCATTCAATTGATTGCCTTTTTGTTTTGTGAAGCTTTTTAGTTTTAGAGTCCCATTCATTTATTTTTGTCTTTTTTTCCCTTGTCTTTGGGGTCAAACTCATAAAATCCTCTCTAAGACCAAGGTCCATAAGCTTAGTACCTATGTTTTCTTCTATGTAGTATATTGTTTCAGGTCTTATATTTAGTTCTTTGATCGATTTTGAGTTAATGTTTGTATTTGGGAGCAAAAATGGGCAGAGGACCTGAACAGACACTTCTTCCAAAAAGACATATAAATGGTCAACAGATATGTCAAAAGATGCTCAACTTCACTAGCTATTAGGGAAATGCAAAGCAAAACTGCAATGAGATACCACTTCATACCTGTTAGAATGGCTATTATCAACAAGACAAGTAATAACAAGTGTTGGAGAGGTTGTGGAGAAAAAGAAACCCTCATTCACTGCTGTTGGGAATGTAAATTGGTACAGCTACTACAGAAAACAGTCTATTGGTTCCTCAAAATATTAAGAATAGAGTTACTGTATAACCTAGCAACCCCTCTTCTGGGTATCTACCTGAAATATTTCAAAACATTTATTCACAAAGATATATGCACCCCTATGTTCATTGCAGAATTGTTCATGGTGGCCAAAATAGGGAATCAATCCAAGTGTCCTTTTATAAATGATTGGATAAAGAACGTGTGGTACATATATACAATGAAATACTACTCAACCGTAAGAAAAGGTGAAATACTGCCATTTGCAACAACATAGATGGATCTTGAGAATATCATGCTAAACAAAATAAATCAGACAGAAAAAGGTAAGAACCATATGATTTCAGTCATATGTGAGATATAAAATTGAAAGCAACAAATGAACAAACAAGAAAAACAAACAAAAACTCATAGACACTGCCCAGCTAGTGTGGCTCAGTAATTGAGCGTCAACCCATGTACCAAGATGCCACCAGTTCAATTTCAAGTTGGGGCACATGCCCAGGTTGTGGGCCCAATTCCCAGTGGGGGACATGTAGGAGGCAGCCAATCAATGTTCTCTCTCATCGAAGTTTCTAGCTCTCCCTCCTTCCTCTTTCCTCTCTCTCTAAAATCAATAAAGAGAGGGGAAAAAATGGTGGCGGAGTGAATGGAAACTACACAGACCATCTCCCAGGATCAAACTGGAATTACAACTAAAATAAAGAAAAATCGTCGGGAAAAAGCAACAGAAAAGCAGCTTGTGAGGACCATACAACCAGGGACACTGAATTGATCCTGGTAGGATTTTGGAGGTGCAAGAGGGGGGCTGGGAGCCCACGGACAGCAGCAGTCTTAGCTGTGAGCAGCACCCTCGGGGTTAAAGTCCAACACAGCTCAACAGCGCAGAGGGCCAGGACAGAGCGCTAAAATAGCCACAGACACTCACCTTGGACTCTGGCAGAGGGAGGGCAGACTGGACTGGAACTGTGTGGGGACACTCGGGATTTGGAGGGCACTCAGAGCTTTTGCTGATTTGCGGCCACGCAGGATAGTGGCCATCTTACTCCTTCCCAGGGCTCTGGGGAAAGATGGCAGCCCTTCCCTCGGAGATTCAGCCCCACCGAGGTGGGTCATTGAAATACAAATTGAGGATCATTAAATACCAGCATCTGCCCCAACCTCCGGAAATCCTCTTACCCTGAACACCTGAGGGAAGTTTTCATTCAACTGAGAACCAAAATCTCATCAAGTAAGGAGACTAATAGCCTCTAGGCAAAAAGCTAGAGGATAACTTAACCTTTCCTGGGCTTGAAAATCTACCCAGGAAAGTAAGACTTGACAGTGGTGTTTAACTTGGGTCCTCCCAAGCTCATCCAAACCCAATAGAGGGAGCCACAAACAGCAGAACACCAACAACCATAGGGAAAATTTGGCAGGCCCCAAAACCCACTGAGATAGACAAAATGGTGAAACAAAGAAAAAAATACCAAATGAAAGAACAAGAGACCTCTACCAAAGATGAGGTAAATGAAATGCAGTTAAGCAAGTTAACAGAGCTAGAATTCAGAGCCATGATCTTGAGTAAGCTCAACAGCATGAGTAAGGACATCAACACCATGAGTAAAGACATAGAAACATTGAAAGCCAACCAATGGGAACTCAAGAAGCACCAAGAAGAAATGAAGAATGACAAAGCAGAAATAAAGAACACATTGGAAGGACTAAACAGCAGAGTAGAGGAGGCTGAGGACCGGATCAGTGAATTAGAAGACAGGGTAGAAAAAATCAACCAATCAGAAAACCAAAAGGAAAAAGCAATTAAAAAACAGGTAGACAGCTTAAGAGAACTATGGGACAACTGGAAATGTAATAACATTCGCATCATAGGAGTCCCTGAAGAAGAAGAAAATGAGCAAGGGTTAGAGAATTTATTTGAAGAAATAGTGACAGAAAACTTCCCTAATTTGGTGAAGGAAGAAGGCATTCAAGTTGAAGAAGCACAGAGAGCCCCAAGTAAGAAGAACCCAAACAGGCCCACACCAAGACACATAGTAATTAAAATGCCAAAAATTAAAGACAAAGAGAGAATGCTAAAGGCAGCAAGAGATAAGGAACAGGTTACCTACAAAACACACACACACACACACACACACACACACACACACACACACACACACACACAAACCATAAGGCTATCAGTTGACTTCTCAACAGAAACACTATAGGCCAGAAGGGAATGGCATGAAATAATCAAGGTCATGAAAAACAAGGATCTGAATCCAAGACTACTCTACCCAGCAAGGCTATCATTCAAAATAGAAGGTCAAATAAAGAGCTTCCCAGACAAAAAAAAAAAAAAAAAAAAAAAAAAAAAAAAAAAGGCTAAAGGACTACATTAGCACCAAACCAGCACTGCAAGAAATGTTAAAAGGACCTTAATTAGTAGAAGAAATAGGAAGAAAAATATAACCACACTAAACAAAAATGGCAATAAATAAGTACCTATCAATAATCACCTTAAATGTAAATGGATTGAATGCTCTGATAACAACACACAGAGTAGCTGATGGGATAAGAAAGCATGACTCATATAGATGTTGTTTACAAGAGACCCACCTCACAACAAAGACTCACACAGGTTGAAAATAAAGAGATGAGAAAAAATCTTCCAAGCAAATGGAAAGGAAAAAAAAAGCTGGGGTAGCAATACTCATATCTGATAAAATAGACTTCAAAATGAAGGCCATAACTAGAGACAAAAAAGGTCTACATAATATTGAAAGGATCTATCCAACAGGAAGATATAACCTTGGTAAACATATATGTACCCAATACAGGAGCACCAAAATATATTAAAAATCTTCTGGAGGACTTCAGAAGAGAAATCGACAGCAATACAATCATGGCAGGGGACTTCAACATCCCACTGACATCACTGGATAGATCCTCTAGAGTAAAAAACTAACAAGGAAACAAAGACTCTAAATCATGCACAAGATAAAATGGATTTAATAGCTATCTACAGAGAATTACACCCCCAAACTGCAGAATTCACATTCTTCTCAAGGGCACAAGGGACATTCTCAAAGATAGACCACATGTTAGGACACAAACTAAGTCTCTTCAAGTTCAAGAAGATTGAAATCATACCAAGCATCTTCTCAGATCACAAAGGCATGAAACTAAAAATCAATTGCAACAAGAACATGCAAAGATATTTGCATAAATGGAGGCTAAATAGCATGTTATTAAACAATGAATAGGTTACCAAGGAGATCAAGGAAGAAATTAAAAACTTCCTGGAAAACAATGAAAATGAACACACAACAACACAAAATCTATGGGATGCAGTGAAAGCAGTTCTGAGAGGGAAGGTCATGGCACTACAGGCCTACCTCAAGAAACAAGAAAAATTTCTAATAGACTATCTAACCTCACAACTTAAAGAACTAGAAAGCAAACAAAAAGAAAACCCCAGAGCAAGTAGAAGGAAGGAAATAGTAAAGATCAGATCAGAAATAAATGACATAGAGACCAAGAAAACAATTCAAAGGAACAATGAAACAAAGAGCTGGTTTTTTGAAAAGATAAACAAGATTGATGGACCCTTAGCTACACTGACCAAGAAACAGAGAGAGAACCCAAATACACAAAATCAGAAATGAAAGACGAGAAGTCACAACTGATACCACAGAAATACAAAGGATCGTTAACAAATACTATGAACATTTATATGGCAACAAATTCGACAATCTAAGCAAAATGGACAAATTTCTAGAAACACATAGTCTCCCAAAACTGGACCGGGAAGAGATAGAAAACTTGAACAGATCAATAACAACTAAGGAAATTGAAGATGTAATCAAGACTCTCCCAGCAAACAAAAGCCCAGGCCTGGATGGCTTCACGGGAGAGTTTTACCGAACATTAAAAGAACTAACACCCATTCTCCTCAAACTATTTCAAAAATTCAAGAAGGAAGACTTCCAAACTTGTTTTATGAGGCCAGCATAATTCTAATTCCAAAGACAGAAAAAGACACTACAAAGAAAGAAAACTACAGGCCAATATCCCCAATGAACATAGATGCCAAAATCCTGAACAAAATACTAGCAAATCAGATCCGGCAATACATCAAAAAAATTATTCACCATGACCAAGTGGGATTCATCCCAGGGATGCAAGGCTGGTTCAATATTCGCAAATCAATAAATGTGATACATCACATAAACAAAATGAAAGATAAAAACCACACGATCACATCAATAGACGCTGAAAAAGCATTCGACAAAATCCAGCACCCATTTCTGATAAAAATGCTCACCAATGTGAGAATAGAGGGATCATATCTCAACATAATAAAGGCTATATATGAAAGACCTACAGCCAACATCATACTCAATGGGAAAAAAGTAAAAGCATTTCCCTTAAGAACAGGAACAAGACAGGGATGCCCACTTTCGCCACTCTTATTTAACATAGTACTGGAAGTCTTAGCCACAGCAATCAGACGAGAAGAAAAAATAAAAGGGATCCAAATTGGAAAGGAGGAAGTGAAACTGTCATTATTCGCAGATGACATGATATTGTACATAGAAAACCCTAAAGACTCCATCAAAAATCTACTAGACTTAATAAATGAATTTGGCAAAGTAGCAGCATACAAAATTAACGTCAAGAAATCAACGGCACTCTTATATACCAATGATGAACTCACAGAAAAAGAAACTAAAAAAACAATCCCATTTACCATCACGGCAAAAAATTGAGATACCTAGGAATAAACTTAACCAAAAAGTTAAGGACCTATTAATATTTGCAGAAAAGTACAGGACATTGGAAAAAGAAATAGAGGAAGATATAAAAAAGTGGAAGCACATACCTTGTTCATGGATTGGAAGAATTAACATCATTAAAATGTCCATATTACCCAAAGCAATCTATAGATTCAATGCAATCCCCATCAAAATACCAGTGACATATTTCACAGTAGTAGAACAAATACGTCAAAAGTTCACATGGAACCAAGAAAGACCCCGAATAGCCACAGCAATCTTGAAAAAGAAGGACAAAGTAGGTGGGATCACAATACCAGATATCAGGTTATACTACAAAGCTATTGTAATCAAAACAGCCTGGTATTAGCACAAGAACAGGCATATAGACCAGTGGAACAGAACAGAGAATCTGGAAATTGACCCAACACATTATGCTCAATTAATATTTGACAAAGGTAGTAAGAGCATACAATGGAGTAAAGACAGCCTCTTTAATAAATGGAGTTGGGAAAATTGGACAGCTACATGCAAAAAAAATGAAACTAGACCATCAACTTACACCATACACAAGAATAAACTCAAAGTGCATAAAAGACTTAAATGTGACTTGTGAATCCATAAAAATCCTAGAAGAAAACATAGGCAACAAAATTTCGGACATCATACGCAGCAGAATCTTCACTGATACATCACCTAAGGCAACAGAAACAAAGGAAAAAAATGAACACATGGGACTACATCAAACTGAAAAGCTTCTGCATAGCAAAAGAAACAACCATCAAAACGGAAAGGGAACCCACTGTATGGGAGAGCATAATTGCCAATGATACATCAGATAAGAGGTTAATCTCCAAAATATATAGAGTGCTTATACAAATCAACAAAAGGAGAACAAAGAATCCAATTAAAAAATGGTCAGAGGAAATAAATAGACACCTCTCCAAAAAGGACATACAAATGGCCAAGAGACATATGAAGAAATGCTCAACATCACTAATCATCAGAGAGATGCAAATTAAAACAACAATGAGGTATCACCACACACCTGTCAGAATGGCCCCCATCAATAAAGCATCAAACAAGTGTTGGGGAGGGTGTGGAGAAAATGGGACTCTAGTACATTGCTGGTGGGAATGCAGACTGGTGCAGCCACTATTGAAAACACTATGGTGTTACCTCAAAAAATTAAAAATTGAATTGACATTTGACCCAGTGATCCCACTTCTAGGAGTATACCCCAAGAAGCTTGAAACACCGATCAGAAAGAATATATGTACCCCCATGTTCTTAGCAGCACTTTTTACAATAGTTAAGATCTGGAAACAGCCCAAATGTCCATCAGTAGATGAATGGATAAAAAAGCTGTGGTACATATATACAATGGAGTACTATGCAGCTGTAAGAAAGAAAGATCTCTTATCCTTTGAAACGACTTGTGGAACCTGGAAAGTATTATCCTAAGTGAAACAAGCCAAGCAGAGAAAGACAAATATCATATGATCTCACTTATTTGTGGAATATAATGAACATAACAATCTGAAGAACAGGGTAGTCCCAGAGACGTGGAAGTAGGGTACAGGCTGACAATCCCCCGAAGAGGGGGTAGCGAGGGGAAGAGATAAACCACAGAACTTATATGCATATACGTATAACCAAGGGAAATGGACAACAAAGCTGGGGACAGGGCGGGGAGGGAGGGAGAGGAGGGTGTCATTGGGGGAAAAGGAGAAACATCTGTAACAAAAATAAATAAATAAATAAATAAATAAATAAATAAATAAATAAATAAATAAATAAATAGAAAAGAAAAGATTCAGTCAGACTCAAAACTGGGCCAGGTTCTGGATTACAAATTATTTAAACCAGTAAATGTCCTTTTTCCTTAAGCCAGATTTTTTATTCTTCTTCTTTTTTTTTTTTTTTTTTGGTCTAAAGAAAGGCTAGACATCTCTACTTTTAGAATATATTATGTATACTGGAAGAGAATCTCATATTAAGCCCATTTCATAATCTTAGGGGTTTGGAAATAGACTTAAACCCAATACTTTGCAATACTCATGTGTGCCTATCATGAATCTTTATGTTGAGTCAAAGGTAAAATCAAGTTGTTTCTGAGAATTTTTGTGAGGTTGCCCCTTTTTTTTCCATTGTCCAGAAATAATGTTTCTTATCCTCTTTTTTTATGCTGTTTTTCTTTTCTCATCACCCAACTCCCATTCTATTTCTTTTTCTTTCTCACTTTGAAGGTCTTCTAAATAAAATGAACCAAAGCAATTGAAATGTAGTACCTCAGTGAATTACTGTTAGACACTGTGACTTTTGGACCAGCTAGAATCTTGCCGTGAGAGGACACAGTGCATATTAGCGGAAGATTAGAAAAATAAATCACAAGAAATTTCATATTGGTAAAGTTCTTCCAATGAAGAGAAAATTAAAAAGAAAAAGTTAAGTTGTAAAATGGGTAATGTATTTATTGACAATATTCTTGATATGAAATATTCTGAGCATATAAAGCAGCAGTTCTCAACCTGTGAGTCGCGACCCCTTTGGGGGTCGAACGACCCTTTCACAGGGTCACCTAAGACATAACAGTAGCAAAATTACAGTTATGAAGTAGCAATGAAAATAATATTATGGTTGGGGGTCACCACAACATGAGGAACTATATTAAAGGGTCAGGGCATTAGGAAGGTTGAGAACCACTGAAAGGTAAAATATATGTTGCAGATACAGAGACTTGAGGAAATGTGAAACAATGTAGCTTTCAAGATTTATCAAGAAGGTGGCCTTTAAAAATTTCTTATGGTGTTTCTAATTAATAAGATGAGAGAAACAGTTAGGCATGTAGCAGGTGTGTGACCAGGTGAAAACAAGATTGTTTATCCAGAGGGAGGTTTTTAGGAGATCTGCCAAAGGCTCTCTTTCATTTGATGTGTTTATTAATAACACCAATCAGGCCAGAAATGGCATGTTTATCAAATTCAAGCATGGCATGAGCTGGGAGAGACAGACATTAATATATTGAATGATAGTATCCAAAACGAACCCGGCAAGCTGGATCTTGAACTAAATCTAAGGAGACCAAATTTAAGTGACCTCTATATTAGCTTAATATTAAACCTCACAGACCTAAGACGGGAAACTATGGCTTAACAGCACTTTTGAAAAATTTTTGGTTAACTGCTAGATCAACATGAGCCAAAAATGTGTTAACTGAAATTTGTGTTAACAGAATCCAGAACTGGGGGAACGATAATTAGTCATTGCACTTTTAGCGAGTCACAGGCAAACTGAGAGTTTGGTCCAAAGAACAGTGACCAGGTGGTGAAGGGCAGGAAACTGTGCCATCTGAGAAAGTACTGAAAGAACCAGGATGCTTAGTGAGAAAAAGTATAATTCCTAAGTCATGGATGTGTTTCCAAAATTTCAAACCATACAGAGTCCCACATGCTACCATGAATTTCTAAATGTTTTCAGAAATTTAGATTTAATAGTTAAGCAGGAGACTTCAGGAGGTTTTTACAAACCTCCCCAGGTGATGATCAGGCAGATTAATTTTTAAAACTCAGATTATATGGCTTCCAGAGCAGCTTTCAACACATTTTATGCTCCTAAGAATTTTCGCTTCCCGAATTGTACATATATTTTAGAGTATTTCCTAAGATTGATCTACCCTCAAGTGTGTATTATGTATACACTTTGTGTGGACTACTGGGTTAGATATTACAGGGTAGTGCTACTGTTTCTCAAACCTTACCCAGCTCCCCAGTTCTCAATCACTTGAGGAGCTTCAGGAAATAACACACCCCAACATACAGCCTCAGAGACTGTAAATACCAGGCGGGGCCTAGGAAACTCATTTCTATAAAAGATTCAATGATACATTGAATGAGACATTTCATTTGCTACACACATGTTGCCCTTTATAAACTGACAGTTTTATTTCAGGGACTGCAGTGAAGAAATGATGCAGGTAGAAACAAAATCCAGGTGTGGTAGGTGTTGACTGACCCTGCCCACATCTATAAGTAACACAGAAGGCTCCTGGGATCTGATCCATTTGTTCTCCTTAATCTGTCCTCAGGATTTCATGTGTGTCACTCCCATTACGGCTCATGCCAGCTACGTGTATTCAGCTAAGGAAGAGATCACTGATAATTGTGGGATTCTGTGTTTGAAAAGCAAAGTTGCATTTAATGTTCCATACTTTTGTGAAGCCTTCTTGGCAGCCTTATTAATTTGCTGTTATTGTGTTAATCACTATTCTTTCATCTGAGTGTTGTTGTTTTTTTAATGGGAAAGGCACCTAAATTAGTATTATACATTTTAAGGCATACTTTTGCATCCATCATAAACGTTAATTTATACTTTGGCCAAGTAATTTTAACAGTTGTTATAAAATCAGTTATTTAATAACAGTTTTTACTACCATATTGAATGCAGCGGGAGACAAGCTTAATAGCCTCGTGTCCACAATAAATTTCCAGCTATTATTCGTACATCACACATGTCTTTGACAACTCCATGGACTAGTCAAATGCCCACTGATTGCATTATTTGCATCTTGCTGAAACTAGTTCATCATATGCACATAGTAGTTTTTTTATGAATACATCTGTTTTTCCAACCTCAATCTTTCTCGGATTTACATCATTATAAAAACTACTGTTATTTTCAATAGAATAATTTTCCATAATCATATCTGTGTCCCTTCATAGGACATCTGCAATTCAGTTCTAAGCACAAAAAGAAAAATGTGTATGAATAAAATATACATTTAACATTTATATTTGCAGTAGTAAACATGAGAGACGATTTCAATGGGGTTTTAAAAAAGTATATTTTAGACATATGCCGAGATAGTTAAGTAAGAAATTTAAATTGGGCAATTTGAGAGAAAATTTAAAATAAAAAAAGTATAAAGGTATGATGACACTAACCTCATTTCTCTTTTTGGAAAATTGCTTTTTTTGTTGTTGTTGTTGTTAAACCTCACCTGAGGGTATTTTTTCCATTGATTTTTTTAGAGAGAGTGGAAGGGAGGGAGGGAGAGTGAGAAAGAGAAAGAAATACCAATGTGAGGGAGATGTCGGTTGGTTGCCTCCCACGTGCACCCTGACTGGGGCCAGGGATCGAACCTGCAACCCAGGTACATGCCCTTGACCAGGAAAGGAACCCATGACCCATCGATGTGCTGGCCAATGCTCTTACCTCTGAGCCACATTGGCCAGGGCGAAACTTGCTTTTTAAAATTATGTTCATGTTCTTAAAAGTATGAATACAGCTTCAATTAAGTTATCTAAACTTAAGATGATTTTGAATATCTGAATTTTTGAAAGTCTAACATTATTAAATCCAATGACATAAAATACTCAACTTATCAAATTTATCTTTGTATCTTCCACAACACCAGTGCAGTACCTTGCATGTGGAAATAGAGTACAATATGTGAGTGAATAAATGTAAGAATTTATCAAGAAGTTATTGTCTTCTTAAACTTGGATTGTTGATTTTGCTCATATTAATTCTTGACCAATCAAATGGTTTTCTATCTTTGAAAATTTGCAATGCTTCAAAATAGTGGGTGGAAATAAATGAAGACCTATTAAGTGAGAACAAGCAAAAGGTATTTATTAAGAGCTTGCTGTAGCAAGGGGGTCAGCCACGATCACTTATATTTGGCCTTGACTTAAAAGCAGGCAGAGGAAAGCTTTATGGTGGGAAAAGAGAAGGCTTCAGGTATGCCCTTGTTGCAGGATGGTAGCATGGGGAGGCTGTAAGCTAGCCACCTAGAGGAGCATATGTGATTGGTTAGGGGTGCATATTTGGTCTTCACTGGTTGGTCCTAAATTGAAAGAAGGGATAAAGATTAGGGAAGCTGTCAGTTATTAATAAAACTCTGGCCATTTGGGAGCCAGTTGTTACAAGGGGTTATGGTCTGATTTCCTACAAGTCTGATTTATAGTAGGTTGGCTTGCTGGGCTGGTTACTCTGGATAATGGGTTGGTTTCTTGAGCTAGTTGCTGTAGATTGTGGGTCAGAGTTCTGTTTTATATTTGGTCTGGCTATTGTCCATTTGTAAATTCAGAGTCTCAAGTGCTTAAAAATGAGGTTAGTTATATATCCAAAGAACAAAGCAAAAATTATGTATGAGAAACTATAATTTTGTCCCCTGTGCCAAAAATAGAGTTTGTCAAATTGGTTGACTTTTTGAGAAATTTATTTTATAGTTGTATTACAGTTAAATATGCACAAAATCTGTTATAATGAGCACATTATGACAACCCAAACACACACACACACACACACACACACATATACATTTCCTATTTTTAGGGGCAATCACTGACAAATCTGTTGGTCATTTCTTTTGATATTTACCTTCACATATCTAAATATCATGTTTACATACTGCTGATCTAAGACTCTGATGTTGAGTCCTCACCTCAGAAGGTAAAGATTCTGCTGTCTTTTACCACCACCCTCACCACCACCACCTGTCTGCCCTCCCACAGCAGAAGCACCACACTTCTTGCTCCCATCTTCTCAAAGTAGTTATATCATAATTTTGGTCAAATAAATATTCATTGTTAACTTTATTATAACAACCAAATGCTGTTCACGGCTGAGACATGTTGTATCCTATGATCACATTTTCTTTCCTTCACAACTTTTGGAGTTTATAATAATAGAGTTGTTTTGCTGGCTTAATTTCTATCTAACTTCAGCTTAATTTCTATCCAGTTTCATCTTAATTTCTATTTTTATTTCATCTAATTTCTATCACAAATTCATCTGAAACTCTACCTACCAAATTCTACTCTCAGTATGTTTAAACATATTAAGCATTCTATTAATTTCATCTTCTCAAAGACATCTTTTATGGACTTTTTGACTAAATCTAGTCTTCTCTGGGTCTCCTGCATGGCTTCATTCCATGAAAAGATGTCTCTATGCTATAATCCTAAGAATTTTCTCTGTCTTTCCTGTGTTGAATCTCTTGTATCCTAAATGCTATGCTTTTTAAATTCTTGGCTTACTCTCTCATTTGGGTAGAACATATCTGTTAGTAGTTTCCTTAGAAAGGGTTAATTTTTCTCAAACTTAGTATATTTGAACATGTTTTTATTTTACTTTCACATTTTATTATAGTATGGCTGAGAATACAGTTCCAGATAGGAAATGGGTTTTTTTTGTTTTTGTTTTTTTAGGATGTTGAAGCTTTGCTCTATTGTTTTCCAGGCTTCTGGGTGCTGTTGAAGAGTGTGAAGTCATTCTCCTTCACAATCCATTTTCTGAAACCATTTTTTCCTCTCTGAAAGCTTGTGTTATCATTTGTCTCACTGTTCTGAAATTTCACAATGATATGCCATAGTCTGGGTCAATTTCCATCTATTATGCTGAGCACTCAAAGGGCCCTTTCAAACTAGAGAGCCATGTCCTTCATTTCTGGGAAATTTTCTTGGTTTATTTCCTGATTATTTCTTTCCCACTGTTTTCTCTTTTTTCCCTCTACTGGAATTTTATTTTTTGGATGATAAATGTTCCTGGCCTAATCTGATTTTCTCATCTTTTTTTTTTTTTTTTTGGTATGTGCCCCTAGCAGGAACCGAACCTGGGACTCTCTGGTCCGCAGGCCAAGCTCCAACCACTGAGCCAAACCGGCCAGGGCTTCTCATCTTTTTTCTCCCCTCTATTTCATCTTCTTGTCTTTTTGTTCCACTTTAAGTAAAATTAAAGTCATTCTACTTTAATGAATAAATTCATCAACTTCATTTCCACCTTTTCTAGTTTACTGTTTAATCACTGCTATTATACTTTTAATCTCTAAGAATTCATTTTTGTCTTCTGAATATTCCTTTTCTACAACATCCTGTTCTTATTTTAAAGAGCCTCTATATCATTGTTCTAAGAATATTACTGATTGATCTTTTAAAAATTTTCATGTTCCTGTTCAATATCTGGTGTTTTTTTGTTTTTTTTTTCATTTTATTATTTATGTGTTTTATATTAAAGATTTTCCTCAGCTTTCTGGTGGTCTCTGGTTCTCTATATTTAAAATTGGGGCATTATTTTATGGTTGTAAATTATACCTCAATAGATCTCTAAACAGATATAGGGGAAAGTGGGACATTATGAAGCTGATGGGAAGTTCCAAGTATGTGGGTGAGGCATGTGAACTTTAGTTAGCTACTGGATGGTTTTATTGGAGGAACTCCAATGTCAGAATCTATGTCTTGTCTCTTGGGATGGTCATATTCCTCAAGGAATAACCTTTCCATCTTCCATTTGGAGGGGAAAACCCGGTTGACAGTGTCCTGGAAGCTAGTGGGCCAAAAGGGTTGAGGTGTTTCAAAATTCATTACTTATACTGTTACTTAAGCTCCATCTTCAACATGCTATTCCCAGCCTCAGTCATGCCTGATGTTCCCAAGCAGTGCAGACACCGACTGCCGTGACTTTGCCTCTAATCTTTAGCAAGAGCAAATGATTGGCAGTCACTTTGGCTAAGTTGAAAAACTTACTTTGCTAGGTGGTTGTTAACTACATTTAAACAAATGTTTTAAACAATCCTCCTGTTTGCTGCCCACTTAGACCCCACCTCATGAAGCCTTTGGGACTTCAGTGGTACAGATTGAGTACTTCTTGTGTTTCTCAAAAGCCAGTTTAGGATTGGTTTTTCCTTGTTCTGCTGGGCAAGTTGTCACTCTTCTTTCTTTCTCACTTTCACAATTTTGTTGCCCTTGTCTCTTCTCACATTTATTGGTTTTGTGGCTTAACTCCATTTTTTTTTGCCTTATCTCTTTACTATCATTATTTTGGGCTTGCAGGAGGATGTAGGGGTAAAGGCAAATGCATGATTCAATATATAACTTTTAACCCAAAGCAATGATAAATGTGTTTGCCTTTCTACTATCTGTGTGTTTTCCTATAGACAGAGAATGAAATTTAGGCTCATGATACTATTTATAAAATATAATAACTTTCATCTGTAAATCACGTTACACTTTAAAAGTGTTTCACATAGATCTTATTTCATCCTGCTGATACTTTTATAGGTCAATCAGGGCAGGTACTGTTAGATTTTTAAGTGGAAACTGAGGATCACAGGGGTTCATGTGCCCAGGGGTCACTCTGCCAGCAAGGGGTAGAATTGGAACTAAAGCTCTGTTGTGCCCATGTGGCCTAATGGAGATATATGAACAGACACAGGACAGGGAGAGCAAGAGAGCACTAGAGTTGATTCTGGAAGCTGAATGAATGTCCACACAATTTGACAAAAATGAGACTATGAAGCAGGAATTAAAGATCCCAGTTTCTACCAAGCAAACAGTTAAAAAAAAAAAAAAAGTCGAGGAACATCTATGGTTAGGGAAACAGAATGAAACCTAGAAATTTAATCAAGATTTCAAGACATCAAATTAGATTCCCTGGTAAGGATGGGTATGACACAAGTCATTATCTAAGCACAAAGCCCTATTTCTTAAGATTAATACTGATTTTCTTATCTCAGTTGTCCTCTGGGAATGTTATTACCTCCACGGGTATTCTTCTATATTAAAGTATCACTGAAATACCAAAGTGAGAAGACAGTATCTGTCATTAACATCTAGTATCTCTCTTTTCTGCTGAGTTATAAGGCCCATTCTGAAGAAAAATACAAGTAACCTTGAGACTTATAATTATTTATTTATTTCTAATTCTGTCATTTTTATCTTTAGCCCCGTATTTAATTAATTAACAAATACCATTGAGTACTGCGGAAAGATGCCCCAAAGGAGATGCAAAGAAGAAAAAGGGAGCCTCTGCCCTGAAAGAAGTCATCATCTTTTAAGGGGAAAAAAACATCACATTACTGCTATAATGTAGTGAGGTCAAGATCTCAGATCCCGTCAAAATATGAGATATTCACATCCTGTCAAAATATATCATTCAAAATAATGCATTCATTCATTCATTCATTCATTCATTCATTCATTCATTCATTCAAAGCAATCTAGCTACTTTCCCTGTAGCTATTGAGTGACTGTGGCTGATCTGGTTAGATTAGTGCCATGTTAAACTTGGGATTTCTATGAGAAGCATGCCATCTTTCAGACTATTCTTTGAAATTGGTCCATTGACCCCAGTGTTCTTGGGCACCTCTGTCTTGATGTCTGGCCTCTTAACTTCATTTCCTTTTTCTTTCAATATTCCACCACAGCATGTAGGGGATGGCTGTCTAACCCCTGTTCTCTTTGACATGAACTTCCATGTATATCCTCTTCCTTCCTGAGGTGACAGCATTCTGTCCTCTTAGTAGGGGTCATAGTGGTATACCAAGGACAGGGAGAAAACCTTGCTTATCAGGAATATAAAAAATATTATTTCTCTCATCTTTCTAACTACATTAAGCCTTATGAAGGAAATAAACAGAGTGCTAAAACAGAGGATAAGAAGAGAGTCCTGTATTCATTGGGGTGGTTAGAGATTATTTTCCAAGGAGAAGATATTAACTGGAACCTGAAGGATATGTTTAAAAATGCAAATGTATGGATCCCAGACAGATAGAACCATAAATTAGTTCCAAAGAAATAGTATAAAAGTCATGTCCTTTAGTCTGGTAATTAGAAATGACAAGCAGGTGGGATATGAGCTGAGTCTTTTGCGCGGTACTGGAGGTCAGTTCACTCAGCCTATTCCTAACCACATGCTCCCTGCCTTCCTCCGCGAGAGAGGCTGGAAAACAGAGGAAGAAAATTCCCAGCCACCGTGGAAGTGAGGCCTGGTCATGTGACACCATTTTGCTGATGAGCTGTAGCAGCAAGTCCCGTAGGGGGCCTTCCCTTCCCAACTAAAACACAAAAAGTCCACAGTAAGTCATTTTGTCCTTGACTTTCCTCTTTCTTTCTGCCTGGAACTCAGAAGGTGGCATTTAAGTTTTCTGAGGCTGAGAATGAGCAGTAAGGCAGGAGGAACCTGGGTGCTCAGTGGCATGGTGATATGGCTGCACAACTGGGGCTGCCTCCCTCCGTGTGAGAAACAATATAACGGTAAGTTATTGTTTAGCACTTTCTAAGCAGTTTATTTGAATTCATAGTTAATCCTCATAAGATCTTTAAAAAATGAGTACCATCATTATCCCAATTTTTAGGTGAGGGAGTTGAAGCATGAAGAGGTTGAATAAGATGCCCAAGTTACTCAGTAAGTGGAAAGCTGGGTTTTGAACACAGGAAGTGTGCTATCTGATCCTATGCCCCTAACCATTGTTTTACATGCCAATGTTGGCTGGGTTTTCTGTTACCTGTGGATGATTGTAATGCTAACTGATACATCCTTAAGGGGTGTATAAAATTTAGAAGGGAGCTTCTAGATTATCATATAAATAAAGATCAGTGCAGTGTGCGGACAGGAGATGGCAAGATAGACAACAATTTGACGAATTTATGGTAAGAAATGAGACAAAGATGAAGATAGAAAATACAGCAGAATTATCAATAAAAGGAGCTATTAAAGTTAGAATGTTTGCCTACAAATCACAGCTCTGCCAGTTACTACTAGTTGAGTGGCTGTGGCCTAATATAACACCTTATCTCTATAAAATTTAAGTTCTGGACCAGACAGCTTCACAGGGGAGTCTGACCAAACATTCAAAGAAGAACTAACACCTATCCTCCTCAAACTATTCGAAAATATTCAAGAGAAAGGAAGACTTCTAAGCTCTTTTTATGAGGCCAGCATAATTCTAATTTCAAAACCAGATAAAGACACTACAAAGAAAGAACATTACAGGCCAGTATCTCTGATGAACATACATGCCAAAACCCTCAACAAAATATTAGCAAATTGGATCCAGCAATATATTAAAAAGAGTCTTCACCATGACCAAGTGGGATTTATCCCAGGGATGCAAGGCTGGTACAATATTCACAAATCAATAAATGTGATAAAGCACATAAACAAAATGAAAGATAAAAATCATATGATCATATCGATAGATGCAGAAAAAGCATTCAATATAATCCAGCAGCCATTTTGATAAAAACTCTCAACAAAGTGGGAATAGAAATATCATATCTCAACATAATAAAGGCCATATATGACAAACCTATAGTCAACATCATATTCAATGGGCAAATATTAAAAGCATTTTCTTTAAGAACAGGAACAAGACAGAGATGTCCGCTTTCACCACTCTTATTCAACATGGTACTGGAAGTCCACAGCAATCAGACAAGAATAAAAAATAAAAAATGTATCCAAATTGGAAAGGAGGAAGTGAAACTGTCATTATTTGCAGATTACATGATATTGTACAAAGGCGATCCTAAAGATTCCACCAAGAAACTAATAGATCTAATAAATGAATTCAGCAAAGTAGCAGGATACTAAATGAACATCCAGAAATTGATAGCATTTTTATCAACCCTCAGAAAGAGAAACTAAAAAACAATCCCATTTACCATTGCAAAAGAAAATTAAGATACCTAGGAATAAACTTAACCAAAGAAGTAAAGGACCTGTTCTCAGAAAACTACAGGCATTGAGGAAAGAAATAGAGGAAGATACAAACAAGTGGAAGCATATACCAAGTTCATGGGTTGGAAGAATTAACATCATTACAATGTCCATATTACCCCAAACAATCTATAAATTCAATGCAATCCTTATTAAAATACCAATGGCATATTTCACAGATGTAGAGCAAATACTCCAAAAATGTATATGGAACCAAAAAAGACCCCGAATAGCCACAGCAATCTTGAGAAAGAAGAGCAAAGTAGAAGGGATCACAATACTGGATATCAGGTTATACTACAAAGCCACTGTAATCAAAACAGCCTGGTACTGGCACAAGAACAGGCATATAGACCAATGGAACAGAACAGAGAACCCAGAAATCAACCCAAGACATTATGCTCAATTAATATTTAACCAAGAAGGCAAGAGCATACAATGGAGTAAAGACAGTCTCTTCAATAAATGGTGTTGGAAAAATTGGACAGGTACATGCAAAAAAATGAAACTAGACCACCAACTTACACCATACACAAGAATAAACTCAAAATGAATGAAAGACAAATATAAGCCGCGAAACCATAAAAAAACCTAGAAGATATTATAGGCAGCAAAATCTCAGACATCTGACATAGCAGAATTTTCACTGATACAGCACCCAGGGCAAGAGAAACAAAGGGAAAAATAAACAAATGGGACTAAATCAAAATAAGAAGCTGCTTCACAGCAAAAAAAGAAACCAGCATCAAAATGAAAAGGGGATCCACTGTATGGGAGAATATATTTGCCAATGATACTTTGGATAAGGGATTAGTTTCCAAAATATATAAAGAACTCATACAACTTAACAAAAGGAGGACAAACAATCCAATTAAAAAATGGGCAAAGGACCTACATAGACACTTCTCCAAAAAGGACATATAAGTGGCCAAGAGACATTTGTAATTCTTTCAACAATAAAGATAAATTTAAAAAAATAAATTAAGTCATTCTATCTTTAAGCCTCATTTCCCTCAGCTCTAAAGTGGGCATAATAGCCGTGGCTGGTGTGGCTCAGTTGGTTTGGAGTTGTCCTGTGCACCAAAAGGTTCCAGGTTTGATTCCTGGTCAGGGCACATGCCTGGGTGGCAGGTTCAATCCCTGGCAGGGGTGTGTAGGAGGCAGCTGATCAATGTTTCTCACATCAATGTCTCTTTCTCTCTCCCTCACTCCCTTCCTTCCCCTCTCTCTGAAAATCTATTTTAAAAATCTTTAAAAAAAAAAAGAAAATAAAATGGGCATAATAATCATTCACATTTTTCAGTGTTTTAATGCCCTAGCAAAAGGCTTTGCTCATAGTAAGACTTCAGTAAACGTTAGCCCAAAAAACATACTGAATGTTTTCTTCTATTGTTTGTCTCATCTTGACAGTAATGACTGTCTAGAAACCTTCAATTCAAAATGGAACAGTTGGAAACTTTAAAATATCAAAGATGAAGAGAAAGTAACAACAATCTTTTCTTTGATGTTAGCAGGGAAATATTTTTTTCTTATTCTAGTGGAAACCCAGCCTTATTACAAATCACAGGACCTAGGACACCACTGTTGCAATAATTTAATCTGAGGTAGGACTGACATTGTAAGTGTAACATTTCTTAATAGTATTAGTCAAGCCGAGCTTTAAGAAACACACCTATTGACTTCAAAGGACGTGTTTTGTAAAAAAGTGAAATAAAAAGGAAATAAGTATCCATGGGAACATGCTACAGTACCATGATTTCCACCCTGGGTTTTGGAAAATCTGACTAACCTGCAAACTGTGTTCTGAGCAAAACAGTTGTCTCATACAAAGGGACAAGAACTAATATAAAAGGTTAGTTCAAAACGTCTGGGGAAGAAAGAGGGACACAAAGACAGTTACTCTGCACTTTAATGAACCCCCACATGGAAAGTAGCTGCTGCTGGTGAGCTGGTGTCTGTGCCTTTGAACTGACTGTGATTCAGACAGTGAAGTGTCATTTCACACTCTCCACGAGTGAGCCAGCAGATCTCCAAACCTTCCCAGTTCCAAAGAGATTGCAGAAAGCATTTATTTCTAGGACTTCTTGGTGACTTAAAAGCACTGGAATGACTCTAAAGTGACTGACCACCAGATGGTTCTCTTAAAATCTTCATAAATCAGCTTTTTTTCTTTGTCTTTTTCATATTCAATGTACCAGCCTGAAAACTGCCGCTAATGTGTGTGTGGGAGGGTGGTGACTGTCTATAATGTTGCCACAGCTGGTCATGTAGATAGAGCTCTGCTTCCAGACAGGAAAAATCCTGCCCTGCTGTTGGCTCTCCTGTCCCGGAGGAGCAGGGCAGACAGGCTATTCTGGTCAGAGGAGTGCTTTTGTGTAGGCAGTCATTTCCCCTAGTCCAGGATACAGGAAGGGAAGGAAAGGGTACCGCATGACCTATGTCACCAGAGGGCCCTGGGTGTGAAGTGGCCCTGGTGTCCTGCCCACACAGGGCTGGGAAGTGTCCTTCCCTGCAGAGCTTACATAACAACCCACAGAGGAGACAGACATTCTGGAGATCAGACTATTGTGGGGGACTCTCAGCAGGTCACTTCCTATAATTACTGTTCCTGGGAACACAGGTTGAGACATAGTGATAATATTTTTTAGTATATTGAGATCTCCATGTAGGATCCACTTTGCTTTTGGCTCCACGACTAAATATAGATTTTTTTCCCTCGAATATTAACCTCCCTAAAGATTTTACCAAAAATAGCAAAAAGGTACAAGTTCCAATCAGAAAAAAATATTTTATTAAAATATGACCTATTTGCAAATTGTGAACTTATAGTCCTATCTAGTAAAATAGAAGAGCTACATAATGAACTCAAAGTCTAATGAGGGTCTGTTATAAAGAACTTTCACGCACACTGTCATTTATTCTCTTACAACACAATGGTGTAGACAGGACAGAAATTATTATTCTCATTTTGCAAATGAGCAAAGGAGAAGGGCCTGCCATGATTAACCATGTGGTTTTACTGGATATTGTCTGGTGTTGGGTCTGGCAAGTAAGAGAAAAGTCTCATGAGAAAGGACAGAAACATCTGTTGAAGGTCTTCCCATCTAAATGGTGACTGGGCCCAATTAGATATTTCTATCCCATTTCCACCTGTAAAAAACCTAAACATAGAACTTTGTGCATAAGTAGGATCTCTTTAGCACAGTATTTGATTTTAAAATCAGTGGTTAATAACAACAATTTAGATATCATTATATTATACGTTGCACCAGAAACTGTTTTAAACACTTTACGTTATCTCATTTAATCCTCACAACAAGTCTTTGAGGATTACTTTCATTTTACAGAGAAGGAAACTGAAGCACAGAGCAGTTCAGTGACTTGTTCAGTGTCACACAGACTAACAGTGTTAGGGTTAAGATTTAAAAAAGAATATACAAACGCAATTTCCTAGTATCAACACATCAGGAGTTGAATTAATATTCTGAGGGTAATGTGAGCAAAGGAAAGAACTAAAACCTATTACCTCTCCCCCTTTTAGTTACACCATGAGAAAGAATTCCTGGGGCAGCTAATACTTTATCTTTGTGATTTAAGCCTTTATATAAAAGCAGCTTTGAACTATGCTTGAATGAGCTTTGCCTTTTGTCAGTGACAGGTTCTGACCCTAGGTAAGATATGAACTGCTACAAAAAAAAGGGGGGGGGGGCACCTGTCCTGAATTCTTTCTTCTGTTCATGTGAGAACAGGGCTTCACTGGTTAAAGTTTAAAATGACCTGGTTTCTTCTGGCCTGGTAACAACTAACGATGCATTTTTCATTTTCATCCCATTCACCTGGTTTCATGTACATACCTTCAAAAAGTGAGTGAAGCTGTGAAGTCCTGGGTGAAAAGTTCTATTTGCTCCTCTCATGTATGAATCTGAGTACAGTAGACTCCAGTGGTGAGTTTGTGTGTGGTGCAGGGATCTGCATACCATTGCATCCCAGTTCCCCACTGCTGCAGGTGGCTCACACACCTCTGAGGCACAGAAAACAATGCACTACTCAAAGTTTTACTTAATCAGAGATCAGTGTAATAAATGCTCAGGTTTGCTCAGTGCCACCATGCTCACACACAGCTCACATATGATACTATTTCTACAAGCCAGGAATTGGAAATTAACTAATATAACTTACACAGCTGAAACTCAGTCAAGTTGGACTCCAAATTCCTAGGTAGCTCTCTGTTTCTGACTCCCTCTCTTTCTCCTTCTTCTTCCCTCTCTTCCTCCCTCTGGTTACATTTACTCCCTTTCTTTTCAAGGACATGCTATCTTTGATCACCTAAAAAGAATACATCATTATGGAAACCTATACAAGGGTGCCTATTTACATTTTCCATTTATTATCTCAAAATACTCTTTCATGATCTCAAAATGCCTCTAAAAATGGGAAATAATCATTGCAGCAAGGCCTAGAGAAGAAAATTTCAGCAACAAAAATAATGACAGTCTTTTCTGCTGGGTCACTAAAGTCTCAATTAAGCAATCTTGGGGGTGTTTAAATGGTCTTGCTGTCTATGCTTTTTGGCAGGTGTGGTGATACTTTGCATAAATTAGGAAATTTCTGCATGTGGTTAACCTCCAAATTCAACATAAAATTTCAGATAGGTAGGAATGGGTTATGGTTGGATCAGTTTTCTTCTTTTTAATTTACATTTGACTTTAATGGGGTTTGGACAAGTTTCTGCTGCCAAAGATACCATAAGGACAGTCGGTTGTTCTGCCCACAGTCCCAGCAAGGTGGGCTCCTGCCCTGGGCCTGTGCCTTATGGGGACTTGAGTATCACAAACATATAAAAATAAATTTATTAAGGGATATATGGTCACCTCTGTCATGAGGGATCTGGTGCTCAGTGCTGAGAGTGCACAAAACATAACCAGAAACATCCACTCTTAAGACTATCTCTGTTCAGGCCCCAGAAAAATGCTTCACCATAACTGTTGTCCTTGAAACAGCACCAAGAAGGCTGTTGGGATGTGCTGCTGCCTATATGGCACATGGGCACTCTTGGTGTGTGAATAATGTAATGGCAGAGGAATCTAGTTTAAAAAAGAGTAAAATTAATTAAAAATCAAATCCTTTCAGATACCAAGAGTATTAATTAAACAGTCTTTAAAAAATGATTAGTTTTTCAGTAGTGCCAATTATCAATTTTCTTGCTTCTTTTCATGTTCCAATCCATGGTTCTGCTGGAAAGAGCATAGCATTTACAGATAGTTGAACATGGTCAGTGAGGAATATTTTGCAAAATTAAATAATTAATATTACTGCTAAAATAATAGATATATAATTTTAACATATATGAAATATGATGCTGATTCTTTACATTGACAACTAGGTGAACTTTGAGTGTTAGATTTGCTAATAGGTTTCTATTTTATTAAAAATTAAGGCAAAATTAAATTTTTATTTTCATATAAATAAAATTTTAAGCTTTTTATGAATAATTTTTACTTAAATATTGGTATTCATAATCTTAATTTGTAGTTTACATTTTAATGCTAAGGTAATGGAACCATTCAGAAGAAAATAACTTTCAACAACTACAGAAAAGCAATTTTAATTTTCTGATTTAAAAATTTTAATTTACATTTTTGATGAAAATATATACACAAATTTTGAATACACAAATCTTTTCATAGGTGCTGTCCAATAGAAATTCCTATGGTGCTGGGAATGTTTTATATTTGTGCCATCCAATACAGTGTCATGAGCTACATGTGGCCACCAAGCACTGGCAATACAGCTAAGGCCACTGAGAAGCAAAACTGAAATGTGGCTGGGTATGCCATACAGAATAGCATAGCTTCTGTAGATCACAGTTGTCACTGGAACACAAATTATGTGACCATCTTCATTATAATTACTGATTTTAATAAAATAAAGGGAAAATTAATTTTATAGAATATATAATAATGAATTAATTATGTATGTCTTTATTTTATTATTTATCCATACAACCAACAGAAAATCCAGATATTCATAATCATATACTTAGTTGTCTTTGATATTTTGTTGACTTCTATCATATAAAAACTATAGGTTTCCTTATCTTTCAATATATTTTCAAGGTAGGAAGATATATAATAGCTTACTAGCTCAATTAATAACCTTGTAATATTTAGACATATACTAGGTCTCCATTTGTATTCTTACTCCAAACCTACCCATGTTAGGGGTTGGCTTGACAGCACCCCAGCTCTGACCAGCCACTCTGCTAATGTCACATTGTCCCTAGAGAGCCAAGAGTGTCATGTGGTTGGACTAAAATAAAAAATCTCCCCTCCTGAAAAAAGAAGTTAAAGCAAATGTCCCACTGAAAGGATTCCAACAGAAATTCGAATCCATTCATTTTCAATAGAGGCCTTCCCTTTAGGCTCAACACTGCCTTGGCCAACTACCTGTAAGGGGGAGTAATGAAACAGTAGCAGTCCTGAATTGCAAGGAAAGGAGGGGCTGGCAAAACCTCATCACTATTTTCAAGGTGGATTGTAGATGAATAAGGGTCAAGTCAGCTTAACATTGTAATGTTAGGGAACAGAGATGATAGAAGTTCATTAACTCTCCCACTAAGCTTTAAGTAACAGAAGGAAGGGACAGGGTAACTCCAAATTACCAGGGTAGCAACAGTTGGAGTTCCTTCAGAGCTTTCTCTCCACTGGTGCAGGAACACACTGCAAGTGCAGCCGCTTCCCACCCCCACCACCAAGCTACCTTACTACACTTTTCATGTTCCTGAGTGCTCCAGTTCTAAGGCTTGTCCACACTTTTTCACTGAGGTCACCAGGGGATTGAGTCCCAGTTGCCCACAGTGGTAACCTGCTCATTAATACACCCTATATTGACTTCTTCTTTCCCCCTCGTCTCACTTTCCCATTCCTCTTGTACTGCTTCCTGGTATTATTTCCTCACTAAAACCCACTTGTCCTTAAGTCCTTACTTCCAGGTTTGTTTCTGGGAGCCCAGCCTAAGACAACCTCCAGCACATAGCACACTGTCTGGCATATAGTATGACCTTAATAGATATTGGCTGAAAGAATTAACATACTTTGCAAATGAAATCCCACCTAATATTAACTTCACACAATGTAAAGAAGTTACTCAGAAGTTAAGTGACTAGATTGACTTCCATTTCCTTCTTTGGATCCTCCACACATCTACTAGCATAAATGCTCCAATGGAAAGCACATTACCACTCAAAAAAATAACAACAACAATAAAAAAAAAACCCAGAAATTTGACCTCTATCATAATGCACACACAACCTCAACAAAATGAAAAATGAAAAACCCAGGTAGCAAATTGGACCATCCTCACTTGCTGATCCCTTTAGAAGTATGTGACTCCCCTTGCTCTAGACTTCAAATATTCATTTTGTAATTAAAGTTAAGGCTCACCAAGCACATATTTAGGAGAAGTAGCAGGATGATGTAAGGTCATACTAAGAAGTAACTTATTAACATAGAGCCTTTAAAAGAGCACTTCTAAAAAGGATCTAGTAAGTGGAATTCCTGAAGAAACAGGAGCTGGTGGTTGGGACACCAGAGGCAAAGTTGTCTAGCAACTAAATGTGACCCCAGGCTGGTGACAGTTGTAACATATCCTCACTGGTTGGTTCTGGAGTCCACTGGAGACATGATCAAGGTGAGTGTGGGATCAATGTACTTCATGAACCTTTACAAACACTAGGGGAAAGCAGTGCAGAGGAGCCCCGGGGCACATCTGTATCACGGATTGGCCTTCTTGCCCATGTCATTGCCAGTGCTAGAACTCGGTGTTGCTCATGGTTCGTTACCCTGGTTTCTAAGTGAACCTCTTACCAGGCCTTCTAATGCGCTCAGTTAGCTAGGCCAGGCTTCTAAAACTGTTTGGTGCTGGCTTATCATGCACATCCCCAGGGAGACAGGGTTTTGGAGTTGTTTTTGGTAATTTTACAAAGTGGACTTTTCTGAAACATTTGAAACTTTTGTTTATTCACTTGTTAAAATAGCCATCCATATCCCAAATGGCAAATTAAATATTTCAAGACATTATTTGATTCATTACCCACACCTCCTCCTCTCCATTTTTCTCAACATTTTGCTACAGATACAGAAATCACTGGTTATGTCCAAGCCCTCGTTTCCTTGTGACGCCGTTTTCCATGCGTGCACTGCCTGCGGCCCGCTCAGGCCCACTCGGGACAGAGGGGGCACAATGAGGCAGCAGAGCGCATCGTGCCTCGCGGGTTCTGGGACTCGGGGACCGTCTGTCCGTGGGGCCCGCGGGGCCAGCTGGAGCGCTGCAGGGTCCCGGCGCTCGCGGCTCCCGCTCTCCCTCCCGGCCAACTTCGTTCCGCCGGGGGCGCGGAGAAGCCCGGGGCCCTTCGGAGCCTCCCTGAACTCCTGGCTGGCCTTTCCCGCAGCCGCCGGGAGAGCGGGCCCGGCGCCTAGGGTGCAGCTGGCCCTGCTCGGTAACACTGGCGTCCGGCGCCGCGGACGGAGCTGCCTGGCCGCGCTCGCGGGGCCGCAGGCCGCTGGTGCCGCTCGCCGCTCTCGCAAACTACTAGCCGCTCCCGACCCGGGACAAACTTCTGGCTGAGGCGCAGCTCCTCGCCGGGTCAGCCACAGAGGAGACGCGTCTGGGGCCAGGAGGGGCACAGGGTGGAGAGCCTTCTCGCCGTACCTCTACCCCCGGTGACGCCGCATCTGCGGCGGCGACGACGGAGGCGACGGCGGCCGCCCCTCGCCGAGCTCCCTCCCCGAGGCGCCGCTGCCGCCCTGCGCCCGGTCGCGGGCCGGTGGGGCTGGCGCTCACGCCCTCTAGCGGACCGCGGCGGCGGCTGGCTGCCGTGACGTGGGCTCTCCCTTCAGCCGGCCTGTGGGGCACCGCCAGTCAGTCAGGGAGCAAGAGCCCCGCGCGGAGCCGGCGCGGGCTCGGCCACTAGCGCGCCGCCTCCCGGGGGCTGGGCTCGGGGCTGCCAGAGGAGAGGCAACGGGCAGGACGCGCGCGGCCACGGCCACGGCCACGGCCTGCGGCTCGGGTCCCGGGCACGGGAAGGAGAGCGTCGGCGGGTGCAGCCGCCGGAACGGAGGGCGGATTTTGGCTCGGCGGACGCGCCCTCCGCTCCCTTTCGCAGCAGCGCCAAACGCCTAGTAGGGGTCAGCGGCGGCTGGGGAGGAGGACCCAAGACCCTCTCCCCTGGCCCCGGGAGCCGCTGGAGTTCGGACTTCTGCAACTGTTGGCACTTTGGGAGACTGGTTCTGTTTTTGGTTGTTTACCCTTTTCTTCCAGCCGCCTTCAGCCCAAAGCTCCCGTCCGCCCTCCGCCCTTGCGCGCCCACCCACCGGCGCCGGGGAGCGGCCCGGCGCGCACTCTGCAACATGAGGAGACTTGGGACTTGCCTGGCGACTTTGGCCGGACTTTTGCTAACTGCAGCAGGGGAGGCATTTTCAGGTAAGCGGGGCTACTTTTGCCGTCGCCTGGGGCACGCGGGCCGGAACGGGGGCCCCGGACGCCGGCAGTTCCCCGGGTCGGAGAATCTTAGGCAGTCGGCGCGTGCGGGGAGTGGGCGCGGCGGGGGCATCGCGCCTGCCCGTTTGCGGCGCCGGGTGAAGGGCCGGTAGGGAGGGCGGGCGGGCACCTGGAACTCGAGCGGACAAGCCCCGAGCACTAGCCCCAGAGCCGGGACCCACATCTTGGTCCCCGCTCCTCTTTGGCCTGGGCTCGTGCTCTGGGAGGACGGCCACCTCTCCGAGTCCCCAGCCGGTTCCAAAAGGAACAGCCGAAAACTTTGCCTGAAGTTCGGAGCTGCAGCCGCCCGGCCGCCGGGCGTAGGCGCTGCGCGGTCCTTCGGACCCGGAGCTGCAGCCAGGCGGGATCTCTGTTGCTCCGCTGCGCCCGCGGCGATCGTCCCGACTCGGCAGCAGCTCCAGGGACTGTGACGGTCGCCCAGCACCCTGCCCTTCCTGCAGCCGCCCCCGACCGGTCGTCCCGGGTGACCAGGGATCGTCCCGGCGGTCGCGTGGCAGCTGCGGAAAGCCAAGGCGGGAGTTCCTTGTCGGTCTCAGCGGGAGGACACGGCGGCCCCGGAGGGAGTGGCGGGGGCCCCAGGCCTCCATCCGCTGCGGCCCTGCGCCCGCCGGGCTCCCCTTTCCCACCCTCGGCCCTCAGAGGAGTGCCGGTGGCCTGTGGCAACTTGTTAGCCCCGCCGCGCTGCCCAGGGGGTCCCAGCTGGGCAGGAAAGGGACTGGCAGTGCGTGCGAGTGTGTGTGCGCGAGTGAGCGCGCGCGTGTGACGGCTTGCGCGCGCGGGGCGTTCCGAGCCCGGAGGAGCCCCTCGTGGAGGAGAGGACCTGTGGAGGCGAGTGCGAGGTCTCACGACGGGCCGAACCTCGCACGGTGTTACAGGGATTACCTCTATATGTACGGTGGTATCTGGAGCACATGCGTGGATGGACAGCAAATGCACATTTGCACACTTTCTTTCTCATATGTATTAGTTTCATTAAGGTCCAGATACAGTGGTGGCACTGGGCTTCTTGTTTTCTTTTCATAAAAGCCCACTATTTGGCCTTAAACTTGAGATGCAAAGTAGGTTTCCATTCTCAAGGAATGAATAAATTAGACCCTTTATTTTATTTTATTTTTGGAAATTTGATGGAGACTTTCACAAGCAGCAGTAAACGCATACTTTAAACATTGAAAGTGACATTTGGCTCTCCGGCCTGTGGAGACATACATTTTTACTCTAACTTGGAGTCCGAGGTACATACAGGCACTAAAGGCCGTCTCCTGGTGCTGCTGAGCTGCAGGACCCTTGACCACGGTTAGTGGAGGTGAAGTTGAGCTTGTAGTTAGTTGGCTGATTGGCTCAGCGCTGTGAAACTCAGACCGTCAACTTCAATAGAGAAATACCCTTTTCCTAACTTTAACATTTACTTAACTGTCTAGCAATTGCAATTGCTCCAGAGGATTTAACAAAATGATACACTGTTGCCTGATATAAAATTGATGGAGATTTTGGTCTGCGTTCTTTCTTATTAGTGAAATATGGAGTAGACTCGTCAGTTTTAGAGCTTTACAACTCATTAGTATTAGAAGGCAGTGTGAGGACCTTAGGACTATAACTCCCTGTCTAGCATTTGTTTAAAGTTAAGGTGTGTCAAATAGCATTTGGATGGGTTTTTAAGTAATATGCAAGAAGATGGAAACAAATACTTATGTAGCTTATTTACACAGTTAGGTCCTCATCATTAAAAAAAAATTTTCAGCCTGGGTAGTACTGACCTGTGTCTATTTAAATTATCAGTCAAACCAAAAGAGACCTTTACTAAAATTTAGCCAGATTTTTTTCTCAGAGGAAATACATTATTCAGTTTGTTTAAGTTGTCATATCATTACTTGAAATGTGCTTTCTTTTTATTTGGAAAGCCAGAATTATCTTAGTACATATGTGGGTAAAGGGGAAATGAAGGACAGTATCTGAGAAATTGCTTAGAAATGTTGAAATTTTAAAAATTTGAAGTTGGCAAATTTTGTGTGTGCAAGGATCAGATATGTTGTAGCACATTACCTTTTTTTTTTTTTTCTCTTTCTCTACTTTGCATTTTAGGTAGTACAGATATGAGGTACTTAATACTTTGGGAATGTCAGGTTTTTTGTATGTTCAGAAAGTTAATTGTGATATTATGAGTGACACTGACACATTTCTTTTTATGGTTCTTTTGGAAATTGTATTAATTGGCTATTTTTCACCTGACAAGGGAATCATTTTTAAGGATAGAGAAGTTAGATTGTAAGCTTCTTGAGGGCAAAGTCATTTTTTTTTTCTCTTGCTTCTCCATAAAACACTTAGCATAGAGCCTTAGACCTAACAATCATTATTTGTTGAATCAGTTACTAATGTGAATCCCGATCAATTGCAAACATTGGAAGGAAGTGAATTGGCTGACACAAAGGAAGGGAGAGAAGTGATTGTTAGAAATTCAAATTGACTTGCGTTTTTCCTTCATTTGAAATGAACATTTTCCTCAGGGGTCCTCTTTAGGCCACCCAAAGGACTAACTAAATCATGAGGTTGTATGTAATCAGTGGAAGTATTTTTTGTGTAACTAAGATTTATACCCAAGGTACTTTGCTATTCCCCTTATGCAGTACTTCTCATTCTCATATCCTCTTTTGGAATGGGTTTGGAATTTATATGATTGTTAATTAATCATTTCTGGAAGTGTAGTACATATAATGTGGATGCCAGACATCAGAAATAGACTGCTAAACTTACTGTAAGAAAAGAATTAGGTATTCGGTCCATGAGAACTTTATTTACTATAAACATCTCATTTTAAAAATTACTATCTCCTTTGATAATTTTTTTTTTTTTTTTTTGGTACGTGCCCCTAGCGGGAACCAAACCCGGGACTCTCTGGTCCGCAGGCCGACGCTCCAACCGCTGAGCCAAACCGGCCAGGGCTCCTTTGATAATTTTTAATTTGTTAGGCAAAATATGCCTTCTAGTCTTTTAATGACAATTAAAAATAATTTTTGTAAAAAGACATACAAGTAAGCTGTGAGGAAGAAAGTTAAATAATTTTACTTATGCTTGAAATTCTTTTCCGTAGTGAGAAGCCAAACAGCTGGCAAGTCATTCCTCTTTAACCCAGTTTCTCAAAAAGCCAAGTTGTAATATATATTATACAACAAAGTGTTTTGTTTTATATTGTAGTGGGACTGATGTGTTAAGTTCTGTTAAGCAATCTTTGGTCTGCAGAAATAGAAATATACACAGATTGGGCCCTTTGTTTTACCACAGTATTTGGAATAGATTAAACCGTAACATACCCATATGAATTTAGGACTTTTAAAAAAAAATGTTTTTTTCTTTATTGATTTTAGAGAGAGAGGAAGGAAGAAAGAGAGAGAGATGGAAACATCATTGAGAGAGAACATCCATTGGCCACCTCCTGCACATCCCCTATTGGGGATTTGGCCCACAACCTGGGCATATGCCCTGACCAGGAATTGAACCAGTGACCTCTTGGTGCAAGGGTCGACGCTCAATCACTGAGCCATACTGGCCGGGCAAGAATTTGGAACTCTTGTTGAGAAATTCATTTTTCAAAATTTGCTTTTAAGGACATTTGTGGGGAAACAGTCAAATTTAGTTAGTAGTATTATACCAAAGTTTAATTTCTTAGTTTTGGTAATTCTATGGTTATGTTGGATGTAAACATTTGGTGAAGGCAGGTAAAGTGTGTACTTAAAATCTTTGTACTATTTTTCCAACTTTTCTATAAGTCTAAAGTTATTTAAAAATACAAAAGTTTAACATATTTAAATTTACAAAAAGTGGAGATAGATTTGTTTCACTGTTTGACTTTTTCAGATAAGTAGAGTCATGACATTTTACATTTTTATGGTGCTTTAACTAGATTGATAATTGATGTGATGAAAATACTTGAAATTGAAATCAGTGAGCATGAAAGAAATATGCCAAGAAATTACTATAACATTTTTAGTGTTATATGTATGTAAAGAACTATTGCTTGAGTCCTATAAATTGTTCTGATCTGGAAAATTAAAGGATTTTTAGTCTCTCCTGTTTTCAAAGGGTTAGTTTTAAGGTTTTAGAAGAGAAATTACTTACATATAGTGATATATGGATAAGTGAATATATATAACTAGAGTAATTATAAATGAACTTAATGAACAAGTAATTTGTATTATATGTTCAGATTATATAAACCCTATATGAATCAAGCATAATCTTTAGTTTGGGGAAAAGTAACTTTTAATATTTAAGTAGTTCTGTGCGAATCCTATAAATGTTGATGACTTTATTTAAAATTTTCATAGTTCCATTGCAATACATTCGAGGAATCAGTAGGTTGTGTATATCCATTTTGGTAGAGGAACTCTTGGATTAAGTGTTGTTTCCTTTCAGTGAGTGTTATTATCTCAGTATCCTAAGACATAGTTTTCAGTTAGAGGGTCAGGCATTTTAATAAGTAATTACATACTTTTCAACAGTATAGTATTTTTCAATAGGGTGGTATCCACCATGCTTTTAACTTTAAGATTCTTCTCTTTGAAATCCAACTTTCCCACAAACTTCCTTACAGTTTCATGTCTTAATGTACTTATCATCTTTATAAATCAACATATTAAGATTATTTTATAAGTGAGAGAAAGTTTAATTACTAAAGTTTTTCAAACTCACTAATGAAAAATTTAAAAAAGATACAAAATAGTAGAAACTTCCCACCGTAGAAAGATTCAGCTTCTCGGGTTCCTAAAATATTGCTGTGGTTTTCAGTTTAGTCATAAGCCTGAGTGTACACTGTAACTCCAAAAAACTAAAGAGAGAAAAATAAGTAGGGCTGGTGTTGGGTGGGGAGTAGGAAAGCTTTAGTCATCAACCTTGGTCGTCTGTAGTGTCCCCCACCATTGGTGGGGCGGCTGGCAAGGCCAGGGCGTAATTAAGGGGTGAGACTGTGAGAGAAAAATAAAAAGAAACAGGCATGAGAAGGAAAGGGTTGTGTGCTCAGGTGTAAGCAACGTAACTTCTAGAGATCCTAGTAGGGGAGGGTTGCTGTCCTTACACTCTCTTTGCTGTTAAGGGTGGAGGGTAATCAAAAGAGTGACAAAATGTGCAGGTAGATCAAGCGGACATTCTACACCTCATCGGCTTCGGTGGCTTTGGGGAGGGCCTGGGTGTATTGAGCCAGTGTTGGCAGCAAACTTTGTTTAAACTCAGTGTGCCCCAGGATCATCTGGAGAGTGGTCCTTCCCAACGTTGATTTCTATGGTGAGCCATGGTGATTCTCAAGTGGAAGGTCCCAGGAGGGTCCCATGGTATCCCCAGATGACCCTGGTTTGTGGCCGCATTTTTAAGAAATGTAAAGGGTAGTTCTCAAAGTGTTGTCCTTAGACCAGCAGCATTAGCATCTGGGAACTTGTTAAGCATGCAGACTCTGGGGCCACGCCCAGACCTACTGAATCAGAAACTCCGGGCTGGCTGGCAGCAGTCTGTTGGAACAGCCCTTCAGGGGATCCTGATACTTGCAGAAGTGTGATAACTACTGTTCTAAAAGCACTGGGATCTTCATCCTGCATTTCCAGCCTCCCTTGCCAAGAGCTGAGAGAGAACTAGGGGTGAAGATGTAATTCACATTCATGCACTTGTTAGCCTGTTGATGAACACTGCCAAAATTGTGAACAGGCTGATGTAGATTGTTGGGTGAGACAGCCAGCGTGACATTTCAAATAATAGTCGTATCTGGGAAGATACGAGATCCAGCCAGTTGTAAAAAAGTTTTCTATAATTTTGCTTACCACAATATAAAGTTTTAATTAAATTTTGCTGTGATGATTAGCCACTGGAAAATTTTCTGGGTTGATATTGTGTATAGAAGACATTTGTTGGCTTGTTGTAATAAGCACAGAGCCCAGTGTGCCTATTAAAATAATGCCTTTAATTCAATTAAATATTTATTGAGCACTTACTTTTTGTAAGGCCCCTTTTGGGTGAGGGAGCATTGGGGTGGCAGTGAACAAAGGTAAGAAAGATAGAGTTACCATCCTTTGAAAAGTCATCCATCTGTTAAAATTTCAAAATCTGCTGAAATGGAAAAGAAACAAGGACTTTCTTAGTAGAGAACTGGGAATTGACATACATAAAATTTGGAATTGTAATGTGGAAATGTGAAACTTTGTCTTTGGAAATGAACTCAACTTTCAAATAGAAAATGAAAGGTTTTCATTATATATCTCTTTAAAGTACTGACAATGTGTATCCTAAAATAGAGTCTTGTTTTTCTGTTATTCACAAAAGACAATCATTGCATCTCTGTCATTTAATACTTAAGGCAAATAAGAGTGATTGTGATGTCATTTAACAGATTAATCTTGAAAATGTTGTCACCAGACTTTGAGAGAATCAGTTGCAGAGTGCTTTTCACAAGGCAGCCCAGCCTTCTGCTTCCTGCTCCTGCTGCTGCCATCCAGATCCACAGCTGATCACTAGGTGTAGCTGCATCCCTAACCCCACCTGCCTGAGCCTGAAGGCCCAGCCTTCCTTGTGGCAGGCTTCCTGGACTCACAGCTGGAGGAAGGCATGCTATTTAGTGGACCTTCATCTTCCTGTGTGTGTTTCTCTGACTCTTTATTGTAAATTTAAATTTTTTAGTGGAAATTGTAGCTCCACTAGTAGTAGTTGTAGTTTAGTTTGTTGTTTAAACACCAACCCCAAGACAATTTTAGACTCCTCTGTGATAATCTTCCTCATTTTTTTTTCTTCCTTTGGCTGTAAGAGATATTGCTGCTATTCTATATATAGCAGTGGAACTAGAAGAAGTAGTGTGTATCTGCCAACTAAGTAAGAGTTCACATTTCACCTTTGGGACCTTCTTGATCAGGCCTTTTGTAGTAGACCAGAAAAAGCAGTGGAGTGAATGGCCATGTGTAGGTGTGTAACATTCATATGAAGTGGCTTGTGTACTGCGCTTACATCTCTCTGCAAGAGATTACTTCTACAACACTGTCCGTTTCGGTATATAAATCAGGAAGTCATTAAAATTTGCATGGAAATCTGATTCAGTAAGTTTGCCTGCTTAAAACTCAGAAGACCAACGAGTCATTAAAAACTTTCATATGAAGCACAAGTGTTGGGCCCTGAGTTGAAAGCAAGGAGAGGTTAGAGGATGTGCTATAAGAGGATATGTCACTTATCTTAGAACTTGGGCAAGTGGGAGAGGGGCATAACCTCAAAGACGGAAGAGCAATGATTGCAGGGTGTACAGGAGAGAGTGAATGACAGTAGAGTTGTCAGAGACTTGTTAAAATGGATAAGACTTTAGAATCTCCCTTGGAGGAAAAGGCCACCGTTTAAAAGAATGATTTATTTCAAAATACAGCATCCTAAGCAGAAGCACAGCATTTACTTTTTATGGGCTACAAACGTAAAAGTTTACAGAGCATCAGTTCGTTTTCAGATGGGTGAAGATTCGTTTTAATCTCGCATTCCTATTCACTATGCAGAAAGCAGATTTATTGCATACAATGAAAAGAATATGTTTCAGTTTGGGTTAGTGAAGCCCCATTACTTCTCCCCTGCTTCCAAAGATAAAACCAAAACAGGTCCAAAGGTGGGCTTCTGATAGCTACTGAAAGGGAACTGGACTGCACTCATTTTACAATTCAGTTTTGATGGATCCTATTTGATCTCTCTTCTCTGTTGGAGTAGTTTGAGGTACTTAAAATCATGTCATAACCACATGCTTGAAACTGACTCGTTGTTTTCTGTCTAGATACAAAATTATAAAGTGGCCTAAAGCATTCCTTTTAAAATAAATGTTGATAGTGTATAATTCAAATTACTGAACAGTGTTCAGCATGTAGTAATCACTCAGTAAATATTTGTTGAATAAATTAATAAATAAATGACTGAATGAAGTTCCCTTGTGGAAGAAAAAATATCAAATTACTTAGGCTTATTGCTGTTTTCTTTCTATCAAGTTTGACTTTTTAAAGCATTTGTAATAACATTAACCATAGACCCAGGTGGTGGGTTTTGTGCTTGGTACCCTTAGCAATTTATAGGTGTGTAGAAATTTAGTTGCTATATTTAAGGGAAAAAGTGTTACCTTTTGTTAATTAAATATGTAAAAGTTAGCCTGTAGTTTTATTATGTATAGTAAAAATGTATAAATCATTTATTGCCAGAAAGTAGAATTTTCATATAATACTGATCACCAAAAAAACCCCAAAATTTGTTATACGGTAGCTTTATCATGACTCTTGTAGGGGATTTGATTTAGTCACTAGTATATTAAAAGAACCATGGTTCACTAGTAAGAAGGTGCCATGACAGGGAATACTAATAGATATTATCTCAGCAGCTCTAATATCTGATACAGAATGAAATTAATTATACCTACACAGAGCTCAGACTTCCCCACATGAACACTGGCTCACCTTTAGTATAGCTGGCATGCCCTCGTTCCTTTCTCATCCAGTGTATACACTTTCAGGTGATGAAACTTAATAAACAGAGGCTACACTGACAACAGTCTCATAAACTGTGGTGTTCGCTTCCTTGGCTTTTGAGATGTGGACCACTGAACGTGGTGCAAGTCTTCACCATTGTTATCTACTGGCATTATGTCATGTGTGTATTTTATGGGGGTTCTTGCACTACTTTCTCAGGTCTCCGGTTACCATCTTCTTCCTGTCTGTGGTTTGTGTGGCTTTTTAGAGAGTCTCTCTCTTTCTTTCCAGTACTGCTTAGTGGGCAGGGAGCCACTGTGGGCAGCTTGTTGACAGTTCTGTGTTGCTGACTCTCACAAGGTTTGGAGCAGGGGCCTGCCCAGTCACAGAGGGACTTGGGCAAGTGGAGAGTGTTAAGGCCCTGACATCAGCCCTGGGATGTGGAAAGAAGGCCAGAGTTCCCCCTCCATCCCTCCTCCCACTGCCTGGGAAGATCAGGTATTCCAGATTTGAATTCTGTTTTTACCGGCCTTGGGCATGTAATTTAATTTTTCTGAGTCCCCATTTTCTTTTCTGGAAAAATACCTTGTTGGATTAATTTAAAGACTAAACCAGTGCCATGATGTTAGGAGGCCTCTCGAGGTGACAGGGCTATGTCAGTTCAGTTGTGAGGAAAAGAAGGGATCAGTCTATTCTGCCATTGTCCATGTCCATTGTAGGTTTAACTATATGAACTTGCTGTTTTTATGTCACAAACGGTTGAATATTGGCAATTTTATGTGGTTTAAACCACATAGCCTCGGTCCAAGGCTTTGATAGTTGTGCCCAGAGTCTGTATAGGTGATGTGTATGCAGAGGCAGTTGTAACACATACATGTCATTAATATATGGCCAGTATTATGTTTTAAAAGAAAAACCCTGAAAATAGCGAAGTGATTACCTCAGAATTGACACCATGAAAAGGCAGCACTACTCAGTGCCGTGGAAGGCAATGTGGGCACCTGCATTGGAGTCACCCAAGGCTCTTGTTAAAAATGCATATTCCTGGCCCCACAGATCTACTGAGTCAAAATCTCTGGAGCCGGGTCACAGAAACTGGTAAAGAAACACCTCAGATGAGTTTGATGCTCATTAAAGTTGAAAGACTATTGAAATTAGCAGTGACTCAGAGATCCTGTCCTCTGGAGAATTTATTACATTTTCTCTGGTGTTAAGAAAGCATCTGAGGATCATTACATGAAGTTTTACATACCAAACTATAATCGACTGGAGAGTATTTCTTTTATAAGCAGAGGATTTCTGGTGTCAGAAGAGAATATGAATTGTGAAACAAGGTATTTTATAAGAACTTATATGCTTCATACCCATCTTCCAACTTGGTGGCCTCTAGTAAATGTGGTATCAGTCGGGAATTTTTAGGAAATGATGCTGAAATAATAAAGACATTTTAGAACAAAAATAACACAGATAGTTTTAGATCTTTAAATTTATAGAGACGAGCTGCATTTTGAGATGTCTCGTTCAAGGAAGATTATTTTCCAGCACTTATTCCTTTATCTCATGTTCACTGAAACTTACGGACACTGTAGAATTATTGGCCTTAGGGGCCCCATAAGCATGGGCCAAAAACTTGGCATTTTAGTTGTAGTAATTCTTAAAAACTCACAAACCTAAAAATGGACATACTAGTCTGTTAAATAAAGCACTTGAAATTTCCACTAGCTCATCATTTTGACTAAGGAAGAAAGGTGCTTGTTGAAATGTCATCTCTGGGAGAGGTGGCTTATTAAGCCATCTGAAATATGACATCCTCAACTACCTGTCACCTCAATAAGTTGACATCCTTAGATGTCAGATTTCGTATTCGTGAAATAAAGACATTTGATTCAAGGATCTAGGAGGTCTCTCTAGTCACTTAAAGAGCATGAGGCTTGTCATTTACTATAACTTAGCTCAAATTAGTTTGTCAGATAGCATGGTATAAGAGAATGAGACCTGGATCAATGGATCATTTTTGATAGATGAGGATAGGAGAAATGTCTTGAACATTGGGTCCGATCTGAGAGGGTGCCTGATATAGCATGAAGTTCCCAGTTAAAAGGTAGTGGGTGTTGAAGGGATGTCTGAAGGATTTTCGATGCTTCCCACACTTGCCATCGGCTGCCTCTGCACAAAGGAAGATATGCACAAAGGAAGCTCACTCTTTCCCTTCGTATTTGAGGATGTAGTTGCCATTCATAGATGCCACCAAAGGCTCTGCAGTGACTAGACTGATTAGGCTGTGATTTTCTACTTAAATATTGGCAACATAAATAAAAACTTTATTTCAGGAATTTAGGATTGATAGTAGTAAGTGAAAACCATGTATTGAGCACTAATTAAATGCTAGGTACAGTGCTGAGAGGATATGATATCCTCACACTTGTTGTTTTCCAGAAGCTAATAAAAGCTTCCTAACAAAGCCAGGTCCTCTGAGCATGGGGTAGGTACACTGTGTTATATTTGCCTTCCCCATACACAGAGATGCCTTTTACTGATTTATGCTTTATTTGGCACCATCTGCCTGTGTTGAGGTCTGCTTTATGCAAAAGCATTTCAAATGGAGTGCTGTGTCTGTTGGAAAGATGTTGAGGTTGTTATGTTGAGGTGTGTTATATTATGCAATATCGAGTCTTTATAGTGAGCTCCTGGGAAGAAGATTTCCTTCTGGGTCTTAGTTCCAGGAAAAGGTGTGATTCTCCTGTGCAGTTAGTTTCTTCTTGTGGAAAAGTGAATTGTATGACCCATCAAGTTTTCCTCTTTATGTTAGCTGTTAGAAAACCAGATTCAAATGTGTGTCTGAGTAGAACAGAAAAGCTCAGTCAAGGCCAGCCCTCATCAGGGAAATTGTTGGCTCTTGAAGTAACAGAAAAGGCTGTGGGTGGGCATGATGGGTTCCAGGGGCTCAATTTAGTCATCAGGGTTCCAAGTCTTCCTCTCTAAGCAGCTTTCCCTCTATCTGATGTTTATGAGTGGTTTTAGGCTGAATCCTACAGCTCTCAGCCCAGTGGAAAGAGAGATTCTTTCCTGCAATGGTACAAATCACTGCTGCTACTGGGCTCATGGAATCGGTTCACATCACCTGCTTCTACTTTTACCTCACCCTCTGCCTGGCCCAGTCGCTGGACCAGGGGTGTGGTCAGCACTCCTGAACCACATGGAATAAGAGTGGGGAAATAGACATTAATCCACAGAAACGTGGGTCCTCTACCAGTTGAAGAGAGTGGATGCTGGCTGAGCAGAAAGCAGCAAGATACCCAGAGCGATGATCTGTGCAGTAGAACCTCATTTCTGGTTCCGTTTCCTGGCTTGATTCTGGGTCTCCTCTTCACTTTTCTCACCTCATTCTAATTTACCTTGCTGTATTTTATGTATCATTATATATGTATTAAATCTTTTTAGAACTGGGTGGTGGTAGCAGAAAATAAATGTTCCAAATCTTACCATCTGAGTCAGTGTTCTAAAGGTGACTTTCTTTACTTCCTATTGACACCATGGACACATTCATAACTCAGTAAAGGTGAAGAACACAGGAGTGGGCAGATAGTATAGAGATTATTATAGTCCAGTTCAATAGTTATCATTTTATTTTTAAAACCTCAGAATCTTTTGGCTAAGGCAAATTTTACGTAGGTAAGAAAGCATAAAAATCTTTTGGTTAAACAAAATTTTTGTGGGCAGATTTAAAAAACGACTCTCCAAATAGTGGAACAAGGTATAATGGATAGCTGTTGCTATGTAACAAACCTTGCAAAACTTGGAGGCTTACAACAGCCACCATTTACTATTTTTCATGTCTCTATGTAGTAGATCTTGGCTGGGCTTTCTTGATATTTTGTGGTTGGCTGGCTATAGGTTGGTCTAGGATGGCTTCGCCTGAGACAACTGGGCTCTCCTCCAAGTGGTCCTTCCAACAGGCAGTTTCCAAAGAGAGGGCAGAAGTGTGCCATGCCTCTTGTACTCATGGGAAGGGCATATTCCACTTTATTCTGATCAAAGCTAGTCACAGGCCAGCCTACAATCAACAGTGGGGAAGTAGACCTCACTCCTTGCTGTGTGGGACCACAGCGCCACATTGTGAAGGACACAAAGAGAGGTGAGCAGCTGGGTCCCATACAGGGTCTGCTAGAACCCAGTGGCCCTGCTCTGAGATGCCTCTGCTTTGCAGAACACAGTTGGGAAGTCACTGGCAGCATGAAAAAAAAAAAAAAAGGAATTTAGGATGGATAGATCTGCATTTGAGGGCCCACCCTGCATTGGCTATCATCTGAGAAGGAAGTTGTTTAAATTCAGTAAACTCAGTTCCTTATCTGTAAATGGGGTCATTCAGTGGCATTCTGATTCATAAGTTTGCTTCAGAGGTCATATGGGATAACTGACAATAAATAAATAAATAAATAAATAAATAAATAAATAAATAATAAAACTTTTACAAACTGGTGTGTCTCTAGGTGTACTCTGAAGGTGATTACAGCCTGATTTAATTTGGGCTTTTTTCCTGGCTGTGTCATTTATTAGCTGTGGAAGTCTTATTGCCTCTCTGAGGCCAGTTTCCTCATCTATAAAAAGGGGAAGATGTTTATCTCCTTCGTTGTCCTATGAAAAACACAGTACCTCTATGATAGCTGCTGTCATTGTTGGAGCCCTTTGACCATGGAATAACCTGGAGCCATTGCCTTGTGTGTTCCCTTTATGTCTGCAAACTCCGTAGGGTGTGGTTCCCCAGCCCCAGGTTTTCTTCCATTTGTAATCAAATTGATAAACTTACCTCTATTTCCTCTGGTTTCCCAGGAGAAAGGGAAGAGGAAATATGAATATTGCATGCCACCTAGGTGTTGGGTCCTTTACATGTTACTTACTACCAAAACAATCCTATAATGTGAAAATAGCGCACTGCCATTTTATGGTTTATGGAACTGAGGCCCCAACACACTTTTGGATGTCACACAGATAATGGGTACAGCTCTTTATGAACCCCCAAAGTGTACCTTTCCTCCAGTGCCTCTTGGGCCCAAAGCCTGTGTTCTTGTCCCTGTGTGTTGGGCCCAAAGCACACATCATAATTTTCAAGTATGCTTAAGTATTTGGTACAATTTCTCACTTTGATGTTAAAAACAATGGTAAATTTGGTGGAGCCCAGCAGTGCAGTGTAACTGCTGCTATTTCACAGCCCTCTGAAATAGTAAATTAAAAGTGCTTAGCTTCTAAGTAACTTGAATGAAATTAATTGATTAGAGACATTATCCATATTTTTCATGAGCAGAAGAGGGCAGAATGTTGTCTTCTGTGTCACTTCAAATCCTCTAGATAGAATTGTTTTTGTAATTTCTTGTGTTTAGCATCTGGATATCTGATTGAGGTGAAAAGTGTAAAATCCTTTGTAAATCTCTTATCTATGTGCCTTAGTGAGCTGAGGGGCAAAGTGCCACTAAGGTCAGAGATAATTTATTTTAAGACTCACTTCAGGTGGAAGTGGGCAGGCCTTTGGAGATTGATGTTAATCACCTTCTTTAGAACAAATTACTTTTTCTTCTGCCGTTGAACAAAGGCAAAGAAAGCATGTAGATCCATATTTGAAGGATTTAAAACAATCTAACGAGTTGGGTCTAATTAATTGCAATGGAAAGAACTATTTGGTATGTAATACTACAATAAATAGGTTATGTACTTTGCTTACTTAAATCTTTTTTTTTTTTTTTGCAATATTATTGGAAGACTCATACCAAAATAAGCTGTGGATTAATAAAAGTAGAATAAGAGAATATTACTATCTTTCAGTATGATTTTTAAAAACATGGATTTAGATTCCATTTTATGAAATGATGATCATTTAACAGATGCAACTTTATACATAAGAACTTATTTTGGAAAGATTCCCAAGCAGCTGGAGATAAGATGAGGTGGTTTCCTTGAGTTATGGATGAGGAAGATCCCAGGACTTTAGGTTCTAATGTTTGATTCTGCTCCTGACATAACATTTGGGTCAGGTCTTCTAATTGTGACTCAAGTCCCTGAAGAATAAAATGGATGTTATAATACTTTGAGTACCTGAAAGGATTATGAGGATCAGATTAAATCATTTTAAAAATTGCTTTCTCAGCTATGAAGTCCTCGCCACACCTGAGCTGTGTTGCTGCTCAGTTGGTGTTTCCCAGGGTTTCAGTTTGAGCAGGGCGTTCTGTGGGGCTAACCTGTTCTCCTCACTGCCTCTGCGGCACTCCTCCTAGGCCTGCTCTAAGTGAAAATAATGAAGGTACCAGCCATGTAGCTGTTGTTCTCTTTCTCTTTATAAATGGGAAATTGTTAGTAAGTTGGCATTTTTTCTCTCTCAGGATGCTTTCTGAATGCATACCATTTTTTTTTTTTCTATTCTGGGCCACCCCTGGTACTCCAGGATTATTCTTTCATGCCTCAGTTCCATAGACTGAAAGTGAACACAGAGGCGAGGGATCCTCAATGATTGGAAGAATAGTTAAGGGTTGTTTTCAAGGCATAGTCTTTTCCAAAAATAAATAATTATGTAGAACTGGAGTGAAACGAGGCAGTACAGAGTCCTCCTGCCTTAGGAAGTGGCTGCGCATTCTGTGGGAGAGGCTTTTGGATGAATCTGTGTGAGGCCATGGGGGCCAGGCTGTGCCGGCTACTCAGGACATGAGGGTGTCTAAGATGACAGTTTGCTCACAGGAGCTCACAGAAAATCCCAAGGGGCACACAGGTAAGCTGGAGGCTGACCTGGCAAACGAGCTGGAAGCGGAGTCTGCAGGAATGAAAACCCTGAGGCAGGGCTCTGCAGTGGTCAGCTCACAGCAGCAGGCTGTGGGGCTGCAGTGTGCCAGTGGGAATTAGGAGCTGCCCATGAGGCATGTGGGCACTTTCTGGGTGTGATTTGGAGGGAAGAGAGAGAGGAAACTGCTAAATAATATTTTCTTTGAATGCTTTATTCCCCCCGCCCTCTTAAAATGGAATGCCTCCCAAGCAAGCTAGTTTTTGAAGGTGGTGTCATCTCCTTAGAGCAGATGCAGAAGGGAAAAGGCCTGGGAAGTTGAGAGGAACAAACTATTAATAGTTTTATTTTTTTAATTGGAAGATCCTGTTAGTGACTTGGCCTCTTTCCCTTCTGTCTCCTTGCAGTAGCTTATATTTGCTGCTGTATTTAAGGATGACTGGGCTGGAGGGGAATTTGGCCAGAAGCTGGAAAAGTGTGGGCATTAGGGAAGATTCAGGAATCAAAATGTTGGCTTCTTTTATTCTCATACCTGCTATCATGGTCCTAGACTTTCTCTTTTTCCTTTTTTTTTCTTTCAATCTTTCCCTTCCTGCATTTTCATCTTGAGCAATAAATGATTTTTAAAAGAAAGTGGTGAACCAAACAGGTTTCTGTATCCCAGTGGACAATTGCTGTTCCTCTCCTAGTAGAATTATTACTGGACAGGCTACTGGCATCCTGTTTCTCCTCTGAAGAGTGTGGACAGGACAGTGACTGTTGGTCCAAATGCAAATAAATGGCAAGTAAAGTGTAACCACTACCATGTCTGTGTCAGGCACTGGCTGGTGATTTCTCTGCCTTATAGCCAATCAGCACAGAGTATTTAAGGATAAAAGTATTATAAAATAACCAAGGACAACTAATGTTTATTAATACTTAAAATGTCTGGGCATTATTCTAAGTGCTTTTTTATATGTGTTACTTAAATTAACCCCATTTTACAGGCTTGGAAATATGCTCACAGGCCAAGCAAAGTGACCAAGCTCAGATCACTTGTAAGGGGAAAGCTGAGATTTGAACTCTACCAGCCTGAATCTGAAACCGCTAACACATTGTTCCTGCCAGTTCTTTGTCTTTATTAGATACAGTTAGACTCACTCTGCACCCACCATGAACTTAAACCTGCTTCTGACCCTGGGTCTTTGTGTATGTATTGGTTAGCAGGAGTCCAGAGAGGGTTGTGCAGATGGTTCAGTAGTAAAGGGCATTGATCATGGAATAACAGGATGAGGGGATGGAGGAGAATACTGACTCAGGACACTTATCATGGTAGTCTTTGCTTTGGAGGATGATTTTCAAAACGAGTCAACAGATGCGTTTACTAATTCTGGAGAGTATATTGTAACATAACTAGCAAAACTGTTAGGGTGCTGACAAAACAAGTAATAGATACAGCTTTATGAGACCTTGCTCTAGTGAAATGGCTTCCCTGAGCAAGGAGCTGATGTTGATAGGTTCCAAGGTCTGTGAGGCATTGACCTTGGGTAATCTTCTGATTTTTATGCTTGTATATCCAGTTAAAGAATTTTATAAAACTGAACACTTCCTTCCACATTGATAAATTTACAACTGAGATTTTGCAACATATGTTTATATAGTTGAGATGGAAGAAATGTATGTCTTATGGTAAATGTTGACATTTTAAAATAAAACTTTTATAAAATTATTTTAAGGGCATCCATTAGAAACAGAATTCAGCTATCAAAGGGATTTGATACCCTCAAGTGTCCATTTGAAATTACATGAGAAAGGTTTTATTCAGTTGAGAGAAATTTTACTTCTTTAATTTTTCTCCTTCAACTGGTATTTACATTTTATTTTCCCATCAAATCTTATACTATTATAATATATTTAAGCTCAAAAGTCTTTTACTGATTACTCATCAAACTTCTGTGTAACAAAATATGTACAAATTGAAATTTTAATTCTATCTTTAACTTTATGGGACTATAAAGCTCTAAGTGCTAAATTTGATCTGGTTGAATTCTCACTAAAATTATTAGTATATGATTGAATCATTGTTAAAAATTTATTGGGAAATAGTTCAGAAATCAAGTGAGCTTTAAAAATTTAGTTCATATATCTGTGGATAGAGCTTACTTACTACTAAATGGTAAAACACCAATGCTATTTTCATATATAATGAGAAACTTTTTCATATAGAGAGGTAGACAGGAGTACAGGATTTTTGTTATAGCAATGCAACTTTGAATTGTTTTCAAGTTACATGCCACAATTCACATGGAGATCTAGCATCAGAAATTATTTTTAATGACCTACAAGCTGACAGTTTGATTAGTTACATTCTCAAAATTGTTCAAAGTGAAATGTTGGAAACCAACTAGTACTTAAAGATTTATCGTTCAGTCATGCATTTTCTCATTTGCTGGGAGATAAACCAGGTAGACCAAGTAAACCAAGATTCATCAGTAACTATTAATTACACCTGTTATTTTATAACTTAAAGGCACCTTGTTTAATCCAGAAATATAGAAATATCCAGAAATAGTTGAGAAAGCAAAAATAATATTAATTTTAATTTTAATATACTTTAGCCAGTGCATGCATGATTATATATATAATTTTTTTGGTCAAATCTTAGAGATGAAGATTTATCAGTGAATAAAAAATATTTATCATATGATCCAGTTAGCACAGCAGTTCTCATCAAAGCTGTCAGTCAAATCAGTCATACTTTCTATCAGAAAAGGTCTAACTTAGTTTTTAATGTCAAATAAGTGTTATGCCCGGCCAGTGTGGCTCAATGGTTGAGCCTTGACCCATGCAGCGGGAGGTCAGTGGTTCAATTCCCAGTCAAATAAGTGTTAATTTGCATTTTGTGGAAAAATTTTTAACATATAAATATATGACATTATTAAAAGCAGTTAATTCAAGTTTAAAATGATGTAGATTTAATAGAATTAATTACATTTTATAATAAGTTATGAAACCATGGCAAATCTATTCTGTTTTTTATTAAATTATAGGAATATAACATAATGGGCACCTAAATTAGGAGGAGTTATAAAGTGAGGATAACAATGAAAAAGTATACTGTTTTTCTGGTAATGTGCATGACTGTGTGTACTGAACTCTGGTGTTTGACTTCTGGGAATAATTAAAAAATCATGGGCATACTTTCTGAAGTAATTATGTCAACTTCTGAAGATATAAGGATTCAACTTTTCCCATTGTATTTAATAAAAGTGAGGTATATGCTACTTAGGATAAATGGACACAGTAGCAAATTGGCATAGCATATTTTATTTTATAAGATGAGGATTGACTTTCACTGGAAAAAGTTTACATCATAAATAAATGTTTGATAAAGTGGGTTTTAACTATCTTACTGTAAAATGCACACTTAATCTAAACTAAATCTCATGTATTTGTGAATTTTTCCTGTATAATTTGAAAAATTTGGAAAGCATTGTAATTATAGACAGAATAATCAGTGTCAGGCACACGATGCAGTGTGTAGATGTTGTTTTGCTGAGTTGTATACTTGAAACCTGTATGACTTTGTGAACCAATGTCAACCCAATAAATTCAAAAGAAAAATAAAATAAGATGCAATACTAAGAGTAATGTTTGGGCTTATAAGGCTTTGCCATTTGCCAAAGATATATCATCCTAGTTTTATAATCCAAATGTTTATTGCTCTCATGTAGTGTCTATTATGTAATAGCACTTTAAAATATAAGATTGGTTGAAGCTGACAAAAAATAAATAAAATAATTAGTGCCAGGAACATCAACACTTGTAGTTGTTTGAAGATTCTTTTCTTTCCAGCTAATGTCATGTTCGAGTGTGAGTATATATGCTAAAAATAATCAATATATTGGGATATATTTTAAAGTAATTTTTCGCATTTAACATTTATCAGTGTCATTTTTTTTTTTAAATTTCACCAATTCTTCCTCTATGAAATGCATTTTTTATGGTCAATGGAAGGAAGATGTATAGTCATTAAATTGTATAATATATCTGCTCTTATAACATCCCACAAAGGCTAAAATATTCCATCTCTAGAACATTGTTTTAGCCTTAAATGACATATGGATATGACAGGAAAAGACATGAAGCCCTACAGTGAGTGTCTGCTGTTTGATTAATCATTATTATTATTATTTTTTTTATCCTCACTGGAGGACATTTTTCCATTTTTTTGTTCAGATAGAGTGGGAGGGAGAGAGAGGAAGAGAGATAGAGAGAGAAACATCAATGTCAAAGGGACACATCGAGTGGCTGCCTCCCTCAGGACCCAACCAGGGGCCGGGGACAAACTGCAACCAGGTATGTGCCCTTCGCGGGAACTGAACCCGGGTCTCTCTGGACCGCAGGCCGACGCTCTAACCGCTGAGCCAAACCGGCCAGGGCTGTTTGATTAATCATTAAAGAAGGCATCTTGGGAGCAAGAACTCACAATATTTCTTTGATACCATGGATGTTTTTGTACTTGAAAGGTGTGCCTTTCTTTTCTAGGGTGTAAAGTCTGTTGAGAAAGGGCAGACAGGAAAGAACATACCTGATGCTAGGATGGAAATTGGTGGCTTTTCCCCTGTCAGCCCTGTGTTCCTCTTAATTTTCCTGTAGCTGCAGAAGTCCCCAGTTCTGTGGTTTTGTCTGGACTTGCACACTGACACCTGAATGATGGAGCAGGGCCCTATTCCTGGGGGTCTGTCACCTTTATCTTTCCAGATAGAGACCTTAGCTTAAATTAAAAATATTTACTTTTTGAAATAGTTTTAGGTTCACAGCAAAGTTAGAAAGAAGGTACAGAGATTTCCCATCTACTCCCTACCCCCACACTCGCATAGCCTCCCCCTTAATCAATATCCTCCACTACAGTGGTGCATTTGTTACAGTGACTGAACCTATGTTGACACACATTATCACCCAAAGTCCATAGTTTAAATTAGAGCACTCCCTGGGTGTTGTACAGTGTATGGATTTGGACAAATGTATAAAGACATGTATCTGTCATTATAGTATCATACAGAGTATTTTCATTGCCCTAAAAATCCTGTGCTCAGCCTGTTCATTTCTCTCTCCCTTAACAAGAAGAGGCGGAAACCAAATTGGTGAAATCAGTTTGATTCTAGTCTTGACTTACTCTGTGACTTTGGCAAATATTTTATTCTCAACTACCCCTTCTGAAATCAAAACGGGTCATTATGATTTAAAAATAATTTTGATGTTAGAACTTTAGCTTATGAGTCATTATTAATTATATGAAAACTAAACAATGGTGTAAATTCCTCATTTGACCTGAAAGAATCTTGCAAAAAATAGTTTCCAGTTATGCAACTAAATCTTCGGGATGCTTGACAGTGTCCTGTTGAATTCTCATCTCCTTCCGGGAAGGAGGGAATACAAAGAAGCACAGGGAGCAAAGGGGTACATAAAATAGGCTGTGCAGCACTGAGGCATCTTATTCATTGATATTTCCCCCTTCACTTCCTGCAGTTGTTAAAAAATGGAGAGTGGGTGGGAATTATTACATGGGTCTTGAAGCACAGGTTAAATGGTTTGTTCAGGCCCCAGAGAAAGCCAGAGCTCTGGATTCCTGTGAGTTCTAAAGGGAGGCAACAAATCTTTTGTAGCATATTACTTTGGAAAATGATGAGACACATTATCCCTTTACCAATATTAAATCAAATTTCTTTCAGAAAATACAACACTGGCATCTACTATGAATTTTAGTAATTTTCATACATAAGGATATTTACAATGTGTTTTGGGAGGGACTGAAAAAGATGGCAAGGTGGTGGGTGGGTGATCCGAGGTCAACCCATGGCCAGTGGTTGTTTCCAGAGTGATGGACCATCTGACACACCATTCTGTAAAGGATCGTGTACACACCTAAAGCCTGCACTGAGGTGAAAAAAGAGTGGGACTTTATCCAAGCACGATAAATGCATGCCAAGGAAATAAGAGCGGAAATATACAGAGAATAACCTAAAAGCATATTCACTAAAGCATTATTTAGAGGAGTCAAAAATCAGGAAAACCAATACTCAACAATAAAGAATAGATTAAGTCATGTTATATTCATATAATAGACTATCATACAGCCAGTGAGAATGATGACGAAGAGTATTTGAGGATGTGAGATGATCACAAGAGAGTGATGTGGGACAAAAACTAGTGACAGAATCATGTGTATAGGGTGATGCCAATTGTATTTAATGATTTAAAATGTTTATTAAAAAAACTGTGGAAATGTATGAAACACAGCCAAAATATTAATGGTGGATATTTCTGGATAGTGGATTTATTGATATTTTTTCTTTCTTTTAACTTTTCTGTGTCTACCAGGTTTCCTTCTCTGTGTTTATATATCCACCTTATGATGAAAGTTGTTTAAAATAGAGATTGTGTAAGAGTTGAATCCATGAGTATTTAACTCAATAAAGAGCTGTGATGATTTGTGAGTATGCATTGGCAAAGACTGATGATTATCCCCCACTTCTAGAAACTGAACAGTGAAATAGGAAAATTCTCAGACGACACAATTTACTTCCATTTTTCTTTGCTCTGAAATGTGTACACACAAAATATATAAATGTAGGTGTGAAAATGCATTCCGATGTGAGTTTTAAACAGATTGTGCCATAGTCAGTTGTCTTTTAATCCTCATTTGGCTGCTTTTCCTCTGGAATTGTTTCTTTGCTAGAGTGTTAATGGATTGGTTAATTTGTGAGCAACACTTCTAATTGTATTAAGTCTCCACAACCTTATTAAGCATTTGTGCAGAATTAGATCAGAGAGCTTGGGGAAGCAGCATGCCAGTGATCCTATGAGGGAGGGAGGAAGGATGAATGAGGCTAACAAGTGAGTCTGTGCTCGATTGAGCCCCACTGCCACCCCCACAATGTAAAACAACACACTGAGAGCCCTGGTGCTGAAATTCAGAAGTATTCTAAAGGAATGAACTGGCTTTCTTCCTGTATGTCTAAACACCATTATAGGGAGAGAGAGAGTACAGATGACAGCCAGCTTGTTCTTTTTATTTAAATCTATTAGGATTTACTTTTATTTGGGGGGAAAGAAATGAACAAGAATTAACAAAATCTCAGGTGCTTGATATTTAATTCTGGTTGCCTGTCTATATTTAGACATCAGACAACAGGACAGGTATTCTATGCTTAAAGAGAGAGAAACACTTTCAGAAAATATAACTAGACCATGTCTATTTTGAAAACTAAAGATAATAGCCTGAAATAACTGATATTTAAAAACCATGGCTGGCAGCTGCTTTCTTCTGTAAGTAAGGGAGATGAATTCAGCCCCTGAGAATGTTTACCACGCCTTGGAGAAGTGGGGATGGGGAGAGTGGAGGAGAAAGCATTAGCACTGACCTCTAGGTGTTTTGACCACGTGTCCCATTGCTTATACATAAACATTTTTAGCAGCCTATTGTTTGATTTACTGTTATTCTTTGTATTATGTATTGTAGCACTTTCCAAGTAAGAAATGCTGAAGTACCATTGAGGATGAAAACTGATTCTAAACCAGAAGCAGTCAAAATTTTTACTTTCTTAATAGTTCCACTATACCTCACTAAGAGTGTTTTTCTTGTCGTCATTGCTGTTTTAAATTGGATGGTAACATAGGTTTTAAGAATCATCTGGAAAATAGAAAAATAAAGGCTATAATTAACTTTTGAAGTTTTACATAATTGTGTTTGTCCAGGCAATATGGAGTTGGCGGGTAAAAACAAGGTAAATGGAACACTAAGGAGAGGAGCCAGTGGTGGTTCCTCCTTAGGTCTCTGGGAGCTCCAGCTCATTGTGTATTCCACCCACCAGGTCAGGGAAGCTATGTGATGTCCCAAGAGTGTCCCCAAAACTTTCCTCTCCTCTACCCGGCAGGGTCTTGTGCCCCTAGTGCTGTGGGGGTGGTCCTGTCTCTTATTGCCATGAGCATAGACCAGTCTTTTGGCCTGTGGGCTGCCATGTCCCGCATATTCTGGACTTCTACTGCTCTTGAGTGGTGGGCTGCTGCCCACCTGAGGAGGGGAGCAGATATGCGTTAGCTAATCTGCTCCCAGCTTCCTGTGCTTTCTCAGTGGCTCCTTATTTAGTGGTCCTGCTCTGAAGCTCTGGTGAATCATCCTGGCCTTTATAGTCAATGGGGTCCTAGAACTGGGGAGTTAAAAGATTGGAGAGTGTGTGATAAAAAAGTGGTGATATTGATAGAGTTCCAGAAAGAGATACGTTGTTAAGGTTTAATGAATAAATACAAAGGCTGTGCCCTGGCTGGTGTGGCTGTGTTGGTTGGAGGGTCATCCCGGTCCTGTGGACCAAAAGGTTGCAGGTTCTATTTCTGGTCAGAGCACATGCTTGGGTTGCAGGTTCAATCCCCAGTTGCAACTGGTCAATGTTTCTCTGTCCCTCTGCCTTCCTCTCTCTCTAAAATCAATGAACATAGCCTCAAGTGAGGATTAAAACAAATAAATAAAATAAAATAAAAACCAAATACAAAGGTCCTATGTGTGTATGTCTGTGTGCGTACCTGCTTGCTGGGAAAGGGAGTTGAACTGAGAAGATAAAATTGCTCTTTGCTTTGGAGGCCTTTACAGTGGGTTGAGAAATGACTCTGGAGGTTCTTTCCATATTTGTGAGAGGTGAAAAAGGAATGTGGCTTCCATTATAATCTGAGTTTGAGCATTTTCTAGACATTTACGCAGGTTCCTTTCATTCCCTTGAGATTTTCTAGGTCCTTGTAATGATGTAAACACACTTCACATTGTTCTGCAGTCAGTTAAATATATAGAATGATTTCTGGAATAAAATTTGTGGCAAGGAAAGTGTGCAAACTGACTGCTTAATTAATAATTGCTGGTGTAGAGCATTCTGTTACTTTGCTTTTTTCCCCTTAATTGGTTGAAAATTAATAAACTCATGGTTTGTTTCAAGGGCACAGCTAGTTTTTAATGGTCTTACTGAAATTTCAGGAAGAAAGCTAAAGAATTAACATAATAAATAATTATCGCTTCCAGGGTTTTTTGTTGTTGAGATAATAAAATGTTAAAAAGCAAGCCACTTGAGCGGAGTAATTGCCCTGACAAGCGCCACACAGGCAGCATTCACAATGAAGCAGCCTTCCCTCAGTGTCAGCCAGACTTTTGTCCCACGTAAACGTTCCCTCACATTATGGAAATGTACTTTTCCTATCAACAGCGGAGAATGAAACTCCAGGCTTCTAATTAATCTTGGCTGACGTTTGATTTCATACCCAAGTGAAAGGCAAGAGGCCGTGGGTGTGCCCCCCCACCATGTACATGACCACAGGCAAATCTCTCCATTAATGTCAAATTGCATCTGTGTGTCTCATTGTTGCTGCCACATGTCAGTCATTAATGCATTAGCAATCACTTAAGTCCACTTTCTACCCACTACTTCCCTGCTTGAGGAAATAGAATTGCAGTAATTCTACTTCTCAAGCCTTTAACCTTGAACCTCTGAATTCATAACATACAGAGCTTCCTCAGATATAATGCTTTACAGATTAAAACTTGCCTATACCTACTCTACCAGTTGTGAATCTCAACAGCTTGGTGAGGAAGGCCACATACCCACAGATCACAAATGTGGAGACTAAGATTCAGAAAACCTGTGTGGCTTATCTAACGTTTCATGGCATCCAGGTGGTTGAGCTGGGATTTGAACCCAGAACTCTTTGGTCAGCTGTAATACTCTTTTTCCTGAGTGCTTTTTTCTAGAGAGCTTTTTCAGGATAAAATTAAGTCTTAACTTTTTCTCTGTATACAACCCCCCCCCCCACATCCTTCCCCAGTCTAGGTCTTGTGGATATTAGGGAAACAATAGATATTTTTGAACGACAAAAGAAAAATTTATAAAAGAAATAGTAGTTAGTTCCATTTAATTTATTTGAAGTGAGGCATAGAAGAATAAGAAAATTCTTAACATAAGAGTGAAATATAAAGGGGTATATACCATTAGATACTGGTTTTAAGCTCCCTGGCAGTCATGGGAAAAGGGAAATGCAGGAAGTCTTTCTATGGGAGACAGAAACGTTTTGCTGGTTGCTGTTCCTCGCAGGGCTCTGTATGAGCAGGTTGAGCGATGCAGTGAGTGATGCTCTTCTCAGGAACATTTTTGGTGTCATTGTAGCAGTAGAATGAGTGTAGCTTATTTTTAAAAACCTGACCTCCAAATTGAAGGAATAATTTGAAAACAATTCAGTTCAGGCAACTCTATGGGAGGCAAAGATGATGTATAGCTGATTTAGGGACAAATCAGCATTTTTTACCTAGCAGAGTAAAAAATGGCTTGTTTCTTAAATTATGATCCTCAAAGCCCACTTCTGTGCAGTTTTGACAGTCGTGACCATGGCACTACCCTCCCAGTACCTTAGGGTTGAATGGCTCATTCAATAATGTCAGCCAGGCTGTATGTGAGCAGGAACCAGGGTACTCTTCAGGGTCAGACAGAGCTTGGTAGTGATCCCATAGCTCCCCACCATTGATGATGGCAGAATGATTTTTGCCTGGAGTATTTTGGAGCCAGTAGTACCCAGGCAGTCACCATGGCTTTAGGAAAACCTCAGGAAGCCACCCATGAAGCATCAAACCCTAAGCAACATTGGTGCCATCCTGATGTGCCTCTGAAGAAGAATTGGCTGCAAAAAAGCCCCTCCAGGAATGAAAGAATGACCTGATTATGCAACTGCTTTTTCATTGCAGCATTAGTTGGGGATATCTATCACACAGTGATGTTTGTTCTGACATAGTTAATGCTCACCCACTTTTGGGGGTGCAATAATTAGGAGAGCTGGCATGTCAAATATATTTTATCCTGCTCTGAAGTCTCAGGTCATTGCATTAAAAGAATAAAGTGGATGATATTAGTTGTGAGTACCTGGAACAGTTTATTCTTGTATTATTATTTTTAATTATTGTATTATTTTCCATACAACCAACTGCAAACCTACTTTTGCCCCACCCTGTATAATAAATAGTTCTGGTCCCATTCTTGGGTCTTTGCCCCACTCTGCTGTTATTTATCTGGAAATATTTGAATTTGGTGAACATCTTTGCTGAGACCACTTAAGGATAAAGCAGTAACATCTTCACTTATCAAGACAATAATAGGCCCTTGCCTGGTAGTTTGGTTGGTTAGAGTGTCATCTCAATATGCCAAGGTTTCGGGTTTGATCCCTGGTCAGGGCACATACAAGAATCAACCAATAAATACATAAATAAGTGGAACAACAAATCGATATCTCTCTCTTTTTTCCTCTTTCTCTCAAATCAATCAGTAAAAAAATAATAAAACCTAATATTTATATAGTTTTGCATTTTTATTTTGTTCTTTCTCAAAAAATATATTTTGCCTTAATGAAATAATTTCATTATATTGGTAATAGCACTTACATTTTAGAGGTAGGGAAATGTACTTAGGCCTATCTTGGCTAGTAATTAGCAAAACCCAGGATGGGAACATTGACCATCAGGATTCATACTGGATATTTTCCCCATTCCTCCACAGTGCCCCCCACACTAAAATTTGGAGTAAAATATGTGATTTTAATGCCCTTTCCCAAGTTGGCCTGGAGTAAAGGAGAATGTTTTGCTTTGAATGGATCTAATCTAAAACTTGGGAAATAATCATCTTTATGTTTTAATAAGGTATATTTGAGTCTTTTCACATCCAGAACACGGCGGCTTTTATTTACCTGATTGTTTTACACATAAATGCTAATACTGTGCTAGAAATTGGGGATTGAGGGATGAGCAAACAGGCCTGGTCCCTGTCTTCATGGGCTTGCATTTTAGTGGACAGAACACACAAATAAATGTAGAACAGCATACCATGAACTGGGAGCATGTATAAGGGGGAATACCTCAGCTGATCAGAGAAGGCTTCCCTGAAGTGACTTTTGAGCCGCTCATTCTTTTTTGTTTGTTTGTTTTTTTGTTCAGATAGAATGGGAGGGAGAGAGAGGAAGAGAGAGAGAGAGAAACATCGACGTGAAAGGGACACATCGAGTGGCTGCCACCCGCACAACCAACCAGGGCCGGGGACAAACTGCAACCGAAATACATGCCCTTAGCGGGAACTGAACCCGGGTCTCTCTGGACCGCAGGCCGACGCTCCAACCGCTGAGCCAAACCGGCCAGGGCGAGCCGCTCATTCTTGTCACAAGAAGAATGTATGAAAACAATCCCCCCATGTGCGTTTTTTTTTTTTAATCCTCACCGGAGGATATTTTTGTATTTATCATCAGATAGAGTGTAAAGGAAAGAGAGAGAGAGAAAAACATCCACGTGAGAGGGACACATCGACAGGTTTCCTCCTGCATGACCTCGACCAGGGCCGGGGACGAACCGCAACCTGGAGGTATGTGCCCTTGGCTGGAATTGAACCCGTGACTCATTGGTCCGTGGGCTGACACTCTAACCACTGAGCCAAACTGGCCAGGGCCTCCCATGTGTATTTTTGATAGAGACTAGGAGAATAAATACTCATGTATTAAAATGTCAAATTCAACTATTTTATTTTCAAAGGATAAAAGACATTTAAATGGAGAACCAAAAGTGATCAAAGCATATTGAAATGTAATAAATGATTTTTATAGTTACTTTTAAAAATATCTTATTGTATTTTCTTTCTAAATTTCTATTTATTGAATACTTTCCACTAAATATTTTACTCCAAATTGGGACTAAATATATAAACTTGTTTAAGGTCGGTGAGTGTGTTTAAAAAAACAAAACAAAATGAACAACAACAACAAAAAAACCGATAAAGGTTGCTCAGTTGAAACCCCATTTGCCATTTTTAGGAAATGACCTAACTTGTCATTCTTATTTTGGAGGTAGCCACTAGATTATTCTGTTCTTTCTTTTCATTCATATACTTTTTTTTCAAAGTGTTATGTCTCCTCCCCAAATAAATAGGAGGGTGCTCCTCAACCATCCTAGTGAAGTTTTTCACCACAGATTCCTGGTTTATAATTAAATTAATTATTTTTAATTGAAATTGATTACTCAGTGTTCCTGGTGCCTAGAATGGTGTGTGGCACATATCAGATACTCATTCTTTTCAATAAGTGAATGAGTTTCATAAATTACTGTGTTGTGTAGTTTGCCTTTTACCTTAAAATATGTCTGGCAGAAATTGCATTATATAGATAACCCATTAAAAGTATTTTTGAACATATATTTTAAATTAAAATCTTTTAGGAATATTTTAGTAGAAAATTTATAGTTAATTTATTCACTTTTCATACATTGTACAGTTTCTTTCCCCTTTAACTCTTTTTCTGTTAAAATAATTTTTTTTTCATAGAGCAAGTTTGGAAAATAGTAAATATATAAAAAAGAAAAAAGTTTATAATGCTCTCCTCATTGTCATTACATGTACTATATTTCAACACATCTCCTTTCGGTTTGTTTGCAACTTACATGTGTGTGTTTGAAAATTAGAATCATACATATGTAATTTTATATTTTTCTTGTTTATACTTAACCTGAAATTGTGACCTTAAAGTAAATTAACCTTAAATAATATTAAACTATATTTTCATATATTCTTAAAATTTAGAAAACCTTTCGAGAGCATGGTTTTCTCGGCTGCATAATACTCCTTGCTATAGAAATTTTTTTTATGCAACTTTTCCTTAGGCTGGGTATTGTTTTCAAGGTATGACTGTTATGCTAAATGCTAAATTGTGCTACAGTTAGCATTTTTCTACACATATCAACTTTTTGCACATTCCTGGTTATTTACATACGACAAATCACCAAAAATGTATTACTGAATTTCTAACAAATTGCCCTCCAAAAAGGTGTATCCATTTATATATAGTCACATACCCAAAACACAGTAGAAATATTTTAGTCTTTGCCAAGTTGCTTGACAAAAGACCATTTTCTTTGGAAATACATTGGTAAGGTTGATTGGCCATCTGTGTTTACTTATTGACTTGTCTGTTACTTTTTTTTTCTACTAGAGTTGTCATCTTATTGTTTTCTAAATTTCTTTGTAAGAATGTCACTAGCCCTTCTCTTCAAAGTATTTTTCTCACTTTCTTCATTTAGTTTTAATTCATAACACTTTCCTAACATACAGAAACTTAACTGTGTGTGTACACATGTGTGTATGGAAAGGGGGGGGGGCTGACTTTTTTTTGGCTCTGAAGCAGAGGCCTTGAGTCACTGATGGAGAGGTGCTATGTGGGCTGGACGCTGTTCCTGTGATCTTTTCTTTCTTGTCCATTTGCTCTGTTAGACTTGGATGCTAATCATTTCTTTACTCATTTTATCAATGTTGTAATTAGAGGTAATTCTTGCCGCTAAAGGGCAGATTATTGATTTACTCTAGTTACTTGTTACTGTCTTTTGTATGGGAATTTCTGTGTTTTAGTGGGAAAAATACAGGTAGAATGAAATTAAATACAGTTGGTTAGCCTCTGTCACAATCTTGAGGTTTTTAAAAAAGTTGTTTTTGTACTGAAGTTTCTGCCTTCCTCCCCAAATTTATTCTTTTTTTTTTTTTTGCTACACCATGCTGGTCACTGGTCAGGCAGGAAGAAGAGGAGAATCACAGTGGATTATGTCACCTCCAGTGTACCTGGATGATGCAGAATTAAAGTATCCATTAGTAACCTGTATTACAGATTTTTTTTTTTAAACTTTTTTTCCCTTTATTGATTTTAGAGAGAAAGGAAGGGCGAGGGAGAGAGAGATAGAAACATCGATGAGCGAGAACATCAGTTGGCTGCCTCCTGCATGCCCCCACTGGGGATTTGGCCCACAACCTGGGCATGTGCCCTGACCAGGAATCGAACCGGCGACCTCTTGGTGCATGGGTTGATGCTCAACCACTGAGCCACACCGGGGGGCTGTATTACAGATTTTATGTAGAATGCTAATTTAGATGTACATAGCTTTAGATTTTCTGCAAAGATTTCAGAAACCACACTATTCAAAAGAGAATGCAAATTTGCAAAGAATAGAAATGTAACTGATAGGTGAAAAGAGTCTTCCCTAAACTGCCCAGACCTGGGTCGAGTGTCAGAACATTTATAATTAACCCATATTAGCATAATGAACATTGAAATGTTCAAATGTGGAACAATGCATTTCAAAAATGCATTGCATTTTCAAAATGGGATATTTTGCATTTTCAAAAATGCCCTGTATAGAAAGAATCCTTTTGAAATTAATGAAAAGTTTTAGATATAACATTAGATCAGATTCTTGAATTAAACAAAGACCTGCATTTTCAAAAAGTCTACTCATATAATAGTAAACAAAATGATATTTTATCTTAAAATATGTATGGGTTGATAAGTCTTGTTTCTGAGCTTAGACTTACAAAGAAAATTTTTGGTTTCCCAAAACTCAAAATGTTTATTGCCAACAGCCAAGTAATATCTTCTTGTAAACATTGTGGTTCAAAATATGATCCTATGTTTACATCTAACTGAAGTCTGAGTTAAATATTTGTGATTGTATTTGAAGTTATACATACTTTTTATACGAGTAAACATAAAACATATTCTGAGGTTAAGATAAACCTGTTTGGTATGTATTAAACTCTATCGATCAGGTCTACATGTGTTTATTGATCATCTACTATATGCTCAATAATGTGCTTAGTTCTTTGGGATGAGGGGGAGATACTTGGAGAGAATTTTCCAGAATTAACTAACATTATCTTCTAGGCAGATAAAATAGTGCTAATCTGGCATCCTTTTATAGCAGGGTTCCGAACCATAGTTGAGTTTTGCTGTATTAATAGCATTGTTGATGTCAGCACTTTCTTGGAAGAAGAGTTTTTTGCTTATTCGACTTTTGCCTCGTGTTAGATTTTTTTTCTGGTAAACATTGCTGTTATCTTAACACTTGAATTTTTTGTTTTCTCACTATTTGGCCTAAGAATTCAGTTTTGAACTTTTTTTTTTTTTTTTAAGTAACAGAATAATCAAGCAACTGTGTGTGTATTTCTTAGTATAGTAGCCAATTTAAGATGATTTATACCCACTTAGCAGTAAAATCTCATTCCTAAAGGATATAAACTCTACATTTCTTGTAAGTACCCTTGTAAGTTCCAACCCTTGTTGGAACTCCGTTCATATTAAAGCATTATTATCAAGTTTTAGACCAAATAAAAATATTCTGTCTCATTTTAATTTTTGCCATTCCCAAACACAGTGGCCTTCTGTTACTTGAGTAGTTTAATCAAGTGTTTAGAATATCTTGGCTGCAACCTGTTTTAGAGTTTAATTCAGCTATTGTTGGGAAGAGGTCATTCTTCAGTCACTACTAAACTTTTTAAACTGCTGTTAAAGAAAAGTCTTGATTAGAAAATAAGATGTACTAATTGTGCTTTATGTTTTGAGATATAGCTAAAATACATATTTTTAATTGTTATAGGGTGGTTTTCAAACTGGAATAAAAAATGGCTCTACTCCTAGACAGATTGAGTTTGTAATTAAGAGCTGAACTACTAAAATTAGCATGTGGATTGTATTATGAGAATTTAATGCAGTTTTAATTACTCTCAAATGATTCTTCAACTTTTCTGTACAATTTCAAGTTTAATAAGAAGTACTATATGAATCAACTTTCGTCTCGGGACTTTCCCATTTTTGCCTGAGCAATTGCTGCAATGGTCCCATTTGCCACAGCGGAGTTTTGCTAGCTTAGGGTTCACATCATCATCTGGTGGTTTGCTGAAGCACAGATACCTGGACCACGTGGAGTAACTTTGATTCAGAAGGCTGGAATGGGGCCTAGGAGAATCTGCAATTTAAAAAAGAAACTTGGGTGATTTTAATGCCCTCTTGGGAGAAACCGAAGGCCTTTTTTGTGGTCTAAAGCTGATCTTGGCCTCCTTTCCTATCGCATTTGGTCCATTTATGGGGAACCCCTAACAGGTGGCAGTGCTGCTCCTGATGCAGGGTTGGCTTTCACCTCTCACCCTTGTTCTCTTGCCCAAGTTCGCATGTGAGGTCCACCCCCACTTTCCTCCTGGCGATCTTCTGATCTTTTATAGTCTAATTTCATGTCACCTCTCCACTGTACTTTTCCCTACAACACAGGAATCTTGTCTCCCCTTCCATTTCCAACACCTAACACACCACTCACTCCCCAGAGTGCCTTGCAAATGTTGATTGAATTGAATCAACTTTATTTGTAAATACCTTTCCTGATTTGGATGTCGCCAGTCCTCACTAGTCTGCAGCTGTAGAACATCTCTCTTCATTGCTTGCCTCAGAGCCTCTGCTAAGGACATACAATAGTCCCTACTTATCTGCAGTTTTGTTTTCTGAGGTTTAAGTTAACCATAGTCAAACCATGGTCTGAAAATATTAAATGGAAAATTCCAGAATTAAACAATTTGTAAATTTAATTGTCCACTGTTCTGAGTAGCATGATGACATCTGGAGCCTTCCCACGCCGTTGCACTCTGGACGTGACTCATTCCGTTGTCCAGCATCTCCATGCTGTTTAAACTCCCCACCTGTTAGTCACTTGGTGGCTGTCTTGGTTATGAAATCAACTGTCCAGGTATTGCAGTGTCTGTGTTCAGGTAACCCTTATTTTACTTAATAATGGACCCAAAGCGCAAGAGTAGTGATGCTGGCAATTCAGATATGCCAAAGCAAAGACGTAAAATGCTTCCTTTAAGTGAGAAGGTAAGTACAGTACAATAAAATATTTGGGAGGAGAGAGAGAGACCACCTATAGTGTAACTTTTATTACATATTATTATAATTGTTCTATTTTATTATTATCATTGTCAATTTCTTACTGTGCCTTATTTATAAATTAAATTTTATCATAGGTATGTATGTGTAGGAAAAAGCATAGTATATACAGGGTTCAGTACTATCTGTGGTTTCAGGCATCTGCTGGGTCTTGGACTGTATCCCCTGAAGATAAGTGGAGACTACTGTTGTACTTGCCTTGCTCCTAAAGCAGCCTCCACAATTGGCCTCACCCTTTCTCTGGGTCCTCATAAGCTGCAGGAAGGAGCACCTGTGGTAGTGTTGGCTGTGTGCACTGTGGGCTGTTGACATCTGCACCTGGGTGTCCCTCCTGATACCCTTGAAAACGCCTGCAGCCTCCATGTGCCGCTGCACTTGGATCTCCCTGGACCTCCCTGTGCTGCCTCCGAGGAAACTCCCGTCTTTTGCAGTGAGCGCTGCTTGCCTGGGGACATGCTCTTCTCCTCAGAAACACAGAGCTTGATTTCTCATTTGGAAAAGACAGCAGTCCTTCAAAGGCAACGAGCCTGTGAAGCGCACTTGTGCATTCATAGAACCACCCCTGTCCCGCACCAGAACTAATGTCCACGCTCCTACCTCTTAGAAGATAGAAAACTGACCAAAGTATCCAAATGATCGTTTTTCCAGACCAAACAGTTTCTAAACAGTTTCATAGATCTCAAGTCCAAGTTTCAATCAGGTTTTTCTCCCCCTTGGCAGTTTCTGTAAGAAGTACAATCCCAGCTGTGGAAATTTCTCCTCCCCTTTTTATTTCTTGCTTGACAAATCACTGTGTTTGTTTTTCATCTTCTAGTAGTTTCCTGGGGCTGCCATAACAAAGTACCACAAACTTGCTGACTTACAACAACAGAAATTTATTTTCTGAGCTCTGGAGGCCAGAAGTCTGAATTCAAGGTGTCAGCACAGCCACGCTTCCTCCAGAGGCTCTGGGGACAGTCCCACAGTTTCTAGTGGCAGCGGCAGTCCTTGGCTTGTGGCCGCATCGCTCCAGTCTCTGCCTTCATTTTCACACGGCCTTCTCCTCTGTGTTTCTTCTCTGTGTGTCGCTATTAAGGATCCTTGTTACTGGATATGGGGCCCACCTGGATAATTCAGGATTGTCTCCTCATTTCAAGATCTTTAATTATATTTGAAAAGACCCCTTTTCCAAATAAGATAACATTTACAACTTCCCAGGAATTAGGATATCTTTGCATGGCCGTTATTCTGTCTACTATATATGGGTGATAACAGTTTACATGATCATATATTGTTACATCATTCCAATTTTATAAGCTAGTTGTGTCAGTTAACTTTGGTAATCTAGTTGCTGCCTGGAAGTTTTCGTACTTGAGGGAAAGAGAATAATAACTACAGAAACAGTTTTTTGAGCCTTTGGTATGTGCCAAATACTGTAGCGTGCACCAGCTTATGCTTCCCTGGCAGAAAGGTGCTACCATTATCCCCATTTTCCTGATGAGGTGATCAAGGCATGGAGCATTTCAGTAACTTGCTAAGCTGGTGGCAGAGTCAGCAATGCACTCCTCATCGTCCCCTTTAGAGTCTGTGCTCTTAAAGACTCAGGGGTGGAGAGAGGTGGCTGCAGATCAAGGCTGGCAGGGGTCTTGGTGTCCTAGGTTCCACTAACATGGTGGTAAGACCATGGGCAAGTTAGTCCACCTTTGTGAACTTGTTTTTCAGTCTTACCCAGTAAAAGCACTGTGAATAGGGAATTAATGAGGGAAAAAGCAAAAGAAAACCAGTGAGAAGCTTTAGACAAAGGTTAGGTTGGCTTAGGTTGAATTTAACAAATGTTAGATGATACTGTTACTCAGTCCCATTTACCCTTTGTACTATGTGACCATGGTACCTTAAAAATGAACCTGTCAGGAATAAGAAAAATGCTTTAAATGCTTTAATGAGTTTAAATGTATGCATCAATATTTGACATTAAAAATATCAGGAAAAAAAAAGGTATTATGAAAACATCTAAGAACAAATATTTAGAACCATTTTTATAATTTTTGTTCATGCTATTCATTAACCTTATGGTAAAGAAATAATTGGATTTTTTCTTAACTACAGAATTTGTTTTATTGAGATTCTATTGCAAAACTCTGAAAATACCTTTTTGGAACTCTGTTTTAGGAGAGTCATTTTGAATCTTTCTGGTTGTGTCTGATTTGGATGTTAAGCTACCTTTTGCTTAGGGTTCCTGCCTGTTAACAACTGCCACGCATTTACCTGTCTGGCATGGCTTTTTCTCCTAACCAAGGCTGGGGGTCTGTGAAATCAATGTGAGGCCAGATACCTGCCACAAGGAGAGTCTGGTGGACAAGTCCCGAGGGTGACGGAACCTCCCCTTTCCCTCTCCCCCTCTGCTGTGCTGTAGGACTATCTCTTTGTCTGAGGCCTGCCTGTTATCTCGGTTCCTCCACCTTCATTTCTTTCTACTGCCACTTGGTAGATTTGGCTTTAAAATGGGCAAACCTCCTGTTCCCCTGGTTTAGAATTAGTGATTTTTATCCTTTCAGGGATCTTCTGTGAAACACACAGGAGCCTGTTGAGTTTCTGCTGAGCCTGCGGGTCCACAATGGAGCATTGATCCTTGTAGCTGAGTGGCAGCCGGGCTTCTGCAACTCAGTGTGAGCTCCAGTCAGAACGTACTTTCAGTGGGTGTTTAGATCTGACACATTGGCTTTTGTTGTAGTTAAATCGGGGTCATGCTTCCCCTTCATCTCTATTCTTTAGAAAGTGGTGATCTGATACCTTACAGACTTTTGATGCCTACATGATCATTTATGAAATTATCAGATTACATCAAATGTGCTGATTTTTTTCCTCATACAAGAAAGTATTTTCAGTTGATGTATTGATTTGTGTAGTTGCTGCAAATTGAGCCTGATTCATTTATTCCTTTATTTGAGATTTACTAAAATTGCCTCTCTCTTTAGGAGACCAAAAATGATCCAGATTTTGATTGAATTGTTCCAATTCTTTTCATGCCGAGCAAGGCTCTGTGCTAAATTTGGGACCTTAGGAGACAGCTTTAGGATCCAGAGAGTTAAGAGTGAGACACGGTGGCTGCCTGGCCACATGTCACATGCCAGAATTTAACACTGAAGGTTCGTGACAGGGTTTGGATATAGCTGCTTCCCTGTTAAAACAAAACAACAACAACAAAAAACCCCAACTTGATTCATGTGGAATACGTGCTAAAAATCTGGAAAACCGAGATTCTCTGGTGTGAGAAATCTCGTGGTGTAGTTCCCAGCATTAGTGGTGGCACCCAGAAATTCTAACTTCAAATTAGTCTGAAGTAGGCCCTATAGAGGCTGCTGGGGGAACTTTGCAAGTGGTGTTTGTTTCAGGAATGTTAAGAGTTGATGGTGCTGTCAAATGTATGAATATTGAAAGAATGTGTGTCCTCAGGAGGAGGAATTAAAAGGAATCTTAAATTTTATTTTGACATTACTGTGTGTGAAGTGCATCATCTTATCAGTAACTGTAAAGCAAAGATAGAAGCATAAAGGATTTGGTTCCTGGAAGATGCCAGGGAAGAGTCCTGTTCACCTAGTGCCTCGTTCATTTCCATGGAAATGTGGGAGAGCACATCACAACCAGTCAAGGTTTCCTTCTGCTATGGTCAGGGGAGAACTAGTTCTTCCAATTTAGTTTCAGATGGAATGATAAAACAGTTCTAATACTCTCGTATTTCTCAGTGGTATTGCACAGTAACTTTCAATTTACAGTACATTAAAGCTGTCATAGGCCCCTAAAATGGGGTTTCGTCTTTTCTTTTTTGGTGCTGACACTTTGGTACAATTTGAAATACTGAGAAAAACTTCAGTGTAACACAGATGAATTTTTAATGTGATTGACTAAGTCAGTTTTACTCACTAGAATATTAATAAATTTTATGTAGCAAAAAAGCTGTGCTTATGTTAAATTTCAGTGTTAAAGTCTTAGAAATTACCTGCATTTATTACATTAGGTTTTTATTTTTTTATTTTTAAGAAATCAGCAAAAATCTCACACACAGCCTCCCCGTTTTTAGTTGCATGCTTCATACCAAAAAGTTTAGCAGTGGGGGAGTTTTGGGGAGGTGGAAGGATTAAGCAAAAAAGAAAAAAACGAGAGAACTTGTGGATGTGGATAACAGTATGGTGGTTACAGGGGGCGGGAGGGGGGTGGAGGTGGAAGAGGGCATAGAGGGATAAATGATGATGGAAAAAATAAAATAAAATACAATTTAAAAAATAAATATAAATTTAAAAAATAAAAACTATTTGTTCCTAACACATCAACATTCTTTTCTCCAACAGAAATATAAGTAAGGCAAGGTGAAAATCAGCTTGTCTTTTCAAGACCTTGCAGGGGATCAAGCAGATCTTGATTATTTTAAGGATTAGTTCCTTGGTTACTTTGCAGAGTTGGATTATATGGAGTAAGTTGATGCTAACCATGCACAGCTCATTCTGATGTTACCTCTTCCAGACAACTTCCATTTTGTTTAGGTTGTGAGTTACATGCCACTTGAGGCCTGTGGTTGTGAATTGGGGGGAGTCTGTGGTGTTGCCACCCAACCTGCCCAGTCCTGCTCTCCAAGGCCTATTTGGGTACAGAGAGATGATATGGGGTTACGTGGTATGTGTGTGTGTGTGGGGGGTGTTATCTGGTTTTAACTCTGGGATAAGCATTTGCAGAGCAGAATAGACAGAGAGAGGAAACAGTTTGCAACTGGGGAAATGTGTCTGGGCATGAGCAGGGCCTCAGAAATGGGGGAGACAATAAGCTCTTCTGGTCCTAGCTCAGAGCAGCCATTCCCTTCACCTGTCCTCCTGGATAGAGTAGGGCGGGGAAGGAAGGGGTCCTTAGCTCCTTCCAGGATTGAAGTGCAGGCTGGCTGCCCTGTGCCTTGCTAGCAACCCTCTTTCTGAACTGAAGACTGGACCATCTTTAAAACTCCTGACGAGCTAGTGGCCTGCTCTGGGTATTTGGAAGAATACCCCTCTGGCTAATGGTGTTGAAGCTGGAGAATTCAGTGGTCACCACCCTGAGTTCCCTGGGCATAGGTGCTTTAGGAGGCCTTTTGAGTCTGCACAACTCCAGAAGAGGAGGCACTCTCTTTGTGGTTGCTTCTGGGGTCTATCACCCTTCTTTGAAGAACACATCAGCCTCAGAGAAGGTAAAACTCAGTTTTGATATTGTTTTTTTTTTCATGGCTGACTTTCAATTGTTGAATTCACCTAAGGGTTGCAGTTCTTATGTCTGCTATATGTACATAGCACGTGCCATGTGCTAGCAGAGTGGGATGGCATTGTACAGTTCCTGCTTTGTGGAGATGAGCAGGGCAGTGCTGTGTTATTTGGCTAGCTTATATTGGTTTAAAGCATGAAGAGGCTGTTTGGGCTCTTTGGACCTTATTACCTTCCTAATTCCTAAGATTTTTCTCCAGATATAGACCCTGGCTTTTGTTGAATGGAAGGGGAGAAGTGTCTTTTGCTTTCTTCAGTCTTCCCTATAGATGCTGGGAAAGCTCCCATGTTAGTTTCAGGTCCCTGAATTCCCTCAGAAGGAGTTTTTCCTGACCTTCTTGGTGTTGGTTCTCTGTGCACTCCCTCCCACCCTGTTTTAATGAAAACTGCTCTATTGCAGGTCCCTGACCCAGTAGCTCATCCAGTGACTCCCTGAATTTTACTTCTGCTCTATCATTGGCGTTTCTTTCTGCTGTTTACATCTTGTCTGGGAGTTCCTAACCCACACCTGAAGTCTTCCATTCTAACTTCACAAATGTCTTCTGAAATGGCAAAGAGCTGGATGTGTGCCAGGTCCTGGATACAGTTTTGTGCAGGTGTTACTTCATTAAATGTTCACACCTGCTTCTTAAGGGAGATGCTGCTATTCTCACCATTTAAATGATGCAGAAACTGAGATTCAGAGCTGCGAGGAATGGAGATACCTTACACATATTTACTACAGAAATTCTCTCTGCAACCAGTTGATACTTCTTTCTTCACTCACTGCATATGGAGAGGCCTGTAGATAAATCGTGGTCAGTGACTGATATGCGTGGCTGTGCTGAGTTGTTTCCTCTACGTGCTTCTCCCACCTGAGGGAGGCAGCCTGGTGTAGGGTTTAGACCAGAGTTTATAATCTGGAGTCAGATTTCTGGATTCACGATTTGTGTGACTTGGGCAAATTACTCAATCTCTCTGTGCCTCACTTGTCCTGATACTGGTTAAATACATTAAGCATTTGAGTATGATTCTAATAGATCTGTTTTAACCGGAAAACGAGCAATGATTTCTGTTGCATGTGCCAGTTTCATGTGGTCGAGGATAGGGTTAGGCTCTAGGCTGTTAAGTTTCAAGTTGCTGACTGCCTGCCGAATGCTAAGATGTCACTTTTCTAAAATAAGAATCGTGGATGCCATAGGTAAGCTACTCATTCCTCTCTTTGATATCGTCATGAACTGTTCTTCCTCTCTACATATATCAAAGTCCTGTGGGCCCTCCAGCACCCCCCCCCACCCTCTCCAAACGTGATTTTCTTCTGCCCCATTGTCTTATATTTAATCCCAAATGCCATGGGGGCAAAGGGGTGGGGAGCAACTCAGTAGTTGGCTTATTGCCATTCTAGCCTTACCAGCTGCCCATGCTGGTCTTTTAGGGTTGCTCTGCAGGATCTCTCTCCCACCTGTTCCAGTAATGAGTGAAACCATGAAGCCTTCCATTCCCTAGTTAGAGTCTGGAGGGGCCAGAGCTCCTGGGAGAGGCCTCACTTCAGTTGGGACTCACATCAAAGGAAGAACATTCCCTTTGCTTCTAAGCAGACTCCTGTGGAGATGACAGGATAGAAGTGCTGTGAGAATATTGAGATTAAATGGAAAGGGAGGCCGGCATAGTCTGGAGAGACAAAGAAGCATTTTTCCTGATTCAGGTTTTATTTCAGGGTAGCTTGCTTCTGTATTCTCCTGACATCACACCAATTTAAATACAACTTGTCCAAGATACGAAAAGTTTTTACATTTCATTTTTATGAAAAATCTCAAAGTCCCCTGTAAAAGACATTCCTGTTGATTTGTGAGATTACATTAAGAAACCACTACACAGGGCATTGGTTATCTGAGTTCTTTTTTTCCTTTGAAGCTCCCATTGATCTCTGGAATTAATGTAGGTGTGCTTTTGAGGTTTCAAAAATGAGAATGGAAGGACTTGGCTCTTTTTCATCCCTGAGAAACTGACTGAAGTTGGTGTGTGGGTATCTGTAGAGTCCAGATTTTCCTCGGAGTTTCCATTGAACCCTGTTAGCCTTGGGATAAAGGCACTACATTTTTTCATGTAGGGAAATTTCCATTCTTTGGTCCCATTCTTGAGCCTTGCAGATTTGGGGATGAAATGGAGCTTCAAAAGTTGTAGTAGTGTTGTTAACTCTGAAACAATTTAGAGAACATTTAGAAGAATTCTCTTGGGAACTAGAGTGGGGGCATGGGGGTGGGGACAGTCTGATTAAAAAGGGGAATAGGTAGTTCCAGTGGATTTTTTTAGAGGGAACTGGCATCACCAGATGGTGAGAATTTTACTAATGACAATTGCTAATGAGCAATGTTTCTCTTGTTTTTGGTGATGAGAATTATGACAGCTTTGTTTCCCTAGGGAGGCTCTACACGTATGACTTAAACTGTTAGTATTGGGGACTCGGAGACATTTTAGTGAGGGTGTAATTAGATTACAAACATCGATGGTAAGACCCATTAGATGGTTGTAAGAGGATGCAAGAGACACAAGACAGACTTTTTTGGGCAGTTTGAAAACTTGATAAGGTGAAAGGTCATTTTAGAAATGTCTTTAAAGACTTCCTGAACTGGAAAATTTCTTATACTTACCTTGAAATTAGGGCAGGCTGTCAAGAACAGCTTGTTTGGTAGAAATCACTGGGCTTTGCACAATAGTTCTAAATGGGGTTATGAAACTTGAGTTCCTATAATAATTCTCAGTCAGCCTATGTTCTACATAATATATAAACTTTATTTTGATGTATTTTATCACATATATTTTTAAAAAAAAGTTTTTCTAGTTTTAAGTCAGTGTTCCTCAAACCAGAATTTCCAGAACCTTTTAGTAAGACCTTTTTTGGGTCATCCTTGATAATTCTTTTTCTTTAAAAGGTTTCTGAACATTATTCAAATTTAAGAAACACTGACATAAAGGGGGATATGACATAACTAAGACAGCAGATTACATGAATTTCTTTCACATCTGTTTAGAATAATATATTTCTTTGTCTTTTTTTTTTTAGAAGAGAGAGAGAGTAAAGTGAACTAATGTGCAAATTGTGTGTGTGTGTGTGTGTGTGTGGCTTAGAGTGGTCTACTGTTGTCATGCTACAATTTACTTTTATTCTCTGTCTGAGTAAATGTCTGAAATGTATATGGACACTATTGTGAAAGTGCTGGTCATGTTACAGGTACCATTAAGAAAAAGTGATGCTTGGAAAAATTTTCACTGACTCCCTTTTAACTGCATCAGATAATTTATGTCTATGTTCTGGGCTTTCCTTAAACTGATTTCATCTTATTGGTCCCTTCCACTTTCCACTATTTCCTCGCATCTCTTAATCGTGTTTGTCAGACCTGTTCCACAAGTTCACCTTCATTCTCTTTACCTTGGAACCTTGGTTCATATTAAACCGCTTATTTAAAACTACTCCTCTTCCATACATCTAAATTCCAATTACACCTTCATGTTTGTACCGTGTCATAGTTCTTCAGTGAATGGGAGTGAAGTTATAATGAAATCCTAAATTCTAACACAGTCCTCCAAAATTGGATATGTGGGGAGAAGATACTGAAATGACTCTTTCTGGGGTTCTCACCCATTTCCATTGCCCCTTCCATTTTGACCTCAGGGAACCTTTAATTCTTTTAGCCTGGTGTAGATGAGGCTGGACCACCTCAACAAGGCTTCATGAAATAACATGCAACTGGTTAATTGGGTTAACAAGATAGAATTAGTCAGTGCCAATTGAGGGTTCACTTTAAGTATGTTTGCTGCTTAGGCTCCCAGCCTGCCTCATGTCTCTCCTCAAGAGAATAGGACCTAGAGAGTGATCGACATCACATTCCACTGGCTGAGGAAACCAGTGTCCTGTATGTGACTTTACCTTCTTCCTACTGTAATATTTATCCTCTTTTGGGGAGTTATCAACTCATATCCATAAGATAGCTTTACTAATGGCCTCAAAGGACAATTAAGGGGTTCTCAAATTTGGGTCCCTATGGCAATTCTCTGTGATAATCTATACATTAAGATAAACCCTTAATTTAAGAGTTAAACACACTTTAACCCTGTAGTATATATTGCCTTAGTCGGTTTGTTTTATTCAGTAGGCACTCAATAAATAGTGCTCACGGCTGATGTTGACCTGTCTACCTTGTCTCTCCCAAGACCATGTTGCCTATGCAGTTATTGATCAGGACATAAATGCTTGGTTGATTTTAGTGCAACAAAGAGGTGACTATGTTTAATTAATCTCCTGGGATCAGAAGATTATTATTGTCATCTCCAACAGGGCTAACTCATAAGTTTTTCCTTTGGACCAGGTAAGTTGTAATGTTGCTTTGATGGAAATGACCCTGTTGAGTGGAAATCTGAATTTTCCCTGGTAATATTGATAGCTTTATTTGGGCTGCTAGATAGTTATAAGAAACAAGAAGACAACACATGGATGCTTTAGTGGGAGGTTGATAGATTTGGCTCACGGAGGCAATAGGGTCTGATGATGGTAAATCATCACAGTGGAGAAAAACTTCTGTCCAACACAGAGTAGTATAGTGTAAGAAGCAGAACCAGAATCCAAACCAAACCTACTAATTGTGCAAATGATTTAAGGGTTATTGTGGAAATTTACTTACACCGCTAACTCAGCATAGAACAGAACAAACATAAAGCAAAGCTGGTGTTGCCATAGTAATAAAGTACAGACAGGCTAATGAAACTGTGGTATATGTAAGGCAATAGAGTACATCTGGAAATCTGGTTTCAGAAACAGAAAAAAAATGCTAGAAGTTTGATTTTGTGTGATCAAAGATCATTTCAAAGCTAAGAAACCAAAGGAATATTAAATGTTCGTGTTGGAATGTTCGTGTTTGAAGTAATTAGAGCTTCTTGTAAGCTTAGAAGTAGGGAGTGAATGGTAAGTGATACTAAAAAAAGAACAAAATAGCTTGTTGTCACTCTGAAGGGATGTCTTTTTATTAGAGAAAATTGGATCACTTATAGGTAATTGATCCAGTTAATAATCTGAATTTTATCAGCTCCAATCAAATCATCTAGATGAATTTTTCTTGCCTTCTCTGCCTAATGCGAAATACTAGTTCAGAATACCTCTCATTTGTCATTAAGAAATTGTCAGCAGCTGTTGACAAACAGATAATGAGTTTGACACAGGATCAATATTGTCATCAGTCTTTAGCACAGAAATGTGTTTACCTGTAATGTGGCTTTTTTTTTTTTCTTTATTGATTTTAGAGGGAGAGGGAGAGAGAGATAGAAACATCGATGAGAGAGGATGAGAGAGAACATCGATTGGCCGCCTCCTGCCCCCGACTGGGGATCCAGCCCACAACCTGGGCATGTGCCACGATGGGGAATTGAACCTGCAACCTCTTGGTGCTTGGGTCGACGCTCAACCAGTGAGCCACATTGGCTGGGCTGTAATGTGGCTTCTTTTTGTTTTTGTTTTTTTATTAATCCTCACCCGACATTTTTGCATTTATCTTCAGATAGAACAGGAGGGAGAAAGGGAGGAAGAGAGAAAGAGAAACATCGATGTGAGAGAGACATATCGAGTGGTTGCCACCCACACGACCCTAGGGCCGGGGACAAACTGCAACTGAGGTACATGCCCTTAGTGGGAACCGAACCCGGGACTCTCTGGTCCGGGTGGGCCGATGCTGTAACTGCTGAGCCAAACCGGCCAGGGCTGTAATGTGGCTTCTTAAAGCATGGGCTTAAAGGGTTGTTTTCTACTTTAGGGAACATATAAATAAACTTCATTCTAGCAACTATTTTTAGAAGTGTCATTAAATTTTTAAGTGGATGATGAGTTTTTACACATCAGGAGGAGACGGCGGTTGAGAATTTAATTGTGACCTTACTTGTCCCTACACTCACGAATATACACAGTACAATATAAAGATTCAACAAGTGGCTCCTTTCTCTGTTTTAAAATTTTATGATGTTCCAGGAGGTTAACATTGAGAATTTAAGGAAAGTTATCTTTACTTTTTATTTTTTTTGTTAATCCTCATCTGAGGATATTTTTTTCATTAATTTTTAGAGAGAGTGGAAGGGAGGGAGGGAGGGACAAAGAGTGTGAGAGAGAGAGAGAGAGAGAGAGAAACATCCACGAGAGAGAGACACATCTATTGGTTGCCTCCCACACGTGCCCCGGCCGGGGCCTGGGACCAAACCTGCAACCCAGGTACTTGCCCTTGACTGGGAATTGAACCTGTGTGACCCCTGGGTGTACAAGCTGATGCTCTAACCACTGAGTAACCTTGGCCAGGGAAGAAAGGTTATCTTTAAAATCCCTCGTTGCTTAACTCTGATAATTTTCCAAATTGGGGAGTGAGCTGGTTTGATTTTGCTTAAAAAAATTAAAAAACCTCCTCATTTAAATACAATTATTTAAAATGATAATCTTACTGTAACAATAGAGAAAACTTGGGAACTCTAAGGGGGAAAATGTCTCATGATCTTATTACAAATAAAAGCACTATCATTATTTGTAAATTTCCATTATTTATTTATTTTTTAGGAGCTCGGCTTATTTTATATACTCTGCTCTCTGGGTTTATTTGTTCTTAGTGTAGCTATAAAACACTCAACAGCTGGATGTCAAGTCAGCGAGATGACCCAGGCCTTGTGGATTATCTGTGACTCTTCCTTTACATATTGCACAGGGGTGACTGGCTTGGTGTTTAGGGTCAGGATCTGACTGAGGGTGAGAGAGCCCCTTCCTGTAATGTGGAAGGATGAGGGTGTAGCAGTCAGGACCACTGGGGATGGTTGGCCCTAACCTAACGTCATCACTCTGTGTAGCGGATGCTTTGAAAGATTGTATATCCTGTGGTAGTACCATTTAGAAATTTCTGTTTGCATTAAAATAATCTTGACTTGTAAGATTTTTCACTGCATGTCTAAAGAGTTACCTGTGTATTAACATTTGCTGTACATATGATTTCTGTGAACACTTTGTAACTGCATAACCCAGTTGGCATAGCCAGGCCTCCCCATCAAACCAAGTAGCCAACTCAGGCTTAATTTTTTTTTCAGGAAAGGTCTGATTTCATTTTCCAGATCATACCTATGTATTAATAGGTGTCTCTCTGGCAGCCCTCTCAAGACTGCATTCTAATTCTGAAATAGAAAAGGAGCTGTGGGGTCTCTGTTAGCAGTTTCCTGTCCCCTGTGTCTTTCTCTGTTTCTCTTTCTTTTGCACTCCAGTGAAGTCCCACAGGAGGCCGGGGTGGGGAACTCTGAGGGGACAGGGCCACTGTAAGTTTAGGGATGCATGTGAGTCTCTTTGGGATAAGGGATGGGAATGCAGTGAGAGAAGGTGCACAGGGTGGTGGGAAGGGGGAAGTGCAGACCAAGGACAGATGTGCCCTCAGGCAGGCCAGCACTAGGAAGAGTGCAGCTGCGACTGAGCATTTTCCAAAAGGGCTTTGATTGCTCCCCTCCCCCAAATGTAGGGACCTCCCTTTGAAAGATGTCTGTGCTCCCCTAATAAATACGCTCTCCATAGGTTGCTTATTTGGGGGAGTAGGTTATAGGTTGAGATGACCTGGTCTTCTTAGAGTCAACCTTTATTCTTGACCCCTTATCCCTTTATTTTGCTAGCATTATAAAAATGCAGATCACGAAAGACTTGACATAAATATACCAGAAACGTCTCTGTCCTTAACAAGCTTCTATTCAATTAAATTACTCATAGCACACATTAAAAACCACCATCAACAACACCTCACCACAACCGAAATTAAGAGGGCACATGGCAGTCCCTCGGAGTTCTCCAGGCAGGTGTTTTAAAGAGGGAGTCTGTACTCTGTGGCCTCGGAGGGACAGCTGGTTTCACAGGGGAAGGTGAGAAAGGGTAGGATGCTCAGGCAGTGGGAATTTTCTTGCTCTGCGTTTCATCAGTGGGATGGGCTCCTTTCTCTAATACATTATGTGGGATATAGAAATACAGGAGGCAGTCATTGATTGTTGCTATTAAAGATAGGTTTGAAAGTTGAGTTTAACAGAGCTATTCAGGTTTCTTTATTAAAGGAAAAAATTTTGATGGTTTGCAGAATATCCTAAACGTACTCACCCATGGAACCCCTTGAATGGCTGGTGCCCTTTGAGACACACTCAGGAATGTGGTGGGTAATGGAGTAATAGGTGCTGCCACTGGCAGGCTGGTGGGCTTTTGTGTTGTGTGCCTGGGGTGGGGATACGGGGGAGATGAGCCTGGGGCCCTTCTAAAGTCAGATGTGCGCTTTGATGAGCAAGGAGACACAGGAGGAAAGATTTTATGTAATCAGAAGTAGCAGAACTTTGGAGCAGGGCCGGAAGTCATGTCCTTGGTGTTGCCTCTTAACACCTCAGTGAAGGGAAGCCCTGGCGGAAGTGTGGGCTCCATTTGATCTGAGGAGCCATCTGTGTCACATCACAGGCAACAGGAAAGAGTGCAGAAGGCCTTCGCCTGCCATTTTGAGTCTGGAGCAGCAGGAGGAGGAAGGAGAAGGTGCCAATTCTTTCCCCTGAGGTGCTCTTGAGGAAGCCTTCCCTCCCCCCGTGAGGGACTTCGTGAAACCTAGGTTTCTGTAGGATGCTGCTGGTGTTACAGACATGCATAGTACGCCCTTTTGCAGATACCAGATATCAACAGACTTGACTCCAAGTAGCAGCTTCAAAGCCTTAGGATTACTTGCTGATTTCTTTTGTTTGTTTAGATTCTTTAGCTGAGTTTAGCCACTTTGGTTCTGATTCTCAGAAAGTCCCTGAGTTGCTCTGCAGAGCTTTGCATCCATTCACCAGATTCCAGCCCAGGCAGTGGAGGAGTGGCCAGCTCCCGGGGGCCTCCTTTCTGCTTTTCCCCCATCCCAGGGCTGGTTTCCTAGACTCCTCCACGGCCAGCAGCCAGTTTGTGCTTGGAAGTACATGGCTGTCAAGGGTTTCCTCCTGTTTTCCTTCCTGCCTGCCTTCCCAGGAGAGCAGAGCTGCTGGTGGCCTCTAGGGTGAGGATTTTCGGGAGGCCTAAGGAGACCTGCCCGTCTGCACCACTCACAAGGCCAAGTTGATCCTGGTGTCTCTCATTTGTCTGGCCTGCTTTCCTGGCCCATGTCCAAGATGTGTGTTTCTTAGTGTTTTCACTTGTAAGTGGCTGGGCTAGAGAGGGAGATGTTCTACATTCACAAAAAGCAGAAGGGAATTTAAAATAATATATTTGAGTACTTGCCCTAGAAATAGAGTTCGCAGCTAGATGGAATTCTGTCCAGTACAAAATATCTAGGGCTTTATAATCACATCATGGTATGGCATGTTTGAAGGCCACCCAACCCTCTCAGTGGATGTGTGGATTTCATGACAATAGGATCTTCTAAGGGGACTTCATAGTTTTAAGATGGGTTTGGAAAGGGAAACTTGGGAAACTTGAAGTGATAGGATAGACATTTTTATTTTTAGGTTGAAGAATCAAAATCCTTCTCAACTTTCAAGTCCTTGCTTCAGTGTCACCTATTCTCTGAAGTCTCCCCAGATTCTTCTTGACTAGAATTAATATCGCCTTTTGATGATTTTCTAGTTCCCAGAATATATGACCATTACACATTGCAAAAATTGCTGTTATTTGTTTAAATTGTTAATGAACTAAAGGGATTTGTCTGCCTGCGCACATCAAAACCCATACGATGTGAACAGGAACTCGCAGCAAAGAAAGCAACGGCTTATTTAAGGACTTGGCACCAGGCCCGGAGACACAGGTGAGTGAGTGCTCTAAGACCTGGCTCCCTGATGGCCCCTAGGTGATGTATTACATAGGGAAAGTCATTAGTCATGGTAGCTGAGGGTGTTGGGTTGTGGCTGTACTCATTGGTCAGAGCCAGGGCATTGGTCATTGCATCAGGTCCTGATGTCAGCCATGGTGTCGTCCTGTCTTGTTTCATGAGGATGTAGTTGGTAGGGTTGTTCTGCTTTCATAGGTCTGGGACTGAAACATAACTGAGGTCAAGATGGCGCTTTTAATTTGGCCGAAACTGGGTTCTCATGGTCAATGGACCTGAGGCTTTATTCTTAAGATAGTTTGATGCTGACCAGAACCCAGTGTCCTAAGGGTTTAAGGATTAAGGGAGTGGACGTGCAAGTTTGTGCAAAGGTGGAAGGATCTGGTTGAAAGTAGGTAAGTGAGTCATGGTGCAATTAAACTGGTCAAGGCTAGCTTGAATTAAGGAGAAAATTATATTAAAGAAGTGAAGTTCTTATGTGGTTACAGAATGACTTTCTCATCTATTAACCTGTAAGCTCTTTGAAGGCATAACTTCTCCTTTTCTATTCTATTTCCCTGGAGCAAAATTATATACTTAATAAAGATTTATTAAATTGAATTAAAATATATAAGATAATCTTTCTTTTTCTGTTTGGTGTAAAAATGTAGTTTTCTTGAGTAAATTTAGAAGTTATTTTCTTAAAGGAGAACACATAAGCTTTAATTTAAAAACTTCATTTTAAAGAGTGTTTGCATTAAGCTTGAACACAGGGGATGTGTGTGTGTGTATATGTGTGTATGTATACACACACATACATATACACGGGGTGAGAAAAAGTGGGTTTACAGTTATTTGCATGGAAAAAGACACTCAGGTTATAATTATTACAATAGCTTTAGTAACTCAAGGTTACAATGACACAGTACACTTAGGTACAATCTCATAAGTGCTTAAATAAAGAATACAATTAATAAATTAATAATATAAGAATAAACTGTTTCGTGTACTCACAACTAGACACCGATTTTTGCCCACCCCTATGTGTGTGTGTGTGTGTGTGTGTGTGTGTGTGTGTGTGTGTATTTCATTCTAAACCTTTCAAAGACATAATTGTTAACCACATGAGTTAGTGTGGTGGAATGTCTGGAAAGTGGGAGGTTCAGGAATGCTGCATTGTTGAATAGATTGTGAACATTTCTGGTTCCAATTTGGTTTACCTACTCTTAGTCTGGAAGATCTGGAACACTGCCCTGGACTTTTTGTTCTGTGTGAATTGGCTCTGAAGAGGAGGAATGCTAGAAGTAGCTGTTGGAATTATGAGCTTCAAGGCCTGGGATCATGAGAAGTGAATGGACTGGAATCTGTTCTCTAAGATGTTGCTTTGTGTCTGACTGGTTGATGACAGCCCCAGCTTGGAAATAGTCTTCCACTGTTAATAAAAAGGTTTTTTTTCACACGTAACTTGCAAAATCCCGAAACAAAACAACCGCCCCTCTATCCCGCCCCCCGCCCCAAACACCACAGAAACTTTTCTGGAAGTGATTATTTAATCGTGCACATTTCATAGGCAGTTGACTAAAACACTACAATAAAGAAAATGTTGTCTTTCCTTCCCCGAGGGAAATGAGGTGGGTTAACAAGCTTAAATATATAAAGGTATCACAGTCCAGTAAGTTTTCATGCCTTTGTCTTTCTTCCTTCTCATTACTGCTACTTTCTGTTTTCTGATTTATTATTTATTATACTTGAATAATACATTATTTAAAGTGTATTTTTCCCTCACTTTTATTATGACTTAACACATTTTGGAACTTCTGTTTAATTTATAAATGAAATTAGCTTTAATAGGAGTCATAAATCTAAGATGTAACAAAGTGAGCAAATTGGCTAAGCATTGTGCCTAAAAAGTCGGTGTTGTGCCTGGCTGTAGTGGCTCAGTTGGTTGAGCATTATCCTGAGCACCACAAGGTTGCTGGTTCGATTCCCGGTCAGGGCACATACCTGGGCTGTGGGTTCGATCCCCAGTTGGGACACATATGGAAGGCAACTGATCAATATTTCTCTCTTACATCAATGTTTCTCTCTCTTTCTTCCTTCCTCTCTCTAAGCATGTCCTCGGGGATGAGGATTAAAAAAACCCCCACAGAGCTGGTGTCTTTTTATTATACTTTTCAAGATCTTATACCTGAAAACAAATCTTCTTCACTGGTGCCTGTGCACTGTGCCATGCCCATGTAAAGACCTTTACCATTTCTCTTCTGTATGGCATGTTGGACAGCAAAGAGTGCATGAGATAGGGTTGGCTAGCAGAGAGAAGGCATGTTTCTCAGCAGAAAGGTCAATTGTTAGTAGCAAGGATAATACAATATAAATAATGACAATTATATCTCTTCAACATCAGAAGGTTTGCTTATCTTCTTTGTTATTTCATTTTGGCCTACTGTTCAATTTAGTTTGCCAAATTAAAACGGATTAATGAGAGAAGAGTCCCCAAATGTGTTAAATCAGTAGGAAAAAAACTGATTAAGATTAAGAAAACATATCTTAAATAATGAGGTGACCTTATCAGATATGAAAGCTGTGTAGTTTGGATGTTATTGAGAAACATCTCAAGATAGTTACTACAGTGCCTCTGAATCTCTGGTCAGATATAATAAGCACTCATCACATTTTCACTGTCCATGATAATAAAGCTAGAAAGTGTCATTCTATAGTAAATATTATACTGTTAGAAGCAAACCTAATATGAAATACTGTAAAAGAAAAAGGAAATTTGAATGTATATTTGATTCTTGACCTACAAGATACCTGGAAGTAAAAAAAAGCAAAAGTAATGGTTGTGACATGATTTGAAAATGCTCTTTTAAAAAAATTGATGTATATGGACTTATAAAGAATGTTCTGCAACTGGTGATTGTCCCAGTGTGCCTTAATCTAAGCCTTTTTTTTTAAAAAAAAGAAATATGTTATTTATTTATTTTTTTAGAGAGATATAGAAACATCGATGTGAGAGAGAAATGCATCAATTCACTGCCTCCTGCACGCCCCCTACTGGGGATCGCGCCTGCAACCTGGGCATGTGCCCTGACCTGGAATGGAACCGGGACCTCTCAGTCCATGGGAGGACCCTCAATCCACTGAGCCACACTGGCCGGGCAAGGACTGTTATTTTGAATAACCTTATACCACATCTTGTAAAAGCCTCTCTATGATTGGACTTCACCTCTATGACATTTAAGGTGTATACTACACAAAATACAGTAGCTGGCTAACTAGCTTCATAGCCCTTGTTCAGCTTTTTCCATTCTGCAAAGGCAGTAGCTCTGAAATACAGAAGTGATTGCATTAAATCCTTGGCTGGCAATTTTGTGTGGGATTGGGTATTGAAATGCAGCAAAGCAAATAATGAAGGCATATGTTTACCTATAATTCTTTTTACCTTGGGAGAAGGATTAAATAGGAACAGTTTGGTTGTTGTCAAATTCTTAACAGTTGCTTTCAAGCATGAAACAGTCCCTGGGCTCTCAGAAGGATTTACTTAGCAGTTTGAATAGAGAGGTCTTTACTGCTAATGGAACTGAGATGGCAGGCTTAAGCAATGGGGTGCTTTATAGCCTCTTTAGCCACTTGAGAAGATGTAACATCAAATAGCTGAAACCATCCTGGTCTCCATTGGTGTTTAGGAAGTTGTGCAAAGATAGATGAATAAATAATTCAGGGTTGTACAAATGTCTGGATGCCAGGAGTGTGGAGACTATCTAAAAGCTTGATTCACAGGTTTAGTTCTGGGAGAAACTGTGGAGCACCTTCTTGAGCTTGGCCCCAGAGAACATTTACAGAGGATGACATTTTCTAAGAAAGAAAGAATTTTCACTTGGGAATGACTGAGCTTTGTAAAGCAGCTTGTCCCGGGGGACTCTAATCCTGGAAAAGTGTTATCCATTAAAAAAAAAAAGAATATTTTATTTTCAGTACAGGTGGTTGGCAGTTACTGCTGTGTATGTATGCCCGTGTGTATGTTTAAAATACAGAATAGTGATGATTACTTAGATAAGAGTCTTAAGTTACTATTTGAGCTCCGTACAATTTAATGGTTAGGCTTTAAGATAACACTTGGTGAAGAGGTGGGAGAGGAGCGGCCACGGTTTGTCTGAGGGTAGCCTGTTGTGGCTTCTGCTTCACACTCTTTAGTCAGTCTGTTTGAATCATGGTGGAGATGTTTCTCAAACATTCTCTAATGAGCAGGTGGGAAAGCAGGTCTTGGGAGCCTCCCATGCATGAATATTCACAAAATTTCTGATTCTTCCTTGGCATAGAGTAGGACTGTACTTCCCTATCCATATGAACACATGTGGCCATATGTCACCTTTGGACAATTAAATGTCAGTTCTGGGCAGAAGCATTAAGAGCCAGTGTGAGTTTGACTACCTTCTGTGCCCCTACCATGGCCACTTGCCATAACTTGGCTCCCAGGTGAGGACGGCTTGGAAGAGAGACTCAGCTTCCTGCAATGGGCATGGAGTATGAATGAGAAGTGATCTGTTTCCTGATATTTTGTGATTGTTATAGGACATAATGGCTTATCCTGACTGATGTACCCCAAAGATGCTAGAATCTTGTTGAGGAAAAGAAATGTGCTCAGGAGATGTATTGGCATTTCATTACCTTATGCTGAGTGGAGCAGTTTCTGTGCTGATGTGAGTGGTAAGTGAGGGGCAGATACCTCTGTGGCTCCTAATCTAGAATAGCTTTACTGGGGAATTGGCCTTTTTCTTTAGTTTCTTTTCTTTTTCTCTCATAGGTTGCATCTAACATTCTTTCTGTGTATTCCTCCTCCAGTTAACGCTCTTTTTACCCTTTGGATGGTTTCTTGGCAAGAATTTTCAATTCTATGTCAACCTCAAAGTGAAAAGCCACTTCTCTACACTAAATATCTAATCCTGAGCGATGAGATCCTAGGCACCCTCTGATCTGCCACAGACGAGGAAAAACCGTGTCCCAAAGTCGATGAAAGTGATCACTATAATTGCCTAGTGGTGAGGTTTCTATGCTTTCACAGAACCAGGGCTGTTGGCAGAGTCACATTCTAGACCTGTTGTCATTAGGGTACATCTCAGTGCTTTATGAAATCTGCTTTTCAACAAAAGTTCTTCTCTCGTCACAAAATTGTGATATAATATAATATTGGTGATATAATATGCATTTTATAGATGGGGAATTGAGGCAGAGAGAAGGGGATAATGTACTTAGATCATTCACATGACCGGCTCAAAATATCCTGATTTCAAAACAGACCCTCTTTGTACTGTATTATCATAACATGACTTTTGAGTATAATTAAATAGACAAAGTTTAAAGAGTCATAGATATTTGAAACTGTATGCCACTTTTAAGTAGATAACAATAACAATACTATAACAATAATAAAATAAAGCAAATAAAACTTACATAGTGTTTACTGTATGGTACACTGTTCAAATGCTTTAAATAAAGAGGTTATGAAACTTGCCCAAGGTCACACAGCTAAAAACTTGTAAACTGGGATTTGAACCCATGTTCTAGAATCCTTGCTCTAAAGAACTACGTTTTACTGTAAAATGAAGAGTATTCTTGAATTGAAAATTTTTTTTAATCCTTACCCGAGGATATTTTTCCATTTATCTTCAGATAGAGTGAGAGGGGGAGAGAGAGAGAGAAACATTGATGCGAGAGAGACACATTGACAGGTTGCCTCCCACACGACCCTGACCAGGGCCCGGGACTGAGCTGCAACTGAGGTACGTGCCCTTGACTGGAATCGAACCTGTGACTCTTTGGTCTGCAGGCCGATGCTCTAACCGCTAAGCCAAACAGGCCAGGGCTTGAATTAAATTTTTATAAATAATTTATAGCTTGTATTTTCTGAAATATATAGGTTAGGTATGCATTATTGCTTTATCTTTTAAGCTTCTAACCACTACCTGCAAACCCCCCCCCCCCCCCCATTTTATCGCAGTGCATGGTAGGGGTCAGGACTCTCAGATGAGAGGAATTGATACTAGGCTCCCTATGGTCTGTGCCAGGTTCCCTGATTTATCAGTTTTGTCTTTTCAAAAATAACTGTCTAAAATGCGTGTATTTTTTTGTAGGATGAAAACAATTAGAGGAAAAGACCTAGTGAACTGTCTGAGGACTATCTCTGAGATTTACTAGTCTTCCAAAGGTGCTGCTATGTGGAACCTTAAGGAGTGTAAATGTGGCAGAGACAGGCCCGGATGACAGGTCCCCTGTGGGCTGCTCTCTGCAGAGCTCCACATTAACAGGGTGGTTACCCAGAGGCAGATCTTGGGATAGGCTGGCAGCTCTCGTGATAGTTTGGGAGGTGGTCAGTGAGGTGGGGACAGGAGCAAAGAACAGGCCACCTATGTCAGCTTCAGTGTTGAGGACAGAAAACTCTTCTGCTATGAGTAAGGCTCTTGGGAGTGGGGGTGGAGCTTGACTCTTTTAATCTTCAAATGGAGTAAAATGCTTGATTAGGTCTGACTTTGTGTGTGTATGTGTCTGTGCTGACAGAGAAAGAGAACAAAAAATGGGTTTGTTCAAGCAAGCCAAAGTTAGGCCAAGTTCCCTGTTGAACCTTTAATTCTTCCAAGATATTTTTCCAGGCAGAAGAGGAAAAATCATTTTTTAAATCTTTCCATTTCTGATTTTTCTGTGATTCTAGGCAGGCGCTTGTGTACAATTTTTATTATACTTTTTTTATTTTTAAATCCTCAGTATGTTAACCTTGCTTATTTTTAATACAATTTGAATTTCTGGAAATTATTATTTTTCTATTTTTCTTTTTGGTGTAAGATGATGTCTTGTTGGAGCAATATTTTACAATTTAGTTACATAAAAAAAGTTTTGCTTTTAGTGTAAATTTTACCTTTATTTGAAAAAAAGATGTATTCTTTGTCAAAAATCACTTTATGTTTTTAATTCCTTTTCTGATTATATGAGTCTTATATCATCATTGGAAAAACTAGAAAATGCCAGAAAGTATCAAAAAGAAAATAAAACATAATCCAATGACTCAAAGAAGCACTGTTAACAATTTGTTGTATTTTTTCCATGTACGTATATGTGCATTATATATGTGTACTTCTGTGCATGATAGTGACTATACTATACATACAATTTTTACAGCTTTCCTTTTTCAGTGATCAGGATAATCCATGCTGATAAATTAACTTGGAAAACATGATTTTTAATAGCTGCATATGATTTAATACTACTTCATAATTTATATATGTTTTTTGCAGTGTTGGTCATTTAGGTCGCTAGTGTTGCTGGTGGAAATGGGGTCCTTGCGGTGTTGCGAGAAAAGCATTTTTGAGCACCCACAACTGAGGATGAGGTCTGGTGGTAAAATTTATTTGGGTGAAAATAGAAGGCTTCCCTCAGGGTCCCAGTGTCCCATCTCCATCCGTTCGACCTTGGAAAAAGTCCAATCTGTCTTGTCTTCTTCAGGCCCCCAAATAGGGCCAATGTCCAGAGATTCTGTGCCATGCCAAGGCTAGTCCATTCCAGCCTTTCTCCTCATCCGGTTAGCTTAATCTGTGTTCCTGGCTGCGTTCCAGCTGGCACTGTGTCCAGGTTCGCACTTGGAGCTTGCACGGTCTCCACAGGCCCCAGGTGGCTGCTAGGGCCACATGATTGCTATGGAGAAAGACTGTGTGAAACAACGAGGCAAGCATGTGTTACCTGGCAAGAGAGAGAGAGAGAAGAAATTTTGTCTTTCTTAGGCTCAAGGTATATTATCTCAGGCTTGGGGTGGACCAGGTGCCCTTTTCAAACTAACCAATCAAGTTCCCAAGCTTTTATGGGCTTCTGATGGGCTTACCCCTAACCAATCTATTTCCTAGAGCTTCTGGGATTGTGTCTCTTATCCAGGCTGATCCTTTGCCTAGGCTAGACAGACATGCCTCTGTGGTCACCATTTTAGCTCCTACTGTGCATGTGCTTGCATCCCCATTTATTGTTCTGTCCCTTCCCCAGTGATCTGTGGGAAACTGGACCGGTGGTTCCCTGGGGAGAGTGTAACACTGTAGCTTCCTGGGGAAGCAAGCCTATGCTCCCTTGTTCATTATGCTAAATAATGTCTGATTTCCTTTGCTCTCTTCCTATATTAATTTCTATATACCTACTCTAACATATTTTCCCCCTGAAGAACCTTGGGCCTTATAGTTTCACAAGGGTAAATGGATGAAGGTCTGATCTTTCTGTAGCTTCTTCTTGCTGTCAAGGGGCGTAGTCCTGCCTATTCCCAGGCCCAGAGATTCTTCCTGTCTGCCAAAGGAAGAAAGGAGCAAAAGGGAAGGGGAGTCTTTTTAAAAACATTTTATTTATTTATTTTATTTTATTTTAATCCTCACCCAAGGACATTTTTGCATTTATCTTCAGATCAGGGGGGGGGGGGGGAAGAGAGAGAGAGAGAGAGAGAGAGAGAGAGAGAGAAACATTGATGTGAGAGAGACACATTGAGTGATTGCCACCCACACAACGACCCCAACCGGGGCGGGGTTTAACTGCAACCGAGGTACGTGCCCTTAGCGGGAATCGAACCCAGGACTCTCTGGTCCGTGGGCCGACGCTGTAACTGCTGAGCCAAACCGGCCAGGGCAGGAAAGGGGAGTCTTCATGCAACAGAGAGAGATTTTGCAAAGTCCAGGTCAGTTTGGTGCTGTCCTTGGCAAGTGGCATATGCGATGTTGAGGGGTTGGCGGTGTTGAGAGGATGACACTGCTGGACAGGTGGCATCCTATTGTATTCTTGAGGTGGAAAAATAGACAAGGTTAAAAAGGCATAGTCCAAAAATGAGGAGAATTACAGCAACTAAAGATCTGATGAGAAGTAAAACCATGTGATGGAGGGAAGGGCTAACTTTACAGCATTCCAGATTAGGTTGAAGGAGGGGCTTCCCTGGAGGAAAGTGTGTCACCCTTGTCTGAAGCCCTTCTATTTACCATATTTAATTCAAATTAGGCTGAGGGAAACATTTTAAGATCTCCCCCCTGAAGAACTTCGGGCCTTTATGTCTGAACCATTTGGGCAGAAAAGGGAAAGCAGTTTCAAGCGATTCCGATACACCACTCTATACTTCACTGACTCAGCCATCTAGTTCTGACAACAAAGTCAATCCAGCCAAACCACCGAGTCTCATTTCAAGAGGTGGTGATGCAGGTGTGCTTCTAAAGTGAGACCTATACTATGTAAACAAGCAGTCAGGTAAGTAAAGTCATAGGCACACACCCTATGAAAACAGAAGGAGTAAACACAAAGGTTAATGGACACAGCAGATCATAAACCAGTTTGAGTCTACAAGACTATCAGTTGAGAAAACTTCCCAATGTAAGGCTTCTGCTGGAATGAAAGCAAACAGGGCAATCTGATAGATCCTCTTTGTCAGCAGTTTGAAAATATCTGGTGATGTCATCAGGTGCTGAATTAAATTCTGTATGGTATAAACAGATACAACCTTAGGAAAAAAGTTTTAGTTCTCAGTAATTCCTAGTCCAAAGATGAACCCTAGAAACACAGGCAATAGCAGCGGGGAAAGAGAGAGGAGTAAAGCGAAGATCCATCTTCAATCTTCAGACAGTTTTCTTACCACAAGCCATGGCTCCTCAGGATCCCTTCATGGCTACCAAATGTTGCTACCTATGCTAGTACTACTAGCAGTCTTTCACTATTAATAGTGCCACATAGAGTGTCTTTGTTTCCATGTTTTCATGAGGCTTAATAGTTTAGGTGAGAACTGATTAAGGTCTGAAGCAGCAATTTTCAACCTTTTTTTTATCATCATAGCACACATAAACTAATTACTAAAATTCGGTGGCACATCAAAAATATTTTCTGCTGATCTGACAAAAAATAGGTATAATTTTGATTCATGTGCACTGGACAGCTATTGTTGTGTTGGCTGTTGTCATTTTTCTTTTTGACAATCTAAGGGAAAAGAGGTCAGTGCCCCTGACTAAATAGTCAGGGATTGCATGTTTTAAAAATTCTATGGTACACTGGTTGAAAATTGCTGGTCTGTAGTAATAGAAATAACTCCTATACATAAGTTCTTTCCATATGACAGGCCCTGGACTCTTTATGTACCCTGAGAACAACAATATGAGGTGACTAGCATTGTTCTCCCTAAAGAAACAGATAAACCAATCTGGTGCCTGCAGCTGGTACCACGGAGCTGGGATGTGAACCCAGGACTTTCTGTGTCAAGCCCAGCTCTTCACTGCTCCTCTGTTGTGTTTTGGTCACACATGGGAACCCTGAGACCAGATTATGAGAGGACTATTGAAGATTGTATGGGAAAAAGCTATTATGTTAAATAAAACCTGCCAGTACTGGTGAATCTGAAACCGGAGCATGAATATATGGAGACGAGCATGCAAACTCTCTTTCCCCAGCTTCGGGCATTTTAAATAAAAAGTAAGAAAAAGGTCTAGAGTGATTTGCCTAAGGCCATATAACTAATTATTCATAGCTGTGACAGGGACCATAACCCCTACAGTTGGTGTTCCATATTCTTTCCTTCCATTATACTAGACTCTATAGGAGCTTTTAATTCTTTATTCATAATGAGATCAGACTACATCTGTAAACAGCCTTTTCCCCACGTTACCTAGTTTGAAATCGGTCAGTCTTTCCTGAAGTACAAGGAGGGCGGTCTTGTACACTGGCTGCATTCGAACCCCATCTCTACCTTTCTTATCTTTGTGGCCTGGGCAAGTTACTTAACTTCTTTGTGCCTAGTTTCCTCTTCTCTGGAGTGGAGAAAACAATAATATCTGCTACATGGGTTGTTTTGAAGGTGACAGGAGTGAGCGTATGCAGGATTCCTAGAAGAACGCTTGGCATGTAATGCATACTCTGTGTGTGAGTGTGTGGCTGCTGTCCGAGGAGCCAGGCAGGATGCCTTCACCAGTTTCTTCTGTCAGCTCAGAATTTCAGGGACCTTGGGGAATCATATTTTGCCTCTTACAAAATTTATAGAAATTATATTAGCTTGAAATACACCTGTAGCTGTCATTGAGAATATATTTAAGGAAAGTAATAAGATAAAAGTGTTTGTGAAAAAAGCTTTCAGAACACGAAGAAAACTCCAAATCCAAATATCTTTGTAAAAATATGTTTTTATTGATTTTTTAGAGAGAGAGGAAGGGAGAGAGAGAGAGAGAAACATCAATGTGAGAAACATCGATTGGCTACCTCCTACATGCCTGCTGCTGGAGATCAAGCCCGCAGCCCGGGCATGTGCCCTGACCAGGAATCGAACTGGGACCTCTCAGTCCATGGAATGACACTCAATCCACTGAGCCACACTGGCTGGGTGCTAAATATCTTTTTTATTTTTTATTATTATGATTTTCCCCCCAGGGGATCCAGCCCTTTATGTATGTACGTATGTATTTATTTTATTTATTTATTTTTTCTTTTTTTTTCTTTTTTTTTTATCCTCACCCGAGGACATTTTTCTATTTTTTGTTCAGATAGAGTGGGAGGGAGAGAGAGGGAGAGAGAGAGAGAGAGAGAGAGAGAGAGAAACATCGACGTGAAAGGGACACATCGAGTGGCTGCCTCCCGCACGACCAACCAGGGCCGGGGACAAACTGCAACCGAGGTACGTGCCCTTAGCAGGAACCGAACCCGGGTCTCTCTGGACCACAGGTCGATGCTCTAACCGCTGAGCCAAACCGGCCAGGGCTATTTTTATTTTTTATTGTTGAAAGTATTACAGATGTCCCTCTTGTTCCCCCATTTAACCCCAATATCATTTAAAATAGGCATTTAGAATGTCATCTCAAATGCGTTTCCCTTTTTTTTCTGATATGAAAGTTGTCTGAAAAAACAAAACAGCACAACCTAATAACGTATTCTGGCCCTGGCCGGTTTGGCTCAGCGGTTAGAGGGTTGGCCCTTGGACCAGTGAGACTCGGGTTCGATTCCAGTCAAGGGCACGCACTTCGGTTGCAGTTCATCCCCGGCCCTAGTCGGGGTCGTGTGTGAGGCAGCCAGTCGATGTGTTTCTTTCACGTCAATGTTTCTCTCTCTGTCTCTTTCTCTCCCTCTCTCCCTCCCTCCTATGAAATGGAAAAATATCCTTGGGTGAGGATTAAAAACAAACAAACATGCACTTATTCTGTCTTTGTCAGTCACCAGTGAAGTCATAGTAAGACTAGTAATAGTGGTCACTGTGTGACATTGGCAGTCACAGGTGTGGATTTGAAACCCAGGTCTACAGTGTGCAGCTGTGTGATGCGGAACAGGTCATACCCACGCCTTCCAGCTCCATTTTTCTGTAGCGTAGAGATAATAATTTCTTCTGTGAGCATTGAATGAATGAACATTTATGAAACAGTCTAAAGCAAGGCTCCCATGATTTTCCACCTTTTCCTCTGTTGATGATGATGTTCACTGGACAAAGGAGACAGATCATCAGAACTTAATTCTTCATGTTTTTTTTTTAACTAGGTTATTTTCTTACACTATCCAGTCAGGTGATCTGACACAGGAAACGGCGTGTGTTCTGTGCGACTAACACTTCACTTTGGGAAAGATTATTGTTCCCACCTCCACTGAAAAGGGCTTCACAATCTTTGGACTTTAGCTGGGTTCACACAGTATATGCCGGATACACAGATTGTAGGCAGAGAAAACAGTTTTCATTCCACAACCTCATACATAGGGACCTACAAACTGATATCAGAAACTTCAGCTGTCAACCTGGTGGTGGATGACCAGAATGTGGGGGGTGGGGGGAGGATAAAATTTGTGTGTAGAGTGAAAAGGAACATTCCAATAACTTCTAGCATAGCCTCCCCACTCTACCCCCAACCCTGTAATTAAGCTAGCAGGTTCACAAACATAAAAGGCCTGCTGGTCATGAAGTTGTAATTTGTACAAACCCAGCACCCTTGCTCAGTGTCTAAGACTAACCTTTGTCACTCCAGGTTAGGAATTGCTTGGATTATAGTTGTGGGGTTTTTGACATGCTCGTATGCTCTATTTGATCATACCCCCCATTGGAATTAATTACACTTGGCTGCCCTTCACTTGGACACCAGAGTCCAGCCCTCATCACCCTATGCAGGTGGCTTAGTGTTCTTCCTCTCTGCAGAGGGATTTCTCTGGTCACCTCCTCTTCTCAAGGCCCTTGATGACTCACACCAAAATAGTGGTGGAATTAGGATTCCTTCTGAAAGCTGTCACCTCATCCTACACTGTTTCTGACTCACCTCCTGACCCCACTGACTTGCACAATCAGCCACTCTGTCCTCATTCTGGGCAGGACCTTTTTTCCTTTTTAATTTTTGGCCACCAAAAAGACAAAAAGTCCTTTTGTGCCTCAGGTGTTGGCCTTTACCTTTACCCTCCCTTGAGGGCCAGATTAAGCACAAAATACAGGCAGGGAAGCAGTTTACTCTTTACTAATTGGGCCCTGGGTCCTGTGTCCTGTTTTTGGCCTCCTGGCCCCTGGGAGTGAGATCTTGTCTGCCCAGAGCACCAGCCCTTCCCAGTGTACCCTGTGGGTGAAGGTCTTTATTCAGGTGTTTCAAGACTGGACTCCATGTCCTGGGGTACCTAGGAAGGGAGTCTTTGGAATATAGAATGCTCAGGGACCTGGGGTAATGCTCAGTTCATTCCAGCAAGTATTTAGGAAGTACCTGCTCCCTGCTAGGCTCCTTGCTGGATCCTAAAGGAATATAAAGAGGAAGCTCTGGGTAGATACCAAGTGCCTAGGCAATGCCATCTTAAACATTTCAGATGGGGAGTCTTAGTGGTAGGGAATACAAATGAACTTTAACCCAGTTATTTTCCCTGTAAAAGGAGCAGTAAGGAAACCAACAGTACAGGTTGGTTAGGAAACAGGTTGTTTCTGGGATGCTGAAGTGAGCAGCATCCCGTTTATGCCAAACAAGAGGCCCTAAGCAAATGAATATCCTGGTGTGTGTAGCTCCCCTTCGACCTATATTTGAAAACAAAACAGTCATCTTATTTTTTTTTTCTAAAATAATTTGAAGAATTTTCAAATGGCCATATGACAAATGTGCTAAATATATTTAGTATATGTTTCCATAATAATGCATATGTCAGGATACATATTCTATGAGCCACTAATTAGGTTTCTGTATACCAGACTAGACTTTTGTTCTGAGGCATTCACTACTTTTCACTTTAATATCAAAACATTAAAATAATTCAGAAACAGAGCCTGTTAAGTAGTTTAGTGATTCTACTTAAAATTAATGTAACTGTTTTAATGTATTTCTGTTATTCCCTAGTGTACTATTGTTACATGATAGTTATTATGTTTGAAATGAGAGTTGAAAAAGATAATATAATTTTTTGAACAGTGCAAATATTGTACAAAACTTGATTCTAGATCATACAGTTTTATTCCATTTTATTTAAAAGAATGAAACATTTAAATCACTGTATGATGTCAAAACCATTAGTTGGCCTTTTAAGAGTCACTTCAAGAACATATTTTAATTCGAACCAAAAGGAAAACTAAATTAGAATTTATTTTCATCTTATTTGTTTTTTTTTTAACATTTTCAAAATAAAAAACTTATTTTAAATTCTAGTTTTGTCCAAGACTGTTAATAAATCAATCATTTAACAAATAATTGAATGCCCACTCTGTGTCAGGTGCTGATCTAAATGCTGATCTAAGTGCTAAACAAAATTGACATGAAGCCATCCATGTTTTCAGGGAGCTCCCATTTTATTTATGTGTACTTCTATGCACCAGGTGCCAGGCTATGAGCTTTCCATGCATGAGCTATTTTAATTCTTATATCAGCCAAAGAAGAAGGCCTTTGTATTTAAATTTAACAAATGAGGAAGTGGAGGCTTCAGTGTGGTTTGTAATCTGGAGCCTCTTAAGTGACTAGCTAGGTTTCCAGCCCACCTCCATTTACTCCAGTGCTATTTTCATCATCGGTGTGCAGTGGAAAGAGTACTTTCGAATCATCGAGTTAGCTTTAATGAGGAATTGGCCTAGAACCATTTAAATTTGGCATGAGGAACTTCACTTATTAAAAATGATGGTAGACTAAGGGCTCTGGGTAATAATGATGTATCAATGTAGGTTTATCAGTTGTAACAAATGTACCCTCCACTGATGACTGTTGATATGGGGGAGCCTATCCATGTTTGGAGGCAGGGGAAGATGGGAAATCTTTGTACCTTCCTCTCAATTTTGTGACGAACCTAAAAGTACTCTAAAAAGTGAAAGTCTTTTAAAAAAATTGGTGCAGACCTATTGGAAGTGGCTGCAGAGGAAAGCCGTCAAGATGGTGGGGATGCCAACCATGTCCTACAAGGAAGATTTAAAGGAATTATTGAACTATGATCAATGGGTACAGAGTTTCAGGAGGCAGTTCCAGGTCAATATAAGGAAGAGCTGTCCAACCTGTCCACGGGAATGGATTGCCTCATCAATGATGAGTGATAACTGGAGATCTTGGGCTTGTGCATATGGTCAAGAGGGTTAAAATTAAAGTGTTTAGATGGATGATCCTTTATATCAGGTCCCCAAACCAGCTCTTCAGAATTTTCCACTTGTTGAAAGGATCTATGCTTTTGTTCTGAGGTGTTTAGCTACCCTGAGATGTTTTGATTCATTAGGTTTAGGGTGGAGAAGGAACATATGATTTTTGGCATTATTTTATTTTATTATTTTTACTTTTTAACCCTCTTCACCTATTGCTCTCATTCCTCAACCCCTGCCTCTGGTGATTGCCAATCTGTTCTTTGTATCTATGAGCTTTTTTTTTGGTTTATTTTTTGTTTGTTTTTATGATTCCACATAAAAGAGAGATCATACATTATTTGGCTTTCTCTGTCTGACGTATTTAACTTAGCATAGTGCCCTTGAGATCTATCCTTATTGTTGCAAATGGCAAGATTTCATTTTTTATTAGTGAATAATACTGGGTTGTATTTATCAGTTGTAACAAATAATCATATAGATTTTTTCCATTTTTTGAGAAATAATTGACATGCATCTCTACATAAGTTTAAGGCATATAACATGATGATTTTATTTACATATATTGTGAAATAATTACCGCAATAGGTTTAGCTAACATCCATCTTACATAAATATGATAATAAGAAAAAAAGGAAAAACAATTCTTGTGATGAGAACCCTTAGGATCTAGTCTCTTAACAACTTTTCACAGCTGTATTATACAACAGTGTTAGCTATAGTAATCATGTTGTACATTACATCCCTAGTACTTATGTATCTTATAACTTGAAGTTTATACCTTTTGACCACTGTCTTTCAATTCTCCTGACCCCCAGGTTAACCACAGTCTCATCTGTTTTTCTATGAGTTTTTAAATTTTTTATTTATTCCACATACAAGTATAAGTGAGATCATGTAGTTTTTGTTTTTGTCTGACTTCTTTCACTTAGCGTAATGCCTTCAAGGTCCATCCATGTTTCGCAAATGGCAGAATTTCCTTTTTTTTTAAATGGCTGAATAGTAAATGTTCCTGTGTGTGTGTGTGTGTGTGTGTGTGAGAGAGAGAGAGAGAGAGAGAGAACTTATTTATCCATTTATCCATTGATGAACACTTAGGTTGTTTCCATGTCTTGACTATTATAAATAATCAGTTATTTGAGTTTTTCTTTCCTTTAGATATTTTCCCAGAAGTGGAATTGCTGGATTTTAATCTATTTTTAATTTTTGAGGATCCTCCATACTGTTCTTCATAGTGGCTATACCAAATGAATGTTTAATCAACATGATAGATGACCCATCTGCAGGGCAGCAGTGGTGGTGGTGGTGCAGCAGGGATCACAGATGTACAAAAGCCTTTTTTTTTGAGGAGAGAAGATGGAATGTTTTCAAAACTGTAACACAAAGAGTAAAAGGAGAGTTGTAATACAAAAAAAGTGGAGATATAGATGGGGACCAGAAATGTGTGAGTCTGCTGAACCATGTGAAGGATCCTAAGTGCAATTGGGAACTATTTTAGCCTAGAACAACACAGAGTAACAAGATTATATATGTGTGTATGAATATATGTGCGCGTGTGCGCGTGCGCGCGCACACACACACACACACACACACTATATTTAAAGATCACTCAGGCTGTGAAGAGAATAGATTTAAAGTGTGGATGGAGAAGGGCAAGGGTGGGTGGTGGTAGGTGGGTTCAGACTATTGAAATATTCCAGGTGAAAGACAGTGGGAAATGAGGATTTTTTGGGAGCTAATGTCAGTAGGATTTGATGACAGATTGGATAATGTGGGTGAGGAAAAGGGTGTAGGGTGATGCCATTTACTTATTGAGGGAACACTGGAGGACACCCAGGGATGTGGGAATGTTTTGAATGTACAGAATTTGAGGCACTGAGACAGCCACACTGACATGGTTAATAGGAGCTCAGAAAGGGAAGTCGGGCAATGGAAGCCAAAGGGTGGATGAAATTGTTAGGAAGCAAGAAAACTGTTAGAAGAAGACCAGGGATGAGTGCAGATACTACTGATGTCGAATGCCTGGTACATGAGGACAACTGGGATGGTGGTATCATGGAAACCCAGGGAAGAGAGTGTTTCAAGGCAGCAAAGTGGTCAGTACAGGAGGAAAGATGAGCCTGAAAAGACTGGCCTTTCACTCCCTGGCCTGGAGATCACTAGGACTTTAGTGGGAGAACTTTATGTGGAGTGTGGAGGCTGCAGTCAGCTAGAGGGCAAGGGACAGAGAGTGATTATAGATAACACTCCTAAGAAACTCTCTTATGAAGAGGAGCAGAGGAGTAGGACAGTCTCTCCAAGGACATGTGGGCAGAGGGGGTTGAAACATTTAAAAAAAACAGAATAGACTTTTAACCTATTTGCTGATTTACTTTAGAATTGCTTATGAGAGAAATAAAGAAAAAAAATGGAGTAATGCTTTCAAAGTTTTATCTTTGTTATTTTAAAATATTTTTTATCATGAACTTTAAGAAATCTTGGATTTGATGATGGATTTTCATGGCCAGTGTCTGACATAGTCAAGCCCTCCTGAAGGGAGACCAAAGCTTTGTTTTTCTCTCCTTGAGATAAGAGAAACACACCATTAATACCATGTTTTGCCTTGTTATCTAAGAAGGGGAGGATGGTTCCAGATGGCTATTGCAGTTTTCATATATTCTGGGGCCTGAGGTCAGCTCGCTTTAGTGCCATGTGAATGTGATAGCCTGCATCCAGGATCTGATTTTCCTCTTTAATTGAGTATCACATTAAATTCAGGAGCCTCGGGGACTACCTTTCAGATCCATTTTTTTTCTCATACTGATCTGCAAATCTATGTCCTATTTCATTTAAAACAAATGTAAGTCTTTAATTAAGAAGGTTTTAAAGTCATGAGATTACAAAGTAATCTTGAATCCAATCCTCTGGAATTTTAACCAAATCACCCAATATCCCTAAGCTCTGAGTCCTTTCAGCTTTAAATTGAAACTGAATCCCACTGAGAAAATATTACCCAGTCTCATCAAAACCTATGTTAATTTCCATCTTTGTTTTTGCCCTTTCTTTCTTGAATAATCAATACACTTGATTTTCTGCAGCAGTGATTCTCAGCTTTAGTAACTGTGATAAGATATATTTATTCCCATTAACTTGCCTGTAATAACACATTTGTATTCAAAATACTAGGGAGTTAACTAACACAAGGCTGACTTTTTATTTTCATAATAGACCAGGGAATTCTTTGGGGTGCTCCTGAGGACTGCAGAGTCCAATTTGGGAGTTATCTAATGGTTCAGAGATACAGCACTACTTCCTGTGTAGATGAGTGGTTCCCTAATACTGCCCCTTTCTCCAAAGTCTGGGCTTTTCCTTTTGATTGTTCTAGTGCTACATATACATCAGGGATGAGGCAGTAACACTATCTATGGGTCTTAATAAATATCTTTCTGGATATATTGAGGTATATGACAAATAAAAATCGTATATATTTAAGGTATACATATGCATGTGCATTTGATATGTGTATACACTGTGAAATGATTACCATAATCCATCACCTCATACAGTTACCTTTTGTGTGTGTGTGTGTGTGTGTGTGTGTGTGTGTGTGTGTGGTGAGAACATTTACTATTTATTCTCAGCAAATTTCAAGTATATAGTATAGTATTTTTAACTATAGTCATCATGCTGAACATTGGATCTCCATCCTTCATAACTGAAACTTGGTGTCTTTTGACCAACATCTCCCCATCACCCCCAGCCCCTGCAAATCACTATTCAACTTTTTGCTTCTATTAGTTTGACTTTTTTAGAGTCCATATGTAAGTGAGATCATGCAATATTTGCCTTTTTGTGTCTGGCTTATTGCACTCGGCATAATGTCCTCCAGGTTCTGGATATGAATGAAATTTGATTGTCAATATATCCTGTGCTCATATTCAGCAAAATCACAAAGTGTAGATGTATAAAGACCCAAGTGGCAAATACTAGTTTATCAGTTTACATTGAGAATGTGGTATAATATTCTGTAATGGTTACATCATACCCAGATCTAAACAGTCTAAGGAGAAGCCAAGTTAGTAAGTTAGCTGCCTGTGGAATCAGCACAAGGGGATCATGGTCATTGGCCAGTTGTCATCAAGTGGTGGAACTAGTGTATCCATATCCACTGTAGCGACACACCAATGGCAAAAAACAGACCATGATGTTTTCTGAATCAGTGGCTGTGCCATTGTTCTAGCAGTGCTCTAGTACACATTCTATATGCGAAGATATGAAGTGGTGTCCTCATTTCATAGATGAGGAAAGTGAGACTCAGAGAAGTGGTATAATTGCCTAAAAGTTGCACAGACAGTAAGAGTCAGAATTAGAGCTCATGTTTTATTCTAAAGGCTATATTTCTACACACTGTGCTGTGCTGTTAAGATTTGGTGGCTCACAGGTCTTTGGTGTCACAAATCATCTGCAAGAAACCTCAGTGCTACAGCACTAGGTGGCCTTTCCATGAGCAGAGCATCTGGTTCACTTGGCCGAGAAAGGCTCCCTGGCTGTCACTGGGGGCCACATCTCTTCTAATTAGGGGCATGTAAAATTCTAGTCATCCACTGTGCCTGGAGTCTGGATAGAGTGAACGTTGCCGCTGATAAATGATCTAAGGCAAATTATCTGGATTTAGAGATAGTATTTGGGAAAGAGTTGTAGAGATGAAATGAGGAAATTGTAATGGTTTCTTAACAAAGCTGTGTGCTGTTTACTCTTGGAATTAGCATGACTGATTAGTATAGTGCTCTGGAAAGCTGTGAAAACATCTAAAAAATTCAGCAGTTGCCTCAGTGCACTTAATAGTCTTATGTCAGCAATTAGCATTAACAGTCTTTCGTTAATCCAGCAGATTTCTGGTGCTGCACATGCTAAAGCGGGAGATAATAGAGAATCCTCAGGCTTAGCTGCCCATGCATCACACTGCAGTATGTCGTCACAGCAGTGGTGTTGAGACAGCACACGGAAGCAGAAAAACGCTAGAGCAATAATGCTATAAAAGCAGCAGTGTGTTCCTTTTCTTCATTCAATTCAGTGTGCTACGTGACATGGGCACATTACTAGGCAGTAGTCTGTATCATGACCTCTTACACTCTTTGGAAGTAAGTGGGCCTTGTAGTTATTGGATTAGTAAGACCTTGTTGTAAAAGCAAGACATTCCAAGTGCCGCCTGGAAAGAGAAGTATTGCTGCTAAATTCAGAGAGTTCATACTGTGCAGCCATTCCTTGCTGAAATGGGCTCTCCTTCACATATTCCATGACCATGTCACGTGCTCTGAGCTGCAGTCTCCATATTCTTGCTCTTCCATTCGTTCATCTTTTGTTGATTCTGTATCAGAATCACTCAGCAAATATTTCACATCTTCTCTAGTGTCTTCAAGTCCCCAAATGCCTTTCCCTCCCTTTGTTCCGGGCACTCTGCCTTCTATTTACTTCCCCATTCTTGTCAACTCTCCCACCTTCCCTTCGCTCTGCTCAGAATTCCTCACGTTGTCATCATTTGTTCCCACCTCTTGGCCTTTATCCAGGCTGAAGGGGAGTGTGTAGGCATTGGAGTTTGACAGATCCAGTTTCAAATCTGATCTGCTCTATATATCATCCTGGCAGAGTGACCAGGCACCACTCACCTGGAACTCCTGATTCTGTCATCTTTCTTTCCAAATGCTCCTCTTGTATCTTTCCCATCCCAGTACATGACAGTTCCTTTTGTCTAGTTTCAGGCCAAAAAACATGGTGTCATCCTTGCTTTCTCTGTTTCTCTCACACCCACCATCAACCTGTTAGCAAATCCTGTTGATTCTACCTTCAGAATGTTTCCAACCATTTTCCCTGCCATCATGTGGTCCTTCATCAGCATGATTCTTTTCAGGGATTACTGCATCACTAACTGGCCTTCTTGCTTTCCACACTGCCCCATGCTGCTCTACTTACATAACTTTCAACATAGCAACAGACTGTGGAATCTTCACACACTTCCTCCTTGAAGGCTTGTTCTTACTGCTTCTCATGGCTGTAATACACATCCCCAATAGCCCTCATGGCTTCTCTCAATTCCTTCAGTTCAAATGTCACCCCAAATTAAAATACCTACCTTGTATTATACATTAAAATACCATATCTTTATGCCTTTAAGTTTTAGTTGTCTATAGCCACCACAAGAATGTTCACTCCATAAAGAACAGGATTTTCCCATTTTGTTCACTGCTATGTTCATTTCTTTCTTACCCTCAATCCCCATCTCCCTGTGTAATTTGAGAAATGCATACCTGTGAAATAAAGTTCAAACTCCTTATTATAACATCTGATCTTCTCCACAATGTAGGCAATTAGTACCCTAGCTACACCAAGTGTTTACTTGACCCCAGGTTTGCCTTGGCTGTGTCTTTGTTCCCATGCTGTGAAGGTACCTCGTGAGAAAATTTCTCTCCTCATTTTAACCTGCTGAAGGCCTGTTCCTATCTTTTTTTTTTTTTTTTTTGGTATCCTCACCCGAGGACATTTTTCCATATTTTGTTCAGATAGAGTGGGAGGGAGAGAGAGGAAGACAGAGAGAGAGAAACATTGACGTGAAAGGGACACATCGAGCGGCTGCCTCCCGCACAACCAACCAGGGCCAGGGACAAATTGCAGCTGAGGCACGTGCCCCCAGCGGGAACCGAACCCAGGTCTCTCTGGACCGCAGGCCGATGCTCTAACCGCTGAGCCAAACAAGCCAGGGCGGCCTGTTCCTATCTTTAGTGCCCAACTCAATTGCCACCCACAGAAAAATGTCTTAGATTCCTCCAAGTAAAAATGTATCTTTCTATCCTCTGAATTTGCTACCACGTATATAGCATCAATGACATTTGGCCTCATATAAGTTATTTCTGAACACCTTCCTCCTCTTTATACTTGAAAACTCCTTGATGATGGATTTATTTGGATTTCATTTTTTATTGTTGTATCCTTAGTTATCACCTTGTGAACTGTGTTTACCCAACTTACTGATAGAAACAGCTTTAAGTTCGTATTTCAAATGATCTCAATTAGTGTGAAAATTGTATGAATTATTTACATGAACAAGAAATAACATGCATATAATAAATCATAATGTGTTATTTTAATATTAAATGTCCCTAAGATAATAAACAATGAATTATTAATGTAGCACACAGGCATACATCTTATTTCATTTTTGTTTTATAAATTGGTTACTAAATTGGTCTCAATAGATTGTTTTTAGGGTTTCAGGGGAAATGAATATTTTTACTTAAAAAGAAATTACTAGCTAGAGAGAAAAAAAAACCACTTAAATTTGCATTGAGTCCTCTAAAATTTTGCCATATATTTGGAACATATGCTCCAAATGAATTTGGAATCAGTATTTAAATATTTTTACAAAAGTATAGAAACATAGGAAAAAAGGACCTCTGTTCACTTTTAAATCAACATTTATTTTATATTACCATGTTTAAAATTCTTCTGATTTTAATGGCTAAGGCAATTTTATAATGCAGGGCCCAAATCTCGTTTTCTCCCCCATTTACCCTCCTACCACATAAGTAGTACTGCATAATTTAATCACAGAATTTTGTGTGAAGTGCTTAGTGCAGTACTGTGTGCTTAATGCATAGTAAGCGCTCAATAAATGTTAGCTTTTATTATTCATAAAGAAGTGACCTTCTCTTTTCAGACTCCTTGTTGACCTATCTATCATTCATCATGTATTGTCTTGTTATGCTTATTTTTATATGTCTTTTCTAGCTCACTATATTTTAAGACTGTAGAAAATTTTGTACATTTTAGGGGATTAATATATTATTTATCAACTGAATAAATAATGAACTTGTGAACATTCTTTTAAAATTTAAGTAGCTTTGATTATTTGATGTTCCATAACACTGAGCCCAAACATAGTGGAAACGCCTGAGCACAGACAAGTTAATGCCTAAATGATCCCAGAAAAGCCACTGGAGACAGGGGGAGCCCCTGGGGACTAACCAGAAGTCACATTGCCTGTCTACAGCTTCCTGGCTGAGGCAGTTTGACTAAATTAACAAGGGATATATTACAGTGTTCTGAGACCTCTAAGGCACCGTAAAACCCACAGAATGCCCACTTCAACTAAATTTGATAGAGTTACCCATTTGGTTAAGATTAGTTACTCAGTTTATTTATGGTTCATGACTCATTTGGCTTCCATTTGTTAGAGAAAGGTAGGAAAGCAATGGAGAGAATGTCAGAGACTGCACAGCAGACAACTGCTTTTGTTTTCTGACTGGAGTCACATGAAAGAAAGCCTTTCTAAAAGCATTGCTTGGGTGCCTCGCATTTAAGATGAGAGTTGATCTTTGAGAGCTGGGACCTTGCCTGTAACATGTTGTTTTTGTATCCCCATTAACCATTGCAGCACCTGGAATATAGTAGTCATTCAAGAAATACTTGGAGGGCTACATGGCAAACTGGAGGCAGTATTCCAGGTAGAGGAGATAAGTCAATTGTTGGAGAGAATGCAATTCTAAGCTTCATTTAGTTCTCCTAAGGCTCTGTGTTTGCCTGATGTCAAATAATTTTCAGATCAATGGATGGAATCGATCATTATATCATCACTATATTATTTCATTTTCAGTCTTTCCTGTCATGATCATATTAATTTTTTTATTGTCTTAATGATTCAAAAATGCTGTGTATCTCAGAATTGTAAGTCACTCTAGTGGGCGTAGTGAAGCGAATATATACACAAGATGCATGTATCTGCTGGAGGTGCTGCCGCCTCGCAGGAGGTGAGGCCTGCTCACATCAGTCAGGACAGGGTAGAAGGAGAAATCCACTGTGAAGACTACTTTGAATTTAAAGAAATGGACTAGTGGGAGATTTAGAGTGAGGACATTACAGTAAGAGAAAGTAGCAGGCATGGTAATTAGTAATTGCACGACCATGTCAATGAATTTATGGTAATTACATTTTTAATTTATTCATACCTGTGTATGTATCTAAGTAAAATGACATATTTTGTCAAATTTAAGATAAATTTGATTTTTCTCCTTTATCTCCTGGTACATGACATTTCTGGATAAAGTTTTGTTGTGCTCAGGTTTTTTTGATTTTATTGTTTTATTTCTTTTAAGTAGTGGGATGCTTCATAATCAAAATAAAAAAAGAAATGTAATCACATGCTGTGTTCTCCTTTGAAGTTATATTGGACAGTGTCACTGGTCGAAGTAGGGAAGTTGAAGTTTACTCAGTAATGATAACATGCTGTCTCTTTCACACTAACATTGAAGCCACCTTATTTATTCACTCAACAGTGTTCATTAGACACCTACTATGTGCCAGGTGCTGTCTAGTGTCTTCAAATTGTGCTTGCATGACTTAAATGATATATTTATATTCTTTTTCTTTCTCCCCCTCTATTAAAATTTATTTGGGGGATGTAGTAGGTTCTTAATACAGTCGGCCCTTGTTTATCGCGGTTAATCAGTTCCAGACTCTACCGCGATAAATGAATTTCTGCAAAGTAGGATTCTTTATTTATACACAGTTGTCCCTCGCTACTTCGCGCTTCGACTTTCACGGCTTCACTCTATCGCATTTTTTTCAAATGAGTGCAGACTAAAAAATCTCAGAAGGGAATTAGGGCATTGATGAGCAAGATGAACTTGTTGGACATGCAGTTACAGTTTTGGACTTGAGTACAACTATAAAACAGTGTTTCATAGAGCTTCATTAGAACAGACTGTGTTTACTGTTCATTACTTTTGAAAATTTCCTGGTGTTTTGCATTAATTTAACAGAAGAATCAGATCGGTGTTCAAAAGTTTAATTTTGCATTTTGACTAACCTTATAATCTGATGTAGTTTTGGTAATGATTTAAGCATGAAGGATGACCTTTCTTTGGCTTTTGCCAGGAGAATAGATATTTAAAGTTTTCTATACATTTATTAATGCTAAAATTTCTTTAGCCCATTTCAGCTCTTCTCTGATTTGAAGGTGAGGGAAAAGCTATTCATTCAACCAAACAGAAAACTAAAGATTGATTAGTTAAAGCTTTACAGTGTATTTGACCTCTCTAACCCCCAAAATCTAATTAATCACATTTCCTGGAGTGACCTAGCAAAGCCAGATTAATAGAAAGAAGTTCAGAATAAAATGTCTGATGAAGAGCATCGTATCTATAAGAGGAAAGTCTTTTGGATTACAGAAGTTGAAGGTTAATTATTTTGACTTTATGTGATTAATCTAATTTGTTTCATTTTAAAATTTATGCTTAATATTATGATCTAGGGCTCAAGTTTTTGGAAATAGAGAAAGACAGTGTAAGAGTATAATTAAAGTTTCAAATTCTGTTCTAAAAAAAACTGCCAGTGTTTCAGCCTCCCCTGTTGGTGTGTAAACTTCTCAGTGGCTTATACTGTTTTTAAACATTGATTTAATTACAGGCTCTTGCAAGCATCCACCTTTTGTATCTACTCCACTCTATTAATTATTTTAAGTTCATTTTTATTGGTTAAGATTGTTATATAGACTGTCTTCTGAGGAAAAAATCATGGAGTAGTACATTACAGTGTTATTATTTAAATTAGAATTGCAGTTTTAATGTATTTGTTACTTGAGTATTATTAGTTTGATTCTTATATAAATTTTAGATTTTTAAACAGATATTCTTGAGTCTGCCAATTATTATTTTTTCTTGATTCAGCATTGTTTTATAGTTAAAAATGCAGATGTATCTTTTAATTAATTAATTTTTATTTTTATTGAGAGTATCACACCTGTTCCCCCCTTTTGTTTCCCGTTGTTCCCCTTCACCCAGTTGCCCCCCCTCAGCCCAGGCCTTTACTACCCTACTGCCTGTGTCCATGGGCAGTGCATATATGCATAGAAATTCTTTGGCTAATCTCTTCTCGTGCCACATCCCCCTTCTCTCTGACATTTGTCAGTCTGTTCCATGTTTCCATGCCTCTGGTTCTATTTTATTCATCAGTTTATTTTATTCATTAGACTCCACATGTAAGTGAGATCATATGATATTTGTTTTTCTCTGACTAGCTTATTTCACTTAGCATAATAGTCTCCAGGTCCATCCATGCTGTCTCAAAGGGTAGTAGATCCTTCTTTTTTATAATACAACTGCATAGTATTCCATTGTGTAAATGTACCACAGCTTTTTTATCCACTCATCTACTGAGGGACACTTGGGCTGTTTCCACAGCTTAGCTATTGTAAATAATGTTGCTGTGAACACAGGGGTACAGATATTCTTTCTGGTAACTGTTTTGGGATTCGTAGTATATATTCCCAGAAATGGGATCACTGGGTCAAATGGCAGTTCCATTTCTAATTTTTTAAGGAAACAGACAGTGTTTCCCATAGTGGCTGCACAAGTCTGCATTCCCACCAGCAGTGTACCTAGGGTTCCATTTTCTCCACATCCTTGTCAGTACTTGTTTGTTGATATATTGATGGTAGCCATGCTGGCAGGTGTGAGGTAATGCCTCGTTGTTGCTTTAATTTGCATCTCTCTGATGATTAGTGACATTGAGCATTTTTTCATGTCTTTTGACCATCTGTGTGTCCTTTTGGGACAAGTGTCTATTTAGGTCCTCTGCCTGTTTATTGTTAATCCCCACCTGAGGATACTTTCTCATTAATTTTTAGATAGTGTGGAAGGGAAGGAAGAGGAGAGAGAGAGAAACATTGACATGAGAGAGACACATTGATTGGCTGTCTCCTCCACAACCCCAATGAGGGCCGGGAATCAAACCTGCAACCTAGGTACATGCCCTTGACCAAGAATCGAACCCGAGACCCTTTGGTCAGCAGGCTGATGCTCTAACCACTGAGCAAAACAGGCCAGGACCCTCTGCCTGTTTTTTAATTGACTTGCTTGTCTTCCTTTTGTTGAGTTGTATGAGTACTTTATATATTTTGGAAATTAACCCCTTAGAAGATGTATCATTGGCAGATATGTTCTTCCATACAGTGGGTTCCCTTTTCATTTTGAGGATGGTTTCTTTTGCTGTGCAGAAGCTTTTTAGTTTGAGGTAGTCACATTTGTTTATTTTTTTTCCTTTGCTTTTCTTGTGCTAGAAGATGTATTGGTGAAAATTCTGCTACGTGAGATGTCTGGGATTTTGCTGCCCACGTTTTCTTCTAGGATTTCTATGGTTTTGCAACTTACTTTTAAGTTTTTTATCCATTTTGAGTTTATTCTTGTGTGCGGTGTAAGTTGGTGGTCTAGTTTCATTTTTTTTTTTAATGTACCTGTCCAATTTTCCTAACACCATTTATTGAAGAGACTGTCTTTACTCCATTGTATGCTCTTGCCTCCTTTGTCAAATATTAATTGAGCATAATGTCTTGGGTCAATTTCTGGGTTTTCTGTTCTGTTTCATTGATCTGTATGCCTGTTCTTGTGCCAGTACCAGGCTTTTTTTTTTATTTTTTATTTTTTATTACAATGGCTTTGTAGTATATCTTGATATCTGGTCCCTCCAACTTTTTTCATATTTCTCAAGATTGCTGTGGCTAGTTGGGGTCTTTTTTGGTTTCATATAAATTTTTGTAGTATTTTTTCTAGATCTGTGAAATTTGCCATTGGTATTTTAATAGGGATTTAATTTAATATATAGATTGCTTTGGGTAGTATGGACATTTTAATGATGTTAATTCTTCCAATCCATTAACACGGTACATTCTTCTACTTGTTTGTATCTTCCTCTCTTTTTTCAGTGACCTGTAGTTTTCTGAGTACAAGTCTTTTACCTCCTTGGTTAAGTTTATTCCTAAGTACCTTAAATTTTGTTGTAATGGCAAATGGGATTGCTTTTTTAGTTTTTCTGTCTGAGATTTCATTATTGGTGTATAAAAATGCCATTGATTTCTAGATGTCAGTTTTGTACCCTGCTACATTACCAAATTCATTTATTATATCTATAAGTTATTTGGTGGAGTCTTTAGGGTTTCCTTTGTACAATATCATGTCATCTGTGAATAATGACAGTTTTCCTTCCTCTCTAATTTGGATGCTTTTTATTTTTTTCTTCTCATCTGATCACCTTAGCTAGGACTTCCAGTAATACGTTGAATAAGAGTAGTAAAAGCGGACATCCCTGTCTTGTTCCTGTTTTTAGGGAAAAAGCTTTTAGTTTTTGCCCATTGAGTATGATGTTGGCTGTAGGTTTTTCATATATGGCCTTTATTATGTTGAGGTATGATCCCTCTATTCCTACTTTGCTGAGAGTTTTTATCAGAAATGGGTGTTGGATTTTGTCTAATGCTTTTTCTGTGTCTATTGATATAATCGTGTGATCTTTATCTTTCATTTTGTTTTTGTGATGTGTTACATTTATTAATTTACAAATATTGTACCAGCCTTGCATCCTTGTAATAAATCCCACTTGGTCATGGTGTATAATCATTTAATATGCTGCTGGATTCAATTTCCTAATATTTTGTTGAGGATTTTAGTATCTATGTTCATCAGGGATATTGGCCTATAATGATCTTTCTTTATAGTGTGTTTTTCTGGTTCTGGAATTGGGTTAATCCTGGACTCATAAAAAGAGCTTGGAAGTCTTCCTTCCTCTTGCATTTTTTGGAATAGTTTGAGGAGGATAGGTGTTAGTTCTTTGAATGCTTGGTAAAACTCCCCTGTGAAGCCATCTGGAGCAGGCCCCCCCTTTTTTTTTTGCTTGGAGTGTACTGATTATTGCTTCAATATCATTAGTTTTTATTGGTCTATTTTGGCTTTATGAATCTTCCTCATTGAATTTTGGAAGATTGTGTGTTTCTTAGAATTTGTCTATTTCACCTAGGCTGTCCAATTTTTTGGCATATAGTTGTTCATAGTATTTTCTTACAATCCTTTGTATTTCTGTGGTGTCAGTAGTTACTTCATCTGTTTTGTTTCTGATTTCATTTTGGTCTTCTCTCTTTATTTCTTTTTTAAAAATATTTTTTCTTTATTGATTTTAGAGAGACAGGAAGGGAGAGGGAGAGAGAGAGAGAGAAACATCGATGAGAGAGAACATCGATTGGCCGCCTCCTATATGCCCCCCACTGGGGATTGGGCCCACAACATGGGCATGTGCCCTGACTGGGAATTGAACCAGTGACCTCTTGCTGCATGGGTCGACACTGAACCAGTGAGCAACATCAGCTGGGCTCTCTTTGTTTCTTGATGAGTCTGGCTAAAGATTCATCAATCTTGTTTATCTTTTCAAAGAACCGGCTCTTGGTTTCATTCATTTTTTTGTTTTTGTTTTTTTCTAATCTCTGTCATTTATTTTCACTCTTATCTTGTCTGATCTTTATTATTTCTTTCCTTCTACTTACTCTGGGCTTTTCTTTCTTTCTTTTTTTTTATCCTCACTCAAGGGTATATTTCTGTTGATTTTTAGATAGAGTGGGAGGAAGGGGGAGAGAGAGAGAAGAAACATCAATGTGAGAGAGACACATCGATTGGTTGCCTCCTGCATGACCCCAGCAGGGGGCCAGGCATCAAACCCACAACTGAGGTAAGTGCCCTTGACTGGGAATCAAACCTATGACTCTTCAGTCTGAGGGCCAACACTCTAACACCTGAGCCAAACCAGCCAGGGCAGGGCTTTTCTTGTTGTTCTCTTTCTAATTCTTTTAGTTGTAGGGTTAGATAACTATGTATATTAGAGATTTTTTTTTTTTGTTTCTGAGATAGGCCTATATTACTATAATCTTCCCTTTCAGGACTGCTTTTGCTATGTCTCATAAATATTGGGTTGTTGTGTGTTCACTTTCATTTGTCTCCAGGAAGCTTTTTATTTCTTCCTTGATCTCATTGGTAACCCATTCATTGTTTAATAACATGCTATTTAGCCTCCATGTGCTTGAATTATTTTGAGTGATTTTGTTGTAATTGATTTCTAGTTTTATACCATTGTGATCCAAGAAGATGCTTGATATGATTTTGATCTTCTTGCACTTATAGAGACTTAGTTTGTGTCCTAACATGTGGTCTGTCTTTGAGAATGTCCCATGTACTCTTGAGAAGAATGTATATTCTGCAGCTTTGGGGTGAAATGTTCTGTCAATGACAATCAAATCCATCTGATCTAGTGTGTTGTTTAGGGTCACTCTTTCCTTGTTGATTTTTTAATCTGGGAGATCTATCCAGTTATGTCAGTGGGGTGTTAAAGTTCCCTACTATGATTGTATTGCTGTAGTTTCTCCCTTAAAGTCCTCCAAAAGTTTTTGTATATATTTAGGTGTGCCTATATTGGGTGCATATATGTTTACCAGGGTTATATCCTCTTATTTTATTGATCCTTTTATTATGTAGTGACCGTCATTGTCTCTTGTTATTGCCTTCATTTTGAAGCCTATTTGATCAGACATGAGTATTGCTACCCCAGCTTTTTCTTTACATTTTCATTTGCATGGAAATTTTTTTTCTGTCCCTTCATTTTCATCCTATATGAGTCTTTCGTTCTGAAGTGGGTCTCTTTTGTGGACAACATATATATGGGTCATGTTTTCTTCTCCATTCAGCTACCCTATGTCTTTTGATTGGAGCATTTAATCCATTTGTATTTAAGGTTATTATTGATAGGTACTTATTTATTGCCATTTTTATTCTTTATGCGCATGTTCCTCTCTTTCTCTCTATTTCTTCTTCTTCTTCCAGTATTTCCTTCAGCATTTCTTGCAGTCTTCTATGGTGGTAATAAAATACTTGAGCCTTTTTTTTTTTTTTTTCTTTTCTGGAGAAACTTTATTTCACCTTCAATTTTGAATGATAGTCTTGCTGGCTAGAGTAGTCTGGGTTTCAGATTATTTTTTTTTAAAGATATTTTTATTGATTTTTTAGAGAGAGAGGAATGGAGAGAGAGATAGAAACATCAATGTGAGAGAGATACATCTATCATCTGCCTCCTGCATGTCCCCTACTGGGGATTGAGACTGTGGCCTGGGCATGTGCCCTGACCGGGTATCGAACCAGGACCTCTCTGTCCATGGGATGACACTCAGTCCACTGAGCCACACCGATTGAGCTTCAGATTCTTGCTTCTCATTACTTTGAATACTTCATGTCATTCCTTACTGGTCAGTAGTGTTTCTCTTGAGAAATCAGCTGACAGCTTTATGGGAGCTCACTGGTAGGTAATTGACTGTCTCTCTCTTTCCATCCTTAAAATTATTTCTTTGTCTTTAACGTTTGCCATTTTAATTATGATGTGTCTTGCTGTGGTTATTTTTGTGTTCGTTTTGATTGGGACACTATGCTTCCTGAACTTATGTGACTTTTTCCTTCACCAGTTTAGGGAAGCTTTCTGTCAATATTTCTTCAAACTGGTTTTCTATTTCTTGCTTGCTTTCTTCTCCCTCTGGTACCCCTATGATGTGTATGTTGCTCCATTTCCTATTGTCCCGCAATTCTTGTACACTGTCCTCATGCTTTTTAAGTATTTTTTCTTTTTGTTGCTCTGAATGATTTTTTTCTATCTTGTCTTCTAATTCGCTGATTCGGTCCTCAGCTTCTTCTAATCTGCTGTTGATTCCTTCCAGAATATTCTTTATTTCAGTTATGTCATTCTTCATTTTCTATTGGTTTTTATTTATGGTTTTTATAATTGTTTTCATGCTGGTGTAGTTCCAACTAAGTTCTTTGTAGTTCTCATTAAGTTGCTGGTAGTTCTCACTAAGTTGTTTGAGCATCCTTATAACCATTACTTTGAACTATTTATCTGATAAATTGCTTTCCACCATTTCATTTAGCTCTGTTTCTGAAGATTCCTCCTGTTCTTTCATTTGGTGTCTGTTTCTTTGTTTCTCTGTTTTTTCTTTTTCTTTGTGTTTGTTTCTGTGTATTGGAAAAAAATACCATGCCTACTAGTCCTGGTTTGGTGACCTTCTTGTGGGACCTAGTCATGTAGTCTCCTTGATCTTCTGAGCTGGGTGCCCTAGGAATGACCCTTGTGTGGGTTATGTGGGCTTTCGTATTGAATTTGGATCTTGATTGCTATTGTCTCATTTGTGGGTGGGCTCACCCCTCAGGCTTATTGACTGTGAGTCTCTTCCCCGAACACATTATGTTAAGTATTATACAGGTGCTGACGGAAGAAAACAAGACAAATTCAGACCAAACCAAAAACAACACACAAAAACAAAAGAAACAAAAATAAAAGCAATAGCCCTGGCCAGTTTGGCTCAGTGGTTAGAGCGTCGGCCCGCGGTCCAGAGAGACCCGGGTTCGGTTCCCGCTAAGGGCATGTACCTTGGTTGCAGTTTGTCCCCGGCCCCGGATGGGGTCCTGTGGGTGGCAGCCAGTCGATGTGTCTCTCTCATGTCGATGTTTCTCTCTCTTCCTCCCTCTCTCCCTCCCGCTCTATCTGAAGATAAAAGCAAAAATGTCCTTGGGTGAGGATTTAAAAAATAAATAAATAAATAAAAATAAAAGCAACAGTCTCAACCAAAAACTAAAACACAAATAAACAAATAGTCACACACACACACACACACACACACACACACACACACAGATACTGTAAGATATGAGAACAAAATAATTAGAAGAGGGAAAAAAAATGAGAACATGAAAGCAAAGAAGAAAGAAACCAGAAATAGGGTAAGTATAAAAAATTAAAGATAGAACATAATGAATGAAATAATAATAATAAAGAAAGTAATAATACCAAATAAAATAAACTATAGAATGGGAAAAGAGAAAAGAAGAAAAATTTTAATTAAAAAATTTAAAAAAAGTAAAGAGAATGAGAAAATAATTAGACTAAAATGAAAGATAGCACTATAAGTGAATATGGGGAAAAAACCGAGAGAAGGCAAAGAAGCAAAATCCAAATCAAACAAAAAGAAACAAACAAATAAAACCTTTTGGATCTTCTGTTTGTGGAGTTCACTGGATTTTGTTCTGATGTTGTTGGATCTGGACCCTTGGTGTGTGGGTCCAGGGCCTCCCCCACCCCGTCACTTCTGTGCTCGCCAATGTGAGTTGCTATCCCTGCCTGGCCCTGGGCAACCTGGCTGAAGCCCTGCAGGGCGGATCCCCAAGTAGTCCCTAACCCAGAGGCTGGGACTGCTTTGGGGCTCACCACTTGAATGTATTTGTTCTGGGCTGCTTTCCCTTCTCCCACAGAACTGGGCTCTGTGGGGTATCTGGTCCCAGTAAGGATGGTTTAAACAGATTTGGGGGTGGTATGTGTAGCTTATAGGATGGACAAGTGGGTGCTTTCTCTCCTTCTAGTGCCTCAGCTCTGCCTGGGTTGCTGGCACTCCCTTGTAGCCATCCCAAGCAGGAGGGGATAATAAAAACAAAACCAGGAAAAACCCAGCCCTGCTTGGCTCTCTAATTTTTCAGCACTCCTGGCTGTCTCTGGGCGGGGCTTCTGCCCAGGCTCCCACCAGGCCAGATGTCCTCTGAGTTGCCAGGCCCTGTCACCTGGGCACAGATTTCCAGCCCAGAGCCATTCCAAAGGCGGAAGGGGCACCTCCTCTCCACTCAAGGTGGGGTGGATTGTGCCTCTTTCCCAGGGCACTCTGGTCCCCATCCTGCTCTGCCAAGTTTTTTCAGAGAATGAGGGGCCTCTCAGATTCACTGCTGGTTGATCCACTCAGACCCCTTCACCACTCTGGAGTTCTGTTGAGTGGCTCCTCCCCCAGACACAGATCAAGGTGAACTTCCCAGGCTGGTGTTGTAACCAAGCACTAGCTTTTTGCCTGGCAGAGTGAGGTCTGAGTCCCCCTGGTAGGTGGAATCATCACTGATTCCCACTGTCCGATGCTGCGTGGGCTCTCCTACCCTTCTCTATTGCTCTGGTTTGGTGATCCCCGCGTGGGCCTGAGGTCCCATGCTCCCAGGGGGCAGGAGTTATGCTGCTGTACTTTCCCTCCAGCTTCCCAGCCATGCTTTACAGCTGTGCGAATTGGCTCACCCACTCTGCATCTTCTGTCCCCTCTCTGCACTCCCCACTCACAGTATTTCAGGTCAGCTTTGCAGATGTATTTTTAATGGTCTTTTAGAAAATTACTTTCTTTTGATTTAATACTTGGTACAAGACATATTTCATTAATAGCACTTCTAAATTTAATTAAATATTAAATTATTCCACAGGCAGTAATCATTATAAACTCTTTTCTCACAGTGGAAAAGCTGATCTTCTTAAATAAACTTAACCATATTTGTTTCTCTAAATCTGCAGTACTTAACCTTGTAGGTTTTCTTGGTTTCCAGGTGATGCATTTAAACTAGATATTTCATTTCTATGTTTCTCTTCTGATTTGATCGACTTGTACTATTCTAAATACTTTTTATTTCTTATATATGTTGCGCAAGTGGATGCGGTCCTCGTGTTGTAGAGCATGCAGTTTCTTGCTGTTTCATTCACTCTTTTTCTGTGAACAAATAGAATGTCTTTACATTAATTTTCCAGTTAGAATACATCTGTGTTTGAAAATTACCCAGAGAAGGCTGCTGCATCTTAGTAAGTACATTAGTAACATAGGTAACAGACTTGTTTTATGCTTTATGTTACTTCTAACCAGATACAACTTCATAAGTCATTAAAAGGAAGTGAATACCTAGTCTTTTCCAGATAATTTATGTGGTGGGAATAGTGATGGTAGAGGTCGTCTGTAGTTAAAGATGAATGGTGGAATGGAAGAATCATTGACAGGGACAGATATTGACCTAAGAGAGGAGAATGATACTTACACTGTGTTTTCTATATCTTTGAAGGTTAAGAAAAATGTTATATACTTCATATTTTATTATATTGATGGTTAGCATTTGGGTTCTCTCTTCTGCACCAGTATAGTTTGAAAATCGGAACTCACCACAGAAAGCATTATGCTGTTCCAAATTATCTGACAGTTACGTAATTTGAAACAAATAATTATATGGAAGGAGACTGAAGAATTTTGTGATAATGAGGAAAATTGAAGTACATAGAAAATTACATTTCACTGGTCACTGTGTATTAGTCAGGATGCTTTCAGTTGCAAGTGACAGAATCCCCAATTGAAACTTGTTGGAAAAAAAAAACAAAAACAAAACTTTGGATAGAGAAAAAAAGAAATTAGTTGAAGCAAACTTAAAAAAAAAAAAAAGAAGAGGTATTGTAATATTGCCAGGACATGTCCCTCTGTCTGTTGGCATAGCTGTTCTGTCAGTGTTTGCTCTATTCTTTCCTGAAATGACAAAAGAAAATTATACAGCAATTGTGTATCTTCTTTGTGTTTCCTACACCAGGCCCCTGAGGCAATTATGAATTTTATTAATAATGGTGATGGAGCCTATTCCAGATTAGAGATCCCATGAGGAAAGAGTGCCGCTTTCTCCTGTGTATTGGAGCTGTATTTGAAATATCAAGAAATAATCTTCTTTTCCTGCCATGGATCATGTGCATATCTCCCAGCCAATTGCTATGGCTAGGAGTCAGGTATCCTAATTTTTTGTCATGTTTTCATTCCTGAGGATGTGATGGCGGAAGGACATGTGATGGCAGCTGCACTAGAACCACCTGGAAGGGGAGAAGCTGGTGTCTGAGAAAGGAAGCAAACCCTCCTAGTATAGATAGAATTGCTGGTGGAGTCTGGCCTTTAGACTCCCAAGCTAATGCCATTTTCATCAAAATCTTAATACATTGTGAGATGGACAGTTTAATTAGGAGGATGCCTTACTCTTAGTTGAGAACATTGTTCTCACTTAGGGCACCCAGAAGTTTGGGTTACAAATCCTTGACTTGGAACCAATAAAAGCTTATAGCCAATAATAGCTTATAGCTACAGTCTTTTGGAGGTTAGGGCTTTTGTAAAACAGATTCAGTGTTGGTGATGTGATAAATATAGGTCAGAATAAAGGGTGAACCTGATTTAAAAAAAAACTTGGAAATTGTGTGTGTATGTGTGTGTTTTAAAATAAGAGTAGAAATAACTTCAGAGAGCACTTAATTGTGATCTATCAACACTCAGATCCCTTCAGCCTTTCCCTCCCCGTCCCAGAGCTGGCCTTGGCCCTGTGCATCCTACGTGGGGCTGCTAGTCCTGACCTTTCATAGAACACATCCCCACATGCTCCAGCCAACCCTGCATTCCTTCCCCAGGAACCGTGTGTTGTCTTCTGAGCCACTCTCTGTTCATTTCAGCAGATGCTCTTAGTTCCCTCATTAGATTTAAATTCCTTGAGAGCAGGGCCCATCTTGAGTTTTTTTGTATTCCTCATTTTTTCATGTAAGGTGCTAAGGATATAGTAGGAGTTTCATAAGTATATATTGTGTTTTTCATTTGATTTTCTCCCAGAAGCATATTTTGCATTCAAAGGCTTATGGTAGGCTCAATTATATTTAACTGTTTCCTGATTTTCTTAGTCATATCCAAGTTCCTATACTATTAACCCACAGTGAAGTATGTATGGTGAAGGAGAGAAGTTGCCTGAAGTATGAGTTTCGCCTCAGTACATTGAATTTGTCTAACTAATAAATTAGTGTGTGTATGTATGAATGAGTGTATATTTAAGTTTTACATTTGACTTTTCCTAATTATCCTTGGTGACTTGTTATAAATGTGATAAAAATTAACCTATAGTATCAGGAAGAAAAGGAAGAAACACGAAAGGGCTTAGTTAATCCAAAAAAACTCTGTATTAGTATACCAAGATATGATTGCTGTCATGTAACAACAGAATGTTTAGGTTTTCTCAATAACATGTACATGGTCCTGATCAGGTAGCTCAGTTGGTTGGAGTGTTGTCCCCATACGCTAAGGTTGCAGGTTCAGTCTCCATTTAGGGTACATCCAATGAGCAACCAATGAATGCATAAATAAGTGGAACAACAAATTAATGTTTTTCTCTCTCCAACCCCTTCCTCTCTCTCTCTCCCAAATCAATTAATAAAAAATTTAAAAAACAACACTATATATCTTCCAGATATTAACAACATAAATGTATATGCTTTCATCATACACTATATATATATATATTAACCCAGAGGGAGAGCATGAATGCTGAAAAGAGGGTAATTACAAAGCTATATTTCTGTATCTGATGCATAACTACAGTCAGTAAGCTTTCTTACAGGATTTGACATGATACTGAGAACATAGGGATTAATTGAAGGTAATTTTATTTACAGTCGTCCCTCGCCACTTTGCGCTTCGACTGTCGCGGCTTCACTCTATTGCGGTTTTTTCAAATACTACAGAATACTACATTTGTTTCTGAGAAAAGTTGAACCAAAATAGAGAGTACCCTGAAATGTTACAGACTTTGAAGAAGTGTTTTAGGCAAGAAGAGTTTCCAGTTTTTTCCTCAGAAATGCTCCACAGCATTGTGCCCTGGGAGGACTGGAATACACATTACCCCCTTCTAGAGAACTATTTGTTCTCCTTTGGAGATGTGATCTGGTCTTAAAAGTTGGCGACTTCACTTTTGATTCTTCTATTGTCATTACAGTTTCCTACCCTAATCCAAAACCCCTCAGAGAGTTTGTTACATTGGTTGGTGGCATTAACCTGTCAACAGCTGGATGAGACAGAAGTTAGAAAATGGACTTTCGAGGTTAGGAAGCTAAGTAACCAGAAGAACCAATTTGTCAACTCAAATCATCTTGGAGATGGAAAAAATGATTGCACAGTGTGGAAAATAAAAGATTATAGTGAGCCCCTATTTTGTTTTATTCTTTTTCCAGCTTGATCATGTCCAGGATACAGAAAGTTTACATGTTGACTTTCTTTGTGAGAAGCTGTGATAATGTTTATATTGTCGTTTGGTATGTTTATTTGAATATTTATCACGAAAACTGTAGGCAGTTTTTACCCTTCTGGCTTAACTACTGGAGGCCACATCAACCTGAAAACAGTTGAAAGGTAAAGGGGTCTGAGATTTCAGTAACAGCCTCTCATTATTTTATTACTTAAAAAAATTGTAATCCTTGTGTTATCTTTTAATACTGATATCATAATACATTTTTCATATTTAGGGACTTGATAGTACATAGGGAATGAACTTCACTTGCTGGTTTTATAAAACATATTCTTTCACAATATTTAGGAATATAGTATAGTAGTTTATAAAATTTAAGTTTAGTATTCTTTTAAAATAGGTATTCTTTATGCTGTGTTACAAGAGCAAAGACATAAGATTCCTTTGTGAAATCATGAGATGGCGGTGTTCACGGCAGAAAACACATGTTTCTCATGAGTGTTGGCTGGGTACTCACTTTCAATTACTTGTGCTTTGTTTTCCCTAGTATAATTCTTTATAACATAAAACTTTATATACTGACATGGCATGAAATAAAAGCCATTATCGGAAACCTCTGTTTCTTAATAAGGCTCAAAGCTACATTTCTCTATTTTTAGTGTGAATCCATGTGTTTTTTTTTTTTTTTTTTTTAGGATATTTCAATGGACTGTGAAATCCAAACTACACTCTTTAAATAGTAAAGCAAATATGCAATTTAAAATAACCTGGGCTTTTTTTTTTTTTTTTTTTAAGAAGCACAAAGAAAAGCTGTTAATTTTTAGTAGATTATCTTTTTTCTTTTATTGCATTTGTGCATATAAACACAATTCATAGATGGATAATCCATTGGTTAATTTCAAAATGTCATTCTAATAAAACAACTTAATACCAATGAAAACAATGAAATTGTTAAAGGCCAAGAAAACTTGTAATAATCAGGCAGCACATATTGAAACAATAATTCTGTAGGAGTTTGTTTTTAAACAAATTTTATGTACCACTTATTATAATAAGAATGTTTTCTCTTAAAAGTAGCATATTAATTGAAATGTCATTAATTTAATATTTTACAATACTTTGAGGGTTTCCACTTACTAAAGATGTTCTGATATTCTTTTGTAAAATGAGGAATGAGTTTTAAAAATAAATACTGTTCTTTATGTTCATACATTTATTTGTTGTATACTGTAGTTTTCTTTGTTAGAGTGAAGGACATATTTATTTTATTTACAAATCAGACAGTCTTTATTTCATGTGGAAATATTTTTAACTGACACAGTCGATCAACTAATATTCTTCATTACTTCTGTGAAACATTCCAATTAATGTTCACTCCGTGCTAAACAGTAGAATTGTATGTCTAGAAGGGTTAGTTATATATGTTCTCAACCCTGTTTATGCTGATTGTATTTGTAGTTTAATTAATTTACAAAATTACCCTATCAAGAAATTGATGCAAGTGAGTAGGGGATAGAAAGAGGATTGTCCTATGAAAACTTAGATGAATCCTTTGGAAAGACTAAAGGTGAACTGCTTTAGGGGGAAAAAATGCTATTGCTCAAGGTAAACAAACCAGCTGAAAAAAACTAGAAAAGAATTAGCGGCAAAAAACTGTGCAGCTGAGAAAAAGCACAAATGGTTGCGATTTCTTCAAGACAGATCAGTGGGAACTGGGATCAGCAGACTTGCGCCCCTGAGAAAAGACTTAGGTCAGACGAGATTGGTGAATGACATCCACTTAAATCACTTACATTCAGAATAAATTATTGCATGTGTTCATTGTTTTTTAACTCTCATTTTGAAACTTCTTTTCAATTAACGAAAAAACTGTTCCTTTAAGGTTGAATGAGGCCTTCTGCCCTAATGATTATTATTCAGTATTCAATATATGTTTGCTTCACAGAGTTCCTTTCAGTTTAAACGGTATATGTCTATGTAAAACTTTTGTCAGCTGTTTCAAACAGATATGCATCTTCTGTCGTGTGAAAGTAAATAGAAAAAGGATTTGTTTTTTCCTAAAACTCTTTAAAAACGTGTGGTTAAATTTTAGAGTAATTCTGCAGAAATGGTGTGTTTTTAGGTGAAACTCAACAAATATTTAATTAAACATTAAATATTTAATTGAAAAATGCCAGTTTTTAACTTAATTATATAGAATCTAATTTAAAAACCCCCATCTATTTCACAGTGTTCATTAGGGGGCCAGTTCAGTCAGGTGCATTTGTATGCCTGAGATTTAATCATGCTGCCGTTCTGCTTGTGTAACCATTTCAACAATTCCAGGAAATTCCTTCCTTGTTTAGAAATGAAATGGACTCATGACCCACCTGCTTTATCAAAATGGTCAGCTTCGGTTTTCTTCTGTTTGGATCACTTCTGATCATGAAAAAATAAACGACATTTTGAGACAGCGTATAGAAATAAAACTTGAAGCCATTTTTAGTGGTAGAATGCTGAAATGCATCTTGATTGTTGCAAAGCATTATAAGCACAAATGCTAATGTAAACCATGCAGTCTCAAAGGCACTAAATGCTTGAACTGTCTTCTCTGCCATTATGGAAGGCTGCTCATTTTGGCTGTCAGACCAATAATAATTCATATACCACACAGGTAATGACCAACCCATGGTGCTATTCTCTTCTGGATTTATAACATTTGTGGAAATGGAAATAAAAATCCATCTACTGAGTGACACTGTAGAGGAATAGACTTTTTAGCTGCCCAGATAACCGTAAGAGGGCATGGTGTCTGTCTCCTTTATGAATTTGCTAAGATTCAGAGTCTGCCCTTAGGTTTGAGGAGGCAGTTCGTTCACCAGGATTCGGTCTTTCCCAAATGAGAGTCATATTGGCATTTTATTATTTATAGTGAGAAAATAAGACAGACTTAAAAGACTCGGACGCCCACAACCTTTAGCCAGGACAGCTTTTCATTGTTGGCAAGCTCTTGGGGAACCCATTATAATCACACTGTTCTTAGTAGGCCTAGAAGCAGGGAATGGAATGTACTGGAAAATTTTGGTGTCTTTTGTAAAAATTAGCCCAGGTTTTAAACTTGGGCTCTGTAACATGAACAGTTATGCTTTCTTGTCCTTGCCAGAGTCCTGTGCACACTGATCTGCTGTGCAGGCACCAGTCCTGCCCTTATGGAGCTTATGGTCTGGAGAGGAGGCATCTTGAGCACATGCTGAGGCTCTATGAGAGCAGGAGGTGGGGGATCAATCCAGCCTTGGGTCCTTGTGGACTTGACACCCATCCAAGACCAGAAGAAAGATGGGGTTTACTCATATGGAATGAAGAACAATGAGCACAGCAGAGAGAGAAACTGTGTGCAGAGGCCTAGAGGTGAGGAGGGGCAGATTTCCAAGCACAGGGGAGAAGGCAGTGCCGAGAGCCAAGTGAGAAAAAGGAGCGTGGGCAGGGCTGGAGGGGCTGGCTAGTGTCCACTGCCCACCTGGACGTCCCTGTGCCCTGCCTTGCTGCCTGTTTGGTACTCCACTTCCCAGTGGCTGCCCCATGTGCCCAAGTGAGGGCTGCTGTCCTCCTTCTAGTGTCCCCTTTCACTGGAGAGGGTCCAAATCTGACACGTTGGTGGCCAGATTTGTCAGCAACATGGTCTGTGTGTTCACTTTAGAACTTTGTCTGCATAGAGCTCAGCTGTGAGTGAGTGGGGGACTGGCCAGGAGGCACGTCTCAGCAGCTATGTCATAGTACTAAGGACGGTCTCTCTGTTCTGATGATGGAGGTGCCATTGCCATTTCTTCGTTCTTCACTCTCCCTGTGGAATCCTCATTTTTTTAATGCAAGCACATTTCAGATGGGTTACTCCATCAACCCACGTTAAAATCTTGTTGGTAGAGGGGGCAGCATGGCTTTGGTTGCAGCTGGGATCCTTGTTAGGATGGCCTCATGCGTCCATTGCCTGAGTAGGACACATCTGTGTTCCCCTGAAGGCCAGGGGCAGCTGGGGGCTGGGGCATCACCCATTTCTACCCACCTTGATGGGCATTGCTGTGGATCTCCATGGATGACAAGTTGACAACAGTGGATTGACATGGCCTTTTCTTTGATGTATTTCTTTAAACGGTTACTTTATCTTTGTGATCCATTGTATTGAACTAGACATTTTTAACTTTAAAGTGGCAGCCTCATTTGCCATACCTCCCAGCTCTCAGGTTGCCTTCTGTCATGGCAGGGTTATATCCTGCTCCTCTTCATCCCCTTTGCTAATTGTGGCATCCTCCTGATCTTCCACTCTCTCCCTTGAAATACAGATCTGATTATGTATTGCTTTCTTTCAGAAGATTGAGAGGAAATAGCTATGTCCCCATGTATCTACTTTTCCTTTAAAAGATGCTTAGAATCATCATACTTACCCTCTGATTTTAGCATTTGCCAAATCGTGAGCAGGGTTTGGAGGCCAGGAGTGCCTGTGTGTTGCTATTTCGGGATCTCCTAGTGACAGCAGCCAGATTCCAGTGAAGCCCATAAACTGACAGTTTAGGGCAGGCTTGCTATTGCCGTAGGCAGTCAGGGACTGCAGGCCTCGCCAGCCTCCTGGCTTAGGACATTCATTCCTCCTGAGGTGGCTTGTCCTTTCTGGTGATAGATTGAGGGAGACAAGCAGCACATGGGCAGACAGACTCCCCGCCCAGGCATTTGGTGCCATTTAACAGTTTCCTTGCACTCTTGACATTTTCATTTCCCTCCTCCACCTCGCTCATCACTAACTGTTTGCATCTTTTTTCTCTACACCGCAGTAATATAAAATGACACGACACATCCAGCCTCCATTATTCACTTCATATGCTGTATTCTAGTCAAATTACACAGTGGGTTTTACACGTGCTGAGCCATGAAAGGGGCATTAGGGTTTTAATTGTGTGCTGGTCTTGTGCAGGGCATCATTCAAGATGGACTGAAATTTTCATGAGGTGTTGTTGCCAGAAAGTGGTATAATGAAAAGTGTTTCATTTGTGATTTACTCATGCTAGCTTCGGCTTGCCTTATTTATCAAGAAGCCTCTTTCCCAGAACAGAACAATGAGGATTTTTGGTCCCATTCCTTTGGGAAGAGAACCCTGATGTCTGCTGTTCATTGCCGAATGCTATTCTGGACTGTGAGGCAACTCAAATGTAGCCACACAGAATTTGCCTCTTTATCTCCGGAACCATCCCTAGGAGGCCTGAGAATCTACTTAAAATCTTGAGACCTCCTTTAAAAAAGGTAGCATCCTGTCATACATTCAGGGTGGGGCAAAAGTAGGTTTACAGTTGTAAGTATGTGAAACAGAGTTTATTCTTGTATTATTATTTATTAATTATATTATTTTCCATATTAACAACTGTAAACCTACTTTTGCCAAACCTTGTGTATATATTTAAGTGAACAAGTTGAATGCAAAGGGTGGCAGAATGCTCAGTGATTGATGCATTTTTCAAGGATTTCACCTCCAGACTTAGACTGAGTCAACTGGACTCCTTACTTCCTGTCTCCAGCAATGTAATCTCCAGTTACATTAGGGATTGCACACTTAGGCTGTTTATTCTATTTTGAGTGCTTGCTTTCGACTCCTTATAAAGAATTTTTATTGGTCGGATAGGAGGTGATACCTGAAGCATGACATGACTTACAGAGAAAGGGCAAAGCATAATGTCTCACTTATAGTAGGTGCTCAGTAAACAGCAGGCTTGTACAGGGACAGGCAGAATTCTTGTGCACAACGCTTAGTTCAACTTCCCCGAACACTTGGAGCTCTGTCCTTCCCTCAGGGGAGCCTGCTGGCTTTCTTGATACCACAATTAGACACACTTCGTAATATGCTCCTGTCCGCTTACTGGCAGGGTGAATCACTGGGGTAAGGAGGGATTTGTACAGGAGAACAGGAAAGTCTTTGCACAGGGCAGAGGGATGGAGAGGTGAAGTGAAAGATCTCATTAAGAAACCATTGATGCATTGGCAACAAAATTTTATTTTTAAAAAGTGATTTTTCTTTTCATGAGAAATGACATTTAGCATTCATCTTCCTTTAGTTTTCTGACACTCAGAATATTCATAATACCAGCTAAGGCAGCACTGATGTGACTTTCAGAAGCTCCTGTTACAGATGTGGTTCAATTTCTGAATTCCACTAAGAGAAAAGAAGACCCGAGATTGGCAGCTGGTTCTGTCTCCTGCTTCAGCTGCATCTGTGGGCCATTCACAGTGCTTCATATGGGATTCCTGCCAATGAGTTTGCTGCTCCAAAGATCTTGGCCCTGACTGAGTTCTCAGTAGGGAAAAGTTGGGAAGAGTCTTTGGGAAGGCAGTGACAGTGAATGTGCCAAGAGAAGAGGAAATCTGTGTCTAGCCAATTTCCAGGCTAGTAAATGGGAACACAACCCACACTTGGTCAGGAGAATATCTTTCACCCAACCATTCATGAAAATGAAGTCATGGATAAAAATAAACTGGGTAGTTCATGCAGATCCAGTAATGCTGCAGAAAGGTAAGCTTGTTTCTACTGCAGACTTATAGGTCCTGCTACGTGGGAAACCACGTACATCTCCAGCATATGGTACTCCTGGTGGACTCCTAGTTTATATCTTCTTTGTCCTGGTTAAATAAGTACTGAGTGACATCCTAGGGATAAGGGAAAGAGCCTGAATAATAATTATTACTACTGTGAATGGTTTTCTTTGCAAGTGGCAATATAGTTTGCCACGCATGTTCACATATATAAGCTCAATAATATATTAATGCTAATGACTATGTCTTGTTCATGTTTGCACTTCTTTTAATAGCCTGGAATACTTCTTGGCATCTAGTAGATATTTTTTCCATGTTTGAAAAATAAGTGCATTATAACCTCCGCTTCTGTGTGGCAGGCAGGCGTAGTGGTCACAGTCCAGGACATTGTTTTCTGAGGGGTAAGTGTCTGGTCAGGGTGAGGAGGACAGTCCTGTCTGCATGGCGCTGTCTTTCCAGAATGACCAACCACTAATAGCCATGGGGAGAAACCACACCCTTCCAGAGCACACTGGCTATGAGCAGGCATGCACTACACACTTTACAATTATTTACCCCTCAGTGTTTTAACTAGTAAAATTTTCTTATATTGGTGACTGCTTATTTGTAGCCCCATCTAAAGATAAGTTTTCGTCACAATGGGACTTTTCAGTTAATTGAACCAATATTTATTGGGCAACTACTATGTGTGAAGCACTATTCTAGGTGCTGGGGATATAGCAACAAACAAAACACCCTCAAAATCACTGCCTTCCCGGGGCATGTGTGCACTCTTATGAGGGTGTGTGGTGGGGGGGAGAGTCAGAAAGTAAGCAGCTAATTAAGTGTTTAGTTATCTTTTGCTGTACAACCAGCCCCCCCCAAACTGAGTGAACTAAAAGCATAGCAACCATTGCTTTTGCTCAGGAATCTGCAGTTAGGGCAGGGCCCATTGGGGAAGGCTTGTCTTGGCTTTACGTGGCCTCTGCTGGGGCAGTGCATGTGAATGCTGGAGCAGGCCCAATGCACAGTGAAAATAAGAGGCCCCTTGTCTGAAAAGCAGAAAAAAAGTGCCACTGAAGGTATTAAAATATAGAACATTTTCCTTTCCTTCCACAGTCTCTTTCTCAACATGCCATGGTGTTTTTATTTGCCTTTTTTTTTTTTTTTAATGTTTTTTAAATTGATTTTTTAGAGAGAGAGAAAGGGCGGGGGGAGTAAGATGGACATGAAAGGAACATCGATTAGTTGTCTCCCATAACCCACAACATGGGCATGTGCCTTGACTGGGAATGGAACTGGTGACCCTTTGGTGCACGGGATGACACTCAACTACCTGAGCCACACTGGCCATTTGCTTTGTAATGATGGGTTCCCCTGAACTTGGGGATACTTGCTGGGAACTAACTACAGACCATCACTGGCACCTGGGGGTTCTGCCTTGCAACTCAACACAAGCACCCACCAGCTGCCAGCCCCAAGACAGATGCTCTGTGCCCTGGGCAGGGGTGGGGGCATCAAACCAGGCTGCTCCCCTTTGCTTGGGCCTGCCACCCCAACCCACAGTGGACTGGAAACTTTCAGGGGAGTGCATCCTCCATGCTGGATATGCTTGGTACCTGGATTTGGGGTGGATAGGGGCTCGCCTATGTTGAGTCACTTGTCACACGTGCCATGGCTGCTCAGGATGGGGAAAGACCCTGCCGTGCTGTACCCTGAGACACCACAGGATACCCTCCCTGTATTTGCACAGGCCCTGCCTGGAACAGAGGAGGGACCAGTCACTGAATGAGGGTGGGCAGGGGAGCCAGGAATTGGGGAAGTGGGCAGCTAAGAACCTGTCCTGGGACAAGGGACCATACAGGAACCAAGGCTCCAAGTCCCTGGCGCCTGTTCCATTGTCTCATCAGGCTTCAGGTACAGAATACAAATTCAGAGGAAAAATTGTTAGGGATTTCAGGACTGTGACCACAGAGCATTAAACCCCAAATGTAAGCCCTTGTGAGCACAGGGCGCTGTGCGACTGCGCTGGCCCCACAGATGGCCCTGTGCTGAAGGGGGTGCTTTCAGGTGACTCACTCCTGTTTCCAGCAGGTTGGTGCTGGCTGTGGGCTGGGAGCTTGATTCAGGCCGAGATGGGCGGAGAGGGGATTGGGCCTCTTCCTGTGGCTTGGCTTTCCCTGTAGTATATATAGGCGGGATTCCAAGAATGAGTGTCCCTGGAGAGCCAGGCAGAGGCTGCTTTGCATTTTATGGTCTAGCTTTGGAAATCTCAGGTCGCTTCCACCACACTTTATTAGTGGAAGTGATCACAAAGGCCCACCCAGGTTCAAGGGGAGAGCACACAGACTCTCCCTTTTGTTTCGGGAGTGGCAACGTTCTTGAGGAACATGTGGGTCTGGACATATTGCTAGAGCTGTATTTTTAGACAACATAATCTGCCACCATAAGTTAATATAGAGATGGGGATAAGTGCTATGGAAAAAAATAAAGCAGAGAAAGGCAGAAAAGGAACATTGATGCGGAGGAGAGGGTTTGAGACACGAAATACCGTGGTCAGAATGATATTCCTCTTGATATTTGAGGAAAGTTAGAGATGGAGCCATAGAGATGCTTGGGGAAAGAGCTTTCCAGACAGAACAGTGAGCCTGTCTCTGGTGAAGTGTGAAAGCTGAGATGCAGAAGCAAAGTGAGAGTGGAGGAGAGTCGTGGGAGAGGGCTTCCGAAAGGGAACAGGGCTCAACCACATCTAGTTTAGTAGGACTCTGGAAGGCTTTTGCTTGAATATGGGAAGCCATTGAAGGTTTTTCAACCAGTGTCATATGGTCTGACTCACTTTTTTACAAGATTACTCTAGCTGCATTTTATAGACTGGATTGTAGTGGGACAAAGGTGGAAGTGGGTGACCCATTGGGAAGTTATTGAAATAGCCAATGCAAGAGTTATAGTTGGCTTGGACCCAGTGGTAATAATGGAAGTGATGAGGAGTGATCAGTCTCTGTATATATGTTTAAAGGTAGAACCAGTAGAATTTGGTGACAGATTAAATTTGAATTAGGAGGGGACAGGTCAAGGCTGCGTACACAGTTTTTGGCCTGAACAACTGGCTTGATGATGTTGCCATCAACAGAGATAGCGAAGACTGGGAGGAACAGGTTTGGAAGATGGGGTGTGATGAGGATTATCAAGTTTGTCTTGGACACTTTAAGTCTGAGGTGTCAAAGACATCTAAGCGGTTGAAATTGGTTAAGGTTGAAATTGGATGTGTAGGCTAGTGGCTGTGGAAGAGGTCAAGCTTGAAGATAAACATTTTGCAGTTGTCACTAAGACATTAATAAGAAAGTGATTGTATTTCCTGGTAGGAGTCCCTGTATGCATACAGTTAATTTGCCATTGAAGGTGAATGTTCCTTTTATGTTTAGACTGATGATTAAGTCGGTATTATTATCACATTTCCTCAACCTATATGTTTGGATAGAAATTATATTCAATCAGCCACTCAATTTTCCTTTTAAGGGGTGTGTGCATCCCCATGGGTGTATTTGTATATATTGCTTTCTAAAAATTTCAGACATGATCTATTTTTAAGATATTGTATAATTTGTGGTTTTGTTTTAGCTTATCTAGATTTTTAAGGTGTTCAAATGTTCATTTAAATGATACTTTATATACATTGTATTTAACTTGTACATTGGTTCAGGCATATCATATAGAATTCCATTCCCATTTCAGCAGTGTTCCAAAATTGGGAGACCAAATTATTCTTCCTTCTGTCTTCCAAGTGATCTGTTTCTTTTTGAAAGTATCATGATTTAAAAGAGCACTTCTATTAGTATATGTGGAGCTATTTCCTCGGATCAGTATGCTTAGCCTACAAATACTTGAATTAGGGTTTTATAGAGTAGGTATATTTAAATGTTGTTAATATTCTATAGGTGGCAAATATTCTATTAGAGTTAAACAATGAGATACATTGATTGATGGCAAAATGACAGGATGTGTTTTGACTTTAGGAGAAAGACATGTCATAAAATATTTTAAAGATGTATTATATTATTAAAATACATTTTATGAAATAATTTTTGTTGTTAATCCATGAGGATATTTTTGCAATGATTTCTAGATAGAGTAGAAAGGAGGGAGGGAGAGAGAGAGAGAGAGAGGGAGAGAGAGAGAGACATCGATGTGAGAGAGACACATCAATTGGTTGCCTCCCCCAGGACAAAAACCAGGACTGGGAATCAAACCCGCAACCCCTGGGTCCGAGGGCTGATGCTCTAACCACTGAGAAAAATCAGCCAGGGCTGAAATAATGTTTTAATTAAGAAAAAAAAAACCTTAAGAGGTAAAGCTATTAATGAAAGTTTTAGTTAAAAAACACATTTATCCCTGGATTTAACATTCCTTTCCCGCCCCTGCACTCTTTCCTCCTTAATTCCCTGTATATATCCCTTATCCCTCCCTCCTCTATTTCTCCCTTTCCTTCCCTTCCCTTCCCAACAAAGACCTGAATTCTTGCTTGCACGGGGAAAATTGAAAAATAGATGGAAAGGAAAACCCATGTTAGATCACATCTGTGTTACTTTCTCCTTCTGCCACATATGAACCTGAGGAGAGCAAAGTTACCAGAGTGCTTGTCTAGGATAGACACTGGGCAGCCTTATGCTTTGGTTAGCAGTTGTATTTTAGTTTAATTAAGGGAAAGGCTCTAATGCCCAAAGGATCTTCATAACACTGTACCAGCACTCAGGCTATGGTATGGATCTAATTCCACCCCCGCAGTTCTAGGCTGAATCTTCTGAACCCAGCAGGTTGTTCTGTCCCGGGCCCTCCACTCCTCAGTCCCACATCTCAGGAACGAAGTCTTCAGATGAGGCCCTGGTGTTTTTAGCTAAGCGTGCTTGTTTTATTTATCCCCACAACCAACCTTCCCCCACTATTTCCAGTATAAACAATTTGCATAGCAGGTCACAAAAGGCTTGTAAAGCTTATTATATTTGGAGATTCCAAGGCAATCAGAAGATTTTTTGAGGGGATCGGCTGTTGGGCATGGTGGATAGGAAGGTATTAAGAGGAAGTCGAATGCAGGGATTAATGGTGTTTTTTTAGGGTTGGCCTGGGAGGCTGATAGGGGAAGCCGGTCTGCAGCTCCAGGCCACAGTTCAGGGGCACACTGATCGCTTTGTATTGAAGCACATTCTTGGTAAATAACGCTAGGGACCAACTCTATTAACATGCCCAGCTGAGAATAATGTAAGCACAGTTACATGACTGATAATGATGCCAAACCGGTTCAGGTATTAGGATTTATTAAGACTATGTGTTGTCTCTCACCAGACCATTTACATGTTGTCAGGTATTTCTAATTAATCATGAGCATAATTAATAGTTATAGTAATGATATTGCCATTTTATGAGGATCTGCAGTGTAACAGAGAACATGAAGCAGCAAGAAAAATGAGGAGGACCGCTTACGTCTGTCTAATCGGGATTCCTCACTATGTGAGATTTACCCAAACAGGTCCCCTCTAAGGATTAATGTATTGATGCCTCATTGTGTATTGGCTTACTGTAACGGCTAAAAATGAAGACAATTCTAATGTGAAATGGAACTCTCCTAGGGCCTTTAGTCCCAAATCACGAAAACTGAATTGTTTTTTGTTTTTTTTTCTTCTTTTATCCTCACCCGAGGACATTTTCTCATTTCTTGTTCAGATAGAGTGGGAGGGAGAGAGAGGAAGAGAGAGAGAGAGAGAAACATTGACGTGAAAGGGACACATCGAGTGGCTGCCACCCGCACGACCAACCAGGGCCGGGGACAAACCGCAACCGAAGTACATGCCCCTAGCGGGAACCGAACCCGGGTCTCTCTGGACCGCAGGCCGACGCTCTAACCGCTGAGCCAAACCAGCCAGGGCGAAAACTGAATTGTTTTAAGAGGATAATTTTATAACAATGATTCTAGTTGAAGTATAAACCACTTTGATAACTGTGGAGGAACCAGGAAGTAAATATATAGTTTTATATTCCTTACAAGCTTGAGTTAAGGTTCAGTATTTATAATCTAAAAAAAAATGAAGTTTGGCATCTTAGAACTTTAATGATTTATTGGACATATTACAGACAGATTTTTAAATAGCATTTTGAATAGCTCTTGTTAACCTAAAGAGACGTTTAGTAAACTATCCACAGAATGATAGGGAAAGGACATTTGCATGGAAGTCACTTTTTACCCAGGGTTTGCCCTGGAATGATTTCAAATAATTGCATAATGAGGGTAAAAGTTGCAGGACTGCATATAAACTGCATGCTACTTAATAAATTATTCATGGTAGCCCAAAGGTATAATTATTCAGTGAAATGAGAACTAAGAAAATTAGTTCTGTATTAATGTTTATTTATACTGTTAATTTTTTCCCCCTTTACATGCTAACATTATCCTGCTAGAAGGTAACCTAAAGGCAATCCACTTAAAATGTTCAGTCAGGTTGGAATTCCCAGGGTCAATTGTGTTCATCCTTTTCTGTTTCTGTTGTTGTTGTAATTTGTTTGCTTTTAGAGAAAGTTTATTTCATATAAAAAGGAAAGTCAAACTCTCATGAAAGCAGTCCTTTTTCAAAGGCCAAGAGCAATAAGGAATTTCACCGCAAGCATGTGTGCAGACCATGCTGACTTTTTCCCACATCTTGTCTTGAGTGAAGAGTTAGAAAGACACTTTTTTGTGTCCTGGCAGCAACACAAAACATGAATTTCCCCCTTCTCCCATTTTACTGCTGGCAGCCTCTCCTTCAATCCAGATCAGAAACCGTGATTCGAATTCTTCTTTGATTTCATTATTATTGTTCCACTTTCAATTGCAACAGTTTTTTAACACATTTTAGTTAAATAGTTCCGGCTTCTACCCTTGACCCCCATGGTATCCACAACAAAAGCAGACTTCAGAGTAAGTCATTCCTCTCCTTAAATCCTTCCAGCAGGTTCTCATCTCAGAGTGGAAACTGAAGTCCTCACAATGGCCTCTGAGTCCTGCCTGGTCTGGCCCTGTTACCGCTGTGTCCTCCTGTCACTTTCCCCTCATCCAGCCATGTTTCTCACTTAGGCCTCAGCCCCCCTCCAGGATGCCAGTTCTGCCCACTTTCTCACCCTGGAAGGCCCCCACCTTCTCAGTGAGGCTCACCCTGACTGCCCCATGTAACTACTATTCTGTGCACTCTCAGCCCCAGGCATTTCTTCTCCTTGCCTGACTCTGCTTCTGTTTGCTCAGCACTTACCACTTTTGAGAACACTGTATAATTCACCTTTCTATTGGGTTCCTTGTTTATTGTCTATCTACCTTCTTGAACGGGAACTTTGGTGTGTTTGTTGTTGTTGAGTGACATGTGCCAAATGCCTTATAACAACACCTAGCACCTAGTAGGAGCTCTGTAAATATTTGTGAAATGGATGAATGAATGCGTGTATATCCCGAAACTGTTCCATGAAAATGCTGTATGCCGCCCCCACCGTGTGTTAGAGAGAGCCCAAGTGCCGTGTTGTGAATGCTCAATGTCCAACAGGAGTTTCCAGTTGTCATAGAAATCTCGGGAAACAAGGGCAGGAAGTGGAGAAGCAGTTGAAGCAGTGGAGTAGGCTTAGGGCTAGAATTCAGCATGGCGACCACAACCCGTTCCCCCACCCCTGCTGGTGACCAAGTCCTCTGTCTGGTGGTAGTGATAACAGGATGAGAACACACACGTGGCTTGGGTGTTGAGTGGGCAGCCTGATTTGTGTTGAAGTCCTGCTTTGTGTTTCACCTGAGAGACTTTCATGAATTCCTGCAGGTATCTGTCCATTTACAACCTGTTTGGATCTCAGAATGTCTAGAGCAGTGGTGATTGCCACAGCTCAACTGATCTGTAAAGTGTGTGCTTGCTTCTTGAGAGACCAGGTTATGGTTTGCTTGGAAACTTTTTACAGATGGATGCAGTGAAGTAGAGAAAGTTTTTGGAAGAGTTAATGTCAGAGATAAAGCTAAATGCAATGAGCAACTTCCCTGATGGACTGCTTTGCTGTTCCCTCCCCCTGCAACACACATAGGAGAGAGTTTGGGAGAGAATGCATGTTATCTTATACCTTTATTTAATCTAATGGATGGTTGAATTGCCTCATAGACTATATCAACATTAGTCTATAAAACCACACTGTCCAATAGACATATAATATAAACCATAATTATAATGTAACATTTTCAAATAAACACATTTTAAAAGTAAAAAATTTTCGTATAGTTTAATTATATATTTTAATATACTTTATTTAACCTAAATATCCAAAATAGTATTATTTCAACCTGTCATCACTATAACATTTATTGATGAGATATTTTACATTCTTTTTTTAAAACTATGCTTTTAAAATTTTTTGTATATTTTACACTTACATCTCAATTTGGACTAGCCACCTTTCAAGTGCTCAGTAGCCATATGTGGCTGGTGGCTACTGTATTGGACAGTGCAGATATTATAAAGAGTTTGTGATAATATTAAAAGCTTACTATGTATAGATTTTCTTTCTCCCTCCCTTCCTCCCTTCCTCCTTCCCACTTTTCCTCTCTCTATTAAAGTTTGCTTTGATTCTAAGTATACTTTTAGTCTAAAAATTATGTTGTAGCATGCTCAATGTTATAAAGTCAGAGTATGGAATGAAAACAGAAAGAAAATGTGTATAACTGTAAGATGATCATGAACATAGTTATTTGTTATGACAATAATATTTTCCCATAATAATTGGTGAGTCGAGTAGCAAAGATATATCAAATAGAAGAAAATAACTGGGATCTGTGTAAACATTCATGTAGCAGTCTGATACATGTTTCCATTGTGGATGAAAAAGGGCCTCAAACTAAACCTGACAAGCTTGGGGAGACTTGTATGACGGGCCTTACAAATGCAGAGACCTAAAGTAACCACATAGGATGATCTGAACATAAAAATGCCTGACTAAAGCGAGTCATGGCGGGTAGTCACATCCTAGGCCTGTAGCTTCCTTGACAAAGATCAGTCTTTACCTAAGTGAGCCAATCTGTTGTCTTTTTGCATCTAAGATAACATTACTTTTCTTTTTCCAAAACTATTTTTATTTATTTATTTTTGACTTTAAATAATTTTCTTTAATTTTTAAAATACAGTTAACATACAATATTATATTAGTTTCAGGTATACACCCAGTGTTTAGACATTATATAACTTACTAAGTGATCATCCTGATAAATCTCGTACCCATCTGACACCATACATACCTTTGAAATATCAGAGTAATCTCCTTTTCCAGCCCCCTCTGGGCACACCAACAGAGCACTAGACCACAGAACCCCTCCTTGTTATCTTGTTCCCCTGAATACCATCTCTGTGTGCTTTGTGTTCTTTAACTATCCTGTACCCACCAATGTAGAAGAAGTATGAGTCTCCCCGTTTTCCTTTTTATCCAATCCCAGAGATTTCCCCTCTTCTTTTTCACGCCCCCTTAATCTACCAGCACTGGATTTCATGTCACCCTCCTATGCCTCCTCCTACTCTAATGTATAAAATAAGCTGTAAGACTGTCATGCTCTGGAGCATTTTCTCAATCTGTTCAGATTTTGCTTCCCAGCAGTGGTCATCAGTTTGACTCAAATAAACTCATAAAAATTAATTACAGCCTGGCTGGTGTGGCTCTGCGGTTGAGCATCGATACCCATGCACCAGTTCGATTCCTGGTCAGGGCATATGCCCAGGTTGTGGGCCAAATCCCCAGTGGGGGGCATGCAGGAGGTGGCTGATCGATGTTCTCTCTCATCAATGTTTCTGTCTATCTCCCTGTCCCTTCCTCTCTCTCTCTAAAATCAATAAAGAAAAAAAAATTTTTTTTTAATTCACTACAGGTTTGTTTGGACGTTTCGTACACTGATACTATTTTGCTACATGAGAATTAGTCTGGCTTGATAATTTATGTACTATTGCTCTTTTGTATATAATAATATATATTTTTTCAAAACTGAGCTAAGGTTCATATACAGTAATTATATCTTGGACCTTTTCCAAGGGATTTTAGCTACTAAACACCCCAAATAAATTCTGAATATTCTAAGGATGCTTGTGATATGGGAACTTGATTGACTGTGAAAGATGACTAGAAGTGATAAGATGAAGACAGTAGCTTTTCAACTTAGAAATAAGTAGCACTACATTTTTGTCCCTAAGCTTTTGAGCAAAACAAAGGTGACAACCTTTAGATTGAAAACAAACAAACAAAAATGTTGCTTAAAGATGTTACAATAAAATGAAAACTTTATGTTGGAACAGATCCCTGGGGCTCAGTTCTCTTTCACATTAGGTCTTTCAGTTCATTCTCTTCTATAAACACTTTGCCCCTCCTTGTGCTGTTTTCCACTCCCCCATCCCAACTCTGAAAGATAAGTAATTATGTACACACCAGCTAAATGTCTGGTAAAATCTCAGGGCAAAACTGAGTTGACTTGTGTGGAACTGAATTTAAAAACACTTGATGGAACATTGCTCCAGTCTCTGACGACTTGTCAGGTTGCATTTCCTGCATTGACTCTGTTACAGGACCTGTGCCGTGGTCCTGAGGGATGCTTTTTGCTTTGCCTCTCCTCTCTGCCTTCCTCCTCACTACTGACTCCAGCCTCTGAGGGCTGACAGTCTAGCAGTTCTTCATTTTGCCACTCTCAGTTAGAAAGAATATAAATAATAGCCTAACTAAAATTTGTATTTGTTTTATCCCCAGACAACTATCTTTTAATGAAGAAAATATTTAAATATAAGACAGAGGAGTGTTTTATTAGTTACATAAATGAATATATAATAATATGGAATACAAAACAATTATTATTTTAAAGTAGTTTCCAAAAAAAAAAAAGTGAATGGAGTTGTAGAAAATTAGTGATCATTTGTCATTTGTAAGTCACGGAAATGTGTTATTGGCCATTGCATTTGATCTTGGTTTGCATTTGCGGTTATGATAGCTGAGGTTGTGATAATGGAAGAGAAAGCTAGACTTTTATTTATTTATTTATTTTTGGTTTGCAATGATTTATTTTAATTTTTGTTTTGTTTTATTAATTTATTTTTGTTACAGATGTTTCTCCTTTTTTCTCCATTGACACCCTCCTCCCCATCCTCCCCACCCCGTCCCCAGCTTTGTTGTCCATGTCTATCAGTTACGCATACATGCGTATAAGTTCTGTGGTTTATCTCTTCCCTCCTCCCCCACCCTCTCTTCTGAGGGTTGTCAGTCTGTACCCTACTTCCACGTCTCTGGTCTACCCTGTTCCTCAGACTGTTATGTTCATTATATTCCACAAATAAGTGAGATCATGTGATATTTGCTTTCTCTGCTTGGCTTGTTTCGCTTAGGATAATATTCTCCAGGTCCCTCCATGTCGCCTCAAAGGATAAGAGCTCTTTCTTTCTTACAGCTGCATAGTACTCCATTGTGTATATGTACCACAGCTTTTTTATCCATTCATCCACTGATGGACACTTGGGCTGTTTCCAGATCTTAGCTATTGTAAATAGTGCTGCTATGAACATAGGGGTACATATTTTCTTTCTGATTGGTATTTCAGGTTTTAGGGTATATTCCTAGAAGTGGGATCACTGGGTCAAATGGCAGTTCAATTTTTAATTTTTTGAGGTAACACCATAGTGTTTTCCACAGTGGCTGCACCAGTCTGCATTCCCACCAGCAGTGTACTAGAGTCCCCTTTTTCTCCACACCCTCGCCAGCACTTGTTGTTTGATGCTTTGTTGATGGCGGCCATTCTGACAGGTGTGAGGTGATACCTCATAGTTGTTTTAATTTGCATCTCTCTGATGTTTAGTGATGTTGAGCATTTCTTCATATGTCTCTTAGAAACCTAGACTTTTAAAAAGTCTTTTAAAAGCCCATGGAGTTGCTTCAGTTTCAATTCTTTTTTCTTGATGTGAAAAAGAAATAAGTAAATAAAGCACTTAAAGCATAAATGGAGACAAGATTAGAATTTTATATAGTAACCTCTTTTTTGGTTGGTATTCCAAAGTACACAAGTGGTGGTTTATACAAGTTTCATTCATACTTGGCAAGGTTAAGAGAGGAAGGTGGTCACCTATAATAAACATTGTTAGTTTTTAAATGTAATTTTTCAGGAAGAAACTTCCTCTTTAAAGCACTCAGCCTGGATTTATTCAGGATTAAATTAAATGAAAATTAATGCTTGGCATTGGTAAGAATCGTAATTTTTTCAGGCATGTCTTTCAAGAACCCATTTTTTAAATCGCAGTTCACAAGCTCAATGAATGTTGGACTCCATGGTTACTGAAATGGGTGGAGTGCTTCCTTATGGGGTTTATTAATAGGTAGAAAGTGAAATATATATATTTATGATTTTTGTTTAAGGACACAGTGAAAAAATAGAAAAAATAATAATTTGTCTTTTATAAAATGAGTCCAGTCTTTGGAAATATTCAAAATAGTAATTTGAAGGTTAAGCAATTTTTTTCATAGTTTAATCAACTTAATAAGAGTTTTGGGATGGTTGCTATTTGGTTTTTACAGAAAAAAAAAAGTTTATTGGCCTTAGTTTAAACTGTTTAAAAATTAAGCAAAGATGTAGTTGTAGATAGTGGAATAAAGGCACTTTCGTTCCATTTTTCTCCCCTAAAGCCCCCAACAGGAATATAAAGAATGAAAAAGAAGAAAATGCTGTCTTCTGTTAAATAGCTACATCCTCAGACCTCAAACTATAAGGGATATCTGCTGAATGTGATATTTGGACCAAAGGAGAGAAAATGCTGTGAGTGTACACAGTTCTCAAAATTGGGGAGGATACAGATTTCTCAGGTAGTCAGGCCTATAGAAATTAAATGGCTTCACTAAAATGATGAGACAATCATGGTAGGACTCTCCTGCAGCAAGTCTGTCATGCTTCCCAGAAAGCTGCAGGATGCAGAACTGATGGAGGAGCAGAGACACTGTGCACAGTTGGGCAGACTATGAACTAAACAACTCTAGGGACCTCATTACCATTAAAGTGTATGTGAATGGAGTCCTCTGAGGTGAATGCCCTACCTGTGTGCCTACCCAAGCCACCAAGGTGAGTGTATGCCACCTTTATGTCTTGTACAAGATCCTAAAATTAGGGGACTGCCGTAAGTAAGGCTGAAAGAAGGGTCAGGTAGTGGTAGTCATGAGATCAACACACAGAGAGCTTGTGACATGAGGGGCTTCTCTCTAACTTACATTGACTCTCTGCTTAAACTGAAGAGAGTCACACCAAAAACTTTGTATGAAATATTCCTGGGGTACAAGGATTTAATAGAGGTGGAGAGAATGTTAGAGATCAATACTGGACTTGAGGGCCCCTACTCTTCCTACACTATTCTTTAGCACCTGGCTGGTTGTCTTCATTTCAGGCTGAATGTCTTCTGGTTAACACTACCCTGGCATAGATGGTGCAAATTAATAGTAGATAGGAACACAAAGTTAGAGGAAGAATGTATATCAGAAGGCAAGTTATCTCACAAACAGAAGAAAAATTCAGACTCAGTCTTCATGGCCTCCAAGGAATAATAATAACTGGGTTTTCTGCAAAAAAAATTTTAAAAAAGATACATATGATGAAAAAAAAAAGAAAAAGGAGATGGAACATGAGCTGATGAATCTTAGTAAAAATATAAAATAAAGAAAAAACTATTAGAAAGATGAAAGTTACATTAGAAGCCATAAAAATAATAAACATGGTGAAAACAAGGTATATACAAGTCAGACTTAAGAAACTCTTACAAAAAAAGGAAAAAGATGAAATAAAATGATTTCTCAGAAGATGCTACATTGAAAGGCAAAGGATTATCTATCACATATTTGCTTGTATTTCCAAAGGAAGCAAATAAGAAATGAGAACAAAAATATATTCAAAGATATAATATGAGAAAACCTTACTGATATAAAAAAAAAGAAAGATTATATGTGCAAGTCAAAATGCTACACTGTTTAGAAAAAAATATTTAGGAAAAAAAATGGATACGTAAAATGTGCTGATGAGCAGTCGAGGACATCAAGAATGCTGGCCTTAGCAATGGGTCATTGATGGCTGCGGGGAAAGCAGTTCCAGTGTAACAGTAGGGCGCAGGTTGTAATGAACTGGATGGAGAAGTGAGTCAAGGTGAGGAAGTGGAGAAGAATATAGATAAATATTTTAAGAAGTTTCATCATGAAGAAAATGAGGGATATATGGATGTACCTACAGAGTGTAGCTCATGGGATTGAGGGAGGCTGTGTTTTTAAGATGAGAGAGACTTGTGGATATTTAAATACCCCTAGAGAGAGTGAAGATAAAGGAGATTAGTTTTCAGTTTTGTCTGCACATTGGAGCCACCTGGAATCCTTAAAAAAATACAGATGTTGAGTCCCACCCACAGAGGTTCTGACATAATTGGAGTTGGGCTTGGCTAGTGTTGGGATTTTTAAAAGCTTTCGAGGTGATTCTAGCTGGTACCTGAATTTGAAAAAAAAAAAAAATCTCATAGGAGTTGAAACAAGGTCCCTAGAAGACAGGAGGGGATTTGATGCTAAGTGTTGGTAGAGGGATTATCCCAAAATAAGAGTAGAGTTACCTTTTCCTTTGTAGCTGGAGGAAATGGTGGAAGCACTTTCAGAGAAAGGCACACATTTGCAGATGGGAGCTGAAGGATTCCCTGCTATGACTTCTGTTTCTTCTGTGAAGGGGCAGTAGGTGGGAAGGTATTTGGGTATTTGAGAGGAAGATCGATGGGAAGGCACAGAGAGGGGAGGAGCAAATGTGTGGCAGTCTTTATGGAGCATGAGAGAGAACACGAAGGAAACAAAAGGATGGGTAGGCAGTTCTGAGAGGGCTGGAGTTTGAGACCCTAATTTTATAGAGGCAGTTCTTTTTCTTCCTAGGTATAGATAAGGCAGAATATAGATGAGGGGAGTAGGACGTTTTCCAGCAAAGAGTGGAGAAGTTAGTTACTTGTGAGGTGGTTGTATTTTGTACACACCATAGAGAACCAGACACTGGTAGAAGTAAACTAAGTAAATAAGAATAATGCATTAGATTAAATTTTGTCTGCATCTACTTGGTAGAGTCTTCATTCTGTCTTTGTGGAGACAGAGAAATGAAGCCAAACATGATCACTTTGCTCAGTTAAGTGGAAAAGAAATGACTTTTAATCCTTACAAACACAAGTAGGAAGTGCTAAAGGCCTTAGCTATCTCCCTAAAGCAGCAATTTTTAACCTTTTCCATCTCATGGCACATATAAACTAATTATTAAAATTCTGTGACACATGAAAAAATATATTTTTTGCCGATTTGACAAAAAATAGGTATAATTTTGATTCATTCTTACTGGACAGCTACTGTTGTGTTGGCTGTTGTCATTTTTTATTTGACAATCGAAGGGAAAAGGGGTCAGTGCCCCTGACTAAATTCAGGTATTGCATGTTTTAAAAATTATTGTGGCACACTGGTTCAAAATTGCTGCCCTAAAGTGACGATGCATTTGTTCTAGATCTGGTATGAGTTTGCAGTAAAGAGAATTGTGTGTTGGCATGGTTATAATTAACTGTGGCATTTTTTTTTTTTAAGTAAAAAAAATTTTTTTTTCTTTTTTGATTTTAGAGAGAGAGGAAAGGAGAGGGAGAGAGAGATAGAAACATCAATGAGAGAGAACATTGATTGGCTGCTCCCTGCATGGCCCCCACTGGGGATTTGGCCCACATCCTGGGCATGTGCCCTGACTGGGAATCAAACCAACGACCTCTTGGTGCATGGGTCAATGCTCAACCACTGAGCCACACCAGCCAGGCAAGTGTAGTATCTTGAAATACAATTTTAATCAACTTGTAGGAAATTATAAACTAGTTTTCATAAAATAATCTCACTTGGTAAATACAGCATGTAGAAGTTTTTTTCTTTGTGTGTGTGGTGAGGAGTGTTATTGGTGGAGTCCTTGAGTTAGAGGTTTTTGTTATAGTTTAGGGTCTTTAATCTTTTAGTGTTTTAAAAACCCTATTTCAGTTGTGCAGATAGTTTGCATTTTAAATTATCTCACATAACTTGCTGGAAGCTGAAATTGATCTGAGAACATTGTGACATTTTAAGGGAAAACTGAACAGTGTGTGAGGGTCCTCATCCATAGGGCATACTGGAAAAACACTGGGGCTTAAATTCATGGACAGCCCTTTGAGAAATCAAAAGTGTACACAAAAGTTAAATTAAAGTGTGCAGTCTAAAACATCTCTGGAAGTTTACTGATGTCACAACTTCTTGTCATTCCATTGGTGAGAAGATAAACACTGACTGCTTGGAAACGTTTTCAGAACTGTTTCCTGATCCTCTTTTTACCTGGTGAAGAATTACTGACACCATTCACCCTGCAACAAACCCACACAGAACCTCTGCAGGTAGTCAGCAGTATATGAAACTCGACAGTTGATGGGAGAAATAGTGTTTACTATTTCATTCAGCACATTTTTTAAAAATGTGAAATTGCTGTACACTAAGGGATAAAGACACAATCCAGACTTGGCTCTTGTTCTCAAAAAGTGTATTCTAAGCTTTCAGAAGGTGAGAGAGAGGCAGACATTTCTCTTGGCTTACTTTTTCAGTGTTTCCATAGCATTCTTGTCTATTAAAAAACAGAAATTAGTGTTGCAATTGTTGTAAAGATTCTTTAGCCTCCTGATTAGCTTCTTCAGTGACAGATGAGTAGACTGATAACCTCTTGGTCACCTTGGAGCCCTGGCATTAAGGGAAGGAAATGTTTAGTGACTGCTGATCAGTTCCTACTGTGGGGTGTAGTCACCTCTGTTTCCAGTGCTTTGCTGAGCTTGAACTTCCTATCATGCTTGTCCTTGAGTCTGACTTACACTGTATCTAGCTTACAAAGGTCAGCTGTAAAGGATTTATATGTAGCCAAAATCAGTATTATTTGTTTGTATAACTAAACTGACAGCCCCCCCCACCCCCCACTAAAATTTCACGTCCCAAAACAGTTGGTTGATGTCTCATCAGGGCAAGTTTTCCATCAGCTGGAAGATGATTATTTCAGCCTAGTGTGTGTGAAGGATTAGTGTTAAGAGACCACCAAAATCTAAAGGTTTTACTGCGCAAATCTTATTGATAATTGACTTACTGATTTGAATATGGCAGATTATTTAAAAACTAGAACATGTAAAAAAGGTGATTTTTATTAAGTCCTGAGAATATGAAAATACTTTTTAAAAAGTACTTTTTTGCCCTGGCTGGTGTGGCTCAGTTGGTAGGAATATCGACCCATACACTGAAAGGTTGCAGGTTCGATTCCTGGTCAGGGCACATACCTAGGTTGTTGCTTCAAAACTCAGCCCTGGTCCGGGCATGTGTGGGAAGCAGACGATTGATGTGTCTCTCTCACCTCAATGTTTCTCTCTCTCTCTCTCTTTCCCCCCTCCCCCCTCCCTTCTCTTCTCTCTGAAAATCAATGAAAATGTCTGTCCTCAGGTGAGGATTAAAAAAATAATAATAAAATAAAATACTGTTTTAGTTCTTTGAGAAGCACTTATAAGTCTCTGAACTAATACTAATTTTCTGTGCTTTGCACAGTTTTGCCTATGAAAGTTACTGATAAACCAAGTCTAGGGCCAACCATGTAAATTATTTGGGAATTTAATTTGGATTTTAAAGAGGAGTGCTTTCTCTTAATTTTATTATAGCAGACACTTTCTAGACAGACTGCATTTAATATCCTATTCATTCCAAATACCCGTCTCTTCTCCGTTTATGATCATACTGTTTCCAGTCTGATAAAGTAGTTGTGTAGAAACTACATGTTAGTTCTAGAATTGCTTTGAGGCAGCCAATGATGACACATTCCTTATAGTTTATAAAAACCCACCAGATACTTCTCTGAACATGAGCTTTTAGAATTGTTTGGAAATTAATAAATGAATTGTGTAAGGGAACTACTTTACTTTTCAGCAGTAATAGTGGATGTTTGCAACTAAAAATGATAAGTGATTACTAGTTCAACAGCTGTATGTTTAAGCAGCTATAGCCAAACAATGTTTAATTATCTACATGTAGGGATGGCAATCAACCAGAACTTAAGTTTTTTTCACTTTTATCTTTAGTAAGAAAAGCAGATGGACCACAGTTTCAAAGCGAGTTGATGAGAGCTGCCTTCCCCAGAAGGCCTTTATTTCTCTGGTTGACTAATATCTTACTACTCTGCTTAGATACTAATTCCATTAAGACAGAGACTACCAATATTTTTTCACTTAGCACTTCAAAACGTATTTGCTGGTCAATACATATTGATCTCCTTCATTCTTTTTAATTGCAGCGAAATATTCTATGAGTGGATGTATCATCATTTATTCAACCATGTCCCCCATAGTACTTCCAGGCTATACTCATTTTTTATTATTACAAATACTCTTTAAATAAAAATTATCTGTATGTATCTACCCTTTCTGCTCAGTGTGTGGCAGAGTTCTTGGCACGTGTTTCTTGGCTTGTTTGTCCACCCTGAGATCATCAGGCCCACTGCTCCCCTTATACTCACTCCTTGAGCACCATGCTCTTCTTTTGGAGTCCTTGCCTGCCATTTCTCCTGCCCAAAATGCTCTGCTTCTTATTCCTTGGATCTTGGCTTAAATGCTTCACCCCACACTCCCTATGTCCCCGGGGACGAACCACAACCACCGTATGTGCCCTTGAATGGAATCGAATCCACAACTGTTTGGTCCATGGTCTGACACTCAAACCACTGAGCCAAACTGGCCAAGGCTCCTTTATTCTTTTTTTAATTTTTTTTTCTTTATTGATTTGAGAGAGAGAGGAAGGAAGAGGGAGAGAGAGACAGAAACATTGATGAGAGAGAACATCAATTGGCTACCTCCTGCACGTCCCCCACTGGGGATCGGGCCCACAACCTGGGCATGTGCCCTGACTGGGAATCGAACCAATGACCTCTTGGTGCATGAGTCGATGCTCAACCACTGAGCCACACTGGCCGAGCTTTTTAATTCTTTTTAATTGCAGCGAAATATTCTATACATGGATGTATCATCATTTATTCAACCATGTCCCCCATAGTACTTCCAGGCTATACTCATTTTTTATTACAAATGCTCTTTAAATAAAAATTATCTGTACGTATCTACCCTTAAATGCCGATGCTTTTATTTCTAAGGAACAGATTCCTGAGATTGCTGAGGCAAAGGGTACATGCATTTTAAATTTTAACTGTTGTCACCAGATACTTTTCCCAAAGGATGTATAGTTCATCCTTCCTGTGGCAATGCAGGGCATGCCTGTTTCCTCAAACCTTTGTCAGCTGTGGGTGCTCAAATTTTTAAAATTGTTTTTGAATCCTTTAGGTTAAAAATGAGATTACTTTTACTTTTGCTCTTAATTTTTTAGTATATATTTTATCAAATATTTGTTGCATTCAGCACCCCCACCATATGTAGCATTTACTAACTGCTAGTATTCATAAAATAAAATTTAGACAATTAGGAATATATACTGTTTAAAGTTCTTAAAAATTGATTCCATTTTTCTGTGCCATTTTGTGTCACTTATTTCACATATAAGGTATTATTTTTTATATTTCCAGGTTTGATTTCTAAGTATGGCTAATAAGGAACTTTCAGATCAAGGTTTATAATTAGGAATATTTTTATTTACAGAGGTCTAATGTAAAATTTTAGCATTCAAAGTTTTATGGTGAATTATAACTGTCTAGATTTTGTGTGCCTAAAATGATATGCAAGGATCAAAGACCTTAATAGACACCTCACCAGAGAAGATGTAGAGATGACAAATAAGCATATGAAAAGACTCTTAACATCACATGTCATGAGGGAAACACAAATTAAAACAACTGTGAGCTGCCCCTATACACCTGTTAGAATGGCCAAAATCCAAAACACTGACAACACCAAGTGCTGGTGAAGATGTGTAGTGACAGGAACTCTCATTCATTGCTGGTGGGAAAGCAAAATAGTATGGCCATTTTGAAAGACAGCTTGGTGGTTTCTTACCAGACTAAACATGCTTTTATCACATGATCTAGCATTCATACTCCTTGGTATATACTAGAAGGATTTGAAAACCTATGTTCACATAAAAATCTGTACATGTATATTTATAGCAGTTTTATTTGTAATTGCTAAAATTTGGAAGCAATCGAGATGTCCTTCAGTAGGTGTGCAGTAGGTGAATGGATAAACTCTGGTACATCCAGACAATGGGCTATAATTTGGAGTTTAAAAGAAATGAGCCTTCAAGCCATGAAGAGGCATGGAAGAAACAAATGTATTTTACTTAATGAAAGAAGCGAATATGAAAAAGCTACATGCTGTATGATTTCAACTACATGGCATTCTGGTAAAGGCAAAACTATGGAGTCAGTGAAATAATCATAGTGGTTTCCAGGGGTAGGTGAAAGGAGAGATGGGTAGGCAGAGCAAGCGGATTTTTAGGGCAGTGAAAGTATTCTGTATGATGTAATGATGTACACATGTTATTGTACTTTTGATCAGACCCACAGAGTGAACCCTAATGTAAACTATGCACTTTGGGTGATGATGATGTAGTTCATCACTTATAACAAAAGTGCCATTCTAGTGGAGGGTGTCAGTAATGTCAGGCTATGCATGTGTGAGGGCAGGGAATATGTGGGAAATCTCTGTACCGTGTTCTCAATTGTGTTGTAAGGCTAAAACTGCTCTAAAAAATAGTCTTTGGTGAAAAAACAACAATATGGAAGACTGTGATCTGTTAATTTATCATGTAATTTTTAAGTTAATAGTTAACTTTGGAAATAGACTTTACCCATTATTGAAGTATAATTTAGTGGAAGCTGTAAATTCTAAATATTTCAAGTTGGAAAGGAGCAAATGTGATGGGGAGAGGCACGTTAATGAGTGGCAGTGCAGTATGGATGCGTGTGAGTCTGTGTGGTGCAATAATGGCATTTCTGTCCCTTAAGCCAAAGGCAAGCAACTATGTAGTCCGCTGTATTCATAGTGGCAGGCTTCAGTCTCCACAGGCCTTAGTGTATTGTGAAAACTTCATTGATTTACACTCAAAATGTTGCAGCACAAAATAAAAATACATTGTTGTCAGGTAGCGATGAAAGGAATTGTGTTACTGCATCTCATGCTTCTGAGAGATGACATTTTTGAGTACACACAGGAGAAATGTTCCCATGTGTTAGAACTGCTGTGTACTTACTCTGTCCAAATGTGCACGGACAAGGGACTATTGTGTGTGGGAAGTGCTTCTTTACTGGTTTACTTGGGGAATTGGACAATTTTTACTTACATAGGAATTACTGAAGAAACTTTTCTTTTTACCTCTATAGTATAAGTACTCTCCAAATATAATGAAATTTATCATTCGCTTTGGTCTTCACACCCTACACTGACCATGACCTCATCTAACTTGGTGCTGTGCGGGGCACCATTCTTCCTTCCTCCACCCCCTAAAAATAACCACCCGTGATTTCAAGTCTGCTCTGGGTGATTGGCTCAGCATGTGGCTCAGTCCATAGAAAACCTGCCCGGCCCCTGGGGAGGTAACCATTTCCCTTGCTCTCTAGTGGGTGCAGACATATTTGGACCCTGGAATCCAGCATGGAAAGTTTGAGGGAGTCAAGGGGAAATGTGTGTGAACTGATTGCAGAGGTCTTCTTGGAGCTCAGAGGAATGGTTGGACTCTATGCTTTAGAAATCCTTAACTTTTTAAAGGTTAATATGTGTAGAAAAGAAATAATTTAGCTTTAGGGGTTTTTATTCCCACTTTTGTGATCTAGGTTTTTTTTTTTTTTTATATGAATCTCAGAATGGCCTGACTAATAATAATAATGGACAATCTTAAGAGCTTTTCTTATCAACTGTTATACATTATTTCATTTAATCCTCAGATAACTATGAGAAGATAATCATATTATTCTTTTTGTTGTTGAAGAAATTTAGATTTAATGTGTTTAAAGTAGCTTGCCAGGGTTAGGCACAGCTAGAAAGTAGAGGGTCTGTTTGCCTATTAAGCCCATATTTTATAGGACTTTTCTAAAAGCAATTTCTCTTAATGAGCAAATTTGTAATTATTGGTTAGTGGGCTTGTGGAACCTATTTGCATATGCCATAAAGTTCCCTCTTTATAATTTTGTTTTTAGCATCAGTTTGATGATGCATATCTGCCCAGAACTCTCTTACTTCCTGTGTTTTGGGATTAAAATATTGTTACATTCTGAAGAAGAATCCTTATTTGTGTTCAGAAATGGTTCCCAAATGCATTGCTGGTTTAACTACTAAATGTTGCCTTCTAGATAGTTGCAACTATGTCACTAGTCACATTACCTACTTGATTCTTAAAAAAAAAAATTTTTTTTCTTTATTGATTTTAGAGAGAGAGGAAGGAAAGGGAGAGAGGGATAGAAACATCAATGAGCGAGAACATCGATTGGCCGCCTCCTGTATGCTACCCACAGGGGATTGGGCTCACAACCTGGATATGTGCCCTGACCGGGAATCGAACCGTTGACCTCTGGGTGCATGGGTCAGTCCTCAACCACTGAGCCACACCTGCCGGGCACCTACTTGATTCTTGATGACTTTTTCCTTAATAATAACTCTGAAGTTTTTGCATTTATTTTATATTACTTTAAAATTTTATTTATATACTAAAAATGTGGTCCTCTCATACTTGTGGCTGGAGATGAGTATATTTGTGGTTTAATTGGGCAGATGTAAGGATGGGGGACCCAGAAGAGAAGTTCCCAGAAATCTCTCATGCTTGCTCCACACGCATTAAGAATGGATGTGGAGGAGAGTTTGAGAATATAGCAGAGTAAAACATTTGTTAGAGCTGACACTTAAATTGTGCCTAGCACCTGGTTAGTACTAAGGAAATGCTTTGTGTGTGTTAATTCATTTCACCTCTACCACCCCAGGTGGTTGCTAGTATTATGATCTGCATTTTCCAGAAGAGGAAGCTGAGATTATGTATAGTTCTCAAGGCCAGGCAGCTAACACATGAGAGATGGAGTTCTAGTTCAGTTTGTCAGATTCTTGAGTCCCAGTTTGTAATCTACAGGCTAGATTTTAATTATTCTGGTTCACTGTATTCAAATAATCTTGTTGGAGGGTACCTCAGCTAGAGCTATTTCAAAGGTATGTCTAAGAAGGTATATGAAGCATCTTGATTGAGAAACTAGCGTTAAAAAAACACACTAACTGGCAATTTTATTTAAAATCATTTGGCTGTGTGTTCTGTGTCATTAAGGTTATAAATGTTCTTGGGGAAAAGAATAAATAAAGAAGAATAGCCTGTGGCATTGAAATTTCACTCAGTTCTGCTTCCTGACTTTTATTAGTCTATACCTGATTTCTCCTAGCTTTCTCAGGGTTAGGGACAACTGTTGCATGATTGGCACAGTGTTTACTTGGTTTGCACTTGATGGTAGAAAGTATCGAAACAACTCTATTTGCTAGAGATGCCAAAACAGCAACAAAAAGACCCATTGTGGTCTAATTATAGGGGTAATGAAATATAAGATCTCTTTAAGTAAGTTTTAAAATGTAGCTTAAAAATTAGACATTATTTATTTATAAGAAATCACAAATTTTTAAGGTTCACAAATAATGTAAGGGGCTTTGGGGAAGTCATTTAGAATTTTTCACTTTAAATGGCACTGCAAGCTATCTTTTCCTTCTGTCTCAGGCATTGTGAGGTGTAAGCTTTGTTGGCCAGAGGGTCCTGGGACTGAAGCCTTCTCTTTGGGTTTCTGTAGTGTCCTTGGGGTTCAGTGCCCTGCAGTACTTTTCTGATGCTTGTACTTGGGGATAAATTTAACAGTAAAAACCCAGTTTGCCTGTTCATCATTTGCCTTTGCCTGCTGTTGTGTAACTTTGAGCTTCTATGTAACCTAATGTTTGTAGGGCTTGATTTCTCCTTCTATGAAATGAGGACTCGCTCTCTGCCACCAGGATTGTGGGGCACATTAAATGAAAACCCCTGGTGACATCCCTGACACTGAATCCTCACTAATTGTTTCTGTCCTTTCCCTTTATCTTTCTACCCCTTCAGTGACAACTAGAGGATCCTGTTAGGTAGGCAAGGACCCTGTTAGGTAGGCATTATTCCCCATGTTTCTCTACACTCCATGTTTCTCCTTGTAGAGAAACATGGAGAATAATGTCCCAAAGACACCCTCTTTTCCATGGGAAGAGACCTAGATTCCTTGGTGTAAGAAGTAATTTTAACTGACCAAGAGTTTCTTGACTGAGGGATGTATTCACTTCCTATTGTTGCCTAAGAGGTTGCCACAGATTTAGCAGAATAAGACAACACACACTTGGCTAGACGTTCTCTCAGGTAGAAGGCTGGGCTGGCTTGTGATCTCAGGGCATCACAAGGCCAAAATCAAGGTGTGCCTTGGCTGAGTGCTTATATGAGAGGCTCTGGGGAAGAATTCACCTCCAGGTTCATTCTGGTTGCTGGGGGAATCCCATTATTTGTAGTTGTCTTCTGAGATCCCCAAATCCTTCCTTGCACGCGTTCAGCAGGTGGTCCTTCTCACCTTCTGTAAGGCTATCTGCATCCCTTCTCCTGGCTCCTCCATCTGCAGGGTCAGCAAAGGCTCACTTAGTCAGATGTCTCTAACTTCCTCTTTTGCCACCAGCCTGAGAGCGCTCCACTTTTGAGAGCTCAAGAGATTCGATCAGATCCAGAGGTTAGAATACCCCACTTTTAAGGTCAACACTGCCCTGTAGCAACATGGCAAAATCATTCTATCATAATCATAAATATGCATATAATGATAAGCATAATAATGAACATAATCACAGGAGTGATACGTTTTTAGAATTCTACCAACCATAGGGATACCTCAGAATGCTTTCGCGTATCCCTTGGCTCCGCCTAAGCCCTGTTAGACAAGCTCAAGCCTGTACCATTACTTGGTGGCCCAGCAAACATCTTATTTCAGTGGGGATGGCTAAATTCATTTGATTTTAAGAAATTTTAGCTGCAGTTTGATCATTATAGCTTGATGCCTCAAAGGGTGTTAGAGGTTCCTAAAGATGATAGTAAACATATTAGAGAAGGAGAAAGTATTATTCAAGGTTTTTAGAACTAGTTATATGTAGACTCTTAATGTGTCTTACAGGTGAGCCAAAGACATATTATGGGTCATTTCACTGCTCATTTTATTGTGGGAATGAGTGTAGAATTGTGTCACTTGGGGTTTCTGTAAATTTAATTGAGATTATAGGTCATAAATTAGAAGGTCCATTAAATAAATGGGCAAATGTAGCATTATCATGTCGACCAGTTACCAAGTCCTAGGGAGACATACCAACAACAAACCGAAAAGTAGTTCTCCTAAGGTATAGATTTTTTTTTTTTTCCTCTTAAGGACTCCTCAGGGCCACCAGACAAGGTCAGGCAATTATTCATTTCTGGGAAGAACACCTGATGTTCATTACTTTATCATAGAGATAATCTCACAAAAGGGCACCTGTATCAGTTAGAATTCTTTGGTTGCAAGCAATAAAATTGGAGCACAGTTAATTTAAAGCAGAAATGGAATTTATTGTAAGGACATCAGGAAGCTCACAGAATACCGTGGCAGGCCAGAAAGCTGGGCTCATGATAAAGATCAGGGGAAATCCAGGGTAGTTTTAGGGAGCAAGATTTATTACCTAACTACTTCCTGTCTTTTCAGGACATGCTTCAGGAACAAGGCAGAATCCTTTTCTCTTTCTGGCACTACACTAATCAAGACTCAAAGCCCAGAAGAGACCATCCCATGAACCTTTCTCCAGAAAGGCAGGGACCCTAGGTCTGCACACACTGATGGAGGAATACATACATATTTTGAAGGAATTTGGGCGCAATTACCAAGCAAGGACGGAGTTGATGCTGGGGGAAAACCCTAAAACCCTAAAACCTCTAGGATCTGTTTGCTTAAAATGCTTTCTCAAAAACTATTCTAAAAAATGTATTGGGTTGCCCGGCCGGTGTGGCTCAGTGGTTGAGCATCGACCCATGTACCAGGAGGTCGCCGGTTTGATTCCCGGTCATGGCACATGCCCAGGTTGTGGGCCAAATCCCCATTGCGGGGCATGTAGGTGGCGGCCAATCGATGTTCTCTCTCCTTGGTGTTTCTATCTTCTCTCCCTCTCCCTTCCTCTCTCTCTAAAATCAATAAAGAAAAAACATTTTAAATATATTGGGTAGTGACTTAAAAAACATACTTCTGCTTTAAATGAAATAGTCTTTAGTGTTACACAATTGCTGCTGCAAATCATAGAAATCCAACAGTCCCCCAGATACAAATGTTAAATTAGAACATTTCAGGCATATCCCCTTTCTTGCATAATAGTAATGAAATCCTTTGACTAGGTGAATAAGAAGGTCCCATTTAGCATATCACAATGAAAACCTGTGTCAAAAAAAAGTCTCCCAGCAAATAACACCGGAGTAAAAAGCATTGTTTGTTGTCCTAAAGTCATGTTAACTGATTATTTATTTGTAAGTGAATACAAACTACACAAGTAATCCTCATTCTATTTGTTGCATGATAATAGCTTTTAAAATGAACATTTGTGTCTAACATAAAAACCCTCTGTATCTGACAATTTATGGGTAAGTGATCATGTTGTAATAGCATTGTATCAAAAGCTGCTTTTCTTTATAAACCCTTATATTTAATCCCTCCAAGCAGCCAACAAGCTACATGCTTCCCAGGGAATTAATTTAAGATTGAAGATTAAAAAAAAAAAGAGGCCAAAGTTAATAACATCAGAGAGAAAGCTCTTGAAAGAAGTAATAGTTTCAAAAAGATTTTGACTGTTTTTATAAAACAAATATAAGCTGCTCTAAAAAGAATTGGTGTAAAGTAAGGTTATTGCTTCTGATTTATTCAAAATTACTTTTTCTAGTTTTTAACCTCAACTAATCTTGTAATAAATGTTTCTCAGCAAAATTTTAATGTGAGCATTAGAAATAACATTGACCACACCTAGCCCATGTGGCTCAGTGGATTGAGCAGCTTCTCATGGACTGAGAGGTGGGTCCTGGTTCAATTCCTGGTCAGGGCACATGCCAGGGTTGCAGGCTCAATTCCCAGTAGGGGGCGTGCAGGAGACAGCTGATCAATATCACATTGATGATGTTTCTATCTCTCTCTCCCTTCCTCTCTCTCTCTTAAAAAAAAAAATCAATATAAACATATTTAAAAGAAAATAAATAAATAAAATAACCGTGACCAGCCCTGGCCGGTTTTGCTCAGTGGTTAGAGCGTTGGCCCACAGACCAAAGATTTGAGGGTTCGATTTCTGGTCAGGGGCATGTATCTTGGTTGCAGGTTTGATCCTAACCATGGTTGGGGTCGTGCTGGAGGTGGCCAATCGATGTGTTTCTCTCACACTGATGTTTCTCTGTGTCTCTCTCTCCCTCCCTCCATCCCTCCCTATCCCCCACTCCACCTCCCTCCCAAAAAAATCAATGAAAAAATATCCTGGGGTGGAGTGAGGATTAAAAAGAAAAAAGAAAGAAGTAACACTGACCAGTTTTATAATTAGATTGCATAAAGTATCTTAAATATTGATAATATAATTTTGACAAGAATAAATCATTACTTTTGATAGCATAGAATTTTTATTCTTAAAATATAAGATTTCTTAATAGATAAATAGGCAAAAGGGGGTTTATTGGTGAGTTAGATAAAATCTATTATTTAATTGTTTCTGGGAAGGAAGTAAAATAATGGGATACAGCTACCAGGGAAAATTTAAAAAATGATAGTTTTGGTGAATGCTCTCCATTTTATTTTTTTAATTAATTAATTTTTTCATTAAATATTTTTATTTATTGATTTTAGAGAGAGAGGAAGGGTAAGGGGAGAGGGAGAGATGGAAACATTTATGAGAGAGAACATTGATCGGCCACCCCTGCACACCCCACAATGAGGATCGAGCCCTCAACCCAGGTATGTGCCCTGACGAGGAATCGAACCAGTGACCTCTTGCTGCATGAGTTGATGCCCAACCACACCAGCCGGGCAACGTTCTGCATTTTAAATAAAAACCTTTTCATGTAATGACTTTACCTATAGTGGAATTGAAGCAACACATTATTTACACATTTAATCTTATTTTGATTTACTCTAATTTATCTGATATCAGCCGCCTGTTAGATGATAATTTAAAAATTTGCTGCAGTTGCTTTAGAAAACCTTCCTAGTGATAATTTTATTCTCTAGAATAATTTAACTTTCCGTTTAAAATGCACATCTAAACACCATAAAGTATGTATTGGCAACAGAAGACTTTTATGTTTATGTAGAATGATAATTTCCTTAATGGACATCAATACTATGTTTCATATTTTATGGTAATGGAGATGGATTGAAATTACCTCTACTACATATACCTTCTGTGTTCATGTATAGTATAAACAAGGGGGTATAAGAATTTAAAACATTAAAAGTATTCCCCAGAAGTGCCTTCATGGGGGCAAACTGAGATTATGACATCACATTTTGTTAGCTCTCCCATCTACTCTAGTTTGAGCTACTTCTCTAGTATGGTGTCACTTTTGAAGACCTGTATCTGTTTTTTTTCCTGGGAAGATGGGTAGGATTGGATCTTTCTCAGAATCCAGATGCCATATTTCTGAACCTGTGCCCCACACATGAGAGACAAGCCCTCTCCTTCCTATGACTGTGGCTTCCTGCAGGGAGCTTTATTCCACAGGGAGGAAATGCCAGAGAAACCCTCAAGTGTACCTTCACTAGAAAAAAAGGAGAGAAAATGATGGAAAATCTTCAAAGGAAAGATAGTGGTGGCAATGCAGAGGTAATCTTTCCAGAAAGCTCTGGGGATGGCGTTACTCCAAGCTGCTGAGGTTTCTTTCTGAGTATCTTCTGCCAGTCATTGTCGGACAGAGGCTGCTCCCTCTATTCCTGCAAGTGTTGAGGATAAGGTGTAGGTGTTGGGGAAAGCTGTATGCCAGATGATGGCATTCAGGAAATCCCAAGGTCATCACGTGGTGAAGCAGTAAGAACTGTGGAGGAAGGTTGAGAACACTTCATGCTTAGGCATCAACAGTAGGTGGTTCATGAAGTCAGGAAGAGGGGAACATAGGCACTTTCAAGGCATGGGGATTTGCTTTAGGGTGATAACAGTTGCCCCTCAGGTATCTCTAACCCTATTCTTTTTACTTTTGTTGGAGCACCCAATCCAGTTGATTAAGGCCAAGTTGGTAGGGAATGTTTATTCTGGGAACTTGACTCTGTAGACCAGAGCAAATGTATGCAGATAGGGCTGCTGAGACAGAAATCCCTCAGAAGGGGCCAGTGCTTCGTGCTTGTCCAGTGCAGGAAGAACCCCTCAGCTATGGTGACTGTGAGGGAGGTCTCAGCAACTAAACGCAAAGTAGTCTAATTACTACTGAGAATTAGAGCATAAAGTAATTTCAGGAGAGTTATTTGTTAAATATTTGTTGTGTACCCATAGTATGAATAAGATCCAAACCAGGAGTATGACATGACCCTGTCCTCAAATACATCATAATTATATGGGAAAAAAAAAGATTTTTTTAGGTAACTCCAGTATAAATGTTATGACTATAAAGTCAGTAGAATTCATATGAAAAGTGCTCCTTCCTGGTTGAGGTGAATTGAAAAACTAAAACAAAACATAGGTTTTCTGCAGGAAACAGAAGGTACCTGCAAATGGGTGACTGAAGAAGATTTACTAGAGGCACCATTTACAAAGGCGGAGCCAGGGTTTAGATGCCCCAACAGGATGGTGAAGCATTCTTTGGGACTGGCAACAGCCCCTGAAGGGAGCCACTCACAAGAACTGTGACTTTTGTAGTAGAATTCAGCTGGTGCCAAATCAGAGCCTTTAGGGACAAGCACAGAGGCGGTGGGTTAAAATGCCAGACCGCTCCTTCCTTGAGACTTCTGACTTCTGCTGGTGACCCCATTAATGGAACTCAACCAGAAGCAGAGTCCTGTAGGTTGGCCTCCCTGTCATGGAGAAGGGTGCACAGGGGATTTGGAGGAGCCAGTGGAGAGTGTCTAGCAAAGACTTCATATAAAAGTTTGAAGTGTACAAATTTACTTATCACTCCATGTTGTGATGACTGAAGCCTGATGAATTATGCATGAAGTTTACAGATGATATTTAGTTTATAAAACCTTTATCTTGTCTCTCATTTTTTTTTGCACGTGGCTATGTAATCAGAGGAATCCATTATCCAGTGTTTTCCCTGACACTCCAAAGCACTTTGAAAGGGGTCAGGATACTGAGCACATACAGAATCCAGCACAAGGGTGGAAGTCTGTTGATACCACTTTGTTTAGGGAAGAGGAAAGGTTACTAAACTAGCTCTGGAGACACTGAGCTATGATAACTTTTCTTCATCCCTTTTGGCATTGTACTTTCAAAAGTTGTGAAGTTACTAGAAGCTTGCCATGGAAAGCTTTAACAGTGCAAAGGGATCTTATTAACAAAGCAGGACCATAACATGGGACATTTGAATAGAGAATTGAAGCCCTAGAGATGGGGACAGAGAGATCCAGACCCCTAGCTCAAGGTTATTATAACTTTATTCTTTGTGTGTAGAGGCTCAGTTTGTCTACCTCATAGGAACGTTCACAGTAGATACCTTTTTCCTCTTTGCCTCCATTACTTATAGGCACACTTTTAACTCGGAGTTTGAATATATTACTCAGTAGAATATTATGTTTTACTTCAAATTTCAGAGGTGCTGCACTAAACCATTTTTAATTTAAGAAACAAGATATAAAATGCACCCAGTATAAACAAGGCAAGATTGTTGTTAGGTAAGTTAAGTATTACAGAAGACATCTGAGGACATGACAGAATGGCATCAAGGTTCTAGAAGAACATTTTTGTTATTCAGAATAACTCCTGAATAATAATTTTATCTTTTAAATACACAATAATAAAAATATGACCCTTAAAATATATTACAAAGGAAATAAAGCTAGTGAGGAATCATGGAGGAAAGCCTTATACTTTCAAGTGAATTTAATCCAACAAATTGTGATACCAAGAGGGTATGATGAGAATAGTTACTTGTTTTTAGGGATAAGGAAGATTATTACGGAGGAAGGCAGCCACATGTCACTTTTATCCTAAAAAGAAAATGTTATGAAATATGCTTTTAATTAAACTGAAATAAAATGTGTTTACTCAATCAGGTATTTGAGCTAAGTAGAGAATTTTTAAAACAGAGTATATGCTGCTTAGCTTCTTAAATATTGGTAATCTGAAGCTAAAGTCATTGTTGCATTGTGTAGATTTAGCAAAAAGTCAGGTGTATCTGACATCTGAGGTCTATTAATCTTCTTCCTTTGATGAAAACGTTTGTAAAATACATTTAAGGACACATACTTATGCCATACTTGTCAGATAAGTTGCTAAATAGTTATTTAAAAAAAATTCTGTGTGTGTGTGTGTGTGTGTGTAAGCGGGCCCAACGTGGTTTCCTTGGAGTGTTTTCTGACTTCCATCTTAAGTCATAGCAGGTTCAATAATAGTGCTTGTCCTTTCACTGCTTTTTCTATGGTCTACTTATATCGGAATTTTCTTGATAAATCTAAGCATCCAGACGTAGAAGGGGTCTTGTATTATCTTGGTCTCATTTTACTCTCCCTGGGAGGTCCAGGTGAATGGAGAGCACGCATTCTGTGCACTGAGGGCCATGGTCATCTAATTCATACAGTGCAGATGGTGAAACAGGAAAACATTTCTGAAGAAAAATGTAAGACTCAAAACTCTCTCTTTTAATTGTCCATGTTGTCATCTTCTATAAGCATAAAGTACTATTTTATAATTAACAGTGTGAATGAAATACAATGATCAGAGTAGCTTTCCCGTTTAAAGGTAAGTAATTGACATGGTATAGATTTTTACTTAACTACATTTACATGAATTAGGCTTTAGTGAGCCAATGTGTTATTAAATTAACCTCTGTGTTTCCTTTAAATTTTGTTATATATGTTGAGTTTCTGGGAGAACTGCTCATTGAGAAATAATAGATGCCAAAAAGAGATTGCCTCATTGAAAGAAAATTGATTTAATTTTTAGAGGGAGAAAAGTTGTTTCTCCTCTTTATTCCACTGATGGACCCAGCATGACTCAATTCAGTTCAACTTTCAATGGGATTCAGAAACTACTAATTATTTTTGTTGACCAATTTTCATCTTTTATTCTTACCAATTGATGGAGCAGCAGTTGTACAAAGTGCAAGAACCTGAGGGGATGGGTGAAAAAGGTGAAGGGATTAAGAAGGACAAATTGGCCCTGGCCAGTTTGGCTCAGCGGTTAGAGCATTGGCCTGCGGTCCAGAGAGACACAGGTTCGGTTCCCGCTAAGGGCACATAACTTAGTTGCAGTTTGTCCCTGGCCCCGGTTGGGGTCGTGTGAGTGGCAACCATTCAATGTGTCTCTCTCACATCGATGTTTCTCTCTCTCTCTCTTCTTCCCTCTCTCCCTCCCACTCTGTCTGAAGATAAATGCAAAAGTGTCCTCAGGTGAGGATTAAAAAAAAAAAGGACAAATTGGTTGTTATAGGATGGTCAGGGAATATAAAGTACAGCATAGGGAATACAGTCAATAATATTCTAATAACTTGTCAGATGGGTAAGAGATTTATCAGGATGATCACTTAGTAAATTATACAATGTCTAATCACTGGGGTGTATACCTGAAATTAATATGGTATTTCTTAAAAGTTCAAGAACCTGAGAGGTCATGACAGAGAAATTAAGGAGCAGGAACGATGAAATACAAGCACACTTTCATTGCATTTCTAAGCACCGAGGTTTGTGCTGAGCAAATGGCATATGTACTTAACCTAATTTTCATAATAGCCCATATTTTATAGATAAGGAAACAGTTTGCCCTGGGTTAAAAAGTATGGGAACTCTGAACTTAACCCAGGTCAACCCACTCTGGACCCCATGCTCACAGCAAGCACATAGCTTTGTGCCTCTGCACGCACTCAGACCTCACTGTGTGTTGTTTCTCCATATTGCAAGCAGCAGAGGAACTGGCACAGACCAGCAGTGCTGATGTGCACTGTTCTTACATGAGGGAATTGAGTGAGCAGTACCATTTAAAGTTGTAAATTTGTTGTTGTTGTTGTTAATCCTCACCCAAGGATATTTTTCCATTGATTTTTAAACAGAGTGGAAGGGAGGGGGAGAGAGAGAGAGAGAGAAACATCGATGTGAGAAAGACACATCAATTGGTTGCCTCCTGCACAGCCCTGATTGAACCTGCAACCCAGGTATGTGCCCTTGACCAGGAATTTAATCCAAAACCCTTTAGTTCACAGGCCGATGATCTAATTGCTGAGCCAGACTGGCCAGCGCTGAAGTTGAAATTTAATTTAATGGTCTACTGGAAACTTTACAGACCAATGTCAGAAAACAAGCAACCAGTGATTCCTGCTGCATGAATTTACTTTCCTTATCAGTTGACATTCCTGGCGTTTTTCTTATTTATTGAACTCATTAAAGTTTTAATTAGTATTTAGTATCTTTTAATTTTTTTCTTTTTTTCAATGTTTTTATTGATTTTTTTAGAGAGAGGAAGAGAGAGAGGAATAGAAACATCGATGTGAGAGAGAAACATTGATTGGCTGCCTCCTGCACGCCCCCTACTGGGGATCGAGCCTGCAACCTGGACATGTGCCCTACACGGGAATCAGACTGGGACCTCTCAGTCCATGAGAAGCCACTCAGTCCACTGAGCCACACTGGCTGGGCGGTACTTTTTAATTTTTAAAAGTAATTTTTTAGTTCAACTTGGTGATTTATACTCAGTCAGTGTTTTTACTGAAAAATGTGCCTTCCTAAAAAGGGTTTATTTACGTTGAAGGTGATAAATCATTGCACCACCAAGAGACCAATTAAATAATTGTCAAATAGTTTCGTTTATATTATCTTTCACACTCAGGTACATTAGGCATATATGCTGTATGAAGAGACTATTGTATCGATACTTCGTTGGTCAAGTAGAAGCAGAAATCAAAGAGAGGGAGTTAGGTGCCAAATCTTTTATTAATAGCTACAGAAATTAATGTCATTCAGTAGCAAACCCTGAATGGTGATAGATGAACTCTATATAACAGAAGCTACTGGAGGCCAGACATCTCTGTGACTGTTCCTATCTGGAAAAGCACATGTACGTAGACATAGATTTAAATGGTCTCTGGTCACAGGCAGCCCCCAGTATGAAGCAGAAGGCTGCATTTTGGTAATGATTTGTTAGTTGTTTGTAATGACTTCTGTAGAAAAAGCATGTTTTATTTTTATTTATTTAAAAAAATTTTTTTTTCCTTTATTGATTTTAGAGAGAGAGGAAGTGAGAGGGAGAGAGAGATAGAAACATTGATGAGAGAGAACATCAATTGGCCATCTTGTCCTGGCTGGGAATTGAACTGGCGACCTCTTGGTGCATGGGTCAACGCTCAACCACTGAGCCACACCGGCCGGACAAAAAATCATGTTTTAAACCATGGGTTAGGCTCTGAGGCCAGCTCCCAAAGCGCATATTAAACCAGTGTATCTTCTATTGCTCTTGCATGTTATTTATATTACTATATTCTGTACATTATATTATACCTACTTTTATTTATTGGTATCACTTAATGGGCTGAGAGTTCCCTACGAGCAGAGATGGTATGTCTTCCAAAGTGCTCCAGCCTATTCTAGGCACATATGATTTATTATGAGTTTTTTGTTTTTTTGTTTTGTTTTGTGAATGGAAGTAATTGGTTCCAAGGAACTCCATGTCTATGTCTAAGGTGTTCTCAAGAGAGAAATCTTTTCAGAATTCCAAGTCTGGATGCCAGGAAATACTCCTGGAATAGGTGTAACTCCTGCAAGCAGTGTAACTCAGAATTTTAAAATTATGGTTCTTACCTAAACTTCATTAATTCTGGTGGCCTTGATAAAACCCTTCAGGAAAAGCCTACCATTTCTTCAGTTGCTTAATGATCAGAAATCGTGTTAGTACTGGTTCAGGACAGCTCTTCTTCAAGTCTGTAATTCTTTTCTAACCCAACAGGAACTTGAATTATGATTATATGTTGAGTTCTTTGTTTTCTGGAATTTTAATGGAATGTGAATAATGCCATTATAGTGGATTCAAAAGTCTAGTCCTATGACCCAGACAAATATTTACCATTTTTCACTTTGAGGGGAGGTATTTCTTAGATTTAGGTATTGATTGATTAATTAATTTTAAAAAGAGAATTGTTCAGTAAATGTTTTAATTGTATATTTTCATATTTTTAAGACCTCTAATTACTTCACAAACTTCCGTATAGGGAAAATTAAAAAATCAGAGCACTTTTATGTTTGGACATATATGAAGCAAAAGCTCTAAAATGTTTGTATTGAACATATGGGAGCACAATGGGCCTTTTTGAACAGTGTTTAAAATAAAAATTTGAATCAGGTTATATGTTTATATTTTGAGATTTAAGTCTCTATTAGACTGGATCCCTTTCTGACTACAAGCCCCTCGAGGTGAGACCATGTGTTAATTTTCTTTTTACCCATCTGACTTTCACAGAGCCTTGCATGTATTAGAAACTGCTGATGTTTGTGCAATGAATGAATTATGAAAAATTGACTCAGGCATGTTAAAGATAGTGTTAAGTATTTTTGCCTTTTCTTTCTGGGACACTATACATCATGCAGTCCTAACTATATAGGCATGCCTCAGAGATATTGCAGACTCAGTTCCAGACCATCACAATAAAGCGAATATCGCAGTAAAGTGAGTCGTGAATTTTTTGGTTTCTCAGTGCATATGAAAGTTATGTTTATACTATAGTCTAATAAATGCAATAGCATTATGTCTAAAAAAAGTATATGTCTTAATTAAAAATTCTTTATTGCTTAAAAATCCTATCATCTGAGCCTTCAATAAGTTAAAATCCTTTGATTTGTTTTATTTTTATTTATTTATTTTTCTTTATTGATTTTAGAGAGAGAAGAAGGGAGAGGGAGAGAGAGAGAGAAACATTGATGAGGGAGAACATCGATTGGCCGCCTCCTGTGTGACCTCCACTGGGGATCGGGTCCACAACCTGGGCATGTGCCCTGACTGGGAATCAAACTGGTGACCTCTTAGTGCATGGGTCGATGCTCAACCACTGAGCCACACCGGCCAGGCGCTTCGATTTGTTTAAGAAAAAGAGCAATACCGCCCTGTCTGGTTTGGCTCAGTGGTTAGAGCATTGGCCTGTGGACCAAAGAGTCTTGGGTTTGATTCCAGTCAAGGGCACGTACCTCAGTTGTGCTTCAGTCCCCAGCCCTGGTCAGGGTTGTGCAGGAGGCATCCAGTCGATGTGTCTCTCTCACATCGATGTTTCTCTCTCTCTCTCTCTCTCTCTCTCTCTCATTCTCACTCTATCTGAAGATAAATGGAAAATATCCTTGGGTGAGAATTTAAAAAAAAAAAGCAGTATCTATGGAATGCAGGAAATCAAAATGCAATAAAATGAGGTATGCCTGTATTAAGATTATCGTAGTGCCTTTGATTAAGCCTGAAGGGTAATAAACACTTTTTAAAAAGCAGAGTGTGTAGTCGAACATTTAAATGAGAGCAGAAAATGTATTGCTCTAATGGCATTATTAAATACCACCAACATTTTCATTTTGAATGATAATCTGGATACAGTTGGGTAATTAGAAACTTTTAAGTGATTTGTGAGGTCAACTATACTTGTTCTTGTGTTTTATGGATGGGTTTCACAGATGAGAACAGCTAGTCATATCAGTTCTATCTTCCTCTGTTTTTGTTGATTAAAACCAAATCATCTTGATTTTCTAATGATGCCAGAAACAGGCCCTCACTGTGTCCACCAAAATACACAGAATACCGATGATTGGAAGGAAATGCAGTGACTCTCTAGCAATGTCATTAGGTACACTTTTTATCCTTCTTCAGTTAACTTGCTAATAAGAATGAGAGAGTTGCAGAACAAACTCTTGAAAGTTGCAGAGGAATCTGAAGAAATAAGATTTCCTGGAATTAGTTACTTATATTTTGAGAGTAGTTTTTCTGGGGCTCTGAGTTCACACTAACATCTTATCGGATACACATTGCCTGGTATGAATTCTGGAACTAGTGTGAATCTGTAAATGCTCACTCTGAGGTAGGCTGGGAGGACTGAGCTGGCGGCTGAGATGGGCTGCAGACTAGCTTCCTTGACACTGCTTGTTTCATTCTTATGCGAGAGAAACTAGTGCCCTGCATGAATATGTTTTCATAAAAGTGTTAATAGCTAACATTGGAGGGGTCACTACTTGCTTTAAACTAACATTGGAAGGGTTATACTCCACATGCATGATCTTACTGCACCTCCTGTGGACCCTGTGAAGGTAGGGGCTGTTACCATCCACTTGTACATATACCTCATTTTTTGAGTAACTTGTCCACAGACACCCTCCCCCACCCCAGTTAATATGGGGCAGAATGCGGATTGAAAGCCAGACAGTTTGATCCCAAAGACTAACCTTCCTACTATTTTATAATGCCCTTCTGTTCTAGAAATATTAAAAAGCCAATGAACAGAAATATATAGGTCTAAAATTTGAAAGTATTTAACTAAATTCACTCCTGCAAAAAAGATATATTGACTACCATGTGAAATGCTTCATGGAAAATATGAGGACGAGTCCCACACAAGGCTTTTTGCTCAGGGAGTGAGTGGAGGATAATAGAGGCAATCTAGAATATCAGTAATAAACTCTAATTCAACCTGGAAAATAGTTGCTTTGTAAAGGTTATAAGAAGAAAGTAACTGTGCCTCAGGACCGTCTAGGAAGGTGTCATAGAGTCAGTGGCTCTGGAAGACAAGATGGCTATCAGAGATGCAGACTTGGATGGGGTTGGGGATAATGGTTGGGTTTAAGAGGGTGGGGCAAGTATCACTACATATAAGGAAAGGAAGAAATGGAACTGATGTTTTAAAAAATGAGAAGTGTAGTTCAAATTGTAATGCGTTATAGGAGAGATTTGATGGTGCCAGGTGCTCAGGAGGCAGTGGGGTGTCACAGGAAGCTTGGGGTTAAGTTGTGTTAGGCATGGCTGGTTTCTGCTGCACCAATCTAGTGGTCAAGCGCAGCACAAGAGATCACAGAAGCGTGGTAGTTTACGTTCTGGGGGTATGGTCTTCCTGAGGCTTGTAATGTCATTTGTTTTGTCAGCTTCCCTTAAATTTAAGCACTCATCTGCCCCAGAGCATAGGAGGGCTGTGCACTCTAGTCTTAATAAATTTCATGTATCTCATGTTCTGAAATCATTTCCCATCCTGTAAAATGTGGTGAGAAATTATTGATGGTATGTAATGATGATTCTTCCTTATAAAATATAATTCTTTGGAAAACACTTTGAATTTCATCAGGTGTGGAGAGTTAATAGTGGCAAGAACTGGAAACTCATTTCTCCAATAGTATTAAATAAAAAGAAGGAATAGGATTTAAGAATGTATTTGTGAAAGGTTATAAAATGTAGTAAGTTTATAAAGGTCAGAATAAATATGTTTACAAAAGTAATTTAAAAATGAGGTTAAAAAAATAAGCCCTTAAAGAAAGGAAACAGCAGCAAAGCTTTATTGAAGGGTTGCTGAGTTTTTCTTAAGTATCATCTCATTTATTCCTTACAGTAGGAGGGGTTGTTATTATCCCCATTTTTCAGAGGAGGAAACAGAGGCTTAGATTGTTTGAGCGATTTCATCAATGTGAAGTAACTGCTACCAGGTGGCAGAGTTGAGGTTTGCACCCAGGTCGGCCTCACTCCAGAGGCTGCTGCTCTCTCTACCCTCCCCTTATATCAATGCGGAGTCAGAGCTCATCATGTTATTAAAATGTCTTAGCAAGTCATATACACTCAAAAGGAGTCACAGGTCTTTTGGGTTATTCTTTAAATGTGCCCGTCAATAAATGAGTGGATAAAAATGCTGTGGTACATTTACACAGTGGAATACTATGCAGCTGTAAGAAAGAGAGATCTGTTACCCTTTGCAACAGCATGGGTGGACCTGGAGACTGTTATGCTAAGTGAAATCAGCCAGTCAGAGAAAGACAAGTATCACATGATCTCACTTATATGTGGAATCTAATGAACAAAATAAACTGATGAACAAAAAAGACCAGAGGCATGGATACATGGAACAGACTGACAGATCTCAGAGGGGAAGGGGTTGGGGGTTAGGTGCAGGAAGTGATTAGCCAGAGAACATATATGCATATATGCGTAGCCCATGGACATAGACAATAGTGTGGTGAAGACTGGGGGAGAGGCTAGGTGAAGGGGGGGATGAAGTGGGAGAAAAATGGGGACACAATAGTGTCAACAGTAAAAAAAAAAAAAAAAAAAAAAAAAGTGTGATTTTTAAGTGCCAGATGGGTTTTGATAATAATTTGCCCCTTTGGTTGTTGATTGTGTTCATAGGAATGTGAGGAAGCATGTGGTATAGATTCCTTTCAGCAAGCAGAGATGGGCCACCACGCAGTCATTTATGCTACTGCAACATGTGCCCACCAATGGCACTTCATGCTTAGATGGGATGTGCAGGCACTGTTGGGGTGGCTACACTGCCTTGCATTCATTTCTGAATATTGAGTGCATTCAGCAACACATGCTGTTCAGTAAGTTTACAGCAATTTACTCCATCTTTCTGTGTATCACCAAGCAATTTTAAGCTTTAAAAGTGCCCTTGTCTGTATTTCACATGTAGTTGTTTATTTTCTATTTACTTGGGTTCTTGTTTAGATTTCGTCTATCTCAGAGGGCTTTTATATAGAATTAGCTGCTCTGACTGTTGGCTTCTGGAAAATTGAAAGGAATAGTGGTGTTCAGTGCCATGCTGCTTATTAAGGCAGTTCAAATGGCCTGGCCCACAAAGAATGGCCAACCTTTCACCAAGTGCAGTCTTCACATTATAACTGTAGTGATACAGATGTGTTTTTATCCCCCACCCCAATATTTTATTATGAAAAACTTCAAACATTTAGAAGAGTTGAAATAATTTTTTTCTTTTTTTTTGAATTTTAATTAATTTATTTTTGTTACAGAGTTTCTCCTTTTTCCCCCATTGACATCCTCCTCCCCATCCCCCCACCCCGTCCCCAGACATGTTGTCCATGTCCATTGGTTATGCATACATGCATATAAGTTCTGTGGTTTATCTCTTCCCTCCCTCCGCACCCCCTCTTCTGAGGGTTGTCAGTCTGTACCCTACTTCCATGTCTCTGGGTCTACCCTGTTCCTCAGACTGTTATGTTCATTATATTCCACAAATAAGTGAGATCATGTGTTATTTGTCTTTCTCTGCTTGGCTTGTTTCGCTTAGGATAATACTCTCCAGGTCCCTCCGTATCGTCTCAAAGGATAAGAGATCTTTCTTTCTTACAGCTGCATAGTACTCCATTGTATATATGTGCCACAGCTTTTTTATCCATTCATCCACTGATGGACACTTGGGCTGTTTCCAGATCTTAGCTATTGTAAATAGTGCTGCTATGAACATGGGGATACATACATTCTTTCTGATTGGTGTTTCAGGTTTCTTAGGGTATATTCCTAGAAGTGGGATCACTGGGTCAAATGGCAATTCAATTTTTAATTTTTTGAGGTAACACCATAGTGTTTTCCATAGTGGCTGCATCAGTCTGCATTCCCACCAGCAGTGTACTAGAGTCCCCTTTTCTCCACACCCTCGCCAACACTTGTTTGATGCTTTGTTGATGGCAGCCATTCTGACAGGTGTGAGGTGATACTTCATTGTTGTTTTAATTTGTATATCTCTGATGATTAGTGATGTTGAGAATTTCTTCATATGTCTCTTGGCCATTTGTATGTCCTTTTTGGAGAGGTGTCTATTTAGTTCCTCTGCCCATTTTTAAATTGGGTTCTTTGTCTTCCTTTTGTTGACTTGTATGAGCACTCTATATATTTTGGAAATTAACCCCTTATCTGATGTATCTTTGGCATTGATGCTCTCCCATACAGTGGGTTCCCTTTCCATTTAGATGGTTGTTTCTTTTGCTGTGCAGAAGCTTTTGAGTTTGATGTAGTCCCATGTGTTCATTTTTTCCTTTGTTTCTGTTGCCTTAGGTGATGTATCAGTGAAAATTCTGCTGCGTATGATGTCCGAAATTTTGTTGCCTACATTTTTTTCTAGGATTTTTATGGATTCACGAGTCACATTTAAGTCTTTTATCCATTTTGAGTTTATTATTGTGTATGGTGTAAGTTGATGGTCTAGTTTCCTTTCTTTGCGTGTAGCTCTCCAATTTTCCCGACACCATGTATTAAAGAGGCTGTCTTTACTCCATTGTATAATCTTGCCACGTTTGTCAAATATTAATTGAGCATAATATCTTGGGTCAATTTCCAGATTCTCTGTTCTTTTCGACTGGTCTATATGCCTGTTCTTTTGCCAGTACCAGGCTGTTTTGATGACAGTAGCTTTGTAGTATAACCTGATATTCGGTATTGTGATCCCACCTACTTTGTCCTTCTTTTGAAGATTGCTGTGGCTATTTGGGGTCTTTTTTGGTTCCATATGAACTTTTGAAGTATTTGTTCTAGTTCTGTGAAATAGATTGTTGGTATTTTGATGGGGAATGCATTGAAACTATAGATTGCTTTGGGTAATATGGACATTTTAATGATGTTAATTCTTCCAATCCATGAACAAGGTATGTGCTTCCACTTTTTTATATCTTCCTCTATTTCTTTTTTCAATGTCCTGTAGTTTTCTGCAAATAGGTCCTTTACTTCTTTGGTTAAGTTTATTCCTAGGTATCTTAATTTTTTGCCGCAATGGTAAATGGGATTGTTTTTTCAATTTCTTTCTCTGTGAATTCATCATTGTTGTATAAGGATGCCGTCGATTTCTTGACGTTAATGTTGTATCCTGCTACTTTGCCAAATTCATTTATTAAGTCTAGTAGATTTTTGATGGAGTCTTTAGGGTTTTCTATGTACAATATCATGTCATCTGCGAATAATGACAGTTTCACTTCCTCCTTTCCAATTTGGATCCCTTTCATTTTTTCTTCATGTCTGATTGCTGTGGCTAAGACTTCCAGTACTATGTTAGATTAGAGTGGTGAAAGTGGGCATCCCTGTCTTGTTCCTTTTCTTAAGGGAAATGCTTTTAGTTTTTGCCCATTGAGTATGATGTTGGCTGTAGGTCTTTCATATATGGCCTTTATTATGTTGAGATATGATCCCTCTATTCTCACATTGCTGAGCATTTTTATCAGAAATGGGTGCTGGATTTTGTCGAATGCTTTTTCAGCGTCTATTGATGTGATTGTGTGGTTTTTATCTTTCATTTTGTTTATGTGGTGTATCACATTTATTGATTTGCGAATATTGAACCAGCCTTGCATCCCTGGGATGAATCCCACTTGGTCATGGTGCATAATTTTTTTGATGTATTGCTGGATCCGATTTGCTAGTATTTTGTTCAGGATTTTGGCATCTATGTTCATTGGGGATATTGGCCTGTAGTTTTCTTTCTTTGTAGTGTCTTTTTTTGTCTTTGGAATTAGAATTATGCTGGCCTCATAAAACGAGTGTCAAAGTCTTCCTTCTTCTTGAATTTTTTGAAATAGTTTGAGGAGAATGGGTGTTAGTTCTTGTTTGAATGTCGGTAAAACTCCCCTACCCCGTGAAGCTGTCCAGGCCTGGGCTTTTGTTTGCTGGGAGAGTCTTGATTACATCTTCAATTTCCTTAGTTGTTATTGGTCTGTTCAAGTTTTCTATCTCTTCCCAGTTCTGTTTTGGGAGACTGTGTTTCTAGAAATTTGTCCATTTTACTTAGATTGTCAAACTTGTTGCCATATAAATGTTCATAGTATTCGTTAACGATTCTTTGTATTTCTGTGGTGTCAGTTGTTACTTCTCCTCTTTCATTTCTGATTTTGTGTATTTGGGTTCTCTCTCTTTGTTTCTTGGTGAGTGTAGCTAAGGGTCCATCAATCTTGTTTATCTTTTCAAAAAAACCAGCTCTTTGTTTCATTGATCCTTTGAATTGTTTTTTTTGGTCTCTATGTCATTTATTTCTGCTCTGATCTTTACTATTTCCTTCCTTCTACTTGCTCTGGGGTTTTCTTTTTGTTTGCTTTCTAGTTCTTTAAGTTGTGAGGTTAGATAGTCTATTAGAAATTTTTCTTGTTTCTTGAGGTAGGCCTGTAGTGCTATGGACTTCCCTCCCAGAACTGCTTTCGCTGCATCCCATAGATTTTGTGTTGTTGTGTGTTCATTTTCATTGGTTTCTAGGAAGTTTTTAATTTCTTCTTTGATCTCCTCGGTAACCCATTCATTGTTTAATAGCATGCTATTCAGTCTCCTTGTGTTCAAATGTCTTTGCATGTTCTTGTTGCAATTGATTTCTAGTTTCATGCCATTGTGATCTGAGAAGATGCTTGATATGATTTCAATCTTGTTGAATTTGTAGAGAATTAGTTTGTGTCCTAACATGTGGTTTATCTTTGAGAATGTCCCATGATCACTTGAGAAGAATGTGAATTCTGTAGTTTTGGGTGTAATTCTTTGTAGATATCTATTAAATCCATTTGGTCTAGTGCTTCATTTAGAGTCTCTGTTTCCTTGTTAATTTTTTTGTCTAGAGGATCTATCCAGTGATGTCAGCGGGGTGTTGAAGTCCCCTGCTATGATTGTATTGCTGTCAATTTCTCCTTTGAAGTCCTCCAGAAGATTTTTAACATATTTTGGTTTTCCTATATTGGGTGTATATATGTTTACCAAGGTTATATCTTCCTGTTGCATAGATCCTTTCAATATTATGTAGTGACCTTCTTTGTCTCTCGTTATGGCTTTCATTTTGAAGTCTATTTTATCAGATATGATTATTGCTACCCTAGCTTTTTTTTCCTTTCCATTTCCTTGGAAGATTTTTTTCCATCCCTTCACTTTCAGCCTATGTGAGTCTTTTGTTGTGAGGTGAGTCTCTGGTAAACAACATATATATGAGTCATGCTTTCTTATCTAGTCAGCTACTCTGTGTGTTGTTATCGGAGCATTCAATCCATTTACATTTAAGGTTATTATTGATAAGTACTTATTTATTGCCATTTTTGTTTAGTGTGGTTATATTTTTCTTCCTATTTCTTCTACTAATTACAACAGTCCTTTTAACATTTCTTGCAGTGCTGGTTTGGTGTTAATGTATTCCCTTAGTCTTTATTTTTGTCTGGGAAGCTCTTTATTTGACCTTGTATTTTGAATGATAGCCTTGGTGGGTAGAGTAGTCTTGGGTTCAGATCCTTGTTTTTCATGACCTTGATTACTTCATGCCATTCCCTTCTGGCATGTAGTGTTTCTCTTGAGAAGTCAGATGATAGCCTTATGGGGTTTTTTTTTGTAGGTAACCTGTTGCTTATCTCTTTCTGCCTTTGGGATTCTCTCTTTGTCTTTAATTTTTGGCATTTTAATTACTATGTGTATTGGTGTGGGCCTGTTTGGGTTCTTCTTACTTGGGGCTCTCTGTGCTTCTTGAACTTGAATGCCTTCTTCTTTCACCAAATTAGGGAAGTTTTCTGTCACTATTTCTTCAAATAAATTCTCTAACCCTTGCTCATTTTCTTATTCTTCGGGGACTCCTATGATGTGAATATTATTACGTTTCCAGTTGTCCCACAGTTCTCTTAAGCTGTCTTCCTGTTTTTTAATTGTTTTTTCCTTTTGGTTTTCTGATTGGTTGATTTTTTTTCTACCCTGTCTTCTAATTCACTGATCCAGTTCTCAGCTTCCTCTACTCTGCTGTTTAGTCCTTCCAATGTGTCTTTATTTCTGCTATGTCATTCTTCATTTCTTTTTGGTGCTTCTTGATTTCCAATTGGTTGATTTTCAATGTTTCTATGTCTGTACTCATGGTGTTGATGTCCTGACTCATGCTGTTGAGCTTCCTCAAGATCATGGCTCTGAATTCTAGCTCTGATAACATGCTTAAGTGCATTTCATTTATCTCATCTTTGGTAGAGGTCTCTTGTTCTTTCATTTGGGATTTGTTTCTTTGTTTCACCATTTTGTCTATCTCAGTGGGTTTTGGAGCCTGCCAAATTTCCCTGTGGGTGTTGGTGTTCTGTTGTTTGAGGCTCCCTCTACTGGGTTTGGATGAGCATGGGAGGACCCAGGTTAAATTCCACTGTCAAGTCTTAATTTCCTGGGTAGATTTACAAGCCCAAGAATGGTTCAGTTATCCTCTACCTTTTTGCCTAGAGGCTATTAGTCATGGTTACTTGAAGAGCCTTGGGTTCTCAGGTGAATGAAAACCTCCCTCAGGTGTTCAGCATTAGAGGATTTTCCGAGGGTTGGGCAGATGCTGGTTGTTAAGGAGCCTCAATTTGCATGTCAATGGCCCACCTGAGTGGGGTTGAATCTCTGAGGCAGGGGCTGCAGCCTCTCCCCAGAGCCCTGGGAAGGAGTAAGATGGCCACTATCCTTAGTGGTCGCAACTCAGCAAAAGTTCTGAATGCCCTCCAAATCCCGAATGTCCCCACCCAGTTCCAGTCCAGTCCACCCTCCCTCTGTCAGAGCCCAAGGTGAGTGGCTGTAGCCAATCCAGAGCCCTGTTCCGGCCGTCTGTGCTTTGGAGTGGGCTTGGATTTTAACCCTGAGGGTGCTGCTTGCAGCTAAAACCACTGCTGTCCTGGACTCCCAGTCCCCCTCTCGCACTTTCGCAGTTCTACCAGTATTGATTCAGTGTCCCTGGTTATATGGTCCTCCCAAGCTGCTTTTCTGTTGATTTTTCCCTACGATTTGTCTTTATTTTAGTTGTAATTCCAGTTTGGTCCTGGGAGATGGTTTGTGCAGCTTCCATTCACTCCGCTGCCATTTTGGAATCTCTTTTTTGACGGGAATATTGATATTGCTCTTATGCTCTTGCATGTTACATTAGTTGTTATACAGTTCCTTTCTCAGTACCTTGGTGACACTGACAGCGTTACTCATACTTCCAGTATTCTAATGTCAGTAATCATTTGCTATCAGTTTAATCATTTTACTGGTTAATGTTGGCTTTTTAGCATGATCATTTAAATATCCCAAAAGATTGGGTTGGTTACAAATACCAAATAGATTGATTTTAATGTCAAGAAATTTTCATCCTTTGTATCATTAGGTATACCTTTTCAGGGTTTTTTTTTTTTTTTTAAAAAATCAAGTTGTCATACCTTGTTCTGACACTTACTTATAGATCTATTATGACTTACTTTATTTCTTAATGGGATCACAAAAAAGTACTTTTACAAATTAGGCCTTTGTAAAATGAAGACATTCATATGTTTTTCTGATTCTAGCAACACTGTTAAAAGTTGAGTACACAACATCTCATTTACTATTTTCCTAGAAAAATACTTCCAGAGCAGATCTCTCTTCATGTACAGTAGTCTGTTGAATCTGTACCACAGATGATTGTTGGAATCATATTTGTCATTTTTCTGGCTTATTTTGAAATAGTAATGCATAGGAATGTGTAAATGTTTCATTAATTATAGCGGTGCGAAGGCACCATAGAAGAAACATTCGAAAAGTTCTGGTAGCATGTCTGTTTTCATAGTTACCAGTCTGTGCTGGCTGTCTGATTTCTGAGTCTCTGTTTATGCATGTGTCTATGCGGAGACCGTTTGTGGGGCTGTCTTAACTGAGCAGACTTTATGTTTGTAGATGATCCATGGAAACACAAACAAGGAATCGTAGCATTAGTATTTCATTCCTAAAGCTGAATGATGGCAGGCATAATTACTGAGACTAAGGTCTGGAGTGGTTTATTAAAGGGAAACCTGCCAAGATTGTTAGCTTACACCAAACAGCATTATCCATATGTGCTGTTTTATCAGTACTGAATGTCAGGGTGTGTTCTTGTGAAGGGAAATGAACGCAGTCCAGCAAAGGATCAGCACTGACACATCTTTCTAGAGCCGATTTTGTTTGGCTCGGTGAAGCAGTTTGCTAGAGATTGTCATGATCATGAACTCACCCTTCTGGAGGATTTCTAGATAGACAGGTACCTGGTTACTTGGTCTTGCCAGAATTAAACTGTATCCTTGATTAAAGTCCTACTGAGTTCTTCTTAAAAAAAAAAAAAATTCTTCAAATCCTAGAAAGAAATAAAAGATGATCGCTAACAAATAAAAAGATTAACTGACACTGAGGTCCTACCTACTATGTATTCAATCTTATGGAAAGCTTGGTACACACTATTGAGGAGTTTAATAAGGATCTCGTCCAGTAGGGTGATAAAAGAGCACTATGGTGCAATTTCCAAATTTCGCAGAGTAGTACTGAATTACTGTTCATGCTTTTCCTTAGCCGACGGTTCTGCAGTTGAATAGAGGGTATTAAGTCAGCAAATTGGTCCTTGTCAAAATATAAGGGCTTTAATTCTTAAGAAACTGTAGTTATAATAATGTTGCAATTCAGTTTATTTAAATAGCAATCTAGATAGGCTACCCCAACCTGGCATGTTCTCCTCCTTAGGCAGGAGTGGAGGGGAGCTGACCCATCTGCATTCTAAACATGGGAATGGAGGGAAAAGACATAGATCTTTAAAAATCATACTTGTATAGTTTTGGATAGAATGGAGAAAAAAAGTGGTCCCTAAAAATGTATCTGGTTTCTCCTCTGTGCCAGTCACTGCCAGGTGCCGAAGACTCAAAATAAGTAAGAACATTGCCATCCTTCAGTTCTGTTGTAATCAAGTGGCTGATTGTGTTGATAAATAATGTCTGTAGATTGTTCATGAGGTGTATGATGAAGGAACATGCAGGTACCGTGGGAACACTGGAAAAGATGAGTAGTTTAATGTGCTTGTTGGACAAATTTGTCTACCACAAAAATCTCATCAAACTCTCTCCCAACCCCTCCATGTGGTCTGTGTTCCCTCAGCCTGTGCGGATACTCCCTTCACGAAGTCTGATCTGCGAAGGAATCCATCTTCCCACAGGAGTCCTGCTGCCTCTCTGCTCTCACTTCCTCATTGCTTCTCTCTTCCAGTGGCACTCAGGGCAGCCCCCTTCCTACTTGGGCCTTTGAAGTCCGCTCTGGCTGGTCTTTCACTGTACTCCAGGCCATTGGCCATATTGCTATCATTTGTGCAGTGCACATATCACCTCTTATAGAAAACCCACATTTCTTGGGAAGACCTCATGACCTGCCATTCCTTTCACATTCTCACAACAGGTTCACCCTTCTGTGACTTGCCTTCTGCTTTTCTTTCCACCTGGAGGGCTCTTCCCCATTGTCTGGTGAATTCCTTGTTAGCCTTCAAAATGAAGGCCAGGGCTTCACATTTTAGCTTCTAGGTGACAGACCCACCTCCTTCAGAGTCTATTGCTTCATCCTACTTCAAGGTTGCACATGTCACATAATATTTCAACTTCCAGTCTCCTCTGATACTCTGTGAGCCCCTCCAGGGCACGGATTTGCCTTATGTAGTCTCGTGTAGTGTAGGTGTATAGCCCGTGTTTGTGGACTAAATGCATGGTTGAGGTGCTGATTGAACTTGCCCTTGGAGGAGTAAGATTTGTTAGTGATTAATGTACATTCACCATAAGATAAATTTAATAAGATCCTTCACTTTTAAAAAGGTGTGTTAGCAGAATAGACTCCCTGCAAGTAGATTGAAATGCGGGCCATGGATTAACCCTGGAGGAAGAGATGGGTCATTTGCCACTGTTGTGTCCCTGAAAAATCACATCTCTTTGTCTTAAATGCATGTAGTTTTTAAAAAGCAGTTCTATAACTGTTGATTTGAAGCTTTTTACCCATTCTTAGATATTTGGCTTATTTGATTTTAAGACATTTAAACTTTTTTTTTTTAATTTTATTTATTGACCTGGCCAGTTTGGCTCAGCAGTTAGGATGTCAGCCTGTGAACCAAAGAGTTTCGGGTTCGATTCAGGTCAAGGGCATGTATCTTGGTTGTGGTTCGATCCTGGCCCTGGTTGGGGTTGTGCGGGATACAGCCAATTGATGTCTCTCTCTCTCTCTCTCTCTCTCTCTCTCTCTCTCTCTTTCTCTCTCTCTCCCCCCCCTCCCTCACACTCTATCTGAAGATAAGTGGAAAAATATCCTCGGGTGAGGAGTAAAAAAGAAGTTATTGATTGATTTTTAGAGAAGAAAAGAGAGAGAGAAATATTGATTTGTTGTTTCACTTACCCATGCATTCTTGATTCTTTTATGTGCCCTGACTGGGGATTGAACCCACAACCTTGGCATATTGGGATGATGCTCCAACCAATTGAGTTACCTGGTTAGGGCCCAGACATTTTTATTTCAAAATTTCTATTTTGCAGTTTTTTTTAATCATCACCCAAGGATATTTTTCCATTTATCTTCATATAGAGTGTGTCGGGGGGAAGAGACAGAGAAACATCAATGTGAGAGAGACACATCGATTGGTTGCTTCCCACACAACCCCGACCAAAGGCCAGCAATCTAACTGCAATTGAGGTACGTGCTCTTGGCTGTAATCAAACCCGAGACTCTTTGGTCTGTGGGCCGACGCTCTAACCACTGAGCCAAGTCGGCCAGGGCTATTTTGCAGTTTTAAGTCAGCAATGCCTTAGTGGTTTTCATGCACACGCATAAACACAAATATGCATACATATGTGTGTATATATGTAAGGATTTATAGTTAATAAAAGCATCTATAAAGATTTTAATGTTTTTGATTTGTATGACACTCTGTAGCAGTAGAAGGTTGCTCAGATCCTCTTATCCCAGGTGTCACCCTGAAGACAGAAGTGCACAATTAAAGAGACACTGAGTCAGGACTTGAAGCCTGTGACAATCGGAGCATGAGAAGTTGTGGGCATTTTGCAATACCCAACAATGGACATCTTTTCTTTTTTTGCTTCCAGCTCTTTCCTTTTCCTTCTCCCCTCCTCCCCTTCTCTCTCCTCTGCTTGTCCCTGCCAGTGGTTCCCTCCACCCTGAATATTTTTTATTGATCCCTAGTAAGATGATAGCTGAGAAGACTCTGCCCATTTTCTGTGTGGCTGCTTTGATTTTAGTAAAAGAAAGAGCACTAGGATTCCTTACTGAAGAACTACTTACTTAGTGTCTACCTTGTAGCCATAAGTAGCTAGTTACATGAGATAGCTGATGTTGCCTGGGACAATTGAGAATAAAACAAGGACTTTTGAATTTTCTGAATATCCTGCTTTGTTGATGTTTAGAAGTTAACATAGAGCTTGTGGTGGAAAATATAGTCATATTCTGTCCTTCTTGCTTCTACTTCTACCTAGAAATATCCCATGCAATGCTTTATAAGATGTGCCCCATATTCTCTGTTAACTGGTTTAGAGAGAAAAAAACAAACAAAAAACAGAAAAGAGTTCATATTTGATTAGAAAACCTAAAACTACTTCTGACTTTAGCAATAAAGGGCTTGGAAAATCACTTACCCTTGTAGAGTTCAATTTTTTTCTCTATTATGGGAGAGGGTTGAATATATTAGTAGGTAAACTTCAAAGTCCTTGCTACTACAATATTCTATTTGTGTGTTCAGACATAATAATTCCAAAAGTTAACACTTATCCATTGATTTTTTCCAGTATTCTGTCAAGAATTACTTTAGCACTAGAATAATGCAGAATGTGCTATTTAAAAGTGTTTTTGATTATTTATACCCAACTGCTTTATTCAGCTCTTGAGTTGGCTTTCAGAAAGCATACAGTAAAGGTTTTTAAATAAAGTAAATATCTGGACTATGGAAATATAAATTAAACAGGGGATCAAGAATATATATATTTTTGGTAGTATATCCAACTTTTACAATATCATATTGAGAGCCTTAATTATAACCAAATAATGTTTTCCAGTCTGTATTTAACTATACGTCAACTCAGTGGACAATTCATAAAGAGTGTAATTGACAGCTAGTAAAATCCTTTTGAAAATGAATCAGCTTTTAACTTCATATTAAATTATCCTTTTCTAAAAGACTGAAAACTATAATCAAGTTCTTTCTGTGTAATTTGCTATAGATTACTACTTTAAGAGAATAACAGCCTTTGTTAAAAAGGCTTTTCTATTATTGGCTTACAGTGTCCCCTCCTTCCACTGAATTAAAGCTTTCAACCTGCTGTTAGATGCCCTGAGCATTTCACCTGAACATTTTTATAATGAGAGCATAATGAATGTTGAAACTAGTATAGATTATTTAAAATAGGCTTAGATTAGCTCTCTGTTGATGCTTTTGACCCCCAGAGAGAGAAGAAAAACAAGTTCCTTAGAACAGAGTTGGAATTTTTACCAAGCACATTAGAGCTTAAAATGTACAGGTGAAATCTGTAGCCTTCTACTGCTAGTTTTTCTTTATTTGTTGGGTCCACTTACTAGATGAGCAAGTATTAATATGAATACTCTAACAGTTAAAATTTGCATTTTATGTCCATTATGTGTTATAAACACCAGAAAATAATATAACATTATGTTATATAGAAGAGCTAGCAACTTAAAATTGCTCATTTATTGATTTATCAAAAATAGTCCTAAACTTTATGTGCTAACATTTTGTAGATAAAGTGTTGAAAAATGCAGCCGAGGTTCCTGCCTCATGGACTGTATGGGATTGTAGTTAAGACCATATTGTGACTCTATAGATGCTGAGAAGGCCTTTAACAAAATTCAGCACCCATTCCTGATTTTAAAAATAACAATAAAATAGGAGTTGGTGAATAATTCTTTAACATTAGCTGAAATATTTAGACTGCAGAAATCAAGCCAGCATTTTACTTAATGTTTAAATATGAGAAGCATGCCCACTAGCCCCCAAACAAGGCATGGATGATATCTTCCTCACTTCTGTTTAACTTTATATTGGAGGTATTCTTCAATGAAATCAGACAAGGAAAGATAATTAGAAACATGAAAATTGTAAAGAGGAAGTGAAACGATCTCTTTGCTGGCAATACCTGGAAAATCCAAAAGAATCAGTGAGAAAACTAACACAAACAATAAAAGAATTCATTAAAGTACTAGGATTTAAAACTAACTTAAAAATCAAACATTACTGATCAGAAAGTAAAGTTGAATAGAAACTCCTGTTTATGGCAGCGACAACAATAACACAAGAAAATGAAATTATTGGGAGTAAAATCAAGCTTATATGTACCAAATCTATGCAAGAAAAACTCTAAACCTTTTCTAGAAAGTCCAAAATTAGAGTTGAACATATGGATGGTCATAACCTGTTCTTGTAAAGGCTGTCTCAACATCATAAAGATGTCATTTATCTTCAAGTTAATAAATTTAATGCAATCAGTAAAAGTGACAAGTTTTGACTTTGAGGTTGGCAGTTTGATTCTAATGTTAATATAGAAAATAAACATGCAAGAATATTTAGGAAAACCTGAAAGGACAAGCAGCATAGGGGATTTGCTTTTTCTGATGTTCACACTCTCAAGCCTCAGTGATGACATAGTGTGATGCTAACTAATACACCAGTTGGCCCTTGGGGAAAAAAATCCAGAAATAGATCCAAGTACACATGGAAATTCAGTATAATGAAAATGTATTTTTAAATCAGTGGGAAAAGATAGATTTTTAAAAAATTAGTAGATTATTTTGTTTTATTTTTAATAGTGGTAAAATACACATAACAAATTTTACTATCTTAACCATTTTTAGATATAAAATTCAGTAGTTTTAAGTACTTTCATATTGTTGAACAACCAATCTCCAGAACTCTTTTCATCTTGCAGAACTGAAACTCTGTACCCATTAAACACTAACCCCTCATTTCTCCCATCCTCCCTCCAGCTCCTGGCACCTACCATTCAACTTTCTGTCTCTGAATTTGACTACTCTAGGTTCCTCACATAAGTGGAATCATACAATATTTGTCCTTTTGTGTCTAGCTTATTTCACTGAGCATAATGTATGTCCTTAAGGTTCATTCATTTTGTAGTATGTATCAGAACTTCCTTCTTTTTTACGGCTGAATAATATTCTGTTGTATTTATATACCACATTTTGTTTATTTGTCACTGGGTTGCTTCCACTGTTGGCTATTGTGAATAATGCTGCAATGAACATGGGTGGAAAACCTCTCTCTTTGAAACTTTGATTTCAACTTGGGGGGCAGAAATAAGTACCTAGAAATGGAGTTGCTGAATCATACCGTAATTGTTTTTATTTTTTTTGAGGCCCCACCACACTGTTTCCCACAGTGAACACACCATTTTACATTTCCACCAACAATGGACAAATGTTCTCATTTCTCTACCTCATCACCAATACTTGGTACTTTTTTTTTTTTTTTTTTAAGAATAAGGATCTCATTGTGCTTTTGACTTGCATTTCCCTAATGATTAGAGATAGATGTTGAGCATCTTTTTATGTGCTTATTGGTCATTTGCATATTTTTTTGAGGAAATGTCTATTCAAGTTGTTTAATCAGGTTGTTTTGTTGTTGTTGTTTTAGAAGTTATGTATTCTGTATATTAACCTCTTATTAGATTTATGATTTGAAAATACCTTGTTTCATTTTGTGGGTTGATTTTTTTCACTCTGTTGACTATTTTTTGATTCAAAGAAATTTTTAAATTTTGAAGTAGTCCAGTTTATCTGTTTTTTTCTTTTGTTGCCTGTGCTTTTGATGTCCTATCTAAGAAATGGTTGCCAAATATAATATCCTGAATCTTTTCCCTTATGTTTTCTTTTAGGAGTTTTATAGTTTAGTTGTTATGTTTAGGTCTTTGATACATTTTGAGTTAATATGTGTATATGGTTTGATGTAAGGGTCCGACTTCGTTCACTTTTGCATGTGGATGCACAGTTTTCCTAAAACTATTTGTTAAAAAGGCTGTCCTTTCTCCATTGAATGCTCTTGGCACCAATGTCAGAAATTATTTGACCATATATGTCTATTCTATTCCACATGTCAGTCTTTATGCCAGTTCCACCCTGTTTTAATTTAACTTATTTTTTGAGTAGTTTTAGGTTTATAGAAAAAATTAAGTAAAAAGTACAAAGATTTCCCATATACCCTTTCTCCCCCAATATCCCCTATTTTTAACATCTTGCATTTGTGCAGTGCATATATTACAATTGGCTAGCCAATATTGATACATTACTATGAATATAAATTCATAGTTTACATTAGGATTCACCTTTTGTGTTCTGTATTCTATTGGTTTGGACAAATGTATGACACACATTCATCATTACAGTATCAGATTAGAATAACAGTTTCTTTCCCTAAAAATCTCCACTTATTTGCCCCCCCCTTGCCCTGAACTCTTGGTAACCACTGATATTTGTATCATTTCCATAGTTTTGCCTTTTCTAGAATGTCCTATACTTGGAATCATATAGTAGGTAGCCTTTTAAAAGTAGTTTGTTTCACTTCGTATGTATTTAAGGTTTTCCATGTCTTTTGAGTGTTTGATAGTTCATTTCTTTTTATTGGGAGAGATAACTTTTAATATGTGGTAGTGTTACAACTAGATACTCATTTGGAAGATATAAAATAGATTTCATACCTCACAACATACACTAGAAAAATCTTCAAGTATGTCAGAGAGCTAATTTTAGGGGTAGTGGTGGGGGAGAAACATGAAGGAAAAAAATGAAGCCAGACAAAAATTAAAATAAAACATGGGTGAATTAACTTATCAACTGCATATAAAAAAATGCTTTCTATGACTCAAAAACCAGAGTGAATAAAAGAAAAAAATAGATAAATTTGTCTTAAACAGTATAAAATTTTCAAGAAAGAAATTTGCATGACAAAAAATACCTTAAATACAATCAAAAGAGAGATGGCACCCTGGGAAAAATATTTGTAACATATCAGAAAAAATGGTACAGGCTTTCTGATATTAAAGAATTCTTAAAAATTAAAGACCAGGAACTCAGAAGAAAAATGGATAAAATACACGAACAGACAGTTCATTTAAATGGTTATGAAACCCCATCCGGTTTGGCTCAGTGGTTAGAGCGTCGGCCTGCGGACCAGAGAGTCCCAGGTTCGGTTCCTGCTAAAGGCACGTGCCTCGATTGCAGTTTGTCCCCGGCCCCGGTTGGGGTCGTGTGGGTGACAACCACTGGATGTGTCTCTCTCACATCGATGTTTCTCTCTCTCTCTTCCTCCCTCTCTCCCTCCCCCTCTATCTGAAGATAAATGCAAAAATGTCCTTAGGTGAGGATAAAAAAAAAAAGGTTATGGAAATGGCTCTTAGACCTATGTGAGGATATTTAAGTTCATGCAGAGTAAGAGAAATGAAAATTTAAACAGCATCTATACCAATGTACCATTTATCACCCAATAGATTGGCAAAAGTTCAAAATCTTGACACATTCTGTTGGCAAAGCTGAGGCAAAACAGGCCCTCATTTACATTGCTGGTGTGGGTACAAGGTCCCCCCTGCCTTTAGGAGGGAGACTTGGCAAAGTTGAAGAGAATCACCATAGCTGGCTCTGTCCATACCGTTCGATTCCCTCTGGTCTTTCATTGTACTCTAGGGGTTCCTGCCTAGAACTTTGAAAGTTTTCTCTGCCCACCAGCATCACAGGCTGGAAACGCCCAGGAATTAGCATTCTCTGGGTGAAGCTCTCAAGCAATGACTCTTGGGCATTGATATAATTCCTCAAATGGAATAATTTTGAGGCTTGTTCTTTGCGCCATTTGTTAGAATTACCCACCGGGACTGAGCTCCTCTCTGCACTAGGGCAGCAGGCTCAATGCAGCATTCTTTCTTGGCTGGATTTTCTTCCCATGTCACCAGTGCGCCCTGCATTTCTCAAATAGACACTTGCAATTGCTTCCTAGTCACAAGGTCTGCTTCTGAAGAAACCAAACTAAGACCATGCCACATTCAGTTACCTTTGGACCCAGCAATCCCAGGTCTAAGAGTTTACCCTGAAAATGCATCTCTCCCAAAAGAAACACCATATACTCAAGGTTACTCATTGTAGCAGTATTTATAACAACAAAATGGGATTAAATTAAGTGTCCAACCCTAGAAGACTGGCTGAGTAAACCATGGTGCATCTACAAAACAGAATATTCTGTAGGTGTTAGAAATAAAGTCAAAGGTGTCTCTGGTTATAGACCGGTTTCCAGATTATAGCAATGAGACAAAAGGGAAAGTTATTAAAGAGAATATGTGCATTATGCTACCTTTTATGAAAGAAAGACAAAGAAAGAGAAAATATACATCTGTCTGCCTATTTTTATATGAACACTAGAAAGAGAAGCCATTAACTTTACACATGATTACTTTGGAAGGTAAGTAGAAAGGCTCAGGATGGGATTGAGATTTTTCTTAGTATGTCTTCTGCTCCTGGCCAAGATGGAATAACAGGGACTGGATTTACCCTTCTACTTGAAACAATGCCGCCACCACCACCACTGAAAAAAAAAAAAAAAAAGACAGAATACCAAAGTTACAAGAATAATAAGACAAAAATACCCCCCCCCCCAAATGACAGAATGGTACAGCAGTTTCAAGATATGGACATATGACAACAAAGGACAGTGATCTGTGAGGGAGAGAGTAAACAAAGGTGACAAGCCCTATGATTGCCTTACTTCCTCTTGGAGAGAATTTCCAGACCTCAGTGCAAGTAAGGGCAGCCCAGGTGGAGCACAGTGGAGTGAGAGACAGAGTCTGAGGAGACTAAGGTGGCTAGAGTTGCTAGCACAGAGTACTGGAGAGGACAGAGCTACTCAGAAGGACCCTAGAGACGCACCGTGTGCCCAGGAGCGCCACACGTGCAGGTGAGGAAACTCGCCTGGAAAGGAGCTATCAGAAGGAGAGGTGGGAACAGAGCCTGAAGTGCACAAACAGGACTATTCCCATGAACCAGACTGAGAAATCTTCCAGATTCAGAAGTGGGGCATCATTAACCCTAGACCAATCCAGATTTCAGATCCACCTGACAAATCATGAAAGCAAGATCTGAAAGGATCAAGCTGTGTCCAAGTAACTTAACTGTGTCTCACAATAGAAGGTTTATGGAAATGTTTATACAGTTTTGATTTTTGAACAGTGTAATATTTTCAATATTCAAATTTAAAGTTAAATTAAGAGGGATGAGAAAAGCAAACCAGAAAATTGGAATCAAACAAATAAACCTGATGTCATAAATACACAGGAGAAAAGGCTAGTTCAGGTTAAGTTTTGGATTCATACACTACATATTCTCAGTGGGGTTGGGGGTCCACCACACAACTGCTGAGAAATCTTAAATTCTCCTTAGTGGTATTTATGTAGATATTCTAAATTATAAGTGTGTGCTGTTGGATAGAGCAAAAGAGTACTTGTACTGATGCTGAGAACCAGGGTTCTCATTTTAGGATAGGGGAGATAAAAATGTGGAATGGGTAAATCCTTATATTTTAGAAAGCTAATCTGAGATTATTGAATCAATGTGTAATATAAAAGTATTGAGAAATTTGGATTGTCTAATACACATTAGCCCTGGCCAATGTGGTTCAGGTGGCTGGGCGTCATCCTGTGCACCAAAAGGTTGCCAGTGTGATTCCTGGTCAGACCACACGCTTGGGTTGCAGGCTTGGTCCCCTGTAGGGGATTGCAGGAGGCAGCAGATGGATGCTTCTCTTTAACATGTTTTTTTTTTTTTTTTTTTCTCTCTCTCTGCCTTCCTCTCTCTAAAAATCAATACAGCGATGTATATTAGAGCTCCCTTATATATACGTTGTAGTGATTGAAATTGAAATTAGTGTTCTGTGCCTCACGGCTCTGCTCCTACCTCGGTGTAAGTGCATTGTTTCTGAATTCCTATTGATTTACCTATTTATTTCCTATTTTCAATAAAATTAACAAAAGATGTTTTTATTGATTGCCTATTTATTTTTGTGAAACTTACTATAATGTATCCTCTATATACTCTAGTAATTTTGTTTTTAAAAAATGGGTGGTATAAATTTCTGGAGGACAAAAAGTGTGACCTGCCCTGGCCAGTTTGGCTCAGCGGTTAGAGCATCGGCCCAAGGGCCAAAGAGTCACAGGTTCGATTCCAATCAAAGGCATATACCTGGTTTGGAGGTTCGATCCCCATCCCTGGTTGGGGTCATGCGGGAGGCAATCAATTCATATGTCTTTCTTATCTTTTTTACAAAGACGTTTCTCTCTCTCTTTCTCTCTCTCGTCCTCATTCCTCCCACTCTATCTTAAAAAAAAAAAAAATCAATGAAATAATATCCTCTGGTGAGGATTTAAAAAAAAAAGTGTGCCCCTCCAAGGATCTGTTATTGGGCCTTGCACATTGCTTTCGTTCAGTAAATAACTGCTGAATGGAAAGTAGTAACACTCTTCTGCCTTTTTATCACATCATTCTTATACACACTAGTGTGATATTTATAAAGCTTTCTTCTATGTTTTCTGTTTTAATCAACCACAATGTTAGGAATTGCTGATAAAAAGACAATCATGATGGTTTCTGTTGTTGCAAAAGTATGACTTTAACTATTTTTTCCCACTTATAGTTTTAAAATAAAAAATTGAAAGCAACATTGACCCAGTAAAACCTGATTTAAATTAGACCAAGCATATAAGAAACCTGGCCCTTGACAAGTAATGACTATAATGAAAAGAAGACTGATTCATTTATACCATCATCACATCTGTAGACAATTGGTGGATTATATTCTTTCCTGCAACATGGCTTTCCACAAGGATCAATTACTTGACCTTCACTGCAAAGATTTTTCAGAATCTAGCTGTGAACTTTTATTATTTCTTTAACTTTATTATGGGTACACAGGACTCAATAGTTCCCAGTGGTCAGAGCACATACCCTCAGATAAACTTAATAGCAGGACCGAAGGCAGTTTACCATTCAATTCAAGACAGGGAGATTAGCAAAGAGTAAGAAAGCAGTATTAAAGGTTTGTTGGCTGCTGCTCCTGGTATATACACATATTTGAAATAAACTTGAAAATTTGTAGGACGATGGGACTCTGGTTCTCAATATAACTTTTATCATAGCTTATTTAGAATTATAGTATTGTTATTAAAGAATAAGTATTGAATTAAAATTTTCAGGTTTTTATTCTTCATATACTTGTCAGTTACATAGACTGGTAGTATTTTAGAGTTGCTTTTGACCCTGGATTTCAAAAGATCCAATTAATTTATCTCAACTGCAGGCATTCCATCTATGGCAGCTACTTCAGATGCTTATTCAGCTTCTTCCTGAACTTGCAGTCTTCAGCAGTGAGATGGTTCATTCTGGTTAGTGGCTCCATCTAAATGATGGATTGTCACACTTGATTCTGCCCAGATATAACTCTCTCATTCTTTTAAGCATTAACATTTATGTCTGCCTTCTAAATGATAGTGTGTCAAATTTTTGTTCTTTTTCTTAAATAGCTTAATTGATATATAAACCACACACAAAATAATTTACTGACTTGAAGTGCATAACTCAGTGGTTTTTGTATATCCAGAGTTGTAAAACCATTACTACAATCTAATTTTAGAGTATTTTCATTACCATTAGCAGTCAATCCCCATTTCCATCCCTAACCCTAGCTTTAGGCAATTACTAATCTCTGCTCTGTCTCTACTAGTTTACTTAATCTAGAAATTTTATATAAATGGAATCATATGGTCTTTTGTGACTGGATTTTTTTTTACTTGGTGTATATTTTCAAGGTTCATCCATGTTGTAGCATGTGTCAATACTTTAGTCCTTTTAATAGCTTAATAATAGGCCATTGCATGGATATACCACATTTTATATATCCATTCATCGGTGAATGGAAATCTGGTTTGTTCCCACTTTTTGGCTATTTATGAATAATAAATATTGTTATGAACATTTGTACATAAAATTTTGAGTGGATGTATGTTTTTATTTCTCTTAGTTATATACCCAGGAGTTGAATTCCTGGGTCATATGGTAACTCTATGTTTAAGTTTTTGAAGAACTGCCAAAACTTTCCAAAGTAACTATATGATTTTCATTCTCCCTAGCTTTGTATAAGGATTCCAATTTCTCCACATCCTTGACAGTTCTTGTTATTGTCCATCCTAATGGGTGTGAAAGGATACTTACTATGGATTTGAGCTGTATTTCCCTAATGACTAATGATGTTGAGTATCTTTTCATATGCTTTTTGGCCATTTGTAATCTTCCAAGGAGTGTTTCTTTAAATCCTTTGCCCATTTTGAGTTATTTATTTCTTATTGAGTTTTAAGAGTTATTTATATGTTCTGGTTATAAGTCTCTTATCAGATATATGATTTGAAAATACTTTCATTCTGTGAGTTGTTGAAAGTATTATATAATTTTAATTTTTTAGCCCTCATAGCCTTTCAGACATTTAAGAATTACAAATATGTGACTTGCGCCCTGGCTGGTTTGGCTCAGCGGTTGGAGCGTTGGCCTGCAGACCAGAGAGTCCCGGGTTCGGTTCTCGATAGGGGCACGTACCAAAAAACAACAACAAACAAACAAACAAAATATGTGACTTGCGCAGTGCCTAGAAGGTACTGGTACTTGCTTGGTACCTAGGAAGTCTACAGTAGATGTTTAGGAGTAAATGAATTATGTATCTTCACCTCCTTTCTCAGCCTACCAGTCAGAGTAAATATACTTTGTTCTTTACTTGAGTCTCATATTCTGCCATCTGTTAATCTCTTGCTAAGAGTGGGGATGGCTATTCTCAGGAAGTCTGTTATTTTTCATTGTGCCCTTCTGAAGAGTGATGCTCTAACCTAGGCCTAATGCAGCATCATGAATGTGGGCACACTGGGGCCATCACCTTTCAAATAAATGAACTGTAATATTCTATCTTAGAATAACAGATTGAAGCAACACAATGCTGTGCCTTTAGTTTAAGAAGACTCTATACATAGGTGAAGAATAAGGGAGATCAGTCTTGACTGTAGTTCATATTTAAAAGACCTGCACTTTTCAATGCCTCATTATATATAATCCACTAGTAGGATAAAGTGTTTCATTTTTGTTTTGTTTTTTTGTTGTTGTTTGGGGTTTCTTGGTGGTTTTATTTTTATTTTTATTTATTTATTTTATCCTCACCCTAGGACATTTTTTCATTCTTTGCTCAGATAGAGTAGGAGGGAGAGAGAGGAAGAGAGAGAGAGAGAAACATCGACGTGAAAGGGACACATCAAGTGGCTGCCACCCGCACAACCAACCAGGGCCGGGGACAAACTGCAACCGAGGTACATGCCCTTAGCGGGAACCGAACCTGGGTCTCTCCGGACCGCAGGCCGATGCTCTAACCGCTGAGCCAAACCGGCCAGGGCTTGGTGGTTTTATTTTTAATGAATAGCTTCCTATCAGTTAGGTGAAACAATGGAATGGGTGATTTGAAAAGTACTGACTTCTCTATCATTGACAGTATTTAAGTAGAGGCTGGATGAACACTAGTCAGAGATATAATAGAAAGGACTCTTGACTGGAAAGGACTATGGCCCAAGTAACTCTTAAGACCTGCCTCTTTCTTCTGTAATTCTATTATGTGCCAAAGATACTTATGAGAAAGATCAGTTCTTTCTGTGTTTGTGTGCATTCTGAGATTATATTTTCAATTTATTATTTTTTAAATTATATTCTTTTAACTTCAAAAGGTTGCTTTTATTCCATACTAAATGATTTTGGTGCATAATGGAAATATGCTGTTTTTAGTATTAATCCTTAATGAATTTAAGAGTATAATGGGATATATTTTTGCTTAGTTGTATATTCTCACTTTTTTTGTTGTTAAGTTCCACAGCTGTATTTAGTAATGTTTTTTGAGAGACAGCCCAGTGGCTGGGTCTTTGTGGCAAGTCAATGGCATGTCAAATTGGAATTTATGTTGGAAAGCTGTTTTGCAGACATAGAAGTCCAAATAAACAGCCAAATTACCATTTCTCCCCAGTTTAGATGTGGGAAAGTATGTGTTTGGTTTTATTTCTAGATAACTTGAGAATAGATAAATAGGTTTTCCTGTGTGCTGTGATAAACATTTACAATTTTGCAGCAAATCCAAATGTGAGAAATTTAAACTCAAAGAAGTATGTTCAGTGGTTGAAAAATATCAATTACTTAGGATCATCTCCTATGTGCCAGGTGTTTTACAAATATTTTCTCACATAATCCCCCACATAGCACTGTAGGTATTATAATCATTTATATGTTATAGGCACTAAAATAGAGGGCTTTTGAGTTTAGGTAATTTTGATCAAAGTCACATCACAGCATTAGTTAAGTATGAATAACAAATTTTGGATTAGAACCCAAATCTTGTCTTCAGTCTCAGGCAATTTCTTTTAAGGTGTCTCCAGTTCTACTTTCAATTCTTTGGTACCATAATATGAGATGATACTTAACATTCAGGTATTTCAGAATATTACTTAACTCATTTTACGCTCTTTCAATATGTTTAATTATTCTGGTTTTTCATGGCTATATGAAGTCTAAAATAGCAACGTGTCTGTATTTTAGTTGATAAAAGCAGGAATAATTGACCTCTAGCCTATATATTTGTGAATCCTACCTCAATTTAATTATATATTCATAGGTTTAAAAAAACTGAAGGATCATCAAGAAACTTTTAATCATTTTGAAAATTGATTTACCTCTAACTTTCTGTGTTAGATATTCCTAAATGAAATGCCTTAACCTTTGTTGTACATCAGAGAAATTGAGAATTGTTCCCCACTGTGGCTTAACTTTTGTTTCCAGAGGTTGCAAGGATACTTGGGTATCTGATTCAGGGCACATGGATGAAGGGATGATCCTCAGGACACAGTATAGAATCATGCTTGAGGCTCGTCCCTGAGTGGAATATCATCTCTTCCCCATTTTCTCCTTATACTTTAATTTTCTGCTTCAAGCAGAACTTCTATTGTATTTAAAAATAGCATTTATTTTGTAGTAAGGCTAAAAGAAAAGCAAATGTAGAAGACATTCAAAAGAATATAGTCAAGGCAGAGTTCGTGTCAGAAGGAAGTTGTAGCATTCACTGAAGTTAAAGCAATTAAAAATGTTCTTGGGACTGTTCGTTTTGCTTTTCATACTGTTTGTTTTAAAACCACTCTTAGGTGTTTTTTCCTTATCGCCCCAAAGCACACATTTGAGTTTATTACTTACATTATTATCCTTATTAGCTGCTTCAATGTCTTAAACACCTCTAACTTCAAGGATTTTTAAAACCTCTAATCCTATAGAACCATATAAAGCTAAGCTAAATTTAAATCCTAGTTTCATTTTTCTTTTAGAGATAAAATGAATTTAAATCAGGCTTTCGGGCATTCTGTGTTGTTGAAGTTTTCTCTAGTGTATAATGAAATTTATATACCCCATAAATGAAAAATATATATTCTAAATATACTTTAATGTTTATATTAAATACCTTCCAAGTATAAAATTTTTATGGAAAAATTTCTGCTTTAACCCCAAATCTTTGTTATGCCTGAAACCTTACTGTAACGTTATCTTTATGTTTTGTAGGTATGGAGGGCCCCATTATTGTAATTATTTGGCACTTATTTAATATTAAATAAGACCTGTTTTGTAAGGTCCAATATGGACTTTTGTAAATGAATGTGAACTCCCAGTATTATGCCAAAACACACAACTTTAGAGAATCTTATTCCCAGGTTGTTTAGAGTATGTCACCACAGGATGACCAATGCTGACAGCGTGCTGTGTCATGTTCACTTGTTCTCTGTTGAGCATTTAAAACCTGTTTATTTAGGAATGTGATGCATTAATTATTTTCTTAGCTATTTGAGTATTTTTTTAACTGCTAGTCATTTCTATGTTAGTTACTGCATTACCTCCCAAGTTATAAGTTTGTGTTTTCATGGGGTAGCAGACAGGTGTCTCTATTACCTTAAACCACACATAATTGGAAACATAAATGTACTTAATGCACACAGGCTAAATAAACACCTGTATTGTTACCTAAAGTTCAAGTGATTATTTTTGGATTATCTATAGTTTAGCTCTGTTGTATCACTCTTCATTCAAATTTAGACCAGTTAATTAAAAGTCACTTATCTGTGATTATATTACTCAGGAAACAGGGTGTGTAAAATGACTGTACCAGTGCCTGATGGTAAATTCTTTCCCTAAAGGCAAATGATTATGAAGCCAGAAGCATTTTGTTTTCCTGGGGTAGAGGGAGAGGGTTGCTTAGAAAGCTTACTTAAAGTCCCAAATACTGCAAATTTGTTGAAACAGTTTCGCTTCACTGACATGTTGATTGCACTCACGTTACACACAATTACCAAGGGACTTAGTCCATAAGGTTTCTGGCCTTCTCCTTTATCATAATTGTAGAATGTCACATTGTCTGATGGAGACAGATTTAGAACAGTTGTTGATTAGAAAGCTCTTGATAGAGACAGGGAGTTCAAACACAGGCTCTGTCTGGAAACTCAGCAGTGAACACCACTCATCTATCATAATTTAACAAATGGAAAAGATCAAGACAACCTGCCATCCATCATGTCTATTTTACTGTACTCCAGAGTGGATTAAATTGTATTTAACAATTCTTATCTTTATAGGATTTACACTCTAAAAAGGAGTACTTTTTCTTCATCAAGATTTTACTTTCTTGTTTTGAGATTACTTTATCAATTTGAGATTTTAAAGATTGTTCCAAAACATTCAATATTTAATAAATTATTTTCAAAGTCTTTATGGTCCTTAATTTCCCCTAAATTTTATTTTTAACAATAACAATCAGCTCAGAAGAATAGCTATGAAAATGTGTTCTTATGATACAATGATATAACAAAAGTATCTTATTCTTAAATATAAATTTTCTGAATTGAAATAAACTTGATTGGCATTGAAAGTATAAATTTGGAATCTTTATTAAAAATATGTTTTTATTGATTCATTTTTTACAGAGAGAGGAAGGGAGAGAGAGAGAGAAACATCGATGTGAGAGAGAAACATCCATCAGCTGTCTCCTGCACACCCTCTACTGGGGATTGAGCCCCAAGTCTGGGCCTGTGCCCTGATTGGGAATCGAACTGGGACCTCTCAGTCCATGGGATGATGCTCAATTCACTGAGCCACATTGGCCGGGCAAATTTGGAGTCTTTTAAGAAACTTTAAGTGGTATCATTTTAGGACTATGGAATCCTAGAGTTAGAAGAGGAGCTAAAGATCTCATCCAGTCTCAGTTTTCTTGGTTTACAGCTAAGAAAAATGGGCCCTAAGAGGTGATCGACTGTCACAAAAAGGTCATCTAGATTTTCTGTAGTCCAGTAGTACCCCCTTATTTGTGGTTTCATTTTCTGTCATCTTCCTCGGTTCAAAAATATTAAAAGAAAAATTCCAGAAATAAACAGTTTGGAAGTTTCAGTTGCATTCTGAGTGGCATGATGAAATCTTGGCCATTGCTCCATCCTGCCCAGGACCTGAATCACCCATCTGTCCAGCATCTCCACAATGTACATTCTCCTGGCCCCCTACTTGCTTGGTAGCCATTTTGATTATTGGATGTCTTGGTTATCACATACCTCAGTGCTGGTGTTCAAGTAATCCCTATTTTACTTAATAATGGCCACAAAGCTCAAGAGCAGTGATGCTGGCAATTTGGATATGCCATAAAATGCTTCCTTTAAGTAAAAGGTGAAAATTCTCTACTTAATAAGGAAAGAAAAATAATCATATGCTGAGATTACTAAGATCTAAGGTAAGAATGAATCTTCTACCCCTGAAATTGTGAAGAAGAAAATTTTTTTTTTTTTTTATCCTCACCCGAGGACATTTTTTTTTTTCATTTTTGTTCAGATAGAGTGGGAGGGAGAGAGAGGAAGAGAGAGAGAGAGAAACATCGATGTGAAAGGGACACATCGAGTGGCTGCCACCCGCACGACCAACCAGGGCCGGGGACAAACTGCAACCGAAGTACATGCCCTTAGCGGGAACCGAACCCGGGTCTCTCTGGACCGCAGGCTGACGCTCTAACCGCTGAGCCAAACCGGCCAGGGCAAGAAGAAAATTTTTTTTTTTGCTAGTTTTGCTGTTGCATTTCAAACTGCAAAATTATGGCCACAGTGCTTGATAAGTGCTTAGTTAGGATAGAAAAGGTATTAAATTTGTGAGTGGAAGACAGGAACAGAAAACATGTTTTGCTTGAGGTCATGGTGTTGGGACAGGAAAAAAAACAAAAACTGAGCCTTTAGGAAGACTTCAGCAATGTGTCTCCTGAAATAGGTGAAATGAAGCCTTTTATGGCAAAAAAGGGATGATTACAATAAGATTTTTTGAGAGAGAGAAAGAGGCAACATTCACATAACTTTTATTATAGTATATTGTCATACTTGTATTTTTTATTGTTATTCTCTGTGCCTAATTTATAAATTAAACTTTATCATAGGTATGCATGTATTTGGAAAATCAAAGTATATATAGGGTTCAGTACCTATACTCGATTTCAGGCATCCACTGAGGGTCTTGGACTGTATCCCCTTTGGATAATGGGGGATCTACTATAATGCTAGGATAAGATTGCAGGCTTCCTGACTCCCAGAAATAGCTTTTCTTTAGATCCCCAACCCCAGTGTACATTTTCATGTATTGATTCTACATGCATTCTGAAACCTCAAGTCTTGTCAGTATCTTTGAGGATTTAAGGGCAAGGCCGAGGATGATCATGGTGAGAAATAATATAACTGACTCTTAGAACTTGATACCATCAATTTTGAGTTAAGCGGAAATATGTGGGGCAAAGTAAGGGAAAGGAGAACTCCCTGTTCTTGCTTCTTTCTAGCTTTCTCAACATTTGTAAGCTGATGAAAAATGTGTTCATGAATTTTGCTAATAGAGTTACTGTGCATTGCAATCTTCGATAATTTCTACATCTTCAGAGGCAAAGACCAAATGCTTAAGTTTTCTTTTTGAAGAGCAAGATAAATCCATAATAAAACATTTCATAAGATCTTGATGGAAATTATTGGTATAAAATGTTATGTATTATTTAGGATTAGATTCAGCCCACAGTGACAGAAAAAATAAATAAAAGGAATGTAAACAAGTAGAATTTTAGTTTTTTTTCAAGTAAAATGACTAAAGAAATAAGTAGACCACAGCTAGTGTGGTAGGTTTTTTTTTCTTTCTCCCCTTCCTTCCTTCCTTCCTTCCTTCCTTCCTTCCTTCCTTCCTTCCTTCCTTCCTTCCTCCCTCCCTCCCTCCCTCCCTCCCTCCCTCCCTCCCTTTCTTCCTTTCTTCCTTTTCTTTCTCTACTATTCTAATGTGGTAACTCAAGGCTAAATATGACTGCTCAACATCCAGTCATCACATCCTAATTTTAGCTAGCGTGAAGGAATAAGGAGCGACAGGGAGAGGGAGAAATGTCTAGTTTGATCTGGCTTATAAAGTGGTTTCTAGAAGCAACCATATAATATTTTCACTTACATTTATTTCATTTTTATTGGTCAGTATTTAGTTAGAATATTTCTTGCTGCAAAGAAGACTGGAAAAATGTGTGCTGATTTTCGAAAATGTAGTTTATATTCTAGGTGTCAAGGAGTCCAGCTCAATTGGGATTACATTATATTTGATTTTGATAAATTACAGCATTTGAATTTGAAGGTTTAGTCTGCCATTTTTTAAAAGTTGAAATACATTTATTTATCTCAGGTGGCCCACAAAAATTCCCCAAAGACATCTCTTATAATTATAGATGTGACAATTAAATTTGGTAAGCAAATCAAGATAAGAAAGAGACCATTAAATTTGAACTGATATATACAGAGAAATATGTGATATCTAGAATAATTATAATCAGTAGATGCTTTATCCTAGAACTAGCTTGTGGCTTAACAATTAAGATGGGGGATTTGCTTTAGGAAAGAAAGCTCTCTGTTTTAGTTACAACATAAAACAAATACATACCTACTCCCTCATGAAAATGACTTTCATAGCTGTAGCTCTTCTTTGTTTGTTTTTTAATATTTAGGTTTTTTAAAAACTTTTAAAATTAAATTTATTGGGATGACATTGCTTAATAAAATTATATATGTCTGCCATTTTCTTTTATTGGCATACGTTTGGAGTGCCATGTGGAGACATGGCCAATTGTGTCCTGTAGTTAGTTCCATTAAAGATGTAACTGTTAGCCATCCTCCCCATCTCACATTCTTTCTATAAAGTTCATGTTTATAAGTCAACGCTTTCTCCCTTGACCAGTCCATTTTCTCTCTCATGAGCCTAAAGAATGAAAAGCACTTTGCATATGCCCTAGAACCTCCTATCAAGGGCACTTTTTGAGTACTTGCATTTTTCAGTTGGCTTTGATATCTATCTTTGAAATGAATGGTCAGACTGGGAAGGATTTCTAGGTCCATGCTCTCCCACTGGTAATAGCCCATCACTAAGTAGATTTGCACACAAGATACAGGGCTATCAATATAGAAGAAGGATCTCTCTTTTTTAAAAATTTATTTTTATTGTTGAAAGTATTACATATGTCCCTCCTTTTTGAGGCTTTGATTTGTTATAAAGGGTATCTTCAGGCTTATTTTCTTCCCAACCAGAACCTTGGTTCCTCTTCTTCTATATTCATGTATTGCCTTTTGAACACACTTGTAGCCTCTGCGGTAGCTTTAACCTTGCTGCATCCTTGAGAGAGGAGGTTCAGTGCAGCTTGAACCAGAGATAACATTGATTCTTTAATCTCCCTAATCTTGGGAAACTCCTGGGGAACATATTCACAGTGTGGACTCTTGGGTCCCATACCTGAACCACTGAATCAGGATCTCTGGTTATAAAGCTTGTGGATTGGTTTCTAACAAACTTTTCCAGGATTCCGTAGGCAACCAGTTTCCTGCTGCATTTAGGAATCTTTGCACTGTATATAACACAGGAGTTAGATATAATGCCCCCCCCCCCCAAAAAAAACACCTCTCTACACTAAACAGTTCACACCTACGAAGGGCTCAAAACTCCCAATCTTATGTCCCATATAAAGCCAAATGAGGCCCAGACCAGCTTTGTATTTATCCAGCCAAAGCCTTTTGTGAGCCAGCTGTGCCAGTGGGCCCAGAGGACAAATGATTAGTATTAATTTCAAGCACCATGAAGGACAGAGGCCAGGCCCCCCTCAATCGGTAGATGTCAGGGGCAGTGTGATTTTGAGAGGGGATTTGAAAAGCTTCCATAGGAAAAGTAGGAACTAGGTGTGCAGGTGAGGTTACAGTATAAATTTTGTGCATTTGCCCACATTCTGTGATATTTCAGCTTTAAATTAGGGGTTGGCTTACCTAATAAATTTGTAATATGTTTATATAATTGTGATTTATGTATACTTCAGAGTTTAATTTTATACTTAAATCACTACTAGTGTTCTAAGTACTACATCAAGAGTATCATATAATCCTGTGAACAGATAAAAATTTGGGGGAGAAGGCAGGCAAATCTGGTTTCTAGTAGAGTTGATATTTAAAATTTATTGGAATTATCATTTCTTAAGAAGTGATGTAGACTACAGATCTGTTATATGGGTTAATTAGAAAAGAGGAGGAGATGGTATGGAATTTTACTACTGCTTGAAAAAGCATTATTGGCATTAGTGTTCTGGGAGGTATTAAGACATTTGCTCAAGTTCAATTCAAATTGGTCTATGGTAGTCCCATTGGCATACACGTGAAAAAACTTAATTCTCTGAAGTGTGATGGTTCCAAATTCATTAGGACAAAAATTACCTATCTTCCTCTGGGTATTTATTTTTGCTTCAGTCAGTCTATCTGAGTGGCAGTAGCACTTTATAGCACAGACACCTAAATGACTTCTTGGATAAGGGACAAGTGACATTAGTGAGTGAAGCAGGCCGAGTTTAAGGGGGGCTGCTGCTGCTCAGGTAGAAATATGGACCCTGTTTTACCAAGTCTTCTGAGTTTTTGTAAAAGCTACAAGTCTGGATGTTTTAAATAGAAATTTTTAATATCTTTATGCTGCCAGTAATTCAAGTGAAATAAAATGCAAATCATTGGGTGTTCAGCACTATGTAAGTGAAATGGAAGTTGCATGTGGCCTTCAGGCCACCTGTTTGCTGTTTCTCTGCCTCACAGATTAGACAAGACTCCAGACCTCATATTCATCCAGAATACATCTGTTTTTTCAAATGTCAACACACCTGTGCGTTTGTTGATAAGTAGCCACTGCCTGGTGCTGGAGCTCCTGGGGGCCTTTGTGTGTGATTGACGCTGGGGGCCTATGCTAGCCCCTTTTCTGCCAGCCTCTCCACAGCAGTTCCTCTGCCCAGCCCCCATCCCGAATACCCTCTTGGTTAATGTGGACCCAGACCCTGATGGCATAGTCTTTCCCAGTGAGATAGTGATGAGATGCATCGAAATGCAAATATCTGCTGCCCAATAGGCCTTCTTCTCCCACAACCCCAGGGGATGCCTGTGGCTGGCCATTGGCATACCGCAGTGTTACCCTTGTGTGTCCAGTTATAGGCACTGTAGCTTCTCCAGTGACCTTGCTCATAAAATATTTTGGGTTTCACTCTTCCTTCTTAATGCATGCTTCTAAAATTGCTCTCAATATATTTTGCCTTTTACTTAGAATAATCCTTTTCCATGGACACATATTTCTATTTTTTTGTATGTTTGCATTAATGATGCCTTTCTCTTGGTTAGTAGACCATTTTCCTTCTGCTTTCTCACTCTTCAACCTTATTAAGATTTAGTGGAGAATGCACACAGTAAACATTTTAACAACAAACTAGATTTTTCCTCGTTTTGTCTCATATTATTTTTCCATGTCCTCCCCATTGTGATCTTACCACATTTTATAGTCCAGCCACAGGGAGCTTGTGACAATACTGCCATCCTTGCTTGCAGTGTGGTCTTCGCTTATGCTGCTTGCTCTGCTTAGACAGTTCTTCCTGCTTCCACCATCTATGCTGCTGTGGTCAAATCAACATTAATTTTTTTTTTTATAACTATAGGTAAAGCCTTTTTTCTTGAATTTTTTGTGTTTGTTTGTTTTTAATTTATTTTTGTTACAAATGTTTCTCCTTTCCCCCCCATTGACACCCTCCTCCCGATCCCCCCCCACGTCCCCCAGCATTGTTGTCTATGTCCATGGTTATGCATACATGCATATAAGCTCTGTGGTTGAATTTTTAAAGGGAGAGGCTCTATCTGAATGTCTTTTAGAGACTTTATCACTTTATATTTCCTGTCTTTTATTGACTCTTATGAAAAAAAATTATTTTCTCTCTATTAAACTCAAGACTATACTGTTCATTATAGCAACTGTTACCCACATTTAGCTATTTGGGTTTAAACAAATAAAAATTAAATAAAATTAAAAATTTTGGTTCTTCAGTCACACTAGACACATTTCTTGTGTTCAGTAACCCTATGTGACTGGTTGGTACAGTATTGGACAGCTCCGAACTTTTCCATCATGGGAAAAGGTTCTATAAAACAGGGCTGCTCTTAGGTCTGTGAAGGCTTTGCTTGGTTTTCTCTACCTTACCCTCAGCTCCCATGAAGCATTATGTCTGTGGCCATTCCTATATTTAGTGGGATTTCAGAGGAAGCAGTATGGGATAGTGGTAGATGTCTAACTGCCTGGCTTTGTGAATTGGAGCAAGATGCCATCATCTAGCCTCAGTTCCTCATTAGTGAATAGGAGTCATCCTAATATATATAATGCACTGTATTGTTCTGAGTACAAAATGAGATGCTTCATGAAAAGTTCATAGCATGGTGGTGGCCATACATTGGGTGTTCAGTGCCTGTTCCTTGCATACACTAGGTGTTCAGTGGGCATCACATCTGAGAGAGCATACCTCCCCACCTTGGTTGTACTCAGGTTGCCAGCAGAGGTATGCAGCCACCTGGTCTGTAGCTGAGGTGGCACTCAGTTCTACTGGGGGAGGGGGGAAGGGGCGTTCTACCAGCTGCCATGCTTGACTTACTGCAGATATGTGGAATAAACTTTTGTTGTTGCCACTGAGAAAGGGCTCCCAAACTAGAGCATTTTAAAACATTGATAGCAAGAAATTAATTTTCTCCTGCCCAATTTCCCTTGTGAGTTTTAATGAAACATTATATTTGTCAGTCATAAATAGTTTCAGTCAATGAAAATGCACAGGGGAATGTCTCTGTGTTTTCCATATGGCTTCTGTGAAGCACTGACAATGGTCATGTTTTACAAAACTGCTCTAACTCTTAATAGGTGGCCTGACCTTTAGGCTGAGGAAACTAAACCTTAAGGGTGTTCATCTCAGTAAGTTGCCTGTGCCTCTGGAGAGATTGGTTTCATCTTTCAGGGTTCTATTCTGAAAGAAGCCAAGAATTCCTTCAGTCCAAATGAAACCTTATCCCTGGCTTAGCCTCTGCGGATGCAGGGAAATCAGCCTTTTTGTCCTGTAATTGCTTTTCTCAGTTCTCTGAGGCAACAGCCAAATTATAGATCCCAGGGGAAGAAGTCTTCCTGCAGGGAAGTTCCTGTTTATAGGAATGACGGTGCACCCATTTTTTTTTTTGTCAAGAGCAAGTGTTATTCTGATGTGCCACCTTCTATTCCTCCCAGTTCTATAAAAACCATGACAACTTTTAGAATCTAACTACCTGTGTCATTAACACATTGGTCCCCACTGAAGTTTCCTACAGTTTGAAGAAAGACAAGCTATGGGTGTATGGGAGGCAATGGATAGATATCTTTAAATACCCAAAATGAAGGGAATCCTACATACAGTTTTCATCTTCCCATTGTTAAGGCATTGTGGACATTTAAAGCAGAATTTATTTTGAGTTGCAGTGAGTGAAAAATATGTTCTCTATTTCCAACAACTTTAAGAAAAAAATCCTATGCGGAATTTTGGATGTATGTATATGGAACTGGGTTTTTACTTTCTTTTCTTATACAGTGCTTAGGCTCCTGCAGTTTTCTTAGTTGGATTGTGCAAAATGGTTGAGTGACTGAATTTTTCCTATTCACTGATGCTTCTTTCCCTTCATCAGTTCATCTATTCCCTCAACTGTCTATTCATCACTTCTGCTTAAGGTACTGTATTACAGAATTAGATGAATAAGAAGATATATATTTGAGGAATGTAGTTCTGTCTTTTTAAAAAACTTTCGGTTAGAAGGAGACCCTGGGATTCTGTGTAGCAGATCACAGTACAGGCACTAACAAGACTCTGAAGCGTACTTGAATAAGACAGAAATGTGAGAAATGGCCAGAGATAGATTATAGTAAGCCTAAATTTATAAAATTGTTAATAATTTTTACTGAATTCTGAAATTTAACTTGAAAATTGGAAATTAAACTGCATTGATTTATATAGGAGAGTATTTGCCCATTACATGGGTACCAGTCACAATGTTTTTGTGTGCCTTTTTCTGATTTAATTCTGATAACAGTGTGGTGAAACCAGGGATCCTATCCCATTGGACTGATGAGCAAAGAGAGGCAAAACCGTTAAGTAACATCCAACTGTCACCTAATCATAAGCATTCAAATCTAGGTTGGAATTATTAGAACCCGGTGCTTAATTAAGCCTGAAGTTGTTCTCAGTAGAAAGGTAAAAGGTCCAAATATCCAATTCTGTATTACTACCTTGTGTGACCACTGATTGTCTCTTAACTTTTCTTTGTCTAATTTTTATCACCTACCACAATAGGAATTATAACACCTGTCTTTTTTTTTTTTTGGTACATGCCCCTAACAGGAACTGAACCCAGGACTCTGGTCCTCAGGCCGATGCTCCAACTGCTGAGCCAAACCGGCCAGGGCTGTAACACCTGTCTTATTGAATTTAAAACACTATGTGAAAATGTCATAGAAGAGTGAATGTAAAAATATTTGGTGTAATGTATCATGTTCTATAAGTGGAAGTTAATATCCCTATACTTATTTCATCACATCTTTCACAACAGTCTAAGAAATTCTTTTGTCCTAGCTAATGTCAGTGAGTTGTCAGTTTGTTCCTTAGTGTTTATTGGGTGATTACTGTGGAATACTAGAATGGTAGAGATAGAGACAATTACTTCACAAATTCTGAATAATATTATATTCTTAAAATAAAAAGGGAAAGCCTAGCTAAAACCTGGTCTTTTAATAAACTAGTCAAATGTAATTCCTGCCTTATTTAAAAGTAAATGTGGAGCCTTATTACTATAGGACTAAGTATGTAGCTGGCTAATGTCAATGAAGTTTCCCTTGAATATTTGGACATAAACAAAAAAAGGGGGGGGGAATTTGTATGTAGTATAAATTATTCCTTACATATATTTTAATTTGCAAACTGTAGATTAAGAATATCCATAGAAGCTATCAAAATTAATAATACTTTTATTTATATAAAAGCAGGAATACATTATTCAGTAGATCTTATTCTGGGATTAATGTGTTCTTATCTGAGAGGCTCCCTGAGTATTTTGAAATAACTGTAAAACTCATCAGACAAATGGCAATGATTACCGTGAAATCAGCTTCCGACTTAGATTTTTCTGCAATTGGGGGAAAACATCACACTTGGATTTACGTTATTTAGATTGACTAGGAAAATACCTTTTAAAGCCTAAACCAGACTATATAGTTTCTCAATAGAGACTTTTTAAAAGGTCTTGTGGAAAATAAATAAAATCATGTTTGAAAATATCAAACCCCATTTATCTGTAGATTTGGGGCTCAAAAAGGCCACAGTGTGGAAAATATCAGATTCTGTTGCAAAAAAAGTGATAAGTGTATTTGTTTTCTTATAAGGCATAAAGGTATAATAGTTACAATGAGTATTGAGTTGTAAGGTTTTTGTCTTAGGGCATTTAAGGGTGATAGGAAACTGAATTGGCAGGTGAAAAAAGGTTCAGTTATTCTGTAAAGAAACATGTCTTAATGATGAATAGAATGGGAGTGAGGTGGAGTCATTATCATCTATATTTTAGAAAATCTTATATAAAAGTATAATCTTGCATCCTGCCCTTTATCCTTTGTCCTGCACTCCCAGCCCTTTTATATAGTTCTGTTTTCCTTCATAAAACTTTAGGACCTATGTAATTGGCTTATTTATGATGTTTATGTTCATACATATTTTGTTTCACCTATTAAAATATATCCAAAGTGCCTCGAACAATGCCTGGCATTTAGTAGGTAATAGATAAATATTTTTGAGTGAATAAATGAACCAAGAGTCAGGGTCTTTATCTTTGTGGTCTTCAGTTTATTTGTCTAAAAAATGAGTACTATATTAGACACCCCAGCATTTTTCCCAGAGCAACTCTAAGGATAATTATGATCATAGACATTGTCTTATTTTTCACTGAGATGTGATTGCATATCCAAATGTCATTTGTTTGAAGTTAATATTTATTTATTTTACCATAGGAAAAAACAAAATCTAAGTGTATTTTGATTTCAAACTCTAGTAAAAAGACCATCAGAAAGATGGAATTTTGAAGTCAGAATACTAGCTCTGAACCCCAGCATGCCATTTTCTGAGTCTTTCTATCATTTTGGTTGTATTAAGAATCAAATCAAAGAAAGTATAATAAATAGTAATTAAGAGGCTCAGCTCTGAAGTTCTATTAAGCTGGGCTCAAATCCTGACTTAGTCTTTTGGTAGCTGACACACCTAAGTAAATTATCAAAATTCTCTAAATGTCCATCTTCTTTGCTATAAATGTCATTATTAAGTTGTACTTCCTAGGGTTGTTGGATTGAAATAAAAATTTATTAGCCCATCAGTCAATGGCAGTAGGAATAAGTTGTTTCAGGCCAACCCTTTTGCTGGGAACAATGAGAAAACTGGATTATATGTAGCCATCTATTTGAAGTCATCAGAAAGCTGCCAAAGAGCAGTTGCATTATCCAGAAAGCCCAGAGCTATGAGACTCTTAGTCTCCCAGCCTGTGCTTTAGTAATTGGCAGCAGATATCAAAGCGCAGAGTTTTCAAGAGACTCACAAGGCTGAAGGAAGAAGGGTAACAAGATTGCAGCTCAGGGCATGCTAAGGAGAAGGTAAATGTCCCAGGCTTTGGAACCACAAAGGCTACATCTTAGGTGTTAGGATGAATAGGAAGTAGGCCAGCTCATATTGCCTCAGTCTGATTGGATTAAGGTGGTCTGGAATTGTCAGTATCCCAAGCCTATCTGCTTGTCAGAAGCCCATCAGAAATAACCAGACTTATGAAGAGATAGAAAATCTATGACCAAAAACCAAGAGAAATACAGACAGTAGAATCATCTACAGGTGATCTTGAAAAAGAAATTGAGATGTATGTACTTTAAAATAACTATGATTAATATGTTAGAGAAATTAAAAAACAAATGAGAATTTTAAAATTAATTACTAGAAATTCTAAAATTTAACAGTACAATAGCTAAAACTAAAAACCCAATAAATGATTTAAACATATGAAGAGAAACTTAATGAAAAGACAGTATAAAATATCCAGACTAATACAAAGAGAAAAAAAAAGAAAAATGCAGAAAAGAGTCAAAGAGACATATGGCGATGGTGGGTACATATAAATTAACATGAATGTAGAGGCCTGAGAATTTCCAAAATTGATAAAAGACATCAGGCAGAGATTTGGGAAAATTACAAACCTCAAGATAAACACAATGAATACTACACCTATGCACATCATGGTCAAATTGCTGAAAATCAAAGACAAAGAGAGAATGCTGAAAATAAAAATACATGATTTTCAAAGAAGCAACAATAAGATTTTGAGTTTATTTGTCAACAGAAACGGTGCCATCCAGAAGGCAGTAACGTGATATTTTGAAGTCCTGGAAGAATTCTGCCAATTTTGAATTCTACATCCAATGAGGATCATGAAGACATAATTCAGATATTTTCAAATATCTAGAATTTTGTCAGCCCACCAAATTTTTTTAGTCATCAATAGAATATCCAAAGAACCATATTTTAAGTCAGTACAACCTGACCACCGTGTACAGTGATCTCTCTGTAAACTCATGTGCTCAGAGTTTCAACTTGGTATACCTAGAATACCTCTTCCCTATGTCTTTTCACCCCATTATAGCCTTGACAGTAGGACAAACCCCACTTCCCATATTTCTTTTACCAGCTTTACTGTGAATGTCTGGACTATTTCCATTTCCATTTCCATGCTGTAGCAAGTGAGGATGGAAGGAGGTAGAAAGGCATCAGGGGCTATACATGTATATTCAAGGGAGAGAGGAAGAATATGAAAACCTCTGTGGCTCCAGGATCTCTTGCAGGCATGAGCCCTCAGTTGACATAGCCACATGTGGCCAGTAGTGCTGAATTGAACAGCCTGGCTCTAGACAGTGGACTGTGTGTGGAAGGGCTGTGCACAAGTCCCACCAAGTGTCTTCAGAGGAGGGACACATCCTTTCCCTTCTCCTCCATTCTTCTGTATGGAATTTGGATGTGCTGGAAGGAACCCCACATTGACCGTGAGGATCAGGGCTACCCCTTTGGACTGTGGAACAAAGTGCTAGAGGGATTTGAGGTCTCTGTGGACATGTAGAATACTGACTTCATCTGTTTGGGAGAGAAATACTCTGGTGTCTTGTTTAATCCACTGACATTTGAATTCTCCTGCCCTTTTTGACTAGTCTAATCCTAATTAATACAGGAGGCAAAAGTCAAATATAATTTCCCAGCATCATTAGTGATGGTGATAGATTAACATTTAATAGCACCCAAAGTCCTTGCTGTCATCATTAAAATGAAGTACTTTGGAAGCAAGAGGCAGAGTTCTTAATTTGGGCACCCCTGCCTACTAGTCCAATTATTGGAGATAGTCCCAGCCCTCCCTCCCCTATTGGCAGCAACCCTCAACATTGGTGAGATATCTTGGAAATTTCTGTTCAGTAAAAAGTTTAGAGGCAATTTGTCAGTGTCTCTCTCTAGGTTAATTTTAGAATTCCTCAGTTGGTCTAAGTTTGCTTAGGATGAGACTACTTGCATTTGAGGAGCAATTTCACTTAGTGTGACATGCTTTGAAGTTCTCCTAGATGTTCTGGTATTTGCCTTTAGGGTTACTTGCTGCACTAGGTCCCCCAAATGGCCTTTGTGAGAACCAGGGAACTCTGCAGGAACAGGACTGGGACATGGTCAGTCCCTTTGGGAAGAGAGTCTGTGGAGGGGCAGAGTGGTTCTCCTCACCCTGCCCCCACTGCAGCACCATTCTAGCTGGCAGTTACCACCCCGTTTCTGGTGGCAGCACTACTGCAAGCTGTGTGTGTTAAAAACCACCATTTTTTTGTCAAGCTGTTTTGACAGGGATTTGGTCTTTAAATAGTAATTGCTCATTAATTACATCTCTCCCTACAACCCAGAACCTACTCCTTGTATACTTTGGAATATCCAAAGATGTAGACCAATAGATTTTTATTTTACTGAGATTATGAGTGAGTTAAGAAAACAAACTTCCTTGGGACTATGTGGTAAAAGTGCATGCCTGCGGTTGGACTTGGAGTCTTATTAAGTGTAATTACAGTCTGACCCCATTTGCTCATAATAGCCTGAGCCCTCTTAATGAGGTGGCATACGGTCTGTGCTTACAGGGTCACAGGCAGAAAGAGGGCTTGCTGGGAGATCCACTAACTGTAACGATGATTTACCTGAATCAAGTGCTTTGTGACTTATAAAGCATGAATATATATTCTCCATCCCCCTGTTAGAGATATTTAAAAAAATCTTTGTAGAAATCCCTAGGGTTAAACAACTCTGTTTGTAAGTGAAGTTGTTTGCTTTGCAAGGCCTGATCTCTGCTTTGTCAAGCATTTAAAAAATGCATTTAAAGCAAATTGGCTAAAAGCCTGTGTTTGCAGATGGCTTACAAAGACGTATCCAGTGTTAAATGACAGTTAATGTTGGTTAACTGTTGCTTTTTTAACTTCTTAATCAAGTTTCCTTAGTCACTTTAGGTTTTAAGGCCTAGTATCCTACTTTATAAGGGTTTCCATATAAATCCCTGAACACATAATATCTTTCTAGGTTTTGCTAAGAAAATTGGAATTATAGGATAGTTTTGTGACTAAGGGGTATTTTTTCCAGTTATCATTTTACTAAGTGTAAAGGAAATACCATGGGGATAAGTTTCGTTTTGATAAAGCTAAATTTAAATTGATATCCTTTGTTCACTTTTACATTTTGTATTATTCATTTGTTTAGTTAGTTTTTTCAAGAACATTCAGATGATTTCTGAGCCTCTTAAACAAGCTTGATACAGCCTATTTTTTAACATAACATCTTTTATATTGCCAAGTCTATCTCCAAAATACTTTGAGGATTTAACCCTTTCTCCTGATTTGGAAGTTACCCATGTGTTCATTGGTGATAGCTAGTCTCTTTCTTGTTCTGGTTCATAATGCGCAGCTGCAAATTGAATACTATTCCTTGTGCCAGAATGTGTCTTTATTGGCCATTACAGCAAATAAAACTTTTCTGTTTGACATTTCAGACCCTTTGGCACTCTAATGCCTGACATTCTCACCTCGCCTGTGCCACATACCACTTTATCCTACCCACCTATCTGTCACTTCCGGCATAGGTCTTTTCCCTGCAGATCTGGATAATATGTGTGCCATCTCTTGTTTCGTCTGATTTCTTCATTTTTAGACAAGTGCATATCCACTTAGAATTGCACCTTTAAAGCCTCTGTCTCCAGCATAACTGAGACTTTAAACATCCAGGGTTGAGCATCCAGGACCTGAAATGATAAGATGGAAGCAAGTCCCCTCAGTATAGGAACAAAGATGGTTTCTTCTTGGTGCCTATGGTGGAGCAGAACTCGCCAACCTGTGTTGCTCAAATGGATTTCAGGTGTTACATTCCCCCAGGAGGACAGAGACTAGGCTTGTTACCCTTGACCCCAGTGAGACATACAGGTATTTGTTTTCACTATGTTCTGTGATGCAAAGAAGGCTGTGTGCCCAGCACTCAAGGCTAATATCAGTTTGTTCTCAGATTACCTTTCCAAATTTATCTGCTGACCCCAAAAATGCCTGTGCTCCTTGGCTTACACTTGTCCTCACACACACTTCTGAGATGGATCTGACTTTTTAATTGTCTGCTGGATATGCCTAACGTTGTTGTCTATGAGCATCTCTCCTGACTCATTTAGTCTTGTAAATAGCCTGAAATGTTAGAGTCACATTGGACTTTTCATTATGCCTCCAGCCCTAGATTGAACATGGTTGGATTTTCATTCCCATTGGTACTCATTTCTGTTCCTTTCTATACATCGCCACTGCCATCATCTGCCCTTATTGGCTCTGCCACTCCAGGTGAGTGATTTCATGGCCTGGGGTCTTGATTTTCTCATCTGAAAATGGAGGGAATCAGGAATCAGGTTTTTTTGCATGTAATTTTGGAATCAAACCAGTGTCTGAAAGATAATTTTTTATTTACAAGTTGTGTGACTTTGGACAGAAAACATATTTGTTCTAAACCACAGTTTCTTCATTTCTGAAGTGTATATATACTTGTTTCTGACAGAGTTGCTGTGAACATGAACTCAGGCGCCAGGAATGCGTCTGGTAGATGCACGAACTAACACTAAAGCCTCTACCCTGCTTGCTTCACTCTCCAGTACATGCTTCTTCTTCCTTTGTGGAGAATTTCCTCCTCATACCTGCCTCTCCAGCTAATAGTCATCATTACTATTTTTTTCTTTTACTTCTTTTACACTGAATAAATAATCACAACTTTATTGTATGCTACCAATGTGAAGAGTAAGTTCATTGGGAACACAGGGAGCACTTAATTGGTTGAGACGGGGTGGGCTGATCAGGCATGCCATCACTGAGGAAGTGATGTTTGAACTGAGACATTAGGGTTGTAGGAGTTTGCTTTATGATAAGAGGTTTTAAGAGTATTCCAGGAGGAGGGATGTACAAAGGAATGTGCAAATCCCTGGAGTAACAATTGTGACAGGCCAGGACAGCAAAAGGCCAGTGTATTAGGGCTCTCCAGAGAAACAGAACTAATAAGATCGATCTGTCTATCTATCTATCTATCTATCTATCTATCTATCTATCTATCTATCTATCTATCTATCTATCATCTTTTTATCTATTGAGAGATTATAAGGAATTGCTGCATATAATTATGGAGTCAGACAAGTTCCATGGTCTTCCATCTGCAAGCCGGAGACCTAGGAAAACTGGTGGTGTATTACTAAGAACCAAAGGGTCAAATGTGTTCCATTGTGAATGCAGGAGAAGATTGAATTCCTAGCTCAACAGTAAGGCACAGAGAGCAAATTCTTTGTTCCTCTACTTTATGGTTCTGTTCAGGCCCTCAGTGGATTGGATGATGCCCACCCACATCTGCTCTAATCAGTCTACTCGTTCAAATGCTAGTCTCTTCCAGAAACACTCTCACAGATGCACCCATAGGTAATGTTTAGCCAAATATCTGGGCATCCTGTGATCCAGTGAGGTTGACACATTAAATTAACCATCATAGCCAATATAATTGCATCTGGAGGGAAGAATCAGAGGAGGTGATTGTGTTCTCTCACTTCTTCGAACTTGTTTGTCAAGCTTGGAGTGTCCTTTGGCCAGAGCACCACCTCTTTGTAATATTTTGTAACTTCACAATATTATAAGCCTCTCAAATAGAGACTGATGGAGTATGATTCATTTTCAACATTTAGAGAGAAATTCAGTCCTATCCACAAGGTGGTAGATTCTTAATATTAACCATTGAGCTCCATGACGACAGACGGTGCTTTCATTGCTTTCCACCATATCCCAACCCTCAGTGCAAAGACCACACATGCTTGGCGCTCATGCGTATTTGTTGAATGGATGACTTTACTACTTAGCATTTACCAAGCCTGATAGATCCTTTAAATTTTACTCTCCTCCTTCTTGCTCTTCCTCCAACCTTCACACATATACATTCATAATCAAATGAATTAAATGTTTTTTGTTTTTAACTCTTAATGAAAATCTCACCTTGTAGGGATTAGCCAAGTTTCCTACCTAAATTAATAAGCCAAGGTGAATTATGCTGAATGCATTTCTGTGTTTTCTGGATCTTTGTAGTGTAATTCTGTCAATTTATGCCTGGACTGTATGACATTCTTGAAAAGTATGTCTTTTTTTTTTTTTTTTTTTTTAAATCATCACCCAAGGATATTTTTCTCTTTCTCTTCAGATACAGTGGGAGGGAGGGAGGGAGGGTGGGAGGGAGGGAGGGAGGGAGGGAGGGAGAGAGAGAGAGAGAGAGAGAGAGAGAGAGAGAGAGAGAGAGAGGGAGATATCAAAGTGAGAGACACATTGACTGGTTGCTTCCCGCACAACCCTGACCAGGGTTGGGGGAGGTATGTACCCTTGACTGGAATCAAACCCCTGACTTACTGGTCCATAGGCTGATGCTCTAACCTCTGAGCCAAACCGGCCAGGGCTGGAAAAGTACATCTTATAGGCCTTGAGTACTTTCTTCTTTTTAAATATTTCTGTGATTTCTACAAGTAAGAAACATGACAGTAATAGTTAATTTTAGGTTTTATTAGAACTGGACATATACTTGTAAGCCATGGAAAAGATACTCAGAGAAAACAAGAGTTGTTGCCACTTGGCAAATAATTTGTTTTATTAGTTACTTTGATTGATGCTCTTGGCTTAAAATCTGTTATATTTATTTTTTGTAAGTATTCTTAATTGTCTAACCCCTCTTTAAAGTAAAAAAGTCATTTAAGAGTTTAATGATTGGGAAGGGGTGGATTCTGGAAATGTTACGATGGACTAGACTTGAGGAACAGTCTTTGGTTTGTGGAGTGTTGAAGCCATTATGGAAGGGGATATGGATCTTTTTATAGCCATATAAATTTGATTAGAACTGTTTGGCAAAATCAGTAATTTTCTAAAACATCAATTGAGAAGTAACCAATGATCTCTGTGTCTCATCCAATATTTATAAAAAGAAAAAAAATTTGAGATGGATATGTTTTGAAAGCAGGCACATCTTGATTTGAGTATCAGTTAACTGTTATAGTAACTTGCTTATGTTATCTTGAGAAACTTATCTCTGCAGGCTTTAGTTTACTCATCAGTTAAATGAGCGCAGTGCTTCCTACATGATTAGGATTTGTGTATGGGTATTAATTGAGGTATGTTAAGTAACTACTACATAGCCGATGATTAATAAGAATCAAATTCTCTTCTCGTTCCCTAACTAGAGATTAAATCAACAAAGTGGATTAGTTCATATAGTACTGCAGACTAACTTTGTCAGAAGGTTCAGATGGTTAAATTTGCTTCTCTTTAAAAATGCCATTTTTTTTTTTTTTTATCCTCACCCGAGGACATTTTTTCATTTTTTGTTCAGATAGAGTGGGAGGGAGAGAGAGAAAGAGAGAGAGAGAGACCAACATCGACGTGAAAGGGACACATCGAGTGGCTGCCACCCGCATGACCAACCAGGGCCGGGGACAAACTGCAACCGAGGTAGATGCCCTTAGCAGGTACCGAACCCGGGTCTCTCTGGACCGCAGGCCGATGCTCTAACCGCTGAGCCAAACCGGCCAGGGCTAAAAATGCCATTTTTATTCTGTTCATATCATTTTGTTTTGGCTCTGCTTGCTAATGTTTTTGGTGGAATCACACCACTTTCTGTTGACTTAATTTGTAATTCTATTTTCTTTTTTGGCTGTATGCATACTGTTCCATTTTGAGACCCATTACACTGTTGGAGTTTTGCCTTTGCTCACCTTTTTTCCCTTCTCATCTTTGGGCCATCTCCTCCTATTTCATTTTGGCATTGCTAACATAGCTGTTCGTGTGTGCTATAAGCTTACCCAATATGTCTTTAATGGTGCAGTATTCTTTTTTATTTTTCAAAATTACAAGCTTATATTTCAAGTATGTGAAAATGCCTTAGAACTTCTTGTTGGATATAGATTAGTTGACACTTTAAATCTAAACCAGGGTTGTGTAGATGTGTTTTAGTTTTCTATTCCTTCTATACTTTTTTCATCATACTTCTTACAGTTTTTGTTATCAGTGAATGGTAATTAAGGATCCTAACACGCGTAGCACGGTGCTGGATCTTGCATGGAGCAGTTTAAAGAGACCCCGTGCAGCCCCCCGCCCCCCCATGTGCTTATTTCAGGCAGAATTTTATAGAATACAAATTATCATCTTTAGATGCTCAAATTTAAAACAAATATGGATATATAGTCCAAGCAAATATTTGAATGAGAGAGTGTGCAACTAGTAAACAAATCGTCCTGAGCATCCTTTACCATAGACTAGAGTTCTGGCTCCCAAGGTGTTACCTCCCTTTACTGTCTTCATTTTCTCTAAGTATTGAAATGTGAGGCTCCTTTCCACATTGCCTGGAATAATTGCTAGGCATTTGTGCCACTTGAAAATGAAGCAACAAGTCCTTTAATTGGACAGGCAGTTGCATTACCTGTGAGAACATCTTGGCAGCAATGCTGCTTTATTCTCTTCACAGTCTGTCCTCTTGAGAACTCAGCATCAGGAGCAGACAGCAAATGGTTCAGGGAATCTTAGCACAAGTGGGAGGCAGGACCTCCCTCCCTCTGAGGAGGCCAAAGAGAGATGAGGAGTCCCCTCTGTCTTCTCCCTGGCAGTTGTAATGTGGATCTGTGACTACAAGCAGCCAGAACTAGAAGCTTAATGCTGGCAATGTAAACCTTGAGGGAATGACCAGTGGGATTAGTTAGAGATAATTCACTGTGTAGCTTTTGCAGAGGGCAGGGTGACATGAGTGTTCCGTGTTCCTAAGCAGACCGCTCCTCTGGCCTGATCCTGTCTGTGTCTCTCCTCTCGAGGTCACTACCAGAGCATGATTCTCTAATCTACCACTTACTAGCTACCCTCCTGATGAATTGCTCTTCTATGTAAATTTACCAAGGTACATTCTGTGATATTTGGAACCAAAAACTGAAAATAATAATAATCAGACAAATCAAACAACTAGTAGTAGGGACATGTACCTCTACAGGAAGGGAGAAAATTATCAGTGAAAAAGAAAGACAAACCACAGATTGTCCTGGGGAAAAAAGACCAGCCAGGAAGAGCCAAGGTGGGTCTATTAGAGGGGAGAATGGGAGGACAGGGCTGGAAGTTAGAAGACATACAAAGGACACAAGCTTGATTTTTCATTTTGAAGGTCCTTTGAGGAGTTGGATATTGTGATCTGTGTGATCAGCATGGTTTTATTCATAGCGAGAAGACCAGAAGTGAGAAGAGGGGTAAGAAAATGGCAGCACCTCCTTTCAGAGTGTGATTAAGGATATTCTTCCTGCTAAGGCCGCGAGGAGCGCACACAGCCCACAGGGAGCAGTAATTGAAATGCTGAGTAGCTGATTGAATTTGGGTCCAAAGCAAAAATAGGATTTGAAGGCAGTATGAGAACTTTATTCTGTGCAGTGTGTGTCATTTGGTTTTTTAACCAACTCAAACTAAAACAGGATGAAAATAATCTGCCTCCATGTCCTTATTTCTTTTCTTAAATATTGTTGGCCCAGTGTGTGACCAAGCCTTTTATATAGAAATTCTGCTTTCAAAAAAAGATAGGATAAAATTAATTGTATTGGTGTTCTTATACACATTTTTCATTTTGCACTGGTTTCTTTCCAAGTATCTGCCACCCTCACGTGGGAGGTGAGGGGAGAGTGTAAAGCAGAACGGGTTTTAGCTGCTACGGTCATGTCCCCTTCTGTGCAAACCTTGCTGTCCCTCTTAGGTTTCACTTGCATGACTCTGTTCATTGTGGATTCTTTGTAAGATCTGTCTTCATTTCCTCTGTTCCTATCAGACCCCTATATTTCCGTGTACTCTTTGGCCAAACACCATTGTTTTCGTCTTTCTGGGTGGAACAGTAGATGCTGTTCCAGCTTAGTTATTAATTTCCTTTCCAGTACAGCAGTTCTGAGCTTGAGTTCATTAGCATTTCTTTTTGATTTTTAAAGGAGATTTGATCTCTCGGAATCCTGACACAGTGTCTGTGTTTTCTTGATGATTCACTGTGGCTGCTTTCAGTATAAGGTCAGGTTTCTGCTGCACATAGAAAAGCAAACAAGCAGTTAATTCATTGCATCCTTGTACTTTCCTGTAAACATGCCTAGCAAAGCATTACCTCTCGCAGAGCTCATGCTTGACATGCTTCTATTTGTAAAGGATTGATTTGTGTGGCAGAATTATTGGTAGTTGATTCTAGGAGTGAATTTTTTCTGATATCCATTTGAGGAGAAAAAAATTACTTATTAATGCCTTTTTAAAATTAACTTATTTTTGTTTTCATCAAATCTTTATTTAATATTTGTGCTTTTCTACCCAGTAGTGTTAAGATGTCAATGCTGTTTCGGGATAAAATTCAAGATGACATCTAACCTGTTCATTTTAGTAAAGATGCAATTCGCTTAAGTACTAGAAATGCAAGGAGCATCTACAGAATAGTCATTTTACTGTAATTTGTATAACAATAATTCTGTAAGGAAAATTTGCCTCCTAGGGGTTAGGAAACCAAGGGTCAAGTTCCACCTCTGCCTTCATCTACCTCTGTACTGCAGGCAAGTCAGACCAGTTTTCTGACCTCTTCCCTTGTGTGCAAGATGGGATAACATTTTTGCCTGCTTTGTCACCAGACTGTTGTGGATGGCCACATGGAATCATGAATGTGGCGGTGTGGTAATCCCGTTCTTGCCCAGGGTGGGCCCTAGCCTGGCATTATGCTGCTCTGGTCTGCCTTTGCATCCTGGTCTTCAGCACTGCTTCATATTATTCCTAATGCCAATGAACTCTGATTCCATGCACCATAGTAACCTCACAATGTACGCTCTTGCCTCTGTGTTCACACTCTCTGCAGTCTCTCCATCTGCCCCTCAAGACTTGACCTGTCTCCCCAGCCATACCTTAAATGTCTTCTCCTCTAGGAATTTTCCTTGTTCTTCCTAATCTTCAGTAGCCTCTTAATACTCTCTGGCACTACATCCCCTTGTCGTCACAAAGTTGAATTATAGTTGGTCTCATATGTGTCCTAGATTAAAACCCTGTGTTTTGGCATCTGCGACAACACTGCCCTTGTATGATCGGAGTTACTGGATGCTGACAGGCATGCCTTTGATAAATCAGGCAAATGCCCCAGTCTCTTTATACTTGCATACTACTTTGGGTGATCTCTGTTCCCATGTAGAAATGGAAACTGGACACCCTTCAGTCTTATCACAAACAGTTAAGGATCGACCACTTGGGCAGCCAGGCACCAGGAGATGCTTCTGCTATAAAATCTAGGTTCTCACCATATAGTGGAGAAGACCAGTGCACAAACGCACACTGTCCAGAGGGAGCAGAGGGATAATCTCATGAATGTGAGAATTATGGACATTCAGGGATGAACTAATAAACCACGAATAGCCCTGGCCGGTTTGGCTCAGCAGTTAGAGCGTCAGCCCGGGGACCAGAGAGTCCTGGGTTTGGTTCCCGCTAAGGGCACGTACCTCAGTTGCAGTTTGTCCCCGGCCCTGGTTGGGGTCGTGTGGGTGGCAACCACTCGATGTATCTCTCTCACATCGATGTTTCTCTCTCTCTCTTCCCCCCTCTCTCTCTCCCACTCTATCTGAAGATACATGCAAAAATCTCCTCGCGTGAGGATTAACAAAAAAATAAAAAAATAAATAAACCATGAATAAAGAGGAAAGCTAGTACATTCTGTGAAAATGAGTCTCAACGAATGAGTGAGCAAGAATAGGGAGCAGTCCAAGAGCCTGCTGTGCATGTGAGCCCAGAGTGTTTGCGATGTTCCGAACCCCTTGTGCAGAGCGGGTGAGGATGCAGGTGGAGATGCCCTATGATCATGTGCAAGTGACTTTGGAGAGCTTGGGCTCTCAGGAGAGAGAGGAGTGGGTGCCAGAGGGGCAACTGTTTCAGAATCCTCTCCATGAGAGGAGAGGAAAACGGCCATAGCAGAGCATCTTACCTGCCCTTCACCCGTTGGCAGAAACACCAGGAAGCAATCTAAACTTCAGAACCACAACCCCACTTCCAACAATTCTGATTCCACATGTGTAGGATAGGACTCAGGATCTGTTTTAAGAAATTATCTGGGTTATTCTTGTGCAGGTGGTCAGTGAACTGCCCTCTGAATAAATTCTGAGTTATCTCTAAGAGTTTTGTAAACCCAAGGAATTAAAAAATGTGTATGTTACTCATTTGTCCTGGGGAGACAGATCATGGAGAGAGCTTTTCTGAATCTCAAAAGGATCCCTAAAGTCACAAAAGTTGAAGAATCCCTGAGCTAGAGGAAAAGTACATAATACAGAATGAGAGCAGTGCTGCGCAGGAACACTGGAGAGCAGTGACCTTTCGAGAACTGTTTGGTGATGTGGGGAAAGTTGGTGTTTCCAGGGCCCTAATGTAAACACGTTAGGAAAGTGAGGTCTTGCCACTCAGTTTATACATCAGGATTTATGCTTGTATTAATATCTCAGTGTTTAAAGGAGATAGTACAATGTTTGGTGGATCTAGAGATTTAACAATTTATCTATTACAGGGTGTTTTTTTTTTTTAAGTCTTTTCCTGACCTAATTAAATCTTCTGGTTTCCCCTGGGTTTCATTTTTTAATTTTGAAGTTAGCAATATATAATATTTCAGTATAATGAAGGTCTTTATTGAGAATTATTAGTAACGGGGTCACATCTTGCTCTCCTGTGGTTAAGGCCATGTCTGTATTTCTATAATAGACATTTTCTGAAAGTTATGGAGGAAAAGTTGATATTGATGCAACTTAGTTTTTACTCCCAGCTCAAGAACTTTCATGTCAGTTAAGTGTACTGCTGAAAAGTGGTGCCTGCTCCCTCTTTTTCCTGAACCCAGGGAAAAGTGGGCATATTGTTTATACTGGAGACTCAGCACCACAAGTGGGATGTAGTCTCCAGGGGAGGCTCTGATCACAGACTGTTTCCCAGCGTGGCGGAGGCGGGGCAGTCCTCTGGGAACCCTGGCTTGTTCAGCAGTGGGGTTCGGCTCCAAGAGTTCCACATTTGTTTTTTGACTTAAACATTACCGGATTAAGTGGTCTATGAAGTTTCCTCTAGGCGAATTTCTGGCCCCATGAAGGGTTACTATTTCTTAAGCCCAGTCAATATTATATTGATCCACAAGGGTTCATTCTCTATTCACTAGTACCCAGTGTTAGGTTAGATATTGTTAAAAGTAAGTATTCAATATGGCCAAGGGCCAAAAACAAGCTCACTGAAAGATCATCCTATAGGAAAGAGAGATCCAGGCCATGTGTAATCAAGTATAAAATTACACACTCAGATGATTAAAAACAACTTTATGGCAACACTTTGATTAACTAATCCCAGTAACCACAGCTTCTTATAACAAATCAACCATATGGGGGAAAAAGCTTCATGAGTAGCAAAGCTGTCCACTTTCCTGGCTTTATATTTAAAATATCTCAATGAATAGTTTCTGAAGCAAATAGGACTCATGCCAGGGATATTATGAAATCATTGAATTTGATATTTTCTTGTTTTGAAACTGTTTCCCATCAACTTTCCTATGTCTACCGTCCCTAAATTATCTTTCTCAAAATAAGAACTCTCTTATATCTAGTTATTTGCACTTATGGTTTGCTTGCATGGGATGCACATGATAGGTCTAAATAAATATTTGTTTGGAGTGGAAGTGGCTAGAGGACAGATTATATGAATCTATTTCAATATAGTGTTTTTTGAGCTTTAGAGTTTGATCTTCTGTTTAGACTGAAAAATGTAAACTGATTCCAATAATTGTAGGTATTAGTAAGCAGAGGCTGAGGAGGGGCTGAGTTTGAGAAGCGTCCTTCTGAAATTATACTAGATGCTCTCAAATGATTATTTTGGCAAAGTTGAGGCAATCACATTGGATTGACTTAGATAGGACCAGTTGTCCCAAATCAACCCCAGCTACATAGGATTGAGAACAGTGGATGCCTGGCCTTGTAATTTTGTGTAGTCTGCTCTTCCTAAGCCAGGAGCCTGGCCAGCCCTTGTACCAATGTTCCTATCAATACAGTTTCTTCTACTTCCTCACTACCTCTTCCTAAACCTTCATTTTTTGCTTGTTTTGTTTAGCATTATTTTATTTTTTATATTATAATCAGTCTCCCCTCAACCATACATCTGATACATGCAACACATTTTGACCTTTATTTTCCCTATAAAGAAGTGTTGTATTTAAGAGAAGAGAGAAAAATAATAGAATATATAATCTGAGAATGGAAGTATTACCTTAGAGGTCTGAAATTGTCAAATATTGTTAAATATTAACTTTTTGTTATATAAGACTTTTGCCCAAGGAACCCCGACATTTGAAGCAAATGAGAGCTGACTACATCAGATTGAAGCAGGGTTTTTAGGAAGGCCTCAGTGGGCTCACCTTCACAATCTGGGGGTATCTGAGGGTACTGAGGATCACTCCAAGGATCTGAGTTTGCAAAACCAATGATCTAGTTCATTCATGCTCTTTTGTATAAATCAGGACACCGAAGACCAGAAAGAAAAGGGTGCCAACATTTACCTATTTACTGGATAGATAGTAGGTAAGTGGATAGGCAGGTAGGTAGGTAGGTAGGTAGATGGATAGTATAATATATATGTGTATATACAAACACACACACACACATATACCAAGTCATTTAATCCTAAAAGTATTCTAGAAGGTGGGTGGTTCCACAGATAAATAGATGAGAAAAGCATTTAAGTTGCTAGAGTTGGGGCTGGCCTTAGGTCTTTTTGGTGACAAATATATATTTTTCCCCTCCACTGCCATCTGGTTGCCTTGCCCAGTGTTACACACAGGGAGGGTCAGGACTGGGACCCAGACCTTCTGCTTCCTGGTCCAGGGTCATTCCCTCAGACCACCTGTTCTTTTTAGTCAGTGACAAAATAATACCTGCTAAAAAATTGAGTAAATGCTCAATTAAAAAAGAAAGACACTCTAGCTATATTGACCTTGAGAAGGGTTAATGCTTTGAGTCTCCTATCTTTTAACCAATAGTTTGTCATGTAAAATGACTGGAAGGAAAGCTGGTTTATGATAATTTTTGTGCTATATAAGTATTGCTCTTAGCTTGGAGAATTTTACATGAAACCCAGCCTCCTAATTCAAAAAATTATAGAATAAATTATTTTTTTCTCAAAGTGTACTTTCTTTGTGACCTGAGAATTGAAATTTGGCATTGAATAAGTATTCGCTATTTTTATGTTTCATAAATTTGAAAGATACATAATATATAATCATTAACATTCCTTTTACATTTGGAACATAAAACCAAACACAACCAACTGAGACATTAAAGCAGAGTTTCAGTATGATGCACAGACAATCTGGGTGCTTGTTGTTGACTTATGCTGAAGTCTGCCAAATAACAGCCTTATTATGCAGATTCTTAGAATAACAGGCCATGGATATCTTAGTTTCTTGCCTCTAGTTGCTGACACTCTAGTTTTTTTTTTTTTTTTTTCTAATCTGGACCATTTAGGGATAGATCTTCGAGATTAGTTTTTTTTTGTTGTTGTTGGTTTTTTTTTTCTCTTGGCTCCCTTATCATTTTTTATATTTCTTCTTTTTAATTTCTTCCTGTCCCAGAGGACAAGGGCTTCTTTTTAATCCTCTGTGTATCCTCTAACCCCCTCTGCCTTCCTCCTCAGTACCCAACATAAGCCTGGAACTAAGTGAGAGGGAGGGAGGAAAGGAGATGCTGTGAGATCAGAAAGACACCAACTCTAGAATCAGGATTTCTTCTACCCTTCGTGTAGCCAGAGTGTTTAGTGAATAGAGTCCATTAGTATTTTTTCTTCAGTGTTCTTTTCTAACAGAGATAGAGTAGTAAATGGTTTTTGTTCTCACCTTTGTTACAAAACACTTTATAGCAGGTATTCAATGAGTAGCAGCACCTGTCCAGGACTGGGGATACACAGGTAAAGGGAACGTTGCCAGGCCTAGGAGCTCACGGTGCAGTAGAGAAGGCAGGCATGTCCACACTCATAGTGCTGTGTGGGGTGATAAGGACACCTAGAAGCCCTGTGTATTTTGCAGTGATGGTACAAAGGAATGAGTGATTGACTATCTGTAAAAAGGAATCAGCAACCAGTACCCAGGAGAGGTGGCATGTGAGCTGGGATTTGAACAGTGAACAAGAGTCTGCCAGCCAGACTCTGGGGTGGAGGGTGTAGGGACGGCACAGGCAGACATGTGGCATGTGGGCAGCATGGTCATTGGGTGAATCTACAGATGCTCAGGAAGTACCAGAGTCTGCTATAAGAAGGGAGTGGTGGTAGGGAATTCAGATGAAGAGTAGACAGGATCAAGTCAGGAAAACTTCATGTGTCACATGATCATATTCGAACATTATTCCATCGGTTGTGAGGAGCTGATGAATAATCTTAAATAGGGAGAGACCATTTTCAGCTGTGTGTTTTATAAAATGTCAGTTTTCTGGTAGTGTGTGGGATATACTGCAGAGGGCAGAATGTAGATGTGAGGGGCTGGATCAAGTTCAGTGGGGACATGGAATGGTAGGATAGGAAACTGATAGGAGAGCCATTTAGGAAGTCGTTTTGGAGGGGTGTAAGGTGTTGAATGGAGAGGCGGTCAACTTACAGGTTTTTGGCTTGAGCCTCTGGTTTGTGGTGCCACCAACCAATATAGGCAACATTGTGATGCCTGTCACTTTAATTTCCTATTTCAGATAGCATGTAGCAAACACAGTTGTGACTTTGTTTGCAATTTATTATCTGGAAGCAGAGAGTACACTTTCACATTCATCACCAAGTTCAGCCTTTACCATCTCCCTGGGAAATAGGTATTACAAAGTAATAAGTATTACAAAGAGTCATATTTTCTATAGGTCATTAATCCTCAGGTATTTGCTTTTGTTCAAAATTGCCACTGAAAATTTTGTAGGGAACTTCTGGTTTAAAGACCAGCTTACTGTTTCTCAAAAGAAATTTCAGATCTTTAAACATGAGAAGTATGCTGAACCCAGTGAGATATGCGCACTGAGAGACATGAAGAAACAAGGAACCGTGCCTGCTGGGTGAGGCGGGGGCACCAGTTCATTGCTCTCATTCTCAGTTCTGGCTCACTGGGGCGTGCGATCGGTAGGGTCTGGGCTAAATGAAAGACTTCCCTTTCATACCCATCCCTTTTCCATTGTTGAAATCATGTATGTTAATTGTACCTATGATATGAGCACTGCATATCTCCTTTTTATACAGTGAGCAAGACACACAATCTGTGACTTGTCCAAAGATAGAATCGTTAGCTGACAGAGAGATGACTTAATGTACCCAAATCTCAGATTCCAATTAAGTAGAGTCTTATCTACTTTTGTTATAGAATAAGTACTCCTAATGATAGGAAATTGGAATGAATGTTTTACCAGGAGGATATAGGAAATTACATTTAATTTTCTTTATAAGTTGATTGTACCCAGTGAATGTGATATGTAGAAAAAAAATGTTCATTGAGGGAAATACGTTTAGTTGAGTTTAGGTTAATCAGCCTCTAGTGAAAATAAACAATTGGCTAGCTGTTATTGAATAGCATGGCTTGGCTCTACTGCATATTGGTTAGTTCAGGAGTTTATTTTATCAGCTGTCCCAGATAATAATTGTATGCTAATAAAATCATGAGGAGATGGATTTTGTAAATTATACTAAGCTGGCAGGTGTGCTACTGGGCAAAAATGAAATTCTGTTTTTTTTTAAAAATTAATTTTGGGGGTATCTCTGACCAACAGCCAGGATCATTTTCTACCTAGGGTATCTCTTGTTGAGTAGTTCCACTTGGAGAAAAATTACAGATTTGCGTTCTTAGCATGAAATTACAGCATGGAACACTTTGATCAAGCAGTGTTATTCTGTTGCCCTTACTCACCTGAGAGATATTTATTACTAACAAGAGTTATTTAGAGCAGTGATATCCAGAGGCTTTTCACACTCTTTGAGGGTATAATACAACCTCTTGATGTATGGAAGAAAGTATTTGAACATCAATTCTTATTTATTTTCTAGTTTGTACTTTTAAAGGTCAATTATATATGTGTCTATAAAAATCTGCACATGTAGAGTACTACATTATATAATTTATAAATAATTAAACATAGTATGGCTGTTTCTTTTAAAAACCTGATCCCTTCTTTAAAATATTTGAAACTACTGATCTAGAGCACTTTTCTAAAATAGGTCAGTGATTACATTATTCTGGGAACTTTTTTTAAAACTACAGATTCCTGGGGCTGCTCCCAGAAGATTGTGGTTAAATGCATCTGTCTAGAACAGTAGTAATCAAACACCAGCATGCATTTCAGAATCACCTGGCGATCTGGCTGTTAAAACTCAGATTGCTGGACCCCAGTGCAGAGTTTCAGATTTAGTAGTTTGGGGAGTAGGGCCTGAGCATTTGCATTTCTAGCAAGTTCCTAGGTGATGCTGCTGGTTCAGGGACACACTTTGAGAACCACTGGTCCACTGTGGGACTCAGGACACTGGCCTCTCTGAGATCAGGTGATAAATACTGATCTAAATTTGCTCATCTTCCCCCCCACACAGTTCTTGCAGATATTCTGTCATGTTGTTTTCCGTTTTTACTCCTATTGCTATGATAGAGGTAAACAGCAGTTTTTCACACTATGGTTTTCAATATTGATGTGGAGGATAAGAGCACTGGTATTGTATGCAGACAGATTCAAATTTATAGGGAATACGTATGAGTGGTTTGGATCAACCCTGTAATAGCTCTTTGGGGTACTTATTTGTATATGGAAAACTGAGGCAGGTCCCTAATGATTTGGCTGTATCTGTACAATATTTGCGAATAGAAATAACAATATAACCCATTAAAAACAGATTTCAAGTCAATAAGAAAAATATATGGTTAATTGTTACAATCAAGTCTTTTTTAAAATTAGGAATCAATAGATTGATGTAAAATGAAGTATACAGTGAGTATAACTGCTACAGAAACTTTAAGAACAGGACAGTTCATTTCCTTTGAATTATATAAAAATATACCCATTGGCAAATAGCACTCTTATAATAGTGCATAACATTAGCCATTTAAATGCCTGTGCAATGTGTAAAAACTGCTCGCTAGATTCAATTATGTAGAAGAGCATTTCTATAACGCTTAGTGTCTGATTCACTAACCATCACTGGGGCACTCAAAGTTTAAGAGGCATTATATACTTTCATTGTTTGGCAGGCAATTAAATGTAGATGTCACTGGATTGATTTACAAGAAGGAAGCAGTGGCTTTGCTATGTTGGTGCAGCTTTGTTTTCTAACTCTTATAATTACGTATATTATAGCTCACTTTCAGTTTATCCTTTGAAAGGTATAGTTTAATGCCTTTTATCTCACTGTTTTAAAATTGAAATAAATGGAGAGGACCACCTGAGATTACATGCAATTTAGGAAAATAGGACATATAACATCAATTCTTTTGGGGGGTACTTTCCCACTAGTTTTTGATCTGTCCTCTCTGTAGAGAGACCCATTTAATACTTCATGCATTTGATAAAGACCGCCTTAAATGGGGTCATTCTGTATTTAGAACAAATGAGGAAAATGTTCCAGAAATCTCCTCACAGAGTATTACAGTTGTTTTACAAAATAGCTTTAAATGGACTGTAATTATAACAAGAAGAACCATTGCTAGAGTATATAAGTCAGTTTAACCTGTTAAAGCCAGAACTGAAAATGCATGTATCTCATAAATAAGTTTATGAAATTAACATTTGATTGTCCTCCACTGACTTCTTAGAATCAGGAGCTTATTTGCAATTCAATTCATATAACAATCAGTATATAAATAGTACACATTGTTGTTTGCTTACTTTATAAAGGTGGGTTAAGGGTGATAATGTGTAGACTGGAAAGAATATGAACTTTGGACTCAGACCCCTGTTTAACTGCTGGCCCTATACCGAATTCCGTGTGACCTTTGGACAAGGTATTTGACTACTCCAAATGGCCATTTGTCAAAATAGGGATGTGGTCCAATCAGGAGACAGAAACCACAGAGTAATTTGAACAGGGAAACTTTATTATAAAGAATAATTAACAGTGTATTAAAATACAAGAGATTGGCTAGTATGAAGTGACTTGAGCTCTAAAGAATAAAGGAATAGCAGATGTGAGGAGCAGCCACTGGTCCAGGACACAAATAGAGCTCCAAGAAGGAGATCCTTCTAGAGCTGAGATCCAGGACATGAGTGTGGCTCAGTGGGCAACACAGAAGTCACCGTGGGGACACTTACACAGTATAGAAGATGTGTTTTCTAGGGTGGCTTGGACAGCTCTTCGTGGGAGGTGCCCCTTTGGAGGTGCTACAAAAGCCACTGAGGGGCTGCTGGGGCAAGCTGCTCTCTGCTGGCCACCATGCACCAGGGCAGCAGAGAACTGGGAAGGCCCCTGTCTTTTGAGCCTTGTGCTGGAGAGGCCTCAGGTGCTGAGAAGCCTTGAAGGGAGGCCTGAGAGCCCACTCCTTCCCCTTGCAGTGCCTCTCCAGAACCCTCTACTGTCAAAGGTTAACATCTTAACGACTGGGACAGGAAACTTAGATAGTTGGCCTGGATACAGTTTTGCAGAGCAAGGGGATATGTTGATAACTAGCACAAAGAATATTTATACTTGCCTTTAGGATTTTTAAGATTAAATAATACATGTAAACATTTGCATAGTTTTTGTTATGCTACCTGTTCTTTGAATTAGACATATTGAGACAATAGTCTTATACTGGTTGCAAGGAGTAAATGAAATAATTACTATATATTGCTTTAAACAAAATCTGGCTAGCACATGACACATGTTCACGAAATGGTAGCTGTTAATACCAGAGAACTTTGTAGATCACAGTTGCACTCTGACTGCCTTAGTAGGGCTCTCACATAGTAGTTTTGATTGATAACTTCAAGCTGAATAAATAGTCCCAGGTAATGGTTCTAACCCCAAATCTTAGAGACCACAGGCAACATTATTTGAAGAATTGTGAAGTCAGTTTAGTGGCTCTGAGCTCCCCTTTTACAAAATTGAACAAGACAGAAATGAAAAAATATCAGTGTATGCTATGCTAGTAGAGATAAATTTGGTTTGTAAAATGAACATATATACCTGTCCTGGGTCAAGACAGTGGATCACAATAAAAAAAAATTAAGTACTGCCCTAAATGGTGGGCTCTAATCCTTGTCTATTTTTCTTTGTCTTCTCTTCCGGCCTGGGGCTTCTGTAGGATATAGAATGATCATATGAAAGATCTTACAAGGTTTCCCTTGGGGTAAAAGTGGACCATCTTCTTCTTTATAGCTTCTGTGTTAATGATATCATACTATTCTTGGATCTACTGAGTTATTCTCTGCTACTCTAAAACAAGAAGAAAGATAAATTACCTCCTATATGCAAATGGCAATATTTTATTTTCATAAACCAAGAATGACCTTTATAGACAACTAGCCCTACTATCTAATTATTGCCAGGGAAAAAAAGAGTTCAACTTTTCTGAACTGAAAACCATAATTTGTGGAGACTTCATTAACATTTAACTGGCTTATAGTTTTCAGTGATTTAGTCATGTTTGTAGCTGATTCATCTTGGAATACACCAGGGCAGGGCTGGGTGTTTTGTGGGGCGTTGAAATTATTTTCAGCCCAGCCAGTGTGGCTCAGTGACTGAGAATTGACCCAGGCACCAAGTGGTCTCTGGTTTGATTCCTGGTCAGGACACATGCCCAGGTTGTGGGTCTTATCCCCAGTGAGGGGCATGCAGGAGGCGGCCAATTGATGTTTCTCTGGCATCAATATTTCTATCTCTCTCCCTCTCCCTTCCTCTCTCTCTAAAATCAATAAAGAAAAAAATGTTTTTTAATTATTTTCATTGTTTAGGTATATATTACGTTACACTTCTTTAAGAAATTTTGGGCAAAGTTATTGCAGCTGAATTCTGCACAGAATTTTGGGTAATTTATTACTCATTTTCCTAAAAGGCATTTATTGGTGCCTATCATGTACCAGCTCTATGGAATACCAAGATGACTAAGGTACAGTTATAATCAAAATGACTTTTGAGCAGAATTCTTCTTTCCCTGCCCATAGACTTTCAGGCACCTGTTCTTTAGAAATTCTTCAGTTTTTAAGAAAAAATATCTGGCCCGCCACCATTTCATTTGCTTTCTAAAGCACATGGCTCTATGCTTCAGTAAAGCACAGACTAATTGCAAATTTTAGTTGGGGAGCAAATACACAAAGTTTAGCAGCCCACTAAGACTTTGTTGACAGAAACAATATTCAAAAAGGCCATTTTCAGGAATGTTACAGCTTTAATCCTAGAATGCACTGAAATCAAGTTTATTGAATCAAAGTTTGATGACATGCTATCATACCATATTACTAAATAGACCCTAAAATGCATTGGTCTGTTCTGGTGGATGCTGTTGAGAGTTTTGTTCATTAGCTATGCTAATTGCTTCTTACCAGGATCCTGGGAAGATAGTTCTCTCTGGATAAGGAGTAGTTGTGTTTCTTTTGGACTTTCAGCTTGGAAGATACTATCACATAATGTTAAGAATCTGGGCTGTCAACACAGGATGTCTGGGTTCAAATCTCTGCTTTATTACCTTCCAGCTCTGAGATCCTGTGTAAGCTGTGTAACCTCTGTGCCTCAGTTTCTTTTTTTTGTTGTTGTTGGCTGTTGTCATTTTATTATTTAATTTAATTTTACTTTATTACTTATCTTTATTGTTGAATGTATTACAGATGTTCCTCATTTTTCCCCCATTGCCCCCCTCCTCCCCATTCCTGCCCCCCTCCTGCTTTTCCCCACACTGTTGTCTGTGTCCATTAGTTATGCATATATACATATGAGTTCTTTGGTTTATTTCTTCCCACCCTCCAACCCCCCTTCCCTTTGAGGTTTGTCAGTCTAACAACCAATTTGTACTTCTTAATCCCTTAACCTTTTTCACCCCTCCCCCAGCCCCCACCCATCTGGTACCCAACAAAGTTTCTCTGTATCTATGAGAATGTTTCTGTTCTGTTTGTTCATTTTGTTTGTAGATTCAATTGTTGATAGATACATATTTATTGCCATTTTGTTTGTTCATTTTTTTTTATCTTTTTCTTCAAGAAGACCCTTCAACATTTCATATAATAATGGCTTGGTGGTGATGAACTCCTTTAGCTTTTCCTTGTCTGGGAAACTCTTTATATGGCCATCGATTCTAAATGACAGCTTTGCAGGATAGAGTAATCTTGGTTATAGGTTCTTGCCTTTCATCACTCTGAATATTTCTTGCCACTCTCTTTTGGCCTGCAAAGTTTCTTTTGAGAAATCAGCTGACAGTCTTATGGGAACTCCCTTGTAGGTAACAAACTGCTTTTCTCTTGCTGCTTTTAAGATTCTCTCTTTGTCTTGAACCTTTTGCATTTTGATGATGATGTGTCTTGGTGTGGGCCTCTTGGGGTTCATCTTGTTGGGGACTCTCTGTGCTTCCTGGACTTGTATGTCTGCTTCCTTCACCAAGTCAGGAAAGTTTTCTGCCATTGTTGTTTCAAATAGGTTTTCGATTTCTTGTTCTCTCTCTTCTCCTTCTGGCACCCCCAAGATGCGAATGTTGGCATGCTTAAAGTTGTCCCAGAGGCTCCTTACATTATCCTCATTTCTTTGGATTTTTTTTTTCTTTTTGCTGTTCTGATTGGGTGTTTTTTTGCTTCCTTATATTCCAAATCAATGGTTTGCTTCTTGGTTTGCCTACTGTACTATTGCATCTGTGTAAACCATTCTTTATTTCAGTTAGTGCCTCCTTCATTTCTGACTGTGCATCCATCATTTCTGACTGGTCCTTTTTTATGCTCTTGAGGCCCTCTCTAAGTTCACTGAGGTTCTCGCTAAGTCCATTGAGCATCCTTATAAGCAGTATTTTGAACTCAGCATCTGTTAGGTTGCTTAACTCCATTTCACTTAGTTCTTTTCCTGGAGTTTTGTTCTGTTCTTTCATTTGGGACCTGTTTCTTTGTCTCCTCATTTTGGCTGCCTCCCTGTGTTTTTTTCTATGTATTACTTAGGGAGAGGTATAGGGCTAGCTGAGACCAGATGCTGCTTGTTTGAAAGAATTTAGGAAAAGCTGAAGCAGGATCCAAGACAGGCCAATCCTATGGTAAAGCAACTGGCAACAGCTTGGGTGGGCCTGAAAATTGGGTGGGGCGGGGCCTCAGGGAATCACCAGGGCAGGGCAAACAGTGTGAGCCAGGTTGCTGGAGTCCCACATATGGCGGCATCTGCTGGCCCAGGGAAGGGCTCACCAAAGGAACAAAAGCCTCTGATAGCACGTCTGTCCAGGAGAAATCTGCCTCTCCAGCCCTCGCTCCAATGCCAAACAGCTCAGTTCTTCCCCATATGACTCTGGTGCCTTTCAGGCTCCCTCCTGGAGGGAGTAAGTCCGTGCGCGGGCCCTTTAAGAGGAGCTGCCGGGGGCTCCAGCCTCCTCAGCCTCAGTTCCCGCTGGTTTTCCAGCCAGAAGTGATGGGGACTTCTCTTCCTGGCACTGAAACCCTGAGCTGGGCGCTTGGTGTGGGACGGGGACCCCTCAGTCCTCAGGGAGGACCTTCCCAGCTGAGGTGTCCTCCTAATTTTTATCCGCCACACGTGGATGTGGGACTGGCCTGTCGCCCCTCCGCCCCTCCTACCAGTCTCGATGGGGCTTCTTCTTTAATTTCGTAGTTGTAGGACTTCCGTTCAGCTTGATTTCAGGCGGTTTTGAATGATGGTTGTTCTGTAGTTTAGTTGTAACTTTGATGTGGTTGTGGGAAGACGCGATACCGCGTTTACCTACTCGCCATCTTGACCGGAAGTCCCAGTTTCTTTATTTGTAAAACAAAGATCATAGTATCTACCTTGTAGGGTTTACATCAGGATTAAACAAGTCCTCTGTAAATAATGGCCCCTATTAGTAGTTTAAGTATTAATATTATTATTTTGTAGATACTTTGAATTATGTAATCAATTGTATTTTCTTCTTTACACTGGCTTCTCCAAGCTCAGAGTGAAATTCACGCTAACTTCCAGTAAATTAACCTGGTGACATATTTTTATTACTTGGTGGGGATGGTGGATTCCCCACTATATTCCTGGTATAATCTCATTCTTTTTCTTTTTCTTTTTTGCTTTTTAACTTCTACTTTTCTTTGATTTTGGTGATTTGATGTGTATGTCATTGTGTAGCACGGCATGCCATAGAGTAGCCAGGCAGTCAGCATTTTGCACAGGAATCATCAATGTTGTTGATGACCTGGGTATTTGGTACCTGTTGACACTTCCTTTTGCATAATAATTCATTATCCATTCAGCACATGAGTATTGTAGTGTGTTATATTCACATTTGCTAAGGAAATGTCTTCCTTTCTCAACAAGTATGATGGAAGCATTAGGGCATATATGCATGTGTGAGTATGTATGTTTGTGAGAGAGTATGAACGGTGCAGGCCATCACTCCACTCGTCTTGCATCGCCTTTCTTCCACCGTATGTATGACTTGGTTTAGTCTTGATTCCCCTCCACAAAGGAGAAATAATTTACTTTGATTTGATGCAGGAATGTACTCCAACCATGAGCTGTTGGGCATCAGTCCAAGGAAGACAGTTCTGGAGAAACCTTGGCAAAGTCTTCTGCTGACTACATTCCTGTACATGGTGGCAAACTGTCTGTGTTATTCTGAAAATCAAGGAAACTTATTATTGGAAATGCTCATTCATTTCACTAAGTTTCAGCGGACTTTGCTTCCTTATCATATTCTTCACTGGCCCCTAAGCATTTACAAAAACCTAGCCAGCCTTGGTTCTTCGTTTCCACATGCTCCGTAGAGGAGCCCACAGGAGTGTGCCTGCAGGAATGCTCACAACTCGTTACCTTCTTATGAAATACACTTCGAAATTTCCTATTATATATTCCAACTATCGGCTTGAAATGACCTCATGAGAGCAACCGTTGTATGAGACGAATATGGTAAGAAGGATTTAAGAACTAGTAATAACTGGTATGACTGAACATGCCTCACACTGTGTTGCACTAACTTGACATTTGCTGTGTAATTGAATGATTAGAAATACTGTGTGAGGTACATGTTATCTCCATTTTACAGGTAGGGAAATCAGAGTTCAGAGTGCCAAGTGATTTGTCTACAATTACAAAGCTAGGAGTGGAAGAATGGGCATGTGCCAGATGTTTGACCCTGGAACCTATTCACTTCTACCACTACACAGAACTTCCTTAAAAATCAAAAGTTTAATTTGCTTCCTCTCAAATTGGTTATTTCAGTTCTGATGTTGCTTACCTTAATCTCATCTCATTTTAGCTCAATAAACCACCTTTGGTATTTTAGGGTCTCTCCTCTGTTGGATGAATGCCAGTAGATCTGAAAATTGGTGTGCAGGGATCTATATCTTCCTGCAATAGGAAATTCATAGTCTATCCCATTTCCCAATGGTTTGATAATCATACATGGGTCCAGAAAGAACCATATCATACTTTTTATGTTTCCTTTCAAGTGATAAAAGTAGCTTTATGTAACAGGAAAATTATATCCTTGCACCAGCATTGCATCAGTCTTCGGGTTGCTGTCAGCTGTGCATTCCCTTCCCTTTATATTTGGTTATATCTTTAGTGCCAACAGTCGCTTCATAAACCAGATCTTTAACCAGCCTTGAGTTGTTTTGTGGATGCCTATAGTTATTTCTCACTGTTTAAGATTGCACTGCAGGACTTTCATCAAAGCGCCATCTATGTTTCCATCGGGGGGCCCCTCTCTGTCAAAATGCATGCTTATTTTTTTTCTTTTTGAACATTATTAGTGCTACCCACTGTTTGGACTTATTGCTACAGTACAGAAACTGTTTTCTATATCAAATTTAGAGTTTGCAACCAGAGGTGAATATTTCTCATACACATTTACATGGTTTTCTTACATTTCTTACCCCAAATTGGGAAGTTATTAGTATTACATGTTTAAACAAATCCACTTTGTTTCTTTGAACTTGTTAAAACTGAGTGAGAGGAAAGTATAAATTACCACTTGTCAAGCTGAAATATTAAGTTGGTGATGTATTTTTGCAATGTGTTTCTGTTCCCAGTGGATTGTTTAATTGACCAGTTCTGTTAAACATGTTACAGAAAACAGCATCCAAGGCTGCTAATTTCACTGTCATGCCTGGAGCTAACAACTAAGAAAGCTGGGAAGTTGGAGGAGACCCTTTAAAAGGGTCTGAGCTCCCTTGACTCTGCCCTGTTTAACACTTTTGGTATCAGTGATTTGGTGGCAGACATAGAAAGCATGCTTATCAAATTAGCAGATAAACCACATATAGGTGGGATGACTAATACATGAATGACAAAATCAGGATTCCAAGAGCTCTCAACAGGCCGGAGTGATACACTGAAAACAACGAGATGGGGTTTTAGTAAGGATAAATGTACGTCCTGTGTTTGCATTCAGAAAGTCACCTTAGTACAGGAGAGAAGAAAGAGCTCAATGGCAGTGATATGAATTTCAGGCTCCTATGGGATTTCAGGCTCCTAGAAGCTCACAGTGGAGCAGCGCTGCTGAAGGAGCATGAGGTCCAGGAAAGCAGCAGTTGAATTTAGTATTGGGAGTCCTTTTGGAAAGGTGCTGATGAACCTGTGAGTGTTCAGAGAACACCCACCAGGATGGTAAAAGTCTTCCTACCTTCTAGTAGGAAGAACTGGAGGGAGCAAAGCATGTTTTGCATAGAGAAGTGAAGACTTAGATCATGACAGCTCTTTTCAAATAATTAGCTTTCCTGTTGAGAGCTGAGATTTTTTACTATTTCTTCAGAGGGTAGAGCTAAGATAAATGGTAGACATTTCAAGAAGCTGAGTTTGGGCCTGTATAAAGGGGAATTATCTACATGGTACGGGTGCTTTTTAAAATTCTCAGTGCCTCACAAGTTCATAAGCTGTCTGTCTAGAAGGTTTTAGAATTGACTTAAGCATTTGAATAGAAGTCGGACCAGGTAATCTGTAACAGTATTTTACCTCTGAGGTTGTACAATTGCTATTTTACTTATCTTATTGCTGCCAGAGCATACATGGCAGACGTAGTGTAATAATCTTATTTTTGTGTTTTATTGATCAGATACTCAATTTTTATCATTGGCAAGTAATTATAATTAATCTTTTAAATTAATAGCATTATATAATGGGTAATAGAATGGATAATTGACATGGTCGATTTAATCATTCACTTTTGAGATGTGAACCTTTGGAGAAAAAATTCAATACTATAATAATTCAAAGTAATAGGAGGCCTTCAAGGATGTGGATGGGACTCAGAATCATCTATGTTCCCCAGAATGCTAAAATAGTTGAATGGCCCAGCCGGTGTGGCTCAGTGATTGAGCCATCAACCCATGTACCAAGAGGTCACCGGTTCGATTCCCGGTCAGGGCACATGCCCAGGTTGTGGGCCAAATCCTCAGTGAGGGGCACGCAGGAGGCGGCCAATTCCATATTCTCTCATATCGATGTTTCTCTCTCTCTCTCTCTCTCTCTCTCTCTCTCTCTCTCTCTCTCTCTCTCTTCCTTCCTCTCTGTAAAATCAGTAAAAAGAAAAAAATTAAAAAAGAAATAGCTGAATGTATACTGTATACTGTGTTTTGTGTATACTGTATTTTGTTTTATTCCTTTTTTTAAGGAGCCTTATTTCTTGCACCACAATTAAGCAGATATTTACCACATGTTTAGTTTTACTTTGTTCTTGTCTTTAAAAATTGTGGACTATAAGCAAATTTATAATCTCTTTTAATTTTGAGACCTCAAACATCCAAAGTATTAAAGTAAAAACAGTTTGTACATCCATGGTCTCTACTGCATTTTGTCCTGAACTGTTGTGCCAGTGCTGTGGTGAAAGCATTTCTCTTTTAATTGTTTTTGATTAATTATAATGGCTTTTCTATGGAATTTATTGAACACTTTGGGTGGTTCTATTAAAGTTTTGAACACAAGATCAGTTATTTCAAATTCCTGTGAATCTGGGAAAATATGAATTGTAAATTTGCTTAGGTCTTACTTTGAATTGGATTTTATAAATATAGGTTCTTTTTGGGGAATGATATAATATAGTGGTAGTGGCAAGACATGGGTAATACTCAGCTAGTGCTTAGCAAGGGTACAATAGGGTCAAGATCCACAGCTCCTTAGCACAGAGTTCAAATCAAATGTAGTTAGTATCAAGTCAGTTTACGGTAACCTGTAGTCATCATAGCTTTTTCCATAGGTCTGGTGTTATTTACATTACCTTTCATTCTGTTACATTTTAGGAGGTTGCCTCTTTGATGAGCCATATAGCACGTGTGGATATAATCAAGCTGATGATGATGACTTCAATTGGGAGCAGATGAACACCTTGACCAAACCAACTTCTGATCCATGGATGCCATCAGGTTTGCGTTTAGTTTTGTGTGTTTTTTTTTTTAAGTCAAATGTTCACAAGAGTCTTAATCACAGCAAACATTCACTGGGTATTGGTTGAATCAGTGAGAGTATGGCAGTCAAGGGCTGATTAACTAGTGAAAATGCTATTACAATTAACAGGACCGGTTACAAAGAGTTTACCTTTGTCTCTCTTTCTTTAAAGTCTAATTAAAGTTTACTTCCTTTACCTTTGGATACACCTGAGTTAGATTAATGGGCCTTTCCCAATTAATCCTTTGCCAAGCAACAGATATGGGAAATAGATTGATGTCTCTCCTGGCAAATGTGTCTTGTGAATGGAACTCTAGCTGGGGAGTCGAAATTACAAAGTTGTGATCACAAATTGTAGACCTTGGGAGGTACCGTAAACTTTGTCCTCAGAGGCTCACCTGGCACCTGGGAGATCTGTGAGGATGCCAGTGATCTTGAAAGCATATTGCAGGTAAAACGGTGATGCATACATGTGGATACTCTTTCCCCTGTAAAGTGCTTAGTAAATTTTCTGACGAGTAAAAGAAATACATTCCAGTGAACGCCACCAATAATTCTACATTCCATTCAGAGGAAGAGTGGGAAGTTGGTGATTAGTGAATTCTAATTACATTGGAGGTTGATTAGTTTAATGGACAGCCTTTTCAGGCTGTGGTGTTGGACATCTTTAGATTTTTAGATTTGCAGATTCATTTTATAAATGGGGTGAATAGTGTGCCCATTCAAGATTCAAACTGTAAAACATGTTATTATGATTTGGATTTCAAGTAAAACACATTTTTTGGGTACTTTTTTAATGGCTGTAAAGTTCTTCATTAATGCACCTAAATGTATCAATAATTACATTTAGTAATCTTGTAAAGTAGATTTAAATATGAAGCAGAGTCTGATGTTGTTCTTTACTGAGCTTTAAGGATATGCTGCTCACCAAGTTCATGACATCTTCTTCCCACGTTTAGCTCCTATAACTTCAGAGAAAGAAATATTTAGCTCCTTAGCACTATGGTTTTACTGGACTTCAAAACCTTTCTTAGCTCTTGGTTATTTACCCATAGCTGACAGTCTCCTTTTGTCTCTCTTTTTTTCTTGTGCATATGTGTGCTTTTGCATATGACTTGTGTTTGAATTAGTGGTACTTCATTTTTTTTTTTTTTTTTTCAAATTCCAATTTCTGCTTTCATTCTTGTCAGTGATTGGGAAAGAGAAAGAGGAGAGCAGAACTGTGCTCCCCACGCAGAGATATCCTTTTCCAAACAGGCTTCTCAACCTGAAGGTCTTTTGGTCATTTTCACCTGCTCTCTCTTGAGGATCCAGCCTGTGTCCAGACAGGCTGGGGGTGGATGAGGCTGTGGTACTGAAGAGGGTACTCAGATTTAGTCCTGATAGATTTATCCACGAGAGTTCACTCAGGCTTTCTTATTATCTTTGAATTTGGTGAACAATTTGGTAGTTGATTTTACTGTAGTGGTCCTTTAGATTGCAGCCTGACTCAGAAAAATTGACTTTTACAAAGGACCCCCCAATATTGCAATATCTTCTTCCACTGCTTCTGTTTTTGTCACATGAGTACAAACTTCCCTTTATAAAGGAAGGAGGGGAATTGTTACTTGTCACCAACTTGTCCTTTTCTTCTTTATGCTGTCCCCTAATACTATCTCAGAGCAAGTTGTCCATATTGTAAATACAGAAAGAATGGGATCCTAGCAGAGGCCATTACAAAAATGGTATTAAAGATCAGAGACTGATGCCCAGCTGGTGTGGCTCACTGGTTGAACGTCGACCCATGCACCAAGATGTCCCCGGTTCGATTCCCAGTTAGGGCACATGCCTAGGTTGTGGGCCCAATCCCCAGTAGGGGGCATGCAGGAGGTGGCCAGTTGATGTTCTCTCTCATCAATGTTTCTATCTCTCTCTCCCTCTCCCTTCCTCTCTCTCTAAAATCAATAAAGAAAAAAATATTTTAAAAAAGAAAAAGATCAGAGACCAATTGTATACTGGAACAATCAGTTGAGTAATTGAGGGAACAGAGGGGAAGCCACCTTGTAAATATCTGGCCTTTGAAGGCTCTTCTGCCTTTGAAAGAATGAAGTAGGGATATTTAGACATCTGTTTGAATTTACTTTCATTCTGTTGACTGATGAAATACTTGATGATGAATATTGGGCTTTTGTAGCTTAATATCTCTGAATGTTACATATTCTAAAACTTTCAGTCCCATATGATTTCTGGTAGTTATAAGCAGTGTGCCCTCAATCACTCCTAAACAGGCTGTAAGTCATCGTTTGGACATGTGGGTGGTTTGGCTGTCAGAAGGAAGGTGGGGAAAGACTGGCGGTCCAATTCCTCTCTATGTCTATGGGCATGATGGTCCAGATAAAACACATTTCAGTTGAAATGTGATCATTGTTCATTGATAATTATTCCATCGGATTAAATTTTGGCCTAAATATAGAATAGCAAATATTGGTATTTTTATCCTACTATGTGTAAAACAAAGTTTAATCATTACAAAATTTTTTTTGAGCCCTAATATATGCTAATCATGATGCTGATTTCTGTGGAAGATGAAGGATTATAAGTAATGATTCTTTCTTTCCTTCAGAACTTACCTACTTGGGAATGAAAGTTAGAAAAATACAATTAGTGAACAATGTAAAATGATATATAATTATATAATGATCTATGTAGATATGGTATAGGCTGAAAGTGTTTTAAGAGCAGTTTTCTTACCTTAAAACCAATAGGTGTAAAGAATATGGACTTGTGTCCAGCTGATCTGACCACCTAAAGTAAGAAGTTAAATTCTCAGTGAAATATCATTGTTAGAAGTAAGGAAATATCATCTTATAAATTTCCATGTGGTATCGTAAGGTATGAATTTTAAACTGAGTTGTCAAGATAAATAGGTGGCAAAACCTTTATATAGAATATTATTGGATTTGTTCTTGCACATGTATTTGTATTTGGTCCCACATGTGTAGCCTGGCTCTGTGGTGCCTTAGACAAGGGTTGGCAAGCTGTGTTCTGCAGGCCACATTTCGCCTGCTTCCAGTTATTGTATGGCTTGCAAACTAAGAATGGTATTTATGTTTTTGAATGGTTGAAAATCAAAATAAAGATAATATTTTGTGACACATGAAATTCAGATTTCAGTGTCCATAAACAATTTTTTATTGGCACACAGTCATGCCCATTTGTTAAATATTGTCTGTGGCTGGTTTCAAGCTACCACAGCAGGGTGTATAGTTGGAGCAGATGCGGTAGTGTCCAGAAAGCCTGGCTGTTCCTGTCTGGCTCTTTACAGAAAAAATTGTCCATCCCTGTCTTAAACCATTTTGGCTCCAGCATATAATTGTGGCTTTGGACTCAGCATTTATATTGTCACTATTTTCTGTGTTCATATTATAATTATTAACATGCAAACATAATTTCACATTTTGTTTCACTTTCAGATTGTATGTTTTCCAAACATTGCAATATTAAAATCAGTAAGAAAAAAAAAGAGATTATTAGGAATTTCTCTATCTTTCCCATAAATTTTCTATCTATAAAAGCATTGTGATTTTCTTTATTGTTTAGTAACAGAATTCTTGTGGGATTGTTATGACTCTAAGAAGCAAATAATTCATTAAGGTAAATTTTAAAATTATGACAGTGAGAGACTAAAATTTTTATTCTGGTTTTTAAATTTACTCTAATTAAAATTTTACTTCTTCTGTCTTCTTTGAAATAGATGCTCCAGTATTTAGGGTTTTAAAATTTTATTTATTTATTTATTTTTTTATCCTCGTGTGTCAGGTTATTTTTAACCACATTTAAAAAATGTAAATACAGTCTGGAGCTTTATACAAGCTGACATGGTAACTACTGTGAGGCTGTGACATTGACTCTGGAAATACATATTTAGGGCAAATAAATACCAAATCATTTATATTTTTATATTTGTAGTTGATATTTATGTTACAATAGATTATACTTTTACAGCTAGCTTTGAATCGCACAGTTTTTCTGATAGTGAAACTATGCCACATATGGATTCTTTCGTACCACTTGGTCTCCATCAGCAGTGGGGAACTTTCTTAAACTTTGTCATGAGGATTATCACTTTGAGCACAAGAACCCTTGATTAAGTAACACAATAATAACCTGGTACATTTTGTTAGTACAGGTTCATGCTATCACTTTATATATTGTAGTACATGTATAATTATCAGGGTAGATTAAGAAGTATTGATTAAGAAGAGTTTTTTGATATAAAAACACACAGTTTGACAATGGTTGATGTATGTTTTTATTTTTTTATTTTCTCAAGTTCATTATTTGCATCAGTTAAAATATTTTTGTTATCTTACAAAACTATGGTCACTTCCAAATTTAGACCCTAATGTATTAAAATCAATAGTTTTCCTCTAATAATAAGGTCTATCACCTTACTTTGCATGATCTACAAAAAAGAAGGCAGAATTTATAATTACATGACTCTCAACTTTACTATTGTATTGACTGACATTCCTGAATCTTTGACATAACTTAATCCAATCCACATTTACTGAGAAGTTCTGATATATCTGATTTTATACCAGACCATAAGTTTCCTAGGGGCATCTTTGTATCCTTAACACGTAGCACAATTTTTAGAACTTAGAAGGTTCTCAAAATATGTTTCCATAATGAGTACAGAAAATGCACAGGTCCTGCTTTCCAGGAGACTACTATCTAGTGGGGAAGATGAATTTTAGCCAGTGAGACCCATTTCAGACTTCTAAACTACAGAACTGCAAGATAATACATTTGCGTTGTTTTAAGCCACTAAGTTTGTTATGTATGATATGGTTGATGTTTTTATATTTTATTAAAATATAATGTGTAACTTAGTGCTCTGATTCTGCAAAGTGGATATTTAACAAGTTCCATAGCTTATGTATAAGAATATGTGACCCTGTTTTATATTTAAAAAGAATAAATCCATTTATGATATAAAAAATATAAAGGTAGCTTATAGCCGTAGGCATTTGATACTCATAACATCAACATTTATTTCTACCCCATATGGTCCCCTTAAGATATCATGCCTCTAAAAAAGCTATAATTAAGTGAATTTGGGTCCTAGTGCTGGAAAACAAAACATTATGCTTAGTACTTTTCTGAGTAGCATAGCATGCACCTAGGGGAAGCTCATTTAGCCTCCCACATCTGAGCTTCACATATTGCACATTGGGAGTGGTGTTGTTTCTGGTCTTTATGGAGATGCTATGACTAAGGCCTGGATCATTTCTCTGGGTGCCCATGTTGAAGGCAGAGAGAGGGAAGTGCTGGGATGGAGGAGCAATATGCACTCTTAGTGTGATGACCCAGAAAATAGGAAAAATGACTGTCTGTATTTGTGTAGAGTCAGTTTCACATTTGGGAACATGATGTATTGACAGACAAAGGAATTGAAGTTTTCTCTTTGGGCGCATTCATCAGGCATGTTTTCCTCCTGGTAGGGAAGACTTCCCTACTTATTTGCACTTCAGGGCGTATACAGGGCTTAGTGAGTGAAGAGAAGACTTAAAAAAAGGCTTGAAAACATATTTTCCTCCTTAAATTTCAGTGTGTATCTAGTGAATAATATTTTTGGCACAGAATATTCAGACAGTTGTCTAATTATCTCACTCATTCTTTGAATCTTGTCAACATTCAACAAATATTTATTAAACACCTGCTATGTGCTAGGCACTGTTGGAGATGCTTGGGAGTCATCACTGAGTACACCACGTAGGATCCCCTCCCTGGTGCACCACACACTCCCAGTCTGGTAAGATTGTTCTTGGATTGCCAAAAACTGAAGTTCTATAATACCATGTTTTCCATCACTTATTAATGACTTTCTGGAAACGAATACTTAAAACGTAATACAAAATTTAGTTCATCAGACTCAGCACATTATTGCATCAAATTCAGCTTTCCTGTATGCTTTGTCCTTAAAAAGAAAAGAGTGAAAACATTTAAATCGCTACACTGCAAGGGTCAGTGTAGTACCTTCTGGTAATTCTCCTTTATAAAACAAACGTAATCTTACATACATGTAAATGACTCTTAGCAGCTGACAAACTGATTTTGTGCTGTGTATCATTTGATCCTCATGATGACTCTGGGAGATTGGATGGCATTATCTCTATTTTATACCTTAGAAGGCTGAAGGTCAAATAAACTAAACTTGCCCCAGGCATCAGGTGAGAGAAACAGCCCTCGTTTTTGCTCTTCTGAGTGCCACAGAGTGATCTTCCCATGTGAGCACATCATCTGGTGAAGGGATTAGTCTTCATCCCAGGTGGCAACTGTTTAAATCTTGAAATGCACACAAAGGCTGTCCACTGTGGGGGCTGCTGGTCCTGCCCGGTCAGATGCTGACTCTCTCACTTCATAGCTGTTGACCTCGGGCAATTCTGAAGCTCTCAGTTTTTCAGGCTCCTCATCCGTAAACTATTAGTAATATATGTTTGTAGAGTGACGGAGCTAAATAGTAGAGTCTCTTTCCACCTGCCAATTCTGTCCCGTGGAGGAGGCAGGCAGTTAGGTAATAAGCAGAGAGACATGTAATGCAATGAGGGGACATGCTAAGGGCTGTGAAGAAAACCTAAATCAGGATAAGGGCTTAGCGAGTGGTGGGAGCAGTAGACAGGAACAGCCTCTCTGAGCAGAGACTGCAGTCCAGTCAGGGACAAGCTGGCCATGGAAGCTGAGTTATCAGTGTGGAGGGAAGAGCAGGAGCAAGACTGAAGCAGGGGAGAGCACTGCTGGAAGGAGTGTGGGGGTCAGTGAAAGCTGTGGAAAGGTGTTTAGAACCTGCCTCATAGGGTTGTTGATCAGGTGAGAAAAGAATCCATTTCAGGAACTTAGCCTTGAACCTGGCCTAGCACAGTGTTCGAGAAATGTCCTTTTATTATTATTAAGTAATTTTCAGAGTAATTTGGTATGAATTCATCTTTTAGCTTAGTTTTGGATTGTCTGTGAGATGGGCAGTTCAGGCAAAGTTCTTATTTTCTCCTCTAAATCATACCAAATAAGAAACAGAAGATAAAGATCTTCATATAATGTTTGAATGATTAAAAAAGCAAACTGAAAGAAGTCTGTTAAAATACTAACAGTGTTTGTGTCACCATGGTAGGATTTGGGGTAATTGCCCTATCATTTCTATTTTAAATATTTCCTTTATGATCAAGTATAACATTATAATAAAAACTGATACTTAAAAATTTGTAGGTTGGGAGTCATTGAGTTTGGTATTATTTTAGGTGGTTCTAAATATTTCCAGTCACTGAAGTCAGGAATTGAAAACAGTTTTGAAAACAGTTTAATTCTCCCTGAGTATCTCGTTCAAGTGTCCCACAGTGAGGTGCTTTCTGACATGCAGTTGTTAACAGTCATTGATGAACATTCTCCCTCACTACATCTTACTCAAGTCACCTTGGTGAGGCTCACACTGGGTTTCCAGTTAGCTTTTAAACAGTGAACGATGAGAGACAGTGAAAGAAATTGAACTGAAATTATATTCTGACAGCAGTGTCTCACTTACAAAATTTAAAAAAATAACTGTGGATGATAATAAAAAACCCCAACATTTCAGATCAGGGTAGTTCTTAAACAGCACAGGGCTGTCTGGGTAGCCTCATTTTATATATATATATATATTTATTGTTGGAAGTGTTACAGACGTCCCCCTTTTTTCCCCATTGACCCCCTCCTTTCCGCTCCCATCCCCCTCCTGACTTCCCCAGCCTAGTGTCCCTGTAGATTGGTGGTGCACATCTGCATATAAGTTCTTTGGTTTATCTCTTCCCTCTCCTCCCACCCCCGATCCCTCTGAGGTTTGTTAGTCTGTTCCCTACTTCCATGACTCTGGATCTCTTTTGGTCAACAACTTGGTAACCTCATTTTAACATGAGTGTAAACAATTTGCTCCACTCAAAGGTAAAGACATAATATAAAATTTACCATCTTAGCCATTTTTAAATGTACAGTTCAGAGGTATTCAGTACATTCACATTATTGTGCAACCATCTCTACCATCCAGCTCCAGAACTTTTTCACCTTCCCAAACTAAAACTCTGCACCCATTAAATATTAATTCCCCATTCCCCACTCTTCCCACCCCCTGGCCACCACCATTCTACTTTCTCTCTCTCTGAATTTGACCACTCTAGGTACCTCAAGTAAGTGGACTCATACAGTATTTGTCCTTTTGTATCTGGCTTATTTCACTTGGCATGATGTTTTCAGTGATTCAGTTTTTGCATGCAAAATGTCCAAGATCAGGGCAGTCATTTGTTTTTTTGAAAAGCGTCTTGATTTTCAATAGTTAAGTGTTTCAAGGGAGCCAGTGTGATATGTGTGACCACTTCTTTCAATAGTTTATATTCAGTGTCCAACAAATGCTCTCCGTTAAATTTGTTCTAAATTCCTGTCTTGGCTGATTGAAAAACTGTTACAAGAAATAAGAACAGTGACTAGCTATTTTTAAATATTTGCTAAAAAGTATACAAATGAGCTTGTATATATAAATGTGTGTTTTTAAGATAGGTTTATTTCTTGCTTAATTTCCTGTAAAATGTACAAGATGACATCATGAGAGTTTTGGGAAGTCCAGTAATGGAATAACAGGCGGGCCAATCAAGACCGAGCTGTAAATCTCTCAGAATCCGAGTTGTGGAGGGGGTGAGAGGTGCAAGCGGGAGGTCCAGGGCAATGAGACCATGTGGTGATTATTATAGCCAGTCGGAGAAGATCACAAGGAGTTGGTCAGCACTCACATATTATGTGTTCTGTGTATTGGTCCCCCAGCACAAGTCACCTCAAGTTGAACCTGGTCAAATTGTTGGAATGGAGAAATCCCTTTGGCAATAAAAGTCAAGAGAGGAGACACCAGGTTTTGATGTGAAACTCAGGGACAGTGTTTTAGTCTTCTGAGCACTAATTTCTCATTGGACTGCAGAGAGACAGTTGGATGGGATGGGATGATGTGAAAACAGTTTCTTTAAAGCACAGAGAGCCTAAGGCTGAGGAAGACTTGCCACTTGGGTCTCGAGCTGCCCAGTAGTAGCCTCTCCTTATGGAGGGCAGGATCTTTGGGTCAGATGAGTTTGGGGTGACCACTGATATACCAGCTTGCATGGCCACTGGCAGGTTAAAGGTGGCATTAAAGGGGCCCTTGCATAGACACCCACATGGGGAAGGACTTGGAAATTCTGTGTGGCCACAGGGCTCTGGTTCCCCAATTCTTCTGCTTGAGTCAGGCCAAATCATCACAGGCCCAGGCTTCCCTTTAAGTGCCTTTGGGACTTTCCACGGTCCAAGAAAAGGAATAGCTGAAGAAATTTAAATAAAAAGGATTAAGTCTGAGTTATTCTTTTCACCTTAAGACCAGGAAGAAACAAATGTTGGAATGTTGTTTTTTGGAGTACCAGCTGTGTGTGAGGCGCTGGAGATATGTGTCCCAGGCACTGGTGATGTGGTGGTGAACCGTATTCGGTCTTCCAGGAGGCATACAAGTGGTGTGGCCAGTGCTCTGGTGCGGGCCAGACTGCTGCCCAGACTGAGTCTAGTGGGGGAGGGCAAGTGGAAGGCCTTTAGGAGGAGGCAGCTCCTGAGAGGGACTGTGAGAATGTGAGGATGAGGCCAGAGCAAGTGGGCATGCCAGGAGGAAGGAAGGAGCATCCTGTCCCGAGGCAGTGAGTGGAGGGTGGTAGAGCACATGCACTGGAAAGGCTGAGCAGGAAGATGCTGAGAATCAGGGAACTACAAACATCACAAACTAGAGAGCAGAGAGGTGGGCGCACAAGCTGGAGGAGAGACTCTCCCAGGCCCTGTGCAGCTGATGAAGGATGTGAAGCCAGGAGTTAATTTGACTGTTGATTTCTGGCAAAGACAGGAAAAAAGAAATTATTTGACTGTATATGCATAGAGGAAAATTAAAAGTTTCTCATAAAAGGTTATAGGGAAAAGTGATAATAAGGAAAGTTGGTTAGTAAATAAGTACCCCAAAGCATATGCATATGTAGGAGAATGCCCATGTTCTCATGCTAAATTATTAGGGGTAAGTGCCTGGATGTTTGTACAGAAAAAAAGTGTGTGTGTGTGTGTGTGTGTGTGTGTGTGTGTGTGTGTGTGTATTGAAAGAGTATGTGTGTGCAAATGTGATAAGATGTTAACAGTTGTTAAGCCTAGGTGAAGTATATATAAGCATTTATTAAATTACTTTTTCAACTTTTCTATAGTTTTGAAACTAAACAAAATTCGCTCTATATGTAGGAAAACAAAAGACACATGATTGAGTCGCACTGACTTAGTGCCACGCCAGTGTAATTCTTATCTACAGATGCATTTTAACAAAATGCCTCTTATCAAATCATATTGAAAATATTTGTATTTAAAAACCTGGGTTGGCCCGGCCGGTGTGGCTCAGTGGTTGAGCATCGACCCATGCACCAAGAGGTTGCTGGTTCGATTCCCAGTCAGGGCATATGCCCAGGTTGTGGGCCGATCCTCAGTGGGGTGCATGCAAGAGGCAGCCAATCGATGTTCTCTCTCATTGATGTTTCTATCTCTCTCTCCCTCTGCCTTCTCTCTAAAATCAATAAAGAAAAAAAAGAAAAAACCTGGGTTGACTCATGTTTTTCTTTTCTGACCATATCGGAATAATTTCTTGGTCTTTACTGGAGAGGTTTAGTGGAGATGATGGACCAGTTTACAATGACTAATTTCAGGGATATAATTTTAGGAATTTCTGAAATAGGACAAATGCTTCACACTGTAGTCTTATGCCTCAGTGGTGTATCAAATATAAAGATCTTTGTCCTATTGGTAGATATTTTGGTGACTGACTGAAACTTTGTAAGAAGATGCATAAGGAATTATTAAATTTTATTTTTGGGTTCATGCTGGCATTCATTTGTATCCAGTCCATAATATGGGCCTGAATATAGAAAAACATCATATAGAAATTCTTGGCAAACTCCATTAAATGATTGTGCAGACAATTATTTTAAATGATCAGCATTTAATGCATAGACTGATATTTTATTCTAGGAGATTGTGATAAATTACATCTCAAAGTGATATTTAAAAGCTTAAGTGGTTGAAAGAGAAATAAATATGGCTATTTAATTAATTGTTGGCGGGACAATCATAACTCCTCTCTCTGGTGGGCGGACAACTTGAGACAACTGATTATGTGGAAGTAAGTGTCTGAATCAGATATGCAGGGTCGCATATGAATATAGTGCTACTCTTAGAGAGGACATCCCTGAATATTTGTTTTTCAAATGACCTGTCCTTATTTGTATGCTTTTGGTTGTCTAATACTGGGTTGTTTCTTAATCTTATTTTTCAGGATTCCTTCTAGGGAACTTGAGAACATCTTTTGTATTTATTCTGTTACCTATAAAAATGTACAAAATATTGAAATCCTTGGCACAAGACTTAGAGACAAGGTTTGATCCATTATTGTTTAAAGCAAATATAAATTAATGAGGTTTCTGATAGTCATCCTGGAAAATTATGAAATCTCTCTTTAGTCATTCCTTTTCATGCTGCTTCCTCTTTTCATCTCTATTGAATATGACACTTACCTGGTTAAACACACATCTTGTGAAAATGTGTCACCTCCCCAATTGTACACTATAAACACAGCGTGCCTTAGTTCCTCCTGATGGTCTTGGCTCTCTGTGGAGTGACACACTGCAATTTGCAAAAGCAGGTCAACTACTGAGCTTATGACAAGTGACCTTTCTAACACTGCAATCAATGCTTGAAATTTGGAAAACAAATTGATACAGTTTGTATTTTTTAGCAGCTGGGTCATTGGGTCAGCCCATCATTGACATGTGAATTTGTTACTTGGGCTGGTTGAGTCAGTTCAGACAGGAATGTTAATTTATTTGAATTGATCTGGTTCTTGCTCTTATAAAAAGGTGTTGGACATTTATTAACTTGTAAATTATTAGAAATAATTGGTTTTACACATCCGTCAAACTAAGGTTTTTAGAAAGCCCATTTTATACAATAGTGCTACATACTAGCTTTGGCAAGAGTTTATTTTACCATAATATATTTTGTTCAGATTTGATGAGTCTCAATTGTTTTGAAAACTTTTTAAAAATATGTGAATTTGTACATGTGATATTTAAATACTATCTTTCCACATGTTTCCAGAAATGTGTTTTTGAGGCCCCGTGAATACATGGTCATGGCGGTGAATAATTTTGAGAAAAGATACTGGAAAGAGATTAGCTGCCCAAAGAGATGGTGTTTGTGGTAGTTAGCAGTGGTGGTGAGAACTGCTTTCAGCTTTCACCTTCCAGAAACATGGGAGGATTGTGTGTCTCTGTCCCCTTTTACTTAAATCTTTTTTTTTTTTAATCCTCACCCCAGGATCTGTTTCTCATTGTTTTTGTTTGTTTGTTTTGAGAAAGAGAGAGAGAGAGAGAGAGAGAGAGAGAGAGAGAGAGAGAGAGAGAGAAAGAAACATCAATCGTTATTTCCTGTACCCTCCCCAACTGGGGATCAAACCCACAACCTAGGTATGTGCCCTGACAGGGAATTGAACCCACAACCTTTTGGTGTTCGGGACAATGCTTCAGCCAACTGAGCCTCCAGCCAGGGATGTCCCCTTTTATTTGGATGTGGCCATACCTGATTTGGCTGGTGAAATGTGAGTGGAAGTGACATGTGTCTATAACCAGTATGAGATTCCCATGTTCTCTTCCCTTTTTGCTGCCTTGGTAATTGTGGAAGCATTGAGATGCTTTTATTTAGCCTGGTTATCTGAGTGAGGAAATGTTGAACTTACTTCTATAGACCCCACACACATACATGTACACTCAGCTGACTACAGAGGAATGTGTTTGAGTGAGAAAAACACTTTCTTGTGTTATGCCAGATTTTTGAGGTGGGGTTGTTTGATGAATAGTTCTCAAACGCTTTGGTTTTAGGATGCCTAAGAACTTTTGTTCATGTGGGTAATATCTATATATTCAAGACTAGAAATTACTAACTCTGAAAATTGGGTTTATATTATAAAATCTCATGTTCCGGAAAAATTTGAAAGTAGGATTAATATTCATATATGTGAAATTGTTTGGGTGTAGGCTTTTTGTATAGCACAGGTTTGGATAAAGTAAGTTATTTAAGCTTATTCATATATGGTTGTGCCTGTCTAAATTCATTTAGTAGTGCTACTTGTGAGATTTTTAACTGTGGAATTGTCATATATATTGTCATGATAAAATAATTCCAACACTTTGCCTGACCAGTGTGGCTCAGTGGACTGTCGTCCCATGAACTGAGAAGTCCCAGTCCTATTCCAGGTCAGGGCACATGCCCAGGTTGCAGGCTGGATCCCCAGTGGTGGGCATGTAGGAGGCAGCCGATCAACGCTTCTCTCTCACACTGATGTTTCTATCTCTCTCTAAAAAATCAATAAAAACACATCTAAAAAAATAATAATTTCAACACCTTGTATTGTGAAGTGTATAGTGACAAAAATATAAAGATGACTGAGCCTTGTTCAGGGAAACATAGAAATTGTGCTCTATAGAAATTGCAGGTGAATTGACAACAAATCTTGTAGGTGAACTTACCATTCACACATCTTCCTTCAGTAGCCCCATTATGTAAAGTAAAACATTTATTTCCAAAGGCATGAGTTCTAACAAAATTTGCTAGTATTTGAAAGGCGTGTTAGATCAACATTTTCTGAACTTAATGTTACTATAGCCATGGAAAGAGTTACCAGGGAGATCTGGTGATCTTTATAGATATGTCCAGCTATTATAGAGAGTTAGTACTTAAGCTTGACAAAGAAGGAAGAAGTGGGTGACCTTTCTAGCTCTTTCTAGCACTAGGACCTTTTCTCCTTTTTTCAATAAATACTTATTAAGCACCTGCTGAGGGCAGGCACAGTTTTTTTATCCTAAGAGATAAAGAACATCACAGGCGACCTAAGTACAAGGAGGTTATGCTTTACTTGGTAGAACAAATATTAAAGTAGAATAATGCGCTGAAAAGAAGGAAAGAAAATTAAAATCATGAAGTGACAAAGATTCACTAAGGATTAATTTCATCTACTAATTGCCTACCCATTATGGTGGCTTTTGAAGCCTGGAGCTCACTTTGGAAAGTCCTTGTTATTTGGAGACCCCCCACAGGCTGAGAACACTTTAGCTTCTTAAGATTTGATAGATGTAATCAAGAGTCAGAAATGGCCAGCTGCCCCGTTGCTGTAGCTGGCATCCACAGCTTCCCCCAAGAAATGAAACATACATCCTTCTCTCTCCAGTAAAATTGTGTGGAGGGAGGGGCTGCCTTCACTGAGAGAGTATGTCTTTCTAAAATGCCTATATTTGATTCATGCATTTTTTACCTTGACACTGAAAAGAGAAATAGCATGTGATTTTCTTCATTTCACCTTTTCAGTAACAAAAGTATATAGTTGTGACTGGGATGGCCAGTCACGTTTTCTTTAAATGAGGTGGCAGCATTTTCTTTTCTTATTTAATTTATTATTTTTATTTTTTTTATTAATTTATTTTTGTTACGGATGTTTCTCCATTTTCTCCCATTGACACCCTCCTCCTTATTTAATTTATGTTTAATAATATTTTTAAGCCAAGTCACACTTTCTAATTTGGGTAATTACTTCAATCTCCCAGCAGATGGAGACCTGTAATTCTTTGCTCTTTTATTGGATGGTTGGCTTCTTGCCCCAGATGACATTGCTGTACTTTCTCTCTAAAAAATCAATTTAAAAAAATCTAAAAAAAAAGAAACCCAAAAGTTGTAGTGTCAGGTTTTGCAGACGAACTAATGAATACACCTTCTGCACTTCTCTCCCTCCTCTCCTTTGGCTCAATTAAGGTTCTTATTTATTCTTGTGTTTCATGAAGTCTTTTTAAAATTAAATTAAATTTTATTTTATTTTTCCATCACTATTTATCACCTCTATGCCCCCTTCCATCTCCACTCATCCCCCTCCCCCCTGCAATCACCACGCTGTTGTCCATGTCCATGAGTTCTCTCTCTTCATTTTCTTTTTGGCTCAATCCCTCCAACCCCCAGACACCCACTCCCACCAGAGCTGTCTGTCTGCTCTATGAGTCTGTCTCTATTTTGCTTCATAGTTCAATTTGTTCATTAGATTCCACATATTAGTGAAATCATACTTATCTTTCTCTGACCGGCTTATTTCACTTAACATAATGTTCTCCACATCCATCCATGCTGTCTCAAAGGATAATCATTAGTGACCTCCCCTCGAGAAGAGAACAGTACTTTTTTTTAATGACATATCTACCACAAAACAAAGAGCAGAGAACCTGCTGAGCTCCAGGGGAGCAAATTTCAATCCAGTGTGATCATTTCATAGGCCACATCCTGCCCATGTGTTGAGTCTGAGTAAATCCCGAAAGTCAGAGCAGAGGGAGTAGAGAGAGGCTATCTATCATAATTTACCTCTTTACATGCCCGCTCACACAAAGAGAGGACTTTTATTATATTTTTCTTTTATTAATCTTAATTTATTGGGGTGACATTAGTTAATAAAATTAATTATATAGGTTTCAGGTGTACAATTCTACAATACATCATCTGTATTTTGTATTGTGCGTTCAACACCCCAAGTCAGGTCTTCTTCCATGACCATTTATCCCTTTTACCCTTGCCTACCCCCCCTCCCCCCTACACACACACACCTTTCCCTCTGGTAATCACTATACTGCTACACTGTTGTCTGTGCCTATGAGGGTTTTTTGTTTTTTCTTAATCCCTTCACCTTTTTCACCCAGCCCCCCCCACTCCCCTCGGACAACTGTCAGTCTGTTCACTGTATCTGTGAGTCTGTTTCTATTTTGTTTGTTAGTTGTTGTTTTTTTTCATTAGATTCCACGTATAAGTGAAATCATATGGTACTTATCTTTCTCTGACTGGCTTATTTCACTTGCATAATACTCTCCAGGTCCATCTACGCTGTTGCAAAGGGTAAGAGATCTTTCTTTCTTACAGCTGCATAGTATTCCATTGTGTAAATACACCACAGCTTTTTTAGCCAATCATCTGCTAATGGACACTTGGGCAGCTTCTTTGCCTTGGTTATTGTAAATAACACTGCAGTGAACATAGGGGTGCGCATATATATATATATTTTGGGTTTCTTCCAGTATATACCCAGAAGTAGGATTGCTGGGTCATAAAGCAGTTCCATTTTAAAGTTTTTGAGTAAACTCCATAATGCTTGCCACAGTGGCTGCACCAATCTACATTCCCACCAACAGTGCACGACAGTTTCCCTTTTCTCCACATCCTCACCAGTACTTGTTGTTTGTTGATTTATTGATGATAACCATTCTGACAGGTGTGAGGTGATATTTCATTGTGGTTTTAATTCGCATCTCTCTGATGATTAGTGACATTGAGCATCTTTTCATATGTCTATTGTCCATCTGTATGTCTTCTTTGGAGAAGTGACTATTCAGGTCTTTTGCCTATTTTTAAAATATTTTTTAATTGATTTCTTAGAGAGAGAGGAAGGCAGAGAGAGATAGAAACATCAATGTGAGAGAGAAACATCGATCGGTTGCCTCATGTACGCTGCACACTGGGAATTGAGCTTGCAACCTGGGCATGTGCCCCAACCAGGAATCTAATAGGGACCTCTCAGTACACGGGACAACACTCAATCCACTGAGCCACACTGGCCAGGCTGCCCGTTTTTTAATTGAATTGTTTGTGTTTTGGTGTTGAATTATATAAGTTGTTGATAAATTTTGTATATTAACTTCTTATCAGATGTATTATTGGAGAATATGTTCTCTCATTCAGTGGGTTGTCTTTTCATTTTGTTGATGGTTTCCTTTGCTGTGCCCAAACTTTTTAGTTTGATGTAGTCTCATTTGTTTATTTTTTCTTTTGTTTCCCTTGCCCGAGGAGGTATGTCAGAAAAAAATTTTTTTCTATAAGAACTGTCCAAGATTTTACTGCCTATGTTTTCATCTAGGATTTTTATGGTTTCAAATCTAACATTTAAGTATTTTATTCATTTTGAGTTTATTCTTGTGTGCGGTATAAGAAGGTGATCTAGTTTCATTTTTTTTATGTGTATCTGTCTAATTTTCCAACACCATTTATTGAATAGACTGTCTTTACCCCATTATATGTTCTTGCTTCCTTTGTCAAATATTAAATGACCATAAAGGTGTGGGTTTATTTGTGGGCTCTCTATTCTGTTCCATTGATCTGTATGTGTATTTTTATGCCAGTATCAGGCTGTTTTGATTGCTATAGCCTTGTTTGATATCAGGTAGCTTGGGTTCCTCCAACTTTGTTCTTTTTTTTTTTTTTTTTCAGATAGAGTGGGAGGGAGAGAGAGGAAGAGAGAATAGAGAGAGAAACATTGATGTGAAAGGGACACATTGAGTGGCTGCCTCCTGCATGACCCAGCCAGGGCTGGGGACAAACTGCAACCGAGATACGTGCCCTTAGCGGGAACCGAACGCGGATCTCTCTGGACCGCAGGCCGACGCTCTAACCACTGAGCAAAATCGGCCAGGGCTATTCTTCTTTGTTATGGCTATTTGGGGTCTTTTTTGGTTCCATATAAATTTTTGGAATATTTGTTCTAGTTCTGTGAAATATGCCATTGGTATCTTGATAGGGATTACATTGAATCTGTAGATTGCTTTGAGTACTATGGACATTTTAATGATGTTAATTATTTCTATTCCTGAACCAAGAGGGGAATTTAAAAACAATTTTATTTTCAGGGGGTGTTCTGATACAAGTGTTTGTTGTTGTTGTTAACTTCTACCATTCAGTTCAAGTGAATTAAAGACAAGATCTTTAAGACTTCATTCTTGACAAATTAAAGAAAACCTTTCAAAGTATTAATCATTGTGAAGTCCTTTAGAGGCCTGCCACTAGTATTTCTTCTCTTTCTTGCTATTTCCACTAATGGGGAAAAATGACTGTTTTCAGATTCTTAAGTCCAGTGCTTTCTAAGTTGATGAACTTTCTTCTAATACATTAAAAAGAAAGAAAGATATTCCTGAGGTAATTCATGGAAGTAGATGTTAACACTTAAGAATTGGAAATGAATATTGGTTAACAAAAATAAACATGGAATGCAGCTCACCAACCAAATGAATAAAAACACAATTGTGAGCAAAAGCATTGTTCTCTAAGTAGCTAGTTTATCATAAATTTGTGTTACTAGGCTATCTCTATAATTTGAAGGTACAATTTAAAAATAGGTTGTTTCTAAGCTAATAATTAATTTACATTCATGGGAAACATTTTCACTTACTTTGTAAGTCTTTGTAAGAGCAAATGAAATCATTATTCCACAAATGTCTGTTGACTTATTGAATGAGTTTTAAGAATAGGATACATCCAAATTTAATAGGTCCTGTAATTTAGATCTTTATTTTTGATTAAATAACTTTCTAAAGAAAATGAAATTCTCTTCATTTTTTGCTGAGAATTTATAAAATATAAAAATGTATTAATACTGTGACAAGTCCAAAAATTCCAGTGCTTCAACACTGTAGACATTTATTTTCCATTCATATAATAGTCTAGGGGAGTTGGATGTTTGGGGGTTGGGAACCCCATTCCACACAGACATTCAAGATGCAAAGGACTCTGCCATCTTCAGCATGCTTTGTCCAAGAGTGTTCTCATGTGGACATCTAGATGGCAAAGGAAAGAATCTGTGGAGGATTGTGTGGGAGGTTTCTGCCATATTTGGAAGTAGAGAGAACAAAGTCATGTGGTCCCTGCAGCCTGCAAGGGCAGCTGTGTAGTTTACTTGGATGCTCAAGGAGGAAGAAGAAACGAACATTTAATGGCTAGCTTGCAGCCTTTGCCACACTTCGATTTAGAGGATTTTATTTAAGAAAAGGTCATAGTCCTGGTAAATTACAAAGATAAAAATACTTGAAATTGAATGTAATGATGACTTACATTTTTTTTTAAAGGAGTGCCATCTTTAAAAAGTCCAGTTAATTGACTAAGATAAGTTTTGAGAGTTAAGTTTAACTTTATGGTATTTTGGTATAAAAGTCAATGAAGAATTAAGCCATAGCTGGCAGATCCTACATACCCAGAGCCTTTCCTAAGCTTTATGTTATTAAACTATGCCCTAATATTTCTATAAAACAGATAGTCTCTTACCTTAAGTCTGAGAAGATAATTTCCCAGATATAGCAAAGATATATGAGTATATATTTCTACTTAATTCAGTAAAGTAAATATCATTGAATAAATGTCAGCTTTTCCAGAGAAATCACTGCATATAACCTCTCTGGATAATATATTTATCAAAAAATCAATACTAAGAGTAAACAGATTTTTAATACATTTGAAGGAGCTTCCTAATAAACCAAAATGCCAACCCATAATTTAAAGCTATTGATACCAATAGGTATTTATAGATGACATCATAATAATTTTTGTAGATAATTCTTTATAGTGGTCTGATGCAATATATCAACTTCAATGTTAACCTTGGGCTGGGTAGAAGTATTTTGCTATAGAAGTATGTGTGTAAAGACGACTCTGTTTCTCTTTCTATACAGGAAAACTCCAAAGGGTGCAGAGCCCATGGCACTTCTGTTGTCTTCCTATCTTTTTTTTTCTGTTCAGTACTGTTTAGTTTTGCTGCTCTCCTGTCTTATATCCCTCTGACAACATCTGTGCTCAACTTCCTGGGGCCCATACTTCTTATTTTATGGGCCTGTATTTCTCAAACTTTTGGTGCCCACTGATTATATGACTGACACAAGATACATTTTTTTAAAAGGTCAATCACAAATTTAAAAATAAAATTTCAAGGATTGTTTTTGAAGTCAGCAAAAAATAAATGTGTTTTCTTTACCATGAAGTAATTTTTTTAAACTATATTTTCAAGTTATCTACGTAACTGGCCCTTGAGATTTCTCCCTACAGGCTGTGCAAGGACCACGTCAAGGAACATCTCACAGCTGAAAGCTGGAAGTTTGGTTATTTCAACGTTGGAGATAATAATAGATTCCCAACCCCAAATTTGGTTGCATTCTTTCATTTTAGAAAATTTATTTTATTCTATTGAAGTATTAGTTATGGGTTCTAATTATGGTCTATAATATGCCCAATAGGAAGGTAGTTGATAGCATACTTAGTAGGAGATCCCTGACTTTGGCACTTCCTACCTATATGACCTTTTTCAAGTTGGTTGACCCTCTGAGCCTCAGTTTCTTCATTTGTAAAATGTGGAGAGCATTACTCATGTTATAATATTATTGTAAGAATTAAATGAGAGAGAATGTGTACAGAACTTATAACAATGTATGGTGAAGAGTCTAATTAATTATTTTCTTCTTTTCTGGAGTATGTTTTTGGTGTATTTCAAGATCAGAAAGGTTTTCTAAAATGTTTTCTCCTAAAAGTTTTACAATTACTTTTGTCCTAAATGTCTGACGTTAAGGTTCAGGATCCATTTAAGGTCATTATCTCTCTCTCTTTTTAAATTTATCTTTATTATTGAAAGTATTACAGATGTTCCTCCTTTTCTCCCCCCATTGACCCCCTCCTCCAAGATCCCACTCCCACCCCCCACCCCACCTTCACCAGACTGTTGTCTGTGTTCAGTGGTTATGTATATATGCATATAAGTTCTTTGGTTAATAATTTGGTATGGTGTGAGGTAAGGGTTTATTATTATTATTATTTTACACATTTATATCCAAAAGTCCCAGTCTCATTTGTTGAAGAGGCCATCTGTTGTGGACTGAATTATGTCTCCCCACCCACAAATCCATGTGTTACAGTCCGAATCCCCAATTGTAACTGTATTTGGAGAGTAGGTGTTTAAGGAGGTGATTAAGTTAAGATGAGGTCATTAAGGTGGGCTCTAATCCAATGTGACTGGTGTCTTCAAAAAAAGAGAGAGAGACACCAGCAATGTGCATGTACAGAGGCAAGGCCACATGAAGACATGGTCAGAAGAGGGCCATCTGTAGACCAAAGAGAGGACTCAGAATAAAGCAGCCCTGCTGGCACCTTCATCTCAGACTTCCAAACTCCCACTAGGAGAAGATATATTTCTGTTGTTGAAGCCTCCCAGTCTATGGTATTTTTTAATGGCAGTTCTAGCAAACTAATATACCATCCTTTCCCATTGAATTGTCATGGTACCTCTATGGGTTTATTTTTATTTCCCAGTTCTAGAGTAACAAATGGTTCAGCATACTGAGTATGTTGCAGAAATACATGCGTTGAGTTGGCCGCATGAAGCCATGGACTATCTACTGGCATTGTCTGTGCCCAGCCAGGATATTTCATTGTAGCAAGCAGTTCTCTTTCTCCATGAATAGTGTGCTGCAATTTGGCCAGAATTTGGTAATTTCCCCATTCTCACTGTTTTATTTAATAGTGAATCAAGATCAGGAGGTTTATGATGTTGAGTCTGCTCAGTGCATCATGGAGTGAGGGTAGAGGGACTAGAGGGCCATGGTTCCAAGCCTCACATTTGGACTTTCAACATTATCTTCAAGAAAAGATAAAATTTAGGGCATAGAGACATGTGAACAATACTGAAGATAGAATATGTTTATCATATGACCAAATATATGTCTCACTGCTAGATCACACTGCTTATAGTATACCAGAAATTAGTATATTTAATCTATTTTGTTACCTTATGAATAACATGACTATAATGCATTATAATATTTTTGATGATTAAAATGTCATATGTAAACATGTAAAATAACACCATTTAAGAATTATATCTTGGCATCTCTGCATTTTTAATGTGCCAGAGATCTCAAAAATAGCATTGGCATGGAACTCTTTGACCCTGAGTTACTCTGTGCCAACTGTTGCCCATGACTAAATCAGGGTGTGGGTGGTAGCCAGGTGCTGCCCTGAACTCCTTTGATGGAAGCCTGGCCAGGGCTCCAGTAAGATGACCTCAGAGCACTTTTCCAAATATGCATCATGACTTACTAAACAAGCCTCAAATGCATTAAGGAAAATTCTCTATTCCTGTCAAAACACCAAAAGCTGTAAAGAATTCTCCCTCCTGACCCCACCTGTTCTGAGAGCTGACACCCAGGTTGCATCAGTGGTTGTCTGGCAATGTGGAGTGCAGTTGTCATTCCTCATCATATGACTTTGAGGTGTTTAATTATTTTTTCTTTTTTTAAAGTTATTTTTAATTTGTATTGAATTTATCAGGCTGACATTGGTTAATAAAATTACATAGGTTTCAATTTTCTGTTGACATTGTGTTTTGGTATTAGATTGATGGCCAGAGTGTCATTGACATAGGAGAACCTTCTGCTTTCTCCCTATGCATAATAATGTCCATCAACCTTGCAGCTGGCTGCAAGAGGGTCTCAAAGTGTGACTTGTACATTCTTTTTTCCTTTGAGAACACTGTTGAATGGTGCCTCTGTGATTGAGGGCCCTCTCTTTCATGACAACATTCTTTAGGTTTATAGAGGAAATTAATGTGCTTGTTCTGGAAAATCCCTATTGGATCACTCAGAGATGTCACTTTGAAAATTTTGCAAACTTTGTTGTGCTACTGTTTGTGGAAGTTTTATGATGGTTCACTTACTGAGAACTAGAGGCAAGTGCCTCGTACACAGGACAAGTCAAATCTGACTTTCAGATACTCATCATCTTTTTCCTATTTGCACTTAATCTATTTTGGCAAATTGTATGAAACCATCGCTCTTTTAGATGCTCTTGTACCAGCACATACATTGTATATTTTCATTATAGGTTTTGTTCACCAAGATATTACTATTTTGAACTATAAATTTTGTTATTATTTTTATCACTACCTTTTGTTTTAATAGACACTTTTGAAACCTGGATCCATTATTACAAATTTGGGCTAAAGTACCACAAGTAGTAACAAAGATGACAGATTTAACAGATCTGATTAGTAGCACGATGATGATGCAAATGCACATTAACTGATGTGAACTTCAGAGTTCTCTGAACTTGGCAGAGATGAGCTGGCTTAGTGCTTGTGGGTGGCAGGTACATGTGGTGGTCATTCAAGTCCCAGACAGGGCTGCAGATCAGATTACAGGTCCCTTTGAGGTGAGAGGGAGGAGAAACATACACATACATAACCTTTCAGATGAAAACAAAGACTTCCATGCCTATATGTGCCTTGACCACCTGGCTCAGAAAGGACAAGTGGGAGTTGACTAATCTGGGAGAAGGGGAGTCAGAGCTCACTTCACTTCCTTCAGGGACAGTGGTGTCACCCACCAAATGGAGTGTCTCTAAAGCACTGGACCTCGTAGGAGAGGGGATCAGACCAAAGGCCACTGTCTTTCATTGGAGCTAATAGGTGTAACTGTTCTTATTTCAGCAGAGTCCAGGCATTTCTAGATGCTGTTGTCAATCTCCAGTCAAATCAAAGTATCCAAATCCAGACCCACACCAGTGTCACCATAACACAGCAGTCAGTTTCCCATTTCGTGACCATCTGGAGAAGTTGCTGTTACTGAGCCTGCAAATGCCACCCCCCAGGGAAATGTTCTTGTAGTTCCCTTCTGGATGTACTTCATAGCACATGTATTACTTTCAGGAGCCCGACAGTTTTTAGTATCCTAACGGGATAACTGGAAACAACATCGTTATTCTTCTGTTTCAGATCTGTGAAATGTATGTAAATAAAATGGCTTTAGCTCCCTTTCCTCTGCTTTGACACATCACCTATGGGTCACTTTGGTGGACCACTCACTGGGGATCTCCAGATAGAGTTAAATGCTTCATGAGGCCAATGTCAAGGACAGAAGTGCTGCCACTCATCTCTCTGATCTTATTATGACCTGAATCACTTTATTTTTAGGTTCTCAAAAAGAAGATGGAATGCCTCATACTAGAGTCACGTGTCCAGGGCTGGGCTTTAATTAGTGCAGGTGGCCTCCTCCCTCCTTGCCGTCCTGGCTGGCATGAACTATTTGCAGGTATCTGGCCTGGCCTGTCTCCAACACCTGCTACTCAAGACACCTCCCCTTTGAAGTCTTCTCTCCTTTCCTGATGTCCCTAGATGTGTGCTCTTGTGTGCTCTGTGCTCCTGCTGCTCTCTGCAGATATGTCTATGGTGCTGTCCTTCCTTCTTTGCTCTCTGTAATGGTCCCACATCTGATGTGCTCTTTCCCCTAAGACCCAGGGTGCACTTCCACTCAGAGAAGCCTCATCTTTGGCCTGTAGGTTTGTTTAGCATGCGGTGGTCCTCTATAATATGAAGATGAGAAGAGTTAATGTTGCAGACTGTCCTCAGTGGCTTACCAGCTACTTAGATGTATGTGAACTATGTTAGGTTTTTAGGCTATTGCCTGGTGCCTTGGAAAGCACTTAATTGAGCATAACCCTCACTTTGTTTGGCCTCTAGACCTGAGGGAGCAACACCAAGGAGAATGCATGCAATCTCAGGAGCAGCAGTGTTCCTGGGACTGAAGCCCCTAGAAGCCTGACTTTTTCCTGGCAAGGGCCTACTGGCTCCTGCAATATTCTGGGCAGCCCAATGGGTTTGTTAACCATAGTCTTGGAAGTGGCTAATCCCATGTACAGGGTCAACAGCTGCTGTTGCCACAGCTATCAACACTGCCACTGACAAGGACTCCTTACTGAGTTATCTCAGCATTGCCACTGGGGCTTGATTCTGACTTTGCTGTCAGCCTTGCCTGCAGACGTGCGATGCTACTTTCACCAAAGCAGGTATGGACTCTCCGATTCAATTTAGGACTCCAGTTAGATTCATAAAAAGGTCATCCTGTTGTCTGCTGGTTATATTTATTCTAGGGTTAGTACTTGCTTTCTTGAGTGACAGAAATGCATGAGTTGTGATGAGCTATCGTGGCATACAGCGGAAATAAAATACTGATGAAGGTTGATAGTTTTAAAAAAATTACTGAGATTGGTTGGGCAACAGTGTAGATATATTTAACACTGCTGAACAGTACACTTCAAAATGGTAAAACAGTAAATTTTATGTTATGTGTATTTATCACAATTAATAATTTGTTAATTTAAAAAATCACCTCAAAGTCTTTTCCAGGCTTCCCATGGTTAATGATGAATTAGGATTTAGAAACTATTTATTAATCATCTCAGTAGGCTAAAAGAAGCTTCTCCAAACCCAGTCAATCAATATATATTTTGAAAGTTAATTTTTCACCCTGGCCGGTGTGACTCAGTTGGTTGGGCATCATCCAGGGCAACAAAAGATTGCTGGTTTAATTCCCGGTCAGGGCATATGCCTAGGTTGCAGGCTTACTCCTGGGGCACGCTGATCGATGTTTCTCTTTCTCTCTCTCCCCCTCCCCTTTCTTCTCTCTCTAAAAATCAATTTTAAAAAATTCATTTTTTTTACCATTTGCTCATAATAAGGTTGATATTTTATTATTAACAATTTATGACATAATGTAATAGATAATATAATATTTCATAAATATCCTTCATTGTTATTTTACTACTAGGAGGCTTCTGGTTTTCACTTATAGATATATAGGCTATATTTCTCTTTTCAATCAGACCTGTATTATTAGCAGCCAGCTAGACAAATACTTAAAATTCAAGATGTTCAATACTGCACTTAAGTTTATGTCTTGATTTTGCCAGTCTCTAGTAAATTTACTGAAAACACTTATGGTTCAAGACAACAAAGTTGTTAAAAATGAATATTTCAAGTATTCATTTTTGGTTTCGGTTTATGGAATTAGAGGAATGTGGATAAGAGCATTTGGCAATATTTTCTTTTAATGGGTTTTTTAGAAGAAAATTTTTCTTGTGCTTAAATTCTAGTGTTAATTTTTATTAGGCAAAATATATTGACAGTGTTGTAGTCATCACCACTATCTAGTTCTGGAACATTCTCATCACCCCAAATGGAAACCTTGTGCTTATTAAGCAGTTACTTCTGCCCGCATCCCGCCCCCACCCCAGCTCCTTTCTGTGTCTATAGATTTACCTATTTTGGACAGTTCATATGACTAAATAGAATTACTATTGAAACAAAATTTACTCTTTAGATAGTTAAACCTGTTCTCTGTATTTTTGTGTGTGGTTGTGATATATATTCTTTTAAAGCTTAATGTCTAGTAATCTCGGGTTGGCTATACTCTGTATTTTAGAAGACTCTAAAGCCATTAAAGGTGGTTGTACATATACATTTATTGAAATTTTTTTTAATTTGAAAATTATAGTTGACATACGATATTATATTAGTTTTAGGACTACAACATAGTGATTAGTCATTCATATATCTTGCAACATGATCTTCCCCATAAGTCTAGTACGCATCTGACACCATACAAAGTTATTGCAACATTACCAACTATATTCCCTATGCTGTACTTTATATCCCTTTGATTAATTTTATAACTGGCATTTTTTTCTTTTTTTTTTTGTTAACCCTCACCTGAGGATATTTTTCCATTAATTTCTAGATAGAGTGGAAGAGAGGGAGGGAGAGAGACAGAAAGAGAAACATCGATGGGAGAGAGACACATCAGTTGGTTGCCTCCCGCACGGTCCAGTCGGGGTCGAGGATCAAACCTGCAAACCAGACGTGCGCCCTTGACTGGGAATCGAACCTGAGACCCTTTGGTCCATGGGCCGAAGTTCTAACCACTGAGCCAAACCGGCCAAGGCTATTTCTTTCTTTTCTTTTTTTTTTTTTTTAATTTTTCTTCATTGTTGTAAGTATTACAGATGTCTTGCTTTTGTCCTCCCATTGACACCCTCTTCCCCACTCTCACCCACCCTGCCTTCACTGCACTGTTGTCTATGTCCATTGGTTATGCAAATATGCATATAAGTTTTTTGGTTTATCTATTTCCGCTCCACAATCCCCTCCTCTGAGGTTAGTCAGTCTGTTCCCTACTTCCATGTCTCTTGATCTATTTTGTTCATCAGTTTAATTTGTTCATTATATTCCACAAATATGTGAGATCATGTGATACTTGTCTTTCTCTGACTGGCTTATTTCGCTTAGCATAATACTCTCCACGTCCCTGCATGTTGTCTCAAAGGGTAAGAGATCTTTCTTTCTTATAACTGCATAGTATTCCATTGTGTAAATGTACCACAGCTTTTTTATCCAATAATTTACTGATGGACACTTGGGCCGTTTCCAGATCTTAGCTATTGTAAATAGCACTGCTATGAACAAAGGGGTGTGTATATTCTTTCTGATTGGTGTTTCAGGCTTCTTAGGATATATTCCTAGAAGTGGAAACACTGGGTCAAATGGCAGTTACATTTTAAATTTTTTTAGGGAATACCATATGGTTTTCCATAGTGGCTGTACCAGTCTATATTTCCACCAGAAGTGTACTAGAGTATCCTTTTCTCCACATCATCACCAGCAGTTGTTGTTTGTTGATTTTTTGATGGTAGCCATTTTGGCAGGTATGAAATGATACCTCCTAGTTATTTTAATTTTTTTCCCTTTGTTGATTTTAGAGAGAGAGGAAGGGAGAGGGAGAGAGAGATAGAAACATCGATGAGAGAGGATGCCCCCCCACTGGGGATTGGGCCCATAACCTGGGCATGTGTCCTGATCGGGAATTGAACCAGCGACCTCTTGGTGCATGGGTCGACGCTCAACCACTGAGCCACACCAGCTGTACCTCATAGTTATTTTAATTTGCATCTCTCTGATGATGAGCGACTTTGAGCAATTTTTATATGTCTCTTGGCCATTTGTATGTCTTCTTTAGAGACATGTCTATTCAGGTCCTCTGCCCATTTTTAAATGGATTGTTTTGCCTTCCCTTTGTTGAATTGTATGGATACTTTATATATTTTGGAAATTAACCCCTTATCCCATGTATCAATGGCAAATATGTTCTCCAATACAGTGGGTTCCATTTTCATTTTGATACTGTTTTTTTTTTTTTGCTGTGCAGAAGCTTTTTAGTTTGATGTAGTCCCATTTATTAATTTTTTCTTTGTTTCTCTTGCCCCATTGGTGAAAATTCTTCTATGTGTGATGTCTGAGATTTTGCTGCCTACATTTTCTTCTAGGATTTTTATGGTTTCATGACTTACGTTTAAGTCTTATCCATTTTGTGTTTTTTCTTATGTGTAGTATAAGTTGGTGGTCTAATTTCATTTTTTAACATGTACCTGTCCAATTTTCCCAACACCATTTATTGAAGAGACTGTCTCTTTACTCCATTGTATGCTCTTGCCTCCTTTGTCAAATATTAATTCAGCATTGAGCATAATGTCTTGGGTCGATTTCTGGGTTCTCTGTTGTTTCATTGATCTATATGACTGTTCTTGTGCCAGTCTGTTTTGAATACAGTGGCTTTGTAGTATAACCTGATATCTCAGATTTTGATCCCTCCAACTTTGTTCTTCTTTCTCAAAATTGCTGTGGTTATTTGGGGTCTTTTTTTTTTTTTTTTTTTGGCTCTATATAAACTTTTGAAGTATTGTTCTAGATCTGCAAAATATACCATTGGTATTTTAATAGGGATTGTATTGAATTTGTAGATTGCTTTGGGTAGTATGTACATTTTAATGATGTTGATTCTTCCAATCCATGAATATGGTATATGCTTCCACTTTTTTATATCTTCCCCTACTTCTTTTTTCAATGTCTTGTAGTTTTCTGAAAACAGGTATTTTACCTCCTTGGTTAAGTTTATGTCTAGGTATCTTAATTTTTTTGTTGAAATGGTGAATGGGATTTTATTTATTTATTTATTTATTTATTTTCTGAGAGTTCATTATTGGTGTATAAAAATGCCATTGATTTCTGGATGTTAATTTTGTATACTGTTACTTTGCTGAATTCATTTATTGAATCTATTATTTTTTAGTGGAGTCTTTAGAGTTTTCTATGTACAATCTCATGTCATCTGTGAATAATGACAGTTTCACTTCCTCCTTTCCAATTTGGATGCCTTTTATTTTTTCTTCTTGTCTGATCACTGTGGCTAAGACTTCCAGTGCTATGTTGAATTTGAGTGATGAAAGCAGACATTCCTGTCTTGTTCCTGTTCTTAAGAGAAATGATTTTAGCCCTGGCCAGTGTGGCTCAGTGGATGAGCATCAACCTATGCACCAAAAGGTCACCAGTTCGATTCCCGGTCAGGGCACATGCCCAGATTGTGGGCCCAGTTCCCAGTAAGGGACGTGTAGCAGGGGCCAAAAAAATTAAGATACCTAGACATAAACTTAACCAAGGAGGTAAAATACCTGTTCTCTCTCATCGATGTTTCTATCTCTCTTTCCCTCTCCCTTCTTCTCTCTCTAAAATCAATAAAATAAAAAGAGAGAGAGAGAGAAATGGTTTTAGCTTTGGCCCATTGAGTATGATATTGGCCGTAGGTTTGTCATATACAGCCTCTATTATGTTGAGTTATGATCCCTCTATTCCCACTGTGCTGAGAGTTTTTATCAGAAATGGGTTTTGGATTTTGTCAAATGGTTTTTCAGCATCAATTGATATGATCATACGAGTTTTACCTTTCATTTTGTTTATGTGGTATATCACATTTTGATTTGCAAATATTGTACCATGCTTGCATCCCTGGGATAAATTCTACTTGGTCATGGTGAATAATGTTTTTAATTTATTGCTTAATCCAATTTTCTGATATTTTGTTGCGGGTTTTGGCAACTATGTCCATCAGGGAGATTGGCCTGTAATTTTCTTTCTTTATAGTGTCTTTATCTGGTTTTGGAATTAGGATTATGCTGGCCTCATAAAAAAAAGCTTGGAAGTCTTCCTCCCTCTTAATTTTTTTTTTTTGGAATATTTTGAGGAGAACAGGTGCTAGTTCTTTGAATGTTTGATAAAACTCCTCTGTGAAGCTGTTTGTTCAGGACTTTTAATGGCTGGGAGTTTGATTACTGCTTTAATTTCTTTAGTTGTTATTGGTTTGTTAAGGTTTTCTGACTCTTCCTGGTTGAGTTTTGGAAGATGGTGTGATCCAGGAATTTGTCCATTTCACCTAGGTTTTCCAATTTGTTGGCATATAATTGTTCATAGTATTTTCTTATAATCTTTTGTATTTCTGTTGTGTTGGTGTTACTTCACCTCTTTCATTTCTTATTATATTTATTGTCATCCTAACTCTTTGTTTCTTGGTGAGTCTGGCTAGAGGTTCATCAATCTTGTTTATCTTTTCAAACAACCAGCTCTTGGTTTCATTGATCTTTTGTATTGTGTTTTTAATTTCTGCCCTGATCATTACTATTTCTTTTCTTCTACTTACTCTGGTTTTTTCTTTTAGTTCTCTTTCTAATTCTTTAAGTTGTAGGATTAGATAGTATATTAGAAAATGTTCTCTTTTCTTGAGATAGGCCTGTAATGCTATGAACGTTCCCCTCTGGACCCCCTTTTCTGTGTCCCATAGATTTTGTGTTGTTGTGTGTTCATTTTTATTTGTTTCCAGGAAGTTTTTGATTTCTTTCTTGATCTCATTGGAAACCCATTTATTTTTTAATAACATGCTATTTAGCCTCCATGTGTTTGAATGTTTTTGAGTGTTTTTATTGTAATTGAGTTCTAGTTTCATGCCATTGTGATCTGAGAAGATGCTTGATATGATTTCAATCTTGTTGAATTTGTAGAGATTTACTTTGTGTCCTAACATGTGGTCTATCTTTGAGAATGTCCCATGTGCACTTGAGAAGAATGTATATTCTGCAGCTTTAGGGTAAAATGTTCTGTAAATATCAATTAAGTCCATCTGGTCTAGTGCATCGTTTAGGGTCTCTGTTTCCTTGTTATTTTTTTGTCTAGAATATATATCCAGTGATGTCAGTGTCAGTGGGGTGTTATAGTCCCCCACTGTGATTATATTGCTGTTGATCTCTCCCTTGAAGTCCTCCAGAAGTTTTTAAATATATTTTGGTGCTCCTATATTGGGTGAATATATGTTTACCAGGGTTATATCCTCTTGTTGGATTGATTCCTTTAATAATACGTAGTGATCTTTTTGTCTCTTACTATGGCCTTCATTTTGGTCTATCTTATTGGATATGAGTATTGCTACCCCACTGTTTTTTGTCTTTTTTGTTTGTTTCCATTTGCATGAAAAATATTTTTCCATCCCTTTACTTTTATCCTGTGTGAGTCTTTTGTTCTGAGGTGGGTCTCTTGTAGGCAGCATATATATCCATCATGTTTCCTTATCCATTCAGCTACCCTTTTCTTTTGATTGGAACAGTTAAACCATTTACTTTTAATGGTATTATTGATAGGTAGTTATTTGTTGCCATTTTTATTATTTATGCCTTTGTTCCTCTCTCTTTATTTCTTCTTCTTCTTACAACAGTCCCTTTAGCACTTTTTGCAGTGCTATTGTGGTAGTAAACTCCTGTAGCCATTTTTTTGTTTGTTTCTGAAGCTCTTTATTTAACCTTAATTTTGAATGACAGTCTTGCTGTATAGAGTAGTCTTGGAATCTGTCCCTTGTTTTTCATTGCTTTGTATACTTCATGCCATTCCTTTCTGGCCTGTAATGTTTCTATTGAGAAATCAGCTGCCAGTCTAATGGGAGCTCCCTTGTAGGTAAATTTCTGTCTCTTTCTTGCTGCATTTAAGATTCTTTCTTTGTCTTTACTGTTTACCATTTTAATTATGATATGTCTAAGTTTCAGTCTTTTTGGGTTCATCTTGATGGAGCTATGTGTGTTTCCTGGAGTTGTGTGACTCTTTCCTTTACCAGGTTAGGGAAGTTTTCTGTCATTATTTCTTCAAACAGGTTCTCTATTCCTTTCTCTGATTTTTCTCTTTCTTGTACCCCTATAATGCAAATGTTGTTACATTTCATACTGTCCTAAAGCTCACTTAAACTGTTCTCCAGCTTGTTTATTTTTTTTTTTCCATATGCTGCTCTAATTGGATGTTTTTTTCTACCTTGTCTTCTAACTTGCTGATTCAGTCTTCAGGATCTTCTAATTACTATTCAATCCTTCTAGTGTATTTTTTATTTCAGCTATGTCATTCTTCATTTCCACTTGATTTTTATTCATAGCTTCTAGCTTTTTTTCATGCTGATGTAATTTTCACTGAGTTCTTTATAATTCTCATTAAGTTGCTTGTAATTTTCACTAAGTTGTTTGAACACCCTTAAAACCATTACTTTAAATTTTTTATCTGACAAACTGTTTGCCTCCATTTCATTTAGTTCCTTTTCTGGTGATTCCTCCTTTTCTTTCATTTGGGGGTTATTTCTTTGTCTCACCATTTTAGCTGTCTGGTAGTTTGGGGCTATGTGAGGCACACTGGGATGCATAGACTGCTATGCCTCCCAGTGATGGTGGGGTGGCCTTCTTGTGCTACTCTTGTGGAGTAGTCTCTTTGATCTTCTAAGCTGGGTCTTCTAGGATTGACCCTTGTGTGGGTTATGTGGGCTTCCCTGTTGAAATTGGGTCTTGATTGCTGTTGTCCATTAGGCTCAGCCCTCAGGGTTATTGACTGTGAGTCTCAACCTTGACCCTGTCGTGCAAACTATTATATATGTGCTGACAGAACAAATCTAAGTAAAACCAAATCAAACCAAAAAGAACCCCCCCAAATATCAGTAACAACCAGACTCAACCGAAAGATTAAAAGACAAACAAACAAAAGACAAAACAAAATAAAAACACAATAAAGAATACTAAGAGTCATGAGACCAAAAGAATTAAAGGAGGGAAAATTATATGAAAGCAAAGAAGGCAATGCAAAACTTGGCAAAACCAAAAGGAACCCCCCAAAAATATCAGCAATAACAATGATAAAAGCAACAGCCTCAACAAAAAGATTAAAAGATGAACAAACAGAAAACACACATACACACACATACAAACAGAACAGTAGAAGGTGTGAGACCACAAAATTAGAGGAGGGAAAAAGAAAAGATTATGAAAGCAGCCTGGCCGGTGTGGCTCAGTGGTTGAGCATCGACCCACGCACCAAGAGGTCACCAGTTTGATTCCTGGTCAGGGCACATGCCCAGGTTGTGGGCCAAATCCCCAGTGAGGGGCAAGCAGAACGTTCCCTCTCCCTTCCTCTCTCTCTAAAATCAATAAAGAAAAAAAAAAGATTATAAAAGCAAAGAAGACAGTGACAAGCAATAAGGTAAGTGTAAAATATAAAATGTAGAAAATAATGAATGAAATAATAATACTTTTAGAAAGTAAAAATACTTAATAAAGTAATATATATGATAGGAAAGTAAAAATTGGGAAAAGAAATAAAGAAAAAAATTGAATTAAAAAAATAAAAAGTGTAGCCCTGGCTGCTTTAGCTTAGAGGTTAGAGCGTTGGCCTGTAGACCAAAGGGTTGCGGGTTCAATTCTGGCCACAGGCAGGTATCTCTCTTGCCGTTCATTGCCGGCCTTGGTCGGGGTCATGCAGGATGCAACCAGTCAGTGTGTCCCTCCCAGATCGATATTTCTCTCTCTCTCCCTCCCTCTCCCTCCTTCCTTCTCGATCTGAAGATAAATAGAAAAATGTCCTCGGATGAGGGTTAAAGATAAATAAATAAGTAAATAAATTAATTAATTAAATTAAATAAAAATTATAAACACATATACACAAAAACAACCACCACAACAAAAAAAAAACACTTTGGATGAGCTATTTGTGGAGCTCACTGGCTTTTGCTCCGATGTTGTTGGATCTGGTACCTTGGTGTGTGAGTCCCTGCCCTCTTGGGCAGTTCTCTGGTGCATACCAATGTGCATCACTGTCCCTGCCTGTCCCTAGGTCACCTGGCTGAAGTCCTGCAGGGCAAGATCCCAAGTAGTCCAGTGGGTGGGGCTTCCCTAGCCAAGAGGCTGGGTCTGCTTTGGGGATCGCTGCTTGAATGTACTTGTTCTGGGCTGCTTTCCCTTCCCCCATGGCACTGGCTCTGTAGGGTATCAGGTCTGGTCAGGGTGATTTAAACATATTTGCCTTGGGGGTGGTTCTTATAGCTTATAGGAGGGGCAAACAGTAGCTTCCTCTCTTTCCAATGCAAAGGAGACAAAAACCTCCCTGCTTCATTCTATAATCTTTCAGTACAGCAGGCTCTCTTTGGGTGGGATGTTTGCCCAGGCTCCCACCTTGTCAGACATGCAAATCCCCTGCACAGTCAGGCACAGCCTCCATGGTGCCAATTTCCAGCCCAGAGCTGTCCCATGGCTGTGGGATGGGTCACCTCCTCTTTGCTGGAGGTGGAGAGGATCACCCCTCTTTTGCCAGACACTCTGACTAGCCCTCATCAAAGTTCTTTCAGCAAATAATTGGCCCCTCAGATTCACTGCTGGGTAATCCAAGCAGTCCCCTCCGCAGGGCTGGAGTTCTGCTTTGTGGCCCCTCCTGCTGATCACCTGTAACCAAGCATTCACTTTTAGCCTGGGATAGTGCTGAGACCCCCCAGTGGTCCAAATCGCCTCTGATTCCCACTGTCCAATGCTACATGGGCTCCCCTTCCCTTCTCTGTTGTTCTCCTTTGGGGATCTCTGTGTGGGGCTGAGTCCCCTCACTCCCAGGGGGTACGAGCTGAGCTGCCACACCTTCCCTCTGGCTTCCTAGCTGCACTGCATGGCTGCAAGTGTTGGCTTACCACTCTGTGTTTTCTCCTGTCCCCTCTCCATGCTCTCTGCTTGTGGTATTTCCAACCAAATATTTTCGGGTGGTTTTTTAAGTTGAGTATTCTGCAGTTTATCCTCAAGTCTAGTCCTGTGCTAGGAGCAAGTGGACAGAACTACTTTATGCTTCAGACATCTTGCCTCTTTCTTTGCTCTTGATTTTAAAAGGAGCCCTGCCTGGTTTTGCTCAGTGGTTAGAGCATAGGCCCGCCGACTGAATGGTCGCAGGTTCGATTCCCAGTCAAGGACACGTACCTAGGTTGAGGTTTGATCCCTGGCCCCGGACATGGTCATATGGGAGGCAGCCAATCTATGTATCTCTCTCATATTGATGTTTTTCTCTCTCTCTCCCTCTCTCCTTTCAACCATATCTAAAAATCAATGGGAAAATATCCTTGGATGAAGGTTAACAGAAACAAAAACAAAAAGGAAAGATTTTAATGTATCTTTATTAATCATTGTTAAAGTCAATGGTGTTGGTAAGATCCTCTCAGCTGTGACTGGGAAATAGGCCTCGGCAGTATCTGTGAATATGAGCTAATAATACTACCCTGCTCCAAATCATAGGGGTGTGGCATATTTGGATTGGGCATTTTACAAATATGAGTCTGGCTTGATCCTAATCAATAAAGTTGTCCCAATTACTGCAAACCCTTAAAATTAATTGTGCTTTTATTAGCCTTATGATAAACTATTTTCACCCAATATTTAAAGCATTAAATTCTGCCCTCTCTAGTTGCTAGCAGTTATATTCAATAGTCAGGTTACCCTAAAAGTATATACCAAACGTGTTACGGTGCTGCCCAATAGAACCTTCTGTGATGGTGGAAATATTTTAGGAGCACTTAAAATCTGGCTAGTGCAATTGAGGAACTAATATATTTTTTTAATTCATTAAAGTTTAAATGTACATAGCCAGATGTGGCTAATGGCTACTGTACTGAAAGTGCAGTAGAGAACCTACATTTAAAAATATTCTGTTTCTTTCCTTCTCTTAACTCTGGCAGTCTGTGGCCAGAAAAACATTTTCTTTCTCCTTGTCTTCTTTCCCTGAAGCTTTCTTCTACCTTTTTTAGTTAACAGCAGCTCCTAAACTTCATTTGTTGGCTGCTGTTTTCTGAGGTTTCTCATCATGGGCAGCCTACCCTGGCTATCCATTTCACATTTCTGCCTGTTTTCTGACATCTATATGACAGCCCACTGATATTATTACAGATGTGCAATATATGTAATCTGTATTTCAATTTGTAAAAAACATGTAGACTAATCTGAGCACTTGATCACCATTGATGTCACTTGTGAAACCAAGCACTTTGTAAATTGAGTTCTCCTATCATAACAGAGCTAGTCTAGTTGAGTTCTGTAGAAAGTACTATATCTCTTTATTGATTCATTCATAGATCATGTCATTCACTCATTCAAATAATTATTGAAAAACTATTATGTATTAGGTACTCTGCTAGGCAATGAATATTCAAGAATAAACGAACTCTCAAGAAAGTTACAATTTATAGGCAAGTGTAGAGGTAATTCCAATAGTATAATAGCAGTTAGAAGCAGGGAAAATGAATGCCCGGAATTCAGGGTGTTACGAAAGCACAGAAGAAGGGTACCTAACATTGGAAGCTCATGCAGTGCTCAGAAGAGGAACTGATGTCTAATTTTAGACCTGAAAGGTGGTAGGAATTTATGATGAGAGGATGGGGGAAGGAAGAATATTCTATACAGATATATTAGTTTCTTGTTGTTGCTGTAATTACCACAGATTTAGTGGCATAAAAAACAACAACAACAAAACTTACCTTATAGTTTTAGAGGTCAGAAGTCCCAAAATGGACCTCACTGCAATAAAGTCAGGGCATCAGCAGGGCTGCATGCCTTATGGAGGCTCTAGAGGAGAATCCATTTGCTTGCTTTTCCCATCTTCTAGAGACTGATTGCTTTCCTTGGCTGTGGTTCCCTCCTCCATCTTCAAAGCTAGTAGACTGGCATCTTCATATCTCTCACTCAGACCTTCTGCCTCCTCTGCCACTTGTAAGGACTCTTGTGAAGGCATTGGGCCCACCTGATAATCTGGGATAATCTCCTGTCTCAAGGTCAGTTAATCAACCTTAATTGTATCTGCAACCTTAATTCCTTTTTACCACATAATTTAACATATTCACAGAGTCTAGGGTTCAGGGGTTCTTAAGACTAGAACATGGACATCATTGGGGGAGGAAGGAAGGCATTATTCTGCCCTACCACAGAAAAGAACATAGCATATTTGAAGAGCTAAAATTCAGAATGGCTAAAAGCTTAGCCCATAGAGGAGCAAATAAGATAAGGGACTGAAGAGGGAAGCTACTAAAATATGAATGAATTTGCCCAGGCTGGGTGCCTCAGTTGGTTGTAGCATCGTCCTGTACACCGTAAGGTTGTGGGCTCTATTCCCAATCATAGGGCATATACCTAGGTTGAGAGTTTGGTCCCAGTCAGAGTGCGTATAGGTCGATGTTTTTCTTTCACCTTGATCTCTCTCTCTCTCTCTCTCCTTCCCTCCCTCCCTCCCTTCCTTTCTCTAAACATATACTCAGATGAGGATTAAAAAATATGATAGAATTTCATCATAAGGAAAATGGGGGGACCATTAAAATGGAAATAATTAGATTTGAGTTATTGAAAATTACCTGTACTAGCAAACTGGAACTCTTAACTGACAATGCAAGCCTTCTTCATTACCTATAAATTGAAGCTTATTAATTTAGAATTATCAGAACTTAATCTGAACTATGAAATATTAAGAAAAAAATGAATATTCTTATATATAGGCAGAACACCAAAAATGCAGTTCTGAAAAGAATTTCATGACAGGCTATTAAAAATATTGATCAATATTTAGATTAGGACTCTTCCATCTTGTGAATACCTATTGTGGCTGGACCCTAATTGAGCAGGAGGATGTATTGGTTTATGTAAGTGAAAATTCCAAGGGTAATATTTCAGGAACAGCTGGGACCAGGGGTTCTAATAATTCCAGCCCTGCTTCTCTCCATGCTGGCTTCATCATCTGTCAAAGTAGGCTTCTCTTGTGAAGACACGTCCAGCTAGAAATCCTGGCTGTAACCCTACTCGATCGATCACCCAGCACCAAGAGGGGCCAGAAGTTCATGTAGAAGTCTTAGGATTGAGTCCCACTGGACCACTTTGAGTCCCAATTTCATTCCTGATATTTAGGCAATAATATTTAGAAGCTTGCTTCTGAAAATAACAGTATGTTATGAAAGTTGGGCTGAGCTTTGTAACCAAATTTCAGTTAAAACTGCTCAGATGGGTGCATTGTCTAAATTTCTGTTTTATATGTTATGATCAGTATGGATCTGAAACCTATATTATTGCTAGTCTCTGATTGCTCTCTAAAAATGGACCCAGATTTGAAATCTTAGTACATCTCTGTTCTGCAAAATTATCATTAAAAGAAGCACAGAGCCTTTCAGTAATTGACATCATTTGCCTGACTTTGAAAATGGAAATATTTAATTAGACTTCATATAAAAATGAAATAAAATCATGGTGTTTTTTTTTTTATATATAGATCACTTTCTTCCCTTAAGCAATTAACTGTCTCTTTCAATCTGGACTAAAAGTTCTTGGTGGGAAGAAAGCATGGTTTATGCTTACTGTACACATTATGTAAGAAATGAGTGCTAATTTTTATGAAAGGTAGATGCTCAGTAAATTTAACATGAGGATGACAAAAGAGGGTTTTGAGATTAGGTGAGAAACTTGTCTTTCCTTCGAGATGGCAGGACCAGTAGACATGAGGCGCCCCTTTTATTTCTAAATCAAAGGAAATGCTAGAAAAATGTCAAAATTTCAATATTAAAAATATTTTTAAAATATATAGTTAGGCTTAGAACCAAGAAAGTGAAATCTTCAAATGAAGATTTGCCACAAATAAAGAGAAAAGCCAGGGGATGAATTGAGCAGCTATGTGCTTTAGGGTCTAGAGTTTTAACCTTGGGCTGTAGGCTAAATGCCTAGTGGCACACTGGAAATGGGCTTGAACTTGGGCAGGGAAGTCCCTCTGGAAAAACTCCTAACTCAATCCATGTTAGGAATTGGACCCCCTAGCTTGCTCTTTTATGTTTGATGAGAAAATTTTTCATTGTGTAGAAGCCCCAGGGGTAGAAACTGACATAAACTTTGGTGTGCAAATCACTGTACGCAGAAGACCTCATCGGGGATGCCTCCACACTCCAAGACATTCATGAGACCTCCAAGGGGAAAACAGATTCTGAATTATTATGAGTTCTCAGATGAATATTATGAACACATCTGAAAATCCACTGTCACGAGGTATGGTCAGCAGGCACAAAAAACAAGATCAAACTAATCAATTATAGATAATAAAAAGTAAAGAATACAATCCACAAAGAACAATAAGGGAATTAAAAATAAATTACAGAGTAATTTGGGAAAGGAGAATCTAGAAGCAAAAATAGGGCCATTAAAAATTTAAAAATACACAGTGAAGAGGGGATTGGTGTGCCTCAGGATGGATTTGAGGCCACATCAGTGTTGATTTGTGCAGAACTGGGCTGTGCCCGGGGACTGGGGCTGCACAACAGACAAATGGTACTGCTCCGGGATATTCACTCTTCATTCATTTGCCCCCTTTTCAGTGGAGTCAAGGCATTTGATAGGCAAGATTGCTTTTTTTTTTACCCCCTTTCTTTTAAATTTAGATGATCTTATTTTTATTCCCCATGGATGCGAAAGTGAAGTTATAAAGCTTGTTCCTGAGGAGTAGAGCTACCATGTTGGTGAGATGATACGGTGTCCAAAATTGTTCCAGCAATGGAGGGAGGGATGGAAAACAAGGTGGCTTTCCGGAGACCAGAAATCCTTTTCCCCTGACTGCCGTGCTCTCTGCCAGGTGTTTCTTGTCCTTACAACGCTTTCCCACCTTCATTGGAGACAGCTGTAGGTGGTATCGTATCGACTTCCTCTTAGGTACCTGGGCAGTACTCCTGCTGGGAGTCTTGGGCAAGCAACACTCATCATGAGATAAGCAATTTTCTTTCAGCGTTCCCAGCTTTTACTCCTTTGATAAACCCGAGACTGCTTCCAAGTGTTCATGTGTCTTCACAGAGTCTAGTTTTCAAAGTAGTAGAAGTTATTGGTGATGTCATTATGTTTCTTATAGTGCTAACATAGAATAGATTTTTTAAAAAGATATCTACTGAAATATCCTTTTTAGGAAAAATTGTTTCCTTTTATCTGGCTTATGGAACATTGGCAGCAAAAATGAGAAACACAAAAATCAAACTTTTTGTAAGTTTATTAAAATACAGGATATCAGGCAGTCCTTTCACACTTTATTTCTTGCCTTAAATTTAAACAAAACGAAACACCTGATACCTGTAGGCTTTTAAAAGCTTGTTTGCTACCCACCCACATATCCATCTAGCTATTCCCCATCATATGTTATGTATTCCACCACAAAGAGTTTCTGGATATCTGATTAAAGTTATTTTTTATATGTTAAGAAGGCCTCTGGGGGAAAAAGGTGGCTGTGCCTGCAAAGTAGTTGCTTGCATTTGTTCTTTTTCACTGTAGTCCCAGTTATTTTTGTGATTTTAACAGACAGTGAACAAAAATGTGCACCACTACATTGAGAAATGAAAAACAAACAGCATAATCTGCTGAGACTCTAGTCATTGATTTTTGGTGGTTTTATGTGTTTAAGGAAATAGTATAAATATTTTAATGTATGTAATTTGTTTACTTAATTTTTACATTTGACTCAGTGTGTGTGGTGTCTATGCAGTTTTACTATTATATTTGTTACTTGGCTACTATAGTTTTACCTCCCATAATTACTCTGGAGGTACAGGCATGGCCTTTTATTTTTTCATCTTAGATTCTTAACATTCTTTTGTAAGTTTAAAGATGCAATAGTAAATCTTTCCAGCTATCCCAGGAAAACATGTGTTTTCCTGTGACCCCACATATTATGCATATCATAACACACTGAAGTCTGTCTGTCTGTCATGAGGGTTGGGAGGAGCTTGAGTAAAGGCATTTCCCAAACCTCATATTTGCTAGTATTTCTTCCTTCATTTCTATTTCATTAAATCTGTAAACTAGAAACAAAATTGACAGTGGAATTTAATTTTTCCTTTTCATGTCTTTCCATACCCCCTTGAAGAATCAGAGATGTGTGATGACGTGGTTCAAAAGCAGACCACAGAAGGCAGAGAAGAGACGCAGAGGGCACCGCCTAGGGGGCCACCGTCTTTGAAACCAGAGAGGGATTTGGTGCCAGTGGAGAAATACATCTTATTCATTGGGAGACTCTGAGCAGTGACTCTTGGACAAAATCTAACCACATTTAGAAAACAGCCTTCATCTCTCAAGGAAACTATCTTTCTGAGATTTCTTTGGATTCATACAGTAGAAAATGAGCCTGAATTTGGTGACATACTTGAGATATTTTTCCTGCCATGCTCAATCTTACTGTGTGACAAAGGGCTGGGATTGAATTACTGAAATTATATGTATAGTATCAAAAGATTTCAGCTAATCTTGAAGAAAGTTTTTGATCAGTTGGATATTTAGTTAAACTCTAAATATGAGAAAGGAGGAACTTCTTTGAATACAGAATATTTTATTAGCTTTTTTAGTATTATGTCATCATTTTCTCCTAAGTTTTCTTCAAAATGTAAATATCTAGTATTTTATAACATTAAAAGTGAATGTAAACTGAATGTAAAGATATTCACTTCTGATTTATAGTATTTTTCTGATTAGAAGAAACAGAAATAATACTGAGACTCCCAGATTTAAATAATAATAGTAATAATAATAATAGCTGCCAATTATGGTTATCTGTTCTAAGTCTGACTGGTGTTACATTTACCCATACATTTACTTCTTAGTAACCATTACTCAGTTAATGGACTGCTAATGGACAGTTGAGGACACTGGGACTTAGGAGGGGAAGGAGTAGTCTTCAGTCCACAGAGCTGGCAAACATATGGCAAGGTTTCTAGCTTTCTCTGAGATCAGCTTCCCAGAATTACCTATATTCTCTGGGGTACCTGTGAGGAGGGCGTAGGTGAGAGAGCAAACTCCCTCCCAAGTAGACCTGGGTTCAAATTTCTGCTCTATAGCTCAGGCCTATTACTAAGCTTCTCTGTGCCCATTTCCTATCTGTAAATACCAGTACCTACCTCTTAATTAGGGTGCAGTGACTCAGTACGAGCTATAAGGATAATCAGACACCTAGGAAGCACTCTCTTCTGTGGACAGCTGCTGGCACCCATTAACTCCCACTGGTCTTGGCCCCACTGACACCACTCCTGGGTGGGCATGGTGCTGGATGCACGGAGGGGGGTGACTTTGTCTGCAGCTCCTCCATTCTAGATGCAGACACTTTATTTCCGTTGTGACCACACCCATGTCCTTGTATCCACAGCACCTTCACTCAGGTCCCAGATCCTTCCCTTCTCCACCATCCCTGTCAGACTTCCCACCCCATACAATCCCTGTTTTGACTAAATAATTGGAACATTTGAATGCATATTAATTTTGTAATGAAGATCAATTGTACTAGAGTCCTTCATAGGATTTTTGTCTTTCCCTTAGAGTTTAGGATGGGAGGGGGAGAGTGGCAGAGTGGGGAGGGAAGAATGAGGGTTTAGAACAGAAGAGGGAAGCACCCCAAGGATACTAGTTATACATTTCCTAGGAAAACTTCAAGGCTGGCTTTAGGGACAGAATGATAGTACATTCCTGGCAGTGAATTGTCCAGAGAAAGTCAGTAGTCCTGCTTTGGACATGGTGATTTTGTAATAATAGGAGGCAGGTGGATTCTGAGGCAACTGGAGAACCAGCTGGAATCAGAAATACCTGTTCTTCACCAGGCTTTGCCCACCATATACCTACTACCCCCTTTCTTACCCTATTCTACCTCTCCTTGTCTCTAGTCCCTGTTCCTCTGGCCTCCAAAACCGCCCTTTGGCATGATGGGGTAGAGGTATAGGTAGGTCCCCTGGTGGAAACATAAACTAGTGGTTAGGTTCAGTATTCTGTTTGTTCAGTATCAGTGCTAACCATGGGGCACACAGTGTGCTGTGTTAACTCATCATGAATAGCCTGGGGATGCAAGTTACTTGAAGTACATAGTTTCCCTAAGAACATTCATTATGGTTTCTGGGTAGCCTGCTTGAGCAAAGCCTGTTTGTTGCACTTGACTCATGAAGCATTAGAGGTGCAATTGATGTGCTCGAATAGTGTGAACTTAGCACCTTATTAGCCTTATTAATAATGTGTGTGTGCAAGCCTGCAAAAGAGAGATGGAGGGAGAGATTGTGATTTGAACAGACTTTTGGAAGATACTGCTTCTAGAGTTGGGGGGGGCATTAAATTTGTGGACTGACTTTAGCCAAATTGCTACACTATGTACCTTAATAAAATGCATTGTACTTGTCAAGCCTATCTTATATGAAATAGGCTTCAATTAGAAGGCTTATTTTCCTTAGCAGTTTTTTTCCAGTTTGAAATGTATAGACTTTTAGCAAAGCATACTCAATTTTTTAATACTTTTTATACTTCCTGCTTTTTGAGTTAAGATACAAATTTTTCATTTTAAATTAATAAAATCCACAGTATCTATGGTTTACAGTTGTCATTTTTTCCTGAGCAGTTGAATATTTGTTCTAGTCTATCTTTTATGCAGCGACTTTTTCCAGTCAATATTGGGCCAGTTGCCACAAATCATGTTGCAGCATCTTTCAGTGTGCCTCCTGAAATAATCATCAGGAAAAAAAAGTATGCAAACATCAGTGAGGTTCCCTGGAACAATATCTGCTGGAGCAGAGGAGAGGCAGTGATTGTAAGCCCTGAACCGGTATCCATCAGAGCCGCCCTCTTTCAGAGCACAGAAGACATCTCCCTGCCATCCCATCCATCTTCTAGCCGTAGGAGCGGTTTGCCCTCATTGTACATCCCTAGAGAGGGGCTTTGCATTGGCTTTGCAGAGGATGCTGGGAAGACTCAAAAGTCATGATGTCTGTGCCATGGCTACGGCCAGGCCACTGCTGCAATATGTGGGCTCAGAGCCAAAGGCGGGGGCACAGGGACTGAGTTCTCTGTGGCACTGTTACAACAGCCAGGCATATTGTGGAACTCCATGTAGGAAGAAATGTCTGTCAGTTATAATCTGCATTTTGAACACTTGAAAGAGTTCCTATAACCGGGCCTCGGGGTGATTTTTGCACATATATGGCAGCCTCTATTTATGAGAGACCCCAGATAGGTTAAAATCTGGGAGTACTTTTTATAAAATTAAGTTCCAGCATATGTCATTGGGGTGAATGTCAACCTCTGTTCTGAAAGCTTTTGTATGATCCTTCACATCCATCAAGTCCCTTGCCCACTGATTCCTAATCAAGAAAAAAATGAATTAAATTCAGATTCAATTTAATGTATTTTCATTAGCAGTCCTATCTCTGTGATAACATTATTAGGTAAAGGAGGCATTATTGAGTGACTGAGATTCCTTCAATCATATCTCCTTTATGGCCATCTTTTACTTTCCTTAATGCTTGCTTTTTTCTTAGTCCAGCTTTTCTAGTGACTTTTAACCTTCTAAAAAATATTTTAATGAGGTTATAGGTTCCTTTCGGCTCCTTGTGTGCTGTCATAGCTCTTATACTTCTCTTTCCCCACAAGCAGGAGCCTTTCTCATCATCCACTTCCTCTTTCCAGTTGAGGTATCTAGGGGTGGCTCCATTAATATTTGTGTGACCAAAGGTGAAGAATGGTCTTTCACAGTGGGGAGTGAGCCTCTCAGATCTTAAACTCCACAGGTTTAGTGCAGAAGAGGCAGGAGCTGCCTCAGGAATCTCCTGCAGCTATTTATAAAATGGTAGACTCTTTCTCTTTCCGTAGGGGACAAAATATGATAGATTGTCATGGCACTGTATGAAAATAAATCTCTACAAAGCAGTATGGGAGAGCTGTGTAATCTGTCTGGAATTTAAAATATCCAGTTGTCAACTTACTACTGAATGTTGAAAACTGAGACTTGAAAAGGTTTTTTCTTTTACAGTGATACTTGTTCAAAGTGAACTTGCTTATGAAGGAGAGATTGAGTCTAGATGGTCTAGCTCTTTGAAGAGGGAGCTTTAAGTATGACTACACAGAGTGTGAATGGGTGTGGAATGATAATGAGCAGCAGGGTGCAGAGGTGCATGGAGAAACTTGTCAGCCTGCAGTTGGTAAAGCAGAGAGAAGGGTGTTTCTAAAACTTGACGGAGCTTATTTGTGCTGTTCATGTAGAATGCAGTTAACAATGTTTTAGCCTCCTCTTTCTGAGACATGCTGATGGATTAACCCTATGATTTACATGGGATTACAGATTATGCCCACTTTGGTGAGGTTTCTCTATTAAAGGATCTCTTACTCGATTTCCCCATAAAATAATCATATGCCAAGACCAGGTTCCCATGGTTTTTCATGGACATGAAAGTAGAAGGGAGTAAGAAGTGGGAAGAGGGGAGGGAGGGAGGGGGAGAGAGAGAGAGAGAGAGAGAGAGAGAGAGAGAGAGAGAGAAAATGAAGGTGAATTTAAAGATGTCTAGGGATACAGTAGAAACACATTAATGGGTTATGATCTCAAAGAGGAATTTTGCATCAAAAACTTTGGTGAGATTTACAAAGATCAAAAGCTTGGTTTCAGTAGCCAGCATCAGTCATTCATTTACGGGCTGTCCTTCCATGCCATCATTTAAGTAGTGAGAACCCTTCAGTGGTTCTCAACCTTCCTAGTGCCGCGACCCTTTAATACAGTTCCTCATGTTGTGTTGACCCCCCAACCACAAAATTATTTTCGTTGCTACTTTATAACTGTAATTTTGCTACTGTTATGTCTTAGGCGACCCCTGTGAAAGAGTCGTTCGACCCCCAAAGGGGTCATGACCCACAGGTTGAGAACCACTAAATGCACCATTGCTGGTAGCCACAAAAGTCATAGTCAAGTGTTTAAGAAAGAAGACCTGGCTCCAGGGAGCTTCTTATCCAGATATGGGCCATTGTTCCCTTCATTCTGCTTGGAACTTCATGAGCCCTCTTGACTGAAGACATATGTCTTCAACTCTGCACGTTAAAAAAAAAATGTTTTTATTGATTTTAGAGAGGGGAAGGGAGAGAAAGAGAGAAACAGCAATGCAAGAGAGAAACATTGATCTGCTGCCTCCTGCACAGTTCCCTGCTGGGAATTGAGCCTCCAGCTAGGGCACATGCCTTGACCAGGAATGGAACCTGTGACATCTTGGTGTGCATGAGAGGGCACTCAACCAACTGAGCCACAGCAGCCACAGCTGAACTTTTTTTTTCTCTATTATTTCTTTGGCCTTTTCTGTTACTTTGTTTTCTTCTTTCAAAATTCATATTAGACTTGTTTTAAAACTTCTAGTTTATCTTAACTTTTCTATCACATTTTAAAATTTCTTCTCTCTCTCTCTCTCTCTCTCTCTCTCTCTCTCTCTCTCTCTCTCCCTCTCTCCCTCTCTCCCTCTCTCCCTCTCTCCCTCTCCCTCTCTCCTTCCTGCCCTCCCTCCCTTCTTTTCCCCCTTCCTCCCCCCTTCCCTCTCTCTCTGGTGAGAGGGAGTTGCCTTGTAGGATAATTCTTTGGCTCTTGTCTTCTAGATTACTAATATATTTTTCAGCTGTATCTTTTTTTTTCTGGTTAGACCAAATACTGTATTTTTCATTTCAAAAATAATTTTTGAATATTTTCAAAATCACTTTTTTAGTGCTACTTCTACTATTTGTTGTGTTGCTGCCTCTCTTTCTTGGTGTTTGTTTTCTTCAGATGTTTAATAACTTGTGGTTTTCTTTGCATTCTTTACTTGAAGTTTGATGTTACCCAGTTCATAAGGCAACATTTGTTTTTAGCTACTTTTTCTCTAGAGATTGTGGGGCTGTGTACTGGGAGGGGTGTTTGGCAGCTGCTGTGCACGTCCCTGTTCCTCCAGGATACCAGCAGCCTCCTATGACCTATGTGCTGAGACCTGCCATGTGCACGCACTGTACCAGATGGGATCTGCACGCACTGTACCAGATGGGATCAACCTGTGGGTCGCGACCCCTTTGGGGGTCAAACGACTCTTTCACAGGGGTCGCCTAAGACATAACAGTAGCAAAATTACAGTTATGAAGTAGCAACGAAAATAATTTTATGATTGGGGGTCACCACAACATGAAGAACTGTATTAAAGGGTCACGGCATTAGGAAGGTTGAGAATCCCCTAAATTAGGGGATTCTGAGACAGGCCTTGAAGAATGGATGTGAGGGAATGCGACTTAAGTGCAGGCAACTGAATGGACAGAAGGGAAACCTGCATCATCTATTTCACTAGAGAGGGATAATAATTTCAAGAATAATAATGATAGTGAATGAAATCAGTTGAGACTTACATGTGTCAAGCACAGAGAAGCTTTTTTTTTTCCACTCCAAACCCTGTACCTCCATTTATCTAGTTGCTCAAGCCAGAAACTGGGGAGTGGTCCCAGCTTCTCCTTCCCTTCATCCAGGCAGTTAGTAGTTCCTGTACTTTGTTCTTTCTAATGTCTTTTGAATCTATCCACTTTTCTCTATTCCTATTTCTACCATGTTTGTCTCAGTCATTGATGAAATAATTACTAAATTATAATTTTTTTCTGTGAAGACAGGAAAATAGATGGCGGGGTAAAAGAATACATTTGGTTGGGGGCATGTGTCTATCTTATTAATAGTAAGTTTCCTTCAGGGTGATGTCCAGTGTATGGTTAGAAATAGAAGCCTAGTATTTGAGAAAAAGTTCAGAGCGAAGGCAGCAGATTTGTAAGAGATTATAGTTTAAAGTATGGGAATGGACTTAATGCTTGGAGAGAAAATCAATACAGAGAGGTAACATGAAGTTTTAGTATGAAACCAATGAAAACTCCTAAATGTAAGGGAATGTCTACATTGTGGATTGTGCTACACTGTTTGAAGAATGTCAGTGTATGGTATGTTCTCTCCCTTAGAAGGAATTCTGATTTAACAGGGGATATAAGGCATATTTGGATGAAAAATTCAGTAACACTGACTAGTGCAAAGTGAGTGATATGTACCTTTGGGTCCCAAGTTATGTTCTAGAAGATTTAATAGCTTCATCAAAACCAGAGAATTCTGTGACAAAATGATTTGACTGTTTGTTTACTCTAGGATTTCCCAAAGTTAATTCATCTGAATATATACAGTGTCCCCCCCCCCCGCCTTATTTAGTGGCATTCTGCAAATTTTGATAAGTGTATTTTGATATTTGCTCATTTCAAAACATTTTAAAATGTTCCTTTTGATTTTTCTTTGATGCTAAGTTATTTTATAGTGTATTAGTATATTAGAAACATACAAATATTTAAATATTTGCCAGATATCTTTATATTATTGATTACAAATTGAACACTATCATAGTCAGAACACATATTTTAGCATTTTTGAGTCCTCTTTAAATTTATTTAGGTTTGTTTATAAACCAGAATATGTGCTATTTTGGCAAATGTTCTGTGCGTACTTGGAAAGAATATGTGTTTCAATGTTATTGGGTCCAGTGTCCTATACATGTCAATCAGGTCAAGTTGATTAATGATGTTTTTAAAATCTTATTTTTAATACTGATTTTCTGTCTTCTTGTTCTGTTAATTATTTAGCAATGTTTATTGAAATACTGATTATAATTGTGAATTTATTTATTTCTCCTCGTAGGTTTACCAGTTTTTGCTTTATACTTTTGGAAGCTCTATTATGGGGTACAAAAATGTTTAAGTTTGGTATGTGATATTGATGAGTTGGCCATTTTATCATTATGCAATGACTTCCTTTGTCCCTGCTAATAATATTTCACACTCTGAAATCTATTTTATAGCCACACTAGCTTTCTTTTTATTAGTATTATATATTTTCCACCCTCTTACTTATATCCTACTTGCATCTTTGTATTTAAGTACATTTCTTGTAGGTGGCGTATGGTTGGGACTTGCTTTTTAAAAATCTAATCTGGTACTCTCTGTTTTTTAAATGACATATTTAGACCATTTAATGTAATTACATTTATCATCTTGTTTGTTTTCTGTTTGTTCCATCTAGTTTATGTTGGCTTTCCTCTTTTTCTGTCTTCCTTTATATTGAGTTTTTTTTTTTTTTATGTTGGTGTATATTATTTATTTATTTATTTTTATTGTTTTTGATACAGATGTTTCTTCTTTTTCCCCCATTGACACCCTACCCCCATCCCCCCTGCCCCATCCCCAGCCCTGTTCTCCATGTCCATTGGTCATGCATACATGCATATAAGTTCTGTGGTTTATCTCTCCCCCACAACCCCCCCTCCTCTGAGGCTTGTCAGTATGTACCTCACCTCTATGTCTCTGGGTCAATTTTATTCATCAGTTTGTTTAGTTCATTATATTCCACAAATAAGTGAGATCATGTGATATATGTCTTTCTCTGCTTGGCTAGTTTCGCTTAGCATAATACTCTCCAGTTCCCTCCATGTCGTCTCAAAGGATAAGAGATCTTTCTTTCTTACAGCTGCATAGTACTCCATTGTGTACATGTACCACTGCTTTTTTATCCACTCACCTACTGATGGACACTTGGGCTGTTTCCAGATCTTAGCTATTGTAAATAGTGCTGCTATGAACATAGGGGTACATATATTCTTTCCGATTGATGTTTCAGGTTTCTTAGGGTATATTCCTAGAAGTGGGATCACTGGGTCAAATGGCAGTTCAATTTTTAACTTTTTCAGGTAACACCATAGTGTTTTCCACAGTGGCTGCACCAGTCTGCATTCCCACCAGCAGTGTACTAGAGTCCCCTTTTCTCCACACCTTCCCCAACACTTGTTTGATGCTTTGTTGATGGCGGCCATTCTGACAGGTGTGAGGTGATAATCTTATTGTTGTTTTAGTTTGCATCTCTCTGATGATTAGTGGCGTTGAGTATTTTATCATATGTCTCTTGGCCATTTGTATGTCCTGTTTGGAGAGGTGTCTATTTAGGTCCACTGCCCATTTTTTAATTGGGTTCTTTGTCCTCCTTTTGTTAAGCTGTATGAGCACTCTATATATTTTGGAAATTAACCCCGTATCTGATGCATCATTGGTGATTATGGTCTCCTATGTAGTGGGATCCCTTTCTGTTTTGATGGTTGTTTCTTTTGCTGTGCAGAAGCTTTTGAGTTTGATGTAGTCCCATGTGTTCATTTTTTCCTTTGTTTCTCTTGCCTTAGGTGTTGTATCATTGAAAATTCTGCTGTATATGATGTCTGAAATTTTATTGCCTGCATTTTCTTCTAGAATTTTTATAGATTCATGAGATACATTTAAGTCTTTTATCCATTTTGAGTTTATTCTCGTGTATGGTGTAAGTTGGTCTAGCTTCATTTTTTTGCAAGTAGCTGTCCAATTTCCCCAACACCATTTATTGAAGAGACTGTCTTGACTCCACTGTGTGTTCTTGCCACCTTTATCGAATACTAATTGAGCATATTGTCTTGGGTCAATTGATGGGTTCTCTATTCTGTTCCATTGATCTATCTGCCTATTCTTGTGCCAGTACCAGGCTGTTTTGATTGCAGTGGCTTTGTAGTATAACCTGATATGTGGTAATGTGATCCTCTCCTATGTTCTTTTTCAAGATTGCTGTGGCTATTCGGGGTCTTTTTTAGTTCCATATAAACTTTCGGAGTGTTTGTTCTAGTTCTGTGATATAATGTCGTTGGTATTTTGATGGGGATTGCATTGAATTTATAGATTGCTTTGGGTAATATGGACATTTTAATGATGTTAGTTCTTCCAATCCATGAACAAAGTATATGCTTCCACTTTTTTATATCTTCCTCTATTTTTTTCTTTCTTTCAATGACCTGTAGTTTTCTGTGAAGAGGTCCTTTACTTCTTTGGTTAAGTTTATCCCTAGGTATATTAATTTTTTTGCCGCAATGGTAAATGGGATTTTTTTTTTAGTTTCTCTTTCTGTGAGTTCATCATTGGTGTATAAGAATGCTGTCTATTTCTTGACGTTATTTTGTGTCCTGCTACTTTGCCAAATTCATTTATTAAGTCTAGTAGATTTTTGATGGAGTCTTTAGGGTTTTCTATGTACAATATCATGTCATCTGCAAATAATGACAGTTTCACTTCCTCCTTTCCAATTTGGATCCCCTTTATTTTTTCTTCATGTCTTAATTGCTGTGGCTAGGACTTCCAGTACTATGTTAAATAAGAATGGCGAAAGTGGGCATCCCTGTCTTGTTTCAGTTCTTAAGGGGAATGCTTTTAGTTTTTGCCCATTGAGTATGATGTTGGCTGTAGGTTTTTCATATATGGCCTTTATTATGTTGAGATATGATCCCTCTGTTCCCACATTGCTGAGCGTTTTTATCAGAAATGGGTGCTGGATTTTGTCTAATGCTTTTTCAGCATCTATTGATATGATCATATGGTTTTTATCTTTCATTTTGTTTATGTGGTGTATCACATTTATTGATTTGCGAATATTGTATCATCCTTGCATGCCTGGGATGAATCCCACTTGGTCATGATGAATAATTTTTTTGATGTATTGCTGGATCCGATTTGCTAATATTTTGTTAATGATTTTGGCATCTGTGTTCATCAGGGATATTGGTCTGTAGTTTTCTTTCTTTGTAGTGTCTTTATCCAGTTTTGGAATTAGGATTATGCTGGCCTCATAAAATGAGTTTGGAAGTGTTCCATCTTGGATTTTTTGAAATAGTTTGAGGAGAATGGGTATTAGATCTTCTTTGAATGTTTGGTAAAACTCCCCCATGAAGCCGTCTGGGCCTGTTCTTTTGTTTGCTGGAAGTTTCTTAATTATGTCTTTGATTTCCTTAGTTGTTATTGGTCTATTCAAGTTTTCTATCTCTTCCTGGTTCAGTTTTGGGAGGCTGTGTGTTTCTAAAAATTTGTTCATTTCTCCTAGATTGTCCAATTTGTTGGCGTATAATTGTTCATAGTATGTTTTGATGATCCTCTATATTTCTGTGGTGTCAGTTGTTACTTCTCCTCTTCATTTCTGATTTTGTTTATTTGGTTTCTCTCTCTTTGTTTCTTGGTGAGTCTGGCTAAAGGTCCATTGATCTTGTTTATCTTTTCAAAGAAGCAGCTTTTTGTTTCATTTATCTTTTGAATTGTTTTTTTAGTCTCTATGTCATTTATTTCTGCTCTGACCTTTACTCTTTCCTTCCTCCTAGCTCTGGGTTTTTCTCTTTGTTTACTTTCTAGTTCTTTAAGTTGTAGGGTTAGTAAGTCAATTAAGAATTTTTCTTGTTTCTTGAGGTAGGCTTGTAGTGGTATGAACTTCTCTCTCAGGACTACTTTTGCTGTGTCCCATAGGTTTTGTGTTGTTGTGTGTTCGTTTTCATTGGTTTCCATGAAGTTTTAATTTTTTCCTGATCTCGTTAGTAACCCATTTGTTGTTTAATAACATGGTATTTAGCCTCCAAGTGTTTGAATGTTTTTGTGTGTTTTTATTGTAATTGAGTTCTAGTTTCATGCCATTTTGATCTGAGAAGATGCTTGATATGATTTCAATTTTCTTGAATTTGTAGAGACTTGCTTTGTGTCCTAACATGTGGTCTATCTTTGAGAATGTCCCATGTGCACTTGAGAAAAATGTATGTTGTGCAGCTTTGGGATTAAATGTTCTATAAATATCAATGAAGTCCAACTGATCTAGTTTGTCTTGTAAGGATTCTATGTCCTTGTTAATTTTTTGTCTAGAAGATCTATCCAGTGGTGTCAGTGGTTTGTTAAAGTCACCCACTATTATCATGTTGCTATTGATCTCTCCCTTGAAGTCCTCCAGAAGTTTTTAAATATATTTTGGTGCTCCCGTATTTGGTGCGTATATGTTTACCAGGGTTATGTCCTCTTGTTGGATTGATCCTTTTAATATTATCTAGCGACCTTCTCTGTCTCTTATTATGGCCCTTGTTTTGAAGTCTGTCTTGTCAGATATGAGTATTGCTACACCAGCTTTTTTTTCATTTCCATTTGCTTGGAAAATTTTTTTCCATCCCTTCACTTTCATTCTGTGTGAGTCTTTTGTTGTGAGGTGGGTCTTTTGTAGACAACATATTTATGGGTCATGTTTTCTTATCCAATCAGCTACCCTATGTCTTTTGATTGGAGCATTTAAGCCATTTACATTTAAGGTAATTATTGATAGTTATTAGTTGCCATTTTAATTTTATGCCTGTGTTCCTCTCTCTCTCTCTCTCTCTCTCTCTTTCTCTCTCTCTCTCTCCCCCCCCTTCTCTCTCTCTCTCTCTGTTTTTTCTTCTTCTTACAACAGGCCCTTCAGCATTTCTTGCACTGCTGGTTTGGTGGTGGTAAATTCCTTTAGCTTTTTTTTTTTTTTTTTTTTTTTATCTGTGAAGCTCTTTATTTCTCCTTCAATTCTGAATGATAGCCTTACTGGATAGAGTAGTCTTGGATTCAGTCCCTTGTCTTGCATTACTTTGTACACTTCATGCCACTCCCTTCTGGCCTGCATCGTTTCTGTTCAGAAATCAGCTGACAGTCTAATGGGAACTCCCTTGTAGGTAACTTTCTGTCTCTCTCTTGCTTCCTTTAAGATTCTTTCTTTGTCTTTAATGTTTGCCATTTTTATTATGATGTGTCTAGCTGTGAGTCTTCTTGGGTTCTTCTTGCTTGGGACTCTCTGTGTTTCCTGGACTTGTGTGACTTTTTCTTTCACCAGTTTAGGGAAGTTTTCTGTCATTATTTCTTCAAACAGTTTCTCTATTCCTTTCTCTGATTCTTCTCCTTCTGGTATCCCTCTAATGTGAATGATGTTACGTTTTGTATTGTCCCACAGCTCCCTTAAACTGTCCTCCTGCTTTTTAAATTGTTTTCCATTTGCTGCTCTATTTGGGTGTTTTTCTCTACCTTGTCTTCTAAGTTGCTGATTCAGTCTTCAGCTTCTTCTAATCTACTATTGAACACTTCTAAAGTATTTTTCATAACAGCTATGCCATTCTTTATTTCGTCTTGATTTTTATGCATAGCTTCTACCTTTTTATGCGTAGCTTCTACCTCTTTTTTTAAGCTGAAGTAGTTCCTCGTGAGCTCTTCATAATTCTTATTAAGTTGCTTGTAGTTCTCACCAAATTGTTTGAGCACCCTTAAAATCATTCCTTTGAATTCTTTATCTGACAAGTTGCTGTCTTCCATTTCCTGTAGTTTCCTTTCTGGTGATTCCTCTTTTTCTTTTCTTTGGGTGTTATTTCTTTGCCTCCCCATTTTAGCTGTCAGGTAGCTCTAGACCCGGTGGGGGATGTTTGGATGTGTAGGCAGCTCACTGTATATCAAATAAGGCTACTGTGCCTCCCAGACTGTTTTTTTGTGTGTCGCCTCTTGCCTACTGTGGATCCTGGAGTATTGACTATGGGGGGCTGATATTGATGTGTCCTGGTAGGTGCTGCTTCTGAATCATGTGGGCTCCTCTGGAGCTGTGTTCCCAGCTGGTCGCTGGTGCCACCTGTAGCTGTATAGCTCAGGCCCTGTTGGAGCTGCATTCCCTGCCTGTACCGTGGGCAGCTGTGTTGCACAGGTCTCACTGGAGCCCTGGCTCCCTGCTGATCTTGTGGCCAGCTGGGTTGTACAGGCCCGGTTGGAGCCCCCGCTTTCCGCTGATCCCGTGGGCAGCTGGATCGCACAGTCTCTTTGGAGACATGGCTCCATGCCTATCTTGTTGGCAGCTGGATCGCACAGGCCTCTGTGGAGCCCCAGGTCCCACCGCTGGCAGCTGGGGAGTGCTGCTGCACTGTGGGGCTCAGCTCCTGCTCAGCCTTTGCTATAGTTTTTGGGGATGGTTCTCAGCTGCTGATCTGTGCTTCTGTTGCCTGGGGATGGATTTCTGCTCCCCAGCCTCTGTTGCTGGGGGTGTATCTCAACTCTGATTGGGCTGCTACTGTGGGGGATGGTGCTGGGTCCCGGCCGATAGTGGCTTCCGCAACTGGCACCTTGGCAGCTCCACTACTGTGCACTGATCTGTGTTGACACAGGGTGTCCACTGATCCGAGGGTGCCAGGTGCACTGGTGGGCTCAGGTTGCTGGGCCCTAGCCGCTCCCATTGCCTCCTCCAAGGGAAGATCCAGGATCTTCCAAAATGGTGGGACCTCCCCGTGGTGCAGGGAAAAGCACCCTGAAGAGTCACTTACCGTGGTAGCCGGCTGCTCCCTGTCCATAGCACAGGAACCTGCTGCTCTGTGTCTCTGCACTGCAGGAGTTTGGTCGTCCACCTTCACGTCCACTCACACTCTCTCACACACCAGCTCACTCTCTCATGCACTCACCCTCCCGCTGGTCCTGCCCGCCACCATCTTTTGCATTCTAATAGTATTGACATACATAATTAACTTATTACAGGCTACCTTCAAGTGATAGTATACCAATTTAAGTACAGAATGAGAACCTTCAGTAGTGAACTTCCATTTCTCTACCCTCAGCCTTTTTCTTTTTAATATGCTTTTTATTGATTTTAGAGAGAGAGTCAGGGAGAGGGAAAGAGAGAGAAACATTGAAGTTGAGAGAGAAACATTGATCAGTTGCCTCCCATATACACCCTGAATCTGGGGACTGAACCCTCATCCTGGGCATATGCCCTAACTGGGAATCAAACCAGCAACCTTTTGGTGCCTGGGACGACACTCAAACAAGTGAGCCACACCAGCCAGGGCTCCACTCTCTCCCAGCCTTTTACCATTATCATCATACATTTTACTTTTACATCATTTATAAATTCCAGAGTACATTGTTATTATTTGTATCATACAATTTTCTTTTAAAGAGATTGAAATAATAGGAAAAAATCTTAAATAATTACTCATATAGTTACCATTTCTGGTGCTATTCATTGCTAGATGTAGTCATAGTTACATCTGGTATTTTTTCCTGCCTAAAGTACTTTATTTTTTATAGTTTATATTTGTGGGTAATGAGTACTTTTCAGCTTTTGTGTGTCTGAAAATATCTTTATTTTGCAGTCATTATTTTTGAAAAATATTTTTGTTGGATGTGGAATTCTAGTTTGACTGTTTTCTTTCAGTATTTTTTTATCTTTATTGTTGAAAGTATTACAGATATTTCCCCTTTATACCTCCAATGACCACCACCCCTCCAAGTCTTCTCTGCATATAGTCTGTGTACTGCTCTACTTTCTTCTCTCTTGTACTGTATTTGATGAGAAGTCAGCTTTCATCTTTATCTTTAGTCCTCTGTATGTATTGTCTCTTTTTTGCCTCTGGCTGCTCTTAAGATTTTTGTACTCATCACTAGCTTGATGCAATTCGATTATGATGTACCTTGGCATAGTTCTTTTTTTCTTCTTTTATTTTTCAGATTTCTTGTGCTTGAGGTTCATGAGTTTTGTGGATCCGTCAGTTTATAGTTTTCATCAAATTTGAAATCTTTTGCCAATATTTCTTGAAATAATATTTCTTTCTGCCCATCTTTCTTCTCTTCCTTGGGAACTCCAGTTATATATTTATTATGTCGCTTGAGGTAGTTCCACACATTATTGATACTCTTATTTTTTTTGTTATTTTTTTGTCTATGTTTCATTTTGGATAATGTCTATTGTTATGTTTTCAAGTTCACTGATCTTTTATTCTGCAATGTCTACATTGTAATGATTCTATTCAGTGTAGTTTTCTTCTCACACATTGTGGTTTTAGCTCTAAAAGTTCTACTTGTTTTCTTTTTCATTTATTTATTTATTTATTTATTTATTTATTTATTTATTTATATTTTTTACTTGTTTTTTTAATGTCTTTTATGTCTCTACTTAATTTTTTACACATAGTTACTATAACTATTTTAATATCCTTGTCATCTAGTTCCAATATCTATGTAAGCTCTGAGTTCATATCAATTGATTAATTTATCTCCTCATTATGGGTCCTATTTTTCTGTTTGTTTGAATGGTTCGTAACTCCCCTCCCTCCATGTTCCCCCATTCACAATACAGACCAGGCAAAGGGCCGGGGCTGAGGTGTGTATGGGGTGGATTTACTCTGCCTCCTCTTTCTGTACACTCAGTGTGAGAACACAACCTACGGTAAGCAGCGGGAGGCCACATGGTTGGCAACATTTGATCAGGTGCCAGACATTGTGAAATTTACATTGTTGAGTTCCAGACCTATTTGTATTTCTGTAAATAGTCTTCAGCTTTGTTCTGGCAGGTGTTATTTGGGAACAAGTCGATCCTTCTTCATCTCGCTTTTAAGCTTTGCTAGGCAGAACTGGAGCAGTGCACAGTCCAGGGTTAAGTATTCCCCACCAGTGAGGTGAGGCTCTCCTGGGTCCTCACAATACTCTGTGCATTAAGAGGTTTTTGTTTTTTTCAGAATGGCTGGTGGGAACACCACTGTTCCTGGCCCCATGTGGACATTGTCATCTCTAATTCTTTTGGGTAATTCTTTTTCTGGACTTAGGTAGTTTTCTTACATGCTTGTGCTGACTTAACTGAATTCTTAAGGGGAAAGCTCTGCAAGCCCCAGAGATTTCTCTCTGTGCAGCTCACTTTTCTCCAGTACTCTGTCCTGCAAACTGTAGTCCCCTTGGCCTCTCTAAACTTCCTCTACTTAGTCCCTTCAACCCAGGAATCTGCTGGGCTCTGCCTGAATTCTCCCTACTTGCTCACAGCCTGGAGACTCTCGGAAGAGAGTAAGCTGGGGTAATTTTTAGGGTTCACCTCATGTGTTTCTCATCTTTCAAGGGTCATTGTCCTTCATTTCCTGGAGTCCAGTGTCTTCTAAACTCTTACTTTGTATATTTTGTCTGCATTTTATTTGTTTCACATGACATGATAAGTCTTGCTGCTATTATTCCATCATGTGGCAAGCAGAGTTCCCTTTGCAGTGTTTTTCAGTTTCTGAACATGGAGCCCTTTTTCCAAAGAGTATCTAATTGGACTAGCATTGGCTTTGGAAAATGCCAATGTAGTAAGAGAGGGAATTTTATCCTGTTAGTTAAGGAACATTTCTCTTATGTGGTAGTCCTTAGAAGCTGGAGATTTAGAGTTATCATGGCAAAGACAATTGATATAGAAATCCCCCAGTCTCACTGTCTTCAAACTAGAAGAATTTTTAAAACAGTAATGTACTCCTCTCATGAAGTTACAAACTGACGTGCAAAGTTTTCCATCATAAGTTGCAATATGTATAAAGGATGTAATTTTCCAATAAATGATAAATCTTGACCTTCTAACATGTTTTAATTCTTCTCTTAAGTATATCAGCTGGAATCTAAATACATAGTAATTTGAGGCCCATATTTTTCATTTTAAATCATGAGGAAATTATTTTTTAACATTTAGAAACTTTACATATGACATCTTCTTGATGTCATATTTTCATTCCACTTTCCCCACTGAATTTATTTCTAATATCATGTCTTTGCTTCTTTGGCACATTTAAGAATCACCCTAGTTTGTTTATCTACATAAAAAATAAACATATAAATTAAATTAATGCTTTAAAAATTTCTCATGATCATAAAAGTTCTATGCTTTAAATAAAATTCTTCTGGATTGAGTTAACACTGCAGTTTTCAGTAGCACATAGTTTATCGAAACAGCATAAATATATAAAGTACTGATCAGTAATATTTCAGCATAGGTCCTGGCCAGGTAGCTCAGTTGGTTGGAGTGTCATTTCCACATGCCAGAGTTGTGAGTTCGATCCCTGGTGAGAGCACATTCAAGAATCAGCCAATGAATATATATATATATAAGTGGAACAACAAATCCATCTCTCTCTCAAAGTATTAAAAAATAATAATATTTCAGCATAATGATTAAAATTTTATTTGAAATGTATCTCTTTGAGAAGAAAGGGTATTTTATTTTTTCTAGTTACTCTATACACCTGTAGGTGATAATTATTTATTGCTAGAATGAGACCAGATGAATAGACCACATTGATAATCCAAGGTAACAATGACATTAAGGAAACACAGTGTAACACCTAAAATATTTATGGATTATGTGAAATAAGTTCATATAAATATAATGACATCTGACTTCTGTATTTAATTTATCTGAAGTTTTATGAAGTTCAGAAACAACTGCGCTTTTGGCAGGGGGGTGGACAGACAACAGAGCATTAGATACCAGTTTGGGCTATTTTTGTATTACCTCTGCTCATTTTTAATGATTGTCAGTTGACCACTATATGATCCCAAACTTGCATAATGGGTAAAATATAAGATATGGTTTTTATTATAACAAAAGTATTCCTAGCTTTGTGAAGGATTTTAAATGGTTCAGTTTATGAAATGATTTTTCTGCTGTTTTTCACATCTACTCTGTGAAATAATACATACCTGTATAGGGATGTACTTTGGCTATGCTCTTGTCCTGTAAAAAGATGATGGATGGAAACATCTCTGGTAGGATAATTGGGGTCACTTTGTGAAATTGGACTTGTCCTTGCACCATGTGATTCTCAGAAGTCGTGGAATTTGGGCTCAGATCGAGGGCAGCCTGTCATGTGCTCCTCTGAGTAGTGTTAATCACACTGCTGGTCTTCCCTTGGAACGAGTTCCAGGAAGCCAGTAGGGACTGAGGCTACTGATCTCTCTATCTGAGCACTTTAAGGATGAAAAAGGCTTCATGCCAGAAAGGAATGCTCTGCCAGGCAAATGGTATGTGTAGAAAATGGTGTCTGTCCTTAACCTCACACTGCCCAGTCAAATCGGCTGAGAGATTTTACAAGTTATTCAATCCTTCCCCTGGAGCGAAACTAGTTTGCTTTTATCCTGGCCAACACCCTCTTTGGAGGCAGCTTTTAAGTCAAGTTGTCAAGGAAGGGTGTAACTTAATTTCTAGGGAATATGATTTCATAGAGCAACACTGTTTCTTCTAAACTAACTTAGATGTTTTTTAAAGAGACTTGGGGTGAAAAGTAGCTAAAAGAGTAAAGAAAACATTATTAATGGGCTAGATCTGAATATTATAGCTTCTGGATGAGAGCTTTAAAGTTCACCTGAGCACCTTCACTTCCTTCATTCCATCATTCAAGAGCAGTTTTGACTCTGTCCTAAGATAAAATTCTTTGTGCTTCATCCTTATGCCACCGAATGACATCCTAGCCCCTAGGACACTTAATTATACCAGTACACATCTTGTGTTGGCCCACTGGGCTCTGGGTTCTACTCATCTTTGTATCTACCACAGAACCTGGCACATCGTGGATTCTGGGAGAACTGTCCTAAGCACATCTGGAACCTTCCTTGTGCTTAGTAGCTATGATAGGTTGGGGCCAGTTATCTACCTCTCTGGTCCAGATTTCTCTACCCCAAAATGGAAATAATCATAAACTCTACACACAGAATTGTGGCCAAAATTAAATGTCTACAAAGTACTTAACTTGGTGCCTGTGCCCATGAATGCTTAATTGATGTTAACTGCTATTCATTTTTATTGTCGTGAATGGAGTGAATGCAGGAATCCACACACATGTAGTTGCTGACATCCATGCTGGAATATGAGGAGAGTGAGCAGACCTCTTGCCCATAGGGAACTCGTGTTCCAATGGAGCAACACGCAAAGACTCAGGGCAAAAGTACAGTAGGGTGAAGGCTTCTATTAGGAACCCAACCAGACTCAGGAATGAAAGGTTTCATTCACTTAAAGGTTAGGGTTGAGGAAGTGTCTCAGGAGAGATAAGGCCTGGGCAGTAATTTGAGAAAAAGAATACCAGCGTTTTGTAGACAGTCATTATGGTCAAGTAGAGATAAGGTGTTTGAGGGATTTCAAGTGTTAGTACTTCTAGGATGTGCCATTGAGAAGGAGCGAAGGATTGCGGAATGCTGGGAGAGGGGACGAGAGAGGGAAGCAAGACCTCCACAAAAGGAAGGGGCCCCAGTCACTGAAGGGTTCTATAAAGTAGAGGGTCATGGTCCAATTTTAATTTGTGAAAAACTAATACCAGATGAGTCCCCATCTCTGTTGATGAAGTACATGGCTACTTTATACTTACCACTGTATCCTAAAGTAGGGTAAGACTGTGCAGGATCTTCTTGGAAGAGAAATGGTGGGACTCCTATAGGATCCTTTGGTATGCTCACCTGCCTTCTAAACCCGCCAAGTGAGCCACATCCACGCTCACCCCGACGCCGTGCTGCATGGTAGCTGGAAGTGTTCTCCTCCAGTAAGACCTCTCCTTGGAGTCCTGAGGAAGGCAGTGTGTCTCCAGGTGTCCTCTGTATCCCTCCTGCTGTCTCTCTCCAGGTGAACTCCCTGCAGTGCTGCCAGAGCCCGGCTGGTGCGGGTATGCTCTGTTATTAACGAAATAACTGGATTTCAGCTGCCCCAGCTCGTGCCTGCCAGTCGCTATCACCAACTAAATCAAAAGCAGTTATCTTAGAATGTAGCCTCTCTGCTTCGAACAGTAACCCCAAAAGCTACTCTCTCTACACAGTTAAACCTACTCTGCTTTTATTTTTGTGCGATTCCTGAGGAAAAACACTTAGAATCTGTCTGCAACAGACACTGATATTGTATATAGAGGAAATTATGATGACAAAGTCCCCAGGTTTCCTGCTGGAAACTGGCCCCTTGAAGGCATCTCCCAGGTCCCAGAGTTCCTTCCTTGGGGAGCCCTGCCACCTCTGTGCAGACTTTCCCTTCGAGACTCCAGTTGTCTCCTGTAGCCAGGCTGCTGATCCTCTGGGCACAGCCACCTTCAGTGACTTCTGCTGTGAGAGCCACTGTGGCCTGCAGGGAAGGGCAAGTGCTTTCTCTTTGGCTACTTGGTCTCAAGTGTCAGTCAGGCCCTTCCCACAGATTCCTGGCAGCACAGAGACTCATTTACAACCTGACTTTGCCAGAGGTTCAGCTGCAGAGGAGGAAAGTATAACATGGGAATCAAACAGCTGGTCAGAACCTACTCAGAGGGACTCCTGCTGGCTCCAGCCTGCCTCCAGTGGCAGGGCCCAGCTTCCCTCCCATGGCTGGCAGCCTTCCACAAGTCAGCCTCCCTCCTCCCAGTCCAGATCAAAGGGACTATAGACTCTAGAAAGAAGTTCTACCTCCACATTTCGTGCTAGGACTGATCTTAGTGTAAGGGATGGACAGAAAAATCCACTTAGAAGGTTCACCCCACCCTGGGGCCTTGGTCTAGCTTCATGGCCCCAGCAAGGCAGTTCCATAATAGACCAGCATGTACACAGTTCCCACAGTCTGGGTTCTTTGAAGTTAAACAGTACCTGCGAGGTATATGAACAGTCAGTACAAGGTGGGCTATGCCAAGCAGGGACAGTTCGTTTTCACACTGTCTCCATTATAATTTAGAAAAATGCCAGGTGAGACACAAAGAAGGCCTTTTTGTTACCCAACTAGCAGCCTGTGTGAGGTGGTGATGTAAAGTAGCCGTTTTCTTATTTATGGGACAAATGGATAGACATATGTTGGAATATTACCATTTTGTAAATACATCTGCTTGAGATGTGATACCACTTATATTTCCTTCATCAAATAGTTTGTTTCATTTATATTTATTGATACCCCCCTGACTGTGATCTATACTTTTAAACTATATTTTCCCTTTCTATAATCTTTAGTACTATGTTGTCCCCATCCAATTTCATTGCAAGCATATATATCCAGAGCTATTAAGGAGAACTAAAAAAAAAAAAAAAAATTAGTGTACTTCAGAATGCCTGGGCTATAATGTGGAAACATTCATTTCTCCCATTGAGATTGGTTTGCCTTGTAATAATCTGCAGCTATAATCTTTTAATTTCTGGTGATAAAAAACAACAACATCAGTAATAGAATCAATGTGTGTTTGACTTGAAAGTTTCAGTTCTGAATGGTACTTTATACACTATATACTTATAGAATTATATTTATAATTTTGACAGTAGTCAAAGAACGTTGCATATGAAATAAAGGTATGCATGACTTTATATTTCTAGGTGGGGTTTAAGTAGCTCAACCTCTTGGTTTGATGTGGTCTGTGGGTGGGATAGAATCACTACCTCCAACTTTTTCTTTATTGTCACTTTTAAAATGAGCAAAGTCTTCAATGAACTACCTTTGCTTTTGTCACCACTTTTACGCTGAATTTTCTCAAGGCCACTGTGACCATGAACTGTCAAATACAACTGCCTCAAATCCTCTTCGGACTCAAGAATAATGTAAATAAATAAAATGGCCAAATTCAACTCAGGCTTCTCTTAATTTTCAACTCCCACCTGCTGAAATGCTCTGCCTCCTGGGCTCTCCCCCACACTGCATGTGTTCTGGGCCACCTCCTCACTGGCCTCAGGCTCCTTTTCCCTTACCTGCCCTCAGCACACAGATGCTCAGGTCTTGCATTGTTTTTACATTGCCTGTCATGCTTTCCTGCAGTGGCTCTGTGCTGTGGTCCTGACTGGACTTTACGAACAGTTTATGTGTCTCTGGGCTGTCCTGTGCAATGTAGAATGTCTGGCTGCCTCTCTGGCTTCTACCCACTCATGACAATCAACAGATGTCATCTGAGGATCAACACTGCCCCTGGTTGGGGACCACTATCCTAATGTCCCTGACATTTGTAATATTCATTACATTTTTGCCATACTCAGGATTTAGTATTTTAAATCCTGGTGTCCCAGGATGTTTACAAAGCTCCCCTGCACAGAGACACTCTTGCCTCCCTTCCCTGCAAAGACAGAATTGAGAAAGATGACAATGTGGTGTTTACCTGGGTGAAGGCAGTTTACAAACTACATAAAAACAGACTAAGAAAACAAAGATCATATTGTGGGGGCATAATACTATGCTTCACACAGCAGGGTGCTACTCAGACTGACTATATTCCTCCAAAATTCATGTTTTGAAACCTTAAGCCCCAATCTGATATTTGAAGGTGGGACCTCTGGCAGGTAATAAGGTTTAGATGAGTTCATGAATTGGAGCCCCCGTGATGGGATTACTGCCTTTATAAGAAGATGAAGGGACCAGAGCTTGCTCAGGCGCTGCCTCGCACCCTCTTTCTTTCTGTCTTTCTTCCTCCCTCCCTCTCTCCTTCCCTGCTTCCCTCTCTTTCTCTGCCATGAAAAGATGTAACAAGAAGTCATCCCTCTGGTCCCTCTGCAAACCAGGAAGAGAGCCTCAGCAGGAACTGTATTGGCTGACACCTTGATCTGGACTTCTCAGCCTTCAGAACTGTGAGAAATAAATGCTTGTTGTTTAAGCCATCCAGTCTGTGGTATTTTTGTTAAAGCAGCCTGAGCTGACTGAGACAGATGCCCATGGGATGATACCCCACAGGCAGTTGTAAATTCAAGCTTGGACCAAAGGTGCTCTGATCCCTGACCCTCCTGTCCAGCCTGCTAGCTGAATTAGTTTGTATTGACTCTCACACTGAGCCATACCAGAATCATGGCAAAAATGTCCCAAGCCCTTCCCTCTCTGCCATCCTGTGTCCCCACTCTTGGGCCACTTCCACTTCACCTCTCAGACAACTTTTCATTTCCCTTACAGGCCTCACTGTGGTCCCCCTTTCTGTTTCCCTGAGACCAGGCCATGGTTGTTCTTCTGTGAGCGTTACCTAGATCCTGCTGAGGGTCTGCCCCACTTTCCCGTGGAGCACTTGTGTGCATAATGTCAGTTTTCAGAACAAGCTCTCTAGAGGAAGCAGGATTCTTGCTGTCCTGCAGGGCAACGGCATTTGGAGAGTTGCTCCTCAGTCACAGCGGAGGCCTCTGAACAACCCATGGTGGTCTAATGGGCATCACCAACCAGCCCAAGGGCATTCAAAAGCTGTTGTATTTTTGTGGTTGTGGTTGTTTTGGTTTGATTTTGCTCAATAGCATTCTCTTTCTTTGAGATAAGAAATCCTTTGGTATTTTTTGTTGGTTTGTTTTTTAAATCACTTTTGTTACTCATTTTTTTCTCCATTACTTTCAGGGTTTTCTTCTTTCTGTTTCTCTTTGTTCTCTCTCTTTTTATATACATATAAAATATATATATATATATATATATATATATATATATATATATATATATATATATATCGTCTTTTTCTTTGTGTAACTGATAAAATAGTCCTACCAGCAAAGTACATTTTAAAATATAGTGTACTTTTAGCCCTGGCTAGGTTGGTTCAACGATTAGAGCGTTGGCACGCAGACGAATGAGCCACAGTTTCAATACCGGCCAAAGGCATGGTCCTCGGTTGTGGTTCGTGCTGGCCCTGGTTGGGTCGTGTGGGAGGCAACCAGTTGATGTGTCCCTCTCACATCAGTGTTTTTTGTTTTCTTTTCTCTCTCTCCCTCCCACTCTATCTGATGATAAATGGGAAAATAATCTCGGGTGAGGATTAAATAAAATAAATAAATATTTCCTATCCAATTACTAAAGTTAAAAACTTTGCCTTGCTGTTTATAATAAGATAATAAGACAAAACACAACCCCTAACACTCTCCCTCTTGGGATGTGGTGAAAGAGGACTCATTGTCCCAACAGGCTTTGTCCAAGCTGACTTAGAACATGATAGGCTCCTGCTGTCAGGGGAGTGGACTCTGGCCCAGGGGAAGCTTGCCCGGTAGAGCCAGCTACTCAAGATGACGCCGGCTGCTTACCTGATCTCCTGGATGAATGGGATCACTACTGTGCTTTCCAGACGTTAGTCTTTCTTCATGGATCTATACCAAATGCTTAAAAGTGTCTGCCTTTGTTTTTAAGATTTTGTAATATTAATCTTCTCTTGCTTCTCTTTGGTACTGTTGGTCTTCTCATTTGTCATGAGGCTTATTGTCATTTCACAGGCGGTGGCTGTTCATACTGCTGGGACCAGAGTCTCTGTCCAGCTATTGAAGGGGGAAATTGGCTATGAGCCAGGATGATCAACTAAATGCCATTCCTAGTTTAATTGTAGTTTATCCTGAAGAGAATAAAGGCTAAACGCCAAAGCCCTGATTCCCAAACTATGTGCCGGAGCACCCTGGAGCAGACTTACAGGGGTGTGGTGGAATGTTTATATTTCCAAAGGAAACACATCGATATCAGCTGGACACCATGCAAACAACTACCACTAAGTTGTCTAGACTTTGCTATTTACTAAGCAGAGTGGTTAGGTGTTCTTTTGGCCTATGGGTACCATGAAAAAAAAAACCAATAACACTGAAATACTGAGAGTAGCACGGCCAGAGAAAGTTTGGGAGCTTCTGCTTAAGGGTCCTTTAAAACTAGGTGTTTGTGAGGGGTGGAGGAGCAGTAGGAAAGAAGGCAAGAAAAGAGAAGAAAATGCAGATTTGGAAGTTGGGTAATTGGACCCAAATGACTCTAATTTAAAAGACTTCCAGGTTGGCTAGTAATGTGTGTGTGTGTAAATATGTGCACATGTGTATAATGAATGCACTTGGTCCCACCTCATACTTACTAAAATCAAATGCTTGTAGGCATCTGGAGTTGTTGTTGTTTTTTAATGTTTTTTAATCTTCACTGGATACTTTTTTCATTGATTTTTAGATAGAGTGGGAGGAAGGGAGGGAGGGGGGGAGAGAGAGAGAAACATCAGTGTGAGAGAGACACATCAATTGATTGCCTCCCCCATGGACCTTGACTGGGGCCAGGGATCAAACCTGCAACCAAGGTACTTGCCCTTGACTGGGAATGGAACCCATGACTCTTTGGTCTGCAGGCTGACACTCTAACTGCTGAGCCAAACTGGCCAAGGCAGGGTCTGGAATTTTATTTTATTTTTTTTATCCTCACCTGAGGACATTTTTGCATTTATCTTAGAGCAGGAGGGAGAGAAGGAGGAGGAGGAGAGAGAGAAACATCGATGTAAGAGAGACATATCGACTGGCTGCCACCCACACAACCCCAACTGGAACCGGGGACAAACTGCAACCGAGGTATGTGCCCTTAGCAGGAACCGAACCTGGGACTCTCTGTTCCGCAGGCCGATGCTCTAACCGCTGAGCCAAACTGGCCAGGGCCAGGGTCTGGAATTTTAAAAGCTTCTTACCTGGTTCTGATAGTAACCAGGTTTATAAACTACTGGCATACTTTTTAACACCAAGAAAAGTTTGTCAGAAGGGAAATTGAAACCTGAAAGCAATAAGACTTTAATGCCTTTAAAGCAGGGCCATGTCTTACCCTCCTCCACGCAGGGTCTGGTTCAGGACCTGTTCTTCTTGCACCTGGAAAGGCACTTTGTTCATGAGCTCTGTTGAACTGGGCTGAGAGTGATGTAAATGCTCCATGCCACGCATTTGTTGGCAAGGGTGCTGTTTTTCTAGACTGAATAAAAAGTTGGAAAGACTACAGTGAGAGGAATTATTCCAGTCTAATGGAGAAACAGTGTTTTAGAAGCCATGCAGGAACACTGGATTGTGGAATCAGCCCTGCTGGCACTGCAGTTGATACAACACTTGTGCTAATTCTGCACATTGTTCTTGAAAAGATAAATGAAGTAATAGTTATGAAAACTATATAAAATATTGTTACACAAATGAATGATGGCACTCTATAAGTATTGCAATAAAAAAAAACACTTTTCATCTCTTTTTTGTCTGGTCTCTAGTCAGTCCCAGCAGTTCACATTCAGTGCTGCTGAGCCCCACAACATCAAAGACGTGCACTGACTGTAAAGCCCAAATTGTATTTTGAAATCAAAATGAAATGGTTTTCAGATTGCCTGCCATTTGGATTATCTGTACCATTTTATCATAAATAATGAAAACCTGAATATAGATGATGATAATAGTGATATGTTTGTGACAATGTGTATGGTTCAAATCACATCTGTGTTGAGAAGTACAAACAAAATAATATACATAAATGTTGGAGACATTTATTTTTGTTCATAATATTTTCAGGAACACTGAAAACCTGAGTACATAGTAATTATATATTTGCCTGCCTTAAAATTCAAGATGACACTCTTTTCACATTCAAGATAACAATACATGCATATTTTATTTCCAGGAAGATACTAGTATATTCTACTTTAGCTAATCAAGGTATTTATATTCTAGAGATAGATGGCTAAAACTAGATTGCTAATGTAAACTGGCATGTTTATATCATGAGTTTATAGATATGTGGAATATCAATTGAAAAATTATATGTATAAGTAACCAAAACACATGTTTGTGTTATGTTATTGAAATTTTAAAATCATGGCTGTGAGATCGGCCTTAAAGATATCTTAAGTGAGTGTGACATATAAATCTCAGAGTCAGAAAAGATCTGCAAGATCAGTTGCAAGGCTCTTTATTAGATGTAACTGTGGGTCTCATGAAGTGGACTTCTTTCATTTGGTTATAGAAAGGAGGAGTAAAGCTTCCATGTGGTATTTATCAAATTTTTCTATTTTTAATGAAAAGTAGACTGCTTCTTCTTGGGAAAGAACTGCTTAACCAGGGTCCTTTCCCCCTTGAAAATTTACATTTTTCTTCTTTTCTCTCTGTATATTTATTTATTTACTTAGTTATCTGTCCACTTTTCCCCCTTCATGTTGCTGTTGATCATTTTAATAATTTAGTATTGTTTATCTTCATTTTTTATGTTCAGGTCATAAATTATTTAACAAATACTGTCTTATACTTTATAGAATGAATGTTCTGGTTAACTTGGACCTAAATGGAATGCCTCCTTTCTTTTGACTATTGTGAGTTAAATCTTATGAATGTAGTTAAAAACTCTTCATTGTTTTATTAAGTGTAATATGATAGAATGTGGCAAATGTTGTGTTTTGCTCCCCCATATCCATTCCTCTTCCTTTCAGTAATAAAACCCACATTTCCTTTGGGCCCCACCTTTCTTATTGCAGATCATGTGCTTCAGGTGGGGCTCCATTCCAATTGCAAGAATAGGACATGTCACACAGGGCTGCCCAGGCCTCCGTTTCCCCCAGCCATAAAGATTGGCTCAGAGGCAGTAATCTGACTTCCATATTGCAAGTCCATGTAGTCCCATCTCCCTGACTGTCACTACTTATTTACAGACAGAGGTCATGCAGCAAGGGTGAATCATGAGATTTATGTCGTACTTGCTAGGAAGAGGTACGCTCTATTTCCCACGGGCCTTGAATAGGCAGGATATCGGCCTATTGCTGCTGCCAGTTATCCTGGCTGAGAATGAAGGCAGCCTTGGGAGGGCAGTGCTGATGGATGGAAATTTGAGTGGAGGCATCCTTTGAGGCCTGCTTTCTCTCTGCACCTGAGAGCATTTCATCCCTGGATCTGTTAGTTACATGAGCCAATGTATTGCCCTTTTGAATTTGCCTACTTTGATTTGAGTTTTCTGTCACCGTGAAACAGAATATATTCTGCATTTTGTTTGTTTATGGCGTAGGTATTGGAGTTTATTTTGAATCTCTCATCTCACTATGTAAAAAAACTTAAGCATAGTGATAGGAATTATAAGGAATTTACTTGAATGTATTTTATGAAGTTCCAGAATATATGTGATATATCATGGGGAGAATTTAAGTTTCTTGAAAGTTCTAGACAGTCACAGTCTTCAATGTTACTGCACTTAGTTTAGAGGAAAATACATACTCCTTTCATTTTCAACAAGGGCTGGATTGCAGTTGTCTGCTATTGATTATCTATACTGGGAAGTGGAACAATGGTCTTAAATACTGTCAAAAGATATTTATACTTTACTTAGAAATAAAACCCCAAGGAGCAAGTCTACCTTTCTTATCATGTCAGTCTTAAACCAATACAAAATATATTTATTTTCTGAACATTTCAATGAATAGTCCAGGCAGGATCACTGCCTTACAGAGGAAGGCTTCCTTGTGTTTTAAATTTTGTTCTAGATAATTTGCAAGGAAAAAATATACATGTGATTGTTAAGAAATAAATTAAATTACTTATTAGAAGACACATATCCACATATGGTCATTAGGCAAATTCTTCCTTTGATGACTTCAAATTTTGAAGCTCTTGGGGAAGATGCCTGAGGGCAGAGAGGATCACTCTGTAGGTCTGTCTCTGAGATGGAAGATAATCCAGATTTCTGTTCTGTCAGGCTCTGTGCTGGAAAAGCCATTGGCAATGTGTCCATTATTTTCAGGCAAGATTCAGCTCCTTGTTCAGACTTCAGAGCTTGCTTTGGCAAGAAACTGACAAATGGTCAGAAATGTGCTGTTAGTGACGTGCCTCTGTGATGTTGTCTTTTGTTCAAATGATAAATTGGCTTTCTGTAGCGGGAAAACCATTAGAAGCATATGGCGCAACAGTTGGCTGCAGAATTTGTTTGTTTTATTGGAATTCCAGAAGCTGCTACTATTTGGCTTTAACATGCTCTTGAAAATCCAAGATGCTTTGGTCAATATGTTTGTTGTATTAAACTTAGTATAGCCCTGGCTGGTTTGGCTCAGCGGTTAGAGCGTCGGCCTGCGGTCCAGAGAGACCCGGGTTTGGTTCCCGCTAAGGGCATGTACCTCGGTTGCAGTTTGTCCCCGGCCCTGGTTGGTTGTGCGGGTGGCAGCCACTCGATGTGTCCCTTTCACGTCGATGTTTCTCTCTCTCTCTCTCTTCCTCTCTCTCCCTCCCACTCTATCTGAACAAAAAATGTCCTCAGGTGAGGATAAAAAAATAAAATAAAAAAAATAAACTTAGTATACATTTTATTGGGACTTTTTTTATGTAAGACCGGCTTCTTTTTTATATTTCAAATTGATCTGAGATGAAAGGACAGGATGCAATTTGTAAAGTACGACAATGAAAGTAAGTGGAGAAGCTACATGCAGAAATCAGGCTCATTATTTTATAGTCACATGGCATTATTTTAAGTTCCTTGAGCCCAATATCCCATATAGAAGGAATTTCTGTCAACACTGAAGCTCCTGGAAAGTTGTAAGTGATCATAATACAACCAAAATTATACAATTCAGAAGAGATATAGAAGTTCTTCTGGGGCTTCTGTTCTGCGTCATGCTCCTTACAAGAACAAAACAGTAGTATTTCTAACTTTAGGTCAGACAGAGTAGGGCATTTGGGGCTCAAATCACTGTCTAATGAAAGGCATGGTCAGCACTTAATTATTCAGAGAGCAATTTGTAGATTATCCAGCACCAGAGTTGCTTAAAATACTCTGGCATTAGTATAATCATGAAAATAGCCAGTTGTCTAGAAAGGGAAGTGACTTAATGCTGTTGATGCTATGAATGGCCTTTGCTGGGTGATTTGAGAATTCTGTAGGATGCCAAATTGAACTGTAGGTTCAGAAATTTTGTAAAGTGAGTCCCTTGGTTTAGGAGTGGGAGTTGGGAAAAGAGTAGCCCCCTCTCGCCACCCCCCCCCAAAAAAACCCAACAACAACACTATTTAAATTACACTTTGAAATCCCTATTTTTGGGGCATAGAAAAATTACATTTGCACTGTTTTTTTTAAAAACTACCCTAGGTTAATTTAAACTGTTTCTGATCTTAGCAGAGTATATACTACTTAAGCTTTCTAGAGAACCTAAGAAAGGAGTCACTATAATGAGTTTTAACACTTAGTAATTAGCATATATGGAGCATTTACTCATCATCCAGCACTATGTTAAGCACCTATGGGTATTATCTCACTTCAGCCACACAACAACCTGATGAATTAAGTGTTCTTTTTTATCCCTGTGATGGCTAATGTCAGCTTGACTAGACAATAATACCAAGTTGTTTGGTCATACACCAGTCTAGATTTTGCTGAGATATTTTTAGATATGGTTAACATTTCAATCAGGGGGCTTTGAGTAAAGGTTAATGTTTAAATCAGTAGATGTTGAGTTAAACAAATTACTTTCCACAATATGGTGAGCCTTATTCAATCGATTAAAGGCCTTAAAAAACTGAGCTGTCCTGAATAAGGAATTCTCCTCAAGATTGCAACACAGAAACCCTGCCTGAGTTTCCAGCCTGCTGCCCTGCAGTTCTGACTTGCCAGCCCCCACAATTGCATGAGACAATTCCTTAAAATCTCTCTCCAAAACATACTATTATAAAACCAATATATACTGCTGGTTTTGCTTCTCTGGAGAACTCTGACTCATACAATCCTCACTTTACAGATATAACTCATCTAAAGTCAAGTCACAAGTTCATAAATGGAAAACATGAGATTGGAGCCTAGATTTTTAGACTCTAGGGCTCAAGCTTTTTACTGTTAAGTGATCTTGCCTCTTAAAAACAAAAATAAAACGACAACAATGAAAAATCCTAATATGATTCTTCTTTCAACTGGCTTTCTCTCATTCTGAGTCTCTTCATTGTTACTGACAATTTCTGCTATTATTGAGCACCAGTCAAAGCCTTTGTGATGACTGTTATTACAGTGGGTCACTGGCTCTTCCCCGTGAGACTACGCATTTTTTGATTGCGCTGTACAAAGTCTGTTTAGGACATATGAAGAAATATTCCTGTGAATTTTTAGAATTTCTCGTAGGTGTTTCAGGGTAAAACCTACTCCAAGCCTACCAATAGATTATCAGTGTTATCATTACTTAGTGCTAATTCAAACATGATGCAATAGATTGGCAAGTCCCAAACCTGCCGGAATAGGTAACTCTCTGAACTTAATACTGTGCGAAGCATAAGAAACATTTAAACTTTAATTTTTTACATTACACTTAAAGGTAAATTCCTGTGTAGAATTTATAATCAAGATTAATTAATTTTTTTTTTTTTTGCATTTATCTTCAGATAGAGCAGGAGGGAGAGAGAGGGGGAAGAGAGAGAGAGAGAAACATCGATGTGAGAGAGACACATCGAGTGGTTGCCACCCATACAACCCCAACCGGGGCCAGGGACAAACTGCAACCGAGGTACATGCCCTTAGCAGGAACCGAACCCAGCACTCTCTGGTCTGCAGGCCAATGCTCTAACCACTGAGCCAAACCGACCAGTGCTCAAGATTAATATTTTGAAGAACAGGAATATACATGGCTCAAAACAACCGTTATTATTGCTGACAGATTCTGTGTGTCACGAATTTGGACAGGGTGAGGTGGGAATGGCTTATCTCTGCTTTATGGTATCTGGGGCTTCAGTTGGAGGTCTCAAATGTCAGGATTTGGAATCATCTGAAGGTTTGTCCACTCACATGTCTAGCAGATGATGTTGGCTATAAATGGGGACCTTAATGGGGCTGCTGGCTGGAGCACCCATGTATGGTCTCCTCACATGGCCTGTAATTTCTTCATGGTGGCCAGGTTCCAAAGACAAACATCTTGAGGGGAGAGCTGGATGCTGCATTGCGCTTTATGACTGAGCCTTGTCATGTACCATGACCTCCACTGCAGTTGCAAAGGTTCCCCCCAAATTCAAGTGGAGGAACATAGACCCCATCTTTCAGTGGAGGCATGTCAACATCATTTTTTAGAAGAGCATGGGAAACAGTTTATATTGGTGTGCCCATCATTGGAAAATACAGTCTGCCCAGCATCCACCACAATTCACATCACATTTCTCCTACATGCAAAATACATTCACCTCTTCCCCCATGAACAATAAGTCTCATCTCATAAAAGCATGAGCTCAAAGTGTAGGATTTCACCATCTCAGTCAGGTTCAGGTGCAGAAGTGGCACCTTTGGTGTGGTTTTATACAGCTCCCCAAGTACAGGTCTTCTCAGTCTGTAAACTAAAGAGACAAGTTTTCTACCTCTCCACACCCACCCAACATACAGTGGTGGGACAGGCATAGGAGAGCTGTTATATAGAGCCTCCTATTCAGAAATGCTGGAATGGGAAGCAAGCAGGACTCATTGGTTCACAGAAATTCTGATACACTGCCTGGCATGTAATGCAGCTACCTGATTAGCACTCAGTCCTACTGCCTAGAAATGATTCTGCTTGACTCATGGCTAAATTCTGTCTCATTCTTCCTTTTCCATAAGAAATGGCTGATTTCATTGAGTAGTTTTCCCAGCCTGATATCTGCTTGTAGTAGTTTGGGCATTCAGAGGTCTTTTTTCATTAAAATTATCTGTCCATTTTTATCTAAGCTGGTAGTGTTTCTGTCAGTGTGACTTTTTAAAAATCTGGTGGTTTTCACCTGAATGTAATTGAAATCCACTCCTTTAGACAGCAGTCACACCCACTTCTTTGAGATAAGCCCTTGAAGAGCTTCTACTGAGTGATGTCACCATTAAGGTATTTAGAGACAGGGTCTATGAGGCATGTCCTTAAGCTCCTCAGAGTTTTGTCTGATGACACAGTTTTCTGAGGCACTGGCTTAGGTCTTTCTGAGATTTTATTAAACAATTTTATAATGTACCCTTGACTTCATTAGCAAAAGTTTTTTGGTGGAATTATTATCTTTCTTAGAAGAATGTTAAACTAGGAAAGTTTGAGCTTCTTAAATTACTTTTTCCTTAAATAACAGAATATGATCAATCATGTTCAAAGTGTATTGTATGAGCTTGCATTGGTTAAGTCTCAAGTGAATGTACAACACTTTTGAGAACTTAATGTAAACATGAAAAATATCTATGTGCTTTACATAAGTTAAGTGTTCAGTTGCTTTTTAAAATCAAGCAATGGACCCCTTCCTTGTATTCTCACTCATGTGAAAAGCATTTTACCTTCTCAAGACCACACAGGTCCTGCAGGATTTTCTTATGATTAAAGCTTTTATTTTGTGAAAAATTATCAGTATGCTAAAGCCTAAATATCTATGGGATAAATAAAACCAGCCTAATTAACAATATTTTTTGTTACTGTTGATTACTATGCTTTACAGCTATATACAAAAGTGCCTTTTACTATAAGTTTGGCAATATCTTTTTATTTTTGCTCATCTTTCAATAGTGGAAATTTAGAAACAAGGGGTTTTTTTTTCCCCCTTCTTTTTGGAATCCATGTGGGGTTCCCAATATCCATAGATATAGCACACTATTGCAGATTAGGTTCCCTGGACTCCAGATTAGTGCGCAGGATATCTCTTTGGAGTGCTCTTGGAATCAAAGTCTGTGGAAGAGAAGGGAAAGAGGCAGTTCTACTTCTCCCTCTGCCCAGTCCTGACATAAAGTCTCAATAAACTCCTCAGCTCTGATGGTCTTTCAGAATTTTTGTGACTTGGGATGAACAGACCAAGTCTTCATACCCCAGTGTTGACCTGTCATTGCATGTGGATTACTCTGGGTAAGGTAAGCTCTTCATCCAAGACAATACTAGAGGCTGACTTCTGGTGGGCAGCAGTATTTGCTGTAACGGGGGCAATATGTCCTTCAGTCCTAAAGGTGGGTTGCAATCTGGGTAGCACATCACAGTGTTCACTACACAAATCTAAAACAGAATGGGGTGGAGGAACACAAGTTCAATTATTTTTATGTGGTAGTGGTAGATCTCTCATGAGATAGAAGACATAGGCTTTTTGGTTGATTTGTTTACATTGTTAACTCAAGGAAGAATTTTTTTATAACATCTTGTAGTGAATAAAAGAGTGACTTTTAAAAAAAATCTTTATTGCTGAAAGTATTACAGATGCCACTCAATCCCCCCCCCTTGACCCACTCCTCACTCCTGCCCCACCCAGACCTTCACCACACTATTGGCTGTGTCCGTGGGTTATGCATATAAGTTCTTTGGTTAATCTCTTCCTGCCCCCTCCTCCCTTATTCCCTCTGAGATTCCTCAGTCTGTTCCATACTTCCATGTCTCTGGATCTGTTTTGTTCATTAGATTCCATATATAAGTGAGATAATGTGATACTTGTCTTTCTCTTACTGGCTTGTGTCACTTAGCATAATATTCTTCAGGTATCTCCATGCTATCTCAAAGGGTAAGATACCCTTCTTTTTACAGCTGCATAATATTCTGTTGTGTAAATGTACCACAGATTTTTTATCCACTCATCTACTAGTGGGCACTTGGGCTGTTTCCAGATCTTAGCTATAGTAAATAGCACTGCTATGAACATAGGGGTGCATATATTCTTTCTGATTGGTGTTTCAGGATTCTTAGGATATATTCCTAGAACTGGGATCACTGGGTCAAATGGCAATTCCATTTTTAGTTTTTTGTGGAAACTTGATAATGTTTTCCATAGTGGTTGCACCAGTTTGCATTCCCACCAGCAGTGTACTAGGTTTCCTTTTTCTCCACATCCTCAAGAGCAATTGTTGTTTGTAGATTTGGTCATAGTAGCCATTCTGGCAGGTGTTAGGTGATACTTCATTGTTGTGATTTGCTTCTCTGATGTTTAGTGACTTTGAGCATTTTTTTCATGTCTCTTGGCCATCTGTATGTCCTCTTTGGAGAAATGTCTATTTATATCCTTTGCCCTTTTTTCAATTGGATCGTTTGTCTTCCTTTTGTTAAGTTTTATGAGTTCTTTATATATTTTGGAAATTAACCCCTTATCAGATACATCGTTGGCAAATATGTTCTGCCATACAATGAGTTTTTTTTTATTTTTTATTTTGATGCTGGTTTCTTTTGATGTAGTCCCATTTCTTTATTTTTTCCTTTCTCTTGCCTATGTTTCAGTTAAAATTCTGCTATGTGAGATGTCTGAGATTTTGCTGCCTATGGTTTCTTCTAGGATTTTTATGGTTTTGCGACTTATATTCACATCTTTTACCCATTTTGAGTTTATTCTTGTGTATGGCGTAAGTTGGTGGTCTAGTTTCATTCGTTTTGCATGTACCTGTCCAGTTTTCCCTATACCATTTATTGAAGAGACTGTCCTTACTCCATTGTATGCTCTTTCCTCCCTTGTCAAATTTCAATTGAGCATAATGGCTTGGGTCGATTTCTGGTTTCTCTGTTCTGTTCCATTGATCTATATGCCTGTTCTTGTGCTAGTACCAGTCTGTTTTGATTACAGTGGCTTTGTAGTATAATTTGATATTTGGTAGGTGATCCCTCCTACTTTGTGCTTCTTTTTCAAGATTGTTGTGGCTATTCGGGGTCTTTTTTTTTTTTTTTATAACTTTCTGGAGTATTTGTTCTAGATCTGTGAAATATGCCATTGGTATTTTAATAGGAATTGAACTGAATCTACAGATTGTTTTGGGTTGTGTGGACATTTTAATGATGTTAATTCTTCCAATATGTGAACACAGTATGTGCTTCCACTTATTTATATCTTCCTATTTCTATTTTCAGTGACCTGTAGTTTTCTGAGTACAGGTCTTTTACCTCCTTGGTTAAGTTTCTGCCTAGGTATTTTAATTTTTTGTTGCACTCATAAATGTTTCTTTTTTTTTTAGTTTTTCCTTCTGAGAGTTCATTATTGGTGTATAAAAATGCCATAAATTTCTGGATGTTAATTTTGCATCCTGCTACTTTGCAGAATTCATTTATTAAATCTAGTAGTTCTTTGATGGAGTCTTTTTTTCTTTTATCCTCACCTGAGGACATTTTTGCATTTATCTTCAGACAGAATGGGAGGGAGGGAGGGAGAAAGAGAAAGAAACATCGATGTGAGAGAGACATTGAGTGATCGCCACCCACACGACCCCAACCAGGGCCAGGGACAAACTGCAACTGAGGTATGCGCCCTTAGCAGGAACCAAACCTGGGACTCTCTGGTCCGCAGGCCGATGATATAACCGCTGAGCCAAACTGGCCAGGGCTTTGGTGGAGTCTTTAGGGTTTTCTATGTACAATATCTTTTTCATATACAAAGAATGACAATTTCAATTCCTCCTTTCCAATTTGGATACTTTTTATTTTTTCTTCTTTGCTGATCACTGTGGCTAAGACCTCCAGTCACATGTTGAATAAGAGTGGTAAAAGCGGACATACCTGTCTTGTTCCTGTTCTTAAGGGAAATGCTTTTAGTTTTTGCCCATTGAGTATGATGTTGGCTGTAGGTTTGTCATATATGGCCTTTATTATGTTGAGGTATGATCCCTCTTTCCAACTTTGCTGAGAAATTTTATTAAAAATGGGTGCTTGATTTTGTTGAATGCTTTTTCTGCATCTATTGATATGATCATATGATTTTTATCTTTCATTTTGTTTATATGCTATATCACATTTATTGATTTATAAATATTGTACCAGCCTTGCATCCCTGGGATAAATCCCACTTGGTCATCGTGGATCCAATTTGCTAATATTTTGTTGAGGATTTTGGTATTTATGTTCATCAGGGATATTGGTCTGTAATTTTCTTTCATTTTAGTGTCTTCATGTGATTTTGGAATTAGAATAATGCTGGCTTCATAAAAAGAGCTAGTAGTCTTTCTTCCTCTTGAATTTTTTGGAATAGTTTGAGGAGAACAGGTGTCAGTTCTTCATTGAATATTTGGTTAAACTTCCCTGTGAAGCTGTCTGGTCCAGGACTTTTGTTTGCTGGGAGTTTTTTTTATTTTATTAATGCTCTTCAGGTTTTCTGATTCTTCCTGATTCAGTTTTTGGAGATTGTATGTTTCTAGGAATTTCTCTCTTTTGCCCAGGTTGTCCAATTTGTTGGCATATTATTTTTTGTAATATTTTCTTACAATCCTTTGTATTTCTGTGGTGTCAGTTGTGACTTCACCTCTTTTGTTTCTGATTTTATTTATTTGGGTCCTCTCTCTTTGTTTTTTGATAAGTCTAGCTAGAAGCTCATCAACCTTTTTTATCTTTTCAAAGAATCAGCTTTTGGTTTCATTGATCTCTTGTATTGTTTTTTTAGACTCTATGTCATTTATTTCTGCTCTAATCTTTATTATTTCCTTCTTCCTACTTACTCTGGGCTTTTCTGTTGTTCTCTTTCTAATTCCTATAGTTTTAGGGTTAGATATTTTATTAGAAATGTTTATTCTTTCTTGAGGGAGGCCTGTAGTACTATGGACTTCCCTCTCAGGACTGCCATTGCTGTGCCTTATAGAGATTTTGGATATTGTGTGGTCATTTTCATTAGTTTTCAGGAAGTTTTTTATTTCTTCCTTTATCTCATTGGTAGCCCTTTCATTGTTTAATAACATGCTATATACTCTCCTTGTGTTTGCGTGTTTTTAAATCTTTTATTGTAGTGATTTCTAGTTTCATGACGTGATCAAAGAAGATACTTGATATGATTTCAATCTTCTTGAAGCTGTTGAGACTTATTTTTTATCCTAACATATGATCTGTCTTTGAGAATATCCCATGTGCACTTGAGAAGAACATACATTCTGTAGCTTTGGCGTGAATTGTTCTGTAAATATCAGTTAAATCTACTTGACCTAGTGTGTCATTTGGGATTACTCTTTTCTTGTTGATTTTTTGTCTGGAAGATCTATCCAGTGATATCAGTGGGGTGTTAAAGTTCCCTACTGTGAGTATATTAATGTCAATCTCTCCTTTAAAGACCTCAAAGAGTTTTTAATATATTTAGTTGCTCCTATATTGGGTGCATATATGTTTACAAGGGTTATATCCTCTTGTTTGATTGATCCTTTTAGTATTATGTGATGACCTTCTTTGTCTCTTGTTATGGCCTTGACTTTGAAGTCTAGTTTATGAGATATAAGTATTGCTACCCCTGCTTTTTTTGCATTTGCATTTTCATGGAAAAATTTTTTTCCATGTCTTTGCTTTCATCCTGTGTGAGTCTTTTGTTCTGAGGTGGGTCTCTTGTACATAGCAAATATGTGGATCATGTTCTCTTATCAATTGAGCTACCTTATGTTATTATTTATTGGCATTTTTATTCTTTATGCCTATGTTTCTCTCACTCTTCTTATCGTTATAGCAGTCCTTTGAACATTTTCTTGCAGTGCTGGTTTGGTGGTAATAAACTCCGTTAGCCTTTTTTTTTTTTTTTGTCTGGGAAGGTCTTTATTTCACCTTCTCCTTTGAATGATAGCCTTGCAGGATAGAATAGTCTTGTTATCAGATCTTTGCTTTTCATTACATTGAATACGTTTTGCCATTCCCTTCTGGCCTATAGTGTTTCCGTGGAGAAATCATCTGAAAACCTTATGGTAGCATTTTTTTTGAAGGTATCAAATAGCTTTTATCTTGCTGCCTTTAGGATTCTCTCTTTTTCTTTAATTTTTGGAATTTTAATTATGATGTGTCTTGGCATGGGCCTTTTTGGGTTCTTCTTGCTTGAACCCAAACACTTCCTTGTGCTTTCTGAACTTGTTTGCCTTTTTCCTTCACCAGGTTAGGGACATTTTCTGCCATTATTTCTTCAACCAGGTTTTCTGTCCCTAACTCACTTTTTTCTACTGGTATTCCTATAATGTGGATATTGTTATGTTTCATGTTGTTCCACAGCTCCCTTAAACTTTCCTTCTGTTTATCAATTATTTTTTTTTTGTTTTTTGTCTTTTTTGTTCTCTAATTGGGTGTTTTTTTCCTACCTTGTCTTTGTATTCACTAATCCAGTCCTCTGCTTCCTTTAATAGGTTGTTTATTATTTCCATATATTCTTTATATGTGCTATACTATTCTTTATTCCTAACTGGTTCTTTTTTCATGCTCTTGAGCATCCTTATAATCATTACTGTGGGCTGTATTTCGGATAAATTACTTATCTCCATTTCATTTAGCTCTTCTTCTGGAGAATTATCTTGTTCTTTTATTTGGAGCTTGTTTTTTTGTCTCCTTATTTTGGCTGCCTGTTTGATTCTTTCTGTGTGATAGGTAGATCTGCTATGACTTCCAGTCTTTTTTTTTTTTTTTTTTTTTAATTTATTTTTGTTACAGATGTTTCTCCTTTTTTCCCCATTGATACCCTCTTCCCCATCCCCCCACCCCGTCCCCAGCTTTGTTGTTCATGTCCATCAGTTATGCATACATGCATATAAGTTCTGTGGTTTATCTCTTCCCTCCCCCCCACCCCCTCTTCTGAGGGTTGTCAGTCTGTACCCTACTTGCACATCTCTGGGTCTACCCTGTTCCTCAGACTGTTATGTTTATTATATTACACAAATAAGTGAGATCATGTGATATTTGTCTTTCTCTGCTTGGCTTGTTTTGCTTAGGATAATACTCTCCAGGTCCCTCCATGTCATCTCAAAGGATAAGAGATCTTTCTTTCTTACAGCTGCATAGTACTCCATTGTGTATATGTACCACAGCTTTTTTATCCATTCATCCACTGATGGACACTTGGGCTGTTTCCAGATCTTAGCTATTGTAAATAGTGCTGCTATGTACATGGGGGTACATGTATTCTTTCTGATTGGTGTTTCAGGCTTCTTAGGGTATATTCCTAGAAGTGGGATCACTGGGTCAAATGGCAATTCAATTTTTAATTTTTTGAGGTAACACCATAGTGTTTTGCATAGTGGCTGCTCCAGTCTGCATTCCCACCAGCAGTGTACTAGAGTCCCCTTTTCTCCACACCCTCGCCAGCACTTGTTGTTTGATGATTTGTTGATGGCAGCCATTCTGACAGGTGTGAGGTGATACCTCATTGTTGTTTTAATTTGCATCTCTCTGATGATTAGTGATGTTGAGCATTTCTTCATATGTCTCTTGGCCATTTGTATGTCCTGTTTGGAGAGGTGTCTATTTAGTTCCTATGCCCATTTTTTAATTGGGTTCTTTGTCTTCCTTTTGTTGAGTTGTATGAGCACTCTATATATTTTGGAGATTAACCCCTTATCTGATGTATCATTGGCAGTTATACTCTCCAATACAGTGGGTTCCCTTTCTGTTTTGATGGTTGTTTCTTTGGCTGTGCAGAAGCTTTTGAATTTGATGTAGTCCCATGTGTTCATTTTTCCTTTTGTTTCTGTTGCCTTAGGTGATGTATCAGTGAAGATTCTACTGCGTATGATGTCCGAAATTTTGTTGCCTACATTTTCTTCTAGGATTTTTATGGATTCACGAGTCACATTTAAGTCTTTTATCCATTTTGAGTTTATTCTTGTGTATGGTGTAAGTTGATGGTCTAGTTTCATTTTTTTGCTTGTAGCTGTCCAATTTTCCCAACACCATTTATTAAAGAGGCTGTCTTTACTCCATTGTATGCTCTTGCCACCTTTGTCAAATATTAATTGAGCATAATGTCTTGGGTCAATTTCCGGATTCTCTGTTCTGTTCCACTGGTCTATATGCCTGTTCTTGTGCCAGTGCCAGGCTGTTTTGATTATAGTAGCTTTGTAGTATAACCTGATATCCGGTATTGTGATCCCACCTACATTGTCCTTCTTTTTCAAGATTGCTGTGGTTATTCGGGGTCTTTTTTGGTTCCATATGAACTTTTGAAGTATTTGTTCTAGTTTTGTGAAATATGTCACTGGTATTTTGATGGGGATTGCATTGAATCTATAGATTGCTTTGGGTAATATGGACATTTTAATGATGTTAATTCTTCCAAATCCCTGAACAAGGTATGTGCTTCCACTTCTTTATATCTTCCTCTATTTCTTTTTTCAATGTCCTGTAGTTTTCTGCAAATAGGCCCTTTACTTCTTTGGTTAAGTTTATTCCTAGGTATCTTAATTTTTTGCCGCAATGGTAAATGTAATTGTTTTTCTAGTTTCTCTTTCTGTGAGTTCATCATTGGTGTATAAGAATGCCATTGATTTCTTGACGTTAATTTTGTATCGTGCTACTTTGCCAAATTCATTTATTAAATCTAGTAGAATTTTGATGGAGTCTTTAGGGTTTTCTATATATAATATCATGTCATCTGCAATTAATGACAGTTTCAATTACTCCTTTCCAATTTGGATTCCTTTTATTTTTTCTTCACGTCTGATTGCTGTGGCTAAGACTTCCAGTACTATGTTAAATAAGAGTGGCGAAAGTGGGCATCCCTGTCTTGTTCCTGTTCTTAATGGAAATGTTTTTAGTTTTTGCCCATTGATTATGATGTTGGCTGTAGGTCTTTCATATATGGCCTTTATTATATTAAGATATGATCCCTCTATTCCCAAATTTATGAGCGTTTTTATCAGAAATGGGTGCTGGATTTTGTCGAATGCTTTTTCAGCGTCTATTGATATGATCATGTGCTTTTTATCTTTCATTTTGTTTATGTGGTGTATCACATTTATTGATTTGCGAATATTGAACCAGCCTTGCATCCCTGGGATGAATCCCACTTGGTCATGGTGAATAATTTTTTTGATGTATTGCTGGATCCGATTTGCTAGTATTTTGTTTAGGATTTTGGCATCTACGTTCATCAGGGATATTGGCCTGTAGTTTTCTTTCTTTGTAGTGTCTTTTTCTGGTTTTGGAATCAGGATTATGCTGGCCTCATAAAACAAGTTTGGAAGTCTTCTTTCTTCTTGAATTTTTTGGAATAGTTTGAGGAGAATGGGTGTTAGTTCTTCTTTGAATGTTCGGTAAAACTCCCACAGGAAGCCATCCAGACCTGGGCTTTTGTTTGCTGGGAGAGTCTTGATTACATCTTCAATTTCCTTAGCTGTTATTGATCTGTTCAAGTTTTCTATCTCTTACCGGTCCAGTTTTGGGAGACTATGTGTTTCTAGAAATGTGTCCATTTTACTTAGATTGTCGAATTTGTTGCCATATAAATGTTCATAGTATTGGCTAACGGTCCTTTGTATTTCTGTGGTCTCAGTTGTTACTTCTCCTCTTTCATTTCTGATTTTGTGTATTTGGGTTCTCTCTCTTTGTTTCTTGGTGAGTCTAGCTAAGGGTCTATCAATCTTGTTTATCTTTCCAAAAAACCATCTCTTTGTTTCATTGATCCTTTGAATTGTTTTTTTGGTCTCTATGTCATTTATTTCTGCTCTGATCTTTACTATTTCCTTCCTTCTACTTGCTCTGGGGTTTTTTTTTTTTTGTTGTTTGCTTTCTAGTTCTTTAAGTTGTGAGGCTAGATAGTCTATTAGAATTTTTTATTTTTTCTTGAGGTAGGGCTGGAGTGCTATGAACTTCCCTCTCAGAACTGCTTTCACTGCATCCCATAGATTTTGTGCTGTTGTGTGTTCATTTTCTTTGGTTTCCAGGAAGTTTTTAATTTCTTCCTTGATCTCCTTGGTAACCTATTCATTGTTTAATAACATGCTATTTAGCCTCCAAGTGTTTAAATGTCTTTGCATGTCCTTGTTGCAATTGATTTCTAGTTTCATGCCATTGTGATCTGAGAAGATGCTTGATATGATTTCAATCTTCTTGAACTTGTAGAGACTTCATTTGTGTCCTAACATGTGGTCTATCTTTGAGAATGTCCCATGTGCACTAGAGAAGAATGTTAAATCTGTAATATTGGGGTGTAATTCTCTGTAGATATCTATTAAATCCATTTGGTCTAGTGCTTCATTTAGAGTCTCTGTTTCCTTGTTAAATTTTGTCTGGAGGATCTATCTAGTGATGTCAGTGGGGTGTTGAAGTCCTTGCCATGATTGTATTGCTCTCGATTTCTCCTTTGAAGTCCTCCAGAAGATTTTAAATATATTTTAGTGCTCCTATATTGGATGCATATATGTTCGCCAAGGTTATGTCTTCCTGTTGGATAGATCCTTTCAATATTATGTAGTGGCCTTCTTTGTCTCTAGTTATGGCCTTCATTTTGAAATATATTTTATCGGATATGAGTATGCTACCGCAGCTTTTTTTTCCTTTCCATTTGCTTGGAAGATTTTTTTTCCATCCCTTCACTTTCAGCCTATGTGAGTCTTTTGTTGTGAGGTGGGTCTCTTGTAAACAACATATATATGGGTCATGCTTTCTTATCTAATCCCCTACTCTGTGTCTTTTAATCGGAGCATTCAATCCATTTACATTTAAGGTGATTATTGGTATGTACTTATTTACTGCCATTTTTATTTAGTGTGGTTCTATTTTTCTTCCTATTTCTTCTACTAATTACAGTCCTTTTAACATTTCTTGCAGTGCTGGTTTGGTGGTAATGTAGTCCCTTAGCCTTTTTTTTTTTTTTTTGTCTGGGAAGCTCTTTATTTGACCTTGTATTTTGAATGATAGCCTTGCTGGGTAGAGTAGTTTTGGATTCAGATCCTTGTTTTTCATGACCTTGATTACTTCATGCCATTCCCTTCTGGCCTGTAGTGTTTCTGTTGAGAAGTCAGCTGATAGCCTGATGGGGTTTTTTTGTAGGTAACCTGTTGCTTATCTCTTTCTGCCTTTGGGATTCTCTCTTTGTCTTTAATTTTTGGCATTTTAATTACTATGTGTCTTGATGTGGGCCTGTTTGAGTTCTTCTTACTTGGGACTGTCTGTGCTTCTTGAACTTGAATGCCTTCTTTCTTCACCAAATTAGGGAAGTTCTTTGTCACTATTTCTTCAAATATATTCTCTAACTCTTGCTCATTTTCTTCTTCTTCAGGAACTCCAATGATGCAAATATTATTACGTTTCCAGTTGTCCCACAGTTCTCTTAAGCTGTCTTCCTGTTTTTTCATTGTTTTTCCCTTTTGGTTTTCTGATTGGTTGATTTTTTTTTTTACCCTGTCTTCTAATTCACTGATCTGGTCCTCAGCTTCCTCTACTCTGCTGTTTAGTCCTTCCAATGTGTTCTTCATTTCTGCTATGTCATTCTTCATTTCTTCTTGCTGCTTCTTAATTACCACTTGGTTGGTTTTCAGTATTTCTATGTGTTTGCTCATGGTGTTGATGTCTTTACTCAAGGTGTTGATGTCCTTACTCATGCTGTTGAGCCTCCTCAAGATCATGGCTCTGAATTCTAGCTCTGTTAACTTGCTTAACTCCATTTCGTTTATCTCATCTTTGGTAGAGGTCTCTTGTTCTTTCATTTGGGATTTGTTTCTTTTTTTCACCATTTTGTCTATCTCAGTGGGTTTTGGAGTCTACCAAATTTTTCCTGTGGCTGTTGGTGTTCTGCTGTTTGTGGCTCCCTGTACTGGGTTTGGATGAGTGTGGAAGGACCCACGTTAAACACCCCCGTGGAGTCTTACTTTCCCGGGTATATTTGCAAGCCCAGCAGAGGTTAAGTTATCCTCTAGCTTTTTGCCTAGAGGCTATTAGTCGTGGTTGCTTGAAGAGCCTTTGGTTTTCAGTTGAATGAAAACCTCCCTCAGGTGTTCAGTGTGAGAGGATTTCTAGAGGGTAGTGCAGAAACTGATAGTTAATGAGCCTCAGTTTGCATTTCAATGGCTCACCTGGGTGTGGCTGGATCTCCGAGGGAGGGGCTGCGCCTCTCCCCAGAGCCCTGAGATGGAGTAAGATGGCCAGGCCACAGTCCTGGGTGGCCGCTACTCAGGAAAAGCTCTGAGTGCCCTCCAAATCCCGAGTATCCCCACACAGTTCCAGTCCAGTCTGCCCTCCCTCTGCCGGAGCCCAAGGTGAGTGGCTGTGGCTATTTTAACGCTCTGTCCCTGCCCTCTGTGCTGTGGAGCCGGCTTGGGCTTTAACCCTGAGGTCGGTGCGCTGCTCATGGCTAAGGCCGCTGCTGTCTGTGGGCTCCCAGCCCCCCTCTCACATCTCCGCAATCCTACCAGGATCGATTCAGTGTCCCTGGTTGTATGGTCCTCGCAAGCTGCTTTTCTGTTGTTTTTTCCCGACGATTTGTCTGTATTTTAGTTGTAATTCCAGTTTGGTCCTGGGAAACAGTCTGTGTAGCTTCCATTCACTCTGCCGCCATTTTGGAATCTGACTCTCAGTCTTGAGCAGGTGTCCTTATGTAGTAGGTGACCTGTGGGACCCAGTGGCACAATCTACCTGATCACCAGACCTGGGTGCTCTAATACTGTCCCTTGTGTGCATTTAGTGACCCCTCCTATTGTCATGGAGTTGTGATTGCTATTGGCTCATTTGTGCATGGGCTCGACCCTCAGGCTGGCCTACAGTCAGGCTCAACCCTGAACACATCATGCAGGCTGCTGTGTAGGTGATTATCACATGAAGCAGAATTCACCTCAGTAGGATTTGGAGCCTCCCACCATCTCCCTGTGGATATACTGCTTGTGAAGCTTTTTGGATCCTGTTCTGTTGTTTTTTGAAGCTGGCCACTGGGTTCATTGGTTTGTGGCCTCTTTGTGGGAGTGTCTCTGGTGCAGGCTAACGTCGGATGATGTTTGTGACTGTCCCTGAGTACCCTGTTTGGAGCTAACAGCTATCTACAGCTTGCGGCTCCCTGTGCTGTGGCTGAATGTGTGTGCAAAGGACCGAGCTGTGCACCAAGGTCTGCTTTTACCAGCTGTGGGGCCAGGAGCAGGTCAGGCAAAACTCATTGCACCTAGAGATCCACCTCTATCTACAGGCTCACTGTTAGTCTCAGTCACTTAATGAGCTTCAGGCTATAGTCTTCAGCAGGGCATAAAATCCACAGGGTGGGATCAGAGAGTTTCCAGTGGTTGGGGTTATTGCTTCATCCTAGGCTGCCTGGAGGTAAAGGTCTGCCTGAGAAAGATGGCTTCTGTAGCATGGGGGAATGAGTCAGCACAGGGATCCTGGCAACTGTCCTCTCAGCTTTCTCCCCCGAGCCACCAACCCCAGATTCTCATCACATAACTATAGGCCACACTGCCCTCCTTCTGAACCCAAGGTGAGTCGCAGCAAATAAAATTTAGTATGTTGGCTGTTTAAGAGGATGCCTGTGTTTCTAGCCATCTCTCCCTGCCAGACAGAACCCCTGGTGCTTTTCACAGACAGATTTTTTTTTTTTAATTTTTCCCCCCTTTATTGATTTTTAGAGAGAGAGGAAAGGAGAGAGAGAGATAGAAACATCGATGAGAGAGAACACTGATTGGCCACCTCCTGCATGCCCCCAACTGGGGATCGGGCCCCCAACCTGGGCATGTACTCTGACCGGGAATCAAACCAGAGACCTCTAGGTGCATGGGTTGACAATCAACCACTGAGCCACACCGGCTGGGCACAGACAGATGTTTTGTGAGCACCTTTCCTGGTTCTGCTACTCTGGGCTAGGGAGCCCAGCTTGGGGTTTAGACCTCAGACTTCTCAGGGGGAACCCCCCCTCAGCTGAGATATCTCTCCAGCACTTCAACTACTGCCTGTGGGAGCCCAGCCAGCCCTCTCGTGCCCCTGAACTTCCTACCAGTCTCAATGTGGGCTCCTCTTTACATCCTTGGTTTTAAGGGTTCTCTCTAGCTAGTCTTCAGTTGGTTATTCAGGATGCTTATTCTATATTTTAGTTGTAATTCTAGTTTGGTCCTGGGAGAAGGTCAGTGTTGATTCCACTTAATCCACTGCTATCTTGGAAATCTCCACACAGTTCAGTCATAATGACATTTTGGTCACCTACTGACCATATCACGTATACCACAGTGATCCCATAAGGTTATAATGGAGCCAGAAAATTACTATCCGAAAACAGTGACTTCTTTTCCACAAGAATCATAGATTACTAAATGTGCTTTTTGTGTTTTTCTATATTTTCTGTAACTAGTAAAAACTATTTTTCTCTAGGATGTTAAGGTATCATTTGTAGCAACTAATACCCTTTTTTTTGTGTGGCTTCATGCTTCATTCTGAGATTTTGGGCCTCCCCCTTGCATCTGTAGTCTGCAGCAGTAACCTGTACACAACATGATTATTAATTACCCTTACAAGGTTGCTATTGTTTTATTTTATTAAAAAAAATTTTTTTTCTTTATTGATTTTATAGAGAGAGGAAGGGAGAGGGAGAGAGAGATAGAAACATCGATGAGAGAGAACATCGATTGGCCGCCTCCTGTATGCTCCCCACTGGGGATTGGGCCCACAACCTGGGCATGTGCCCTGACCAGGAATTGAACCGGCGACCTCTTGGTGCATGGGTCGATGCTCAACCACCGGGCCACACTGGCCGGGCGGTTGCTATTGTTTTATGTGTCCTTGTCCCACAATGCATTGGAAGACTGGCACCATGTTTTATTAATCCTTTCTTATTTTCCTAGCAAAGTGCCTGGCACTCAAATGCACTCACTAAATGCTTAGTGACTGACTCCTGCCTGCTGTTCCCTGTCATACGGCGTTGTTTTGCCTTCCTTGTTGTCTTTGGAACTCCATTCAGCTATTCTGAGTAGTTGCTACCTGCTCCTAAATCTAATTCCTCATCTTATTGGGGTTTCTGGACCTGTATCTGATGTCCCTCTTCCAAATACTTTTCTTTTTCTTTATTTCTACTCTATTTTTATCTGACCTCTGGGACTTTCTAGATAACCTACCTCTATTCAATCTCTCTATCTATTTCAGAGTATCACTTTATTTTCAAGGATAGAGCAACCAAGCATGTCTAAACTATGAGCCTTTTGAAGGCTCCTTAGAAGATAATTTGTAGCTAGTTATCCAGTGGATGCTTATTTACTGACAGCGTGCTCTTTTGTGTTGGACATAGAAGGATATATTCTAGTCTATTTGCTTGGTTGCAGTTTCCAAAGCTCAAATGTTGCTTAATCATAAAAAAGAATTTATTGGCTTGAATAGTTGATAGAGGGTGTTAGAGTATGACTTTATGCACAGTTCGATCCAGGGTCTGCCAGCCAGACTCTGTCTCCTTTCTATAGTTCAGCTTACTTCTTCCCGTTCTGTGGCTTCATTCTCAGGCAAGTTTCTCCCTACGGCATGAGAGATGACTAATGACAACCTCAAGTTTAGCTCTCTACAACTCAAGATTGAGAAGGAAGAGGGACCTCCTTTCTCCCTTTCAGCATCCATATTACACATTTTTGTGGAGAGGGTCATGTACCCAAGTATAAATGATGAACTCACTATAATTTACCATTAGAGGATGGAGAATTATCTTTTGCTAGCCCGAGGCATCTGCTCACCTTGATGATGGACTGACTCAGACTGTTTGCAGGTGGAGAGTCCCCTCAAAGGAGGAGATGCAGGGCAAACGTAAGTGTTCTGTGTCACCGAAGAGGGAAAGTAGCTACTCACGTATAGAGAGTTAGTTCAAGAGAGAAACAAACTAAAAAAAGACCAAAGCTTCATATCACAGGTCCAAATACATTATCTTTCAAAATATGTAGACATAAGGTGGCTTCAGAGTCACATTGTATTTACCTCTTTTTATATGAGTTGGTCTCCTCCTTCCTTTCCCTCTCTGCTTGGCAACATGCCCAGCCTGTGGAAGGCATTACCTAATGGTCTGCTGTAGTAAACTGCAACCAGAGTATCAGGTTTATATTTGTGTCCCTACCTAAATAAGTAGAATATTTCAGAGTAAGATAGGCCAGGTGTCTCTGAGAGATGTGTCTTTCTGTAGCTAGATGAAACAGTATGAAAAATGCTTTATTTAGTTTAAGTATGCAGGTTATCTTGCTACTGATAAACCTTACTCATGCAATAATAGGCAAACCACCATGTTTCCCATGGAAAAAAGATGTAGTTTGCTGTTGTCTAATGTCTTTGTTGACATTAAGTTTTGAATTACAAGGAATTGCTTACAAATAAAATTTGCTTTGGAGTGTTCCTACTTTACACCGTAAGAATAAATCCACTGTTTCTAAAATGAAATATTTTCATTCTCTTTTAAAACTGTAGTAATTTATTATATGAAATAGCACATTAACTTCTGGAAGTTAAATAACTTTCATTGTGAATGTGGTAATTTCCTTATAAATAAACTATCAAGTATGATTCAGCTTTGATTCTGGTTTAGAAATTTGAAAGTTCTTTTCCTCTGTAGTGCCATAGGGGAGCATCTGGCTGATGTGCTTGATCTGAGATGGCATCTGCCTCATTAATATTTACATTTTTTAATGGAATATATTGTACCCAAAATGATTCTGACTTTCCCTCTTACCTGTGAAATGAATTTTCCTCCAGTGGCTGACTGTTATGTTTTGCTCATTTCATTTTAGGTGAAAACCATATGTCTGTGATTGCAGGCAGAAAGTCTCATAGATTTCAGTGGGCATAGAGTGTTCAGGTTATCAAGAAAGTCCTCTTCTAATGGAGAAGTCCACTGAGCGTTTTAATGAAATTCTCTCCATGCTTCCCCCACGAACCCCATGCTCCCTTTCTGCCCTTGCAGTCTTTATTAAGCAAAGGGAATAAATCCTAGATTTGTCTGTTTTAGACATAGGAAATAGAGTTGAAATAGTCAGATCCAGTAGATCTCTAAGAAACATCTATAACTTTAGCTCCCATTCTTGAGTAGGAAATAAAAGTCGATGCTATATGATTCATTCTTCTGGGCATGCTGGTACCAACTACACGGTAGTTTTTGAGTTTTCAGTCTGTCTCAGCTTCAATGAAATGAATCAAATTCGGTTTTCTGTTAAAATGTTTCTTTGTGACTATGATGTGTAGATTTTTTTTAAACACCTTAAAATAATGGGGTGCGAGTGAGAACTGTGGGAAAATAACTTGAAAGGGCAGACTGGCCATGCTGTAGAAATGAGCATTGAGACATGTATTTCACTCAGAAAAGATGGAAAGAAAAATTTAAAAGTAAAAAGTGACAAAGTCAAGAGAGAAACTTCCAGTATAAACCACAGAACTGTCTTTAGGAATGCATGGTATGTAAAGTACTACTAACATTAATATTTATTTTAATAATCATAATCATAATAGTTTGCTAATGCTGATTGAGATTTTACCACATATATTATAGTACAATGTAGTCTCCTAAATACTTTCAAGTATTTCATTTATATCCTTAACAGCTACCTATGGCACAGGTGGTAAAATTATTCCCAAAGATTTGTACCCAGGCAATCTTCATGTGTGGATAATTCACATACCCTTGCCTCATCTTGTAAAAGAACTTCCATTATATATGTATGTTTATAATAATTTTGCCCCAATGTACATTTTAAATTATATGTAATTTGGGAGAAAATGAAATGGGAACTTAAGGTTCTGGGCCTTGTTCTTGAGCTGTTAAATAAGAATGTGGGGATTTCATTTCCAGCAGTGGCCAATTAGCTTGTTTGAGACCATTGTTCACTTAGAACAACTAGACAATCTGGAAGGGTTGAGGGCTATCAGTTTGAAAGCACAGATTTTTGTAAGACAGCAGGAATTTGTGGGACTAATATCCCAGGCACAAGACAGCCCAACAAGAGTAGCTTACCCTTTGGTTCAGCTTTTCTCTTTCAGGCATTTGCTGAATAAAAAATGTCATTGGGGAGGCTTAAAGGAGAACCGGACCTTGTGTAAAACCATGAAGCTTTGGAATCCATGTCCTTCCAAAGAAGAGGAGCCCTGATAAACAACCCAAGCTTTCCATTGTAAGAGTGAACCTGAAGGAGACCAGTTCTCACAGTGACAAAAACCCTGGAATGAAGTAATCTCTTCCTAACCCATTCATCTTCCCAGAAGCAAAATTAAATCGTCTCTCAAGGACAGTAACATCAATTAGAGCCTCAAATGTTCTCTGTAATTTGTCATTTATGGTGTTATGCAATTAAAAATAACCAGGTACTCCAAAACACAGGATTTAACTGAAAATCAATAGGACAAAAAACATAATAATAGTGACCCTTAGGTGATTCAGATATTGGAGTATTTTAACTTTAATATAGCATTAACCAATGAACTTTAATATAACCTTAAGTTCAGAAAGGAAAAAAAGAATAGAAAATACAAAACATAAGAATTGGAAGGTCTAGCTTACATAATTGGAGTTCCGGAAAGAAAGGAGACAAAGAGGCAGAAGTAATAGTTGAAGAGATAATGATGGAAGTTTGTCCAAGATCGACAAACAACTTGAGGCTACACATGTGAAGAAGATTTATGAACCTAAGCATGATAAATCCAAGGAACATTTAAGCACACTGCAGTCAAACTGTTAAAAATCAAAGACAAGACAATCTTAAAAGCGGCCAGAGAGGAAAGATGTCACCTTCAACGGAGCAATAATAAGATGGGCAGCTGCCTTCCAACAGAAATCACAGAAGCTTCGGTCAATGGATCGACATCTTCAAAGTTCTGAAAGTATTTACCAACTTACAGTGATGATGAAACAAAGTTATTTTTATACCCCCCAAAAAAGGGCTGAGGAAATTAATTACCAGTACAATTGCACTACAGGAATACTAAAGGGCTTACTTTAGGCAAAAGAAAAATGATCCTAGATAAATCATGAAAGTGCAAGAAGCAGTGAGGAGTAATGGCAAGGGTAAATCTAAATAAAACAGACTGTGAAAAACAAAAATAGTAGTAGCTTTTGGGGCCTCACCTAGACATTAAAAATGCATGACAGCAGTAGCACTTGAATCAGAAGTTAAAAGTGTTTTAAGTTTCCTGAGTTTTTCGGAAGTGGTATAAGTACAAGTTGATCTTGAACTTCAGTAGTTCAGAGAGCCATGTCATAATCTCTGGGGCAATCATGAAAAGAATACAAAAGAATGTGCAGATAACAGCTACTGGCATGAAAATTAAAATAATAAAAACACTCAGTCCAGAAGGGGACAATAAAGGGGAGAAAAATTAACAAAGAACAGGTGGCTCGATAGAAAGATCAAGCCCAAATATAGCTATAATTATACTAAATATATGAAAAGTAGAGCTTCACTTCCAGGACCAAGATTGTCAGATTGGCTAAAAAGGACAGGAATAAAAGCCCATTTGCTGCTTATGAATCTTAACTACAAAGAAAAAGTATGAAAACAAAAAGTTGCAGCCCCTAAATCAAAGAAAAGCCATCATGCAAAACTGAAATCAGAAAAAGTTAAGGCAAGAGATATAGTAGTACCAATAAGAAACTTCATACTGCTAAATGTTTCCATATAACAGGAAAATAGTACCCTTCTAAATATTACCTGCCTAAGAACATAACTTCAAAATTTATAAAAGACAGCATGTTACCTAATATTCTGGTGTCTGACTGTTAAGACTAGAATTTTCCAAAGGCAGAACAGGTAGCTGTGAGAGCATTGGGGAGACATTGATACTGCTTCATCATTACGCAGCTTTCATATTCAGTCAAGGTCATTCATTTCCACAATCCCTTTCAAAGAGAGTGATGTTTTCTGTCATCTCACTTGTATAGTTGGGGAAACGGAGCACAGGGCTCTGTGTGAGGTGGGCAAGGACAGACTCGGTCTGCCTTTCCCAGGGGTTGAAGTTGAAGCTTGGGTAGGCCACCCCTGGGAGCTTCAGGTAAAGTCAAGAATTGATAATAAGGCTATTTGCTTTTGTACCATTAGTGGAAATACCTTGAGTCTAGAAGTAAAAAACTAAAGCATCCAAGGTGAGTGAGAATCTCACTTTCCTTCTTTCTTTAGTATTTCACCCAGTGTACCAGAAATGTGAGTGTGAAGAAAATAGCACTGGATTTCTGAACCTTTACTTCATTTTGTTTCCCGTATTCCAGTTACTCATTGCCTAATGAAACATCTCCACTGACTAGAAGTGATGGAGGCATGCATGTGCCTTTGGAAGGGAAATACAGAACTTGAAAAACAAATGTTCTTGAAAGAAATTAAAATAATAGTCTTTACCAAGCTGATTCTCACTAGAACTGCTGTTGTCCACCAAGATAAACAGCTTCAATCTGGAGCAGATTTTTTCTAATCAGGTTTACAGCTTTGAACGTCAATAAAAACTGATTTTGTAAGTTGTTAATCAGTGGATTACGTTTCAGTCTGGTTGTCTTTTCATTCGAAGAAACCTAGCTAATGAGAGCAGGTGTTGGAGAGGAAATGAGCCACGAAGTGATCGCTGTCTGTTGGCCCCAGACTGCCCAACTGGCCGTTTGTCAGGATGCACTTCAGGACTTCCCTCTGACACTCCACAGAAACAGAACATTTAAACAGCCATGTTAGTTTTTATGTACCATAAGAGAATGAAAGAAAATAATTCCTTTAGCTAAAGGAAATAGTGGATGTAGTTGCTTTTGAAGAAATGGTTGTCTTCCATTTTTCAGTAATTGTCATTCTTGTTTTACTGTGTGACCTCTGGTTTTTATTGCTGAAATATAGGAGAAATAAGAGCATATTAGGGAAAGAATTCTATGAACTTTCAATTCTGGTCTCACGCTTCTTTTTTCCTTTCTTGGCTGAAGTGGAAATAATGAGACTCTAGTATGTTACCCCTTTATACTTCTGCAAAGGTTCTGCTTAACTTTTGTAAAAATCAAGTGAATTCTCCATGTAAAATCTTGACAGATCTTGTCAAAAAAATTTAGTGTAAAAAATGTGATAGAGCCTAATTTCATTTTACTTGAAACTCCATTACAGAATAAAAGTTTGTAGTAGAAGATACTGGTAACTATTTGAAAAAGCAGGTGCCAGAACAGAAATAATCTTTGATTTACTTCCTAACCTTAAAATGCTATTTAAAGATGAATATAATATCTGGGAGTGCACACATGAGATTGTTAGCCTTTGATCACCTCTGAGGCATGGAATTAAAGATTTGCAAGAATGTGAGACTTTTAATTTTGTACTCTTTAAACTTCGGAAATGTTAGAATTTTTTATACTGGTATATAATTTTTAAAAGGGATTTTTAATAACCTAGAAGTTTCCTTTGTAAACATTATATTATTATATAAGGAGAAGCTTCATTCAGCAGATCAGACTTTTGATCTTTGTTTGACAGATTTATTTCCAAGAAATAATTTTAATAAGCAACCATTTAAATGCCTATGTCCTTGGAAATGACATAGCAAAATCCCTTGCCTTCAGACACAGGTATGGCCACCAACTTCCCTAGGCAGATGCGTGTTTTATACTGAAAAGTTTCCCGGGGAGAATTTATAGTGTTATCTGCCATGAGAATATTCTTGAGTATTCTGTTGTAAGTGACTTGTGCTATAATATAAGCCATTTTGTTCCCCTTATCCCCTTAGTGGAGGAGAACTGGTTACTTGCCTCTGTGTACATTAAAGTGATGTGTTAGGGTCTTCACTTAAAGTTCAATGCACTGAGCAATGTCCCAGACATTCTGTGATGTGCTTGACAAGCATAATGAATGAGACATGGTCTCCAGTAGCATTGCAGGCATGGGGCTTAGGCCTTGAGGTTTGGGAAATGCTGCCTTGTCCACATTTCCACCAACACCCCTCTGTTTTGTGGGACTTCTCCCTATCCACAAAGGTCCCCTTGCTCATTTTCTTTGTGTCTTTCATATTTGGGGGGTGAGGTGAGACCCACACAAGAAAGGAAGGTGACCACGATACGGTTCTAGTCACAAAGACTCAGGAACTAACTGCCTTCCCTTTGTATCCCATCTCAACCCTTGTGTGCTGAATAATTTTGGGCAACAGACTTCCCCTCACTAAATCTCACTGTGTCATTTGTAAAATGGAAATAATAATACTGAACTCACCTTGAAGTTTTTTGTGACTAAGTGAGTTTTTGTCAGCAAATCAAGAATGGATTAGCTGCTTAGTAATTAAGCTCCCAAAAGACCTGTGTAAAGTTAAATTCCAGTGTATTATTTTGCAATGAAAAAAATATAACCAATCAGAGAAAAGACTAGGTTCATCTGGCAAACACATTAACTACTGGGGGAGATATTGTGTAATTTAGGAACACAGAATCAGAGTAAGCAGAATTAGTGACACAATTAAAATGTTTAATGTTGCCTAGGAGTTTGGCCAAAAGTGGCATCCCCACAGTGACCTACTGGTAAAGTACAGACTTGGAAATCAGATGCACCTGGGTTTGGATACTACTGGCCTTGGTGACTTAGAGTAAATTACTCACTGTTTCTCAGCTTCTGCAAAATGGGTATGAATATTGTTCATCAGCCCAGTTCAAGTATTAATCATTCAATGTGTATAATGTCCTACAGGTGCTAGGCGTCCTCATTTCTCCTTCTAAATGTTGAGCCATAACAGATATGTGATTTGTGACGTTAACATCATGCAATAGTCTGGATTCCCTTCTGCTTTCCATAGGAATAAAAAAGTTTTCAGGTGCCTGCTCTATTCTTATTTATGCTTATTTATATCATGCTGGCCTTGTTTATATCATGCTGGCCTTGAAAACAATAGTCAATTGTCCTGATAGCAAAAGTTTACAAAGAAAGTTTACACATTTTACATATACATACTCAAAGACATGCAAAGCAACTATAGTAGCAATTCTAAAAATGGACATTAATAAACTATTTTTAGTAATGTTCATAAGTACTAAACAAATTAAAGAGGTCATCAAAATGTCATTTATGTGCCTAAACAGTAGCCAGTTGGTGCATTTTCAAGGGGCAGAGGGGCATGTTCTCTGTGTTTATACAGAGATAATACTCACCTCAAATACATCTGACATTTAAAACTCACAAACAGGAGCAGTATCTCCAGCCAGACTTTCCTTAATTTTGCTCCAAAACTATTTTTTGGAGAACCTGTGCATTCAGAATGCTTTCACAGTTCCTCTGTACTTTCCTTCTCATCTTCCAAGTTCAGGTGCCATTTCTTTCTGGGAAACCCTCCTTGACTCCTGTGAGAGAATTCCTTGCTGACTTTTCTCTGTCATGGGAGATCAGTGAAGGTCTCTGTGTTGAGGAGTAGTGTAGAGGCCCACGGCAGACGGGCCCAATTTGAAAAGTTCTCTGTGTCATGCTTAAGACATTGGACTCCATCCTACAAGCAACTGGGAAACTAGATTTTTAAACCTCAAAATAAACAAATGAATTTTTAAAAAATTGTGTTAAAATAAGCAGTCTGGGTCTGCTTGGCACTGTGATCTAATAATCATACTAACAGATATGCTTACAACTGGGACACCAGCTTCAAGGATTCTGCATGAAGTAAATCTTCATGCAACAGTTCATTATTATAGGAAAGAATGATTACAACACATGCACGATTAATTTGCTGAAAGAGGAATGAGACTGTACCTGTGTTTACATTTCATTTTGGGGTTTCTAAAATAAGGGCCTTTGACAGTAAAGCTGTGCCTTTCTCTCCATCTGATCTGCAAGCAGGCATACTCAGTGCCCAGCCTCCTCTGGGATGTTCATCCATCACATTACCTCTCCAGTAGTAGGCCTGCTGTTTTGCTTATTTGTAGTTGTTACTACAGTTAGCTTTTCTGTTCCAATATGGCACTAGAACACTGCCCTGGAATATAGACATTGGAGGCGTGGGCAGGACTAAATCTAAGATTACTTGATAGTGTTCATTCCTGAGAGCTATAGACAGAGATAGAGAAGGAGATGATGAGACCCTCACAAAAGTGGTACTTTTAACTGCTGCTAGAAATGGAAGAGAGGGTGAATCTTCCTTTTGAATCTTTCCAACTTTTCAGGTTATAAGGATCCTTCTGCTTGGCCCTGAGGATTCCAGCAATTAAATCAAAGCCAATTATGCTTAAATCCATCTTAGAGTGTGTTAAGGATTTAAATCTTGATGTGGACTTTACTTTTCTTATCAACTAGAGTAAATAAAGGTGATGTATAAGGGATGGTCACATTTTGAAAGAGTGCAGAATTCCTTCGCCAATGCTAGTTTGAAATGCAGGACTTAGAAGCTGGAAAATTAAATTCTTGCAGCAAAATCTACTTTTATTGTGATGGGAGTTACCATTGTAGTATAATTTAATGTGTTTTAATAAAACGTTTATATATATATATATATATATATATATATATATATAGAGAGAGAGAGAGAGAGAGAGAGAGAGAGAGAGAGAGAGAAATATTGAAATAAGAATAAGAACTATAGCTATTATAATGGGGAATCATGATCCTTCTAGGTCAGCTCCCTGTGTGCCATACACTAGATCAGTGGTTCTCAACCTTCCTAATGCTGCGACCATTTAATACAGTTCCTCATGTTGTGGTGACCCCCAACCATAAAATTATTTTCGTTGCCACTTCATAACTGTAATTTTGCTACTGTTATGTCTTAGGCGACCCCTGTGAAAGGGTTGTTCGACCCCCAAAGGGGTCGCGACCCACAGGTTGAGAACCACTGCATTAGATAGAGAATGCGACATTGTTTCTGAGAACCTATTAGGTGTTAGATGGTGTGTCAAGATACTGAGGATATCTTTGAACAAGTCCCTCTGTAGCTGACATCTCAGTGGACAACTGGCCAATCAGTCTGCAATCAAGAGAGGAATACTTCATGATTGAATTTACTTGTTACTCTAATCATATGACTGCTTTAAAAACATTGCATCCTTTGTTTGCAGAAGAGCATGCCTGAGCAGTTAGTGAGTCCTGGAGTCCTGTCCCAGACTCAGGAAATGTGAAATACAGGTATATAAATGAGATTTGAGCAGTTTCACTTAGGTCACAACTCTAATGACACCAACCAAGGCAGAACACCTCTACTTATGTTCCTTGTTTTGTGTAATGAATCGTGTAAAGGTGAAGTGAAGTGTTTAATGTCTGTTACATCTACATCTATGCATAGATGTATGTGATACATGCATTAATGTGGACATTGTGCTGGACCTAGTCTTCCAGGAACTTCTGGCCATACGTAGTTTTCTGCTGGGCTTCACTGATACTACCTCTAGTAAAATACCTCCTACCTGCTGCATTCTCTAGACATGGAAAACGGGTTTCTAGTTTGATGCTTCATGGTGGCAGCCATGTCTTTATGGTGCCTCTGCTGGGCCAGCTAGGCCTGCTATTATGCCTCTCCTACACTCTGATGTCACTTGTGATCAATAACCAGCTCTCTTATGTCATGCACCAGGACTTGCCTATGTTGCTGAGAGCCAATGCTCCCTGGGACCCCCTGACACTCTCTGTACCCGTGATCCTCACAGCAGAAGCCACTCCTGTGGTGGGACTCAGCCAACAGGGGAGCCAAGGACCAATCAAAAATATGTAGGGGAGGTGTTGTTGTCCATTAGGGAAACTGGGCCCATTGGAAGAGACAAGAGCTAGTGAATAAATTATTCCTCCATGGCAGACTGTCTGGTACTTGATACACTGTGCTGGTGAGAACTCTGTCCAGGTCAGTAACAGCTCCCTTCTCTTCACTCTCACTCCCCTGACTTTCCCCTTCATGCCTGCCTTCTCACTACCCTTCACGTGGAAGCTGGGAAGCCTTTTTCTAAGGCCCTTTCCTCGAGGGAACCCTGGGTAAAGTGGAAGTGGAGGACTAGTGGAGTTGAGTTTCACATTGGACAAATTTATGGAGAATTTTGCTGTTAAATTGTGAGCATTTCTACCACATATCTTAGGTGTTCTTCTTTTAGTTTGGGAGAGAGAGCAGATTCAGATAAACAGATGGTTTTAAGTGCTCAGTGAGGGCTGGACAGGGGTCTGTCTCATTCAGCCTCAGGTCCTATGCAAAATACCTGGTACATGCAATTTAGGAAACCCAGTCGCTAAAGTCATGGAGCTCGTGAGCCTTTCCAAACCAGCATCACCCGCTCAGCCTCTTTCCCTATCTTTTCCAGTTGTCCATTTTATCCCTCTGGAATACTTGTATTTATCAGAATCAAGGTTTACCCAATATTCAGAGAAATTACCTGAGATATATACTATAGAGGAATAACTTTATTTGACACATAAGGATCTGTGATTTGTACCAAATTTGCCCATGGATTGTGACGCCCTTAAGCATGGTAGAAGCCCACTCCTTACTCTATCTCAATGGCCAGTCTTTGTTTTATAGGCCACCTCTGGTTCCTACCCTGCTATTTCAAAGGGACTAAGCAGAACAGTGTTTTCAGTTGTGTTCCACTTGGATCCTTCGTCTTGTTAATGTCTGACTCAGATGGCAAACACATCCTTTACAAATACCCCTCTGAGAAAGAAGTCATTTCTGATCTGACCTTCCAATTCCATCCTTTCTTAATTGTTCCTTCCTCGGTGCTTCCCCTATGTATCCTACATGCATGCTGGATTCTTAGTTACGCCTTAAACACATCTGCATCCCCTGACAGTATGAGACTGTGCTCCCTGAGGCCCAAGGCCCTATCCAGTGTCCCTTAGTTCAATGTCCAGACCATTGAGAAATTCATTCTGAGTGACTGAATGTATGATTTCTCAGCCTCTAAGCCTTCCCTGCAATTTTTTTTAAACTGGAGGCTTGCAGTTCTGTAAATCCTCTAAAAAATTTATGCTTTGTGCTTTTAAGATTCTGCTTATAAAATAAACAATAATGATTAAAATGAAACACACTCAGTATTTATAGTAATATGAAAACTGAGATGAACAATTATTCACTGAGAATTTTCACGTCTTTAGTATTTGAATGCAATCTGGCTTATTGCAGCAGGGCTTGCAGGTGACAGTATAATATTTTAAAATATTTATACTTGCACCTAATAAGCATTTTCTACAGCTTACTTAGGATAACTTATAAAATATCCACAAAACAAGTTTTAAAATCATCACACTTTGAAGGCTTCTGTTAACGAACTCATGTTGATATGAGACTCTCTTTCTGAGGATGTGGTCTGTTTTGGTGAGGTCAAGACATAACGAGGCAGACACACCAAATCTCTGGTGCACAGAAAATCTACGTGCGACTGTCTTCTGACTTTTAACTACAACCCTGTACACTCTTCTTCTACAGAGGAGGTGGTAGGATGGTTGGAGAGTGTTTGATATTTGTGTGTGTGTGTGTGTGTGTGTGTGTGTGTGTGTGTGTGTGAGAGAGAGAGAGAGAGAGAGAGAGAGAGAGAGAGAGAGAGAGAGAACAAAACCTTATGTATCCAGGAAGCCAAAATCCTGATACAGATAGCAGTGCTTACCAAAAAAAAACAAAAAAACAAAACAAACAAACAGACAAAAAAAGCCAAAAGGAATATTTGTAGGTTATATGTTTGATTGAATATTGGGGATAAAACCTCTGCTCCAGATTTATATCTATCTAGGTTTCTGAAATTCTGTGTGTTTTTTTTTTTAAAAACATCTTTAAAATTCAGTGGTCTTAAGGGGAATTACAGAAAGTCACAGACATTTAGAACATGGGTTCTTAATTGTGTTTGGGCATGGGTGTCCTTGGCAGACTGCTTCTCAGAATGATATTTCTAAATGCATAAAATAAAATCCACAAGATTACAATAAAATTTAAATGAAAGAATCTAAATCTTTTAAAAAATTGTGATATAGTAATAACAATGTCTTTACATGTCACTAAACTAATACTGAGTACATGTATTAAGTCTGGTAATTTCAAAGTAGTTAATATTACATGGTAATATGATATGAAAATCTCTGTGATTTCTATCTGGTGACACAGTCACAGTACTGCTAATGAGATTGTTGTTTGTTGCCTACACTATATTTGAAGGAAATGCTTCAGTTAGAAGGTATTGATAATTAAGAACTAATTTTGTTCTCATCCAAGTTCATGGACCCCCTGATTTTATCCATGAACTCCTCCCACAGATTTTTCTGACTTCATTGAAGACATTCTTAAGCAAATGAATGGAGTGGCAAGGAGGTGGGAGGAAGAGAAGTAAACTGGGGTGAGGAAGGTGAAAGATGCACTTGACTCTTGTGCTGGGGCTAAGATCATTCATGCCGTCTTTATGATACTGAACATGCTAAGTGCACTACTCAGTAAATGTGACTAAGTCTCTGAATAATTTCACATTTATTGGAATATAAAAGGAAAAAATCCCTCTTTCATTAAATACACAATCATGACATGTGCAGCCACAGGCCTTGATGTACAGCCAGCCTAGGTAAATGACCTGAGGATTAGGAAGGCAGGACCTGCAACCTCTCTAAGTGCATTAGGTTTTTAGAAGTCGCCAAAGTAGAAACTGGCCAGAAAAAATGAAACATGCACATAGGTAGCTGCTCAGGGACATTTCTATGGAAACTCTCTTCTGCTTCCTATAATCATGCTTCTCTTTCTGCCATTTGGTTTGTACTGGGAAAAGTTTTGCAATAGCATTGATCATCAGAATTTGACCACCTTCTTACTTAAGTGCCTGGTTTGTTTGTTTTCTAAGTGTAAAAATGTAATATAAACTGTGGGTTTGAGGTGGTCTCATGTGGGTAGATGTATAAGGCTTTATGTTTTTGTTTTGTTTTTAAAGCTAGGTAAGAAATTATCTTTTCTTCCTAAAATGACTAGTAAGTGGCAATTACTAAACCAATGGTTTTTTAGGCATTCTGATTTCTCTGAGCATGTTCTAATATTTACTGGATGCTTTCTGTAGTAAGTACACCTGACATTTTGGTTATCCTACCACTGCTAACATTTCATGGCTATGGATTTAGGGACTTTCCTAGTTAAAATCTCACAGATACTTAATGGAAATCCTTTCTAACACTTGATTTACTTATGCCATAATTATTTGCCTTCTTCTCTACTAATTGTATGTATCTATATATACACACTTAAGGGAGACTTCAGATTATTAATATCATAATATCCAGCTTTGTTCAGGGTTGTAAGATAATTGTGGTAAGCTGGGTCTAGAACGGGACTGTGGATTTCAGCCAGTTATGCTTTTAACACTATTCACTGCTTGGGAATAAGCTGAGAGACTCAAATGTAATTCATCCAGTGATTACTCCACCTGCACTATATTGTTGGCACTATGGCAAATGTGCCAGAGGTAGATGGTGAAAGAGAAGTCCTCTGCCCCTGCGGCATACAGTCAAGCAGTGTGAAGTGGTGCTAGTGGGAGCTGTTGTGCGAACTGTTTGGCACCAGGTGGGAAGAGCAGATGAATCATAAGAGGGTGCTGTGAGGAAAGAGTAGAGGTTCTCCAGAAGGATTCGGGTAGAGATGGGAGGAAGGAACAAGCTATACATGACCTTGGAGGTGCAGCATGTTAGGCAATGGCAAATGATTTTTGTTGGTGGAACATGATGTTTAAAGGAGTACTAGCAGAAGCTGAGGCTGGGTTTAGAAAGTAGAATACTGTACAAAAGGTGGTTCTTTTTTATTGGTTCATTCATCTAAGCATAAATATCCTCTCTGTCGGTATGAAATGCAAATATATGTTATGGCCCTTTGGCTGAGTTTTGAAGGAAAAGAGTTTGCCTCATGTAGAACAGGGAGAATGTTCCAGAATGAGATGTGCAAATCTTGTAGGCATGTGTGAGCAGGATGTTTGGGGAAGACTGAAGTGGTTTGTATTGTAACATGGGAAGAGTGAATGGTCAAAGAAAAATGTGAACTGGGGAGGGAGGGCCTGCTGATGCATTCTAACATCAACTCTAACACTGGTTGGGTGTCTTTCAATTCAGCTCAGGCTGGCTCTGACTCCCCAGAGTTAGCACAGACCCCACAAATTAGGGGCAAAATACTTTGATTCTGACACTGACTATCCGTAGTTAACATCAGATCCCACAAGTTAAAGAATAAGCCCCCCCCCCCCCCCCCCGGGAAAGACTGCCTTTACTTCAGATGATAGCTGCAAGTAGGGTTTCCAGGTCATCCACATTTCTGTTCAACTTGGCTACACATTTGAGGATTCCCATGATCCCGCTTCATGTTCAAGGATTCACTAAAATGATTCACAGAACACACACACAAAACACTGTTCTTATGATGAGTTTTATTATAAAGGGTAGAACTCAGGATCAGCCAAATGGAAGAAGTGCTGGGGCAAGGATTGGGGGCAATGTGGCAGGGCACACAGCTTCCACGCCCTCTCCTCATAGGGTCTGGGCATGCCACCTCCTGGCACATCACTGTTGACCAACTGGGAAGTTCCGCTGAGTTTTCACATCCAGGCTTTTAATTGAAGTTTTGTTACATAAGACTTACTGATTAAACTATTGGCTGTGAGATTGAATTCAGTTGTCAATCTCTCTAAAAATGTCAACCCTCTAATCAGGTGGTTTGTCTTTCTGGTGACCAGTCTCCTATCCAGAAGCTATCTAGGGGTCCCCTGGGTCAGCTCATTAACATCACAAATACACTCCTGTCACTCAGGAAATTTCAAGGGTTTTTTTAAGGTCTGTGCCAGGAACCAGGGACAGAGACCAGACATATTATTTTTATTATACCAATGATTAATTGTAGATGCCATTCTATAACATTCTAGATCTTCAATGTAAAAGTGGTCTGTGCATTTGCCAACAAAAATATTGGCATTTTATGTTACTGGTTAGATTACTCCAGAATTTACCTGTTTGAAAAAAGAAAAAAAAAAGGTATTTCAACAAAACCTTTCCAATCAAAGGTTATGATGGAAAAAGCAATGGTATTTCTTGCCATTCTTTTCTAATAAAAGTAATATATATTCTAAATCCAGTTTAAGATTGGATTTATGATTTTATCTCCTTAAAGGGTAGAGCAGTCACCCTGTCTGGCATTCTTTTATTTGAAGGTGGGAAGTAAGTTGTTTTACATCAGGGCTTCTAACCCTGTGCCTGGGACTCTTTTGAATGCCAGATTTTAGAAACCTGTCCAGCCTTTTGGTATCAGTAATGGAGCATTTATGGGACCAGATGACTTGCAGCAATCTAGAAGGAGAATCACCTTTTATTCTGAGTATTTTGTTCAGAGCTATCCAAAGCATGATGGAACTAGTTAATACTACATTCTATTTAGGGAAGTAAATTTCAGTAGCAAACTCTCTCGAAACTTTTGCGAGGTTGTTTGCTTGGGTGAAATGACTCATGAGCAGCATGTGGCCATAAAGTATCAGCTCACCTGGTATCTGGCCATGTGTGGTTGTTTTGTAAGCCTCTGGCTAGAACTAGCATCAGGAATATTCTAAAAGCTAAGGGTCCAGTGTCTTCCCATAAACTAGAGATTGGGCCATTTGTAGGTTAATCTTTGCCATGTCATCATGAAAGCTAATGTTCTGAAATTAAAAGTGAAACTGAAGTTGAAATTACAGCCCAGCATGGCTGTCCTTAGTATGAAGTTGTCTGGAGAGCTGAATTTTCAAGATGGCTGACAATGGACCTTCTTTGGTACCAAGAATTATTAACCACTTTTAGGTGAAACTCATTCGGAACTCTACCAGGCATCCCTCTGCTTTGTGAGCATATGCTGATGTGTTGGTGGTGAGTGAAGTTCATCACGATGAATATAAAGGCTTTCCCGTAGTCCTGCTAAGAGTAGTGGTGTAGTATACCTGCAACTGCTGCGTGAGCTGGTCCCGACTGTCTTGTCTATTTTATAGTGTCTTCCCTCTTGGCGGCTCATTTTCTTCATCGTTGTCTCCTTTTAGCAGTCTCTTCATTTCTTGTAGATTTTTGAAGATTCAGAAACCAAATAACATGATTTTTGTGCACATGTGGAGTACAGACTCTGAGTCACCTGAATAAGTGAATGGACTTGGGGAATTCTGTTCGGCTGTTCAGGTTTTTATTTGTTTGTTTGTTCGGTGTACTTACTCTCTCGGACTAAACTTTTCATGTTGCTGAAAAATAACTGAATTCTAAATAGAGATTACCCCATCCTTTTGTATTTTTATTTCACTGCCTACCAACAAATATAAAGTCTGATAGATAACTTTAAGTATTAAACCAATAGTGATTTTTTAATTTAAAAATATTATAAAAACATTTAAGTTTTTTTTTTTTTTTTCTCTTTCTGAACAACTTTTAAGTACTCTTTGTCTGTAGTTCAGTTTTCTCCTCTGGGTGTGGAAATAATTCTGCCTAATGAAAAGGTTTAAGAATGCTCTCTAAAATGCTCTGGAAAAGAACTGCCTCTCTGGCAGTTAACTCTCACAGGGGTAAAGTAGCTTTCAAACCCCTCCCAGTAATGGTTAGTTTTAAAGTATCCCAGGTGTTTGTGTGCCAGGTGGGAGTTCAACTCCCTGGAAGACCACTTATGGCAGCAATGCAGCTCTTGGAAGTTTTATAAAAGCAAATCATCAAGCTGTAAAGATCAAAGTATTTTAATGTGAGCCACTGTTACTTCTGGAAGAGCTCAATTGCTCTCCTGGAAAGACATACTATGATTTCTAAAGCAATTGTGCAAATGCAGTCAGATCACATCTTGATTTCAGTTGTTGGGTACTGGTTAATCCTTCTAAAGTTTGCACAATGAGTAAGGTGAAGCACAAGTTTTCTTCATCTTTGTATTTGTGTGGGGTTTTAAAATTTCTCAGTGATGGACCAGTTTAGTTCTTAATTTACCCTGACAACAATGCTAAAGTTGCATGAGCCTCTCTTTTCTGCAGTACTTCTCTTAGTATTTCAGTCTATCTTTGACATACACTTATAACTCTGTATTCTTATTATTTGATTATATGGTATCTACATGTTAGACTTGAAGCATCTGAAGGGCCATGGACCTGTCTTCCTCGTGCCCAATATCAGTGTCTTTTACCTGTAGGGAGCCTCATAAATGTTTGATGAATGAACAAATGATGAACCCCTAGTCCATCTTCCTTCCACTGTGGGCCTGGTTAACTCCTCATTCTGGGAGACTAATTTTAGAAATTGCTTCCTCTAAAGAGCTATCACTAACACTCACCTCCTCGAGCTAGCTTTAGTGCCCATTTTCTCTATGCCCTAAATGACTGTTGGAATAGATCTATCATTGCTTACGCCATTGCAATATAATTATTGGCCTACCCTTCTAGAATTAAGAATGAGACTTGAGTCTTACTCAGCTTTGAATCAGTGGTGCCTGTAGCAGTCCTTGGTACACAGTAATTACTCCATACATGTTTATAGATTAAGAAGTGCAAGAAGATAAGGTTGTAATTGTACATTGGTAAGACCTCGAATGCCTTGCTCAGACATTGGGAATGTATCATGGAGGCACTTGCAAAATACATAAAGTTTGCTCTTTCTTCCTAATTTATTAATTATATAAATGGTAAAGAGGAAAAAGTAATGAAAAAAATACCCCTACCAGTAAGATATATGAAGTGATTTTAAAATACATTCATTACTATTTATTGTTTCTAACACATTTAGGTAATTTATTCAGCAGCTAAGTGAGTGCTCACCATATGCCAACTAATATACAAGGTTGAGGATATATAAGTACAAATTTTACCATTTTGCTTTTTTGTCAGCTAAAATTCAATTGTCAGAATAATATGGAATCACTGTTCTTCTGTATCATTTGGGCTAAGAATCATATTGGACACCATCAGCTTCCTAGCTTCTCAATACTTAGATATAAAATTATTTGCTTGTAACTCAAAATGTCCCTTTTATTCTTCTCCACTTCTCTAATATCACTGCTTTAGATTGGACTACTATTCCTAATAATCCCCCTGTATGTTAACATAAACATTGTACATTTGTGTTTATGTTGTTTTGTAATTCTATTCAATGTGTTTTTGTCTACATGATCTGTTTCTCCATGTGGATTAAGAGCAATGCTTTGTATGAGTTATTCACAAAAATATTGGTTAAATGGAAGAGAAATTAGTCTTGAATAAAAATACCTATGATAATCAATATTTTTCTTTTTTAAATTTCTTCCCATTTCATTACCAGCAGCCATGAATGTATTAACTATACAGTAATAAATGTTGGGAATGATTCTTGTGGAGACTCTTGACCAAACATATGAATGGAGGACTCTATTTTGAGGAAGAAAACATAGTGTACTTAGCATCATCGAGTACCTCTGTAACTCATCACAAATGTTTCTGACCATCATACTACATTAGCACTTAGCAGATCATGTTTGTCTTCTCTAGGGCTGTGTAAGCTAAGGAAATAGGACATCTGTTTTGAATAATTTGACCTTAAATCACATTTTTAAGAAAAGCCACATGAGTGTTATGATATCATTATATTGCATTAGGAAATAATAAGAATAAACAGTATCCTCTGGGCTTCTGAAAAAATCCAGGGTTTGATCTAATTGCTTACACTATATTAAATGTCTCATTTAAAATTCATGTTTTTCAGTGAACCTTGATAGTTTTTAAAGAAATAGGTTTATTCTTATCTCTTTATTTTGTACTTTGTCACTAACTCTTTTGTTTACTTGGAAAACAACAACAATAAAACTAATTTTGGCTTCATGCTGTTGTCTAAGCATGGTGGGTTTTAATTTTTGTCGTTAAGTAAGAGAATGGCTTATGTGATTTGAGAATAAACTGATTTTTAAGAGTAATTCTTTTTTTCTTTATTGATTTTTAGAGAGAGAAGAAGGGAGAGGGAGAGAGAGACAGAAACATCGATGAGAGAGAACATCGATTAGCCGCCTCCTGCATGCCCCCAACTGGAGATTGGGCCCACAGCCTGGGCATGTGCTCTGTCTGGGAATCGAACTGGCAACCTCTTAGTGCATGGGTTGACGCTCAACCACTGAGCCACACCAGCCGGGCAAGAGCTGTAATTCAAAGCTGAAGATGACCCTAATAGCTCCTAGTGCTTTTTTCTTTCCCCTCTAATTTTCTTTAGAGAGCATATACCACAAATATTTGGTTATCTTCCTTTGTGATGTGCTGTGGAATCTTGATACTACGTTGGGTTAAAACATTAACCCTAGCCCTGGCCGATTTGGCTCAGCGGTTGAAGTGTCGGCCTGTGGACCAGAGAGTCCCGGGTTCAGTTCCCACTAGGGACACGTACCAAAAAAAAACCCCAAAAAACATTAACCCTAGAATGAAACTGATGGAATTAAAATCCTAGTTTTCTTAGGGAAGATTTTTAACCCTTCTATAAAATTACAATAATACATTTCTCAATGGTTATTGAGGGGATCAAATAAAATAATAGATACACAATGCTTAATAGAGAGTGGCTCATAGCAAATATTCAATAACAAATAAGCAGTAACAAAACAACAGCAGTAGTAATAATATAATGGAAAGTCATCATGGTTGTCCATGCTCAGAACAGAGAAGGTTGAGAGAGAGCTTTCTCTGGGTTCAAACCTACTTTCACATTAACCAATCCACCATTCTCTGAAATCACAGAGCCACTTTATGTAAAACAACTGACCATTATCATTAATAAATAAATAAATTACTATTTTCATGTCTGGAACACTTGTTTAGTATTTATATCCAATAAATCAAAACACTGGAAAATTAAAAATACATATACCTTTTGGTAAGCAAACTGACTTGTAGGACTCTGTTCTACAGAAATAAAAACATTAGTGTGTTCCTTTGCGTGTTTATTGAGTATATTTTGTAGTAGCAGGCATTAAAAAAGTTGAACTGGGTTTATATGTCTGTGTTGACCTAAAAAGTTGTCCATGTTTAAGTTATTGGTTAAGGGGCAAAACTACAGAGGAACAGATCAGATTATTAGTCATTGAAAAACATAGGTAATGGCTAAAAAGATACTTCATATATGTGAATATATGTTTGCATGTGCATAACTAAGGGTTTTGAAGGAAATACACTCTTATCTCAGATAAGTTTGTGGGTGTTTGAGTGAGAATGTGGAGGAAGTGCTTATTTTTTCCTTGACATCTTTTTTTTTTTTTTTGACTTTTTACAGTGACATATATTGTTTTTGTTATTTAAAAAAAGTAAAGGAAAATGTTAAATCACAGAAAAAGAGAGAACTGGGCCCATGTGTAAAAGAGAAAGGTCTGCAAGGATATTTAAATTTTGTTTATGTAGTTCTTTGCTATTGTAAAAGCTAATATATATAATTTTTTTCTGGAATTTTTTCAAGTACACAATTATTTTTCCTGTAAGCAGATTAAGTCATCATCAAGTGAGTACATTTTGAAAAGAGCTTAACAAATATGAATCATTTAAATTGATTAAAACTTAAGCTATGTGAGGTTGACTTAAAAAGGAAAATGAAATATGATGGAGACAGGGAATAAAATAAAAAACCTCCAGAATTTCATGAAATATGAGAGAGGGGTTTTAAAACATTAGGTCATATTAAAAAATTTAAGAGATTATACTGTATTCTGAAGGAACAAACAACTACAAACTAAATAGTGAAACTTCTGTAAAAGTAATTTTCTACCCAACTAAACTTAAAGATACAGTGATAAAATAGTATATCTGAATGTTTCTAGATCACCTACCTCATAAACTAAATTAAGGTGTACTGAATTAAATTATTTTAATTAGACTATGATTCCTACAGGTTGAAAATACTAAGATAAAGAAAATCAAAAGCTTCATTCTTAAATTCTTCATGAATGATAATTGGAATATCTAACCATGGGTAAACTTTTCACTATATTATGGTATAGCGAAGGACATAGGGAACATTTTTGGTAACATGCATCATTTTAGCCAATGACCTGAGCTTTACCATCCTTACTTTTTTTTTCAATAAATTCATTTGTAAAATAAATTCTCTCTTTCCCGTCCTCTGTGTGTGTGTATATATGTATATATATAAATATATGTATATATGTGAATGTGTATAATTCACAAAGTTTATATTGATACTTAGATGATTTTTTAAAAAAATTAGTTTAGCCCTGGCCGGTTTGGCTCAGCGGTTAGAGCGTTAGCCTGCGGTCCAGAGAGACCCGGGTTCAGTTCCCACTAGGGGCACGTACCTCGGTTGCAGTTTGTCCCCGGCCCTGGTTGGTCGTGCGGGAGGCAGCCACTCGATGTGTCCTTTTCACGTCGATGTTTCTCTCTCTCTCTCCCTCCCACTCTATCTGAACAAAAAATGGAAAAATGTCCTCGGGTGAGGATAAAAAAAAAAAAATTAGTTTAGATTGCATTAAATTTTCAATTCTATTATGCTTTTTTGAATCACATGTCCAACTGAATATTTTGGAAAGACACATTAATTTTCTGTAATGCATTTTCAGTGATATAACAAGAACCAGAGTTCAGCCCATGTAGATACTGTTAGCTTAAAACAATTTTTTTATTATTTAGAACTTTAATTATGAAAATGTTCACATTCACAAGGGTAAAAGATCATGCTTTTGTATGATTCAACCAGCTAATTGTTAGCTTTTGCTGCATAACACAGTGTCCCCAAACTTGTTGTCTTAAAATAATACCCATAGCTGACAATTCTGTGGGTCAACAGCTAGGGCTTGGCTTAGCTAAGTGGTTCTGCTGATCTGGCCCACGCGTGGCTGTATTGCCTGGGCTCCTTCGTGTATCAGCAGTCAGCTCTGGGGTCAGCTGGGAAAGCTTATCTTTGCCTCACAGGTTTCCCTATCCTACAGCAGGCTAGTCCAGACTTGTTCACCAGCCAGTCTCAGGCTTTACAAAAAAAAAAAAAAATCAGAATTAGGCTTTATTTCATTATACACATCTGTGTGTGTGTGTATATTTTTAACTCAAGAGGATATAATGTTCTTCCTAAAGATATCTAACTGATGTGCTGCCTCATAAACGGAGAGACAGCATGATATCATGCTTAAGAGCACAGACTCTGAGCCAATTTGCAAAGTGATCATATCTCATGTCTACCACTTACTAGCTGAATGACCTTGAAAAAGTAACTCAACCTCTCTGCGCCACAGCTTTCTCATATATTAAAGTTAATATATGTTAAGCACTTAGAAGAATGCATGGTACATATTAAATATTATATATACATATATATGTGTGTATACATATATATATGTTAGCTGTTCTTCTTCTTCATATTAATAGTCACTGTATTCACCCATTAAACTACCTGAAAATTTTTAATAAGTAATTTTATAACTACAACTAACAGCTTTCACAGCCGCCATTAATTATTGTACCATTTTATTCTTGTAATAAAAAAGTACACTTATAGTTCAGTAGGTTTGGTAAATTTTTAACATTTAATCACATCACATTAGGAGATTTTTCACTCTGAGTTATATCTAGAATGATTATGTATATCTGAAAATTAATATTTATATATTTAGTTTTCTTTTTTTTTAATCCTCACCCGAGGATACTTTTCCATTTATCTTCAGATAGAGTGGGAGGGGGAGAGTGAGAGAGAGAGAGGGAGAGAAACATCAATGTGAGAGAGACACATCAGTTGGTTGCCTCCCACACAACCCCAACCAGGGCTGGGGACTGAATCACAACTGAGCTATGTGCCCTTAACCGGAATCGAACCTGCGACTCCTTGGTCCACAGGCTGATGCTCTAACTGCTGAGCCAAACCAGCCAGGGAAGTCTGTATATATTTAAATAAATCCGAATGGCATACCTGGTTTGGATTACTAACCTAATTATGCTGAATAGAAATGGATAATAGTAGCCTATGTTATCACATGATCATTGATATGCCAGAAATTACCGTCAAGCGGGCATTCAACTCTTCCATCTTCCTAAGCTAAGGCCAATACATTTGCATAAAAACCAGGGCCAAGGCCTAACTTTGACACATGCTTACTGCATACCAGGCAGTCTTCTCAGAAATATTCTACAACAGCCTTTTTGAAATAGGTACAATTTTATCCCCACTTCCTGAGGCATAATGAAGTTATCTGACTTGCTCAGTGACATCTGGTAAATATCTGAGTCAAATACAGGCTGTCTGGCTGCAAACCCCAACTCTTCACACCAGCTCCAGAAGCCGGTGTCCTGTCCCGACCCAGGAAGTGTACTTGCCCACTCTGGTCCACATAGCCCTTAGATCATCTGTCAAAGTAGGCATTTTTCTTTTATTATTTTATAAATGAATCAGTAAGGTTTAGAGTGATATTCATCAGGTCACAGGGCTAAGTAATTTTTGTAGGTGAGAGTTCTCTCCCAGCCTACTCTAGAGTGGCAATGACCATGACTCTTTTTATGGTCTTTATTGTTAAAGGCTGTGTTAAATTACCATGCTTCCTTCCTGAATACATAAAGGAGTTTCACCAGAATCTCACAAACATTTGGTTTTGAAATTTTTACATATTTGAGAAATTTACTCATGTTTAAAACTATACCTGATATTTGCTTTATTTTAAATCTCTTGATTTAGTGGTGAAATTGAATGTTTTCCCAGGTATCTCTTTACTAGTTGTATGTCTCTTAACACAGAGTGTCTTTTCAGACCATTTGCTAATTATTTATTGATATCTTGATGCTTTTTCTGATTAATTAATAAAAAAATAATCCAATAGATTTCTTAAATTCCAGACTATTTTGATCATTAATAAACTTGATAGTGTATCATTAGTTTAATGTGGGGATCAGTTTAATTTCCTCTACTGATTAACCTTAAGATTTTTTATGTAAAATAAAAACTTGATCATTTTATTTATTTTTGGCATTCAATATTATATTCGTTTCAGATGGACAGCATTGTGGTTAGACATTTGTATAACTTATGACGTGATTCCCCTGATAAGTGTAGGACCTGCTCTGACACCATAAATAGATATTATTCCTTCTACTGTAGTTTATATACCCATGACTGTTTTGTAAGTGTCAATTTGTAATTCTTAATCCTTTCACCCTTTTCACCCAGGCCCGCAACCTCCCCCCACCTGGCCAGCATCAGTTTGTTCTCTATGAGTCTATTTCTGGTTGTTGTTCATTTATCTTGTTGTTATTTATTTCACATATAAGTGAAATCATATGTTATTTGTCTTTCTCTGTCTGACTTATTTCACTTAGCATAATACCCTCTAGTTCTATCCACATTGTCACAGGGGGTAAGACTTCATTCTTTTTTTATGGCTGAGTAATATTGCATTGTACTGTTTTCCATAGTAGCAGAACCAATTTTTAATCCCACTAATAAAGTGCATAAGGGTTTCCTTTTCTCCACATCCTCATCAACACTTGTTGTTTGTAGATTTATTGATGATAGCTATTCTGTCAAATGTAAGGTGATATCTCACTGTGGTTTTAATTTGCATTTCCCTGATGATTAGTGACAGAGAGCATCTTTTCATATGTCTGTTGGCCATCTGTATGTCCTCTTTGGAGAAGTGTCTATTCAGGTCCTTTGCCCATTTTTAAATCTGATTGTTGGTCTTTTTGTGTTAAGTTGCATGAATTTCTTATATATTTTGGATATTAACCCTTATCAGATGTATCATTAGCAAATATCTCCCATTCATTAGGTTGTCTTTTTGTTTTGTTGGTGGTTTTCTTTGCTGTGCAAAAACTTTTTAGTTTGATGTAGTCCCATTTGTTTATTTTTTCTTTGTTTCCCTTGCCCAAGGAGATATATCCAAAAAATATTGCTAAGCATTCATTTATGATCAAACTCTCAGCAAAGTGGGACTAGAGGGAATGTACCTCAACATTATAAGGCCATATATGACAAACCCATAGCTAACATCATACTCAGTGGTGAAAAGCTATAAGTGTTTTCTTTAAGATCAAGATCAAGATAAGGATAACTACTTTCACCACTTCTATTCAGCATAGAATTGGAAGGCACAACAATCAGACCAGAAGCAGAAATAAAAGGTATTCAAATTGGAAAGGCATGATACTATATTTAGAAAACCCTAAAGAATCCACCAAAAAACTATGAGAACTGATAAATGAATTCATTTAAGTAGCAGGATACAAATTAATACTCAGAAATCAGTTGCATTTTTATACACCAATAATGAACTATCAAAAAGAGAAATTAAGAAAATAACCTTGTTAAGTTTTGATAATTCCTTCTTTCTGCATTTTGACCCAGCAGTGCAACCTCTCTGTGGCTCTGGTTTCTGACCCCAGGCAAGCTAAAGAAACACCTTAAGCACGATTTTTAGTTTCCTCTTCAGGAATATGGGGAGCTCTCAATCAGGGATGTTAACAGAACCCTTGGAGTTTTTTGGAGAACTATTTTTTTGTGACAGAGCACCACTATTATGCTTTTGCTAAGATGAAAATGTCTAAATGATACACTATTAAAATATTTAAGTTTGGATTATATTTTATTTTATTATTATTATTATTTTTCATCCTCACCCGAGGATATTTTTCCATTTATCTTCAGACAAAGTGGGAAGGAGAGAGGGAAGAAGAGAGAGAGAGAGAAACATTAATGTGAGAGAGACACATCAATTGGTTGCCTCCTGCATGACCCCGACCAGGGCCGGGGACGAACTGCAACTGAGGTACATGCCCTTGGCTGGAACTGAACCTGGGACTCTTTGGTCCATGGGCCGGCGCTCTAACCGCTGAGCCAAATCGACCAGGGCTGGATTATATTTTATATGGAAGCTAACTGTGTAATATTTTCTTAAAGCAAGACATAGTTTAGCTGGTAGACTATCACCAATTATATATATTAAAAAGAAATCATCTCTAAATCAATAGTAATTTAGGGGGAAAAAATAAGTGCAAGCTAATAGTGTGATGATGTGTCATTCTGAGATTTAGAACAAAAACGAACTCGTTTCTAAAGATTCAAACAATAAAAAGCCTGACATAAGAAATTAATCGGTCTCTTAAGAATGTTCTAAACAGTCTATCTGTCACTTCTCCATTGTTGTACTTGTGGCTCATTTCCTGAAATACAGTCATTAGTGTCATCAGGTAGTTAAAATGTTGTATTTGCTTTACTCTGTTTATCCTTTACTTATAATTATAGATCACACAGTTAGTATTTTGCAGCTAAGTCACTGAAGCAGTTTGTCTAGATGATGCACTGTAATATAGTTAGTTCTCATTAAAGCTTCACTTTTCTTATGAAGGAGAGCACCTTACTTTTCTCAATGGAACCCCAATGGTTTCTTCCATTTTCCATGAGCCTCTTCATTTCTTCTTTGTCTCATATGATAACTGTTACAAAACTCTTTTTTTAAGTTGTTAGTTGACAATTCTAAAGTCACAGATTTTACAGGCACTTCAGGTTGAAGTTATGTAAATGTTGTTGAATTTAATGATGTGATATGTTAATTTTGTGAATATTTTTCTATCTATACTGAATATAGAATATTTCAACTATGATATATAGCTAATCTGTGAGGTTCTGTGCTGGAGAAATTGGTCCAAGTTTTACTGTTTGTAGTTCTCAAAATGCCTAGCACATATGGGTGCTCAGATGAGCCCTGTCATGGCTAAAGTGACTAGTTAAGGCAAATGAATCTATTTTTATGAATAATAAATGATATTCATTTAGTTATGCTGTGAATCACTAAATTAACAATGGTTATTTAATATAAATGTCTTAAAGCAAGTGTTTTATGAAAGTTTTAGGTATATGAATTATGCTTATTATTAATTTTATAGCAGTTAGATTGATGTAGAATTCCCTGAGGGAGAACAGAGTGCATGTACGAACTAGTATGACTTGTAAGAAGCCCCATGACAGATGAACCCGTCATCTCTCTCCCAGTGAGAGCACCAACTGGACTCTTCAGGAGAGAAGAGGTTGTGCAGTTGGGTAGAATTTTGCTTGGGTTCCCCTGTGTTATAGTGTTACGTCTTTGCCCTCCAACTGTGTTTTCATGAGCATATTAGGAACTTGGCAAAAATTAGTGCAGCTAACTAATGGTCTTGCCCAGTAATTATTGAAAGTGCGCAAGAAAGACAAGAAGACCGAGGGCGAAATAGAAAGAGAGATAGGATATTTGGGTGAAGAGACACATTTTTTATTAGAGTTTTATTCTCTAGTAGTTGCAAAATAAGTATAGTTTGTACTTGGGTGAATTTTTTGAAAGGGCATAGAAAAGAGGCAGTAGCTTAAGAAGGATGCATAACATCTGGTCTGCAGAACATAAATGTGGCTGTGGAGACAGCTGTTTCCTCAGGCTGAAATGGGTGCTAATAAGTATTTTTAAAGTGATAGTGGCAGCTCCCTGCAGAGGCTTTGTTCCCATTGAGCTTTGCTCCCTGAGTTCATTTATTTCTCCACAGGTTTCATCTTCCCTGTTTCATGAGGTTTCTCATCAGAAAAGACATTTTTTTAGGACCATTGTTAGTACTGGCTGAGGGAGCAGGAGGGAGGGATGTAACGTGGTATCTTGATTTTGAGAGATGAGATCATTTTGAAATTACTGATTAAAAATGAAAAGCTTTCTTACTAAGGAGGCAGAGCACACTTTAGATCTGTTGGTTTTGGTTATTGGGGAGGAGTTGTAGAATGGCCTTAAAGCGCTCATGGGCTGTGAAATCAATTGTGGGCTGCACCCAGCATTCATTTAATTATTTTTGTTGCAATATGAAATATGGTAGAATAGGAAATGTGAATATAATACACATGCACACGATAAGAAACATAGTGACAGATTTTTTCCGTGAAAGTTTGTGTCTGAATATGTGTGTATGTATGTAAGTGTTATGTATGCACACATCGCATCACACATACACTGGGTTGCTAGATACAATATATTTGGTATTATGAGTTGCAGTCAAAATGTTTGAAAAATATTGGTTTTGGAGCATTGCCTTTGGAGCTTAAATATAAAAAATTCAAATTCCCCTTGCTCTGTCAGATGCTGTCAGCGGGACTCTTTGATGAGTTAACTATTCTCTGTGTTTCTTCAGGTCATTCTTGTTGTGGAGAGTTAACAAGATGAGTAGGTGGAGCACCCAGCCTAGGCACTGGGTGGCACATTTTACTTTCCTGCATTCTTCCCTTGTCCTCAAGAACAGACACGATATGCTGTGATTCCGTGTGTCCTGGCCCACTGAGCCCTCTTCCTTTGCTCCTTTTCTGGAAGCCAGTTCTTTTCTGAATTCAGAGTCTCAGTGCTGTCTTTCCACATACCCACAATCATGTTTGCCTCTTCCCTGTTTGTCTACTTCCTTCCTACATTCAGTTTTTGTTTTCATCTACCACTTTTTATCACAGCCAAAGGGCTTGACTTTATAGTCGTTATCATTGGGTTGAAAAAACAGAATTTTTTTGTTCTTTCCTTTCTTTCAATTAGCCTGTCTCAGTGTTCCTCTTCCACTGTTAAGAAAAATGTCTATGTTTGGCTACCAAGAATGCTATACCCCTAAAACCTTAAGGCTTTGCCACTAGTGTGCTCTGCAGATGAGAGGTGGTCCACACGTTGTTTCTGGTCCATGACCAGTACAGAAATTGAGAGCAAGTCTTCAGACATTTTTAGGGGAATTTGACAGAGTAATTTTATGTTTATTTAAAAACAAATTTGTTGCTTGTATTTCGCATGTCTTTTTATTTCCTTTTTCTAAAAATTCCTGTTGTTGTGCTTTACATAAACTTAGTCTGAGATGCATCAGAAATTTAAAAAATTTCTCCTTGCCCAGTTGGTGTGGCTCAGTGGATGGAGCGTTGTCCCATGGACAGAGAGGTCCCGGCTTGATATCAGGTCAGGGCACATGCTTAATCCCCAGCAGGGGGTGTGCAGGAGGCAGCCAATAGATGTTTGTCTCTCACATCGATGTTTCTTTCTCTCCCTTCCTCTCTTTCTAAAAAAATCAATAAAAACATATCTTTAAAAAATGCTCCCTTATCATAGATTGTTTGAGAAGCACTACTCTAGATAACTTAATTGTTAAAGCGGTGTATCTAAATAGGTCAGAGGGAGCTCAGATGGCCATGTAAACTAGAGTGAGGCTATATGCTAGCAAAGATGGAACTTGTAAACTTTTTATGTGGCTTTTGGATCTTAAGTTCATAAATGTGAAGGCATGGTCATAGAGGGAAAACTGAAGATGAAACAGAGGCAGTGAAAGGCTAATGATCTGTGTGCTTTTATTAGAGTAAGAGGCTTAAAAAGTGAATTTTATAATGGCTTTAAAGTTCATAAAATGCTTCTTCTCCGTTAGCCAAAGTATTTAATAACACACACAATTCTCTCTTCCTGTTGGATGATGGAAAACACTCCCTTTTTTGTTGTGTGCACAAAGTTTCTCAAATGTAGGAAGAGAATTCATATAGTTCCTCAGCCTTTAAAAATCTAGAGCCTCTACTACACCAATGTAAATTTTAATGATGGGGTAGAAGGGAATAACTAATTATACGTAGTTATTGCTGTTGTCTCAAACAATGACAAAAGATAGTCTAATCAAAACCATTTGCCAGTGGATATGATTAAGCTAAATTTAATTCACCCAAAGATTCAAGAATGCGAACATTGCATATTCCCATAACAGAGTTTTCCTTTTCAGAAAAATGAAAATATTATTCTTAACGACCTTCAAAGTCTGCATGGAAAGACTGTCCCTTTGAAGCCAACTGCATTGCGTGGAGCTTTTTTCATTTGCCTGCAGTTATATTCTCTGCTCCCATACTACTGATTTTAGAGTGTTTTGTTATCTAAACACAAACAGAATTTCTATGCTAATTTGAATTCTGATTTTTTTATTTATTTGCCCAGTTGAAGTGTTTTTTGTAGGGGAAAAATGTTTAGGTAAGGAAATACTTACCAAGGGAGACCCAATTACTCTTTGAGAATTCATTTCCTCACAGTCAAAACATTGAAGTAGAAGGTGAAAATTAAACATTTAGCCATATAAGGATATTAAAAAAAAAAAAAAAAAACAGACTTAGTCTAAAATTGAATATAAATGTTTTGAATTTTTTAAACATCCTGCTGGTGAGTTGACTTTCCTTACATAGCAAATAGGTGATACCTTCAAACAAGTAAAAGGCACCTCTTTCCTCCCACTTCCCATTCTTTATGCACGATTGTGAATTTACCTGAGGATGGTATTACTAGACTATGCTAAACATAAATGTTTACACTTCCTTATGTAAATGACCAGAAAACAATAGTGCAGCACTGTCAAGAAATACAGTGTTGGCTGAAATGTCATCTATCCTGTGAAACCATCAAGTAAATTCTCATGGTCACACAGAAATAAAGCTTCTCCTCCCAAAGCTTAAATGTAGGGACAAGATTGAGTTCAATACTCAACTCACTGAGTTTTGTAATACTTTAATACTAAGGGTACTGACTCATAAAGAAAGGAAACTTAAAAATGATCACTTAGGTGAAATAGGATAGGATCAAGAAGGTTGTGAAGTGGACAGGTGGAAATCTATAGAGCTCAATGCTAAAGAATTGCAGAAAATTGAGTCATGCATTTAGGAGCTATGAGGAAACAAAATAATCATAATGATAGTCACAAACATTTTTTGAGCATATGCTACATGGCAAACATTGTCCTAGGTGCTTTCATATGTATTGATCATTCATTGTGGGCCTGCATAGAAATACCAGTTGAGCCAGGCCAATGTGGCTCAGTTGGTTGAGCGTCATCCCATGCACCAGGAGGTCACCAATTGGATTCTTGGTCAGGGCACATGCCTGGGTTTCGGGCTCCATCCTCAGTAGGGGGCATGTGGGAGGCACCTGATCGATGTTTCTCATTGAAGTTTCTATCTCTCTCTCCCTCTCCCTTTCACTCTCTAAAATCAATAAAAACATTTAGAATTAAAAAAAAAATACCAGTTGAGAGACTCTGGAGGAATAAAAAAGGGGACCTCTCAGGGGAACATCCCAGGAGACAGGTTGTCAGTAAGGAGAGACTCCTTCTCTGGAAAGTTGTATGTGGACATCAGAGTGATGCCCAGTTGGTTTTTGGACAGTGGGAGGAGGGGTGACTTGCTTGTAGCTGTGGGGGCAGCACAGACTTGCTTTCTGAGGGCCAGGACAAGTGAAGGAGGAAGACAGTGTAGGTAGAGCAAGTGTTTTCACCAGCTACACACATGTACTTGGAACTTCTCTGACTAATTTTACAGAATCACACACAATGACAGATCTTGTGAGAAAAATAGGGTTGAGGCAGACCACTCACAGTCCATGCAGTTTTGTAGCCAGAGAACCAATAAAAACAATAACAACCCTAATCAAAACACTGGCTCCATTAACTCCCATCTGGCATTTAGAATTCCAGTGAATCCAGGCTCCTCCTTCTCACTAACCGGTCCTCGAAGTCATTCCCTTCTAATGTAGAGCAGTTTCCAGAAACTGAAAAATATGTTCTGGGGTTTGTCTTCATCATCAGCCCATGCTCTTTCTTTAAAAGCTCAGGAGGGGACCAGAAGCTCCACAGTCTCTTCATCTGTCTTTAAGGTTCCCCAGAAAGCTTAGCGGAGTAGAAAGAGGAGTGGCTCTGGAAACCACTAAACGTCTTTCGGCCACTGCTTGGACTAAGCAAAGGCCCTGCTGCAGGATGTTCGGCTTTGTTTCAAAGCTCTCATGTAGCCTCTTATTTAAGAGAAAATTTGCCCCGGATCACTCTAAAACTTCAATGTCCTACAAAAAACCACACATGAACCAGAGGTACTTCTGTGTAACATGGATGTCACTCCCCCATTTGCCAATCTCCTTTGAGCTCATCTGTATTACAGAAGCATGCCATGTGAAAAACAGACTGGATTCTGGCTCGGGGAGGGGGGGGGGTGGGGGGGGGGCGAGGAGAAAGAAGTATGCAAATTAGAATCATTTGAGTATGTAACAGAATGTCACCCTGACCTCAACATAAAAATTTCTGGATAATTTCAACAGCTCAAAAAGCTGACAGCCTTTTGTGCTGGGATGGAGCATAGTGAAGTATTGGAGGATAGGCTGTAGCTAGGAGAACAGTATTTTAGGGAACCCTGGTGATTTCCTGAACACTATGGTAGGAAGTTACCAAGTTTATAGCAAGCTGTGAAATGGAGCTCGTCTGTTTCAGCTTCACCCAAGTATCCAAACTAGACTTCACAGGATTTGGGAAACAGACTTTTGCTGTCTTTTGCATATTGTCATGTTTCCACCATGGTTGCTCAAGTTTAAATGATGGAAACACTGCAATAAATGATATTATTGGAAATGTGGCAATACTTAAGGTGTTGACGGTTCTGAGTTGGCCTGAAGGCCATGTCATGTCTCAGTACATGTAGCTATGTTGCAGAGAGCCTCAAATGATTGAATATGGAATAAATCTGCTTATATTTTACTAAGAGCAGAAAAGTACAATTTAAACTCATGTTATAAACACCAAAAGCCTGCTTATGGTGTTGGTGAACCCTGTGTATTTTGAAGTTTTTTTTTACATTTTGTAGTATATAGCTAACCCAAATCATTTCAATGGTATTCTGTTGCCACTTGTTCCCTTTCTCTGTCCCCAATTCTTTCTTAATCATATTTCAGTTTTTCCTTATTACTGGAATATATGTTCCATAGATAACCCTTCCCTTGTGGCTTGGCTTTCACATTTATAGGTACATAACATTCATCTCTTGAAAAACTGCTCCATTTTCAAATAGCCACTGTAATTTTCCTTCGCCGTTATGAAGGGGTTTGTTTTCTTCATATATGTTCAAATGGCACACAGAGAAACATGGGGTTATTGGAGTGTGGCAGGATGAGTAATGAGCTGGAAACTCAGAGGCTCAACGTTGTGGTTTTGCCGCTAACTCATCCTAAAGTCTGGATAAGCTGCTTCTTAATCTCTCTGTGAGATAATTCCTATTTTACTTAAATGGCATTAACACTAGCTCACCTCACATAGGGACGCTGTGAGGGTAACAGCCATTAGCAAACATTTTCCAATACTGATCCCTTAACAATAGCCTATTAATTTATAAAGGATTTATCTGCATTTGTTTTCTTATTTAGTCCTCATATTAATTCTCTGGGAATGGTAGTCTTCTCATTTTGCTGTTTAGGAAATCACAGCTTGTAGACAAGATAAAAATGCCACACTTTTTCTAGTTTTGTGTATGTATGTTTATACATATGCGTGGTGTATACTAAAATATATATACACACAAATGTACATACATACACCTCCTTGAAAATTATGGTTCACAAGAGGAGAGTTTTAAAAGGGAATACTGAAGGATAATATTCTCCTCACCCAGTAGAAATCATGAGTTCAACCACAACTGAATAGTACTTTACTCTTCATCTTTATATTCAAGATTTAGATATTCCCCCTCAGAGTTCCAGTACATTTTTTCTCTCTGCTAAAGAGAACTTATAATGACCTATTTTCCCTTTCATTTCAGAACATGTTGCTTTTACCTTTCTTTATGTGATACATAAAATTCATATAATCCTTTTAGTTACCATTTCAGTTTATCTTAAACATGGGGAGGGCCCAAGAGGCACAGTGGATGCTAGGGTATCTGGAAAGCTTGACTCCGTGTGGAAACATGCCCATGGGTGGATTAGTGCCATGGATGTAAAGATGCAAAAAACTCCCGAGTGGGTTAGAATTATGGTTGTAAAGATAGAGAAAATCTCATGGACACTTCTGAAAACTACCATCCTCCAGTTGGCACAAAGATTGCCTCAGTGTGCCCAGTCATGAAAACACCCCCACTATCAAGAAGTCAGTTGTTATAGCAATCAGGGAAGGGTGATGGGGCTGAACTGCAAGAATTTTACTATATTGACTGCAAGGTGCATCGTAGGGCCAATAAAGTTTTCTAAGATTCTTTAAATCAGACCAGTGTGTTATCTTTCTCTAGGTTATGTGAGAATCTTAAAGAGGATGTGATTTCCGAATGGTGGTACCATTATAATGTAATGTCATTCAATTGAATTTTTTCTGAGATGATGGAAAAGTTCAATGTTTCTGCTGCACACATGTGGCTATTGAGTACTTGAAATGTGATTAGTGTGACTGAGGAACTAAACTTTTAATGTTATGGAATTTTAATTAATTTTTATTTGAATAGCCACATGTGGCTAGTGACTACCAGATTGATCAGTGCATGTAGGCAAATCATGCATATTTCTGTTACTTAGCAGACTTATTGTAGTGATGTCAAAGGAATTTTCCACTCACTTATTTGAGAATACTTTTGGAGTGAAAAGGTATGAAAGAGATGGGATTTTCAAAGCCTAAATAGTCGGGGAATTTCAGGGTCAACTCATGTAAGTGATGATAACTTTTCAGAAGTGACCAGAAAGTTATGTTTCAGATTGTGACCCTTTGATTTTCTTTTCTCAGGTTCTTTCATGTTGGTGAACACATCTGGGAGACCCGAGGGGCAGAGAGCCCACCTCCTCTTACCTCAGCTTAAAGAAAATGATACCCACTGTATTGATTTTCACTATTTTGTATCCAGCAAGAGTAATTCTGCTCCCGGGTTACTCAATGTCTATGTGAAAGTCAATAACGGGCCTTTGGGGAATCCTATCTGGAATATATCTGGAGAGCCGACACGGACATGGAACAGGGCAGAACTGGCCATTAGTACTTTTTGGCCTAACTTTTATCAGGTATGCTCTTTGTTTTCATTTCATGTTTTAATGCATCCTCTAACTTCTGAAAATCTAGTTTTATATCGTATAATCAGAGAATGTATAGGAAGTGTTGGTATTTTTTATACCAATGTAAGGAAAGCTTATGCTATTTGATAGGAAGTATATTAAGGCTTTGTTTGTAATATTACTGCAAGAAAGGAATAAAAGACACGATAAAAACTTGTTTATACATATGTTATTTTAAGAAATTAAAGCAGTAACCTGCAGCAGGGCAGGAAGTGCTATCTGTAAGGATATTTTACTCTCTATATTAAGTAAGGCGTATCTGACCCAGGGAGACATAGCACTTGATTCTAAAAGAAGCCTCTTCTTCCATCAGTGGATCTCAGGAGTAAATGAGTCATAAGAAGCGAGCCCTTGTGGAGATCAGCTAGTGAGATTCAGGTCCCTGCTCCCACCTCCATAAGCAATAGGGAGAAAATACCATGTGTAGGCCGAGTCCTCGCCACAAGGGGCTGCTGTCCTTGCTGCTGTTATTTGGGATGTTCTCTTGAGGCCCACTTTGAGTTCTCATTTAAAGTAACAAGGGTGGAGGTCCAGGAGAGATTAAGAAGTGGCACAAAAGCAATCTTGATATCATATCCCGATGGTTGGAGAGTTCCTGCAATGCGGGGTCAAAGGTAGAAACTGGTGACAATGGCATTTGTTGCTCTCTCTCCTTTTTCCACCTTTACAAATAACTTGATATTTAAAAATAACTCAATTTCAAGCTAAGAGGATACCTTAAGAGGAATGTGATATTTTTCTTTTCTCTTAATTCCTTTGGTTCACTCAGGAGCCAAATGAAACATGTATCCAAGATCATCTCACGTGTAATTGAAATGCTCAGCTAGACTCGGGGAAGGGAGAAGTGGGTCTTCTCAAGGGCTGCTTGTCATCCAGATGGCATGAATGGCACCCAGCAGTCCATTCTATAGGCTTGGTGTTTATCAGAGAACATGCATCAACTCCTCTGACCCTGGATTTGATCATAGGAGTAAACAGGCTGTAAATTTCTTGCTTTTTTGTTTTTGAACCCTCATACCTATAACAGTTTCTGGTATTTAATGAGTGGTAAATGTTACGGAAATGAAGGGGTAGTGAAAGCTGTTAGTTCACATATAAATTGTTAAAATCTTTATTTAGAGTACACTTTGGCAATATTCATTAAAGGTGTTAAAAATTTAGGTATGTCTAAATTTAGCAATCTACTGTTAGGAATTCATTCTAAGGAAATAATGAAGAGTGGTTGCAAATAAGTAACTGTAAAGATATTCATGGCAGTTTATTTATAATAATGAAAAATCAGTAACACTATTATTTCTAACATTAGAGGATTAATTAATTTATGCTAGCTCAATACAAAATTTATTTTGCAACCATTAAGAATAATGTTGTGGAGAACCATTTAATGATGAATTTCAGCTTATGTTGTTAAGTGGAAAAAACCTGTATAAAGCAATATGCTAAATCTCATTGTTTAAATTATATATATAAAACAATGTATGCTGAAATAAATATATTAAAAAATGGTGTCTCCCCAGCTGATGATTTGATTATTTTTTTTCTGCCATATGTCATATTCTAAATTTTTCCCAATGTACATGTATTGTTTTTACTTATGAAAGAAAAAAATAGTAAAAACTAATTTTTTTCCCAGAGGAGGAAAATATCCTATTTAATGAATAACCTTCTTTTTTATAACTGTATTGTCTATCTATGGTATAATTCAAAAACATGGCCTCTGGGGAAAAGTTTCGTCTTTATAGGATTAAAATGGAAGCAGGGGAAATGGGTTTGGGTAGGCCAGGCTTCAAAGGGCTTTTGTATGGTGGACTAGGCTAAGAAGCTGAATGTTTTTAAAAACTTCTTTTGGAGGAGACTTTCTAAAAGTAGAGAAACCTAGTTCTGTCATGGCCTCACTGTCCCCCTGGAATCTGCACTGAACACTTTAGGCTTCTGCTGCATAGAAGCCAGTGGGACACAATTCTAGACAAGATCAGGGGGACTGTCTGACTCACATGTGCCCTGATTTTCTTCTGTTTCTTTCTGGGGAGGGCCCTTTTTCTGACTTACAGATGGCTGCCTTCTCATGTTCTCTGTGTGCTCATATGGTCTTTCTTCCATGTGTGGAGCGGGAGAGCGCGCCATCTCAAACTGCCATCACATTGTGGGCTATGGCTTTAACATACAGATTTGGGGAGTGAGGATACAACATTCAGTTCATAGCAGCCTTTAACACACCTAGCTCAGACCATCAAAATTAAAGGAATGATTTAATTTATGAAGTCTTAGGAGATTAGGCTTTCAAAAGGAATTAGCAACTATATTGAAAGAAAGGTAGTACTGTACATCAAACCATTATTTCTTTACTAATTTCTTTTGAATAAAATATTCTACCTTCCTAATTGTGAACCTCTGACCCTAACCCCCAAATCCTCCCACTTTCCTCTGACTTCTCTCATATTACTGAACAGTGAGTGAGTGCATGATGTATCACAGTGAACTGGAACTTAATTCTCATTCTAGCTTTTTGGTTCATTGGGCGATTCATTAGGAATAGCTTCATACTTTGAATTTAAAGGTGGATTTGTAGAGACTCTTTACTATAATGTTGCTAAGTGTTGAAGAACCTGGTAATCAATAATGTGTAAAGAGTTTGGGTCTAGTAAAAATGCATTTGTTCATTTAATTCCTGAGCACTTCAAGAAGGCATCAGCCTTTAAAGTTTGAAAGGCATAGTTAAAGTAGTACTCCCATTGTATTTTTGCTTTATCTTCTGGGTAATAAACATGCTGAAGTCATTACTCTAATGGTAACATAAACTATTAGGTAAGTGGCACTCTGTAGATGATACAAGAGAGATGTCAGCAGGACACTTACAAACTGAGCCACAGGTCTTAAAATCACCATATAAGACCTGAATGATGTTTCCCAGTTGGGATGAGAAAGACAAGCTGTATTAACAGAGGTGAGGAAGAAAAACACCTACTAAATCCTATTTCTACCCCTGGCCTAACATATCACCCTAACAGGAAATGACCAGACAAAAAAGTCAGAAACAGGTTGTCAGTGTTCAGGTAGCACTGCCCTCGGGAGGGCTTTCCCTGCTGCTCCTTGCCATCCCCAGCCCATGGGACAGGCGCACCCTTACTGAGGAGACAGTCAGTCATTTCCTGATGCTATTAAAAACATGAAACATGCATGAGTCTGTCTGCTTTTGAATTAACTTCCCATATAGATTATTCTATAAGGAGTGGTGCACTAGCCTAAGGAAGTGAGTCTATTTTATGTGACTATTATATTTCTAATTGCAAAATGTAAAAAAAATAATTTTCTGACATCACATGTGCATACATGCATGTGACTGTTTCCTTTGTGAACATGGTTCATAAAAGTCAATATCCAAGTCGTGCATTCTTAGGATACAGATAGACTGTTTCCGAGCCCAAAGGCTGAGGACAATACATCTAAAGGAGTTGGTACCCTTAAAAAACCCTCTCTGAGTGCACAAGGACTCAGCTTCCCTCAGACATCACATCTGCATTAATATTTAGGCAGCAAGATACGTTATAGAGATCTAAAAAAATTGACGTAAAGTGAACAGGTACTTGAAATACTAATATGTTAATTTATACTCATATAGTACTTTGTTTCCATAACATTCATTTTACACTTTTAAAAGTAGTTTTGATGTAATAAGTTAAGATTGATGAATTAACTCATTTAAAGGAATTTCATGTTGTTTGAAAATGGGCAGCATCACAGTGTAGTAAAAGAACATATGCTTTGGGTCAGGTAGAACTGGATTTGAATATCAGCCCAGTTTACTTATAAACTCAGGCAACTGCTATAAACTTACTGGGACTTACTTCCCTAATTATGGGACTAAATATAAAGGCTGTGCAGGACATTATTAGGATGAAAGAAAAAGCATATTTGGGATTAGCCTCTCAATAAATGATGGTAGTTTATTGAGGTTAAGATTTGTGGAAGACGGTATGAAGGGAATCAGCTAACGGGGGAGTGCTTTATTTCTGCAATGTCACTCCTTAAGTGTGTTCCATGGAATGGCAAAAGGTGTTCAATGGAAAAGGGTTTCAGGAACAAATCCTTTAGCAGTGGTTCTCAACCTGTGGGTCGCGACCTCGTTGGGGGTTGAACGACCCTTTCACAGGGGTCACCTAAGACATAACAGTAGCAAAATTACAGTTATAAAGTAGCAATGAAAATAATTTTGTGGTTGGGGGTCACCACAACATATCAAAGGGTCGCGGCATGAGGAAGGTTGAGAACCACTGCTTTAGTGAAACACTGGGTGAAATGAGGTAAACCAAATTCGTTTCCACTAGAACTTTCCAGAAGTGCTGTCATGCAAAAGTGTGAGGTGCAGTTTCCTGAGGGTTCATGACATTGGCCTCTCTGGACTCTGACTTCATCTTGGGGAGCAAATGGTCCTGGGACATTAACGGGAATTGCTGTGATGGGCTCTTCCCTGTCTCCTCTGTTCTTGTCACAGTAGGCATTTTACGTTGCTTTTTTAATTTCTAGGAGAGTAGTATTCTACAGGTGCAAATCATAATGGTGACCTGCACAGAGTACGGCTAATTGCAGGCTAATTAGTATTCATTAAAACATAAATTGTTAACTATTTGGTGATTAACACATATTTAATTCCTTAATTAATGTTTGTCCTAGTTACTGCTACTTACAACTTGCTCCTCTGTTGGGCAGCAGCAGTGGGAAGTGAGAGAACCCGCCACCTGCTTTCATCAGGGCACCAGGCTGAGCATCTGCTTCCTTTGATTCAGGCATTGACTTCCTACCATTTTAACAATAGTATTTTACTCTCACAAGCGCCTTCTTGCTTTATTGTGCTCATTAAAAAAAAAAAAAGATTCTGCTTTGATTCTTCTTCTTCCCGTCCTCTTTTATTCGGGCCTCACAAGTTTCCAGAGGCCACCCATCAACTTTTCTGGGTTCATAACCCTGCATGCACCCAGAGAGGCTGCTGGAATCCCACACCCACTGTCTTTTTCTCTGCTTTGGCATATAGTTATTCTGAATGCAGCCAGAGGCCAGGAAGGCAGTGATCTTTAATACAAATGTTTAAATGTTTGCTCTGCAAAGAGAAAAATGCACAGGTGGCCTTGAAATGCCTCGCAGTGAAGGGGCTGGGCTGGGGTGGGTGGGCAGTGACAAGAGGGAATGTGAGGGTAAAGTCATGGAATGATGAGAGTCTTCTTGTTTCTCTAGAGCCTCCCTGTTAAAACAAATTCCTTAGATGTACTGAAGGTTGTGGGAGAAGATGAGGAGTAGATTCCAGCCGAGCCCTGCTTGAAATTCTCTGTGCAAGAAGAACATAAAGAGCTTCCCCTTTGGGGGAAGCTAACCCCAGACTTACCCTTTACTAGTCTGACATCTTTCCTGGTAAATGAGGAGTTGAGGGAATAGGAATGACTTGATCTTACCCATCTCTTCACATTGAGCTCCAGCCTTTGCTCCCTGCGCAGCCACCTCAGTTTCTTTCCTGTGTTTGCCTCCAGCTCACTTATTTTACCAGAACATCCTGTAAAGCCACCCTGAGAGAAAGCAGCTTTTCTTAACTTTGCTGCTCAGAGACAGTGTTTTAGATCTGAACAGGCGAGTGTTTTCCAAATTGTGGTCCACAAATACAAGGAGTGTTGAAGCATATTGACAAAATGGGAAGACGCACTGATTTAAACAAAGTTGAACACTCTCTATACTGCAAGCCATTTTGGAGCCAAATCTCCAAGAGGGACAAATGGCAGGTACAGGTGCCCAGCTGGAGTTTTGGGCATCAATTTAGGCTTTTGCAGAGCATCTCTTGAGTCTAGTGTTCCCTGGTGCACACTTGGGAAATACTGATATGTACTAATGGAAAAATAGAACATGCCCAGACTCCATAAATTTCTTAGGTTATGGCCCTTATTCCAAGTGCAAGACAATTGAATTGCATCATTCCTCAAGACTGATACAGGGAATTAGATGTGGCAGTGAAATACAACTGTGTCTCAAGCAAGAAAGCTATTCTAAGCACTTGCCCCTGTCCTCTGTGTTTTGTGCTTAAAAAAGATGAGCAGTATGTTTTAAGAAATCAGTGGGGATACCAGGCAGTTACTTTAGTATGGTCTCAGAGCTGCATTTAGGAAGCACATGGATTCATGTGATGGTTTTTCATCTCCAATGATAGTATTTTTAAAATATATTTATTTTAAATTTAACCTCATCTCTATGTTTTATTCTCAGCTTGTACTCATTATTTGATGATCAAGGATAAGTATTTCTTCTGGTTTAACATCTTATGTTTTCTGATCTGTTACTTCTTGTTTATCTGTACGTTTCCTCTGTTTTTCTGTCCACTCTACCTTAATTTTATTCCATAGTCCAGTGTACAGGATGAGTATTTGAGCTATTGATTAGAAAAGTTTTGAAAATAACTAACATTAGTGTTTTTCAAGATTTGAAGTGGAAAAACATGAAGTGAGAAAGTCATGTTTATTGGTAAAAAAGGAACAGATGAAGTAATTTGACAATGACTTAAATGAACAGACATGACAAAGCTCTGATAGTTAGCTCCAGTGTGAATCTTGTCCTTTGAATGCCTTTACCTTTGGGACAACAGTAGGTTTTTACTTTACTTTGAAAACCTGATCATGTAAACCAATGCTTCACTATTTTATTCCTGATTTTTTTAAGATCACACAGTTTGTGGTTTTGCTTTGGCTCTTTATAATTATAGTAAATTAAAATCATTCATTTTACTGTATATGTTTTTGGTTTTTATTTTAACTCATTTGGAAATATAAAAAGCAACAGTTTTCGTAAATGAGTATGATCTATCTTAGCTCTTTATTTAAATCAAAACCAGAAAGGATCTATTAGGTTATGAATGGAAGACAGACATATACATTCAATCCCCTCTGTTCCAAGGAACTGACAAAAGATTTCCACCAACATGTTTTCCATGGTGAGTGTTAGTGTTGGTAAGCGAACTTTGCTCACACATAGCTGGGAAAGAGGCAGCACGGAAAGCTAATTTTGCTCTTCACTGAAGCAGGGAGGATCGAGGTGCTGCAGTGTTAAATGGCTTCCTGCCTCCTGTGTGGCAGGCATCTGAAGGAAAGCCTGATGTCAAACCTCTCACAGACCAACATCCAGGATGGCTTTGCCTGAGCAATGAAAGAGTCAATGGTTAATTGGTTGTTTCTATCGACGAAAGAATATGCAAACCTATAGAAAAGTTTTATAAGAGTTTATTTGAGCCAAATTTTTGAAGACATGCCTAGGAACAAGATCTCAGTGGATTTAGAAAATGCTGTGGAGAATGACAGTTTTTTTAGTTCTTTTTATGTATTTAGAATCAAAGGAGAAATTGTAAGGAAGGTACATGAAATCCACTGGTGGTAGATTAAGGAGGTGGGAGAAAACAAAGCAGGGAAGTCTCTAGGACTGAATAAAAAGCCAAATGGAGAAACACATACTTCTTTTACATTGGTGAGTACAGGATAGTTAATAAATAATTCGCATTTACAACATGGTATGCGGACAACAAGATAGCACTGAGGGGTTCTGTGGACTCCTGCTTGAGTGCCTGCGGTTGTGCCTTTGAGGGGTCTGGAAAACAAAATGATTCTGACTTTTCAAATATATTTTTTCTTAGATGCATAAGAACAGTGGATAGGGCCCAATTAAGGTAAAGATGGACCTTTGCTAAGGAAGCCGTAGGCCTGGGATGTGACTAACTGCCATGGCCACCCCAGTTGGCAACTTATAATCATACCATCCTGTAGGGTTACTTTTGGTCACTGTGCTTGTCAGGCCTGCCATATGGCCTCCTTGAGCTTGTTGGGTTTATTACATAGCCCCATTTTTGTTCACATTTCCTACCTGAGAGCAAATGGCTTTTCCCAAAGGCCATGGGCTACAGCATCTTATCTTCTGGATGTTATTTGTTGAGTGAGTGAATGAATATTTATCTTCTTAATTCTACATTTTTTTTTTTGCATCCCATGGCTATAAATAATATCTGGGAACCATCATCAAAAATGAGTATTGAGTCCTTCCTATATCCATGTACTTTGATAGAAGTGGGGTCTCAGAATGAACCAAAACACACCAATACCATCAATTATTATTATTCTCAGTTATGTTCCATAAAGTCACAGCAGCCACTGAACTAATGAATACTAAATTGTTGCTTCTGTGGGAAATACAGGATTAGTTCTGCAAGCCTCTGGTCAAAATGTTTTCATCAATCTACCAATACGTAACCTTATTTTATGTGTGTTTCTCTTAAAGACACCTTTTTAAATTAATATATATTGTTGATTCTTAATATTGGACTCAGCTAACAGCACTATGGCTCATGCCTGAATGAAGTTTGTCTAACACATATTTTCTCTACAAGGCACATGACAGCATTCTTGTACTTAGGAACACTAAACAGCACTCAACACTGTATTTGGGGCCATTGGAAACAGCAACATCAATAAAAGGCAGAAAATGTAAAAAACTAGGTATTGCATAGACTGGAATAAGGATGCTTGTTTATGGTATAAAAGCTGAAACAAGAAGGCAGAGCATTGTCTTGTTCAACCTCAGTTGGGAGGAGTGTGTTGGACAACTGAAATTTTTGCCACACTGTACACATTCACAAGTGATCATGAAAGCTTTGCAAGCGTTGATTTGAGGGTTTTAAATAAATTATCAAGTAGGCAAATTCACAAATACAGAATCTGCAAATAATGAGGATTAAGTATATTTCCTGTTAAACCAGATCCCCTCCCCCCCAAAAAAAATGTTTTGTAAGATTAAATACTGTGTTGTGGCAAAATTATTCCAGAATAAGATAGGATGACTTTGTGATTCTGTCATACTGATCCACTGCTTTAGCTTTCAACTTTTCCAGTATTAGTTAGTTCCCCCTTATCCACAGTTCACTTTCTGAGATTGCAGTTACCCGTGGTCAACTGTGGTCTGAAAATATTAAATGGAAAATTTCAGAACTAAACACTTCACAAGTTTTCGATAAGGTGCAGTTCGAGCAGCATGACATCTGGAAACTTGCAACTCGGTCCCACCTGAGATGAGAATCACCCCTCTGTGTTCAATGTATTCACGTTGAAGACTGTCCCTGCCCACTTTCACTTAGTAGCCATCTCAGTTATTAGATCAGTTATCAGAGAGAGAGAGAGAGAGACTACATTCAACTTTTATGACAACATATTGTTATAATTGTTCTATTTTATTATTAGTTGTTGTTAATCACTTACTGTGCCTAATTTATAAGTTAAATTTCATCATAGTTATGTATGTATAGGAAAAAAGGTATATGTAGGGTTTGGTGTTATCTGTAGTTTCAGGCTTAGAATATATCCCCAGTAGATAAGGGTCAGGTGGGAGGACTACTGTAATCACAAGTTAGATTGGACTAGAAAGCAAAGACATTTTTTCTAAAAATGTGTGTGTTTTAGTAAAAACAAAGACATTTAGCTGAAATCGCACTTGTGGAAAATGAGATCTGAGGGTCAGGTTTCAATATTAAAGAGTTATAAATTTTCAGTAGTTCGGGTTTTTTTTAGAAGATTTGACTGCTGAGTTGGGTTTTGTTTTATTTTTAATTAAATTTATATTATACAGTGTTTTGAGGTTTACAAAATAGTTGTTTCTATGGTTTTGTTTTGGTATATTGCAATTATGCTTTTTTAAAAATTGACAATGATACTACAACTGCAGTGGGCATTTAAAACACCACCTGTGTAATACAGTTAAAACAAGTCAAAAAGCAGGTTTTTTCCTGCCTGCCGTTGCTGGAATACGTGGTTTCCACACGAAGTGTGAGGCATATTGTATTTGGCTGTGACCAACTATTGCCATTGGTAAGTACTTTCTTGTTATCCAGAGTAATGGCACCTTGTTAGTGAGCCAAGCAGGAGAGTTTTCTTAAAGCAGAAGGTTGGGTAGGATATAGTTTAGGCTTTGTGGGCCAGATGGTCTCTGTGGCAACTGCTCAACTCTGCTGTTGTGTGAGTCGTATTAGACAATAAGTAAATGAATGAGCATGGCTCTGTTCCAATAAAACTTTATTTATGGGTATTGAAATTTGAATTTTATAAAATTCTCATATATCACAAAATACTATTCTTTTTTTATGTTCTTCCACCAATTGAAAACTGTCTTTAGTTTGTGGGCAATACAAAAACAGAAGTTGTGGCAGATTTGGCCCCATTAAATTAGAACTATGTTGTTAGAACTATGTCATATAACTGTTCCTTGTGTCCACATTTCTAGGTCAACTAGGTGATTACTACATTTCTTACTAAAATCTGAAAGTAAAAAATTTAGAACATATATAATATATGTATATATATGTATATATGCATGAAAATATGTATACAGTTGTGTGTATACATAATTGTGTATTTTATATATGTGTGTGTGTGTGTGTGTGTGTGTGTGTGTATTCTACATATATAGAGCCTCTTATACCTGCTAGTTCAGGCACTTTGGTAACATGATGAGGCCAGACTTAGAAATAAAATAGACCTAGAATTACACCCTGACTCTGCAATGTGCTAATTGTGTCACCTCAGAAAAATTACTTAACCTTTCTAAATCAGCCTACTCATCCCTAAAAGGGAGTTAATATTACCTGCCTCATATGGTTGACTGGGGAAAATTAGGTAATATATACAAAAGATATTTGGGACATAGATGTGCATAATATATACATGTTTTTTAATTGAATTTTTTAAAAGAATTGTTTTTTGAATTGAAATTTTTAAAAAGAAAATACTTTGTGTGGCTCCCTAAGGAGACCCAAGCCTCACTTCTAATAGATTTTCAGTGTGTTCTGCTCTGCTTGACAAGCATGGCCACATCCCAAATCAATTTGTTAAACCTTCCTTTTTTCTTTTTCCAGGGGTGCTGTCAGTGTTCTAGTGTTATTGTTTCCTCTGACCCCTATCCTTCTGGCTCTAGATGCTGGCATTTTCAGGCATTCCATGGACTCCCACTGGGTTCTGTATACACTTGCTATACTTCATTAGGGCAATACCTGTACTTTCAATAGAGTAGTATTCTTTTTGACAAAAGACAAAAATATTTTTTGCTTTGAAGCTTTATTGGTAGAAAAAAGTACAAAATGGAAAACTTGCCAGATAACAAGAGTTCACAACAAGGAAACCTTTTTATGGGATGCTAAAATCTGATATTAAGAAATCTGTTTCAGATAGGCCTCATCTTTTGAGCTGCATGTTTTAGCCCTCTTGTTTGCTAGAAACAACAAAGTAAATCTCTTAATGGACAGGTGTTAAAATCAAGTTAGAAGTCAATCCAAGATTGTTCTATAGCACCTAAATGTAGATCTCTTCATTTAATTCATATTTATTTAAAAATAGCAAACTTTTCAATACATATGATACTTAACTTTTGACAGTATGTGTTGAAGATTTTATTTATTCATTTTTAAATATTTTTTATTGATTTTTTTTTTCTTTAGAGCGAGGAAGAGAGATGGAAAGAGAGAGGGAGAGACACATCAGTGTGAGAGTGAAACATCAGTCGGCTGCACACCCCATACTGGGGATGGAGCCAGCAACCCAGGCCTGTGCCCTGACCAGGAATCAAACCCACAACCTTTTGGTTCACAGGATGATGCCCAACCAACTGAGCCACACTAGCCAGAGCTGTGTTGAAACATTTATATACTAAATTTTTAACTTGATGAAGCAGCTAATAAAACTTGTACTTAATAAGTCTCTTAATTGAAATTATGAAGAAAAAGCTGGGAAATGGTCTTTTGAAAAATTTGCTTTGAAAGAAACATTTAAGTTATTGCTTCAAACGTGTAACTGTCTTATGTAAAAACATCTAAATGTGTCATATGAAATTTTGCATTATACATTATGTATAAGTATATATGTATATTTATATGTGTAGACACACACCCATAAACATGTTTATAAAGATTGTTTACCTATTTTTGTCTCTACAGTTAGCTGTAAGTTAGTGCTAGAAACAGTCATGTTCCAAAAGTTTACTTTTGAAAGGTTTTAATGAACTAAAAAGGGCAGTTATTCTCTTAGTGTATTTATAATCAGAAGCTGCCTTTCTTTGATTCTTGGTATTTCAGTTGGAGGACTAAGGGGAGCAGAAATAGTTTTAGAAATAAGCATGTGTTTAATTCTTTCAAGGAGGCCTCATTGGTGAGTCATCTTGTTGGGAAATTTGGAGTGCTTTTATTGCAGTGTCTCTCTTGCTAGTCTAGTAGGGACACTGGGAAAGGCCTTGCTCAGGCCTATGTGAGTTTATACTAACAGGCTGGGAAATTGGGTTGAGGTCCTGTTGGCTGTATCATTGGCTTCCTGCTTGGTTTGGTGAGGTGGAGGTGGCAGTCCTGTGGTGGAGAGGGATCACCATCATGTGAGCTCCTTATTGTTGCCATCTGTCATTGGCTATTGTTGTCTTCTGTTCTTTATTCTTTTTACACCAACTAAATTATTCTTTATTTTTCACCAACTAAAGCTTAAATTTTATAAAATTGTTTAATTTTTATAGATCCCCCTAGAGCATGTAGTAAATATTTTGTAAATATTTGAATAATAAGACCCAGAATCTTAGAGCATTTAGTGAAGGATGAGAAACAGATTCAGAGGTTTTTTTTTTTGTTTTTTTTTTTATCCTCACCTGAGGACATTTTTTCATTCTCTTTTTTTTATTCAGATAGAGTGGGAGGGGGAGAGAGGAAGAGAGAGAGAGAGAGAAACATCGACGTGAAAGGGACACATCAAGTGGCTGCCACCCACACGACCAACCACGGCCGGGGACAAACTGCAACCGAGGTACATGCCTTTAGCGGGAACTGAACCCGGGTCTCTCTGGACCTTGGGCCGACGCTCTAACCGCTGAGCCAAACCGGCCAGGGCAGATTCAGAGGTTTTAAGGTGGCTTTTCTCAGTCTGTAATTTCTTCTCCTTCTTCCTTTCTCTCTTTATTTGATAGGGTCATGGCCCCATACTAGTGTAAATAAAATATTGTGCATTAAATGTATGCTTCAAAAATAGATCCACATGAACATGTTTTATATGTACACTATAAAGATTATTCTATTTTTATGAGACGTTGTGGCCCTAGTAGTTGATAAAGTAAAAATACAATTTTCTGTAAGAAGGACAATTTTGATGGGGAAAAGGATTTTCCTTTGTTCTGTTTATGATATATTCCAAGTGCTTATCTGAGTGCCTGGAATGGAGATGACACTCAGGGGAATGAATGAATGAATGAATGAATGGGAGGGAGAAAGGGAGGGAGGGAGGGAAGAATGAAGGGAGGACAGATGAAAGGAAGGAAGGTTTTTGGATTCAGCTTTCAAAATACCATTTCATGACCAGAGCGATGCTATTCTCAGGTAGCTGGTGATCGTGGACATCAGTCTATGAGGTGGCCATTCTGACCAGAACAGCCAGCTAGTTCCTCCACTGCCCACTGTTGCTGTCCCCAGCCAGATAGGCTATGACTGTTTCCAATGGGCCCTGTTTTGAGGGCCTTGAGAAGTCTTTTTCCTCTGCTTGCTTTCAGTGTTCATCAACTATGTGTCCCCAAAATTGTCCTTTTATAGGCTAACAGTAGAGATTAATTTGTAGGAATATTCCAATTGCAGGAATATCCCTGTATCTCTTTCTTCCTATGTATCATCAGTGCAAAAACTATATTAAATTTATGAACACGACACAGTTTTATTTCATTTCTGTTTCTACCATTGGGCCTCTTCTCTTCCCTGTGTGTTTTGTATTTAAATGTGGTAGCATTGTGGCACAGTGTCATCTAGTTGAGCAGGCATATCTGGGATGACTTCTTATCTAGGAGGCCACCTGAGCTTTTCCATTTGAGCCTCTGATGATTGCTTTCTTCATTTTTGCATCTCTTGCACAAACTAATAGTGCTAGGATTGAAGTGTTTTTTCAGGCAATGTGTACTAGCGAAAATATCTGGATATTTGGAATTTAAAGATTGGGTTTTAAAGTTATATCTACAATATACTCATTGCATGTTCTTGAAATATTTAATTCTTGAGGATTTTTGCATGAACTAATACATAAAATAATGGTGTGATATCTGCCCAGTGTATATAACATATTATGTAAATGGTAACTTATAGTTTCTTTTTAAATTGAAATTATTTTATTTTATTTTAAAAATAATTTTATTTATTTATTTATTTATTTATTTATTTTTTCCTTTACTGATTTTAGAGAGAGAGGAAGGGAGAGGGAGAGAGAGATAGAAACATCGATGAGAGAGAACATCGACTAGCCGCCTCCCGCATGCTCCCCACTGGGGATTGGGCCCACAACCTGGGCATGTGTCCTGACCGGGAATCGAACCAACGACCTCTTGGTGCGTGAGTCAATGCTCAACCACTGAGCCACACCAGCTGGACTATTTTATTTTATTTTTAAATCCTCTCCCGAGGTTATTTTTCCATTTATATTTGGGGTGGGGGGTGGGGAGAAACATCGATGTGAGAGAGACAGACATTGGTTGCCTTCCATACAACCCTGACCAGGGCCAGGGACCAAACTGCAACCGAGGTACATGTCCTTGACCAGAATTGAACCTGCGACTCTTTGGTCCGCAGGCCGACGCTCTAATCGCTGAGCCAAACTGGCCAGGGCTTAAACTGAAATTTTTATCAAGATAATTGTGGAGTTAGATATAGTAGTAAGAAGTAATACAGATTCTTATGTACACTTTACCCTGTTTCCTCTGAACATTTTGCTAACTTAATGTGTATAATATCACAACCAGAATATTAACACTTTTAAAATCTACACAGCTTTTTCAAATTTCTCCAGTTTTACCTGTACTTAGCATGCATGCATGTGTGTGTATTTAGTTCTATACAATTGTTTTCACTTTTTTTTTGTGGTAAAATACAGATAACATAAAATTTATCATCTTAATTATTTTTAAGGTATATTAAATGCATTCATACATAATGTTGTGCAGCCCTCACCACCATCCATTTCCAAAATTACTTTCATCTTTTAAAAATGAAACTCTGCACCCCATCAAACAATAACTTCCTATTCCTGCTTCCCCTTAGATCCTAGCAACCACCATTCTACTTTCTGTCTTTATGAATTTGACTACTCTAGGTCCCTCATATAAATGGGATCATACAGTAATTGTCCTTCTGTGACTGGCTTATTTCAGTTAGCATAACGTCCTCAAGATTCATCCATGCTGTAGCATGTGTCAGAATTTCCTTCCTTTTTAAGACTGAATAATACTCCATGGTATGTGTGTACCATATTTTGCTTATCCATTCATTCTTCAGTGGACACTGGGGTTGCTCCCATGTTTTATCTATTGTGAATCGTGCTGCTTTGAGCTATATACAATTTTATTACTGAGTAGGTTTGTGTTTCTACCACCATAGTGAAGATCTTAACAGTTCCAACATCATGAGAATTGTCTGTTTGGTTCTTTTGTAACCATACCCATCTCCTTCCTGTCCCTTCTCCCTTCATTTCTAACCCCTGGCAATCACTAATCTGTCCTTAATTTCTAAAATTTTGACATTACACGATGTTACATAAATGGAATCATATCATCTGTAATCTTTTGTGACTGACTTTTTCACTCAGCATAATTCTCTGGAGATGCATTCAAGTTGTTGGGTATATCAATAGTTAGTTCCTTTCATTGCTGAGTAGTACTCCATGCTATGTATGTATCACAGTCTGTTTAATCAGTTATCATTTGAATGACATCTGGGCTGTTTCCAGTTTGGGGCTGTTATGAATAAAAGTTCTATAAACATCTGTGTGCGGGTATTATATGAATGAAAAATGTCAATTCTACAAGAGTACAATTTCTGGGTTATATTTTAAGACTTATCATCTTCAGCCCTGACTCAGTTGGTTGGAGCATCATCCCATGCACTGGAAGGTCATGGGTTCGATTCCCAGTCAGGGCACATACCTAGGTTGCAAGTTCCATCCCCAGTTGGGCACCATGGTGTTCCCAGTGATACGGTTTCTTGCTGTGTGTAAATGGAGGTTAAAATAATGTCATATGGACCTTTTTAATAATAGCCTGACAATGGACATCTCTAGGCAATCATGTTGGGAAAATTGATAACCTTCCTACTGGTCCTTTTTTCTCCTTTAGCCTCGATTTCTCTGATGTGGCTCCACCATCTCAAAATTATCATTCATTCTGAGACACTCAGACCGTTACCCTTCTTCTCTTGCCCTGCTTGATCCATGATCAAGCAGTTGCTAAATCCCACTGGGTTTCACCACTGCGGATATTTTTATATCATTCTTCTCTGCCATCTAAATTTCAGTCAGCATAGCCTTTTCTGTATATTATTAATATGTCTTTTCTGGAATCTCTTCCCTGTGAGTAGAGCCTCTGTACCTTGTCACAGTAGACTTTTATGGCTCTAGGTCCTAATTCTTCTCTTCATGCCATGGTCATATTCACCCCAGAGTTTTTACACATGCCCTGGAAAGGAGCCTTACCCTTTTCACATCGTGTGCTCATTCACATTCAGCTATCAGCTCATATGCCACCTCCTCATGAGAGGTCGGTCCTCTTGGTGTATTTTTTTCTCGTATCTGTACTTTTCTTTCATTGCACTTACAGTAGTTTTTAAAATTTAGTGGTTTAAAACCTGGGGCCCCACATGGTTCTGTCTGGCCATAGAGTCTACTCAAAGGAGTTAACCAGAAAGTCTTATCTTAAGGCAGTTTAAATCTTAACATTGCTTCCTATAATGAGTTTAAGCCTTTGTCTCTTAAATATCAGCTTTTAACCATGGTATTCCCTCCTTACCAGTGAGTTCTTGAGGTAGGGTGCTGCCTGACCCACCCATTCCCGTCAACATCCCTGAAAATTGGATGTGGGTAATATTTATCTTTGTAATCACAGAACCTGGAACACTGACTAGAAGATGCTAGGGGCTTCATCAATGTTTGTCAGAAACACGAATGAATGAATGAATGAATGAATGAATGAATGAATGAATGAATGAGTGAAACTATTTAACTCTCTATAGGAGACATTTGGTAAAAGTCAAAATGAGTAAATGATATAATTTTTTTTCTTTTTCTAGGTGATTTTTGAAGTAATAACTTCTGGACATCAAGGCTACCTTGCTATTGATGAAGTGAAGGTGTTAGGACATCCATGTAGTAAGTTTTCTTTAAACATTCGGGTACATTGTTGGTGGGATATTTTCTCATATAGATTAAGAGGAGGCACTAAAACCTGAGGATCAGTAGTCTTGCTGAGAGAGTTCCCTGGCACATCTCTAGGTGTTGCCTTGCCAGTCTAGAAATCCAAAAACATGCATGTCATGTATAAGTCGTCAAATGTACCTAAGTGTCTTTAAAAGGGAAATCAGGAATGCGGACTAACAGAATACTTTGGTATGCTCATACATCTTTGCAAAGATCTTTGGATTTCCCTTTTGAATAGTAGCACAAGTTAAACATTGAGAATCTGTGCATTTTGTTCCTAAATCTAGTATGTTTCTGACATAGTTCCAAACAATATAGTCCCAAACTGGCCTGGGATCTGGTGAATATAAGAAATCTCACAGAACTTATATGCATGTACACATAACTGATGGACATGGACAACAAAGCTGGGGATGGGGTGGAGGGGATGGGGAGAAGGGTGTCAATGGGGGAAAAAGGAGAAACATCTGTAACAAAAATAAATTAATAAAAAATAAATAAATAAAAAAGAAATCTACCTAAACCACCAGGGGACCACAGAAATGGCCTGTCCTTCATCTTTTATAAATCAGTTATTTTAAAAAATTCAATAATAATAACATATACTTTTCTTTTTACCACCCTGTATGAAAGAACAACTATTAATAGTTTGTCCTATTTGCACCTGAACCTTATCCTTAAATCAATAAAATATTGCAAATTGCCAGTCCCACCATTTCTACCTCACGTCCCCAGGGGCCAGTACTGTAGTGAATTTTCCACTGCTCCTGTCCATCTGGAAGATTTCTAGTCTACAAGCAGCAGAAACATGATTTTAGCAGAAAAGCTTTGTATTGAAAGGGAATTGGATGGCAAGTAGAATCACTGGGAACATCGGTGATACATGCTCAAATAATGGGCCATAGTGACCGCTATGCCAGATAGCCACCCATGAGGGCAGGGGTGCTGCAGTCTGGCCCTCTGGCCCCTGACCCTTGGAGCGTGACCCTTGACACCTGCCTGAACAATTGTCACTGTCTCTGTGCCTTTGTCTTTTTCTTTTTTTTTTTTGGTACGTGCCCCAGCGGGAACCGAACCCGGGACACTCTGGTCCGCAGGCCGACGCTCCAACCGCTGAGCCAAACCGGCCAGGGCTCTCTGTGCCTTTGTACCCTCAGCCTTTGGTGCAAAACCCTTAGTTGAATTGTCAGGGGGGAATTTCCTAGTCCCAGGATAGAGACTTGAGAACCGAGCAACTAGAAAGCCACAAGTGTCTGTCTGTGTGTGCATGTGTGTGTATGCACGCATGTATGCACACTGTGTTTTCCATAATGACTATGTATTCATAAAAAGAAAGTACTGTTTGCCATTTGTAAATTCTAATGAATGATATCCGACTGTACAAATTACTCTGTATTCTTTTTCCCTCAACTTGGCATTACGTTTTGCAGGTCAATCCATGATATTCTATCATGTGAATAGTCTACATTTTATTTGTTTATTCTTCTACAAACATTTAGTTTTCCCCAGTCTTTCTCCATGACAAACATTGCTGCAGTGAATACCCGTATGTGCATCTGTGGTGCCATGTGCGAGAGCAGGGTATGTTCCTAGAAGCAGATTTTCTGGGGTGTAGGATAGAAACAGTTTTAGTTTTACTACATGCTGCCAAATTGCTATGAAAAGTGTCTGAACCAGTTTATATTTCCACTAGCAATGTATGGAAGTTTTATTTTCTCAATATCCTTGCCCAGAATTGATATTGTCAGACTGAATCTTTGACCAGCTGAGGATGGAAGCCTGCTTTATTTTTAGGGTCCCTGGCATTACAGAGAAACTGGCTAGTTCATGTATTCCTGGATCTCTGCTGATGGTCCTCCCCAAATTCACAAAAGAAAGGTTATATCTAAAATGCTATTAGAAGTATAAACACTGTTTTTATTGCATGGATTGAATAGATCATGAGATCACTCCCTGTACTAGTGACAGAGAAGCCCGTGTGGTTGTCATCTGATGTGAGTGTCATGACACAGTCATCTGATTCCATCCAGAAGGGTTTGGTCTCCTGAGCTCTCTATCTGGTTACAACACTGAAGTTCAAGCACAGCAATCATCTTGATCATAAGGCAGACATTGCTTTTGTAGCACATTGCATTTGCCTTTTCTTCTGTCAGCAAGACCGGTAAGTTCAAGAAGAATTTCTTCCCCATTTTTTTCTGAAAAGGTAGAAAGATGAACAGCGCTGTACCTAATTGAAACAGCAGGGCAAATTTAGTTGCTCATAATTACTTGAGTTAGTACTTGGCCAAATCCTTGGAGTAATAACCTCGGGCTTGGAGAAGACTCATGGAATGTTCTAATATGCATAAATGTTGCAGCCTCTGATTCACCTCTTACCAGGCAGTAAACATCAGGGGCAGTGATACTGAATGCGTGCCTACTATGTGCCGAGTGCTCCCTGTTTCTCAGAGCAAATCTCATCACAAAGCAGATTTTATTGCTGCCCTGGGTGCAGATGCAGTGGCCAAGGCCAACTTTGCACAGGTCTTTCTTATGATGTATCCTGAGCTCCTTCTACATCTGGACGCTGGCCAGCAAAAGAGCTCCTAAGTGTAGCCCCTCTCATTCCACAGGGTTTGAGTCTCTGCTTTCAGCCATATAAAAAGACTTAATGCCTGTCCTTCTGTCAGAGCCTTCCTGAAATGTGTCTCTGGCAGTTTTGCTCATTCCTTCCGAACCTATGGTCATATAAAGGTGTTTATGGTCTCTTCTTTGGAGAATACTGGTGCTGATACCTAATTGGCTTTGCAGACTGCTGTTGGGAGTCACAGAATTGCAAAACAGGCTCTGTACCAAGGTGAGGTATGGTCCAATAGCATTTTGAACTGTAAGCTTTAAATGGTTTTGATGATAACCCTTCTTGCAGTTATTTTTCCAAATCTCTAAGTTTATGGCAAAAACATGCAAATAAAGATTTTAAAGAAGGCAATAAGTTAATCATTAAATGGAAAGCCTTGCAGGTAATATTTTAAGGGATTTCCTATCAAGATTTATAAATAATAATCCCTATTTCATATCCAAAACTATGCTTTGCAAAAGATGCAAAACTAAAGGATCCTGTTTGGATTCATATATGTTTATGAGTAAACATTACAACATTTTGTAAAAAGCAGCTATTCTGTTATAAGCATTCAGTTGCTCATAAAATTGATTTTAGTGTAGTGATAATCAGATGCACGATAGGCTTGGAAATGTAGAAATAGATGTGTAGACGGCAGCTCTCTGGCTTAAGACCACTTACTTATAAGTAACATAGATAATGTTTGTATTTGGTATGAACACTAAAAATATATTTTTAATTTGGTTCAATAATCTAGCAGGAGCGCCCAGTCGGTGTGGCTCAGTGCTTGAGCATCGATCCATGTACCAAGAGGTTGCTGGTTTGATTCCCGGTCATGGCACATGCCCAGGTTGTGGGCCTGATCTCCAGTGGGGGGCATGCAGGAGGTGGCCGATCGATGTTCTCTCTCATCGATGTTTCTATCTCTCTCTCCTCCCTTCCTCTCTCTCTAAAAAATCAATAAATAAAGAAAAAATAATCAGTAGGAGAAACTGAAGAAACATTTTTTTAGTTTCATAATGTTGTCTCCTATTTTTAAATAGGTTATAAATTATAAATATATTGATATTTCTATTATTACCTGTGATGTTGAAATATATTTTTATCTTATAGCCGTGCAGCATTTTAATAGATTTATTGAGCTATAATTCACATATCATACAATTCACCAATTTAAATATACAAGTCAGTGTTTTTTTTTTTTTTATAATTTATTTTATTATTAATTTGTTTTTGTTACAGATGTTTTTCCTTTTTTTCCCCCCATTGCCACCCTCCTCCCCCTACCCCTCTCCTCTTCCCCATCCCTGTTGTCCATGTCCATTGGTTATGCACCCATGCACATAGGCTCTGTGATTTATCTCTTTCCCCCACCTACCCCCCTCCTCTGAGGCCCGTCATCCCGTACTCCACCCTCCATGTCTCTGGGTCAATTTCGTTGTTCAGTTTGCTCAGTTCTCCTGTGTGTTGCCTGCTTCCTCCGTTGGTGGGGCGGTCCCCGGGCTCCCCCACTCTGCCTGGGCTCCCCCACGGTGGGGGCGTCTTCCGGCTCCCCCACTCCGCCTGGGTTCCCCCGTGGTGGCAGGGTCGCGGCACCCCCGCTCCACCTGGGTTCCCCCACGGTGGGGGCGTCTCCCGGCACCCCCATTCCGCCTGGGTTCCCCGCGGTGGGGGGGGGGTCGCCCGGCACCCCCGCTCCGCCTGGGCTCCCCCGCAGTGGGGGCGTCTCCTGGCTCCCCCGCTCCACCTGGGTTCCCCCGCGGTGGAGGGGTCGCCCGGCACCCCCGCTCCGCCTGGGCTCCCCCGCGGTGGGGGCGTCTCCTGGTTCCCCCGCTCCACCTGGGTTCCCGCGGTGGGGGGTTCGCCCGGCACCCCCGCTCCGCCTGGGCTCCCCCGCGGTGGGGGCGTCTCCCGGTACCCCCATTCCACCTGGGTTCCCCCGCGGTGGGGGCGTCTCCCGTCACCCCCGTTCCGCCTGGGTTCCCCCGCGGTGGGGGCGTCTCCCGTCACCCCCGTTCCGCCTGGGCTCCCCCGCGGTGGGGGCGTCTCCTGGCTCCCCCTCTCCACCTGGGCTCCCCCGCAGTGGGGGGTTTGCCCGGCACCCCCGCTCCGCCTGGGCTCCCCCGCGGTGGGGGCATCTCCTGGCTCCTCCGCTCCACCTGGGTTCCCCCGCGGTGGGGGCGTCTTCTGGCTCCCCTGCTCCTGGATTCCTCCGTGGTGGGGGGGTCGCTCAGCTTCCGCAGGCGCCCCTGGCTGCAGGATCATGTTTCCTTTCAGGCAACAAGGAGGGTCTTGGAGGGCAGTATGCCGTCTCCATTCTGCCGCTTCTTTAATTTCGTAGTTGCAGGGCTTCCCCTCAGCTTGATTTCATGTGGTCTTTAAGTGATAGTTATTCTGTGATTTAGTTGTAACTTTGATGTGGTTGTGGGAGGACGCGGTTCCGCGTCCACCTAGGTCACCATCTTGACCGGAAGTCCTAAGCTATTCTTTATTTCAGTTAGTGCCTCCTTCATTTCTAGCTGTGTATCCATATTTCTGACTGGTCCCTTTTTATGCTCTTGAGGTCTTCACTAAGTTCACTGAGGTTCTCACTAAGTCCATTGAGCATCCTTATAGGCAGTATTTTGAACTCTACATCTGTTAGGTTGCTTAACTCCATTTCTCTTAGTTCTTTTCCTGGAGTTTTGTCTGTTCTTTCATTTGGGACCTGTTTCTTTGTCTCCTCATTGTGGCTGCCTCCCTGCGTTTGTTTCTATGTATTACTTAGCGAGAGGTACGGGGCTAGCTGAGACCAGATGCTGCTTGTTTGAAAGAATTTAGGAAAAGCTGAAGCAGGATCCAAGACAGGCCAATCCTATGGTAAAGCAACTGGCAACAGCTTGGGTGGGCCTGGAAGCTGGGTGGGGCGGGGCCTCAGGGAATCACCAGGGCGGGGCCAACAGTGTGAGCCAGGTTGCTGGAGTCCCAGAAATGGCGGCGTCTGCCGGCCCAGGGAAGGGCTCACCAAAGGAACAAAAGCCTCTGATAGCACGTTTGTCCAGGTCGGTCCAGGAGAACGCTGCCTCTCCAGCCCTCGCGCCAATGCCTAACAGCTCAGTTCTTCCCCACATGATTCTGGTGCCCCTCAGGCTGCCTCCCCCCGCGCTGGAGCCCAGAGGGAGCAAGTCCGAGTAAGTCTGTGCGCGGGCCCTTTAAGAGGAGCTGCCGGGGGCTCCAGCCGCTTCAGCCTCAGTTCCCGCTGGTTTCTCCAGCCAGAAGTTCTGGGGGCTTCTCTTCCTGGCACTGGAACCCTGAGCTGGGCACCTGGTGTGGGACAGGGACCCCTCAGTCCTCAGGGAGGACCTTCCCAGCCGAGGTGCCCTCCTAATTTTTATCCGCCACACGTGGGTGTGGGACCAGCCCGTCATGCCTCCGCCCTCCTACCAGTCTCGATGCGGCTTCTTCTTTAATTTCGTAGTTGTGGGACTTCCATTCAGCTTGATTTCAGGCGGTTTTGAATGATGGTTGTTCTGTAGTTTAGTTGCAACTTTGATGTGGTTGTGGGAGGACGCGATACCGCGTCCACCTACGCCGCCATCTTGACCGGATCCCCAAGTCAGTGTTTTTTAGTATATTCACAGATCTGTGTAACCATTAACACAGTCAATTGTAAAACATTTCATCACCCCCAAAAGAAACCCTATACCCATTAACAGCCATTCTCCATGTCCCCAGCCCCCACCCCAACCCTACGCAACCACCAACTACTTTCTGTCTTTCTTCATGTTTTATTTAAATGCAGTCATACAATATGTGGTTCTTTTTGTCTGTCTTCTTTCTCTTAGCATAACATTTCATGGTTCATCCATGTTGTAGAGTGTATCAGTACCTCATTATTTCTCAAAGCTGGGTAATACTCCATTGTATGATATACCACCTTTTATTTATTCATTCATGAATTGGTGGACATTCAAGTTATTTTTAACTTTTGGCTGTTATAAATAATGCTGCTATGAGTATTTATGTATGGGCTTTTGTGTGACATTTGTTTTTAGTTCTCTTGTGTATAATTAGGAGTAGAATTACTGGGTTACTTGGTAACTTTTATGTTTGGCATTTCGAGGAACTGTGACGTTGTTTTTCAAATTGCCTGTCCCATTTTACATTCAGAAGAGCAGAGTATGAGGGTTTCAATTTCTCCATATTCTTGCCAACATTTGTTATTATCTGTCTTATTTATCATAGCCATCCTAGTGGGTTTGAAGGGGTATCTCATTGTGGTTTTGATTCTCTAATCGCTAATGATGTTGAGTATCTTTTCATGTGCTTTTTGGCTACCTATGTCCGTTTTTTGGAGAAGTGATTAGTCAGATCCTTTTCTCATTTTTGTTTGTTTATTTTTTGTTAATCCTTACCTGAGGATATTTTTTTCCATTGATTTTTACAGAGAGTGAAAGAGAGGGAGAGAGAGAGAAAGAGAAACATCAATGTGAGAGAAACAAATCAATTGGTTGCCTCCCACATGACCCTGAACCTGCAACCCAGGTACATGCCCTTGACTGGGAATCGAACATCCGGCCCTTTGGTCCACAGGCCGATGCTCTAACTGCTGATCCAAACTGGCCAGGGCCCTTTTCTCATTTTTAATTGAGTTATTTGTCTTTATATTATTGAGTTTTAAAAGTTTTTAAAATATATCTGAATACAAGTCCCTTATTAGATGTATTATTTGAAGATATTTTTCTCCCATCTGTGGCTTATTTTGTTTATCATGAAAAGGTGAGGGATTTTAGCAAATGCTTTTGTTTTGTCTATGTAGGGGAGGAAAAACTTTTCCTTGACCCTCTTAATATGAAAATTAAACTGATAAAGATAGGTTAACAGGATAAAAATATACAAATGTATTTAATATATCTTTTTCATGATTCAGGAGCTTTATTAGGGAATGAAGACCTGAAGAAAGAATTAGACCTGGGTATTTTTATGCTAGGTTTGATGAGAGTAAACAATCAAGGAGGAATATGATAGGTTAAAGAATGTGAGGTAAGTTTAATAAACTGAAGGAAACTTGGCATGACATGTTTGTTTAGATTCCTCTCAGTGTCCTATTGTCTTTGGAGATACGGAAGAACACCTTTCCCACTTAGAGTTTTATGGCTTGTTTCAGGAGAGAAGAGTAGGGGATGGTCAGAGTGACCTTCTTGCTTTTACTATTTTTCTCCAACTCCTTCAGCTTAAAATATTCAGTATACCAAGTTGCCCTATTTTGGGGTAGTTTGTCTTGAATACCATCATCTATTAGATTATCATGTACTTTTGTCTTTTATTCTATTGATGGGGTATATTATATTGATTGATTTTGGGATGTTAAAACAACCTAGCATTCCAAGGATGAATACCTCTTATGGTTATGGCATATAATCTTTTTTATATGTTATCCTATAACATATTAAATAAAAAGTTATTTGCATATATGATGCCTTGAATTCTGAAATCTAAAAATTATACAGAATCATGATTTATATTTCTGCCAATTTAAAAACATAATAATATAAAATGATGATGGAAGGAGACTTGACTTGGGATAGTAGACACATAATACAATATAGAGATGATGTATTATATAATTGTACACCTGAAACCTATGTAATTTTATTAACCAATATCACCCCAATAAATTCAATAAAAATTTAAAAAACATAATAAAAAAGATTGAAAAAAACTTTTGTGCCATATATTGTATAAAGTGAATACAAAATGCAAGACTATTCTGTATTGTTAGTTTGCAATATAAAATAAGTCAGCAGTTTATGCCCTGGCCGGTTTGGCTCAGCAGTTAGAGCATCGGCCTGCGGACCAGAGAGTCCTGGGTTCGGTTCCCGCTAAGGGCACATACCTCGGTTGCAGTTTGTCCCCCGCCCCGGTTAGGGTCATGTGGGTGGCAACCACTCGATGTGTCTCTCTCACATTGATGTTTCTCTCTCTGTCTTCCTCCTTCCCTCCCACTCTATCTGAAGATAAATGCAAAAAATGTCCTCGGGTGAGGAAAAAAAAAAAAAAAGTCAACAGTTTCTTTAAATATTTAAGAAATGCTGAGTTCAAAATATGGTTCAAAATTATTATTTTTAAAAATATTTTCTTTATTGATTTTAGAGACAGAGGAAGGGAGAAGGAGAGAGAGAGATAGAAACATTGATGAGAGAGAACATAGATTGACCACCTCCTGCATGCCCCCTACTGGGGATGGAACCCACAACCTAGGCATGTGCCCTGACTGGGAATCGAACTGGCAACCTCTTGGTGCATGGGTTGTCGTTCAACCAGTGAGCCACACTGGCTGGGCGGTTCAAAATTAATTTTATTTTATAAACAAAATTAATTGTTTTAGTCATTGATATATTTGCATACCCAAACATTGCTTGCCTACTTCAAAATTTAGGTTTTGTTATAAAGACAATAAGCAGTGTGATTAAAATAAGAATAACACTGACAAATAAAAAATTAGAATTGTTTTGTGAATTATGTTCTGTTGAATAAAGACAGATCCACGGGCTTTGGTTGAGAGATGAATAGGACTCAGATCTGACATTTCATTTTAAACATGTAGGAACAAACTTGGATTTTTCTCCAAAGGAATATCATTCTTCTTTATGATATGGGTGACTTATAAAACTTATTTGTATATAGTGGCTAACTTTTTTCTCTATGATAAGAATGTTGAATCTGTTTTTCCACTTGAAAAATTATTCCATTAAGATCCATTTTAACTTTCAACCAAAAAAAAAAGTTTTGTCCTGAAACATCTTTAGAGCAAAACTTCTTGCATCTATCACAAGAGTTACTTTACTTCTTTGGCTCTATAACCTTATCAGCATAATGGAGTAATAATAATAACACTTTCCTCACAGGGTAAATGTAGGGATTAAATGAATTTATGTAGAATAAAGAATTTAAAGCAGTGCTTAGTACATTCTAAGAGCTCAATAAATGTTAATGGTTGTTATTATTATTAGGCACTACACCTTAACATGCCCACTAGAATGAGTTAGCTGCAGATTGTAACCCTAAGTAGCTAAATTGATTGATTAATCCTCACCTGAGGATATTTTTTTCCCATTTATCTTCAGGTAGAGTGGGAATGAGGGGGGGGGGGGAAGAGAAACATCGATGCAAGAGACATCCGGCTGCCTACCTCACAACCCCAACCAGGGCCAGGGACGAACCGCAACCGAGGTACGTGCCCTTGTTCAGAATCGAACCCGCGACTCTTTGGTCTGCAGGCCAATGCTCTAACCACTGAGCCAAACTGGCCAGGGCTGATTGATTTTTTTAATGGGGAAATTTATCAGTGTCCATTTTAAAATTTTTAAAAAAGTTTGCAAAACATATTGTTTGTCAGTCGTAGAGTAGATAGTACCAGGCCATTCTTTTTGGCAGAGTTGTTTTCTTGTTTGTGATATGCTACACAAGTAGAGAGAAACACTGGCTGTTGATTTTGGCAGTTGAGCATGCTTCCAGTTCATTTCAAACTATGCCATTACATCAGCACATAAGTGAAAATAAAAAGGGATTCGCGCACAGTCCTCTTTTGTCCTACTTCAGTTTACACTTTGATCTTACAAATCACTGTTCTCTGATTTTGTTAGTATTTTGATGCAGGCTTTGAAGAATTAGTAATATGAAACATTGAGAAAAAGATTTGCATCTTGGTCAATGATAATTCCTGACTTTGAGAATCAAGGACTGATTTGGGATCAATTAATATCCCAAAACATCTATTCTTTGAAAAACTGTTTTCTTGGTGACAAGCAACAGAATATAGCAGAGATGAAAAAGCAGGAGAGGTGTACTAAAAAACTGTTTGAAATTCATGGAGGATAGTTTTTAGAACTCCTGCAGATTTTAGAAGAAAGCTGGCATAGCATTTTAAAGGGTATCCAGGAGACAAATGGGCCTATAAATCTGGAGAGAGAGAGGATTTGTCTTTTTGAATGTGGGATAGATTGAAATTTTCTACTCTAACAGTGTTCTGCCTGGTGTTACAATCAGGGTAGTTTGGCAAGGCTCAGAGCATACAGCTCAGCATGGGACCGAGACTTTCCTGGCTGTAGAGCTCTTTTTCTTGGGATCTTTTCCAGTTTCCAGTGATAAATCAATTCTTTTTAATCGTAAGGAATATTTTTTAGGCTAAGGACCAGGCATACCATATGCCTTCCCTATATCATCTTGTTTAATCTTTATCCCAACTCTCTGATATAGGTACTTTTTAAAATCTCTGTTTTACAAATTTTTAAAAAGTCCACTTAGGTGTGGGTTTAGGAACTTTCGTTTCTATTTAGAGGTAGTAAAGGACTGAAGTATTGATGCTTGAACTCACATGTGCTAAAATCCAAATTTAAAATATTATCAGTCATAAACTGCTTCCCAACTGAAAGCAGTTGTATCAGTTACTACACTGGACAGAGAGGGTCCAGGCATCTTAAATTTTGGAAAGATCATATAGGCCTTTAATGTTTATTGAAAAACTTACAAATGTCATTAATAGAAACTCTTACTTTCATGTTCTTGAAGGAAATGGATCTGAAAAACAGAATCACATAGTCCCTTTGTCTTATTCATCCTGGTGGATGAATTACTAGATTTCCATTCAGGTAAAAAATTCTCTTTCATTTGAAAGAGATAATTTGATTATATAAGTGTTTATACTTAATATGTTTGTTTATTTATTATATATCAAATTATTTTTATCTGGCAGTCTTTTCTCAACCAAGCAACACTATTTTTTCCAAACCAAAACAGTCAATCCCTTTGCAGATGGGCCCTCCCAAAGTACAATTTGAACAGAGATGTACATTCCTCAGACCCTGAACCTCACTGTGCGAGGAATTTGCATGGCACTCTCTGAGACAGCCATCTTGAAGATCAAAACAATTCTAAAGGAAAAGTGATAACTTTCATTCTGTGCAACATGCCTTTATTAAGAATGGGGTAAATAAGGAAAGACTGTAACACAATCATATCTTTGTGCTACAAATAAAAAATGCAAGTTATTTCCTAACAGACAACCTTCTGCAGACAGTAAGTATTAGGAGATTGTTCTGATAAATGAGTTTCGCTGTATCATTCTCTTGTGGTTCAGGTAACCATTGTTAGAAACAGGACCCTTAGGAAGCAGTCTTTCCAGGGCGGACTTCCTATGCATGGACAGACTAATAGCAGAACCAGTGACAATCCTGATATTCAGTTATTTATTATTATTAATTAGCTGATAGAGCAGAGTACATCTATTTCATAAGTTTATCAAAAAAGGTTACAGAAATTAATTCTTAGTATTTTTGAGTGGGTAGTGAAAAGAACCCTCTCATATACCCTGCTGGCAGAAATACAAATTGTTATATGCTTTAAGGAAAGCAGTTTGGCAATTTTTGTCAAAAATCTTTTTAAAATGCATATTTTTATCTTAGTACTTTGATTTCTAAAATTTTATCCTAAAGAAAAAACAAAAAGCCTACATGGCAATTTAATTAAGAAAACTTTTATCTTGGCATTATGTATAAGAAATTCAGATGGTCAACAGTAGGGGAATGTTTCAGTAAACTTTTCTGTGTCCATACAATGTATATCAGGAATTCAGCCTTGACACTATTGATGTTTTGAGCCTGGTAATTTTGTGTGGGTGCTGTGTTGTGCATTTTAACACCCTCCCTGGCCTCTGTCCACTAGATACCAGTGGTACTCCTACCTTCGCCACCCTTGTTATAACAACCAAAACTGTCTCCAGACTTTGCAAAATGTCCCCTGCGGGGCAACATTGCCTCGGACTGAGAACCACTGATGCATATTAGGCAGATTTTTAAATCGTTTGAAATGAATATTTAAAAAGGGAAAATACTAAATATCTTGTTAAATTTTTTAAAAGGTGCATGATTACCACAAAAAAGTAAAAAGATATCAGTAGAACAATTTAGGGGATGTAAAGTTTCTTTAATGGCAAAGGGTTGCTCTGATGGTTCTGTGCAAAGCCAGACACGCTCACCAGATCTCTCGGAGCAACCGAAATAACACAGCCACGCATAAGTATCCACATGAGAGGATTCGATTGGGGGATGGAAGCTTTCTTTTTTTGGTACCAACAGGAATTTAGGAATTTTTTCTTAACCCCTCCCCCTGTTCCCACCCCATTTTTAGCTGTTCTCAGGATTTGGCTTTTCATCTGCCTCCTCACCTCGTGCTATATGCAAAAAAAATGAAACTAGACCACCAACTTACAGCATACACAAGAATATACTCAGAATGGATAAAAGACTTAAATGTGATTCTCACATTCAAAAAATCCAAAAAGAAAATGTAGGCAACAAAATTTCAGACATAACATACAACAGAATTTTCACTGATACAACGCCTAAGACAAGAGAAACAGGAAAAAATTAATAAATGGGACTACATCAAACTAAAAAGCTTCTGCATAGCAAATGAAACAACCATCAAAATGGAAAGGGAACCCACTGTATGGGAGAGCATAATTGTCAATGATACATCAGATAAGGGGTTAATTTCCAAAATATATAGAGTACTCATACAACTCAACCAAAGGAAGACAAAGAATCCACTTTAAAAATGGGCTGAGGACCTAAATAGACACCTCTCCAAACAGGACATACAGATGGCCAAGAACCATATGAAAAAATGCTCGATGTCACTAATCATCAGAGAGATGCAAATCAAAACGACTATGAGGCATCACCTCACACCTGTCAGAATGGCTGCCATCAACAAATCATCAAACAACAAGTGCTGGCAAGGGTATGGAGAAAAGGGGACTCTAGTACACTGCTGGTGGGAATGCAGACTGGTGTAGCCACTATGGAAAACAATATGGTGTTTCCTCAAAAAATTAAAAATTGAACTGCCATTTGACCCAGTTATCCCACTTCTAGGAATATATCCTAAGAAGCTCGAAACTCCAATCAGACAGAATATATGTACTCCTATGTTCATAGCAGCACTATTTACAATCACTAAGATCTAGAAACAGCCCAAGTGTCCATCAATAGATGAGTGGATGAAAAAGCTGTGGTATATATACACAATGGAACACTATGCAGCTGTAAGAAAGAAAGATCTCTTATCCTTTGAGACAACATGGAGGGACTTGGAGAGTATTATTCTAAGTGAAATAAGCCAATCAGAGAAAGACAAATACCACATAATCTCACTTATTTGTGGAATATAGTGAACAAAATAAGCTGATGAACAAACTAGACCCAGAGATATAGAAGTATGATTCAGACTGACAAACCTCAGAGGAGGGGGGTAGGAGGGAGGGGAGAGGTAAACCAAAGAGCTTAAATGCGTATATGCATAACCAATGGACATAGACAACAATGCTGGGGGGTGGGGGATCGGGAGGAGGGTGTCAATGGGGAAAAAGGGAGAAACATCTGTAACAAAAATTAATTAATTAATAAAGAATAAATATATCACTATTCTTGCCCATCCGGTGTAGTTCATTGTTTAAGCATTGACCCATGCACCAAGAGGTCACTGTTTCGATTCCTAGTCAGGGCACGTGCCCAGGTTGCAGGTTTGAGGCCCTGGTGGTGGTGTGTGCAGACAGCAGCTGATCAATGTTTCTCTCTCACATCGATGTTTCTTTCTCTCTTCCTCTCCCCTCCTCTCTCTCTAAAAAAAGAAAAGAAAAGAAAAGCAAGAGGGATTTTGAGAATTTTGGCAGCCTGGGGGTTGGTGGAAGAGAAAAAGTAGTCATAGGTGGGGTATGGGGTAAGAAGCCAAGGCCTAAGAGGTCCATGAACAGCATATGGAGATTTTTCAATGGATTTTTAGGGGAGATTTTTAATATTTAGTATAATAACTGTGTGGGGATATGCTAGAGATGATGCAGATAATATTTAACAACCCTTCAGCACAGGCTCGACCTGGGCTTAACCAAATGTGGGTGAAACTGCAGAATAGCAGTCTCAGATATAACACCCCATTAAGCGAAGTTATGATGAAAGATGGTTACACACCCAACTACCTTATGTTAGAGACCCAACTTGACCTGCGGCAAGAGGCGAGCAGAATTAGGAGGCCATGAGATGGACAGCAGAGGACAGCATTAGTGAGATAGATGTCCACTATCTGAGTGTGAGGGATAATCTAAGTCTATGGAAGCAGGGGAGGGGTGGTCAAAGTATATAGAAGCCAACTTGGGAGATCTAAGTTTTCTCAAAGGAGCCATTGAAGTCCTAAGGTAGCATTATTAAAGTCATGGCACAGGAAAGGAAGCAGACAGAGTTAGGCTGTACTGGTGGAGCATAGTCAGCAGGGGTGTGAGCATGGGGTTTCAGTTGACTGAGCAGTTCTCAGGAGAGGAGCAGGATCAGGTAAGGAGAGCAGAGAAGCTTCAAAACCAAAACCAGGCAGAAGAACTTCCAGCCCATGAGGCACCCTCCAAACAAAGAAGCCTGGGATTCTAACCCAGCTTCAGAAAGTGTACTCATTCCAAATGTGACTGAAACCATACCCCTTTTTATGATTTAACCATGGATGCAGTAGGTGCCCCCAAAGAGGTCACAGAAGATGCAGCTCCAGTACCCAAAGATAGCCAAGGAGAAAGAAAGCAAGGGCTGAGCCACTAGTGAAGGAGGTGACAAGGGCCCTTATGGGCTGAGACCCTTTATTGTGATTTGAACGAACCTGATGAGAACTGGCAACAGTCTATAGGATGCCAGTCACAAATGGGGTGCCTAGGCTACCCACCTTTCTGCCCGGCCAACTGCAAATTCTGCCTCCACAAATAGATCCTCACTAGCCAGCTCTTACCGTGTCTGTTAGTCTGTCTGAGTGTCTGGAAACCCTTCTTTATCTAGGGTAACATGCCTCTCGATAGTTTCTGCTTACTGTGCCCATCTCACAAATTTGAAGTCAGCAATCATTCTCAATCGCTCCTACCCTTCCCTTGTGCCCCAGGCTTTCCTTCACTAGACTGAAGGGTCTGCTTTAAAAAAAAAGCTATGCTTCACCGGGCATCAGTTTCCTGTAGGATTTATCACTCTGACCACACCTGGCTTGTCAGCTTTCATCTTGGTGTAACTCCAGCAGTGGACTGTGGCTCCAGGACAGAAGTGACCATGTGGGCTATAGTAGCGATTGTTTTCTTTGGTCTGGATGCCCTTTGTGTGGGGTGCAGCATGAGGTCAGGTGTGACTTTGGAGGGGCCTGTCTGCCCTTTTGGGGGCCACACAGTTGACTGCAGTGGCTCCAAGACTCCTAATCATCAAGAACGTCCCTTGTGGCTGGCAGGCGTGTAGCCCATTGAGACTTTCACAGATACCTTGTTTCTCAGAGCCTCAAAAATGTTATTTTCTGTTTTGTTATGTTTTTTAGTATAGCACTGGGGATATGACTTGGGGAGCTCTCACCATGCTCTGGGTTGTTGACTCTGTAGGGGCGGAAGGCGTTTACCAGGGAGAACACACGCTCTGCAAAGGGAAATGAACCAAGTTCTAGTTCTGGGACAAATCTAAATTTACAGGAGCAGCACTCAGAAGAATGAATAAAGGAAAGAGCTGCAGGAAAATGACTTTGAAAGTAGAATTTTAAAAGTTTTGGGGGAAGTTTTGAAAACAATCAGTGTGGCTAAAAGCATTTCTCATTACAGGGAAATGAGACGTGAGAACAGTTTTCGTAGAAGGGTAGAGGCTGTGATAGGAAATGGAAGAGCCCTGAAAAGGGGACCACTATGGCTCAGGGTGGTTGGCAGGAAATGGACCTAGCAGCTCCTTGAGGAGTCAGTAATGAGAGCTAGTGTGTGTGTGTGTGCGTGTGTGCGCGCGCGCGCGCGCACGCGCGTGTGTGTCCTGAAAGATTGCAGAGCATAAATCGCTCTGATCAGCTCCCTTAGAATTCATGTGAAGTAGCTAAGACCTACTGTTGTACAAATACACTGGTAAACACAGGAGTTTTGATTTTCATTGTTTTTCTTTTTCTCTTTCCTTAATGGTTTGCACATAGTGTAGTTCAGTGTCCATGTTGCTAGGTGTAATGTGCTTAGAATTATTTTACAGGGGAAAAGCTTTTGAAAACGTTTTCGATTGATGACTGTTTGTACTATAATGGACATAATTTGTTGGATTACAAGAAAAAGAATACTCAATTTTGCTTAAATTTCCTTGGCAAGAAAACAGCTTTTTGACTTCCAATGACTATTAGTTTAGTCAAATCTCAAATTCTTAATGATTTCTATTAATGTTGGTGATCTCTGATGTAGGTAAATCTAAAATAATAATTGTTACAAATGTTTGTGTAGTAAAAGTTTGCTCATTTGTATCAGAGTGAGGTAAGAGAGTAGAATTTTATAGAAATTGCAAGTGCAGTTGACTCTTGAACAACACAGGTTTGAACTGCCTAGGTCCACTTATCCACAGATTTTTTTTCAATAAATATTATGAATGTATTTTTTTCTTCCTTATGATTTTTCTCAATAACATTTTCTTTTCTCTAATTTGCTTTATTGTAAGACTATAGTATATAATACATATAACATACAAAATTTGTGTGAATCCACTGTTTATGTTATCAGTAAGGTTTCTGGTCAACAGTAGGCTGTTAGTAGTTAAGTTATAGGAGAGTCAAAAGCTATATGTGGATTTTTGACAAATGTCACCCCAATAAATTTAATAAAAAATGTTAAATTTATATGTGGCCCTGCCAGTGTGGCTCAGTGGTCAAGCGTCCACCCATGCACCAAGAGGTCGCCGGTTCGATTCCCGGTCAGGGCACATGCCCAGGTTGTAAGTCAAAACCCCAGTGAGGGGCATGCAGGAGGCGGCCAATCAGTGTTCTCTTTCATCGATGTTTAAATCTCTCTCTCCCTCTCCCTTCCTCTTTCTAAAATCAGTAAAATGAAAAAAAGAAAGAAAAAAATAGCAATATGTGAATTTTCAACTGCGTGGGGGGTCAGTGCCCCTAAACTTGTGTTCAAGTGTCAACTGTAAACAATTTTCAAGGATATGTGTGTGCTTTTATTAATTTTAAATTATATGAATCTAACTTAATTATATTGAATATCTACTATGTGGGAGGCATTAATATCAAGTGCTGTTTATTGCACATACAGGTGATTAGGACAATAGTGGGTGTCATCCCAATAACTGTAGCACAGTGTCCCCCTTATCCGCAGTTTTATTTTCTGCAGTTTCAGTTGCCTGGGATCAACTGTGGTCCAAAAATATTAAATGGAAAATTCAATAAAAAAAAATTCATACTTTTTAAATTTTGTGCCGTTTTGAGTAGTGTGACGAAATCTCTCACTGTCCCACTCTATCCCATCTGGGACATAAATCATCCCTTTGTTCATCATAACCACACTGTATATGCTACCGCTGTTTAGTCACTTAGTAGCCATCTCAGTTATCAGATCAATTATCAGATATTTTGAGAAAGAGAAAGACCACATTCACATAACTTTTATTTATTACAGTATATTGTTGTAATTGTTCTGTATTATTATTGTTGTCAATCTCTTACTGTGTCTAGTTTATAAGTTGAACTTTATCATAGATATGTATGTATGTATAAGAAAAACATAGAATATATAAGATTAAACATTATCTGCCATATCAGGTATCCACTGGGGGTCTAGGGGCGTATCCCCCATGGATAAGGGAAGACTACTGTATATAAGACAGGGCATATGATATTGGAAAGGTCTAACAACAAGATAAGAGAGTCCATGGAAGTTTCATGGAAGAAATAGCATTTGCAAAGGGCCTTAAAAGAATCTAAAATCCCAACAGTCAGACAAGGAGCCACTGCCAGTGGGCTGAGGAGCATGAGAACAGAAGACACAGGGTGCAAGGCTTGCAGAGGCAGTGCTGCACAGTGGGCTGTGCCTGGGCTTCGGAACTGGAGGACCACAGTGCATACTCTGGTTCCGACACTTTCTAGCCAAGTACCCACCACTCTTCCATCCCCATCTGTGAAATGGAAAAAATACCCATTTCACAGGACATTTGTAAGTATTCAATGGAAAAGTTTCTGGCACAGAAATGCTAAAAATGTTACTTTTTTTCTATTTTCTAATGACAGTAGTCTTTCAGCTTTTTGGGAACAGAGAATAGAAAAGAAATTTGATTTTGGGACTTTTTACAGAGATCTATAAAATCGGTAGAATCATGTTATTCTGGATCAAGGGTAATTTGATTAACTTACTGAAAAATAGTTCTTAAGGTTTTAAATTAATATGTTAGAATTACAAACAGTGACACATAGTTATACTGCTTTTTTAGACATTCTTTGGGGTATTTTGAAAGCTAAGCATCAAGAATGCATTGTCTGAATTATTGGTGGTCTCCAAATTAGCAGTGGGTGTTTCCTGTGTATTGTTATTAAAATCTGTTTTTCTTTGTTCTTGGATAGCAACCCAGTTCCATTCCTGATTATGTTCTGCACAGGCTAATATTAGTTTGAGTTTATCATCTTTGGGTACACATTAGTTGGGCACCATTCTTTGAAAGTGTATAGACATGACCTAAAGACATGTTGGCCATGAGGGAAAGCTCACATGGCATAAACATTTTATTCTAGTTATTGTCCATCTATCCATACTTCCCAGAAAATTCTATTGTCCTGTTCTCTTTCTTTTGTACTCCCTAATTTCTCCCATCCCCACCCCCTTGCTACACTTTCACTCTATCATTGTGATAAGTTTTTTCGTAAAAGTAGAAGTTATAAAATTTAATTCCTGACCTATCATTCCAGTTCCTTGACACATGTTTTCAGTGTGCTGTGGAAATTTGTGTGTACTTCTCATATCAAATAGAATTATCTTTTATTTAAACAACTGTTCCCTATGGACAATGTGTGTTATGAGACTTAATGCTGTTTAGCATTTGGAATCATTCTTTCTTCTTGAATTGGAAATAAGAATCAGCAAAAACTGCCATGCTATGGCAGTCCCAGCATAATCTCAGTCTGTCTATAGGGATAGTATTTTTGGTAACTGGGAAATATTATACAAGTAATGCTGCATACCAATTAGTTGTATTAAAATATATATTATGCACAGCTCTGTACTTGGCTTAAAAAGTTTCCTTGACAACATCATTTAACTTCTTACTGTTCTTTTCATGTTGCTGGTATGAATATCTAATATGTTTTTGCTCAAAACATCAATTAGGCTTCAGTATAATCTTTATTAATACAGATCTGTTATTACAAGAAGACCGCTGAGCTGTGATAATTTGCACAGCAGGAACAATGAAATATCTTCTTTCTGTTTGGTTCTACCCCAGAACACTTGGCTTTTTAATTTTTTTACAGCATACCAAAGCCTTCCATGATCTCTTTTACAATCATAATGAAATCTTTATAGCTCTGATAAGCAAAAGCATTATTTTCTTCAAAGGTAAACAAAAATGGGAAGACCCAAAATTACAGATAGATTCAAAAAGACACATATTAGTTATAGATCTCCGCTTTTAATACCTTTCATTGTTTTTCTCCATGTAGCCCGAACTCCCCACTTCCTGAGGATTCAGAATGTGGAAGTGAATGCTGGCCAGTTTGCGACCTTCCAGTGCAGTGCCATCGGCAAAACCGTGGCAGGGGACAGGCTCTGGTTACAGGTCAGTAACTCATTTTCACCAGTTCACTGAAAGTCTATTGGGAAGAATACATGCCCCCTGGTGAGGGGCCCAGGGAAATGGATCAATGCCAGGTCTCTAATGAAGATAGATGCTGTGGGGAGTTTTCCAGTTCTTTTCCTTCTAAGTGGCCAGATTACTAAGAGTTCTAGATAAGCTACTTATTGTTCTACACAGACCTTGTTTTGAACTTGTGTTTTCTTTTTCCTTTACTCTGCTTAGCCATATTGCTTTGAAGAGCTGATTGTCAAATTACTTTAAGAGCAATATATAAAAGTACAAAATATTACCTATTGCCTACTCTTCTTCTAGAGTAAAATCCCAGGATCGTCTCTCCTTCCCTCCCCTCCCCTCTTCTCCTCTCTTTCACATACACATTTGTAGGCCTTTTTGTAATTTGAATTTACACAGCAATACACCTCACCTTAGACAACATTAATAATATCTTTTAACTTTGAGAATTTTAAGTAGACATATTTTAGGGTAGTCAGAATTTGTGTGTTTTACAATCGTTCCAATGTCACCATATGCATTTTGCATAGCAAATCGTTTCATGGTAGATCCATGGTCTCAACAATTCTGACAGAATGAGTGACCTACCCCTTCTAACTAGAGTGCTACCCACTTCTTTAGACTCTAGGTTTCATTTCCCCTCCCACAAAATTCTCCAATTTCATTATTTTTCTTCCTTTCAAGCATTGATCTGCAGGCTGCTCATTCTTCACCTAGAGTAGTGTTGATTTCCCCCCTCTTTCCTTACAGATCCTATAGTTGGTTTTGTTTTGTTTTGGTTAATTATTGTGTTGCCTGAGCTACTGAGCTGCCTGAGCTGCTTCATGTTCTTTTTTTGTTTGTTTGTTAATCCTCACCCAAGGATATTCTTGCATTGATTTTTTTAGATACAGTGGAAGGGAAGGAGGAAGAGAGAGAGAAACATCAATGTGACGGAGACATATCAATTGGTTGCCTCTTGCAAGGCACCAATCCTGGCCCTGGCCAGGGATCGAACCTGCAACCCAGATACGTGCCCTTGACTGGAAATCAAACCCAAGACCCTTTGGTCTGGGGGCCAACACTCTAATTGCTGAGCCAAACTGGTCAGGGCTGAGCTGCTTCACGTTCTAGCCCTTCTATGTGTCTACTCCAGCTCACCTTGGTTTCCACTTCCCGAATACGGACTCTCTGTACACACCGCCTCTCCAGCTTCTATTATACCTCTTCGTCTATGGTAACAGTGATTGTGGTGTGTCACATTTGCATGACACTATAATTTTTAAAGCCCTTATCCCTTTTAATCATCAAAACTGAAATAAAGGGCCATTTTTATTTCTCCATTCCTAGGGAAAATGGAAGATAGCCAAATGTGCTATTCAAAATGAGTCACTAATGTGTTGACAAATGGGGACTACATTCTGCGGGAGCCTTCTTAAATACACTTGGGTCCTCTGCACAATTCCTCACCCTTCTACCTTGAAGTCCCTCTCTTCTCATATCCTCTGTCCCTCTGAGTGTGCCCTAGCCAGCAAGGAGGAATGTGTGCAGAGAACTGAAATTGTATCTACCAAACTCATCTTTACTGTTTCCTGCTCTCTACAAGTTGTATAATCACTACTTTAAAAGCTTTTGCAATGTGTGAAAACTGTGCATGGCCCTGTTCTTCAGTATTTGACCTTTTTCTTTTTATCCTACTTTCCAGTTATTTCAGATTCTTGATGTTAGTGATTGAGAATTATTTTCTTAATTAGTGGTTGTTTGGTATTAAATACTATCAAGATTGGCTATTTACAGTAACTGATGAGACATTTTTAATTGGCATTTTTCACAATGCATTAACGACCTTTTAAAAATGAAACTATCTTTGTCATTTTTGATTTATCTCTACAAATCTTAATATTTCATGGAAAAAATTTGTTCCTGATATTTGTATCAATGTTACTTGAGAGAATACAATATAAAGTCTAAGCTCTCACCTCAGCAGAGTCTTAGATATTCCCAAGAATTTACAGGCAAGTTGAGGATTCAATTTGCTCTTTATGTTTTTGCAGATATCTTGGACTTGGGATGTTCATGCTTAAACTTGAACATTTCTTTGGGGTTTGGGGATCTTTACTTCCTATTACAAAGTGGGAAACTGTTAAAGAGAATCTCATGTTGTAGGGAGAAAGCTAGCTGCTGTTTTGAAAAAGGGGGGAGGGGTCTAAGTGCAGCGTTCTCTATCTTGACTTCAGTAACCCACATGAAAAGTTTTGTTTGTTTGTTTTATCCTCACCCGAGGACATTTTTTTCATTTTTTGTTCAGAGTGGGAGGGAGAGAGAGAGAGAGAGAAACATCGACGTGAAAGGGACACATCGAGTGGCTGCCACCCGCACGACCAACCAGGGCCGGGGACAAACTGCAACCCAGGTACATGCCCTTAGCGGGAACCGAACCCGGGTCTCTCTGGACTGCAGGCCGACGCTCTAACTGCTGAGCCAAACCAGCCTGGGCTGTTTGTTTTTTAATGTCTGGCCCACACCAGGATTCTGATTTAATTGTTCTGGGTTAGGTCTCTGCCTTCAGTATTTTGTTAAAGGCTTCCCAGATAATTCCAATGTGTGCCCAGGATTGAAAAGCACTAGTCTGAAGCAAGGTGTAACACATGTTACAAGTTAGGAAGGTAAAAGGCAGACTTAAGTTATAACTGGTACCTGTATTCAGTAGCCCCATTTGATTCTCATGTTGAATTTCTCATGTATGAGATCTTTCCTGCTTTTGTTCTATTAAATTTGATCATCATATTGGTAAATTGTTTCACATTCAATCACATTAATGTCGTTCTTTGTCTATTGCCCAATCCTTTCTTGCCCTTGTTATCGTCAGTGACTGCTACTGCCGCACATGGTCCTGTCCAGAAGCGGATGACAAAGCTAGAACTGTTTTAACTTTGAAATGCTAAGTGAAACTTAGTTTGTCCTGGACTCAATATGCCATTTGGTTTGTGAATCTTTGTGATTTACTGTTAAATGATTTATTTCCTGTGGTTGGATAGGCATTTTGTGGAGAGGTGGTCTTTTTGTTTGTTTTGTTTTGTTTTTTTAATAGCTGATGAAATAAGACTAGTTTCCTTCATTTGCAATGATGGTTTCAATTAACCTGTATGTGAGGAGTGGCTTCCAGTACTAATGAAAATTTGCAGCAGGTGATGGTTTCACAGAGCCCTCCTGCTCTCTTGTGCTGTGCCCCAGTCCTTGCCTCAGGCCATTCTTTTGATGTTGTGGAGAGAAGGAAATCTGGAATCATGGACTAGGTCTTTCTAGTCTAGAGGTATGACTGTGGACATTTCTTCCTTATAACACTAATCCTATAATAGTTTCAAAAATGCTTTCCTGCATATAAACCCACTTGGATCCTCAAAATAATTCTGAGATCCAGGCAGAAAATTGAATAAAATACACACACATATAAATACACACACACACACACATATGTGTGTGTGTGTGTGTGTGTGTATATATATATAAAATAATTTGAATCTTCCCAATAGTAAGTTAAGATTTATAAAGTAATAATATATCTGCATTTAGGGAACATCAGTATTTTGGAGTATCAGCATTTGCAATCATTTGTGTTATTTGTGTTCCATGTTTTGAGTTCTACCACAGGCATTTTGCATAGAGTTTCCTGGTGTATCACACTGTCTTATAATTCTTTTATGGATGAGGAGGTTGAGGGACAGGATTGTCCGAGGTCACAAAGGTAAATGGCATAGCTAGGAACAGTACACCTCCGTGTCTTTACTTTTACTTTAATTCCACTCTACTATGCTGTCTTCTTATATCCCAATACCAGGTGAATAGGCAGTATGCACTTACCACTTTGTTCCAAGAATCTGGATATAACCAACATTACATGATTAACATTAAGAAGTCATCTTGACAAAATTAAAAAGTCTATATGTATTTCATGCACATATTGATCCACATCTAAGAAAAATGGCCAATGGTTTGATTGTTTTAAAATATAGATTAAATATGATCACTGTCAGAATCTTTTACAAAAACATAACACAAATAAATCTGATGATGACACTAATGAAGAAATGTTTATGATTAACAGATGTGTCCCATCTGCTTATATTTTCTTCGTTGCATCTATGGGCCACACAGGTTATTGCCAATGTGGAATCGGTTTTTGTAGAATATAGAACAACAAAATAAAACACAGTTTATGAACATCTATTATAGCTGCAAAGTACTTAAAACACCTTGCAGACAATTACAGTAGGAAGACAGCATATATAAAACTATTTCATAGTAAAAATTTGATGTGCAATGGATTTGTTGAAGATACTTGCTATATGCTATTAGGTATGCCAGTCTATGCATACAACATGGATGTAACCATGGGAGATAGTCAAATGAAATGTATTTATAAAATCATTCAAGCACCCGAAACATGACCATATTTATTGTTATTATCAACTTCATGATCACTTGAGCTTACATTTTGAAAATATTTAGCATATATATATATATTATATACACACACACACACACACATATATTTGAGAAGAGAAAATTAAATTTAAATGTTCTATTTTATATTTATAGATTATTTGCTGATGTAAAATGTCTGAGTTATATACTTTAAGTATTCCTTGAACCTTTAAGCCATATATGATTATATTAAAATTACTATGTTCTTTCTTAAATATTTAAATTTTATTTTCTTACATATGCTTTTTTCTCTGAGAAGGAATATTTATAATACCTGTTTTCAGCCTTTCAATAAATAAAGATGATCACCAAAGACGGTGTTGATGTCTATAAATCTGAAGATGGCTTGTGCACATTCTTTTCCAGGGAACACAGTCACCTCTCCTCTTCTCTTGTGTCTGGTCCAGTGTGAGCATTTGTTTAATGTCCGCTATTTAATTCATTTTTATACTTTTCAGAAGCTCCTTCATTCCTTACTCTTCTTAGTGTCTTAGTCAGCTTGGGCTGTTATAACAAACTACCACAGACTGCGTGGCTTAAACAACAGACATTTATTTCCCACGGTTCTGGAGAGTGGAAGTGCAAGAGCTGGGTGCCGCATGCGTAGTAGGATTCTTGGTGAGGGCTGCTCCTGGTTTGAAGACAGCCTTATTCTCACTACATCCTTATATATGGAGAGAGATCTGGGTTTGTCATGCCTATATAAAGGCACTAATCCCTTCATGGGAGGGCCCCACTCTCAGGACCTTATCAAAACCTAATTATCTCCCAAAGGCTCAACTTCTAATGCCATCATACTGGGATTAGGTCTCATCATATGAATTTTAGGGGGACAGAAATATTCGGTCTCCAGCCCTCAGCTACAACATCAAACTCAGAAGTGGGTGGGGAATGAAAGTGTTTCAGCCTCCAGAACAACAGCAGAAAGCAAGGAGGCAGTGGAGATGGGAGGTAGTGAGGATGCCTTTTCAGCAGTGGATGAATAGCATCTTTGATCAAGCCAGGACTTCACATGTGCATGTTGAGTGAATAGCAGCTGGTGAAGGAAACCTGGAAAATAATCATTTTCTCTTCACAGATTTTAGAGGCCCCTGTCATTATTAAATGGCTTACATTTTAGAATCACAAAATTATGTAACATCTGAATGTGGAACAGCCTTTAAATTAAATTCTTCATTTTATTAATGAGAAAACAGAAGCCCAGAAAAAGTTGGAAACTTTAACACAATCATTTATTATGTATTTATTATGATATTTATTTGCTTGTGGACATCAATTATAAATATGAATACTTTGCTTATTACAAATTAGTAAATTTTGTCCCTTGGACATTTTTCTTCATTGATTAACCTTGTATTTCAAGTAAAATTGGGCTTTGAATAAAATATTCTCAGATTTATTGTGAAAATATCTGTGTCAATTTTAGAATCATTATAATACAATATATTTGAGTTTTACTCCTTTAGCAGACAGCCTGGTGTTTATTAGAAGTAAGGCATCAGAGTAGCATTTCAAAGTGATTTCATAGCATGCATCAATTATAGAAATAGAAAAGAAAATCAGGAGTCATTACTGTGAAGTACTCATTAAAAACAATGTGGCAACACATTATCTAGAATAGTACCTGTCACATGACAGATATCAGTAAATATCAGCTCATGGCTCACTGACTGCCTGAAAAAAGCATGTGTCTCTTCTTCAGGTGATTCTCAAAGTTCCATATTAGACCAGGAAAGAAACAGGCACAAACTCTGTCTGTCTTTCTAGGATACTTGTTTTAGGTTCATTTCCAGAGGGATGATGGTCTTTGAGGAAAGAGGGACATACAGAGCCCAGTGGTACTTCCTGCTATTTCAGAATATAAGGCAAATATCACTCAAAGTTAGAGTAATTTTAGAAACAAATGTGATCAATATATCGTCTTTCCTGAGCCTTTGTTTTGTGTACCTGTTTCCTAGGCACTTTTATTCTCTGTTGTAAAATGTTGTTCTCTAATTTCCTGTTTTTAAAAATGTCTTGCCATAGGAACTCAGTTAAATGTAATCGAAATATACCTCTATTAAAGATAATCCATTTGAGTTCTCACCATGACAACAGGCCTATGTCGCAGTAATTGATGAATGAAGCCTACCCAACTCATTTTTTTTTTGTATGACATGTAATTCAATATGAGCTCTTAATTTTGGAAGCTTTATTTTCTAAAAATAATACTCACTTGGGATCAAAACATTTTTAGTTGTTGGCCCAGACATTTTTTTTCTTTTGAGAGTTTGATATATAATTCCACTTAACTGGGTATAAGCTACCCAACTGTTAAAAAAGTATTTTTCACTAGCCTAATAAATGTCTCACATTCCTTTTCTGAGCTCAGATAATTTTAGATCTATTTTTGAAAGAAAAGGGAAAATCTTGAGATTTTTGTAATTTAAAATGATTCTCATAAGGATAGTTCCTTTGACCTATAGAATTATGCTCAAAAATCAATAAATTATAACTTTTATTAATATCATTATTTTACTGACTTCAACAGATATGTTTGAAATAAAATAATTACAGCTCCATTTGCTGGACACTGCTGTGTGCTAGGTGCTCTGCTAGGCTATGTTCAGGTATTTTTTCCCCTAAACTGATCCCTAGGATAACTCTCTTTTTTTATGTGTCCATTTATAGACGAAACGGAGGCTTGGGGTGTTTCAGTCATTTTTTTGCCAGTGGCCCATTACTAGTAACGAGCTGGGATTTGAATCAGGCCCTGTAAGTCCAGAATCTACATTCTTAACCATGCCGCCTCTTGTATAGTACACAGACACAGATATTTCCTCATGGATTCTTAAACATCGTGTAGTGATTTATGTGATAATTAACTTATCACTTAATTCTGATAATTAAATTTTTATCAGAATTTAAAATTAAAGTTATATTCACACACGTAGAGTTTTGCCTTGGCTTTTGTGTTAAGGGATGTATACATTTGGTCAACCTTTCTTGGTGGCTTTTAGTTTCATTTATAGATAATGAGGGAAAAATTACAACTATATATGAGAACAATTTTGTTATTATACATAAAAGCCATAAAATGATTTGGAAAGAAGTAAAATTACGGTTCCCTGGGCAAGCTTAACTTGGGTATTTTACGCCATATATATTAAAGCATAAATTTAACATCACTTACCATCATAGAAAATACCAAGAATACATAAAAAAGACTGTCTTCAGTTGCTATAGAAACCATTTGCTCCTTAAAATTATGACTTGTTGAAATCACATCCATTATTGCTCATAGATATGATACAATATTGAACATTTAGACCAAAACCATCAAAAGCCTTTGTGGCATATATTATGTGTTTTAATTTAGCATGATTTTGGATTTACTTAATTTGCAGGTTAAGATTTATTTTACATTGATTAAACAGTGTGACATGTGTAGGAAGATTCTAGGAGAAATTAATTAATAAATTTTACTTTGTGATATTACCTAATTCAGTCAAAAGAGCTATATGAAGCTGGTGTTTTTAGTGGGATGCACCAAGTACGCTGGAGCAGTGGGCTTTCTTCTCCATGGCAATCTAAAGGTCTCCGGGCCTCCAGGATGTGAAATTGCACTTTGAAAATTGCAGGTCAGGATGGTTCAATTTGGAGAGCAGAAGAGAAAGGCAGGAACTACTAACTTTAAGGACTGCTTGCTTTGGGCCCAAGAACCATAGAAGCATTTTTTCTGTTTCTTTTCTCGTTTTATCAAAAAGTTCATTTGTTTGTCTTGCTTCCAAGAATCTGCAGCTCTATCATGAGAAGGGAAGACAGAAATGACAGCGCTTTGGAATTCTCATGATTGAGAGCTGAGGATGCTGACACTTGGCCTCTTCTGTGTCTTTTTAGAGACCCAGGCCTTGGAGCAAGGATCCTGGAAGTTTGGAGAATGTTAGGATCTCTAGATTTTCCCTCTCTGTCTCTGCTTTCTGGAATGGGGTGGGGGTGGGGAAGGAAAACGGTTCAGCTAGGAGGTTTACATATCTGCCTTAGGTGGCCTTGAAAGTCCTAGAAGATTTTCAGTCTGGTAATCTGGAATCATGTACCAAGAGGAAAGTTTGCTTAGGTCTTTCCTTGAGCTGGAAAGAAAATTTGATAACTTTTGATGGGTTTTAATTTGAACAATTTCTTTAGGACTACAGAAATAGGATACAGAACAAATCATGCTACTTATAGTCCCAGCATGACCCAGTTTGAGACAAGGCCATAGACATCTCTGAGTGGCACACAGTGGCAGCCGGGGAGTTTCTACAGAGGGTGAACTTTGAAATCATAAAGCAGTTCATTATTCTCTTCTGCTTATAAAAATGTCATCCTCCATTCCCTTCATTCAAAGGGAAGGAAATTGGCTACAGCCCAAGTGTAATAAAATTATGTTTGTCTCTGTTCTAAGAAGTGATGTCCACTAGGCACAAAGGAAAAGTGACAAATTGATGTGGTTTCTGTTTATTCTTAAGATTTAGAAGCAAATTATGACTTTCATTCAAGAAATGTATATTATACACATTCAGTGGGCTAGGTATGTGATTGTTACTTATGAAAATGTTGCGCAGAATAAGGCTGTTAGCCCTGGGATATGGTCTCCTTTGCCAAAGTATATTTTCTCTTCTACTGTGGAACCTTTACCATATAAATGGCTTGATTCTTTTTCAGGAAGTGAATGATACCTTGACAAAATGGTTCTTTGATTCTTATAGCATTAGAGTATATATAACCTAGCAGCTAAACCATCTTTTTTCCTGGAGAAATAATCATAGTTAAAATAGTCATTCAGAAATACAAAAATGGGCCCTAGTCAGTTTGGCTCAGCAGTTAGAACGTCGGCCAGCAGACCACAGGGTCACGGGTTCAGTCCTATCAAGGGCACGTACCTCGGTTGCAGTACAGTCCCCGGCCCTGGTCGGAGTCTTGTGAGAGGCAACCAATCGGATGTGTTTCGATGTTTCTTTGTCTCTCTTCCTCCCACTCTGTCTGAAAATAAATGGAAAAATATCCTTGGGTGAGGATTTAAAAAAAAAAGAAAAAAAAAAAGAGCGAATGTGACTGTGTTCAATACAGCTTTATGAGTGGATAATTAAATTCAAGTTTCATATAAGCTTCATTGTCACAAAATATTGTTCTTTTGATTTTAGCTTGCGAGCCATGCAAGTGTCAGGGGCATGGATTGAGCCTCAGACCTCTGCTCTAAAAGATAAGAGCCCTTAAAAATAATAGTGATAGTCACTATGTTAGCCCTAGAAAAAGTCAGTGTTCATATTTCCTTGACTGCATTAACTTTATTTCTTTTAGCAGATTCTTTGTATTATGATTGCAATAAAGTTTATACTTTCTAGCTGAATGATTATCCCCTAAGTCCTTTTTATCTTAGGTTCTCTATCCATTTTCCCGTATTTATGGTGGTGGTTATTGTTGTTGAAACTGTGTTTGTCCTGTACAGTTCCCCATATCTTGAGTTTTTCTCATTGCCTTCTGGTAACATCAGTTAATGTGTTCTTCTGACTAGTATTATATTTCTAGTAAATTATGTCTCCTTCTGTGAGGTTATCAGCCACTGATGATTATTCCTAGGTTTATTAATTCATTAAGGGTTAGGTTGTAGAATGGCTCGATTATCTCAGTCCTTGTTTGTGTTATAGCTAGAATACTTATAAAAGAAGAGCTCATTCATATCAACTATTAGGTTACCCTGATATATCAGTTGTAAAGGGAAGATGGCATAAATACTTGATGCTTTGTCTTTTTCAACAGGCTTCCAAAATAATGAGGTATTTTACTGACATCATCTAAAAGTGACCAAGGGGGTTATTAGTATTATTGTCTTTGTTTTTATTGTCATTATCATCAACTTACAGATTTAAACACATTTGATGTGTTTTGATCCATCATATTTATCATCTTTATGGCTGCTCAAATTTTCTACCCTTGAACAGTAGGGCTTACTCAGGGTGAATGCTCCCTGTCCTGGGCATCTAAGATAGCTTTCTTGCTTTCTGGTGTGACAATATTTTCCAGGCTTATATTTTTACATTTTCTACCTTAATGACCTAGAATCAGCCACTTCTTCAGGGAATCTAGATTCTTTTTTAGTGTAAATTGGTAATTAAAAATTATAATCTGACCACAGAGGTACTCATTACTGCTATTTTATATTTCTGGATCTTCCCATTAGACAAAGCTAGGATATGCACACATACACACATTTAAAAATAAAATCTATGTCTTGAGATTATTCTGACAATTCCATTTCAAATTCAGAACTACAGGGCTTTTAGCCTCCATTATCTTGCATCTTTATCTTTTTTCAACCATGTTTTCAGAAAGAGTTATATGTTTTAAGGTATACTGATTGAGAAAAAGTGATGTTCTTAGCAGGCTGTTTATGACTAGCCTAGGCTTTTAGGTCATGAACGATTACGCAGAAACTGCCCTCTTCCTCATATTAGAGTGCCATTATTATAGTTTTTAAATAAACAGGGTCACATGCTTGCCTTCCACACCCAAACTTTCAGCCCAAGAGGAAATGTCAGTCAGTGTCAGGCTCCTTAGTTTGATGTGGCTGAGATAATCCAGTCAGCAGTTGGATATTTGATTTTAAGACTGAAGAACTTCTAATTTCATTGGTATTCATAATTACTGCATTTATTGGGTATAGCCTATATTATTTGGATGAACTTCTAAATGAAATTTAAACTCAAGTTGCTTAAATAATATTTTTCAAATATTACAAATATATAATTAAGTGAACTCTGTCTAAATATCAGAATGAGGTCCTAAATTTATATAATCAATTTTTTTACTCAAACATGCCTATAAAGACTATATGTTCAAATAATTTATCACTTTAGATTTCTGCATATCACTTGGCTATATCCATTAGCCAATTAAAGTATACTTTTGAATATATATTTATCGTATATGATAATATAAGTAAGAACTTCTGGTTCTCGGATTCTGAATTGATAAATATTTGGGTTAGATTGGTTATGGCCTAGAAATCAAAGGTTGGCACTGTCTTATTTTTTATTAAAATAAAAAACATATGTGCTCCAGAAAGTAGATTTGATGAGGTATTCAATTATTAGTGGATTTAGATTACATAAAATGTTTTAAACAAAATTATTCCAGGCCCTGCTGATACTATTATTGACCCCAGTGTTAAGAATTTCAATCAGTATCTTACAAATGAGCATATTTGAAAGTAGGATAATAGAGACTATTTTCCCTATTGAATAAATGAGAGTGCAATTTAATCCCCACCTGTATGGCTAAGGAAGGGTGACTGGCCCATATCTCCCCTAAGCTAATGCACTCAGAGGGGCTACAAAATGCCTGGGATTGATTAATTTGCTCCAAGTGCTGCTAACTTCCCAGACCTCAATTTCTTTCCATCATTGCTCTGATTATTGCGGAACTATTTCTGAAAGGCATAATGTGTATCTTTTTGCTGGTAAATTATGCTCATTTAGAAGTCCTAGAGTTAGTCCACTGCATAAAGAGGGTTGTAAGTCTAATTTAAATAACTATAAGTGCTTTTTTTTCTAGCTTGCTCAAATTGAAATGCATGCATATTTAAAGATACTCTTGCATTTACAAAAAGCTGTATTTAACCCACCAAGATAATTTCCTCTCAGATATGACCATTATGGTGGTTTCCTTAAGTTAACAAGATCGGTCAGCAATTTTTTTTTAACAACCATGGATATTCAGGTGCCATGCTTTTCACTAAGCATGGGATTTTGCTCTGGACGATTGTGTCGTAGGCTCTCTCTCCCAGTGACCTCTGAGATTGTAATGAACAAAAGGAATGCCCATCCTTGGTGATTTCTCATTGTCCTGCTGTAATGGTATTAAGAACGTAGAGCTTCAGTTCTTGGCAGGACAGCCTCTTTTTAACTGTGAAAATTGAGAGAACTGGCTGACAAATTTGCTATCTCTACTCAAATGTACATTTTCATCATTTTGTTCTGCCAGAATAACAAAGAATCTCCCCATAGTCTCCTAGATGCTCAGGAATACTGGAGGTTCTGAACACATTGTCCAGTCTGGTCATCCCTGTCATGTGGAAAGGAACACAGGGAAAGGGACTCGTGTGCCTTTTCACACCTCCTTGCGTCAGAGAACACTGGTTGGCCACTATTCCCCACACTTCCCTGTTTAATTCTGACCCAAGGAAGGGTATCTGGGGACCAAAAGGCATCTTAAAAATCAACCTGTTCAGTCTACCCATTCAGTGTCTAAATCCCTTTTAATATTACCATCAGCCCCTCCCTACGATGCACCAGGCATGTTTTTCATGCTAGAGAAACAGCAATAAAAAACCTGGCAAAGATCCCTGCCTTTGTGGAATTGTATTCTAGTAGGGGGGAAATAGACAATGACTGTAAGTTAGTAAACAGTATATTAGCAAGTATTCAGTTGCATTTAGGAGAGGCTGCATAGCAGATAGGGAATAAGCAGTGCCATGTACAAGCAGGTTTGAGTTTTAAATCTAGGGTCTGGATAGGCTTCACTGAGAATATATTTGAGCAGTGACTGGAAGGAGATGAAGGAGTTAACTGTGGGCATAAGCTGGGGAGAACATTCCAGGAGGAGGAAGGCAGAGGTCCCTCAGGAGGAGTGTACTGAGGTGGTAAAGAGACATAAGGAGCCAGTGTGGCCTGAGCTGAGTGGTGGGCAATCATGGCAGAGTGATATTGGAGTGTGTATATGAGGGAAATGGTGATGGTGTGTGCAGGTGGTAAGACTGGTTGTGTACATTCTTGGAGGTCAGTCACTCTTTTATTCCTAAATCTAAAAGCTGAACGTTCTCCATATCTCATTTAACAGCAAAACCTGCCCACTTTTGTAATTCATTTGGTGACAGAACATGATCTGAACTGATGTGAAGCTATTGATGACCTCTGTTTTTCCTCTTATAGTCAATATTCATATCTTTTGATACAGAAATATTAATGTGTCTAGTTTAGGGTGCTGGCTCAGGCCTTCCTGAGGACATCACATAATATACAGTATATATACCTTTTTAAAATTAAAAACATATCTGAATTCTGAACCACATTTTACCCCAAGTTTCAGATAAGTGATAGAGCCCCATGGCCGTGGCATTGAAGTATAGTTCCCATCTTACACAGCTTGGTCTTTCTATTGGAAGACAGCTGTCCTCTCCCTCTTGAGTTGTCTGTGTCTAGGCACTTACCAGCTCTTCACCTGTGGAGAAGAGGAGCAGTCCGTGTTCTGTTCATGGTCCTTTGAGCAAGCCTACCTTAGAAAGTGAGGTGCCAGGAACACACTGCTGTCCTCTGGGAGTGTCTCCTAGCACCGCCTCTCCAGATAATTTCTTTCTATTAATACAACTGAAAATTGAATTCGGTTTTTAAAATAGCCACTGCCCAATCTTCATGTACCTTTTAAGTGGTGAAGGTGCTCCTAAGTCAGATTGCCAGTTATGTACTTGCAAAGTCTGATTTTATAAGGAGGAAGTACAGGATTGATTTACATTTATGTAGATTGATGTTTATCTTGTTATTTTAAATTCATTGTTAGGCTTTGTTGAATCTTTTATCCCATTTTATTCATTCACGTGCTGGTTGTCACCTGTACATTTGACGAACAAATCTAAGACTTTGTCAAAGGCATTAATAGACATGTTGGAGGAATCAAGGAAACGACCTGTGCCAAAGCTCCAGAAACATACATCCACCCCACACTCACAAGCAGCCGTGTACCCTGGTAGTTCACAGTTTTCTGGTCCACCCCACTTGCCTGGCATTTGTAGCATATTGCTGTCCTCTTGTCCATGGTGATATCATAGGCAATCTGCATGATGCCTTGCCAACCGCCATAAACGCTGTCTTCCTTCTTTCCCAACTGCCCAAGAAATAGGATTTGACACTAACAAAGTGTCAAAGTCCCTACCCCGTGCTCTGAGGACATTCTCTCATTTCTCCTCTGCTAACCCAGCTATGGATTGCTTTGTTATGTTTGCAGTCTGTGTGATAATTGAACTAAGATAGAACCTAAAGTTACTATTGAACCAGACACATTTTTCAGCATCAAGAAATAAGGGAACTGTTATGAAAGTATGAATGTCAGGATTTCCAAGGAAAAGAATAAATATTGTCCAAGGAGTGGCTCTTTTCTCCTGTGTGACTTAGGTCTTCCTCTAGTGTTTGGGCCGTTGGTTGCTCTCATTCCTGTGCCTCTGTCCCCATCTGTCCCTTTCATCTTGGAGTCTGTACTCTGTCAGGCTCCCTCTTTCTCCTGTGGCTTGTCCAGTACCTCTCCATTCCTTTGTGAACTTGCCTTTGCTCTGTGTTCCCACTCTTTTCTACTTTGTTGTCTCATTTTTTCCTCGTTTTTCCATTTATTCTTTCAGTCCTCCCACCACTCCCCTCCTTCTCCCTGTCTCCTTTAGACGTTTGTAGTTTGTTTTCTGCTCATTTCATTTCTCTTACATGAGGCCTCAGTGGTTGCCAGTCTTTAGGCAGATATGCTAGCTCACCTTTTCAAAGTGGGTTCTCTACTTGTCTGAAATTGCTGGTAATGCCACAAATTTAAATGATATGCATCAATCTGAGTGATTAATTTTACAGATATTTAAATATTGTCATGTGTCCGTAATGCTAAGTATGTATTTTAGTGGTGCTATATGCTTTTCAGGTACATTATCTTAAGCACACTTAATCTTAGTTTGGTTTATATACCATTTTTAAAAATATCCACGTAAGGATATAGAAGATGAGAATTTCAAGGAATACCTTTGTCTTGTGGAAAGAGGTCAATGTAGATGTCATCTCAGAATATTATAGGGAATTTATCATTCTTGAAAATATTAAAAATGGGATTAATTTAATTTTAAAATGTGATATAATAAGAGAATAACTGAATTTGTACTATAGAAGCCATGCAGTGCCACCAAAATAAATAGAAATATTTTTCTGAATACTTGATCTTTTATCCAAGATAAGATGAGCTGGGTTTTTTTGTTTTATTTTGTTTTGTTTGTTTCCTATTGTATACTTTTGGGGAAATATTAGAAGAAAAGGTCCTCCCTGGCTGGTGTGGCTCAGTTGGTTGGAGCATCCTCCAGTACACTGAAAGGTTGCAGGTTCGATTCCTGGTCAGGGCACATACCTTGGTTACGAGTTTGATCCCCAGTTGGGGCGCATAACAAGAGGCAACTCAGTTGATGTCTCTCACATTGATGGTTCTCTCTCTCTCTCTCTCTCTCTCTCTCTCTCTCTCTCTCTTCCCTTATCCCCCCTCCCCCTTCTAAAATAAAAAAAAAAACATATCCTTGGGTGAGGATAAAAATAAATAAATAAATAAAAAGTAAAGGAAAGGTCAGTGATTTAGGCCAAAATTCTGTCCTGTTCTATTTGTTTATAATAATCAGAAAGAGTTGGAAAATAAATTGTTCTTAGGAGCCATTTGAACTCTCATAAAAAACACAATTCTTGTAAACAGCTACTAACTAGCTATAAAGCCTTTTATGTTGTTCATCAAAAAATCCTTAAACATTGTTATTCTCTTTGACCTGATCATTTTAGGAAATAGGGTTATCCTAAAATCACTTATAGTAGGGAAAATATAAATAATTTAAATGTATAGCAACAGGGAAATATTTATATAAATAATGGTATAGCCATAAAGCGGGAAACATTAAAAATCATGTTTTTGAAATTATCTAATGCTATGAAAAACTCTACAAATGTCACAGGAAATTGAAACAAAGACATAAAACCTCATGTATATTTTGGACCACTATTTCAAATTTTATTTAAGTTAAAATAATGTATAACAGGAATAGAAAACTACCTTAAAGTATTCATCTCAGAGTGATGGGATTATGTGCATTAAAAAATATATATATACATATTTTTATTATCTGTATTTAAGGAATAAGTTTTCATAGTAAACATTTTAATTTAAAAATCACTTCTCTCTTTATTGTCCTGAAGAATATACTGTGTGTAGGTCTGCACTGTGTAGGATGTATCTATGATCTTGCAGGTATCTATACTCTGCCATTTGGAGTCTGTATTTGCTCCACTCCACCTGGCTGAGTATAGCCTTTCTTTCTTGCATTTCTGTTCTGCCCCTACTTGGACATACCACATCTTCTTTGTATCTCTCATTCTATTCTCTATTCAACTCACCAAGTACATTTTATCTGTTCTTTACAAATATTTTGCTCCTGTGCTCCAGTTTATTTTAAGACAGTCTTCAAATGTAGATGCAAAAGATGGAGTCTATGCTATTGAACTGTTTTAATATACATAACACGAAATTTACCATTTTGACAATTTTTAAGTGTATAATTCAGTAGCATTACGTACATTTACAAAGTTGTGTAACTGTTATCATTATTCTCTATGAAAGTTTTTCATCACCTGAAACAAGAACCATTAAGAGATAACCCCCTTCCTCCTCTCCCCTAGGCCCTGGTACCCTCCATTCTACTTTCTGTCTCTATGAACTTGCCAGTTCTGGATACCTCATATAAATGGAATCATACCGTATTTGTCTTTTTGTGACTGGTTTATTTCATGTAACATTGTCAGGGTTCATCCATGTTGTAGCATGTGTCAGAATATCCTTTCTTTTTAAGGCTAAATGATATTCTGTTGTGTGTATAGACTACATTTTGTTTATCTGTTTATCAATGGACACTTGGGTTGTTGTCCACCCTTTGGCTAGTGTGAATAATGCTGCTGTGAGCATTGTTATACAAAGCATGTTTGAGTCCCTGTTTCCTTTGGGTTATATCTAGGAATAGAATTACTGAGTAATATGATTATTCTATGTTTAACTTTTTGAGGAATTGATAAATTTTTTCTATAGTAACTGCATCATTTTCCATCCTCACCAGGAGCATACAAGGGTTCCAGTCACTGTACATCCTTGCCAACATGTTTTCTTTTCTTTCTTTCTTCTTCATTTTTGTTTGTTTGTTTATTATTTTAGAGTGTACTTTTTCTACTAAAAAAAAGTTTGCTGTAAAATGGTATACAGTGTTACGCCAGCAGCCATCCTAGTGTATATGGTTTCTCATTGTGATTTCCCTGTTGACTAATGATGTTGAACATCTTTTCACGTGCTTATTGGCCATTTGTGTATGTTTGGGGAAAATGTCTGTTTAAGTCCTTTGCCCATTTCAAAATTGGAATGTTTGGGTTTTGTTTTTGTTGTTATTGAGTTATAGGATGTATTTATGTATTCAGGATATTAATCCCATATCAGATATATGATTTGTGAATATTTTCTCCCATTCTGTTGGTTGTCTTTTCACTTTCTAAATAATGTCCTTTAATGAACAAAAGTTTTTAATTTTGATGAGTCTAGTTTGTTGTTGTTGTTGTTGCCTATGATTTTGGCATTATATTTAAGAAATAAATTACAAATCCAAGGTGATGAAGATTTTCCTCCCTATGTTTTCTTCTAAGAGATTTATAGTTTTAGCTCTTAATTTTATGTATTTGACCCATTTCAAGGTAATTTTTTTAAGTGGTAAAAGATATCCAGTTTTCCCAGCACCACCTGTTGAAAAGACTATCATTTCCCCATTGAATGGTCTTGGCACCCTTGTTGAAAACCCACTGATGACATATCTGAGAGTTTGTTTCTGGGTTTCTGTTCTATTATATTGGTCTGTGTCTGTCCTTATGCGAGTACCACACTGTACTTTGGATTACTGTAGCTTTGTAAAAGTTTTGAAGTTGAGAAGTAAATCTTCCAACTTTGTTCTTTCATTTTGGCTACAGTGATAGCTTTTGAATAGAACTCTTGCTTGCCCATAGACCTAAACTGACCTTAAAGATTTGTTCTGCAGCTCTGACAAACCAGGATGCATGACTACATCACTGCAAATTTTTGGTCAACGATGGACCACATATACCACAAAAAATTACCATGGAGCTGAAAAATTCCTATCACCTAGTGATGTCATAGTCATCATAACATTGTAGGACAACACCTTATTCACATGTTTGTGGTGGTGCTGGTGTAAACAAACCTGCTACACTGCCAGTCTTTAAAAGTAGAGCACATACAATTGTGTACAGTACATACACTTGATAATGAAATAAATGACTGCTCGTAGTTTATGTATTTACTATTCTATACTTTTAATCATTATTTTAGAGTGTACTTTTTCTACTTTAAAAAAAAGTTTGCTGTAAAACAGTATGCAGTGTTACACCAGCAGCAGCCTCGTACATCACGTATTTCCTGAATCTCTCTTTTTATAAAACTTATCTTTATTGTTGAATGTATTACAGATGTCCCCACATTGACCCCCCTCCTCCCCACTCTCACCACTCTCCAGCCTTCCCCACACTATTGTCTATGTCCACTGGTTATGCATATGTGCATATAGGTTCTTTGGTTTATATCTTCCTATCCTCCTTCCCCCCTTCCCTTTGAGGTTCATCAACTTAACAACCAATTTGTACTTCTTAATTCCTTCACCTTTTTCACCCATTCCCCCAACCCCCCTCCCATCTGGCAATCAACAAAAAGTTCTCTGTATCTATGAGTCTGTTTCTGTTTTGCTTGTTCACTTTTTTTGTAGATTCAGTTGTTGATAAATATGTATTTATTGCCATTTTGTTGTTCATATTTTTTGTCTTCTTCTTCTTTAAGAAAACCCTTAACATTTCATATAATACTGGTTTGGTAGTGATGAACTTCTTTAGCTTTTTCTTGTCTGGGAAGTTCTTTATTTGCCCATGGATTCTAAATGATAGCTTTGCAGCATAGAGTAATCTTGGTTGTAGGTCCTTGCTTTTCATCACTTTGAATATTTCTTACCACTCCTTTCTAGCCTACAAAGTTTCTTTTGAGAAATCAGCTGACAGTCTTATGGGAACTCCCTTGTAGGTAACTAACTGCTTTTCTCTTGCTGCTTTTAAGATTCTCTCTTTGTCTTGAACCTTTTGCATTTTGATGATGATGTGTCTTAGTGTGGGCCTCTTTGCTTATCTCTGTTTCCTTTAGTTATTTTCCTGGAGTTTTGTTCTGTTCTTTCATTTGGGACATGTTTCTTCATCTCCTCATTTTGGCTGCCTCCCTGTGTTTGTTTCTATGTATTAGATAGAGTTGCTATGTCTCCTAGGCTTCGTAGGGTGGCCTATTATAGTAGATGTCCTATAGGGTCCAGTGGAGCAGCCTCCTTGATCACCTCAGTTGGGCCCTCAAGGTGCATCTCTGGTGTGGACTCTGCACCCTTCTGTTGTAATTGAGTCTTGATTGCTGTTGGTATGTCAGTGGGAGGGATTTACTCAGGCTGATCAGCTGCAAGGACTGGCTGTGCCCACTGACCACTGGCCTCTGACTATCTTGGAGGATCAGCTGTGCAGGGCCCACCACACAGAGCAAAAGTTACTTCAGCAGGGCTCTGGTACCTACTGAGTCCAATCCTTGAGTGTCGCTTGTGGAGGTGGTTGAATGGTGGTGCTTCAACATGATCTGAGGCTGTCCACTGAGTGTGCTAGCTGTGGGGCAAAGTCAGCCACTGCCTGTGTTCTATCCAGGGCCACCAGGCATGAGCTACAAAGTGATCTGCAGACAGCTGCTTCTTGTGCTGGGCTTGGAGGTGCCCAGGAAAAGCCCAGCTGTGAACCAAGGCTGGCTGCTTCTAGTGTCAGGCCTGGTGCCAGTTAGTAAAAGGTATGGGGCTCACTGAGATCAGTTGCTGCTTTTTGAGAGAATTTAGGAAAATCTGGACCAAGAGCCAAGAAAGGCCGATCTTATGGTAAACCCACTGGAAACAGCTTGGGTGGGCCTGAAAATTGGGTGGGGCAGGGTTCAGGGAATCACCAGATCGGGTTAAACAGTGTGAGCCAGGTTGCTGGAGTCCCAGATATGGGGCCTGTCTGTGGGCCCTGTAGGCGAAGGGCTCTCCAAAGGGACAACAGCCTCCGCCAGCACATCTGTCCAGAAGAAAGCCGCCTCTGCAGTCCTCACCCTGATGCCAAACAATTCGGTTCTCCCCCTACTCCCCACCCCCCCACCCTCATATGTCTCTGGTACCTTTCAAGCTGCCTCCCCCACACTGGAGACCACAGGGAGCGAGCCCAAGTAAGTCCGTGTATTGGCCCTTTAAGAGGAACTGCCTGGGACTCCAGTAGCCTCAGCCTCCCTCAGCCTCAGTTCCCACTGATTTTTATAGTCAGAAGTTATGGGGACTTCTCTTCCTAGCACTGGAACCCTGAGCTGGGGGGTGTAGTGTGGGATGGGGACCCCTTACTCCTGGGGGAGGACCTGCATAGCTGAAGTATCTCTCCTGATTTTATCCGCCATACGTGGGTGTGGGACCATCCTGTCTGCACCCCCGCCCCTCCTACCAGTCTTGATGTGGCCTCCTCTTTAATTTCGTAGTTGTGGACTTCCATTCAGCTCAGTTTCAGATGGTTCTGAATGATGGCTGTTCTGTAGTTTAGTTGTCATTTTGATGTGGTTGTGGGAGGACACAAGTACTGCGTTTACCTACTCCGTCATCTTGACCAGTAGTCCCTATTTCCTGTATCTCTTGATTGCTTTAGTCCCTCCTTGGCTTGATTTAATCTTACATTTTTTTATAAATGTAGTGTAGTATAAGTGTACAGTGTTTATAAAGTCCACAGCAGTGCACAGTAATGTCCCAAGTCTTCACATTCACTTATTAGTCACTCACTGATTCACCCAGAGCAACTTCCAGTCCTGCAGGCTCCATTCATTGTAACTGCCCTATGCAGGTGTATCGCTTTTTATCTTTTATACTATATTTGTACTGTACCTTTTCTATATTTAGATATACAAACATTACCAATGTGTTACAATGGCCTGCAGTATCCAGTATAGTGACATGCTGTATAGGATTGTAGCCTAGGAGCAATAGGCTGTACCACATAGCCTAGGTGTGCAGTAGGCTATATCATCTAGGCTTGTGTAAGTGCACTCTATGATGTTCACACAAGGATGAAATTGTCTAACGAGGCATTTCTCAGAATGTATCCCTGTTGTTAAGTAATGCATTGTTAAGTAATGTATTACTTTAGATCTTTGTAAAGTCCCAGGCTTTTTATTATCTTGATGCCCACTGTATTAGTGTCCTATTGCTGCTGTAACAAATTATCACAAACTTAATAGCTTTATTATCATACAGATCTGGAGGTGAGAGGTCCTAAAATAAGGTGATAAGGTGGTGGTAGGGCTGGTTCCCTCTGGAAGCTATGGAGGAGAATCTGTTCCTTGCCTTTTATAGCTTCTAGAGACCTTCTTCATTACTTGGTTTATGGTCTCTTCCTCCATTTTCAAACTCATCACTCCAAACGTTGCTTCTGTGGTCACATCTTCTAGTGCATTGGACCCTCCTACCTTCCTTTTATGTTGTTATGACGTTGATTTATCTTTCCATCTCCAGATCCTATTTTAATCACCTCTGTAAACTCCCTTTTGCTGTGTAAAGGAACATATTCACTAGTTCTGGGAACTAGGGAATAGACATCTTTGAAGGCCATTATTCTGCCTACCGCAATCACTATGAGTGGGCAATGTTGCTAACTGAGGGACACACAGAACCTCTAACGTATCCTTTTATTTTCCCTGTTGGATTCCCTTGTAAAAGATTAGTTGTCCAGTTTTAGGGTCTGGGTATAAATCTGTTAATTTAACAACCTCATATTTCTATTGTACTTATGCAACATTTTTTTTCCACTGAAGCTATTATTCCTAGAGTCAGCAAATATTTGTTTGGCTCTATTTCTTATGCACCCATGTAATTAGTGCGTGATTCTTGACTTGTGAACCTTATAGTCTACTAGAAGAGAAAGATGTTTCTGCAATATAATACAGTTTTTGTTGATTTTATTTCTTAAATATCTTTAGAATCCTTTCCTTCTCTCTCATCTCTCTTTTTGTCATTTTGTTACTATGATTTCTGAAAAACATATAACCAGTTTCCCTTGATATCAGTTGGACTCCCACACTCTTTCCTTCAGCCCATTACCATACCCATATATATGTTGATGTCACCCTTTTGCCTAAAATTCTTCATTTCCTGGCATCAATATAAATGATAATCCTCAACATGTCATATTCCTTGGTGTGGTCTCTACTCTGCTCATCTTTCTAGCTTCATCATCTGCCATTCCTAGAAGCACTTTTGTTCTAGCCATGTGGGATAAATTATACTTCCCCCATAGTTCCATGCTCCCTTGGCTCTTGACTCTTGCAGTTTTCCTCACTACTGGGCTCTATTTCTCCTTCGTCAGGCTTATCCTTCAAGCCTGGCCTCAAGTAGCTTTTCTGCAAAGCTGACCCTCACACCCCTTTCCAGTGAGGTCCCCTTTGCCTGGGTTTACTATTTTAGGCAGTTCATTGCTCTGTACTGTAACTATTGCCTTACTTTTCTGTCTTTCTAACAAGACTGTAAATTCAGTTAGGTAAGGGATTGCTCTTTTAACTCCATTCTCCTTGTATATTAATCGAATATGTACATCTTAAAACATTTTTACTAAGTGTTGGTTGAATGAATGCTTGGATCCATGTACACATCTGAATGATTGAATAGAAAATGAGCTGCAGATATTAGCAAGATCTATGATTTGACATGGATCCTAAATTTGAATGATTGCTAGTTAGCACTTGCTTTCTCCTTCCTATGTACTATTTCTCTTCAAGAAGCTGAATCAACTTTCTATGTGATTAAATATATGGGATTAGAAAACTACAACAACAAAAAAATATTCCTGAAAATTCATGTAACTCATTAGAGTTGTGTGGAGTTGTTAGTTTGAAGTTTTTTATTTTAACGTATACATTTGTGATATGAAGATAACAACTGTGAAGTAATACTCCTCTCAACATATGCATAAATTCAAAAAGGAGGTTTTCTTCAACTTAAGTGCCCTCAGTACAGCCTTTGAATATTTGTGAGGGATCAATGAGCGCATGCTTTAAAATTCTTTTAAATAAGCATTCTTTTGAGATAGGCTTGTTCTATTAGGAAAAAATGTTACAGGATTACTATAGAAGTATATTCTTACAAGATTCATGCCACAAGTAAGTAAATACATATGTAGATAGCCCTTTTTATTATTGTTGTTATTAGTACACGAAACAAATAATTACAGATATGAAATCTGCCTATCCTTAGGGCTTAATTTTTTCCCCCTCAAAACTGACGATTAGATTTTTTCAGTTTGAAAAAAGACAAATTAACTTTATAGAGTAATAAGTCTAATATTATTCCCATAGTAGTATCTGATTATTTATTTATTTGGGGGAGAGGTAGGGAGACTGAATATATGTAATACAGAAAGGAATAATGTAATTACTAATGCTAGATTTGTTTTGTTTTTCTAACTTCTTGGTGCCCTCTTCAGACCATATTTAGGAGACAAACATAAGACATATAAGGCATATATATATTCTGATTTATAACTTTTAAAGCTATTAACAAAACTGTTTTGACAGATAATACTAAAGATGATATTGGTGGAACTCTTCTTCCCCACTCCTGATGTTTCCTTCCCTGTGGCAGGAACTGTGCTAGTGCAGCACTCCTGATGCCTTTTCTCTGCTAAGCAGGAGCTGCCCAGGAAGGAAGCTCTGAGCATGCACAGCCCAACTCCTTCTTTGGGAGCTAACTCCCTATGTGAACCCTGTTCCTTCATCCTGTGAGTTTTACAGCAGCTCCCAACATACAGGAGGCCTTGTGATTTTCTAGTGCGGCCTGTGGCTGTGTGGGTGAGTCTTTTTAATTCTGTGCTTCAGTGTTAGCGAGCCCATTGTTACTGCACAGCAGCCATTTTCTGCAGCATCAGTAAAAAGGTGATAGTTTGACTGTCTGTCTTCCTTTCTCCTTGAACTCATGTGTGGTGCCAGACATTATTCCAGTGTCCTTGCATACATTTTTAAATTCTCATCACAGCCCTGACAGTGAGTTGTATCATTTTCTTGTTACAGATGAGCAAAAGGAGGCTCTAGTAGGTAAATCACTTTGAAGTTAGATTTGACACCCTGGTCAGTCTAACTCCCAAACTCATGTCCATTAGGACATACTGTCAAAGAAAATATCACAGATAAAAGCTTCTAAGGATTTTGCATAATATAAATCACCAAGTAATACAGATGAGTTTTATTGTTTTATAGACTAGTACTTTCATAACTAAGAATACAAGCATTTTAATATAGCCTGCAAGTCTCTAAATGCACAGGTGTTTGCCTACCTCCTCGGTTCCACTGGCTGCCTCAACTACATCCAAGGCCTTCAGCTCTTTCTAACCACTTGGGCTCCCTGCACTATTTCCTATGACTAGAATGCTCGGCTCCCACCCTCCCTGTTGCCTAATTAGTTCCTACTTACTATTCATATCTCAGCTCCAGAGTCACTTTCTCGAACTGACCTCCCTTGGCCACGATCTCTAAAGTTGGTTCACATTGTGATTCTGCCAGCCACCTGATCTGTCTCTTCATCACTCTAGCCATTGTTTGTGATTATGTATTCAGACCCATACTTCCCACTAACTGAAGCCCCATGAACACATCAACCACTTTTCTGTAGTTCATTGTTGTGAGCCTAGTGTCTTAACACAATGATAGCATGGGGTTGGTACCCAAAGTGGTTGCTAGGTGAGTAAATGGATATAGTGCTTGGCGTCATGCATTAGCCTTAAGGTCTTTGCTCATTGTTTTCTACTTAATACTCACAAATATTATTTTAAAGATGGCCTCTTTCCTGATAATTGTAAAAAAATATATATATAGAACTAAAATCTACAAACTTCTTTTGGGCTTTAAACTATAGAAAACACAGAATGGGTTTCCAGGTGTGCAAACTAAAAACTTCTTAATGTATCAGGGATAGTATGAGACAAAGCTGCCCCAGTGGTGGAACCTGCTTTGTGGTCCTGAGACTGGGACGTAGAGAGGAACTGCTCTTGTTGCATTTCAGTATCAGGTAATGTTAAGCGTATACTTCTGCTTGGATTTTGTATATTCAGGAGGAATATCATAAAGTTTGGACTAGTCCTTCAAACCTACTCAGTAAGGAATACACTAATGCCTACTTACGTAGTTAATGCAATTCTTAATAAATTGTTTATTTGTTTATATATAAAATGAGGTCAGTAATAAGGTAGTGTATAAATTAATTCTATTTCCTAGCCAAGTGTGAAAACAAGGATAAAGTATTACAAAAGGACCAAATGTTGATAGTTTGGGAGTAAAATAAAGAATTTTTCCATGTGCTTTTTCTCTCCTCCTATTGAGCTAATTAAACATAGTTAATATCTTGAAGGGGCAAAACCAAAACATTTCTGCACACTTTATTTTTCATCCCTCAATCTTGAAACTGTTGATCACAGCAGAATTTCAGCTTCCTGGCCAGCTGTTCTCCTGGAACAACTGCCCATGGGTAATAAACAACTGAACCAAAATCTGCATGGAAATAACATCCATGATATGTCATCAAGTGTCTTACTGTTTTGATATGACAGCTGATATTGTTTCTTTCTGTTCTCCCTACCCCCATTTGTACAGGGTATTGATGTAAGAGATGCTCCTCTGAAGGAAAAAAAGGTGACTAATTTCCGACGATTCATAGCTTCATTTAATGTCGTAAATACAACAAAACGAGATGCTGGAAAGTACCGCTGCATGATTCGCACGGAAGGAGGTGTTGGAATATCAAACTATGCAGAACTGGTAGTTAAAGGTATTTAATGTATTTTTATACCCTAAAATAGTCTATTAAAATAGATATGTTACATGGTTGTGAGTTCATTTTTTGTTTAAAGCTCAAACATATCCTTGTATGTTTCTGAACAGTAGTTTGGTGATAGGGCTACATTGATGGATTACATTTTAAGTACAAATTTTGCACATGAGCAATATTTTTGAAAAATGCATTTTATTTCTGTTGGTTTAGTTGCGTGCAAAGCAATGAATGTGTTCTTGGCAAGTTCTTCTTCCAACTCTTGTATACAAAGATTACAACCTATAAATTTTTTTAAGGAATGAAGATTTTTTACTGATAGAAAATCACTTATAATGCAAGTATTAACAGCCAGGGTGTTTATGATATCAGGGTGGTTAATAAAATGAAGCAATGTTAGTATTAAAATGCTCAGTCATATCACACAAGCCATATTGATAATTCTGGGTTAACATTTATAATGTTGCAGTTAGATTCTATTACCATATTTTGCCTGACTGAAAAATTGAGCCATTGTAGACAGAAAGGTTGGGGAATAGGGGAAAAAGGGGGGGAAAGAAGTTTTCTTACCTGGTTTAGTGCTTTTGTGTATATGTGAGCTGAACAGTTTATAGTATTAAACTGCTAAGGCAAGTCTTGGTCCTAGACAGAACAATTTGGACTTCTAGATGTTACCATGAGACATTTTTAGACTGTGTGGCAGACCATTGCTGTTTTGTCCTAGCAAACAGAGTGATGCCTATTTTTAATCTTGTTCTCTTGTATTTGCTAAATATGGAACACAGAGTTGATCTCTTTTGGATGAGCTATTCCTTTTGTCAGTATATTTCTTTGTGCAGGCAGTTTAAAGGCCGCAGGGTTCAAACCTCAGCACTGGCTAGGTGGGCGTGGGCCAGTAGCTCACCCTCTGTGCTTCTGTTTCTTCATGTATAAAATAGACATAAAAATATTACCTACCCTATAGGTCTATAAGGAGGATCACATGCAGAAAGTAGATGAACAGCACTTAGAACAGTGTACCTAGTAAGCAGTCAGCACCTGATCATGCCGTAATGGGGAGGAGGAGGAGGACAGGGTGATTCTTACTCTCTGCTCTAGTACATCAGTGGTCTTCATTTGGGAATGCATGTCAGAATGATAAATGCCTGCCCACCTATTCTCCCCTCCCCCGCCACACCCATATTGAACCAGAAGCTTGGGGGACATAGTCTGTTATAAAATCTGTAGGTGCTTTGGACATGTGCTTCTGTTGTGGAATCACTGCTGCCAATATCAGTCATGCCTGGCTTATGAGAGAAAATGTTTATCGGTGAGCAGTATTAATCTGCAGCAAGTGTTCTGTGTCAGGATGTGCACACCGGAATATCTGCTTGAAAATGTATTTGCCATATTGGATCCATTATGAATTTAGGTTTCTAGAGAGTCTTTAACTAGCCTGTCTGGCTAGTGTTTGAGTTTAGGTTTGGAATCTGTAAGGAAACTGAAACTCTTTCTAGGTGTGCTCACCGGACTCTGCTGAAGCTCTCTGGGAAGTGAGGCGTCTCCTTGTAGAAAATGGACACCACTTACCAACCAATCCAGCAGAGCAGCCTGGTGTTCCCATGGTTCAGTTCTTTAATATTGTTATTATGTAATTTTCATCTTGGTTTAGTTCCTTGTGATTGTTCTGACCTATGACTGCTACATTAGCTTTGCTGTGCCCAGCCACGGCCTGCGTTTTTGAGGCACGGTGCTTCGTGATAGTACAATGCAAACAACTCACTTCTCTAAAACTGCTTCTCTGGAAAAATAATTTGTTGACAGTTATAAGTGAATTAGAAATTTCTAGTCTGGCAGCACAAATATAAACACAAAGAATGAGTGGGTTCTTATTCACTCTTATGCAGCATGTTTTTCCTATCTTATGACAACATAGAGGTACCTTGGCTCATTGTGATAAAAATATCCAGGCTCCTCTTTCCATCCCTGCACACTGACAAAGCCGGTGACAACTGGCTTGCAGTCATGGCTCAAATCTGAAACTTGACTTTTCCTCCATTTACAATTTTATAGCCATATTTTGCATATATTTTATTTTAAAAATGAGATATGCTGGATTCTACTAGTTAAATAAAGTATTACCTTGAGATGATTACTTTAAAATATACAGTGACATTTTTAGGCTACTTGTGTATATTTTAACAGTTTTTTATATGCATGTAATATTTGGAGTGCTAGTTTATAATTCTCTTATAGCCACACTCTGATTTGGGGCCAGCTTCCCAAATGAAGCCCAGGTCACTTGTTAACTATTACTCTTATCTTATTGATGTCTACCATTGCTTTTTTCCTTTTTTATTGAATTTATTAGGGTGACATAGGTTAATAAAGTTATATAGGTTTCAGGTGTGCAATTCTATAATACATCATCTGTATGTTGTATTGTGTATTCAGCACCCAAGTCAAGTCTCCCTCCATCACCATTTATCCTTCCTTTACTCTCTTCAACCTCCCCCATCCCCCTTTCCCTCTGGTACCATTGCTTTCGGTAATCAATAACAAAAATGTTTCGTGTAATTTCCAAAATGCATATATATATGCATATACGTCAATAGCATATTTAATTAAATAAGATATGTATTAGGCATTCACATATGTATATCAGTTAGAAATGTGTATATATATCTATATGTGTATAAATTATTTTATTGCTGGTATGATTTAGAATTACTTTTATGATGTTCTTTCACTTTCACTTGAATTAAATGTTTTACATTGCTTTTCATCAGTTAGTATAGATTTCCTTCCCTCCCTTTGATCCTTCCTTTCTTCCTTCCCTTTGAGAAAATGTATTCAAAATTGAAATATTGACTCATTTTTGTACTGATACTTCCAGCAACCCACAATTCCTTTTGAATATCTGTCTCAATTATTTCCAGGTTATAGTTGAATTTCTCATTTTATTTAACATATTTGGTACTTTTCTTAATAGGGACTTAATAGAGAAAATAATCTCAGGACAAACAAGCATTAAAGAATGCCCATTTTAGGCCATGGGTAATAATATCCTGAATGAATTGGTGTGCTCACTAACCTTTGTGGCCTTGCCCCTGAGTTGTATTTTGAATGGCAGTCAGCAGTCCTTGCTAGCATTTGCAGCTTCAAAGTAATTAACTGCTCTTTCGGTCTAGCTGCATAAATGTCTTAGGATGTACTATACAAGGCCCATTTGACGTCCTGTTTCAAGGAATCACCCTAAAAAATGAATTGATGTTTAATCGCTTTGAGTTGAGTCAGAACTATTCTGAAAACTGAAAAGTTAACACAAAGTTGTAGTTTATAAATAATAGGAACAATATTTTAGTAAATTACACTGAATTGCTATTCCCCCAAATAAAATTAATCCTTATTTTGACTCAGTCTAATGAGATTCCCCAGCTCTTTTAAAAAATCAATGTGACTTGTCGCACCTTGAATACAGAAAAAAACAAAGACACTCCATCCCAGCAAAGGGACCTGATGTTGCTGGTGTTTTAGTCAATCTAGGGATCAGCTGTATCATCTCAGAAGCCATGGGCAGTTGGTACTAGCTGCCCTGAGGTTCCGTTCAGCAGGCAACATGGCCGTGATCAATTAGCTGCCACGGAGCAGGGAAGCTGTATCATGCGAACCAGCGTAAACGCAGTGGAACCCAGCAGGCTTTGTTCTCCATACCTTCATACGAGCTAAACGAGGAGTTAAAAACACACCTAAGAGGCACAAACCACTTGTGGAAATATTTTTGGAAAAAATCACTGGATCTTACTTTTTTTTTTTTTTTCAAATGGAGATTCATTAACATAGAAACATGTTATTTTGTACAGTTTTCTAATATCACGTGTGGTGCCACTCACAGTGACACTGGCATATGAAATGCCTTCACTTGGTGCCTGAAGAGCCATTCAACTAGCTCCTCGATAATATACTGGCAATACTATTCAAAACAAGACGATCTCGCTCTCCCTTCTCTTCTGAGACAGTGATCTGAAGAAAGCGTTGATCTCAGGTTTTAAACAATGAGAGTCTTTCTTGGGTGGTAAAGAGTGTTTGCTGTTGATTACTTAGAGTTTTATCAAGCAGGCATAGCTTGTGCTTTGCTTCAGAGCTTTTCTTTCTATTCACTGATTTAATAAGACTTGTTACTGGAAGTGCCCTGAACAGCAGCAGTGGTGGACCTCATCGTCCACACGGCTTGCTTCTCCTGAAGCTGAATGAGTCCACTGTGCTCGTTTCTTGGGAAATGAGTCCTCTTGGATGTGCATTTATGATGAGATAAACTGTAATTTCATCCCTGTTTTTAAAGTGGTGATATCTTTGGAATATAAATATAAGGAAACTGAATTTAATGATACAGATAACTAGCACCTTTGATGATTTCAAAGACATTCTCAATAAGGAGGTTGACAATAGAGTGCCTCCTAGAGCTTAAATACTACCACTTGAGAGAGCTTTAAGCAGTTACTTTTAGTGAAAAAGAAAGTCCTTTGAAGTCTGTGTAGCTGTCTGAGAAAAATGAGTGGTGCTCTAAAACAAATCGGAGGTACACCTACTTGAGCAAGCTTAGGTTTTAAAAATGGTTTATTTCACACATTTGAGCATTGTGAAAACCTGTATCAGTCTGTTTTTTGTTGTTGTTAATAACCTAAACAAAACCATTCTCATCCATGTATTCCAGAAATGTTAATGCCTTCTATATTTTAATCACTGATTTGCGTTTAGCTGTTTCAAAACTGAAGACCAGGGTGTCTGAAAGATGGTTCTTGGGTTTGCTTTTCAGAACCACCTGTTCCGATTGCCCCACCTCAGCTGGCCTCAGTGGGGGCGACCTACCTGTGGATACAACTCAATGCCAACTCCATCAACGGGGACGGGCCCATTGTTGCCCGAGAAGTGGAATACTGCACAGCCAGTGGGAGCTGGAATGACCGGCAGCCAGTAGATTCCACGAGTTACAAGATTGGGCACCTCGACCCGGATACGGAGTATGAGATCAGTGTGCTCCTCACCAGGCCAGGGGAGGGTGGCACTGGATCCCCTGGGCCAGCACTCAGGACAAGGACAAAGTGTGCTGGTGAGTGTGGGAAACTTGGGACGTGTTGTCATTGTCTTTCTGGGCATTGACCTGTGGCACTGGTATTCATCAGGTGGTGAACGCACTCCCCCAGCTCTGGCAGCATCCTGTCCAGGAACAAATAATCCCCTTCACCTGTGAACAGTAGCCCAATAGCCTGTGGACTTTGGGACCTCAAGGCTTGGTATCTCTTAGGCAGCTTCCACTCCTTTCTTTTCCTATTCCTTATATACCTTCCTATGAGTATCACATAGTTCAAGTAGGAATTATCACTGAATTGACAGAACTGCTTTAATGATGTCTGTTCATAGGTCAGATCCTCTCATCCTGGTCCCTTTGTTTTATGTTCACAGTTAATGTGCTTATAGCCTGGAGTAGCTTTGGAATATAGATTTCATCTAAGAGATAGTTTAAAAGCTGTGTTTTTGTTGATGGATATTTAATGGAGAGCTGCTTGCCAATGACATGGAGCTCATTTGTTAAATAAGCAAGGGTGATTTGTGGGCTGCATGCGGTCTTTGAATTTAGATTATATAGTTCTGATTGACTGCACTGAACCTGCTGCTGCAGCTTAAATAGAAGTAGGGTTGATGGACAGAGACGTGGTGAGTCTTGTGAAAATCAAACCCTGAAGACAACTCCCACTAGCGGGTGTAGTGTTTTTTCTGTATGGCTACTCTGTCCAGGAGTAGAGAGGAATAGTAGATTGGGATACTGAAATGTTCTTTTATCATTTAAATGAACAATCCCTTTATTTAATTGTGGGTTCAGGTTAAGAGATTTCATAAATTTTTATGGAGTTAATTGATTCTTCAGATAGCATTATTTAAGAAGACACATATCAATATGTTCCATTTTTTTTTTAAGTTTCAAAAGTACTCAGAGTACAGTCTGACCCTGGCTGGTAGGAGAAATGATTAAACCTTAACAGTTGTAGACGTTTCACTTATTTCTTTAATTTGAAGAAAAAAGTGAAACAAGCTCAAAACTCATAGAAAATAATCTGTTTAGTTTCATTGTTTTTTTGTGTGTTTTTTAAAAGGGTTTTGTTAGGGGAACAGCTAGCTTTTTCTCCCGAGAATACGTGCTGGGCCTGTTTTAGTGGGCCTGCGTCTGTTTGCCAGATCAGATCGGCACCACGTGCTCATGTCACCCCCGGGCAGGGTCTCTGGAAATAGAACTGCTGTGTGGACTGCTCGTCCCACAGCCCTGATTGCCGGTTCAAAGGAAGAAGGAGTTCGATAACCCTTTCTCCTCCTTGCTTCTTGCTCCTTGCTGTAAGCCGTGTCATTTCCTCGCTTTCTTTAGTTGAATATATTTCCTTTCCTTTTTGTGAAATAATTTATCATCTTATCATCTGTTATAACCCAAACAATAAATAGCTATGGAGAATGCTGTACATATTGTTTTATAAAATAGGAATTGCTTTCACATCTTTAATGTATTTCATAACTGCCTGTGAAGTCTCCAGGGCAGATACTTTTATGTCCTTATTATGGATGGGATGGAAGCCTGTGAGATCTCTTTCTTCTCTGAGCAAGCTCTGCAGCAATACATTTAGTGTTACTCCACTTCAGTGTTAATTTTGAGAAATCCTGTTTGGGGAGGGCCAATATATAGTCTCCCTCTCTCTCAAAAAGGTTAGAATTCCATTGTAAGACTGGAGAGAGGATACAATGTTTTATTCTAGTCACTAACAACCCCACCTACTTTATGTTTCTAGTTCTGTTGTTTGTACATATTTTGTCTTTTATCTTGGTCTGCTGCCTGTGCATTTGACACAATTACTATATACATTTCCCTGGAGTATAAATGCATATATTTCTGTTTTCAGGAAGCCTCTTTGTTATTGCTGCATGATGTGTAAATATATAACTCTAAAGGAGACAGTGAACCTTTATAATAGCTTGACAGTCCTTTTTAAAAAAATTAAAACCAATTTCGAATTGCTATTTGCTTGCCAACACTGTATCTTAAAGTATTAAGCCTCACCTAAGCAAGGAAGCCCAATGATAAAGCACTCTCTTCCTCTTACCGTTTGCAGCCTGCCTTGACACTGCTCCTGGTGTCATGCACTGGTATTAAATGTTTTTGAAATTGCTGTAGTGAACAAGTCAGGCTTAGAAAATGTAAGGTGAGAGAATCAAAGCTAGAAATAAGAGGGATAGGCATGGTATGTGGATGAGGAAAGTGAAGTCAAATGAGACTTTTTATGTAGGAAGAAATACAGCTTCACCCTCTCTTGACCTGAGGCTTTTGAGAACATCTGAAGATAAGACTGGTGACTGCTGTTGGTGAGCAGTGGGACATTGTGGAGAGCAGACTTAGTTACAAGGAAGAAGACAGCTGCTGCGAACTATAGACTGAAAAATTGGATAGTGGTCCCAGACTATTGCTCAGATGGTTTATGAGCACTTAGCGTTCATAAAGAGAAAGTTATGGGTCTCATAGGCTGGGAGGGACTCTAAGCATTCGGCAGAGTCAATGGAAAATGTCCTTAGTCAGGCTTGAACCAGTAAAAGAATCTATTGGGGTGATATGTAGGAGGAATAATTCCACGTTCATCTGGTATGGTTTAAAAAGCCAAGAGTATTAATATGGAATTAGAGTAATAAAATTTAGCAACAGCATACATAAAAAATAGATTGAGGGCTTGGCTTAAATGTATGTGAATCTACAATGTGATCCACATTGTATTAATTACTCTGTAATGCTCTTGTCTCACCTTCCCCTCAAAAAATCTAACATAATCGTAGGTTGCATTAAGAAAGCAAAATGCCCATGTTGAAGGAGGTGATAGTCTTATTCTACCAATGCTACTTAGCCTCGCTATAACTATTGCATTTATTTCTGTTCCTGCATTTTAAGAGAGAGGGCACAAAATAGACTGTGCTCAAGGGATGGGACCCAGAATAGGAAAGATTCTGGAACCTTGCTCAACCAGTGAGAAATGATGGAAAGGAATGAAAAAGGTAATGGAGAAGAACAGTGTCTGTGCAAATTTGTCAAGAGCTGAATCATGAATAGTGGGTTTCCAATGACTTATCCATTCCAGCGGAACCTGACCATGTTGAAGGGGAGTTTTGTTCTCAGAAGAAAATTGAGCTGGTTGAACCTTAAGAATCTCAACAAGAAGATTCTATGACTCTGTGTTGTACTCTTTCTAATGAGATGATCCATCATGTTTCTACCCTGATGGTCTAAATTTCACTTCTGTGTTATCCTTGTCTAAGTACTCTGTAGTTATGCTTATCAAGTTGTGCTTTGCAGGCCACTGGAGGTTTACAAAAATGGGAGCAATAGTGGAAAAAATAGTGAGTTTTTAATACTGATAAATAGATTAAATTTTAAGAAATGACTTTTATTCTGAGATGTCCTGCCTGGGTTTTGTGCTAAAATATCCCTTTTATGAAATGATGATGTCAGAGAGTACTAGAGCCAGCGTCCGCAGTTGAGAACACAGGCTCTGGGATTGAGTTCAAGCAGGCTGCCCAGATTGAGTTCTGGCTTTGCCCAGAGTTATATATGTGACTTCGGAAAACTGCATACCTTCTCTGGACCTCTGTTGTCAGATAAAACAGGGGTGATAGTAGTAATATGCATACTGTAGTATGGCTGTGATACCTTAATAAGCTAATGAAAGAATGGTACTTAGAAGATAATCTTACATATAGCAAGTGATCAATAACAGTTAACTGTCATTTACATTTTTAAAAATTCTTTAACGTTTTCAACCAAAAGAATTAGATATTGGCAACCTGATTTCATTGCCCTAGATATTTTAGAAATATTACTTGTCTGGTAAATTGAAAATCTGAGAACCACTGTTTTATAATATAGGCTCACAGAATTTTCTGCAATTGAGCATTGCATTCATGACAGACATCACTCTCTCGTGTGTTTTTTGTTTTTTTTTTAATGAAATCTGTTTCTTTTGGACAAGCTTTCTTTTCATTCCTGTGCTGAACCAATGAGATCTGTCCTATCATGTTTTGATGACACCCATGAAAATGTATTGCACTTCTTGCATTAAAATGGCAAGATCACTATTTATTGTCCTTCTCTGTGCAGTGGAATCAATTTTCATGTGTGGCTAGTAGAGGCAATCTCATTACCTGCTCAGATTTCTTTCAAGAATTGTGTTGTAGCATATTTCCAGAGTTCTTGCTTCTTATGCATCTGAAATTTATTTTCAAATATATGCACAAGCTCTCCACATTCGACCTTTATTAAATCACTTAGCTTTTCTGGTTCTACCTCCTCATTTTTAAATAAGGGCAGTGACATCTGCCCTCTCAGAGGTGTTTTTGAAAATTAGATTAGATATGATCTGTAAAGATATTTTACAAATTATAAAAGTGCTCTGCCTGCCCTGGCCAGTTTGGCTCAACAGTTAGAGCGTCAGCCCACAGACCAGTGAGTTGTGGGTTCGATTCTGGTAAAGGGCACGTACCTCGGTTGCTGTTCATCCCCAGCCCTGATTGGGGTCATGCGGGAGGCAACCAGTCGATGTGTCTCTCTCGCATTGATGTTTCTCTCTCTCTCTTTCCCTCTCTCGCCCTCCCTCCCACTCTATCTGATGATAAATAGAAAAATTATCCTCGGATGAAGATTAAAAAAAAAAGTGCTCTGCCTATTGGGTATCTAAAAAAATATACAGTCAGGAACTAGTTTCAAGGGTTAAACACATATCCAGTTATTTTCCAACTTTAAAGTTCAGCTATAGTTGGGTAACCTCAGAGAGTTGAAATTACTTCAGTATCCAGTTAAGCAAAATGCAATTTAGTTAGTGTTTTCTATTATATTTTATATTCTTATAATTATGTGCAGCCTGTATATCATAAGCCATTAAGTGGTAGCTACTTGAAAAAAAAACACAGAAATGGGTGATGCAGTTAGATTAATTTTCACAGTGGACTTTTTATATGTTTTATTTTGGGATATTGCTCTTTATATGTCCTAGTTATTGTTTAACTGTGGTTAAGTGGCTTGCTAATAACTGGCCCTGGGAGTTAAAGAAGGATGATGATAAACTAATGACTTAACGATTAAGACTGGTGAGAGTGAAAAAAAAAGAAACCAAGCTGAAATGTGTTCTTTGGAATTAATATAACTGAAAATCTTTGAAAAAAAAAAATGATTGCACCTTCTACAAAACTTATTCATAAAGTATTTATTGAACACCTGTATTTGCAAGGTACATTCCTAGGCCCTAAGGGTATAGCAACAAAACAAGATCCTGCGTTAAGAACTGATAAATTTGGGAGTATTGGAGGGAGGAAATGTACAGGCAATAAACAAATATGTATCCATGGATATATAATATGATAAATGCTATGAAGAAAAATAGAGGAAGAGATAGAAAGTGGATAGGCAGGAGGTTTTTTAAAGATTATTTTTAAATTTTTTAAGTGTGGTAAAATAAATGTATTATTCTAAGTGTACAGTTCAATAATGTTAAGTACATCCAACTGAACTCCAGAACTTTTATGTCTTGCAAAATTGGAACTCTGTACCCATACTAACTCACCATATTCCCTTCCCCGGGCTCTGTCAACCACTGCTCTATTTTCTGTGTCTATGAATTTAACTACTCTAGGTACCACATATATGTGGAATCATACAGAATTTTTCCTTTTGTGTCTAGCATATTGTATGGCATTATATCCTCGTTTCATTCATATTTATAACATGTGTGATTGTACCCTTTTAATTACTCTGATAATTGTGTTACATATACTTAGCTTATAGGATTCTCTGTAAACTATTTTGAGACTTTAAGCACTAACTATGGCTTTCAGTTAAATTAATAATTCTCAAAGTTTAAAGATGCTTTATCTTTGTGACATATGGAAATCTTGCCTACTAAAGCAGGTAGTACTGTTGTGTTTCCAGAGAGTCAAATAAGTACCTAGAAGTACTATGCCAGAGTGGTATAGCCATCCCATCAACAGTTAGCTTTCTATTTGTCAAGAATAAGTGATACATGGGGTGAGAGATGGATGAAGTGGGGCAAAAGAGGGAAATAGGGGACATCAGTAATACTCTCAACAATAAAATAAATTAATTAAATTAAAAAAATAGAGTGATGTAAGAAATTAGAGGGTTGCCCGGCTGGTGTAGCTCAGTGGTTGAGCATCAGCCCATGCACCAAGAGGTTGCTGGTTCAATTCCCAATCAGGGCACGTGCCCAGGTTGTGGGCCCAATCCCCAGTGCGGGGCATGCAAGAGGTGGCCCATTGATGTTCTCTCTCATCAATGTTTCTATCTCTCTCTCCCTCTCCCTTCCTCTCTCTCTAAAAATCAATAAAGAAAAAAAAAGAAATTAGAGGGTTTTTAAAAATAATATGCCATTATTTTAAACTATTTGCAGAGGTATATATTTGTATCGCATATGCCTAGTTAGAACCTTTCACATAACTGTAATAAAAACTTTGAATATGTGTTACATTAAAATTCATTGTTGTTCTACTCAGTTGCTTTGCTAACATGCAGTTATAGCCATTTGGGACATATTTTTCATCTACTTCCAATCACTCCATTTTCCAAAGCTCCTTGGTCTGAGAGAGACTGAGTTTGTGCCAACCTGTTGCAGTGTGTATCCAGCACGGTCATTGTGCTGTGGCACTAGAACAAACGTATCTGTGTAGCCCCTATCCTCGCCATGAACTTTGATGAGCACACACACATGAGCAAGGGCCCAGCCGTCCTTCTGGGCAGAGGCCCAGCTTCCTTGCCTGTGGGAATGTTCTACTAACTACAAGGTCGAAGTTCTGTGTTGTCTTATATATCCTGAGAACATCTCAGTGTGGTTTATGTAGTAGCATACTATTTCCCACCAAGCCCAGTCTAAATCTCATGAGATTTAGGTTAATATTGATTATTAAATTTTAATTTGACCTGTTTGTGAAATGTGACACTGGAGTGGCTCTTTGTGAATATGCCTGAATGAGATGCACGTGTGGGAAATGAGTAGCGAGTCAGCTTCTTGTCAAGGGGGCCTTACGTGAAGCCCAAACTGCGTGATGCCTGCATTCCACTGAAGGCCGGTTTGCGTCTATTTATTATTCTGAATTCCTTTTGTGGGAGAAAAAGAAACAGTCTAGTTTCAGTGGTGCTGATCTGAAATTAAACACTGCCAAAACCAGATTTGTTTTCTTCCTAAATCAAGGATAGTCAGATCTATCTTTTTTCTGTACAAAACTGCCACCGGCATTACATGTATTTGGACTTACAGGGCTGACCCATGGGCACTTGGGGGCAGCTGGGAACTGGTCTAAGATCTAACATTGGCTGTTACTCAGAATGAATACAGGTCAAGGACCTCAATGAGTGGAACATAATTTATTTTTAATAGAAGTTTATTTACCAGGGAAAAAGATTAAAGTGTTCTAATACTAATTCTAAAATAGTCTGCCTAAGGGCAACATGTTTTTAGTGCATTTCCAACACATTGAACCATTAACAACCTTTTTTAATTATAAACATTAGAAGGGCATATAAAGTATCTTCCCTATTAGACTGCAGAGGTAGAGACATTGCATTGGGTAGCATCGCATTTATGCAGAGGACAAGAACATAGTAGCAATATGGCACCTTTTTTATTTTAATGTGTTTGTCCCTTCCTTACAGATCTTTATGCCCCAGAGGCTTGAGAATGCCTGACCCTCAAATCCAGCTGCCTTTGAGCACTGGGTTAGCGCTTTCCCCTGTCTGAACCCAGAGTAATCTTGTGTGAGAGGTTTAGAAGTGCTTGAACCAATGTCACCCTAATAAATTAAATTTAAAAAATAACCTCAGAAAAAGGAAAGACCAGACAAATGGACACAGTTGCTTTTAGAGTCACTCATTGACTTTGAGAGTGCTGAGATGGTCGCACACTGGTGTCTGGCAGGGTTCTTGGCTGTGAAGAATGAGCATACTAGCAGTACTTCTTATAGGCCTGATTTTGAAGCCTTTGTAGACAGCTTCCTGTGTAGCTTTGAATAAGCTGAGGAGTTTGAGAAAATTAAGAGAAGATCTGGAGATTGTCAGTGGCCTCGCCCAGCTGTGCCTCTGAAAGGTCACTTAACACTGAAAAAAATCACAAACCTGTTTTGGGCCACGTTTTATACAGGGTGGGGCAAAAGTAGGTTTACAGTTATTTGTATGGAAAAGAATACAATAATTAATAAATAATACAGGAATAAACAACTGTAAACCTCCTTTTCCTCACCCTGTACATCTGTCAATCAGGAGCTTGAGCAACGTCCTTGTTCTAGTGCTCTGGTTCTATCAGCTCTGTCAAAGGGGGTTTTGCTATCATAGCAAAATATCAACTACAATCCCAACTACAGTATGTTGAGTGTGGTCCTAAGGCCACTGGAATGCTTAGGGATGCCTCTGCATCCACAGCAGTTTCTTCTAGAAAAAGGACGACACCAATTAAATTTTCTTTGCACAATTGTTAAAGAGACTCTGAGTCTTCTAAATTTCCCCCCAAATCTCTTATATATTCAGCAAAAAAAAAAAAAAAAATTTTAATGAAATTATTAATTCTTATTAGATCAAATGCCTTAATTCCTTATCAAAGTTATGATACAGTAGAGTTGTATTTTATGGTCTCTATGTAAGCATTTATAATACACTGGTTCTCCTGCATAATCAAGATGTACTGCATACTTATGTTTTTAGATAGAACTTCACATGATTGACCATTCTAAATTATCATAAAGTTTTGTAATTTTGTCACTACCTTTGTGAATATGTTGGACATATTTAGAGAAGACACATGTTTGTTGGTTAACTTCCTTCACTTTAAAGTCTGACTGTTTTGGGTTGAGTGCTGATTCTGACACTAAAAGCTAGGAAATACCTCAACAAATTACTTAAATATCCTGAATCTAAGTTTTCTAATGATTCTAATCAGTTTTTTACCAATACTAGCACCTTCTTCATAGCATTGCTGTAAGAATTAAATGTGCTAAGGCATAAAGGTGGTTAGCAGAGTACTTTGTTCACCTGCTGCACCCTGAATTCTAAGTAGGCTTACTAGTAAATTCTGATCCTTTTATAAAATTAATAAACTTGTTACAACTGAGGACACATACTTATATGGCAAAATCTCCCAATGGGACTGTTAAACTGAGTAGGTTGAGTTTTATTTGATACACACACGTAAAGTTGCAGTTTGCCTTAAGTAAAACAAAACAAACAACAACATATATATATATATGTATGTATGTATGTATCTTCTCAATCTAATGTCAAAAAATGATAGCATGTTTAGAACCTAGGAGAACATTTTTGACTCTTTCAAGTGTTGTCAGGATAGAAAACAACATAGTGACCTAGAGTGGGTGGCAAAGAAAACAGAATGTGAATGTTATATTCACCTGTGAGACCTTGTTATTCTGTGGTAGAGGATGTATTACAATTATTAGCAACTTGGTGAGTGTTTTTGACACTTTAACACTTTGAAGAGTGAAGAGTGCTGCCTGACCCTAACTCCTCTACGTTTGCCCAGAACACATAAAGCTTGACAACCAGTATGATTTGAGCAGCAAGGCAGCCTATGGGGTATGACCCAGCTGTCTTGGGGGGCATCTTTTCCTTTGCTCATTTACCTACAAATCTCAGGAAGGTAGAGGACCCTTACTGAATGAGATGGGTGATGAGGTCATGATGCTGTGGATCTCAGGAATTGAAATACACATGTAATATCTTCCACTATGAGGGCTGCTTTTGAGGCAGGCTTGCATTTTGTGCTCCTGACCCAAGAGCAGAAGAACAGTTTCAGAATGGCCTTTATCTGCAGAACATATTAGGAAAAGTTCACTTACTCTTAGCCAGTCAAGTATGCTACTTGTTTGTGCCTGAAATCTCAAACACAGTATTCCAAAACCAATTTCATGAATTTGGAAAAGGTGTTATCTTTGCCCTCATACATCCTGTGTGCCTCTATCCATTGTTCCCTAAGCATGCTCAGATTCATTCTCCTATCAGACTTGCTCTCGGCTTCTTTGTCCCCATTAATGTAGACAGGTAACCTATCAGAACACATGTAGTGACATTTGGCCTCCAAATAGAACTGCCTACTTCATCTGTAAGGATAATGCTACTTATATTGTTCAAACTAATTAATAAGAAGTAAAATAGATGACAGCTAAAACCTCCACAGTAATAACAACAGATTACAAAAGTTTGATGATATGTCAAAATTTTTATTTTTAAAGGTTAACTGTGTTCCTTTGTTTGTATGATTTTTTTGTAAATTAATTTTAAGAATATAAAAAAACTGGTGATTACATTACCTATTAGAATAAATTAAAAGTGAATAGAAAGCTTTAAAAAATGAATAATACGTATAAGTGAAATCAAAACTACAAATGCAAGAAATTTTATTAGAAAGTATGGTTATTATTAAAATAAGAAAGATAATAGCACTGTTTGATATAAAAATTGCTAATCTTCCATCCATGTTATTACCCTTGTAGCATGAGTAATAGGAGTAATATAACTATGCAGGTAAAATATTTCTATTGAACAAATAGTATTTTTTTCATATAGATCTAGACAAGTGACTGTAGACACGTATTTATAATTGGCATTGAAAACCCTTTCTGGTATAAATAATCAGTGGAGAAGATACAGATGTCAAAATATATTTCCATTAGCTCTGGCCAGTGTGGCTTAGTTGGCTGGAGTGTTGCCCCGTGCACTGGAAGATCATGGGTCCAATTCCCGGTCAGGGCACTCACGCAGGGGGCAACTGAAGGATTTCTCTCTCTCACATTTATGTTTCTCTCTCTCCCTCTCTCCCTTCCTTTCTTTCTAAAAATCAATTTAAAAAAGAAAAATATATATATTTCCATTAACTAGTATATGTTGTTATTTCACTTTTCTTTAAATAGGCCATGTTGCTCTTAATTTGGATCATGATTTTATCATAAATAACATTTGATTTGTTAATGTTTATATTTTGTTAATGATCTGTTTTAATTGCTGAAATCATACATGCTATATAAAATGATTAAGTAGTTATTAGTAGATTTCCTCATATTTCTTTCAGTTCCTTTCTTGGGGATAACACATAGGTGTTTATCTTTCTGCATCTTGCCCATTTAGACATATAAATGTCAATGTATGTCCCAGATCTTTTCCTTAATAATTATAACAAAATGAAATCATGTGGACATAGTCTTCTGCAAATTTATTTTACATCTGTTGATATTTTCTGAACATCTTTCAGTTGCTAAAGTCTAATGCAATATATACAGATTTAACTCATTCTTAGTAGTAGCTGTTTATTATTCTGGAGTATCTAGACCCTAATTATTTAGCCCTCCTTTTATTTTTAGGAAGGGAGAGAGAGAGAAAAAAACATTGATGTGAGAGAGACACATTGATTGGTTACCTCTTGCATGACCCGACCAGGGCTTATGGATCCTGCAACCCAGGAATGTGCCCTTGACCAGGAATCAAACCTGTGACCCTTCGGTCTGAGGGCCTATGCTCTAACCTCTGAGCCAGACCGGCCAGGGCTCAGCCCTCCTTTTTTTGATGGATAGGTTCATTATTTTCTATTAAAAGCAATATATCAATAAATATCTGTAAAGATATCTCCTTATATTAAAATACTTTATTTTTCTAGGTTATAGTTTTAAGGTAGAATTGGTGGGCCAAAGATAAGTGCATTTAAGATTTTAGTAGATATCACATTACTTTCCAGAAGGCTAGCAACTTAAACTCTATCAGCAAAGTGTGAGAACAGTAGTTTCTGAACATGGTTTTGAGCACTGAATATTAATACTTGTTTAAAATTTGTTGCCAGTTTATTGGTTTAGAAATGGTATGTTACCATTTTACTTTGCATTTCACTTTTTTTCATGTGTTTATTGACTTTTCATATATTTTTTTACCATCAGATTATCTATTTCTATCCTTAAGATGTTTTTTTAAGTCTTTTCCTTTTCAATTTGTAAATGTAGTTTATATTAGTAGAGTTATTAACAATTTGTCTATCATAGATGTTTTATAAATATTTTCCCTCATTCTACCATTTGCCTTTTGACTTTATTCATAGTATATTTTATTAAGGAGAAATATTTACATTTTATATAGTTAAATCAATCATCCTTTAGGGCTACCCATATATATAATATTAATATATGATAAACGTTTCATTAGAATTTAAATCAATCCAAACATAAATTAATTTTTTCTAGGTAGATGGGCAGATATGCAGTAGCATTTGCTAACTAAACCATTGTTCCTTGTGGCTTCTCACTTTCCAATCTTGTTTTAGAAGGTATTTTTCAACATTTAAAAAAATATTTTTTAAAGACTTATTTTTTCCTTTAGGTCTTTAATCAGTAAAAGTCTGGTCAAAAATCTTGTGGGGCCCTGGCTGGCTTGGCTCAGCGGTTAGAGCGTTGGCTGTGGACCAAAGAGTCGCGGGTTTGATTCCAGTCAAGGGCACGTACCTCAGTTGCAGTTCAGTCCTGGCCCTGGTCAGGGCTGTGTGGAAGGCAACCAGTCGATGTGTCTCTCTCACATTGATGTTGTTCTTTCTCTCTCTCCCACTCTGTCTGAAAATAAATGGAAAAATACCGTCGGATGAGGATTTTAAAAAAAAATGTGGGGAAGTCTGCAGGGCTGGGAAGACCTGTGGGCAAGCTTTCCTCACTCTTTAATGATGAAGAAAGAAGAAGGGCTGTTTCTCACCTTTGTTCTGGGACGGTATGTGATGTGGTGTCCAGGAATGCAGCAGGCATCAAGTGACCACAGGGAAGCCACCTAAAAGGACAGTGGTATAAAAGCTGAGTAGACATAACTGAATTAAATTACCCCAATACCTAATTTTTGTTTGCTTCATTTATTTATTCATTTATTAATCTGTTCAACAAATATTTATTGAGACTAAATTATTTGAGAGTTAGTGACTCTCCTAGGTTTGGAGGATACAGTGGTGAGTAAACCAAATGAATACTCTGGCCTCATGGACATCGCTTTCTAATTATATTTCTCCATTGCTTTGCAATGTAAGTACATATTTACATGAAGCAAAGCTTGAAGAGATTCGTAGAATCGTGTAGGGAGGAAGTTCTAAAAGTAAGCATAAATATGAGGGCAGACTTTACAAATAAGCAGTTTTAATCAGGATGTTTTGGACTACAAGTAATATAAAGCCAGTTCATACAGACTAAACAATAAGGACATTTATTAACTTGTAGTAACAGGAAGTCCATAGATAAGTCATACTTTGCAGTTTGTTGATTTAGTGGCTTGGTAATATTATCAGGGGCTTGAGTTCTTTCTAAATCTCAACTGCATTGGCTTTAACCCAAGGCTGGTCCTCTTCATGATCATAAGATGGCCTTTAGAAGCAACTAGAAAAACATGCTTTATTCAAATTTGGCAGAAGGGAAAGAGAAACATTTTCTCAAACCTAGAATATAATTCCCTTCTTTCAGTCTAGGCCAATTAAGTACCAGTAATAATAACTTGGAAATTTTTATGAAGTGATTGACTTATTGTTCTCATTCTTAAACTTCACTGTACTTTAGTGATGTTAATTTAGATCAGAATCACCTGCGAGGCTTGTTAAGTGATAGATTGCTGGGTCCCACCCCAGAGTTCGATTTGATAGGTTTGGAGTTGAAGTCAGAAATTTATATTTCTAAAAAGTTTCCAAGTGATACTGCTGTTGTGGGTTGAGAATTACTGATTTGGAGTAATGAAGATGCACACTTGCACTACAAACTTATTAGAATGGCCACAATCCAGAACACTAATGACACCACTTGCTGGTGAGCACGTGTAGCAAAAGGAGCCCTTATTCATTGCTGATAGGAATGCAAAACTACATTCACTTATTAAGACAGCTTGGCAGTTTCTTGCAAAACTTAATATATGCTTAACATATGATCCAGCAATAGCACTACTTGTATGTACACAAAGGAGTAAAACTTATGTCCACACAAAAACCTGCACATGTATGTTTATAACAGCTTTATTCATAATTGCCAAAACTTGGAAGCCATCAAGTTGTTCTTCAGTAGGTGGGCAAATAAACTGGTATATCCAGACAATGGAAAATTATTCAGAGCTAAAAAAATAAAAGCATCAATCCATTAAAAGACATAGAAGAAATTTAAATTCATATCACTAAGTGAAATTGTCAATCTGAAAAGACTACATATGTATAATTCTAACTGTATGAGATTCTGGAAAAGGCAAAACTATAGAGATAGTGAAAGATCAGTGGTTGCTAGACGTGAGGGAGGGGTGAATAGGCGGGGCACATAGAATTTTCAGGGTAGTGAAAATACTCTGTATCATATAATAGTGGATACATGTCATTGTATGTTTGACCAAATCCATAGACTGTACACCACCAAGAGTGAGCCTAAATGGAAATTGTGGACTCTGGGTGATGATGATGATGTGTTGATGTAGGTTCATCAATTATAACAAATGTACCACTCTGGTGGGGAATGTTGATAATGGGGGAGATTTTTTGAGGGTACAAGAGGGTATATGGGAAATCTTTGTACTTGTTGCTCAATATTGCTGTGAACCTAAACCTGCTTTTTAAAAAAAATGTATACCTTTGGGTCTAGGGATGGGATCAGCTGTCCCTGACCCACAAGGTGTGGAGAACTAAATAGCTGAATGAAATCAGGGATTTGGGGAGCTACTGGGAAAGAAGAGAGGAACATGAGTGCTGGATAAGAACTGACAGTTTCTGCCCAGCCAGTGTGGCTCAGTGGTTGAGCGTCGACCCATCACCGCTTTAATTACCGATCAGGGCACATGCCCAGGTTGTGGGCCCAATCCCCAATAGGGAGCATGCAGGAGATGGCCAGTTGATGTTCTCTCTCATCGATGTTTCCATCTCTCTCTCTAAAAAATCAATGAAGAAGAAGAATTGAAAGTTTCCCTTATAGTTGATATGAACTGAATGAAGTACTGGTAGTCAAATTACTATTGAGAAATTGGATAGTCTTCTAATTTTGAGTAAATGTGTTTAATTTTAAGTACGTATAGCCAATGAATCAGAATTGAGATCTACAAAGAACCTTGCTTTCCTTTCTTTTTTTTAAAAGCCTTGATTTTAGTAGAGATACTAGAAAAATTTACTTTAGGGATTAATTGGAAATACATTCTTCATACTTACTATGGACCTAACCTTGAGTCCAGTTATAATGAAAGAAATTTCTAGTACCTGAATTGTTTAGAGGATGTTGGGATGCAATTCTCTGTGGACCTCTCATACTTTGGCACATTTTACCAGCAGAGACACTGATGGCCTTTGTTCTGAGCTGTCTTTTCAAGAGTGTGTGTATGGAGAACAGCCTTGGAATATAGAGACAGTCCCTGCCACTGGAGCAGAAGACGAGCTGGCTTACTGTTCTGTATAATATAATAAAGATAATGTATCTCTCTAGAGTAAAAGGCAGACAGGTTTGCTTACACCCATAATAAAAGGTTTGGAATTCCTGTCTGGCCGATGTGGCTCAGTGGTTGAGCATCGAGCCATACACCAAGAAGTCGCCGGTTCGATTCCCAGTCAGGACACATGCCCAGATTGTGGGCCCGATCCCCAGTGCGGGGCATGCAGGAGGTGGCCAATCAATGTTCTTTCTCGTCCATGTTTCTGTCTCTCTCTCCCTCTCCATTCCTCTCTCTCTAAAATTAAAGGAAAAAAAATTTTTTTTAAAGTTTTGGAATTCCAGGGATCTTCAGATGTAACACAAATCTACTGCATGTGCAGAATTACATGGACCCTTTATGCTGCTCCCATGGGACTTTAGGGGTAGGGGGAGCTAACAGCAACTTGAAGCTCATGCTACTTGCTGTGTTGTTAGCAATGTCTCTGACCTAGGAATCTCATGTCTTCTGCCAACATTTGTGAAATTAGGGCAGGTAACTTGTTCATTTGAAAGTTTAGTGAAATCTCAGATCCTTCACAGTTCTTGGCAGAATAGACTTAGAAGAAAAAAAATTTAGTTATTTATCATTTCATTTGATTCCTACATTTTGTTGACTGGAAAATGTAGGCCTGGATAACAGAAGTGAGTCACACAGTGCACAGCTAATCTATTTGCACAAGTGAACAGTGAATCTATTTGCACAGGTACACGGCCAGTCTGTTTATACAAGTACACAGATAGTCTATTTGCACATGTGCATAGTCTATTTGCACAGGTGTATAAGGAGTCTATCTGCAGAAGTGCATAGCTAGTCTAGTTATACAAATGTACAACAAAAGTTTCCACAAGTACAGTCTACACAAGTACATGGACTATTTACACAAGTGCACAGTGAGTCTGTTTGCACAAGTGCATAGCAAGTCTATTTGTATGAAAGCACAGTAAGTCTGTGTACACAACTGCACATCCAGTCTGCACAGGTGCACAAACTCTTTACACAGTGCATAGTGAGTCTATTTGTTTCAGAGCACAGCAAGTCTGTGTACACAAGAGCACAGTGAGTCTGTCTGTACAAGTGCATAGCAAGTCTATTGCCCCAGAAGCAGCTTTCAGTGCTGGCACTTGAGGCTTTCAGGGCACTTTGCTTTTTGCCTCACTATAAAACCCGGCTGTGTGAGTAAAGCCTATAGCCCTGGTTTATAGTTGATTTAAGGGTGTAGTTAGACAATAAGAACTACTCATTTCAAGATAAAACCAGATAAAATTGACATAAATTGTGTGGGGCGGTTAGTTGTATATAGCATATAGATATAACCTGACAGGGTTATTCAGCCCTAAGAGATACTTGGCAGAATAAAAAATAATGATCTGCCAGAGTCATTTAGGTGTAACTCTACTAAGTACAGTGTAAGATTAGTTGACTTTCTCTACTATTTCTTGATTTGTGTATTTGCTTGTTGCTCTAATTCTGAGGATGTGTCAATTTATTTTAAATTATAAAGTGGAACTCTGCCTGACTACCAGATATTAATATGCTTCCTAGCTAAAAGGATACGCAGACTTAGTAATGTGGTCACATTAACTGTTTTGTCCTTAGTCATGATCTCACATTAGCAAGTCCATCCTGCTCACTTATTAGGTGTACATTGGTAATGCTTTTTAGTTTTGATACATTAGCATGTATCTTCATCTCTTTAAAAGTAATTTTAATAGTACTGTAAAATTATAACTCTTGTTCTATATTTTATCAATATTATATCTTACCCATATATAGCATATTGATCACATATCAGTTTTAATTATTAAAACTGTTTATATTATAATAGTAAGGTTAGACAATTGACTGTTATGAAAGGTCTGTGAGCAGGTGATAGAATATTCTTTCATATAAATTTCAATACTATTTCATAATTTTTTTGAAAACAAAGACACATCTTTTTGCCCTCAGTATTGCTTATAGCGACTTTTGAAAAGTAATGCTTTGCCTTGGGAGCTAACAGAACATGGCTCTGGGCACCACACCTATGTTTTCACTCAGCCATATGCCCATGTCAAAGAAAACTGAATGTTACCTGGGTGACCTATCTATAAGCTGGCCTTTAATTTCAGTGTGGCTATCGAAGCTCTCTCTGTAGCCAAAGTGAAAAAGGAAGTGAGGCAGAGAAGTGCTTTCTGCAGATGGTCTGTATCCAGCCAACAGAGGAAGTCATTGACCCTGCGCTGCAGGTTCCTTTGGCCAACCCTGTCTGTGTATGTGAAACGCACAGCATCCCATTCTAGGGTAGGATCCTGGAGCTTCTAAGGATGATTTTTAAAGACAGTAGCAATGTAGATTAGTATGTAAATAAAATTATTGAGGGTTTAGGAAGCGGAACTTTCAAGTTAGAAATTTATAATTCTTCCTGGTGAGTTCATCAGTTGGGCACCTTTGGAAACATTTTAATAATAGGTTTAGAAAGGTGGACCTAAGCTATTCTTTTGGACAGATTATGAATCTAAGATATTTCAGCTGAGACAGATGTTTAACATATTATGTGATGTATTTATTAGTCCAAATGAAAAATATTTACATTAAACTTTCTTTTCCCAAAAAGAGTGTAGAGCTCATAATCTATTCGCATTACTTTATCCAGCAGTTTATGCTCAGAAAAATGACTTGTTTTGAATAATTAATAGAAGAATTGAAATAAAATCAGAATGGCAAACCATAGTCTCTGGTGTCTTGGTGTTGTGGTTAACATCCCCTTGTCACCCTGAAGTCTGCTGGCAGTGTAGAGGGCACACAGGGGAGGCTGTGGTGGGCTACCCTGGCATTTCAATGGATGCAGCCTTGGGCCCCTTTCCTCATCCTGACTGAGGAGGACTGTGGGGTAAGTGGCTCGCTCCACACACCCTGGTTCTGATTACTCCCAGGGTGTGTGCCTACATCTACATGTCCGTGTCCTCAGCCCAGCTCAGCTCAGAGGGAGCTCCAGGTGCTGTCTGTTAGACCTGCCACTGCCCTAGGCATGCTGCTGTTGGACATCTTTACTTAGATTACCTGTGTATCTCTAACTCTTCATCCCTAAAATGCAACTGAGCATCTTTCCCCCACAGCCTTCCCTGCCTCATGCCCCTAAGATAAGTATTTGGCTACCCAGCGTCCCTTAGCTCAATAAATACTTCCACAAACTTCCCACTCATTCCAGCCAGAAACCTGTGACTCACCCTTAACTCTTTCCACTACTTGACTCTACACTTAATCCTACCCATTCTTTTTCCCAAATGCCTCAGTGTTAAGTGTACCTGCAATGCCATGCGCTAGCCTCAGCCACCCACCCACCATGCTTCCCTGTGCATCCTTCTAGCTCATCATCTCAAATTCTTTCTGCTCCCCTCCAGAGTTTGTCTGTCTTACAGACAGAGATCTTTTTAAAATGCAAATCTAATCATACCATGTCTAAGCAAAAGGACCATAAAAGGCAGACTCCTTCCCATGCAGCTGCACCAGCACTCTGTGGCCCTTTCCCTGCTTCCTTTGCTGCACCGTCTCTCACAGTCTGAGGGGCCAGGGGTGCATTTTGCATGTTAGTCTGTCTCCCTCCACTAGAACGTAAGTTCCGGAAGGGCAGAGCGTTGATCAGTCCCGTTTGCAGTGCCAGCGCCATGGAAGGCACTGAAGGAACAGCGATGAAGACAGGCTTCCTTCTTCCACTACCCAGCTCTGGCCTCCTCTCCATCAGCTCTCCACACTGGCTGTTTTGCCGTCTCAGCTTCAGCTTTATTTCCTCAGTTCAAGCTTTTCCTTCCTGCCTAAGAAAAGCATGCTCCCATTCTTGCCCCATGTGCCTCCTCTTCAGATCCTTGCTTAAATATCCCTTCGTCATGGAGATTTTCCCTGAACTACCTCTAGGCGAGAGAACCATGTGTTCCCTTGTAGCTATTTTTAAACATCAGATCTCTCTGCTACACTGGAAGCCTCAAGTCTTCAGTAATAATGTCTGTCTCATTCACAGATGTACACAAGCATCTCCCCAATGTGGGCTCCTGACAGATATTTAGTGAATGAATCCATGTCATTCAGAGTCTGTATTAGCTTCCAATGAGCACTGAATTATAAGTACTTTCCTCAAAGGAGCAAGTTACATTAGTCAAAGTGTGAAGAAGCCCATCTAATGCGCACCTCCCAGCATCCTTTACTCACCCCACCTGAGCTGCCAGCTGAAGGCCTCTGCCTTCTGGGCCTGCTCCTGAGGAATGTCGTGGCACGGTGCTTCTGTACAAACGAGTACTAACTATATAGATAGTTCTCTGCGAGTGGTTAGAAGCAGGGGGCTTTAGCAAGGCCTGTGAGGGTCTGCACATTCAGGACTCAACACTCTTGACCAGATCCTCCCCCACCAGCTTATATTTCAGTCATGTGGGATCTTTTCCACTTCCCTGAGCACATTATTCTGGCGTTCTCTGTCATACCTCCATGCCTTTTCACATGCTGTTCCCTTTCACAAAATGTTATTTCCTCCTCTCTTCTGCTTATCGATACTTCACACCTCCTCTGTGTGAAGGAACCCCGACACTTTGTCTTACTCACCACACAGAATCCGTGCCCTGCTCTCATCTGGCCATCACACCTTGAACAGATCTTTATTACGCATTTGTCTCAAATATTCTGAATATGGTTTGTCTCTGGCTCCACATTAGTCTATAAGATAAGGAAGACAAAAACATAAACACTTCTTTTCATTTCATGTGTACTAGTGCCAGGCACATACCAAGGGCTCAGATATTTTTTGGACATTTCAAGAACTGTTCCTAATTCTGTCTAGGTCAGGTACTTTCTCCTTTTAACACACTTTCCTGTCTTCTAATAGTCTGTGGAAGGTCATTGTCAAGTTATTGCAGCACTTATTTAATGTGTATTTAGTCGCTTTACTGTCACATAAAAATGTGTGGTAGTAAAATAAAGAACTGTCAATAAAAGTTCTACTTCCACTCAATATTTAATGCTAAAGAGCAAGAGACATTTCAGATTTTCATTGATAATAGTAAATCGGCATTATCAAGGATGGTAGGCAGTTTGTCTAAAATATTGTTAACACTTGATGAATAAAAATGTAGATTGTTAGGCTGTAGTGTGGTCTAGAAAGCAGTATGTTTCAGTGTTCCATATGGAATAGTCCCCGAATAAAGTCAGGATATGAAGTAGCCCCATGCCAAGAGGCCACCTAATGTTTTTAAACAAAGAAATGGCAGCAATGACTGCTGACCAGCAACCAGTCATTGAAGAGTCAAGAACAATGAAAAATGCCTCCAGTGATACCATCGTTTGTACACACAATTTATAAGGTACTGCCACATAATTTTCTTACCTGATCTCCAAAATGACTGGGAGGTAGATAACAGTATCCTCATTTTTCAAATCAGGAAGGTAAAGTTTCAGGATGTTAAGGGATATTCAAAGGTCACACAGAACTGAGGTCTAATTCCAAGTGTGTCTGACTCCAAATCAGGTTTTTTCTGTTATGGCATGTTACTTCATTGCTAGGCAGCTAAAAATTGATACAATATTTGTACTAGTTCAAATTGATACAAATGCAGAATATATTTAGAAAATCTATCATTATAATTACTAATCAAAGAGTAAATTCATGTAGTGTCCAAGGGTTATGTGGACTCTAAAATAGTTGTAGTCCTGACCACCATCTAAGGGGGAAGATGAGGAAGGCAAAGAAAGTTCCTTCAGATTGGGGGACACATGTCTGAGACCTTGGACCCACTGTTCCTGACAGTATAGAACTTTTAGAATTCACAGGAAAGTAAATCTTTATTTCAAAATTATACTTTGAACTTGAAAGATAAAAGGAGAGCTGTCTAAGGCCAATGCTCAAATAGATGGACTGAAAACATTTAAAAAAATTCTAGAGAGCTTATCAGAATTTGAAATGAATGTGATAACAGCTCCCCTCTAGTTCAAGTCTCCAGTTCTGTGTAGCAGGGTTTAAAGAAGCTTAGCTCAGCCTAATGCACACCGAATCAAAGACTTTTGGAGGGTTTTTGAAATGTGTTTTCATTTTCTTAGGGCAGGGAAAAGCAGATTTCTTACTTTTATGTACCTGGTAGCTGAGGAATATTTTATATGCTGTTTTTCGGGTCCATTCTTAGAGCAACACAGAGAAACACAGTTGCACATATTGAATCTGTGATTGTCCAGCCATCACCGGGGCAGTGTTTCACACCACCTGTGTGTGCCATGAAGAGCAAGCATTGTTTCAGGGGAGGTAGGAGCTCAGGCCCAACACTGGGAACAGTGGACGCGGACCCCCAGCCTAGGTCCCTGCATGGAGGTGCTGTATTTGCTAGAGACACAGCAACAGGCAGGGACTGGAGTTAACTCGGCATCAGGAAGCAACTGTGGTTAAGCATGTATTGGCATGGTCCAAGTTGAGCAAACATTTTAAACTTGAAAAATATCTTTATACACAGTAATTTATAGTGGTGTTCTGAATTAGTGTTATGAGCCGAGTTGTGTTCTCCCAAAATTCATATATTGAAGTTCTAATTCTCAGTCCTCAGAATGTGACTGTATTTGGAAATTGGATCTTGAAAGAAGTAATTAATGTAAAATGAGTCCAGTAGGTTGGGCCCTAATCTAGTATGACTGATGTCCTTGTAAAAATTGGAGATTAGGACAGTATGCACAGAGGGAAGATGGTGTGAAGACACAAGGGAGACAGCCTTCTGCAAGCCAAGGAGAGAGGCCTCAGAAGAAATCAACCCTGCTGTTACCTTGATCTTAGGCATTACAGCCTCCAGGACTGTGAGAAAATAAATTTCTGTTGTTTAGGTCACTAGTCTGTGGTACTTAGTTATAGCAGCAGCCATAGAAAACTAATACATACAGTTGTTAACTCCAACATAGACTGACAGCTAAACACAGCTCTTGCAAGCTGTGACTGTACCCCAAAAATCTTTGTTTCCCTACTCCCCACAGTATGTTTAATTAGAAGCAGGTTAACTCAGTTCAGTTTATGTGAGTCAGTTGAAGCTGACTGAGCCATTGGTAAAGGAACAAGTTTTCTCTAAACCTTTGCTAAGTCTTTAATTGTTCCTAGATTACTAATAGCATAGGCTCTCCCGTCAAAATGGTTAACACATGATAGATGTGAGAATCAGGGATTGGGGAGGAGCAGTCATGAGTGCTTCTTGGCAGCCTTCTTGTCATTCTGCCCTGTAACAACTGATCTGTGGTGGGCGAGCGGAGGGCAGACCAACAGCCAGAAGCTGTCAGCGACTCTGGAGAACAGGATGGGGAGTGATGGGGACCTCTGGACTCCAGGACACAGTGAGGGTTGATGTTCAAATGGAGGGTGATGTTTTGATTTATTTTACCTGGCTTACAAAAACCTATGAAAGAGAATACATTTAAAATTCTTATTAGTATCATGCTAATTTTAAAAACGTATCATTAAAGATTAAAAACAAAGTTTTCAGAGTCAACATTGTTATGATTCATTTGTTTTTGTTCACAATAAATATTGATTCATTTTGAAATTTTAAGTAAACAAAAACTTTTCAATTTTATTTGATGTCCTTAAAAAGCAAATATGTATTTGAAAATAAAAATGATTTAGAAAGACACAATCTGAAATTTTTGGTAAAATAAATGGAATCCTTTCCTTAGTTTATTGTTTGAAAAGAAGGAATAGAACTTTTCTATTTTTTAATAAAAGAAAAGTCACAGGAGTCCTTAGTGAGGGCTTTAATTTTATTTTTATTGTAGTAAATATACATAACAATAGTTATCATTTGAACCATTCATAAGTGTACAATTCAGTGTCATTATATATACTCACAATGTTGTATCAACCACTATCTATACTGAAAACAGTTTCATCTTTCCTCAAATAAGGTTCTGTACCCATTAAACAATAATTCTCTTCTATCCTAGCCCCTGGTAACCTCTATTCTATTTTCTCTCTCTGTGAGTTTGCGTATTCTGGGTACTTCATATAAGTAGAATCATACAATACTTGCCCTTCTGGGTCTGACTATTTTCACTAAGCATAATGTTTCAAAATCCATCCATGTTATAGTATATATCAAAATTTCATTCATTTTTATGGCTAAATAATACTTCATTGCATGTGTAGACCACATTTTGTTTATCTATTTATCTATTCATGGGAGTCTGAGTTGTTTTAAAAGCTGCTATGAATATTCACATAAAAGTATCCATTAAAATTCTAAGGGATTTTGATACAAATAGGATTTTGGCCCCACAAAATCTTTGGTTGAAGGTGGAGTTCAGTGGAAGCACACAGAAAGTAAACCACAGAGTAAATAACTATTGGTAATACCTAAAGTTTAGAGGAAATGCCACCTTTTCATAGATTATTATATATACCTTGCCTATTGTATTAATACATATTCAGTAAATATTGTTAGATTTAAATAAATTGAAAGCTCATTTGGTATGTTTATTGGTTATTAGTATATGTTAATAGTGGGTAATGTTGGGCTAGCCAATATTGTAATCTTTCTCATAGACCAAACGGAGTGAATGGCTACAGTAGACTATACTATACTGACTATACCGTCTACTGTAGTGTCCTGTACTAATTTGATTTTAAACAGATAGGAGGTGGCACGGTTTCTGTAGACTAAGAAACCTGCTTTGAATTCTGGCTCTGCCACTTACTTTAGTGGATAACCTTGAGCGGAAGTCAGTAAACGATGGTTCTTAGGCCAAAACCAGGCTGCCTCCTCATTATATAAGGCCTGAGAACCATGTAATGGGTGGAAACAATTCAAAAGGACAATGATATTTTGTGACACATAAAATTATATAAAGTCAATTTCAGTGCTCATAAATGAAGTTTTATTAGAATATCGTCCCACTAATTCCTTTACATGTTGTCTGACTGTGTTTGTACTTACACAGTTGTTTTGATAAAGACTGGTCCGCAAAGCCTAAAATATTTACTCATTGACCCTCTACAGAAGAAGTTTGCCAAACGCTGATCTTGGACAAGTTGTTAAACAAGTCTAGGCCTTAGTTTCCTAATCCATCAATGGAATTAAAATTAATTCCTCCTTATTGGGATCCTGCAAAGCCTGATAAAATGTTGAATGTTGAGCCCTGGCCAGTTTGGCTCAGCGGTTAGAGCATCAGCCTGCAGACCAGAGAGACCCGGGTTTGGTTCCCGCTAAGGGCATGTACCTCAGTTGCAGTTCATCCCTGGCCCCGGTTGGGGTTGTGTGGGTGGCAGCTACTCGATGTGTCTCTCTCACATCAATGTTTCTCTCTCTCTTTCTTCCTCCCTCTCTCTCTATCTGAATATAAATGCAAAAATGTCCTTGGGTGGGGATAAAAATAAAAAAATAAAATAAAATGCCAAATGTTGAGCACCTGGTATAGTCTGGATCAGTGTGCAGACACACAGCTACCAATAACAGGATTTTTGTCTTGTGGTTATTGAGTTTACTATTATAATGACTGTTAACACAAATCAGAAAGAACAATGTGACTGATGTAGCTAACGTATCCTAATTGCAAGGGAAATAACAGGAAAAGAACCTCAAGTAAATAGCATTATTGTACTGAACCATGGGCAGTATGCCACAGGCCAATGGGCTCAGCTGGAATCTGTGCTTTGCTTGTTTCTTGCTGTTATTACCCCTAAACTAACCCCACTTGATCCATCTTATCTTTACAGTGCATATCAATTTTTGCTTCTTAAAGTTTAACACGACTCTCCTTGTGCCGGATTTTAAGCACTAAGAAGCACTTCTCTATCTTCTTACCTCCTGCAAGAAGCTGCAGGTTCCTCTCCATCCATTAGGCATGTATGTCCCTGCACTGCATCCCACTGGATAACCCCCTGTTCTCTTGTTCACTTCAACTTTTCCACCATAGCCACTCAATTATTTTTGGTCAACATGTCTTTAAATTTCAGCTTTATTGAGATATAATTGACATATAAAATTGTAAGATATTTAAAGTATACATTGTGATGATTTGCTATATGTATACACTGTAAAAGGATCCCCCCCTCAAACCATCTGGTTGGTTAACGTATCCATCACCTTATGTATTAACCTTTTTGTTGTTGTTGTTAGAACATATAAATTTTACTCTGTTAGCATATTTCAATTACTCAATACAGTGTTATCACTATAGCCACCATGTTTTACATTAGATGCTCAGATCTTAATCATTTTAGAGCTGATTCCCTTCTTTCTAATTCCCCCATCTCCACCCCCTGGAAACCATTTTTCTACCTTCTATTTCTATGAGTTTGACTTTTTTTTTTTTGAAGATCGACATGTAAGTGATACCATGCAGTACTTGTCTTTCTCTTTCTGGCTAATTTCACTTAGCATAATTCCCTCAAATCCATGCTTATGGAGAATGTCCTTTCTCTTTCTCATGACTGAATAACATTCCATTGTATATATTTACCATGTTTTTTTAGTAAATCATTTGTTGATGAACACTTATGTTGTTCTCATGTCTTGACTGTTGTGAATAATGCTACAATACACGTAAAAGTGCAGATATCTCTTTGATATCCTATTTTCATTTCCTTCAGATAAGTACCCAGAAATGGAATTGCTGGATCATTGGTAGTTCTCTTTCTAATTTTTGAGGACACTCTATACTGTTTTTCATAGTGGTTGTGCCAGTTTACATTTCCGCCAGTAATGCACGAGGGTTCCCTTTTTTCCACATCCTTGCCAATACTTACCTCTTTTCTTTTTGATAATGGCTGTTTGAACAGATGTAAGGTGATATCTCACTATGGTTTTGATTTGCATTTGCCTGATATTAGTGATATTGAACACTTTTTCATGTATCTGTAGGCTGTTTGATGTTAGTCAACCATTTTAATGTTGAATTCCTTCACTTTCACCTTTGTATAAAGTTATATTTTATGCCCAGAATATTTTTTTTCATTTTTTTTCCTTTATTGATTTTGGAGAGAAAGGAAGGGAGAGGGAGAGAGAGATAGAAACATCAATGAGAGAGAACATCAATTGGTTGCCTCCTGCATGCCCTCACTGGGGCTTTGGCCCGCAACCTGGGCATGTGCCCTGGCCAGGAAACGAACCAGCGAACTCTTGATGCATGGGTCGATGCTCAACCACTGAGCCACACCGGCTGTATGTCCAGAATATTAAAGCTACATTTCTATATTATGCACTTGCCTCTCTCTACTCTCTTAGTCCTCACTTCCCCTCCCACAGGCCTCACTGCTCTCTCTTCCTTCATGCAGCTCTTCAAAGTCTTCTTTAATTTTCAAGATGGTATTTATTTTCTTCTGATCTTACTTTTTCTGAATATATACCTTTCACATTTATTCTAACACTATCATTCCAAATGTACCAGTGCCTTTGCATTTTAACAGTGTGAAGAATTGTGTATGTGTGTGATTGTATATATGGTAAGGGTATTTTGATGTTTGATTTTTTTTGACATTTCTTTGCAGCCAGTTTATCTTAGATTATAATCTCCTAATAGGGAGGGGACATAATTGACTTTCTTTGGATAATGTCACATATAGGTTGCTGTCTGGTAAATGGTTTCAATGATATTTAACTTATAATAATTAAAATATTAATATAACAATTATTTGGTAAATAGCCAAATATTTTAGGGTTAAAAGCTTCAATTGGTCTATTTTCAGATTGCAGTAATTCTTCCCAGAGGGTTGGCAATGCTGACTAGCACTGATTTGTGGATATGAAGGTGTTAACCTCTGTCCTTGAAGAAAAAACTCAGGAGGCTCACATGCAGACAGACTACACTGATTACCCGAAGGGGTGCTTCTCCCTCTACACTGCCTTTTTATAAGTTTTTTTTTTCTCCCCCTCAGGAATATGCTCTGTGTTCACGTCAACCCAGTTCCATGTATACAAATGATGATGGGACCTTGGGGGCAGGGGATGGGTGGATTGCAGGAAGCTTGTCTCAGTGTGCCAGGTTTTACAGGCGACAGGGTGTTTTTAATGGTTTTTTACATGAATGATTGTTGCAGCTAATGGAGGCCTTGTGTAGGAAATGATTACGATTAAGCTTCTGGTTTGCTTGAAGCTTACCGACCCAGTATAATTGAGTGTAATTCAGTGGAATCAGTGAATTTATATTCTTACAGTTAATATCAATATATTCTTGAGGATGAAAAAAACATGAATGAGGTTCCTAATTTGCTTTTCTACTTGTGCCCTGATCTCAGAGAGGATATCATGAAAGCATTGGGGAAATTAAAAAAAAAAATCATTTTCAGAAACTCTTCTTACCCCACCCACTATTAAAGTTAAACACCATGTTCACTGGTCACCATTCTTAAGTGAGGAATAATACAAAATGGAGAGTGTAGGTTTTACTCTAGCAACACAGTGCTTTTTTACCCACTAGAGGATTGTGGTGACATTAGTAGTAATGTTAATGGAATGACTATTCTTTTTGATTGGAAAATGGCCCATAACTGGGGAGGGAGGGAGGGATGGAAGGATGGAAGGAAGAGAGGGAGGGAAGAAGGGGACAGAGGCAAATCTAAGGCAGATTGCAGATGTAATTATTAAAGTAAAACATTTGTTTACAAGGCAATAGCACATAATAGAATTCCAGGGCCTTAATTTTATTAACATCTTTGCAACAAATAATTTTCCTTAAAGGGAAAAAAAAAAACAAAACTACCAGGCTGATTTATATTTTTTAGTAGCTACCCATTCTAGCAACTGTATATGAAACGTCTTTGGTTTGGTTCAGTTTTAAACTAAAAAAAAAATATTAGATGCCTAATTTCAGAGAGTTTGTTTCCATTAGTAACTGTTTTCACACTAAAGCTTTTACTGATGGTCCATGTGGTTCCTGATTCCCAGAAAAACATGAGCAGTGAGTCTTACAAAGGCTCACAACTTATGGGACGTATGCAGGAAATTCATAACTCATGGGAATTATGTAGGAAAGAACCCGTCATGGGATATATAGGTGGTGTTTTAGATTCTCAGGATTAAGGCCTCTTTTTAGAAGTATAATGTTTGGCCAAATGTCTGGTCATCCCATGGCCCAGTCAAGTTGACACAGAAAATTAACCATCACAGTTGTTAAGGCCAGAAATTTAAGTTTAATTTATAGATAGCTGAAAATTGTGCTATATTTAGGCAAAGTCCATATGAGATAAACTAGTAGTAAATATATTTATTGAAGTGACATATGTATGTTATTAATCAAGTTCATTTGTTTATGCCACTCTCTGATTTGTTATGGTCTTACTATGTGTCAATAAGAAATAATACAGTTCAAGTTTTATAGGTGTATTTGAATAACAGAATTCTCATTTCGTGTGAGAGCCTCACATTATTTCACATTTTTATGCAAAAATAAGTATTGATACTGTATAAAGCCTTAGTTAAACAAAGAAATGATCACCCTCTAAAACTGAGCTGGAAATATTAATAGGACCCTTAGGAATAAATACTCATGTTTATGGACATTTGTCTACACTGGGATCTTAGACCTATCTATTTAGACCAAGTTTGATGGAAACAAAAAGGTGTACCTCACACAGGCTGCCTCATCCATTGCAAACCGTACACCGTGAAGCCACAGGAAAAGAGAAGAAAATAATCAGTTCCGGATGGCAGTACATGCTAAATGTTCCCATATAGGAAGTCAGGAAAGGAGTCTACTTTCACAATGGCCTACATTTCTTTGTGCCTTTCCAAAGACTTATTCACCTTCTGCAGTGGTGGCAGGCACTTGAATAAACTACTGAAGTTAGAACATAGCAAATGACTTCAAGACATATGAAAAATGGTGGTTGGGATAAATTGGTGAAACATTATGGGCACCTAGGAAAAGGAACAGCATTTCCAAAATGTTTAGTGAAAAATGGCATTTTAGAACAAACAGAAAATGTCTGTTCCAAGGCAGAAGAGTGAGCAGCCGAAGCTTTGAAAGAGAGCCGAGTAGTGTACCTGATTCAGCATGTGCTTGAAATAATCGGCCAGGCAGCTACATCCATCACTCACTACCTTTGACAGGACTGTGTGGGGATGAGTGATCAAAACTCTGCTGAGCAGGACTCCCACTTTTCATCCTGTGTCCTCTCAGAGGGGATATAGTTGTAGACCTCTCAGAAACCCCAGGATGGAGCTCCGCTTATGCCTGTAGGTGCTGGTGTCTTTGCTGTTGAAACTGCTGGGCTAATTACTGCTACCTTCTCCGTTTTCAGTGGCCCTGATCATTGACCAAAAACTATAGTGAAATTGTGTGTGTGTGTGTGTGTGTGTGTGTGTGTGTGTGTGTGTCTGGCCTGAAAGGTTTGCTAGAAGTTCTACTGGAAATGAACAAAAGCTACTGAAAAATTGGACACAGGCTAAAGTTTTCTGGTAAGAAGTCTGGATGAAAGGTAGGGTGTTCAATTTGCCCTTCTACCAGCTTTCATACACATTTGACTCCTTTTACTTCAGAGGGCTATCCTTAGTTATATATTCCAAAATTAGGAACAATTATGAAATGATTCTAAGAATCTAATAGTCAAGCCCCTGTTGCTCATAAACCTTATGACCCATTCTGGACCTGGAAGGTAATATGCTAAGTGAAATAAGTCAGTCACAGAAAGGCAAATACCACATGGTTTCACTTATGTGCAAGGCTGCATGAAAAGGTGAAGGGATTGAGGAGTGCAGATCAATTGTTACAAAATAGTCACGGGGATGTAAAGTATAGCATAGGAAATAGAGTCAATAATATTGCAATAACTATGTTTGGTGCAGGTGGGTACTGGAAATATCGGCAGAATACTCTATAAAGTATATGATTGTCTAACCACTGTGCCATACACCTACAACTAATACAAAATAATATTGACTGTAAACCGTAATTGAAAAAAATTTTAAATGGATCTTGCTTTTATGTTGTTAAAAAACATAAACTATAAAACAAACCTGTCCTGGCCAGGTGGCTCAGTTGGTTGGAGCATCATCCTGTACACATACCTGGGTTGCCAGTTTGATCCCCAGTTGGGATGTGTACTTGCAGGGTGGAGGTACAACCAGTCGATGTTTCTCTCTCACATTGATGCCTCCCTCCTTTTCTCTTCCTTCCTCTAAAATCAATAAAAAATATATCTGTGGGTGAGGAAAAAAATTTATTTAATTTAAATTTTATTTTAATTTTTAAAAAAATTTTAAAAATTATGATCCATTCTGTACACTGATTTTTTTCAGTGGAAAGTAGGCAGTGTCCCTTTGATTGGCCTTCTTTGCTGAACCACACAGCAGGTTGGCCTGATGAGGTTAACTAATGTCAGGTAGCTCTGTCGGGCATTTGGAAAACCTAGAGGTGCAGGCTTTAAGACTGGCCTTACTCATCAAATAATATTCTGCGAATGTTAACACATGTATTTATCTCTCTTTAGCACAGAGTTTGCTGTCAGCATCTCCTGTGCATTATAATTGATGCTTTCCTCTGGTTTCCTTGAGCAGTTCTGCATCAGCTAATGTCATTAAGATTCAGAATTTTTAAAGAGTTATTGTGTTAAATGTTGAAAACTGCTCTTGATTATTTTGGCCACCAATAGACCACTTGGGGTGAGATAGTAGAACAATTGCAGGTATTCTGTTCACTCACAGTCAAGCTACATGTAGATTTATGAAGCCGTACCCCAAGGCAGAAAAACCGCACACCTGGAGTAGGTGGCTAACAGATATGTAGGTGTCTGGATGCTGAGTATACATATATACACATAGTTTCTGTCCTCTTTTCTTATTTGAGCTTGGTTTCTAAAACTCTTGATAACATTGAAAAGCAAATATTAGAAGGGAATTAATATCATGCTCTCAAGGTGATACATTCGAGTAGCACAGCGAGTAATTCCTTACCAGGTGTCATTTGACCTAAACATATGTTAACTCATTAGCACCTACCAGCACCCACTACTGACTAGGGAGAAGTCAGAGCCACTGGCAGAAAAGACAGTATCATCATTGGATGTCTGGTGTGGGCTGAAAAATGCTGGTAAGAAAGATTGGTGAGTCTGGGAGAAGTTGGACATACTTGTTTCTCAGTGCTGGTGCGGACCAGCTGTATGCTCTACTATGTCAGGGGTTCTCAATGAGTGATCTCTGGACCAGCAGCATCAGCAGTGTGGGAGAACTTGCTGGAAATGCAAATTCTGAGGCCCTAGCTCAGATGCATGGAATCAGAAATTCTGCATGGTGAGGCCCAACAATCTTGTTTTAGCAAGCCCTAAAGGTGATTCTGATGTGTTCTAAAGTTTGAGTACCAATAACTAATCATCTCCCAATAGACATAAAGTGAATTTCTCTTGTCTTTTCATGATCGCAGTCCTCAGACTGAGATGAGAGGTAAGAAAATCTGATATAACCTGGCCAGTGGATTGAGTGTCGTGCCATGAACTGAGAGGTTACGGGCTTGATCCCCAGTAGGAGGTGTGCAGGAGGCAGCTGATTGATATTTCTCTCTCACATCAGTGTTGCTATCTCTCTCCCTCCCTCTCTCTGTAAAAAAGAAAAAATCTATAAAAACATTTAAAAAAAGAAAAGCTGATACATCTCTGTTCATCAACATGACATGCTACTTAAGAGACTTACAATTTAAGGCAGTAGTTATTTTATAATTCCAAAATTTTCTCTTCTATTAAAAACTGAAATATTAAAGAATCATGTAAACATTCTCTCTTAGGACCAAAAATAAAATGAAATATACAGAACAGTCTGATGTTTGCCCTTGTGCTATATTACCCAAAGTGCTTCCCACGTTGCCGTGGTTGGGAGAGAGAGTTGGCAGAGGAGGCATCCCACGTCATGTGTAGATGACAGAACAGTGTTCTCCAGATTACAAAGAGGGAATAATGCCCCTCAAAACACATGGTTTCCGTACTTGCAGAAGGTGTTATCCAAGCCACCTTACAGCTGCTGAATGAAGAAAGGATCAGCCCCTTCCCTCAGGCCATCTTGAAGTTGCAGAGGCAAAACAAGATTTTAACTTCTGCAAAACAGCCATAGCTGTGGCTCAAAGCCCTAAACTAGATCTCTGGGAAATAATTACATTATATACATTAAAGATTTTAAGAGATTGTGTATTTCTTTGCTTTTATATAATTGCACCATTAGTTTAACAGCTTCATTTAATGCTGCATAGGAGGTAGCATTACTTAATGATGCTCTCTCTCTGCTGCCCCTTGGCCTTCTGACCATTCTATTTAAGGAAACTTACAGAAGAAGGAAGAGAAATATTTCCTTTCCTTTTCTTCTCCATAGGAGCACCAAGTCCAGTTACTCATTTCCTGCCAGAAGCTCCAAGAGTGCAGTTATAGTTCTGGCAAATGGGAGCTGAGTGAATTCTTCCAGCCTCGAAAAACACTTACTTTTACTTTCTTGATGGCCAGGTGTTGCTGGTACAGAAGGTGCAGACCTCTTGAAAGAAATGGAAATTCTTTCTTCATGGACTGACCTATTAACCTCCATGAGCCCATGGGGCCTGGAAAGTGATGGCGGGGTGGAGGGTCGGGGGTGGAGGGAATCTCAGCTGTAAACTGAATTTCTCTAATCCAAATCACCTTCTCTGCTTTGAGGGTGGATTGAGGATTGTTTTGAAGGCTAAAAGTGATTTGGGCTTCAAATTGAAAGCAGCCCCTCATTTAGTTAGGTTGAAAGGTTGCATGTTGGATAAGCCCCTTGTATTGAAATAATGAAAGAGATCCATAGAATCATGGGTTTTTCCTGTTGTTTTTTTTTTTCGTAAATTGTGTATGTGTGCACGCCTGCCATGTGAGTAGTCTTTCATGTAGGGAATTGGATAGAGAAATTGCTTAGGCAATTCATATTGATAACAATTGGCACTAGTTAGCATATTAATATTTTGACTGGCTGTTTGCTTGCCTATCTAATGGACTTAAAAAAGAGAGAGAGAGAAGATATTCTAACAGGTTTGGAACTGAATGATGCAAAGATAAAATAGGTGTGGGCCTGAGTTAGTAGCCTTTGCAGGCTGGATAATTCAGTTCAGAAAATGGCTGAGCTCCGCTGTGACAGAAGAAAGTCATAATGAGAAGAAGCCTACAGCACCAGGAAAAGGAAAGACGCTTGGACAGCCAATTACCGTGGATTTCACAAAACTGGAAAGAACCATAAGGAGAGCTCGTGGCTTCATGGCAGAAGTCAGAATAAACACAGAATCATATAAAGAAAATCAGCCCCCATTCTACTTTTATAGAACACTTGAATTGGTTTTTTATTTGCTTAAGGTTTGGATTTGTTGATATATCTTTTCTCTCAAATGGTTCCCCCTCACACTTGCATTTCAGTGAACAATATTTTTTCAGTGCATTTACGTGATGATAAAATTTGCATTTCTGTAGACTCCAGCTGTCTGGTTATGTAAATGATAAGCATACACTATATTGTATTTTCTGAAAGCATGTTTGCAGCTTGTATAGCTGAGTGTTAAATTTATTTCTGAGCTTGTTTAAAGAATGGTCCTTTGGGCATGGCTGGTGAATTGTTGCACAGAAATATAATACCTAAAGGCAGGGCAATAAAACTAGAAAAGGTATATCTCAATCAGGGAATCCCCTTTGATAATCAAGTCAACTGTGCTATAAACAATCCAAGTGATTCAGAAATCCTATCCAGCGGAGCCACCTGATTTCATTGCTGCATAACCAAAATAGCTTCGCATACTGTTGTCTCTGTCTTTATCCCATTAAAAAGTGAACAGCTTTACTTTGGACAAAGTCATGTCTCTGGGAGGTTTTTCTTTTCTGGTCTTAGGCATCTGCTGCACAAATATGACTTTACTTTGATAATGACTACGTACATTCAAAATACTTTTGTGTAAGTAATCCCATCTAAACCCAGAGCAATGGTTGATGTTGATATTATTTCCATTTTATAGGTGAGTAAACTGTGGCTCAGTTAAGGCTCCTGGAATTGTACAGCATGTGAACAGCAGAACACATGTTTGTATCCAAGACTCCTGCCCCCACCTCCAGTGGCATTTGTCATCATAGACAAGTGCTGTTTTGTCACCTCAGGGGTTGCCTCTCCCATTTCAGGAGCCTAGTACTTCCCATGGTGTTCACTTTCTTCTTCTCCTCTAATTACAATCCTCAATAATCCCATTATTATTATTATTATTATTATTATTATTATTATATTATTATTATTGCTATTATACAGCTGAAACTCATTTATACTTAAACACTGCCGTAATCAGTCTTTTGTATTTTAAGCCTTTTAATTTCTAATTATGGAATTCATGGCTTTTTTCCTTATTAAAAGTTATTTCACGAGCAACAGTAGATAAGCCTATATTGGAGATGGGGATATCCTTCAGAGTCCCTGTAATCACACTGGATCTGTGGAGCTCTGCCTGATTTATTTAGTTTTAGGGTGACTTAAAGGGATGTGAGGTAAAAGTATTCATGGTTGCCTGTGGCTGCGGAAGGCCTGGCTGAGAGTTTGTTGGAGCAGATGAACTCCAGACCTTCCAAACTAGCTCCTGTTAGGCCCACTGCCAACCAGTACAGGTTGATGTGTTTTGATTACTAATTAGAAAAATCTAGTTTTACATGGCTAATAGCTACTGCTCTGTGAATTACTAGCTCATGTCCTTTGTCTCAAGCAAACATTTATAAATGCTTTGAAGAGATGTCAGGGAGATTTAAACTTCCATATAAAACTTCATCTTAAGGATAATAGATATACACGTTGTACCAAAAAAACTCAGAGCCAGGATCAGGGATTCTGTGAGTGAGATGTACATGAGTTGCAGCTGTCCTGTTGGCGTAATGAATACTTCACAGAAAACATTCGCATGTTACATTGTGAGTCTTCCTGTCTGGCCTTCCTATACTTGATTAATTACAAAATATTTGGGAAAGTCCTTGCATCAAAAACATCATTGTAAGTATAGGTCTGAAGAGCACCTGGTGGAGACAGTTTCCCTCTCTCTTTTCTGTTGTCTTTCCTGAGGGTGGAAGCTGGTATGTTTCTGGCCCTATTTCCAGAAGATGGGAGCTAAATCTAGGAGGACCTTTTTTCCTAAAACCATTGCAGCCCAGGACAAAGTCGGGTCTTTAGGACTGCTCTGGTGTGTGGGGTCCCTGCAGGGGAAGTGCTAGGCCTCCTGAATCACAGCAAACAGTGCCATGGTTCTCGATCTTCCTTGTTGTCATCCAGAACACCCAATCAGGTCCTCAAAAGATGGGCCAGAAATGGTCCTTGGGCAAAAGTGTCTTTTGTATCAGTTCTTGCTTCTTAGTGTGGATTTTAATGTGGATATTCTCTGAGAAGTCATCTGACTCTATTCAAGCCTGTTTGAAGTCTTATTGAGGGGAACTCACCTCAGATAACAAATATATACATAATTTTGTTCACAAAATGCCTGAAGAGTTTAATTTCTATTTCATTTCTCTACTGGGCACTTTTCAACTTTACCCAAATAGAAAATTGAGTCTTAATCTCTCCCTCCTAAAATTAAACACTATCACTCCAACTGAATGACTGTGTATTAAATTCCATGAGAACCAGGAAACTGACAAAAATGTATGTTTTCTTACTGTTACCCTAGTCAGAATCTGACTGGCCCGGTCAAATTTCAGGGGTAATCTAGGACTCTGCATGGTCACAAGTGGGAGTGAGCCTTATGATGAGGCAAGTTCAGACAATAAAACCAGTTCCTTGAACAGACATTTGTTACAAAAATACTACCTTTAATTTTACCTACTAACGTATGCTTCTTAAAGCACCTGTCACTCTATCCTGTCTCTAATACTGAAACATTCTTCAATGAGATAAGTGAATAACTGATCTCTTTTTTAAGTGATATTAAAACACAGCACACTCGAGTGACTTGACTGTGGGTGCCCCCAGCAAGCCATCAGGTGGGAACAGATTCTGAAGGGGGCTTCTTGACCAGTGCTCATCCTGACTTAACAAGTGGGATCAAAACTGCAACTGTTCAAATATTTGAGACCCCATGGTTGAGGTCCTCTATTTTGGAGGATGAAACAACCTAACAGGATAAAACAGTGGTGTGGGCCCAGTGTTTGAGATTTAATAGTAAATCTGCCATTGGCCTCTGAGTCTTGATTCTAAAAATTGAAATGTTAACATTGAGTGGAAAACTATATATTAAATTATTTTATACATTGTGATTATTTCTGGTGGTAGATTCTTATCTCATGGTTAAAGATGTTAGAAGAATAATTGATCCTGATCCTTTTTATTCATTTGAATTCCTCTAGGTAACTAACTGCCTTCGGGATGCCTGGGATGCCAAGTGCCTTCCCTTTTGTATGTTTGTCCTCACTTTTAAAGTGACAGCACATTTTCTCATATTCTTTAGTACCCATTTAATATCTAAGAAATATTTCTATGGAAATTTCCCCGAACTACACATGAGGCATTTGCAGTTTGACTGTTGTTTGAAGAATGGAAAATCAGCTCAAGTGGCATTGTGTTAGTGCGGGCTTCATCACATGCTAATGTAGCTGCCCTGCTACCAGCCAATCTCGGGTCCTCCAGCTCCCTGAAGGAGCCCAGTATCAGATGCTTACAGCGGGAGGTTGGCAGTTCAGGTCTGTACTACACAGAATGCATTTCTGAGAAATCAATAAATAGCAGCTGACAAGACTAACTATGGGAAAATTAAAGGCTGACAAAGAAGGTTGGTGAAAGGTTAGATCTTTCAGCTTAAAAATCTTAAAAGAAAAGCCCCTTTTTCTTTTAAAACAAAAAATAAGTTTTATATGTTTCAATAAAACATCTTTACTTATTGTTTTTAGGAATAGATAATTAAGAATCAAAGAAAGTCTTGTCCTTTTTTATCCTAGCTCTGAATGCCTGGTTCACAACTTAAATATCTACTAATGTTATTTCATTGTATTTTGGGTGTTTAAGGTTTAATAATGTGGTTTTTTGACAGAGAAAAAACGAATGGAGTTTTCTCTTGATTCCGCATAGCTTTAGATGTGAATGTTGTTTTTTCTTTCCTCCGAATTTTGGAAGCTCCAGAGAAGAAAGTGTTGTTGCTGGAAGCCCCTTCTCCATGCTCAGCTCCATGGAAACGGCGCGTGCTTGGAGCTGCACTGACATCACTCCCTTCCACTGCCTTCGCTTCTGTGCTTATATTATTCAGCAGGCACCGGGGATAGGAAAAGATATGAGCTAAATCCTGCCCACTCAGACTTTAGAGTCTAGAAGGAAAAGCAAAGAGTGAAAACTAAATGTTTAATAACAATGCAAGGAGGCTTTAAATCAGATGGATGAATGGTACTGTTCTAAACACAGGTTTTGGGCACCAGCCCGTCAGAAGACATGCTTAGGTTGGCAATGGCCACAGGAGAAGGCTTCCCAGAGGGTTGTAACTTAGGCTGAATTTTGAAAGGCAGGCAATACTTGAAGAGGTATGGGCAAGATAAATAGAGGGGAGGAAGAAGCAAGGGCATTTCAAACAAGGGAGTGTCTACAATAGCCTTGCTTATATATAAAGTGATCTTGTGTACTAGGTGAAATTTCATGGTGAAGTGTGTAAAGCATGGAGCATGATGTCTGACCTCTAGGTGCTCAGTAAATATCAACTGTTGCTTTGAAGAATTGTAGTTAAAAGATGATGAATTGTGAGATAATGAATAAAGCAATTGTATTTCCTCTTCTTCTTTTTTTTCCTTTATTGATTTTAGAGAGAGAGGAAGTGAGAGGGAGAGAGAGATAGAAACATTGATGAGAGAGAACATCGATTGGCCACCTCCTGCATGCCCCAAACTGGGGATCGGACCCACAACCTGGGCATGTGTCCTGACGGGGAATCAAACCGGTGACCTCTTGGTGCATGGGTCGATGCTCAACCACTGAGCCACACCAGCCGGACTATACCTTTTAAAAAAAAAAATCCTGGAGGCTGAGTCAGTTCCTACTCTAGTTGGAATCCTGATTTTGCTGCGAAGTAATTAAAATAAATAATGCTTTAAGCATCACTTTTCTTCCATGTAAAGTATGTCAATTGAACTAAATGATATCTACTATACCTTTCACTTTTAAATATAGCAAATTTCCTTTGTTATAATGAGTGAGGGAAACTCGGACTATACACAATAAGCCATTTTGTCAATTTTTTTTCTGATTTATATTTTTTCTGTAATTTTTATTTGAATGCAAACTTACTTTACCTTCCTACTAATAGTAAAATACTAAGTTATTTGGGAATTAAAATTTAAGAACAGGTAGATTAGAGATTTTCTTATATATTCTGTTCCATCCTGAAATAAACAAAGTAGGAAATCAGAGAATGTCTATTTTTACACAGATGTGATGCCTATAATAGCAAGTTATGCAGACTTGGGAGGACATTCTAGACTAAATGATTTTTTAGGGCCACTTCATTATTTATATCATAATTCCTATTGTTTTTCTTTTTCTCAATACCATTACCAAAATAATATACTAATATAAATTACCAATATAATTGTCCTAATATCTCTTCAGTCAAGTCATTTCTAGCTCAGAAGCCTTCAGTTACTTTTGTCCAGGCTAAATATAAAAGTATTAGTATTTCTTGTCCAGGTTCACATTTTCTTTTCAGTGGTTTACTATTTTCCTTTATAGAATTTATGTTTCTACTGGTCTAATTAACTTACAGGCCTCAAACATGTCCCATTTTTCCCTTTTTCTTTTTCTTTGCTTTTAATTGAGTTTATTGTGGTGAAACTGGTTAACAAAATTATACAGGTTTCAGGTGCACAATTCTACAACACATCATCTGTACACTGTATTGTGCGTTCACTACCCCAAGTCAAGTCTCCATCCATCACCTTTTATCTACCCTATACCCTCCTCCACTTCCCACCCAATCTCCCCCAGCAATCACCACACTGTTATCTGTGTTCATGAGTTTTTTCTCTTTTCTTTTTTGTTCAATCCATCCACACCCCTTTTCAACCCCCATCAACAGCTGTCAGCCTGCTCTCTATGAGTCTGTTTCTATTTTGCTTGTTAGTTCATTGTGTTCATTAGATTTAACATATGAATGAAACCGTATGGTATTTGTCTTTCTCTGACTGGCTTATTTCACTTAACATAATGCTCTCCAGGTCCATCCATGCTCTTGAAAAGGGTAAAATTTCCTTCTTTTTTACAACCAAGTAATATTCCATTGTGTAAATGAACCACAGCTTTTTTAGCCACTCATCTACTGATGGGCACTTGGGCTGCTTCCAAATCTTGGCTATTATAAATAATGCTGAAATGAACATAGGGGTGCATAAATTCTTTCAAATTAGTGTTTCAAGTTTCTTTGGATAAATTCCCAGAAGTGGAATCTCTGGGTCATAAGGCAGTTCCATTTTTTATTTTTTGATGTAACACCATACTGCTTTCCACAGTGGCTGCACCATTCTGCATTCCCACCAACAATGCACCAGCCTTCCCTTTGCTCCACATCCTTGTCAACACCTGTTGTTTGTTGACACATTGGTGTTAGCCATTCTACAGGTGTGAGTTGATAGCTCATTGTGGTTTCGTTTGCATTCCTCTGATGATTGGTGACATTGACCACCTTTTCATATGACTGTTGGCCATCTGTATGTCCTCTTTAAAGAGGTGTCCAGGTCTTTGCCCATTTTTTTTATTGAATTGTTTTTTTGTTTTGTTTTGTTTGTTTGTATTTGGTGTTGAGTTATGTAAGTTCTTTATAAATTTTGGATATTGACCCTTTATCAGATATATTATTGGTGAATATTTTCTCCCATTCATTGGGTTATCTTTTCATTTTCTTGATGGTTTCCTTTGCTGTGCCAAACTTTTTAGTTTGATGTAGTCCCATTGTTTATTTTTTCTTTTGTTTCCCTTGCCCAAGGAGATATATCAGAAAAAATATTGCTATGAGAAATATCCGAGATTTTACTGCCTATGTTTTCTTATAGGATTTTTATGGTTTTCAGTCTAGCATTTAAATCTTTAATCCATTTTGAGTTTATTCTTGTGTATGGTGAAAGATAGTGGTGTGGTTTCATTTTTTTGCACATATCTGTTCAATTTTCCAAACATCATTTATTGAAGAGATTATGTTTACCCCTATGTATGTTTTTGCCTCCTTTGTCAAACACTAATTAACTATAAAGGCATGGTTTTATTTCTGGGCTCTCTATTGTGTTCCATTGATCTATATGTATGTTTTTATGCCAGTACCATGCTGTTTTGATTACTATGGCCTTGTAGTAGAATTTGATATCAGGTAGCATGATTCCTCCAATTTTGTTCTTCACTGTCAAGATCTCTGGTGCTATAACAGGGTCTTTTGTGGTTCCATATAAATTTTTGGAATATTTGTTTTAGTTCTGTGAAATACACCATTGTATCTTAATAGGAATAGCATAGGATCTATTCCCACTTTGCTGTGTTTTTATCATAAATGGGTGCTGGATTTTATCAAAATGCTTTTTCTGCATCTATTGATATGATCATGTGGTTTTTGTCTTTCATTTTATGTATGTGGTGTATTATGTTTATTGATTTAAGGGTGATATACCAACATTACAGACCCAGAATAAGTCCCACTTGATCATGGTGTACGATCTTTTTAATATATTGCTAGATCCAGTTTGCTAATATTTTATTAAGGATTTTAGCATCTGTGTTCATCAAGGATATTGGCCTATAATTTTTTCTCTTTGTAGTGTCTTTATATGGTTTTTTAATTAGGATAATGCTGGCCTCATAAAATCAGCTTGGGAGTCTACCCTCCTCTTGAATATTTCTGGAATAGTTTGAGAAGGATAAATGTTAGTTCTTCTTTGAATGTTTGATAAAATTTACCTATGAAGCTTTTTTGTCTAGCACATTTGTTTGTTGGGAGTTTTTGAATACTGCCTCAGTTTCCCTATTTGTAATCTCTCTATTCAAATTCTCTGATTCTTCCTTATTAAGTCTTGGAAGATTGTATGTTTCTGGGAAATTATCACCTTCATCCAGATTGTCCAATACTTGGTCCATAATATTTTCTTACAATCCTTTGTATTTCTTTGGGGTCAGTTGTTATTTCTCCTCTTTCATTTCTGATTTTATTTATTTGGGTCCTCTCTCTTTTTTTCTTGATGAGTCTGGTTAAAAGTTTATCAGTCTTGCTTATCTTTCCAAAGAACCTGCTCTTGTTTCATTGATCTTTTGTATATTGTTTTTATTTAGAAGCTACTTCATTTATTTCTATTCTGATCTTTATTATTTTTTTCCTTCTGCTCACTTTGGGCTTAATTTGTTGTTCTTTCTCAAGTTCCTTTAAATGTAAAGTTAGATTATGTTTATTTGAGATTTTTCTTGTTTCTTTCTTTCTTTTTAATGTATCTTTATTGTTGAAAATATTACATCTGTAATTGTATTGATTCCCCTGCATTGATTCCCTCCTCCCCCACTACCAACTGCCCCCTACCCTCCTTCACCGCATTATTGACAGTGTCCATTGGTTATGCATATATGCATATATGCATATACATTTTTTTGTTTATCTCTTCTGCCCCCCCACCCTGCTTTCCCTCTGAAGTTCATCAGTCTGTTCCCTACTTCCATGTCTCTGGATCTATTATCAGTTTATTTTGTTCATTAGATTCCTTCCACAAATAAGTAAAAGCATGTGATACTTGTCTCTCTCTGACTGGCTTATTTTGCTTAGCATAATAATACTCTCCAGGTCCCTCCATGCTGTCTCAAAGGATAAGAGATCTTTCTCTCTTTTTTTTGTAAATATTTTTTTCTTTGTTGATATTAGAGAGAGAGAGGAAGGGAGAGGGAGAGAGAAACATCGATGAGAGAGAACATTAATTGGTTGCCTCTGCATACCCCCCGCTGGGGATTTGGCCCACAACCTGGGCATGTGCCCTGACCGGAAACCAAAATGGTGACCTCCTGGTGCATGGGTCGATGCTCAACCACTGAGCCACACTGACCGGGCAAGAGATCTTTCTTTTTTATAGCTGCAGAGTATTCCATTGTGTAAATGTACTACAGCTTCTTAAAAAATTAATTAATTAATTTTGTTACAAATGTTTCTCCTTTTTCCCCCAATGACACCCTCCTCCTGACCCCGCACCTTCCCCTCACAGTATTATTGTCTGTGTCCATTGGTTATGCATACATGCATAGAAGTTCTTTGGTGTATCACTTCCCTCCCTTCCGCCCCCCTCCTCTGTGGTTTGTCAGTCTGATCCCTACTTCTATGTCTCTGGGTCTATTTTGTTCATCAGTTTATTCTGTTCATTATATTCCACAAATAAATGAGATCATGTGATATTTGTCTTTCTCTGATTGGCTTATTTTGCTTAGCATGATACTCTCCAGGTCCCTCCATGTCATCTCAAAGGATAAGATATCTTTCTTTCTTACCACTGCGTAGTATTCCATTGTGTGTACATACCACAGCTTTTTTATCCACTCATCTATTGATGGACACTTGGGCTGTTTCCAGATCTTAGTTATTGTAAATAGTGCTGCTATGAACATAGGGGTGCATATATTCTTTCTGATTGGTGTTTCAGGATTCTTAGGACATATTCCTAGAAGTGAGATCACTGGGTCAAATATCAGTTTCTTATTTCTTGAGATAGGTCTGTAATGCTATGAATTTCCCTCTTAGGACTGATTCCATGGTGTCTCATAGATTTTGGGTGGTTGTGTTCTCATTTTCATTTGTTTCATGTTATCTTATTTATTTGGGTCCTCTAAAAAAAGTATGTTGGAGGTAACATACTTTTAAGTTCTTCTTTGATCTCATTGTTAATACATTCATTATTTAGTAACATGTTGTTTAGCATCATGTCTTGTGTTTTTTTCAGGTTTTTTCTTGTAACTGATTTCTAGTTTTGTACCATTATGATTAGAGAAGATGCTTGATATGATTTCAATCTGAAATTTATTGACACTTCCTTTGTCTCCTAACGTGTGGTCTAGCCTAGAAAATGTTTCATATTCATTTGAAAAGAATGTATATTCTGCTGCTTTTGGGTGAAATGCCCTGAATATATCAATTAAATCCATTTGATCTAGTGTGTCATTTAAGCCTGCTGTTTCCTTGTTGATTTTCTGTCTGGAAGACCTACACATTGACATCATTGGGATGTTAAATTCCCCTACTGTGACTGTATTACTGTCAATCCCTCCCCTTATTCAGGATGATTGTTCTATAATTTAGTTGCAATTCCAGTTTGGTCCTGGAAGGAGGTGAGTGTAGCTTCCACCTATTCTGCTGCCATCTTGGATCTCCTCTGCCCCATTTTTTCATACCATTCTGGTTTTGTTGTCAGCAATCTCATGGCCTAGGCACAGCTCTTCATTACAAAAGACTCAGCTCAAGAAAGAGGAGTCACCATGGTAAGAAGAGCAGAAGTTAAGAAGACATTAAAATGTTTGTATTTTGATTCTCCCTAGGCTAGGTGGCAGCATGTGAACAGGGAAGGCAAACACAGAGTGTCAGAGAACTCACAGATTCATTGAAGACAGAGAGGGCCTGAGACCAGAGAGGGTTAGATCTAAATTGAAGATGTTGGAGGTAACATACTTTGAGGCTGAAATTGTCCCTGAAATGGAGGTCAAAAGGAAGAGGCAGGAAAGGGCTTGGGGTTCTTTGAGCCAGATTATCTTCTAATGTGGCTCATACAGATATAAATATTATAGGCTCTAGGAGATGAAGGGCAGGAGAAAATTGTGATTTAAAGTTGAGACTAGGGGAAGATGCTTGGATGCCATGGAGATAATTTGGCCACAGTACCTCAAATATGAGGAAAATGGTGTTTGACAAAAGTAAAACCCAGAAAAGGCATTGAAGAGCCAAACCTCAGATCCTTTCCAATAATTCAGAATATTTATAAGGAGGAAAGTATTTTGATTTAGGAAAATCCAGATAGAAATAAAGGGAGTGTCTACTCCCAATAGAACTGGCTTTTCAGAAAGGGCGAGGGGGATATTTGGACCTGTAGTGCAAGACTGGGCTTGATTTGGGTTGAAATTGCACAAGGAGAGAAAGAAGAGAGTAGAACATGGATCATGTATGCTCACACTGGAAGGTAGATTGGAGATAAATGTTGGCAGTGGAAAACTTTAACTAAAATACTGACATCCCAAATCTCTGGAACAGGGCTTGCCTAGTGGCAGGGTGATGGGAAGCAGGCAGCTTTTCCCTCCTAAGGGAGAGGCTGACTGGGACATTTTCTGATGTTCAGTCCTTCAGTGCCAACCATCTGTAGCCTGGAGCACCACTTACATGGTTTTACCTCATTCTACTGAGTTTCTTTTAACTTATTTTTAGACTCATTTAAAGATTTGATCATTTCTACTGAATTCTGCTATTAATTCTTTACTCAGAATCACTCTTTGCCCAAGGCAAATACTTTTAACCTAGAGGGAATTTTTGCAGAAATATGAAACTTCTGGGACACTTGCCTGCTATGGTTCTTCCATCTTAACTTGCAAATGTAAAAGCAAACTTTAGCTATTAGTAAAATTATTACAGGTGATGGATAGGATTTTTGGTGGCTAATGATCTCAACTGGAATATCAGGTAAACATTTAAAGTACTATGTTTGTAACACAGCTCACAATTTAACGTTAACTGTTGGTTTTCAAAAGGGTACCTCCTTCACTTTTAAAAGGAGAAATATACATTTATTAGTACTTATTTATAGTAAAATGCCCAAATTATAGGTGTAGGAATAGGTATAAAATATAGTGTTTTCTTGTACATTTTCTTTCTCATATTTCAGTGTTCCCTTCTTTGGAGAAAAAAAATCAAGATTTATTGTTGCTCTGGTTTCCTTTTCTGTATTTCTGCTACTCTCTAGTGGATCAGTCTATGTGTGATCATGATTGCCCTGGGTGAGGAGCCATGACCGGGAGATAACATTAATCTGTGCAATTTACAGCACTATAGTGAATTTTCACCTCCTTCAAAATAGTAATTAGACCTCTGGTAGTTTATTTGTTTAGACACATATTTTTCTTTAATGGTTCCATGCAACTCTGGGAAATAGTACATCTGCTTTTAACTTAACAGTTATTTTAAAAATACTTTTTTTCTGTTTGTTGTCTGAAACTCTAAAGGATATCCATTTCTGTGATAGATTGACTAGTAGAGAATTTCTCTAGAATGGTTACTTTGCTTCTACCAGGTTGTCCCTCTGGCATTCCACAGCCTTCCAATTCCAATTATATTATCTTTGTTCTTTGCATGGGCACCTCTGTTGTATTTGGAAATGTTCTGTTAACAGACAGAATTATGATTTATTGAATGTGTGTCTCTCAGATAAAAGATGTTGTTGTTGTTTTTTCACCCAGAATGTGGGCAAAGGGGAAACACACAAGAGAGCTGGACCATCAAGGGTGAATGGGGGATGCTTCCAGCTGCTCCTTAGGGGTGGGGAAGGTGACAGTAGGAACACTTCTTAGTGTATTTATATTTATAAGGACTGGTTCAGTTTTCAACAGCATGGACACCTTCAGAAAGCAGTATTAAAATAGTATTAAATAACAGAATATTTTAGTCTGTAGCAACTAGAATCCTAGATTTCAGTTTAGAAAATACTGTCCCCTGAGGCACCTTCCTTTGTTAGCCCCGCTGACAGAGGAATGATGTTAGTTCAGGAATAACAGGAATTCATTTGAAGGAGAAAATCCATTTGGACTTCTAAAAGCTTTTCTATAGTTTCAAAAATATCAAACAGTAGGAGTTATATCACTACTTATGGAGATTATACTTCCTAGCTTTAAAATTTAGGTCTTTCAAGAGAAGAGTACAAATATATGTTTTAGGCACAGAGTTCTTTTACATCCATTAGTGAAAATTATAACATGCCATTCTGAAATTCAAGATTCTATCAAAAACAAATTCAAGTTAAAATGAAGAAAAACAAAAAACAAAACTGAGGTTTTTAGTATCACTTCCAGTTTTTCTTTTTAACGTGGGCAATGTAAGAACGAGATTTTATATAGCGTAATTAGAATTTGAGGAAGTTAGATAATCTTTTTCTTGACTGTTAGAATATAAGAAATTAATATTGGGCCAATTAAAAAAAACACAGAAACGTAGCGATCACCAGGAATTTAGACAACCTTTTCAAAAATATGTAAAAGTCCAAGGATTCCGTTATTTATAATAATTAAGCAATCTTTTGACTAGGAATTTTCTTTTCCGTATTTTGTCATTTCAAAGACCTTTTTGTTTTTGAAGAGGTGACATTCTCCTGGATTAGTGAATTGTTAAAAAAAATCTTCTCTGTGTGTGTTTTTTTCTTTTTTTTAAGAAAGCAAACATTTATGTACCCACACAGTTAAGGAAAAGAGCTAGTGTTACAGGATAATTAGAACTGTTTGACTAATTGCCTTTTCTGGATACATTATGCTTCAGTTGTTTTCTGCTAAATGAAATGTAAAACTATATATTAGACTAAAGAATAATGCACAAAATAGATCTAAATACAAGAAAAATTGTGTTTTATTTGAAAAGTTGTAATAGATCTACATTAAGAATAAATTAAGAATATATATACATATGCATGTGTGTGAGAGGGAGAGGTATGTGTATGTGTATGTGTGTAAACATATACATAGACTTATTATATATCTAGTATCAAATATATCAAGTCTATATCTAGTGTCAAAAATTTGTGGTGACCCCTCGCCGGTTTTGCTCAGCAGTGAGAGCATCAGCCCGAAGACCAGATGGTCGCAGGTTTGATTCCTGGTCAAGGGCACGTGCCTGGGTTGCAGGTTCAATATCCAGCTTTGGTCAGGGTCATGAGGGAGGCAACCAATTGATGTGTCTCTCTCACATCGACGTTTCTCTCTCTCTCCCTCCCTCTTTTCCTCTCTATCTAAAAATAAATGGGAAAATGTCCTTGGGTGAGGATTAACAAAACAAACAAAGAAACAATTCTGTGGTGAAAAATAGGGATTTATTTTTTCTGATAACTCGTCCTTTCAGTTGCATTCCAGTAATACATTGCTACAAATCCAGAGGAGTCTTGTCAATTATAGAATTGACAAAATTCTGTATTTACCTGGTGTCTCAGAGAAAAGGTCTTTGCTCATCTCTGCCCCTTCCTTAGATGTTTGGGAGTGTTGTTGGGGTTCATCAGCGGAACTTATTCTTGATAAACTCCCTGAATTTCAGAGATTATCTTTTTCAATGGATCCACACTTATGTATGTGGTTGAATCAGCCTATCACTGATTCAATCTTAGCAAGAAAGAGCATCACATTTCTGCATGACAACTACAACGGATACAGATTGTCCAAAACTGACCCCAATTTCTGCCCTAACAAAAAAGCCCTCTCCAAAGAACAGGTATAAGACAAAATGAAAAATTGCTCTTATAGTAGTCTGTAGTGATGATATTTTTATTTTATTTTAAAGATGACAGAGATTAAATATGCTTCTAAAACCTTTGTTTTTTTAAAAGGAAGTCCTCTTCTCATTTAAAGTTATTTATACTCTCTATAAAATATGAAACATAGCTCAAATTCAACAAATAGATGTCCTTAACCCTTTGAATAGCATATTAGGACATGAATTTCTGGCCTTCTGACCACTGTAATTGACAACCTAGCTTATTTTGGTAGTTTACTTCATTTAGTATGATAGTTCTAAAATTGATTTAGAACAAAACTTTCCCATAGATCTGTGACAAGAATGCTTAAATGCTTAAGTGTCAGAGAAGGAAATTATATAGATGTCTCTAAGCTTTGAAAGGATTATTACTAATTATTTTTAAGATAAGTATAGAATTGAATATTTACCATTTTAAAGCCTTTTAAATTAGAATTATAATTGAAAATGCCACTCCCCTCAAAACCTTGCAACTTTTAGGTGCCTAGAGATAGGAAAAATTTTAATTTATCAGAATTAATCTCGGAATGAATACTACAGTTAGTTGGAAAAGCTGCTGAGATGGACATGACCTCAAAGTATAACCAAGTAACCTAGAGGGCTCCTAGAATGTCATCTAAGAAACATCGCCTATTAACTGAGATTCCTTTTCTTGTGTGTAAACACTGAAATGAGAGTTTGAAGTAAACTTGAGATGGTCCTGAGATGCTATTACTAGGGAAAGAAATGATTGGGGGATAGAGGGCACAGGGAAAGAAGAGAGAACTAGAACTCTACTGATGGAGGAAAGAAAACAGATGGTTAGATTTTTTATCTTGAGTGTTTGATGTAAACACTCTGACTTGCCTCACATAAAAAAAATTAACAAAAATGCTAGAGGGTTATCAATTCCTTCTATAAGCAAATTCTTTCTGGTGCATCCAAAAGGTACTGATGTCTGCATTTGGAGGGTACCGGATAAAACAGAAACTAAGGGTGTGGTCACAGAAGCTAGAGGACAAGAAGAGAGTTGACAGTAGCATTACTTAGACAAACAGCATATAATTAATGTAGCTGTTGATACTATTTGATCACTATAAATATACACTCATTTTTATTTATTTTTTTGTTTATAAAAATTTTATTAAAATTCAAAATTGCTTGATCTTCTACCTCATGAGCATCCATCTGTACACTCATTTTTAAAAGAATATTTCTGTCATGGAAAGTGAAATAAGCATGTCAGAGAGAGACAAGTACCATATGATTTCAGTCATATGTGGAATTTAATGAACAAACTGAGCTATCAAGCAAAATAGAGGCAGACTTATAGACAGAGAGCAGGCAGACAGCTCTGGTGGCAGGGAGGTAGGGGTGAGGAGGCAGAGGGATTGAGCAAAAAAGAAAAAAGAGAGAACTGATGGACATGGACGACAGTGTGGTGCTTGCAGGGGAGGGGTGGTGGAGGTGAAAGGGCGTAGAAGGGATAAATGGTGATGGAAAAAATAAAATAAATGAAAAAGGATATTTCTGTCCGTATAAATAATCTGAAGATGATCACACGTTTTAAACAAAGAGTGTATGTGAGAGCTTTAAGTAATGATTCTGCCTCTGTTCATTTTCTTCCTTCTAAGTTGCTGGCCAGTATTCATGCATTTGTAGATATGGTTTCTCTGTCCCCCACATTTACACAGTCACCATAGTAGTTATGGTAAAGTGCTTGGATGTTCATTGTATAAACTAATATATACAGATTTTTGGGGGGTGCATTCATCTATAAGATAGATACCAACTGGGTAGCTCTATTTCCTACTGCTTTCTGGAGTATTCTTTTTAAGCATGTAAATCAAATAGGTTATCAGAGTAGCAATGTATTCATTATTTCAAATGTTTTACACAGCACATGCCATTTTATTCTTGCAAAAGTACACACACATATAGGCATGCTACCTTATACATAGTAGTATAGTAAAACACAATTTACAAAGCATGTTTTGAGTGATGCTCTGGGGTCAGGAAAATGGGTTCCCAGAAACAAGAGTTATTGATCCATTTTACAGGGAAGTACCTGAGGTGGGTGGTATCACCTTTTCAAGGCCATTGGGGCTCTGACTAAGCCCAAGCATTTTGTAGCTCAAGGGCTTTCTGCACTACGTTTGGCAAATATTCATGGCTCAGGTATTTGCGTAATAAATAGGGAAACGTACAGAGGGAAGTACAGAGCTAAAACAAGTCTGGCCCCACGTCCCAAGGAGTTCACAGCCTTAGCAAGAATGGACATATAAGCTCTTAGGCAGCAAACTGGAAGTGCTTGCTTAACAAAGGAAGCACTAAAATGTTGTATGACCCCAGAGGAGGCGATGTTCAAGCCTGAAGTGTGCAGACAAAGGTGGACCTCAGGAGGTAAACTTTCTGTCAAGCCTTAAACGCTAATTAACATTGATCTTGATAGACAAGAAAAGCAGGAGTATTGTGGGCTGAAGGAAGGATGTTCATGGAGACACACAGAGGTTAACATACTTTTTAAATTTTATTTATTTATTTATTTTCTTTATTGATTTTAGAGAAAGACAAAGGGAGAGGGAGAGAGAGATAGAAACATCGATGAGAGAGAACATCGATTGGCTGCCTCCTGCATGTCCTCCACTGGGGATTTGGCCAACATGGGCATGTGCCCTGACTGGGAATTGAACCGGCGACCTCTTGGTGCATGAGTTGATGCTCAACCACTGAGCCACATCGGCCAAGCATTAAATTTTATTTTAATTGTGAACCATTCAGGTTAATTCATTAAGTGAAATGGATGTGTCATATGTTGAGAGTTTACAGACCGGCTTTCATGTGTGTGTCTTTCTGAAATCATTTTTATTTTTGCCAAGAGACCACTTTAAAAATAACTTTTTGGTTAAGATCCAAATAAAATAGGAACCTGATAATTAATAATGTTAGGGATTATTGGGAAACCTATAGGTGCCTTTTAAATAGCAGTTTTTGTATTTGCTTTGCATTTGTAAAAGGAAGAAGAAGGAGCATCGTGAACCCGGTTTGAGCAGAGACACGGTTGTTTATGGTTTTGTTACACTTCCTTGTTGTCACAGCGCGTTAGACTTCTCCCCCAGGCAGAAGCAGACATCTGCTACTGATGAATAGGAAAGGAATCATTTTTCAGAATGACATCATTTTTTTAAAGAACTCTTTAAGGAAAAAAAAATAATTAAAAAAAGCAAAAATATTTGAGTGTAAAGTGATGGAGAAATTCATTTTCCTTTCTCATGTAAAATAGTGACATGTAAAAATAACTTATGTAATTATAGAAGGAAATTGGATTTTCTTTCAACCTTTATATATGAATGTGTGGTCTTAAGATTGAATATATACTGAATATTAGGCTAAAAACTGAATGATGATTCAGAATAGTATAGTTGACATTTGGTTTCATTAAAGATTAATAGCAGCATGGCCTTGTGTGTTTCACCATATCACAAAAAGCAAGATTTAGTGGCTAGGGCTCTGGATTATGTATTAGGTGGCAAGACTTCTAGTCCAAACTGCCACTCACTTACTGACATTCCTGCTCACTAGTGCTCACTTTAATTTTCCCATCCGTAACAACAATAGTAATAGCATCAAAAACCAGTGTACCAGATAAATGGTAAAGATGAAGAACGTAGTATCTATGACAGCTTTAGGTTTCTTGGGAAAGTACTGAATAAAAACACAACAGAAAAGCCTTCCAGAGAGCATATCATCACTTCTCTTAATTCTTCTTGGGAGGAGTACACTTAAACTCTGCTCTACAGAGTAAACCCCTTTGTAAAGATGGGTTAGTGAGGGAGGAAGTGCAGTGGGAGGCCAGGTGGATTGACTTTGCTGCTCATTATTTGCGTGACTTTGGACAAGTCACTTAATTTGGCCCAGACTATTTCATGCTCCATGGTTAGAGATACCATACATAAGTCAGACTTGTAAGAATTAAATGAGTTGATTTGTTATACTGTTTAGTGGCAGTCACAATCAGAATTTCTCTCTTAAGTTTTGGACCATATGGAAAAATACATAAAAAGCATCATTACTTTGTATAGTTGACAAAATGATGTAGTAGATGACGGGATGCTTCAGTCCGATTTCTACTTTGGTCATTATTTCTAATAATTTCACCATCTCTCTAGTCATTCAATATTTTTAAACTATGCAGCAGTGGAGAAGAAAATAACTTTATTCCCCCTCCTATTTCTTATCCCTTGCTGACTGTCAGAGGAATTAAACGAGGATTAGCGATCATGTCTCACTTTGTAAAATAGACTTAAAGTTCATTGTATCGCTAAATGTTGAGCTGTTGAGATTGTTCTCATGAATTAAATCCCTGCAACTCAGAGTAACTGAAGAAAAGATTCTCCCAAGAAACTTGATTATTATTTTATAAGGGGGCACTATTAGTTTTTTCCAATAATCTAAGGTAACAAAATTTAATACTTTAAACATTCTTATCAAGGAAAAGCCTTAAAGGCAAGTTTTAATATATATGAATCATTTGTAATTAGCTGTTGACACTAATTCTCATTGGCTATTTTTGTTGACAACTGTGGCAAAAAGTACCTGAAGTATCTGCTCATTACTCTCAAGTTAAAACCCCACCCCACCCCACCCTTTGTTTCATGTATATGGCAAAGTCATCCCAATCCCCTGTCCAAATAACCATTATATAGTTTGAATCACATTAGTGGGATTTTTATTGTTTGTAGGTTTGCACATCTTTATGGAATGAAAAAGAAGAGAGTCTTATTGGTATTATTATATACTAAGTATCTGAAGAATAATGCGTATGATTAAAAAGAATTTTTCCAGTCCTGTGGCTATTCAAAATTCAAGGCAGAAACTAAGACTTATGCAATGATTCACATTATGCTTTATTAAAAAATGACATTTTAGCAAGATCAAAATACTTTTGAAAATATTTATAGATCCCATGAGAATTATTTAAAATGTTTTAGAACATGGAGCATTCTCTGTACTACAGAGAGTTTGGGGTGTCTTTGCCTAATCAGCTGAATTGCTTCTTGGTCTCCTAATACTTGTTACATTGACAGCCCAGTTATGGTGTATTTATACTGTGCTGCACACTATTCTTTCAGGGTTTTTCTGCCACTCTTGCTGGACATTTTTGAGAATTGGTGGTATTAAAAGAAAAAGATGACTATCACCCAACACAGTAAACACCCATTTTGCATATTGTTTCTGTGCAGCAAATGAGCACAGAATCTGAATGTGCTCGACAGACTATTATCTGGAATAGTTCCGTATAGGACTCTGACTTTTTAAAGCTCTGGCACTTGTGATCACCAAAGCTTCCTAGGCACAGTTCCAGTGGCATTCTGGCAGCCTTGTGTTTCCAGTGCAGTGATGGGACTTGGTTGTAGTTAGATACATTCTGATAATAAATGTGTGGAGATCCTGGCCAGAAACACCTGTCAGTAGGTCTTCGAGAAACGTTGTTAGAGGCCAACAATCTTCTGAGAAGCAATACCTAGTGACCGTCCTGCTCCATGCTATGTTGGAGAATTGCACTGGGCAATAAGAAGGACTTACTTTCCGTACCTGGTGACAGTTGAACATTTCTGACCTGGGCCTTGGTTGATGTGAGGAGGCTGCTTCAAGCAGAGCTGTGGTATACTAGTTAAGCTGCTTTGTTTCCAAGTGACAGAAACAAAGTGATACATGCTTAAGACAGATGGTAAGACTACAGACGTGCCTCATAAGGAGGACTGTAACCCTGCCTGGAATGTGCATCAGCACTGTCTCCACCTTGCACCTCTGCTTCCTCTCCTCATTTTTCCTTTCTCGCTAAAGGCCATCATCTCTTGCCCTGTAGGTCTCGTGGAAGATTCAGAGGCTGTCCAGAGCTCCCAGGTTGTGTTCCCAGAGACAGGATGTGTTAAGTAAAATTACCTCTGGGACGTACTTCTGTGGATGAAAGGACCAGTTAAAAAGACTAATTGTAAGCTGGGAAAAAAATCCCTAAAGCCACCCTCATATGTTGATATGCTGCTCCTGATATTTCTTGTTCTTCTACCCACTTCCACTAAACATAAGCAAGAGCTTAGTACTGAGCTGTCTGGGCAGCACTTCAGAGAAAGTAAAATTCTTTTCTGTTACTACTAATTTGGCTCATTATACTCTCCATACATAACCCTTATCATTTCACAGCTCATGGCACATCTCTTGAGTCTGAATCTTGAAGGGATCTTTAAAATTCATTGTCTCACCTCAGCCAAAAACCTTAACAGGTGTTCACACACCACTACTAAGAGACATGTATGGGTAGGAGTTTCACACCTTATGTACTTAGTAACCGCTTAGGCAGCTTTTAAATGCGCTTATATTGATCTGAAGTTTGTTTCTCTGTAGCTTCCTCCCAATGCGCGCACTTTCTCTTTGGGGCAATATGGAATCAGTCATGCCCTTCAGTCAGATTCCTTAATATGTAAGAAGTTACTGTGTTGTTCACATAAAGGTATTTAGTGCCTATAGTTTACTGGGTATTATGTAAGTGCTATGGATATGAAATGTTTGGCAGAAATTCAGAAAAGAAACTGATGGGATTCTGAGTGGATGGAAGATAACAGAAGAGAAATGGAAGGTTTCCAATAACGTCTCAGCCCCAGGAAGACTGGACATCTTTAGTCTCATATAGATCCATGTTCTTCTTTTTTTTTAATCCTCACCCGAGGACATTTTCTTTACATTTATCTTCAGATAGAATGGGAGGGAAAGAGGGAAGAAGAGAGAAACATCGATGTGAGAGAGACACATCGAGTGGTTGCCACCCACATGACCCCAACCAGGGCCGGGGACAAACTGCAACCGAGGACATGCCCTTAGCGGGAACCAAACCCGGGACTCTCTGGTCTGCAGACCGACGCTCTAACTGCTGAGCAAAACTGCCCAGGGCAAGATCCATATTCTTATTCAGAGTTAGCCAACTATTTACAAAGTCCTCTGCATAGGAATGAGAGTCAGAGTATGAAAGTCTCACACAGGAATGTAGGGTCTGCTGTGTGAGGTAATGGAAGGACGAGGGTCAAGGTGTTGTGACAGTGAGACTCATTGAGGGGATAAGCCAGGACACCCCAGCAGGGCAGTGAAAGAAAAAAAGTGAGAAAGAAAAGGAATGGATAGCATGGGAGAAATGGATAAATTGAAGAAATTGAAGATTCTATCAAGTTTGAATTCAGAAGGGACATTAATTCCAGGTAATAATAAAGTACTTATATGTTCTCAGGAGCATGGATTGCTGAAATCAAATACTAATGTAAAAGACCTATAGTGTCTTTTGATTGGTTTCAAGAGAGACTGTATTATTATCTATGAATAACTAAAGCTAATAGTAGGTATAGTTTTAAGTAAAGCTAATATATAAATTTGCATTCATAATTTGATACAAAAGATTTTATTCTAAGAAACTACTAAATTTTTTTATAGTTCATTGCAGTAAACTACTATATGTATTAGTTTTAGAGCATTCTGGTGTTTTTCTCAGAATTGAATTAAGTGATACTGTATAAGGGAAGACTTTGAAAATTAAATGAAAATCTTAAGGAGAATAACATTATCAAGATAGGGACATAGATCAATCCCAAGTTCAGTGTCCCTGACAAAAAGACCAATTAGCCACTATCCATAGACAGGACATCACTGTGAAAATCTCAGACGCCCAGGGGTGAGGCTGAAGCAAGCCCCTGGACAACAGAGCCCCAGAAGGACTGCATCAGAAGGGTAAGACTCTGAGGGCAACCCCTGTCCCTCAGACCAGCACATGCCACACCCAGAGGGCCCTCCCCCCACTACAGTTTCTTCAGTGGGAAAAAGAACCAGGGTGGACATCCAGCTTCCCCAATCTGATAGGATGCTTTCTGGGAGACCCACTGGAGTCTCACCTCACAAGGATCATTGGGGGAATCAGTGGAGCATGACCCTTTGGGATCAGATAGATATGGAAAAAGGGGGCGGGACTTATAGCAACCAGCAGTGAGTTCTTGGCAGACTGTGTTTCTGCTCACAGTGGCACCTGAGCAGAGATCCCAGCCATCGGCTACACCTGTCTGCAGAGCTGAGTCAGTGGCCCTATCTGGCCAGGTAGCTCAGTGCTGCCTGAGTTGGATCCCCAGCCAACGCGCCATAGCAGTCATGGCATATATCCTGTGACTAAACCACCCAGGCAAGGAGTCAAGCTAGCAGCCCTGCCCAACTGTTGAACATAGTTGTTGGCACTGCATTTAAAAAACTGTGAAGGATAATGTACAAAATGAATACTTGAAAATTAATTATTTACCAATTTATAACAGTAGATTATCAGAATACATACACACATATGCACGCATGTATACATCCCCTACAAGTGTCCTATAAGTGAACTGTTTTCTGACTTTGGGTTTATCCCATCTTTAGTGTAGGCATTTTCATCAAGGGAATGAGAGCTAAGTCAGTAATCAATATGACTGCTTCAGCTTATTATGTGCTTTATTGATCAAAGGACTAGATCAGCAATTTTCAACTGGTGTGCCGCAGCACACTGGTGTGCCGCAGCATTTTAAAAAATGCAATACCTGACTATTTAGTCAGAGGCATTGACCTCTTTTCCCTTAGATTCTCAAATAAAAAAATGACAGCAGCCAACATGTTAGCTGTCTGGTGGGGATGAATCAAAATTCCACAGAATTTTAAGAATTAGTTTGTGTGTGCCATGAGATGGAAAAGGTCAAAAATGCATGCCTTTATGTTGTCACTGTGGGTCCATATGAAAAAAATAAAAACATGGAAGATGCTGTACTTTGCCCTTAAGAAATCTCCTGTTGGTTTTTTGTATTTTGAAGGCAGAAATGATTTCTCATATCTGGTATGAGATGAGCTCTTTTTTAATTTATGTCTTTGTTTTTAATTTCTGCCTCTTTTTAACATTAGTGATCTTATTATTGATTTGAGCATTGTTAGTTGATTTTTTCCTTTCATTTCAAGGAAATATTTTAAGGAAATATTTAAATGTTAGATATCTGACAGTCTTGCAGTTTGGTTGATCTCCATTCATTAGTTTCTTCTGGGGTCTGATCTGATCTGATTGTTCACAACCTTGGATATCATTCTTATTGTCCCGTGGCTGTGGGCATTTCTGCCAGTGATGACTGGGAGTCTAGAATATGGGGGCTGCTGGTAGGCAAGGTAACCATCTACTTCATAATCCAAACCTCTGTATGTTTAGCTAATAATAATTATGCCAGAAGAACAGGCTTAATCCCAGGACTATCTGCTGTAAACCAAGACCTATGACAGTCTTAAACTGTCCATGTTTCAGCAGGTCATTTTCTTACTTAATACTGCACTTCTAAGGCCAGGAAACCTGTTTCCTACTTTGCATACAAAACCACGGATGGAAGCAGCAGGTTTCTTCCTTCGTGTTAACCATTGCATGTCCTTTAAACATGCGTAAAAGGCAAATGCACTGAAGGAGGATGTTCATTTACAAACATGTTGTGTGTTTATCTGTATGTTGGTATTTCATAGAAGTACTTTACAATCACGTAAACATAAGAAATTCATTATTTCAACAGCTGGTACTAGGTTAGGAAAGATACTGTACTTGTTTGGAGAAAATGCCTTGGTAAACTGCTTGGTATGACATAAAACCTAAGACCTTGGGTTTTCAGGTGCCAGGGAAACAAAGATAGCTAAACCATTCCAAATGAAAACAGGGATTTGAAGATGAGAGGAGTGGGAGAAGATAGGGACAAGGTTCAGGGTAAAAAAAACTACCTTTTAATCTTTAGTTACCTATTGCGTGGATCTGTTATAAAATCTTTCCCGTTTACTTCCTGAGAACTTCAGTGAGACCTGTTGCCTTTGTAGATGCCGGAGTGAGAGGGGTTTTCAACAGAGCACAAGGAGAAATGTGCCGTTCAGTGAGTGGCGGTGCGGCACTGGTGCACTTGGAAACCGTCCCAGGGTTCATCAGCAGAGGGAATTTACCAGGAGCTCAGAGCCAAAAGGAAGAGAAAAGACATGTCTGCCTACTCAAAAATTCTTAGAGAAATTGCTAGCCATAGACACAAGACACCCTCGGACTAAAGCACAGGGTTGAAGACAATTTCTTTGGCATTGAAGAGGCAGGGTATCTCAGCCCACCTCTGAGTTACAACTTCATACAATGTTTTTGCTTCCTTGGATGATGGGTGCAGTCTGAGACTGGTGTGGCCATCGTTGGGGGAAAGACTTAGAGAAGGGAAAGCAGATGATATCAAACACCAACTTCTTTTTCCATTGGCTTAGATATATCCAAGGCCTCAAATCCTTTCCTAATACTTGATGTGTGTCAGAAGTCTAAATTGAATGGTATGTGATAAGAATATATTAAGTACAAAAAAAATAACAATATAAATTCACACATTAAGTGTCTCAAGAGAAATAAAAGAAACAATAAGAGTAGTTATGTTTACTTAATTTCATGCTAGCTTCCTAATATATGGAATATATTTAACCAATATTTCAGTTATCATATTTCCAAATTTTGGCATACTTAAAATTAAAGCATGTCATTAAAAAATACAACATATACTCTTTGCTGAGTGTCTTATATCATAAGGCACTAAACTCCTGGGACTGGTGATATTTTCATAAACAAATTATTTCCCCTGTCAAAGAACCTCTTTAAAATATAGATACTGAATGCCCCAAATTATTGATGTTTGTTAGTACACAAATAGATAATTCATTGGTACCGATTTATATTCTTCTGTAATATGTATGTGAAATAAAGAGCCTTTTCCTGAGTTTGCTAATACTCATTTCTTTATTTAAAAAATTTACTTCTAATAGATCACTATAAAATATTCTTAATGTTGATTAAATTTTGATCTATCCATTTAAGGTTTGGTCTTTAAACATTTGACTGACATATAATTCAATCTTTTTATTATCCTAATATATATTAGTTAGATAGACAATTATATTGTGTTCCTAGTTACATCAATTTTTACTTGAGAGATGGCTTGATAATTAATTATCTTGTATTGTAGAATGAGAAAATTTATCTCTTAAGAAAATGGAAGTCCCTGCAGCATTAACATGTTAGAGTTACTAGGATTTTACATTCCTCAGGAATATATCTTGTATGGAAATGTGTACACTTGTGAGGCACTAACCCTTGTAAATCATTTTGAAGTTTCTATTTAATTAGATTCTGAACATTTCTGCTAACATTTCATAGCCAAATATATATGCATATAAAAATATCTATTTATTAGTCAAACATTAAAGAGACTTCCCACATAGCAAAATAAAACAAAACAACAACAAAATCAAAGAAACCTAAGCAGGAAGGAGCTTAACCTCTGAAAGTTTGATTTTAAAAGGGTAACATAATTATGATTAAGTGTGGAAGACTCGACAAAGTAGAAGCAAAGATAAAATGATAGGTTAGCTCAAGTTTTAGGAGAACAATTGGCTAGACACAAAAACAAGTTTTATATTTTTCAAAATTTCAGATTAAAAAAATGGAATTTATCTTTGAGTTCCTTTCCATCTGTTTACCAATCCCTTTACCTCTAGCCCCATCGTCCATCCTCTCTCCCTTTCCACCCCCATCCCTTCCTCTGACCTTTTACCACAGCCCCCTAGTTGGTTGTCTTTATGCTGCTTGACAAGGCCATTCATTCTTTCTAAACACCTTCCAATCTGATTATCTATCCTGTCTACCATTCTAAGATGCAAAGATTTCTAATCTGATAACCAATTTTTTTCATCTTGAAAAGGACCAAGAAAATCCTAGCATTATGCTTGGCCCTTAGTATCACTACAGGAAAATTTATTAAATAAATATAGATACAACATGTGCATTTCTGTATTTATAGGTAGTACTTTCAACATGCTTTTCATCCATGGCATGATTAGTGTGAATTATTGTCCAGAACTTGCCCTTAAACCATGTGTACACTGTTATCTGTACTGCCTCCTAGAGTCCTACTTAGCAGTTCCCTTAATCACTAAATTATTCTTGAATTAAGCTACTATTTATTAAGCACTTGCTATATCAGATACTGGAGTTAGACGTCATTGCAATAGTCTAGGTAAAAGATGGTAGCTTGGTCTGCAGTGTTGGAAGTGGACATGGTGAAACATTGATTAATTCAAAAGATATTTAGGAAATAAAACACAGAACTTGATGAGCAATTGCATACAAGGGGGAGAGAGGAGGGACACAAGTGAGGAATCAAAGATGACTTCTACATTTCTAGCACATTCAGCTGGTTAAGCGGAAGTAAAATTTATCAAGAGCTTATGATAGAGGAAAACAAAATGTGCAAAAGAGATCATGAATTTAGTCTTGAAAATGAGCCCCCTTCCCCATGTCTTTTAATAATTTGGCAATTACATCTCAAGTGCTGGCAAGGACAATACATTTTAATTCATGATCTTTGATTTTCAGTTGGAGAACATTGTGATCTAGCTAAATCCTTCAAGAAATGAAAGTGAAATCCTGTATTCTCATTTTCCCCAATGCCCTGGGCTGATATGAATGTATTTTCTAAATGGGATGAAATAACTTCTTACGTGGTTTCACTCATATGGTTTTCTCTCTTCAAGTCCAGCTCTGCCTTTCCGACATGTTTGCCCTGCTTGGAGAGCCCCTCTCAGCCTTACTGGCCTGGCCACCATCTGTCCACTTTTCTACTCCTACCTCCAGCTCTACCTCCTTGGGAAGCCTTCCTTATACTGACCACCTACCACCATGTCCTCATGCCCCATTTGAGAAATTATTTCTTTCTTCCCTATGCTCTGTCATACCTTGAATATATTTCTATTATCGTCCTGATATACTGTTGTATAATTCTTATCAGTTTATATGTCAACCTTCACCACTGAATGTGAGCTTCTCGAGTGTAAGGAATATTTCTCATTCAGTTTTGTATCCCCAGCATCAATATAGTGCCTGGCACATAGTAAACCCTTAGTAAATATTATTTGAATTAAATGTTTTTCTTTTTGTGTTTTCCTGATGGCCAAGGGATGAAGTTCAAACTCTACTGCAGCCTTGGGTGATCTGATCTCACCTGTGACTAAGCCAGCCTGTGACTAAGTCCACACGGCCTCAGCTCTTGATCTAGACACATTCATTCCACATCAGGCTTCTGCTAATGATGTCATCTCCATTCTCCCCATTGAACAAACAATTCAGACCAATCTCTCTCTTAAGTACAAGGACAGATACCACTGTTTTCATAAACTATATAGCCACTTTCAGCCTCTGTTTTATCTCAGAACCATCAAAGAAGAAATTGTATTGGCTTTGTACAATACAGTATGGACATTATATGCCATCTTCATTAGATTCAGAGCCACCACAAAAATAACAAACTTTTTGAGCATAAGAGTTACACCTTTTTTTTTTGTATTCCCAGCAGTACTGAACACAGTATTGGGCCTAATTGGTTAGATAATCAGTAATTGTTTCTATAGGAGAATAGAGTGGAAAGTGATTTGGGGGCCTAGAACCAGATATACTGGCTTCCCAAAGTCACTTCTAAGTAAGTGCCCAGTAATTCTTCCCTAGCTATGTTGCCTTAAAGTGAGAGTTTACTCAAAATCATCACATGTATAGAATACTTTGTGTGTTAGTGGTGTTTCTGTAGTGCACATTCTCTTTCTTTTTTTTAATCTTCACCCGAGGACATGTTTTTTATTGATTTCAGAGCGAGAGGGAGAAAGAAAAATATTAATGTGAGAGACATCGGTCAGTTGCCTCCTGTCTGCACCCCGACCGCGGATCAAACCCACAACCTTTTTGGTATACAGATGACGCTCCAACCAACTGAACCACTGGCCAGGGCAGTAGTGCACATTCCTATAGTAATAGGTTAGCATGCTGACCCTGCGGTTCTCTATAAGCTAATTTGTCTGTTTTAATATAATACATTAAAAAATATTATTATCTTTCAAACCATTACTGGAAACTTCTCTGTATCTCCTCTTTGCAGAACAGAGGAAATTCCAAAGTGAGCTCTTCCTTCTCAAACAGTATAGAAAATAGTACCAACATTACAAATAATGTGAGGACAATATGAGGTGATTCAAATGAAATTCTTAATACAATAACTAGCACGTTGTTCCTTAATATATAATTGTTTAATGACGGATGAGATCATTAAATCTAGATAAGACTCTATATGTTTTATATGTAAAGTGATAAATTCTGTGCCTTAACATTTTGCAACAAACTTCTTATTCTTAATTTTTTTAATAAATCACCTGTAAAGTACTAAATCTTTTATTCCTAAATTACAACATTGAATGTTTGCAATTTCTTTCTGTTAGGATCATTTTACTTTTATTTCTTTCCTTGGAAAACAGTGGCCATTTCATCTGATCTTTGAGAAACTTACTCAAGCAATTGCTATTTATTTCTCTCTTTCAATTTTGCAATAAGTTGCAGGTTGAGTTCCTGCTCAGTAGTAAACATTTTAGTTAGCACATGCTGATCACATTCTTAAATCTTCACCCACTTGAAGATAACTGATATAACCTACTAGAAATTAAGGCTGTAAATTTTCAGGTAGGGATTTCAGTGTTACTGCAATCAATACTTTGCAGATAGTGGTAACAGTTTTGTCTATGAAATATGCTGGCTTGTGGGAGGAAAATCAATGCCCGGGAATGAAAAACAGGTGTCAAGTTTGATAGGAACATCATGCATTTGATGTTTGGAGGCCAGAGGGTTCTGTCAACAAACATAGCAGTAATTCTGTCAGATGCAATATGCGTGGAATTAATGAAAATGCCAGAAACAAAGCAGTCTGGACAGCAAGCCAGTTCTGCAAAAAAGTCAGGGCAGAAAATGTCTTCCTCTTGCGTGTGAAGTGAATGCATTACAGGAGACAGTGTGTAGGACTGAAGTGGAGCCCTTCTCAGTGCTGTAGTCCCCAGTACAAAGAGGAAACGGGGGCCAAGGAGTAATAGGTGGCCTTGCCATCAAAGGGATTATAACAAGTGTCTGGCAAAGATGTGGAGAGTGGTGTTAGCAGAGTGCTGTGTTTGAATTTGGAAGTTACAGATCAGCAGTCCTTTCTAGACTAGCCAAGCTTGGCCTCATTCTAAATTTGGTGAAGGATGACCAAGATCTGAGTTAGCCAAAGATAGAATGAGTAAGGTTGTAACTGATGACACATTTATAACATGCAAAACACAAATACAGTAACCACTGATGTCCTAAAGTAAAAACTTATTCACAGCTACTCAATAGTATAATATTTTTAAAAGGGAATAAAGTTTTCAGTTACTTTTTTATGGTGTCCTCTTACTAGAAAATATAGAATTTCATGAATATCGATTAAAATTATTATGAGAGTCCAGTAATATAGATAATTACAAAGTAAAATGTATAAAAATCAATAACTTTGGAGCCACACTGCCTGAATACCAATCCTGTCTTGACCATCAATTAATTATGTAACCTTGAGTAAGTCACATAATGTTTGTACGTAAGTTTCCTCATCTGCAAAGAGGGGATTGTTATGAGAATGAAATGAATTGTTGTACTTACAGCCTTGGAACAGTGCTTGCTACATGGTTAGTACAGTGTAAGAGTTTGCTGTTACTGTTGTTTTCATTGCTGTTCTTAGCTTTTCTATAATGTTTATATAAAATGTATTTAAGAAGATTCCATTTACAATACTATTAGGACAAAATCTAATAAGAAATACTATGGTAAATGGAAAAAAAATCATATTTTAAAGATGTCACTTTTCCCAAAACTAACTTATAAATTTAATATAATTTTAATTAAAATGCCAATAAGTTATAGGGGCTTGCAAAATACCTTTATAGTTTATTTGGGAAATTAAAGACAGGTGAAACAAATTTTTAAAAATTGAAATAGAAGCATTCAGGAGAGGGTGATTGTCTCCACATATATGAAAATATTTTATATACTTATAATAAAAATATAGTTCAATGGGATAAAAATAGAAAGTACAAGCATATTCAGTCTATAAAAGTAGTATTTCAAATCTAGATGAACAATAATGAATTATTTAATAAATTGTTTTGTGACAATAAAACTATCATTTGGAAAAAAATACTTTTAGATGTTAATGTCACTCTAATAATGTAAATTTAAGATCAATTAAGACCTAATAGAAAAAGGTGAAGACTTGGAAGTACTTAAAAATAGGATAGATACATGTATATGTAGTCTTGGGCACTGAGAAACTTGAGTTTCTTCTCAGCATGATCTCAAAAGTCAAAACCATTTAAGAAAAAAGTATTAGATTTGACTATAGATTTTTAAGTCTCTTACTAAAAAATCATAAAAGAAGAAAGGCAATTGGCCACTCAGAGAAAATATTTAAAACCTTAAGTAAAAAGAATATCTTCAATATATTGTAAGCTCTTAAACATCAATAAGAAAAAGATAAATGCTTTACAAAGTATTGCAACAGGCAATTTATGAAAACAGAAATAAGAATGACTATTAAACATATTTTAAAAGTTAGCATAAATTCTACATAGAAAAAAATAAAGATTTAAATGATATATCAAATTGTCAATTAAAAAAAATAGTACCTATATTATGTTATGGTAACCTGATATTGGTTACCATAAAACTGATCTCACACTTCATTGCTTAAAGCAGTAGAAATGTATTCCCTCACAACCGGCAGGACAGAAGTCTGAAAGCAAGGTGTTGGCTGGGCTGTGCCCCCTCCAAAGGCTGCAGGGAAGCTTCCATCCCATGCCTCTTCCAGCATCTGGTGGTGGTTGGCATGCTTGGTGTGTGCTGCATCACTCTGTTCACTGTCTCCATCTTCACATGGCGTTCTCTTCATCTGTCTACTATAGAGACACTGATTATTGGATTTAGGGGCAATCCACAAATCCTGGATGATGTCTTCATTTTTAGATGTTTAAATTAATTTAATCAGTAAAGACTCTTTTTTCAAATTAAGTCATATTTACAGGTTTTGGAGACATAGACATATGTTTTTGGGGCCCACCATTCAGTCCACCACAGCCCACCATCTGGTCCCAAAACATTCACACCTATCCCATGTGCAAAATACATTCGCCTTAGCCCAGCATCCCCAAAGGTTTCAACCCATTCAGCAGTTTTAGAAATAAGACTTGCAGGATCATCATAGGCCTTCACATGTGGCAGGATACCTCTGGGTGGCAGAAGGATACAAATTATTTCCATTGACTTCAAGGAAAAAAATGGGTTGATTCAAGGAAGCTCTCTGACACAATGAAAAAAAAAAATTCTACACTTAAATTTGTCCAAAACAAACTGGGTGCCTTGAGGCTTGCTGAGACAGAAGGCAAAGTTACCTTTAAAGATGTTTAAGAGGTTTTTATGCATTGGGTAGGTTGTAATAAATTGTCTCTGATTCCTTTTCAATGCTATAACAGTGGGATGCCAGTAAGTGGAAGACTTCCTTTTGTAACTAATTTCTCTAACTTTATACTTTAGGATGGAGGGATCAGCTAAGTTGTGAAAATGGTAAATGGAAAACAGTTTCAAAGTGACTTTATTATTCTGAGTGCATCATACAATTAATTTTTGTGCACAGAATGTAGTTTGTGGGGATTCAGATGTACACAAAAGTATGCTTTCTCGGAGTTATTAACCGTGGATAGATTGAACAGCAGTTCATGTTGAAGATCTAGTGTGTCTCTCAGGCATTGTATGACTTTTGCTTATTTCTTCTACTGTTACCTGAGCTTCAGCAACACTGAAGAGATGTTTGGATGCCTCTCTTGAGTGCCCATTTCTCCTGGGTATATGTACATTGAATATGCAGTGTCCCGTTGCAAAGATTGCCATATTTGTAACGGATAATGTAAATATGGTTCTCCTTGTGTCTGTGGTGCTGTAACTTCATAATACAGAGGAATGCCCTTTACGGGGTGTTTATCAATGCTGGGATTTGTGCTTGATGACCCTTCTCTGAACTGGCATTGTGAACTCTTTGTTTTATTAAAAAACACGTACCTTCTAAAGAGAGTGAGATTTTCAGCCAGATAAGTGATCTGAACAAAATATGGGCATTGTGTATAAGTAAAAAATGAAATGGAATAAAACGCCTAGAATAAGGTAAAAGTCCTGTTTTCAGAGCTGTCTTCTCAGAATAGATAGAGGCTTTTCCAAGTTTGTGTGCCTTTGTGCACAGTGGCTTTTGCCTCTCCCACGCTTAGTGCCATCATTAGTTAGGATTACCACATTGCCATCTCATCTGCTTAACAGAAAATAAATGTCTTTCATCTTTACAAAATGTTTCCAGGCTCTCAGATGTACTAATGATGAAAAATATTTTGTGCCTCAGATAATAATGCCTTCTTTAGATGTTTGAAAATTTCTTCTTTCCTTCTTAGATATGATTTTACTGTTTAATTTCTGAGGCACATACTGTCATTGTTCTTCTGGTGATTCAACATTGTAAGTGTGAGAAGCTTGTATTTAGTTAACTGCAGTTATTGAAAAATGTCCATTTCCCTTGAGTTATTAAGTTTCTTACATTGAGAAATGAGTTAAATGTTTATGTGATAAAAGCAGTCTGAATCCTCCACCCTTGTAAGTAAATCTTCTCTAACAATAGTTTCACAAATATTTTTAGGTTCTAATTTTCTGATTACTTTTTTTCTCAATCCAATTCAGATTTGTAACACTTTTTTTATTAATTATTTTTTCTTTATTTTTAGAGAGAGAGGAAGGGAGATTGAGAGAGATAGAACCATCAATGAGAGAGAACATCGATTGGCTGCCTCCTGCATGTCCCCCACTGGGGATTTGGCCCACAACCTGGGCATGTGTCCTGACCGGGAATCGAACTGGCGACCTCTTGGTACATGGGTTGGTGCTCAACCACTGAGCCACACCAGCAGGGCAAGATTTGTAAAACCTTTAAATGGATTATATTTTCTTCAGTTAATTCTGGGAGTGCTTTTTAAAAGCTGAGTGTGAATTGAGTAGTGCTGCCCTTCTAATTGGAGGAAGAGGAGGTCCAGAATAGTGACTGGACCCAGGGGAAAAGCCCACACACCCTGAAATGTCTGGAATGGTCCCAAGGCCAGAGCTGCATTGTTAGCAGGGCATCGCTGGCATTTGCCTGTAAATAATTCTGGGTTTTTCGCCTCATATGTGTCACCATTGAAAGAGCATGGTTCTACTTTTCAGATTCTTACTCTGTTCTGAAACTATTTATGTATGTCTGATGTCATAGACTCTGAGCTCCTTCTATTCTTCATATTTATATAACCTTCTAACTCATGAAGCATGCTCATTCACCATTCATTGAATGATTGAAGAGTTTCTACGAAATACCACTTGTGAAACTTTAGAACAAAATGAGAGGTGTGTCTACCTCTGTCTCCCACCAGACTCTGATGACATCTCTGGAATTTACAATAAGTTTAATTGTCACGTTTATCAAATTTTCATTTGTTTTAGCTGGAGGGAAGCAGCTGGGTGGATAGAAGGAAGGAAGGAGCCTGCATGGTTGTAAACATAGACACTGGCTTTCTGCTCTTTCCCATCTGCAGTCAGCGTCTTGAGTGTTTAGCAGGTAGCCATATTTCTAATCATAATATTGTCACAGTGTTAGCAATATTTTCAGGAGCCATTTAGGCAGCCTCTTCATTTTATCAGGCAGGTCTTCCTCCCCACTTTGAATTCTGAGCAACTGTAGTGATTAAGGTTAAGCACCTAGCCAGAATTAGGGCATTTGCTAGAGTTAGTTCTAGTAACATAATCCAGGGTTGAAAACATGTCTTTATGATGTCTTGAAAAGGTCTTAATATTAATAAATAACTGGAACTACTTTTTTTAGTTTATTTTTTACCAGAATTATGTTAAAGAAAGCCTGATACATTTTATGATTTTATGCAACTCAGAAGTAATTACCAAATTCATAATTCTGTAAGTAGCAGGTTTTTAATACCTACATTATTAGAACACACCAGATTTATTGTCTAGAAGACAGTCTTTGAAGTTAATAAAATGCAGTTGGCAGAGTTGCAAATACCCATTAAATCTTGTATATTATCTTGTATGCATATAAACCATCATGAGGAAATGAAGCCTCATAAGAAGTTCTGGGAACTTTTAAGATTACTATATTTCTCTCCTCAACAATTTGATACTTACTCAATTCTGCTTTCTTGTTTAAATTAAAGGAAGTTTAATCTTAATCTTATATTTTCACAAAGTTTGAAGTGTAATTTTTCATCATTCCTTCTATGTTTAATTTTTTTGACAAAGATATATTATGTTTACCTACTTAGAATACTGCTTAGAATTTAAGAATTCAAAAATTATAGATATCATCATTAATGTTATTATTTATAATGTGGTATTTGATCCATATTTATTCTTTTCCAGAATAGAAGATTTTCAGAGATAGCAGGCAATTGAGATGAGGCTGAAGAAGGTTTTGAGGCTTTGAGATTGTTGAAAAGACCTTCCCATAGTGTGGATACCCATACTCTTGTCAAAAATAATAATTGAAGGCCTCAATTAAAAAGAAAAAAACTTCTTGGGTATATTTCAAACTGGATATATCACAAACTAATAGAATATTAGGGTTAGTAATTAAAATAATTTCATTTATAGTTTTACAGAAGAAGTAAAAATGTTTATGACCTGAAAACAATGAAACCTTTGGTGGGTAATTTCCCCATGAAGTGAGAGTTGGGTACTCCTTCCAAGCTTGACCACTCATTCGTTCCCCCCACTTACAGCTTTCTCAGGCTCTGACACCTCTCGCATCTCCCCAACTCAATTCAACTTCCTCTTGCCCTTAGAGCCCTAATGAGTGACGATGTGGTGTCTTTGCTACTCATTGTTATCACTTCTTTTAATTTTAGCCTCATGAATGACCCATCCCAAGCTTACAGATTTCAGCAATAACTCGGGGAAGTGGATTTCAGCAATAACTTGGGGCTGTGACTTTCAGCCTGTAAAAAGTGGGCAGGTGTTGGCTGGCATGTTCCATGTGTTTCAATGTGTGGCAGCCAAGCGTGATTCTTGTTCTCCTTATTCTCAACCAAATAGCATTCCCATTCAGAATTATTCCTGTACTGGAGTGACTCCCCAGGTGCAGAGCAAACGACTCCTGCTTCCTGTGTTGTAGTTGGGTACAATTAAGTGTACGATTGCATTGGGCTAGCAGTCTGTGTGCCATTATTAAAATAGCAAGTCAAGCCCTGGCCGGTGTGGCTCAGCGGTTAGAGCATCAGCCCACGGCCCAGAGAGGCCCGGGTTCGGTTCCCGCTAAGGGCACGTACCTCGGTTGCATTTTGTCCCCGGCCCTGGTTGGGGTCGTGTGGGTAGCAGCCACTTGATGTGTCTCTCTCACTTCGATGTTTCTCTCTCTTTCTCCCTCTCTCCCTCCCTCTCTATCTGAAGATAAAAATGCAAGGGTGTCCTCGGTGAGGATAAAAAAATAAAATAAAATAAAATAGCAAGTCAACCAAACTGGCTTGGAGTTGAAGGAAGAAGATATAGTTCAAGGTCACTGGCAGTGGTAGGATTTAGAAGAAAAGAATCACAGGCTTTTTGAAAACAATATGGATTATTTGTATGGGGAACTATAGAGAGAATATGAGTCAGTCAAAAATTAAAAGGGAATTTCTTTTAATTTGTTACCTTTTAATCTCAAGTTTCTCCATTTTCACATCTGTCTTCTATTCTGTCTTATTGCTAGATATTTAAAAGTTGATGCATAATTGCTTGGTGAAAGAGCTATTTCTGTTCATTCTGGGCCTGAATGCACTGAGCAGTTCAAAGTTTATTTCACCAGTTGATCTGGAGAGTAGTGTTCATTTATCAGTTCTTGCATTTGAGAATTAATTTGCCAAAGTTGATTTCATTCTACATTCCTTGGTTCAGGTTGGTTACACATATCAGACTGTATTCATTTTGAAAAAAATTAGCTCTGCTATTTAGCCATGTAGCATTAATTGATTACATTTCTTTAGCATAGATTTATATGGTCATGCAGTCTTGTCACTTTGGTTCAGTAAAGTCCTGTCTTAAATTCTTGATTTAGCTAACATTGTTGGGGATAATGACTTAGAATTAATGCAGTTTGTCAGCAGCAATAGACTGCAGTGATAGCAAGAACATCTTGCTACATCTTCTTCAGACTGATGTGTGAAATAGCAGACCCATTTATTTTTGTAAAGCATTATAAACAACATGTGTGCCTGTGCTTTCCTGGAAAGGATAGAGCTGCTAAAATCTAAGATTTATACCATGGTTCATCTTTTTACCAGGTGATTTTCATGGCAACTTTTAAAGCCTAAACCAAGAGATTAAAGTATTGCTTGGGTATGGACCACAGGTTGGCTAAAATAATGCTTTGAAAATCAGTTTCACTTTCAGCTATTTGGTGCTCTATAGACACACATTTGACACTTGTAGGTTTTTTAATTTAATAGCAGGAATCATAAGGCATGACCTTGAGTTTGTCTGCATCAGAATGCCCTTTGTGTGACCAAATTAACATCACCAAGCATATTCGTCATTTCTAATATAGTGTGGCCACATTTCTGCCTTATAAAATGTGTAAGCTGAAGTTCTGTATTCTGTTTACACAGCCTTTAAACCCACGACCTCTTATGAGCATCCCACCATCATGTTATGTTTAAGTTCAATTGTGGTTGGGATTCTGAACCTCTGCGTTACAACTCTTTGGCTTGGGTTGAAGAGTAATTGTCAGCCTAGTCACTTTTTGTTGACTTAGATACGTAACATCGTACTTGGGGTGCAATTGGGGTGAATTGTCACTGACATAAGGATGATGTGCAAAGTATATGTCTGTAGTCTTTTATCTTTCATTTCACAGCAAGACACATGTTCCCTTCATGCAAAGGAAAGAAAATCACAGGAACCCATGCTTGTCTCTCTTTAGAACTCTCTAGAATTAGCTTGTCATGAAATGTAAAACTAATGTGCAGTTGTAAGAACTGCTGCCCGCTTTTTCCCCGCTGCTGCCTGATGGCTAAGTAGATTTGGAAATGAAAGGGGTTATTATAAAGTGATTACTGAATAGCTAGGTATGTCATTTTAAACAAGCAGCTAAAATCCCTCGTAGACATGCAGGCTGTAGTCTTGTTTTGTATCATTCATATTTAAGACGTGATTTTGATTGTGGAGCAGTAATCAAGCACTAGGGGTAATTTAAGAAAAAAAAATATACTGGGTGATATTTTCTTCATTCCTTATTAAAATACATTAGAATTTAAATGAGGCATTCTCTAAAATGTATAACTATTAATATGTATCAAATATAAAAATTCAAATACCAGTTGGCTCTTGTTCAGAACTGAAAAAGTCTTCACTTGACTAAAAACGTATTTATCTTCTTTTAAAATGCAAGGAGAATCTATTGTAAAATAATATATTGAAAATGGCATATATCAAAGAATGAATGAATGGCTTAAAAATTATAACTCTTAATATCTTATTACTGTCAGTTTCATAGGGGAGGGCAGGTGCCTTGAAGAATCTTTTAAAAAACCATAAAATCAAAGTAAAATGAAGTTCAGCTAATGTGATCTTTTTCGTTATTCCTCTCTTCTTTTAGAATACTTTTCCTTGAAACCACCATCTACAGGCCAGTGGCTTGAACAGGCACATAACCTCCAAAGCTTCCGCCCTGACCTTGAGCTTTGGACTTATTTTGAGTGGCATCCAGGTGTCCTTTAGTGGGTATCACACAAACATCTCCATCCAAGCTCTTCTCCCTTTGTGCTCTGTCCTGGCAAGACTGTCTTCACTTTGAGTCATTTTTTCATCTTTTTCCTGTTCCTTGCCTCACCCTCCACTGTCCCACCCCAACCATCTAATCAACCAAATCCCAAGGTTTGTGTTTCTGAGATATTTCTCATGTAGCCTTTTTCTGGGTAAAGGCTGAGTTTACCATTGTCCTGTGAGAACCTCCAGCTTTGAGACCTTTCCCCTAGGCTTTCTCCTCTCCAATATGTCCCTCTGCTGCTGACAGGCTGGTCCCTCATCTGCTTCACCAGCTCACCAGCTCTCTCCCCATAGCTGGGGCCACTTGAGTCCAGATATAGGCATAATCCTATACTGTCTTCAGGACCTTTTACTGACCTCATGCAGGGGAGATTTGAAGAGGGCATGAGGCTCAGTACCTAGTCACTTTGCTTCTGGCTGCCTTATAATTTTGTTTTACTCCAGTGATGACTGAGAGAATTAAATGCCAACTTATAGCCCATGTCAAGCAATTAGATGCCTATCTATTACAGTACCTGACCTTCTTTCTCATTAATATGCCTAATTTTTTTATTCTATTCCTAGGACCTTGCTAGTTGCTAATAGCATTTTCTAATGCTAAATTGACACCACTGTTTTAGTCTGATAAATAGACATGATATATGATCACTTGACATTGTGTCTTCATTGATATGGTTCACTCTACCTGGAATGTCTCTCTATTATTTTGTCCTATGGTACTGTTTTTATAATATATATATTATAAATATATATATAATTATATGTATATATATATATACATATAATTTTATAATATATGTATATATATGTATATATATATATACTTGCTATTCTTGTTTACATTAGAAATAAGCTATGTTGAATTTTTTTCTTGTTATTTAAGTTTTTATTTAGGTTTTTTTTATTTTATTATTAGTTTTTATTTAGGATTTTTTTTAGTCCTTTTGCATCATCTGTGTTGGGGGAATGCTTATCCTCTACACTTTATACTTCCATAACTAGTCAAGTACCTTCTCCCAACCCACCCTCTGTTTCCCTCTATCAACGATAAATAGAGAGACACCAATTAAAATTTAAGAACAGATTTTAATCAGTAACAGTTATTCAATAGAGAGAGGAGTTCAGTGTGAACTGAACTCAACTTTAATTTGTATGGAGGTGACTGGGCATTTTAAAGGGAGAATGAGGGAGTAGGGAAAGGACAAGTGGGGGCTCAGTGGAGCCAGGGAAGTGAAAAATTACTGAAAGCTGGAAGAGGGTGTGTTGGTCCAGGTGAAATCCATGGGAGTTTGCCAACTGGTGCTCATCAAAGTTAGGTGTCTGCCATCTCACAGAGGCTGGGAGACAGGGGCCCTATGAACTGGAATAAAGAGTCAATATTTTGGGCAGCCTGGAGTTTTCTCAGGTAGGCACTCTAAGGGAGACTAGAGTCACCTAGGGATATGACATTGAGCTGATAGAAACTATGTTAATATCTTGTTCAAGTCTTTATTGGCTAAGGTTGAGGCTTAGTTGAAAAAGGGCTCAGAGGAGCCTGGCTGGCGTTTGGTCAAGGAGAAAACCTTTGTCACGTCTCACTCCTTCCCATGTGAAGAGCAGCGACTTATTGGATTGATGACATTTGAAAAAGGAAGTGAGGATATTTGATCAACTTCTCAGCACTGTCCTCAGGACACAAATGTTCTTTTCTACAACCACAGGTAATTTGACCTCCCCTAGGTGAGAGTGGAGAGTGCATGGATCTCACTGTGAATGAAGGGTGAAGTGTGAATTTAATTTAATACTGAATTCACTACACAACTGCAGCAATCAAGACTGTGGTCTTGGCATAAGGATAGACATATAGATCAATGGAATAGAACTGAAAGTTTAGAAATAAACCCTTATTACATTTATGGTCAGTTGATTTTTAACAAGAGTGCCAAAACCATTCAATGGAGAAAGAATATTCTTTTCAGCATATGGTACTGTGGAACTGGATGTCCACATGCAAAAGAATAAAGTTGGACACCTTTCTTATTACATCATTTGCAAAAATTATTTCAAAGTGGATCATAAACCTAAATATAAGAGCTAAAATTGTAAAGAAGAAAACATAGGTATAAATCTTTGTAACTTTGGATTAGGCAATGGATTTTTAGACATGACACTAAAAATACAAGTGAAAAAAAAATAGATAAACTGAACATAATTAAATTTAAAATATTTGTGCTTCAAAGGATGCCATGAAGAAAATGAAAAGACTGCACAGAATGGGAAAAATTTTTGCAAATCATATATCTGATAAAGGGCTGGCATCTAGAATATGTAAAAAACTCTTACAACTTATTAATGAGGAGACAAATAACCCAGTTAAAAATGGGCAAAGGATTTGAATAGATCTTTCTCTAAAGAAAATATGCAAAATAGATCCAATGACATGGAAGCATGAAACAGACTGACGAGTCTCAGAGTGGGGGTGAGAAGAGACTAATCAAAGAACATGTATGTATATATGCACAACCCATGGACACAGACAATAGTGCAGTGAAAGCCATGGTGGGGAGACAGGATCAGGGTGGAGGGGTTCAATGGGAGAAAGAAGGGGGACATCTGTAATACTTTCAACAATAAAAATTTGCCCAGCCATTGTAGCTCAGTGGATTGAACGTCGTCCCATGGACCAAGAGGTCCCGGTTCCATTCCTGGTCAGGGCACATGCCTGGATTGCAGGCTTGATCCCCAGTAGGCGGCATGCAGGAGGCAGCCAATCGATGTATCTCTCTTATATCGATGTTTCTATCTCTCTCTCCCTTCCTCTCTCTCTAAAAAATCAATAAAAATATATTTTAAAAATAAATTTAGCCCTGGCCTGTGTGGCTCAGTTAGTTGAGTGTCATCCTGAGCCTCCCATTCGATTCCCAGTTAGGGCACATGCGCAGGTTTCGGGCTCAATCCCTAGTTGGGGCACGTACTAAGGCAAGCAATCTATAATATGTTGCCATCTCACATAGATGTTTCTCTCTCTCCGTCTCTCTACAATCAATAAGAACATTTAAGAAAACAGCATTTTTCTAAGTTAGACGTAAAAGGACAAGAACCATATGATTCTAATCACCTGTGGAATATACAACAAAAGCAACAAATGGACAAGCAGAACAGACACACTTATAGACACATAGACACAGACACAGGTGGTTACTGGAGGGATGAGGGTCGGGGAGGACCAAGAGGGAAAGGAGTCAAATAAATGGTGAAGGAAAGAGATTAGACTCTGGGTGGTGGGCACACAATAGAGTGAGTATACATATGTTGTCTTATAAAGTTGTACACCTGAAACGTATATAATGTTATTAACCGGTGTTACCCCAATAACTCTCATTTAAAAAAGGAAGATATACAAATGACTAGTAAGCACAAGAAATGATACTTAACCTCATTAGCTATTAGAAAACTGAAAACCAAAACCATAATGTAATAACACTTCATACCCACTAGCATTGCTGTTATAAAAAGATAAAATTAAATTTAAAAAATGAAGTTAACAAGTGTTGCCAGGGCTATTGGATCCCTAAAATATATGGTGAGGCAAAAGTGGGTTTGCAGTTGTTTGTATGGAAAATGATACAATAATTAATAAGTAGTAATATAAGAATAAACTGTTTTGCATACTTACAACTGTAAACCTACTTCCGCTCCACACTGCATTGCTGGTGGGAATGCAAAGTGGTATAGGCACCATGGAAACAGTCTGATAGCTCCTCAGATAGTTAGATATAGAGTTAACAAGTGACCCAGTAATTCCCCCTCCTAGCTTCATACCCACGAAGATACCTAGGAACTATGAGAACATATGGCCACACAAAAACTTTTATATGAATATTCACAGTAGCCAAAAAGTGGAAACAACCCACAGTTACCATAAATGGATGACTGGATTTAAAAAAAAAAAAAAAAAAGGGTGTTATATTGATACCATACTATCTTATTTGGCAATATAAAGCAGTTACAACGTGAATGAACTTTGGAAACATCATGCTAAGTAAAAGAAAGCCAGTTACAAAAGACCAGATATTGTATATTTCCTGATATGTGAAATGTCCAGAGCAGGCAACTCAATAGAGACAAGAGTGGATTGATGGTTGCCCAGGGCTGGGGTGGTGGTGGTGATGGGAACAGGGAGTAACTGCTACAGCGTGTGGAGTCTCTTTCACAGGTAATGAAAATGTTGTGAACTAAAGTTATGGTTGTACAACTCTGTGAATATACTAGAAAACATTGAATTGTACAATTTAAATGGGTAAATTTTATGATGTGAATTAGACTCAGAAAAGATATTAACAAAAGAGCTTAAATGAGGAATAATGAGAAAAAAAATTTAATAGAAAGCTTATTTGGACACAGTTGTAAGTCTTTTTCTCAATCATTGTTATCGGTAATGAACCTGAATATCCTCTGCTTCTCTGGTCTCTATGTCTCACTTGAAAACCTGAAAAAGAAGGCAGACTATTATGTATTGACCTCCCAAAACCTCAACAGTTGTGTGCATTGCTGAGAATACCACTTATTTCATACGTTGTCCCTATCTTGCATCTATATTTTATATTGTATCCAACTTGTGTCTAGACTCATACTTTTTTTATTTTTATTTTGTTCCCAACTTAGTGTGCGGGAGGCAGTTGGAGAGGAAGTGTGATGATTTATCACCAACCCTTCCTGAAGACCCCCAATCTATGCGTCTGTTGGTCCTCTATGATGTGGTTTCCTTACTTTAATCTATGTTTTTGCACAGACATCATTTATTGTATTTTTTTTCACCTCCCCCTACCCCACAAGGAGATCTAGTTTCAGCACTCAGAACTTCCCAGGATTCCCCAGTGTGGTCAATTGACTTTGTCATGTTGCTACAGTCAAAGCATAGATATGATCATATTAAACAGCTCTCCTCAAAATCTAGGTTCCTGGGCCTCACATCAAAGCTAAGTATGGCCTCCTCCTCACCCTATCCAGGTAAGTCAAACCCACCATGTGTTCTTGCTACAAGGTATTAGAAACAGGAAAGTGTCTGGAAAGGCAGGAAAATGAGCACTAGATCAAAGAAAGATTGTTTTTAATTTTGAAAGACTTTATTCTTCACTAGGAATTCAATTTCAAAAAGGATGATAAAGCTATATTTTACTGTTTATTATATCACTAACACATTAGAATTATTATCTGTGGATCCTCATGAAAATGTCTAGTTAATTTTCAAAATGTATAAATTGTGAGTATTTTAAACTAAACTGAAGACTAGGTGGCAAATGAATGATCTACCTTATTAAGATTATTCAATATATTCCATGGTTTTCAAGCCACTTCTAAGCAATATTCAAGGAAGCATACTTGTCAGTACTTTTTTTTTTAAGTCTCTGTGACAAATAAAATTTAAAATGAAAGAAATCTATATCAGTGAACTGCAATTTATTTTCACAAACTGAGTAAGGAATTAGCTATTATAATAATGCTTATTTGTGACAGCTCCCTTGTTGTTTTATTCAAGAAAGTAACACCTGGAAAACATAACAAATTAAAAAAAGAAAAGATAGCATCAAACAACCTGAGGACAAGTGTGCTGTATTATATCAGTCCTGCAATGCATTTGTCCAGGTGGTAAATGAATAGTGTATGTGTGTACATGTTTGTGAGTCAGGGATTCTTTACCAGGTGGAATAAGGGTGGTCTCTAGATTACGTGGGGGGAGCTTTATAAAACTGTACTTTTCCCTGATTCCTAACCCCCACCCCTGACCTTCCCCACAGATACCTGCATGTCAGAATCCAGAGAGGTGGGAGCAGGGAGGCCAGTACATGAAATGGCAAGGGCTTCTAGGGAGACTTGTGACCCCACCCCACCCTCATGTGTGTGGCCTATGGAGATGAGTGCGAGTAGAGCTCAATTGAGTGGTATGAAATCAGGAGACAAAAGTTCATTTGAAGGAGAAGTTTAGGGTAGTTGTTCATAAATAAATGTAATAGAGTACTCTTGAAGCGATATGGCAGGCCTCCAAGAGTATTGGAATAAATGACTGTGAATCAGTACATCCTCAATAAATAATTTATTGATTTTCTGGCATCTAGGAAAACAAAAAAGTTCATATTGTCTTTCCATTTCTTAAATCAGAAAATTGAGCTTTCTCATATTAGCTTAGGCTTAATATTTGAAAGCGTTAGAAAAGTAACAGAAAAGTCAGAAAGGTGGGAAAATGGAGTTAATCCCAAGAAAAACTACTTTTAGGGTAAATTGACTATAAACAAGTGCTAATTTAATAGTAAATAACTCAACAGAAAGGTAAACTACTCTCGACAAAAAGAGCAGGCTTTATTACAAAGTTGTTTGTTGTTTGAGGGAACAAAAATTTCAAGTTAGATCTTTTGATTTCTTTTTTCTTATCTTTTTAAGATAAAAGAAACTTGTCCATACCTCTTTGTGTCCTGATATTAAAGTTCTCAGTGGGATGCTAGCAACATGCTGTCTGCCCTGCTAGAACTGCATCTTCCACCCTTTCATTCTCCCAGCGTCCCTGATAAGTTTGCATTTGAAAACCTAAGTTTTCCGCCCTGGCTGGTTTGGTTCGGTAGTTAGAGCTTCTGCCCCTGGACTAGAGAGACCTGGGTTCGGTTCCTGCTAAGGGCACGTACCTTGGTTGCAGTTTGTACCCGGCCCCGGTTGGGGTCTCTCTCATATTGATGTTTCTCTCTCTCTCTTCCTCCCTCTCTTTCTCCCACTGTATCTGAAGATATGCAAAAATGTCCTTGGGTGAAGATTAAAAAAAAAATTAAAAACCTAAGTTTTCCATCCTTCGTATCTTCCAGGGAATCTGGGAGAATGAAAGGGTAAAAGATGCAGTTCTGAAGGGGCAAACAGAAAGCTGTGGGACCTGGAGACTATTATGCTAAGCAAACTAAGCCAGTCAGAGAAAGACAAGTACCATATAATCTCACTTATATGTGGAATCTAATGAACAAAATAAACTCATGAGTAAATGGAATCAGGGGCATGGAAAAATGGGGCAGACTGACGAATCTCAGAGGGAAGGGGGCAGGAGGGGCAGGAAGAGATTAACCAAGCAACTTATATGCATATGTGCGTTGCCCGTGGACACAGACAGCAGGGTGGTGAGGGACTGCAGTGGGGCAGGAGCCAGATGGAGGGGCAATGGGAGGGCAGGAGTGGAGGACATCTGTAATACTCTCAACAATAAATATAATTTTAAAAAAGGATGACAAGAAAAAAATTGAGGAAAGCTCTTTCTAAAGCAAGTTGTTGATGAAAACACAGAAGAATAATTACAGTATAGTGATCAATCCAGCAGAGTTGAGTGTGATCTTTTGTGAAACCACTTGTCCAGACTCATAAACAACTTAAAACAGAAAACTATGTAAATATAAAAAGATTGTAAATTCCAAAATAGGAGGCTCTAAACAGGTAAAAAAAATAAAATAAGATTTATCTGCTTAGTGTTAACTAGAGAGAATGGTTACTATAGGTAGAACTAAATTGTATTTGATTTGCTTTTTTCCAACACTAGTCACATGACTTCTGTAACAGAGAGTGAATGGATTGGGTACTCTTTTGCTCTGGATAAAATATCAGCTCCAAACTTCCAAGGCTTTTTGTGGGCATCACAGCTTTATGAGGGTTAGAAAAGGTCAAAACCCATTCCAATCCAATTTCTGACACTTCTGAACAACTGTGGAAATCATTTTGCCTCCTCCTATTTTATGTGGTCTGAAATAAATACCAAGGAAGTCTTTTACTGCAGACTCATTTTTATTTCATACAACAGTTTTCTTGTAAAGTTCATCTATAGGATGAATTGCAGTTTGTTCATCCCAGTGCATCGAAACAATTGAAGATTCTAATTTTGCTGTGTAGCGGTAGTGTTCCTTCCACAGCGACGACCTTTACACTTTGGAAATGTCACCAAGGAGCTCAGGCGAAAATGGACCATTCCACTGGTTAATGGAAGCCACGTTTATACTGTGACTTCTTTAAAGCAATAAAGTAAAACAGAGATGCAAGTCACAAACACAGAATTTGGAAAGGCTTTTCATAGAAAATTGGTAAATACTGGAGAAAAGGAGATGTTTCCTGAATTGACTTATGAGAACAAAGGAACTGAGCTAGATGGTAGATATTTATTATTCTGTGTTAATATCCTTTTTATTAAATGTGTTGATTAGCAGATGTAGACATCTTCTAAAGCATTCATATTAGACATGGTATCTCTATTCAATGAACTTGATTGTTCAGAATACAATAAAACATATAGAAACTTAATCAACATATGAACATTAGGATTTTGACCAGGTGGGTCTTTGAAGGTCTGAGTTTTTATTGTAACTAAATAGACACAAACATAAGAGAGATTGATTTTGAACCAATATTAAAAGAAATTAAAGGCTACTTTTTGGCAGATGAAAGGTGACTATTACTGCATATGTATGGATTAGTAAGAGCAGTGATATTAATTTTGGAGTAAGAACTGTATTTGGAACACAGCAGATAGATTCGCCTGACTGGTGTGGAAAGTAAGAATGGTTATGTGATCTGTTTGACAGTTGTAGCTTACTAATGCAAATATTTTTTTATTTGGTTTGTATGATAAGGGGGCAGCAATTAAAAGTCCTTTGATTCGGATGAACGTCACATACGAAAAGCATTCTGGCTGCGACATGAGGCACTGATAAGATTAGGGAGGAGTAGCTAGGTGGGCACCTTCGTGAAAATGCAGTTTAAGTACTTTACACGTGTGTATGAATATCGATGTCTGATAAATGAGTAAATGGCATTAGCTTGCTGAAAAAAAAACCCATCTACCTCTGTCAACGTGCATACCTCACAGCATATTTACTTCTGAACTGGTTTATCCTAAGTTTTGAAATTGTTCATTAAAAATGTCTTCTCTAAGAATTTTTAGTGTGTGTGTGTGTATATTTCTTCTATATATATATAGAAGATATGTGTTACATCAGTAGAAAGCATATCTTTTTGATCATGTAACTTGCTCATTTTGAACAGCACACCAACATGCACACATCCACACACACACACACACACACACACACGATTCAAAGAAGGCCATTGTATACAGTTGTGCAGGTCATGCACTGCAGAAACATTGATGCAATGTTTTTCACATGTATTGTGGCAGTTTTCTAGAAGGTGATAAGGGACACTCTTTCTGTGTATACAAAGGTACCATATGGTCTAGCCATGACCTCGGGCAGTTATCTTCCTCGTGCTCTCCCCCTCCTGGTATGACCATCCTCAGTTCCATTTTGGACCTTACAGTACGTGTGCAAAAATTAAAGAGAATGAAGTTCAGAAGTTTGGGCTGGGGTTGGGGGAGCAGCAACTGCACCCTAAGTGTCAGAGCCAGACTGAGCACTAGGCTTAAGACTCAACCCTCAGAATTCAAACATCTAGTTCCGGGGATGAGAACATTGCTGGTGTAAAGCCAATCACACCTGTGAGGAGCGGGCTTTCTACGGCTTTTTAAATCAGAGGTCCCCATCTATCGTTGTATATCCAGACAATTATATTTTTAATGAGATATCATTTTGCTTCCCTTAAGTCTGGCTGGTAGTAATCATAGTCTTTCTCTCATAAGAACCGAAAATAAACTATTCTTCAGGAAGGAAATTGCAAATATCCAACAATGTTTCTGGGATATTTATGCCTTCCCTGTAATAATATTTTTGAAGTTATTATGTAATATTTGCTTTGAACAAAAGAATCTATAACCTACATACACTGTACAGTGTAACAATAATTGACTCCTCAGCTTAAAACTAGAACATCCTTAGAAAGAACTTCTGCATCTAACACATGCTTCTTACCCTGCATTCCTCTGCCTTCAGGAGTTTTCATCTAAATTTTTCTTTTGCTCTTCTCTGTTTGTTGTTAAAGTAGTTTTTTTCACTTATATGTATTCTTAAAAATTTCCCTTTGCTTGGTTTTCAGTTTTATAAAATCGTGTCATATTAGTCTTCTGTGACTTAAGTTTTCACTTAATTCTATGACTCTAAGATTCATTCTTGCTTTATTCATTTTCACTACAGCATAATTTTTATCCTATGAATATTTATATTTTCTGGTCAGTAGATATTTGGGTAGGTTCCACACATTTCTTTCTTTTTCTTTGTCTACAATGCTGCTCACAACACTTCTGTATCTCCTGGTGTCCCCAGGCAAGAATTTCTCTAGGAAGGTGTTTTTCCAACTCTTACACTGCAGTATGAAATATATTTTACATTGTGACACAATTACACATACTCCTATAAATTTTCAAAAAAGTGTGTACGTATGCCCAAAATAAAAATTGTACAATACAGTCCTCACATTTTGACTTAAAATGTATTTCAGTGTTTTCTTTTCTATTCTCTTTCTTTGAAACAATGCTAGTCTAAGTATAAGACCTAGGGACCCAGCCTGCACACTGAAAAACACTCCTCTAGGTCCTTGTCTCAAACTTTAATGCACAAATGTAGACTCAGCTTCAGGAGGTCAGAGGAGGAGCCTGGGCGTCTGCATTTCTATTGAACTTCCTGGTGGTGTCACTACTGCTGGAGTGAGAGAGAACTGTGCTTTCAGTAGCAGGCTCTAGGCTTTGTTTCCCAAACTTCTCTGGTGATAAGAATCACTTGGGCTCCTTATTAAAAGTGCACATTCTGAGACCTCATTACAGACGACCAAATCAAAATTTCCATGGGAAAGGCCCAGGAAGCTTCATATATAAAAAGTATTCCAGATTATTCTTATCATCAAAGTTTAAAAGTACTGTTCCAGGATCTATACCTAAGAGTGTAACTGCTGGGTTGTAGATATTCAACTGTTTACATCACAAGATGACACCATATTGTTTCCCACTGTGGCTGTATCAGTTCACTCTCATCAGGGAAGTATGTATATATAATATTTTGCGTTCACCTACATCTTGCCAACAGTTAGTATATCAGACTTCTTAATTTTTTCTGATTTGATTCGTATAAAATGGAGCCTCATTATGACCTTAATTAAGTTGTATTTCCCAGGTTAATATTAACCATGAACATATTTTCATGTTTATTGTCTATTTTCCCTATTCTATGAAGTTCCTGTTTTCAGCTTTCACACATTTTTTCTTTTGAATTGTCATCTTTGTCTTGTGATTTGTAGACAATGTGTATATATTCTATAGATAGCTCTCCTTTTACTTAATTTATTTTTGTTACAGATGTTTCTCTTTTTTCCCCCCTTTGACACCCCCCTCCACCCCACCCACCCCAATGTCTATCTATGTCCATTGGTTATGCTTACATGCACTAAGTTCTTTGGTTTATATCTCTCATTTTAAGTGGCTGCTAGTGTCTCCTGCCCTGTGGCTTGCCTTTTTACTTTTCAATAAATGCTAGTTTATATCTTATTCTATTTATTACTTTGCTTTTCCTTCCAAGACTAAACTTATATCTTAGTTTTTCACTTTCTTTATAGTACAACTTAATAAACATAAGTTCTTACTTTTAATGTAGTAAAAATTACCAAGCTTTTCATTGATATTTGGTGCTTTTTGTTTCTTAGTTTTAAAATATTTCCTTACCCTTAAAATCAGATAATATCCCACATGCTTTGGTAAAAGTGTTAAATTTGTTTTTTTGTGTTTAAGCTTTTCAGTAGAAATTGATTTTTGTGTGAAGCAGGGTAGGAGTACACTTTTTTTTTTTTTCCATATAGATACACAGTTTCCCAGCACCATTTGTCTTTTCTCCAGGAGTCAGAATCAGAATTGCCATCTCTGTCATATATTAGCCTTCTGTTCTGCTCTATGTGTATTCTTTTTAACGACAGTTCAGTGACTGTAGCTTTTCAATAACTCTTGCTTTCTGATAGGAAAGGTTTCTGCACTCCATTTTTCTTGGAGTGTTATGACTACCCTCTCTTCTTTATTTATTTTAGAATCACCTCATCATCTTTTTCAAAACTTTAATTAGATTTGATTGACATTGCATTGATTCCCCAAACTACCTTGGGGAGAACTGATACCTTTACAATATTGAATCTTTCTACTCATAAGCATGGTATAGCTCTCTAGTTATTTTGATCCTTTCAATAAGTTTTTGGGTTTTTATTTATTGTTACTCTCTTGTAAGACTTAGTCCTGAGTACCTTATATATTTTGGTCATGTTGTAAATAGTATCTTTTTAAATTAGTGTTTTAGTTTGTTATTCATTTTTATAGAAATACAAAGGATTTTAATATTAATCTCATATTTAACCACCTTGCTAAACATTATTTTTTCTTCTAATTTGTAAATCCTGCATATGTGCTAAACCATTCATATTGTTTGTGTATAGTTAGAGTCATTTTCTTCCTTTTTATTCCTATGCCTTTTCTCTCCTGCTAGACTGGCTACAACGCCCAGGAAAGAGTTCAGTAGATGCAGTGATAGTTCACATCCTTGTATTGTTCTTTAAGGTGTCACCATTAAGAACAAGGTTTGCTGATCGGGTTTGTGAAATTTTATTCTATTCTTAATTTTCCAGAAGATTTTATTATTAGGAATAGATATTTTAACAAATGTTGTTCTGCATCTATTGAAACAATCATATGTTTTCTTCTCTAATTTATTAATGTGGTAAATTACATTTATATATTTTTTAATATTAAACTATCCTAATTTAACTTGGTCATGCAGTATTATCAGTTTCATATATACATGGCTGGATTTGACTCTTTTGTTTAGAATTTATTCATTGATGCTTATGAATGAAATATGTTGCTCACACATTATCCTTGTTTGGCTTTGCATTAAGATATAAATTGCATTATATAGCCCAAGGCTATATTAATGGTGGATAAAAATTTACAATTGTTATATCTTCATGATAAATTGGAAGTTTTATCATAACATAATGATTCTCTGTGTTCCTTAATGCAACTCTGTTTCTTCTAGTTAATATTTGCCAATTATCTTTTTTATATATATATTTTTTTTATCCTCACCCGAGGACATTTTTGCATTTATCTTCAGATAGAGCAGGAGAGAGAGAGGGAGGAAGAGAGAGAGAGAAACATCAATGTGAGAGAGACACATCAACCGGTTGCCTCCCGCACAACCCCAGCTGGGGCTGGGGACAAACCGCAACCGAGGTACGCGCCCTTAGCGGGAACCGAACCCGGGACTCTCTGGTCCGCAGGCCAACGCTCTAACCGCTGAGCCAAACTGACCAGGGCTCTTTTTATATTCTTTTACTTTCAAGTTTCTGTGTATATGTGGCGTAGATTTATTCCTTGCCCAAAGAATATAACAAGATATTGATTTTACATTGGTTACATTCTTTGGATTTTTTAATTGACAAGGTTCCATATACATTCATTGTGATTAATAATATATTTGGACTTGTTTCTACAAAAAGAAATCCAAATATGCTAGTATTAGATTTGATTTTTTTTTTCTTTAGTATTGGTAAAAGACTTGTTTTTCTTTGAATGTATTAGGTTTCTAAAAAATATTATTATTCTTTTCTATTGCAAAAATTGTCACTCTTCTGCTATTTTATAGTGGTTACCCAGAAAATGTGTCATGCATTCTTAAGAAAGTCTGTACTTAATATCTTAACCCCTTCCCAATGATGTAAGGATCTTATACTAGTCTAAATTTGAGCATAGTCTCCTCTCCTTATATTGTTCTTGTTGTCAGTAGTTTAATTTTGTAATGTTTTTTAAAACCTCTCAAATTAGACATTATTATTATTATTATTATTTTACAAGTATTTCTTTGGTTATCATTTCTCCTAGAATCTAAGACCTTCCTTCAAATATTTTTTTTTTCCTGAAGTTTCTCCTTTTAGGTTATTAGTAGTAAACTCCCTCAGTTTTGGTTCTATGAAACCAACTTTCTTTCACGTTTTATTTATTGAAAGATTGTTTTTGCTAGGTACACAGTTCTAACTGGATATGTTTTTCTCTCAACTTTTGATATATTGTTCCCCTGTTTTCTGTCTTATGGTTGCTGATGAGAAACCTGTTAATCTAATTGCCAGTACTTTGTAAGTGATACATCCTTTCTCTCCAGATGCTTTTACTCTCTCTTTGGTTTTGGTATCTGTTGTTAACCACACTATATCTAAGAGTGGATTTAATTTTACTTATTCTTTTTCTATTTTTTTGTATATGTTATATATTTCATATCTTTTAATTGGTGTCTTTTGTCAATTCTGGAAATTTCTCAGATATCAATTAGAAATGAGTTAAATACTTTCAACAACAAAGATTTTAAAGAAAGAAAGAAATGAGTGAGACCCTCAAATTCTGTCCTTTCTCTTTTTTCTTCTTTGCTTTCCTCTTTCTAGTTCTCTGTGCTGCATTCTAGATCATTTCTTCTGATCTATCTTCTAGTTCACTCATTCTCTCCTAAACTGTGTCTAATTTTGCCATCTTTAACTGTCCATTAAGATTTTGTTGCATTTGAATTTTTTTATTTCTAAAAGTTAAATTCAGTTTTTAATAGGCCTAGTCATTTTTTTCATAATGGCATGTACCTTTTTGTGATATGTTTTTAAATCCAAAAGTGTTAACTCAAATTCTATATTCTGCATCTGAGAATTTGGGTATTAAATCTGCTGTTTCATATTTCTGTTGATTCTCACTCATGGCAGTTTGTTTTCTGGTTTCTTGATGAACTCTGCTAATGACTTTATATTTGGTTAGTCTTTATCTTTAAAAACAGGGGGCCTAATTTAGGGGTTATTTTAATCTGAGATTTGTGTTTGTGTCTGCTGATATCTAGGAGACAGGACAGTACAGTCGTCCCTCACCACTTCGCGCTTCGACTTTCGTGGCTTCACTCCACGTCGGTATTTGCAGATACTGTACTTTCAAATGCTACTATATTTGAGAAAACCACAATAGAGTGAAACCGTGAAAGTCGAAGCACGAAGTGGCCAGGGACGACTGCATAAATAAAGAATCCTACTTCGCGGAAGTTCATTTATCGCGGTAGAGTCTAGAACTGATTAACCACGATAAACGAGGGCCGACTGTACTGACTATGGATGCTTTATTTATTTATTTATTTATTTATTTATTTATTTATTTATTTATTTTTGTCATTCCATACCCTAGAATATTTTTTCCATTGATTTTTAGAGAGCGTTTAAGGGAGGGAGGGAGGAGGGAAGAGAGAAAGAGAGAGAAAGATTGGTTGCCTCCTGCACCCACCCCGACTGGAGCCAGGGATTGAACCTGCAACCCAACTACATGCTCTTGATCAGGAATCAAAACCGAACCTGCAACTCTTTGGTGCACGGCCTATGCTCTAACCACTGAACACACCAGCCAGAGCTGGCTATGGATGTTTTAGACACATCCAAGTATCTGTTATTAACCCAGGAATATCAGGTTTAGGTTCCCTATGCTGCCCCTGGCCCAAGGGTTAGTCTTTGGATTGCAGAGCTGTCATTTGAGCTCACACTTTATTTTAGACAAAGAATATGGTGTAAAGGGCCACTGGGAAGATATCCCATCTTGTGCAATAAAATGATTATCTTATTCAGGATCTAGTTGTTTTGAAGTGGAGAGTCATTCATGACAAATGGTATGTATGCTATTTTTTTGTAATCATAAATCTTAATGATTATTTTAAAGCTATATTACCCATCAATTTGTTAATGTAATTCTTCTTAATAAGGGAATTTTTTATTTTATTTTGCTTTGATACAAACACACTTAATGATATGACATGACGAGTGGCTATTGGCAGGGAATCTTGACAGAAACACTTGTTAAACAGAATTTCTATAGCTGAGGAAAGAAATAGTTCTGGCCAGGCCAATGAGGCTCAGTGGATTGAGCATGGTCCATGGACTGAGAGGTCCTGGTTTGATTCCCAGTCAGGGCACATGCCCAGGTTGTGGGCTCGATCCCCAGTAGGTGGTGAGCAGGAGGCAGCCAATCAATGTATTTCTTTCACACTGATATTTCTATCTCTCTTTCCCTTCCTCTGTCTCTAAAAAAAAAAAAAAAATCAATAAAAAAACATATTTAAAAAAAATAGTTCTGTACATAGTAAATTTTAATTTCAAAAGTTATGTCAAATAAATGATCCAGTTCATAAAATAGTCCCACCTTAGACTCTGTTTATGTACATTTTACTGGAGCCACTGCCAAAATTTAAGATCTATCCTCAGAAACTGGCATTAGCTTAGAGCCTTGAAATAAAATCTCTTTGGGGAAAAAGAACATCTGAACATTGTTTTCCTTTTGGAGAGCAATTTAATATTATCTAGATCACTTAAAGATTTGTACACTGTAAAAGCCAACAGTCTTACTTTTTGTGTTTACCCAAGGGAAACTGTGGCCAAGAGGCCACATATGCAAGGATGCTCATTGTATACTGCTTGCAATAGAGAAGAAGTGCACTCACTCTGTCTGTTCCTCAATAGTGAAATGAATAAGTAAACTATAGTTCATGTACTAATGGAATTCTATACACCAGTCAAAATGATCTATATGTTCTATCTGTAGATCTAAACTAGTCTAAACTATATCTATATGTTTCAGCTTGGCTAACGTTAAATGAAACCTCAAGTTGCAAAGAATGGTAACATTTACCTAAATTTTTAAGCATTCCAGATATATGTAATAAAAGTACAAAAACATGTCTTAGAATGATACATAATAACCTTGGGATAGCCTGCAGGAATGTGGAAAGGATTTATATCAGTAATATTTTATTTCTTTAATAAAAAATTATCTGAGGCAAAACATAAAATGTTAACATTTGGTATTAGAAGGTATTATACAACAGTGGTTGATTTATTTTGTGCTTTTCAATGTGTTTTAAAGTTTTATTACTTAAAATTTCAAAAACCTTAAATTAACACCAACAAAAAAGAAGACTTCATGTTCGCAGAATAGTATCTTTTAACCATTGTGGGACTCCTAGCCTTACTTTGTACAGCTAATCAGTTCAGGCAAAATACAATGTGACAAATGTTACTGCCATTGCGTACCTTATCAATGCTTGTAATTCTTTATTTCAGCAGGTGTCAATGGGAACATTTTTACTGCCTGTTTTTTCCAACTGCCATTCAACAAACTCTTTACATAAGAACATTGAACTAGAAAATTATTTTTAAAAATTATCCTGGAAGACTTGGTGAAATTATACTGAAACCAGACACCTTGGGTGACTACCCTAAGGCCTAAATAGTATTCTTTCACTTTATTATTTAAATGTACAAACTGAACTAGACAGAGCTTTTGTACACACTGCTCTGTCAGGGTCACCCAATTCCAGTGGTCACTCATGTGCAGAGTGTGTGCAACCTCAGCTTCTTGCCTGAGAGGGTCTGCGTTCTCACTTTGGTGTGTCTTAGTCATTTTGTTATGTAAGCTAATCCTTTACATTTCCCATAACATATGAATAGGAATTCCAGCTTCCTACTGTGATCAGAATGAAAACGATCAATGTAATTGATATGTTGACAGTCCATTTTGAGCAACATGGGGTAGCAGGTCACTTACCTTCATGCTTCAGAGCAAGTTCAGACCTGCACTCGGAACACCATGAAAGGCGTGGTGAAGAATGTGTCCATCCTGAATTGAGAAATAAAACAGAACGTTTGATTCTCTGTAAGGCTTGGATTGCTGCACTTTCATTCACTTATTCAGTAGGAATGTTTTTTCATCTTTTAAATTAGTACTGTTTTTGAAATTCAGTTTGTTGTTTAGGAAGAAACTATTCTTTGATATAGGATTGTGTAATATAGTTAAGAAAAAAACACTGTCTATTTCTTGATTCTAATTATGATACAATGTAAACACTATTAATGTACTATCTGTGAAAGGTATTTGGGTGGAAGGGACTATTTAAATTCATATAATTCTTATGATAATTTTTAATTTATTTAATTACATCATAGAAATATAGATACCTAAAGGGGAGCATAAATTAATAATTGGTATATTTCAGAATTTTTAACTTCACTGAGAAAGGATACTTTTTAAACCCTGGAAAACATTGACTAATAAACAAAAACTATAACTATTTCACTTAAAAATAGAGCCATCATGTACCTGGGATTTAATTCCTTGCTGCTTAGGAATATTGAATGACTGGGTATTCCAATATAATGTTTGTTAACTGAATAGTAAAGTAAATAAAGCATTTACTTTCTTATTTTGTCACCTTCTTTTGTGTAGCTGGCAAGGCAGAAATACAGTAGCTGCAGGTGCCAGAGGGGGTTCACCATGCCCTTCTTGTGGTTATTCCTTTTATTATAGTAGACCTCCAGGTAATTCGTGAAGAAGGAGAAAAGAGAAACCTGTTAGTGGGAGCACTGGTTATAATCTGTGTTTTTGATTATTAATGACAGGACCCTAAAATTACACCCAAGTATCTCTCACAAGTTCTGAAATTGAGTTTCTGAAAAAGCACTCCAGTAGTAATAGAAGGTAAAAGTGCAGAGTTCCAGAGAAATGAGCTGTGAATTGAACCTGCAATGGAAATTGATCCTATCAGTCAGTTTCTTCCCTGTGAGTCATAGAAAAACAGGAGTGAATGGAGAGGAGCCAGGATGCTAAAGTGCTGGAGGTTAGAACTGGGCTTGCTGGTTCCCTGGGGTCAGGATTGCAACTGTCAGATTTCTCTGCTGGAAACCTGGCTCAAACTGGCAGAAAGAGAACAGAATGAAAAATGCTCCCTGACTAAGCTCCAGGCACAACAGCCATTGTACTCCTTCGGGAGGATGTTCTAGTCTCTCATCCTGAGTCAGTGGGCCCAGGTTAGGCTGGCTGGCTCAGGATTCATGCCAGTGGTGCCTGTCAGTGTGGGCCAAGGATGCAAGGGTGAAGAGACACGTCCTTGGAATAGACTCACACCCTCTTAGCATCTTTAGGATTGTGAGGAAAGAGAAGCAAAGATTCTACAAGTAGTGGTCCTGTGAGTATAATTTATTACCGTTATCTGACTCCGAGAGATTTATTTTGCGCACATGAATGGTAGTAATAGTATGCCACCTTTTTTTGGCAGTGTGTATTCTACTTCTAGAAATGCAGTATGAGTTGTACTCAGCCTACTGAAATTACACATTTCTGATTATGAAGTTGCCATTCATTTCCTACAGTATTATATATTTCTACAACGATGCCCGAAAGTTTTCAGTGATCATCAGCATAACTCACTAGAGTAAATGTCCCTGTGGAATGCCTCATTCACATTTAGCAGCACACTAATAGAAAGGGTTCCAGCAGTAACATGAAAGGTGCAGGTACTATAAAACACTCACTTAAGGTGTAACCATTATAACCTTATTGCTGGATCAGAGAAAAGAAAAGAAAAAAAGGAGCCATGAAATCAGGCAGTGTGCTAAGGATGAGTTGAAAGGATTGTCAGATTCCCTTAGTCATTGGACTTAACCTTATCAATGTTATCATCAAAGGAGGGTATTATCACAGGTACTTGATAATGTAGGACATTCAGTTTACTTTACCAGATGCCATTTTCCCAACTCACTTAATCCCAGCTTTTGGACCCTGGCAAGAAAAATGACAGCTCTCCATGTAAGGTGGACCATGTTATCCATGTGGTGGTATTGATTCAACTTGTCTCTTAAGCTTTTGACTAAGGGGAGAAGCGTGTTTAAGAATCTGTCAAGGTAGGATTTATCCCTTTCCTTGTTGATATGATTTGACTCTTCCATGTTGATATTGACCTATTAGGAGATGCAACAGAACTATACGGTAAGCAAAGGCCCACGAAGGGCACACAGGAATTCTGTTTGGAAAAGCTTCTGTAAGATGGTTTATTTTGGTTAACTGGGAACTTGAAGATGCAAGCCAGTGAGCACAAGCCTCTTTTCATCTAAGATACAGACCTCATACATACAGCCTCCTTCTCAAATCTGTTAATTACCTCTCACGACAGTAGGGACCCTGGAGCCTTGGTCACAGAGGTGGTTGTTTTGTGCTAGGTTTAGCTATTATACTCAGCAATTTTATGGGAAGTTTGGGACATAATTTTACCCTGATAGAGTTCCAAGGGGTAATAACAGAGGAGAAGGGAGTATACTTCTCAAGAAAATGACCAGTAGACAGACAGAACCTTTGGTTTCTTTTTAAATCCTGGGGCTTAATTCATGTGTGTATTCTTTTGGCTAAGGAATACTTAAATGATACAGGTTTATTTATACAGTGGAAAGTAGTTTTCTATTGAAGTTAAGTTAGAACTGCATTGCTTGTTTAAACTAATATTTGAAGCATTTAGTCATTTTATTAGTAAGTAAAATTGATGAAAATCTTGGGAAAATGCTTAAGAACAGTCCTCATGGAGGCTTGTGATTAATAAGGAAAGGGACAAAGAGATGCATGTTAATCTGTTTATGTATAAGGGATCTGGAGCTTATTAAAAGTTTTTATAAACATTCAACTAATGAAGCATTATATAAAATTAGACATTTCCTTTACAGTGTGAAAAATCTTTAGACTGGAAAAAAATCTTCAATGTTATTTCTAAGTAACTTATTTATTATATTTTCCCTAACACTAGTAACTTAAATATAAAAAAATTAATTTTGTAACAGGAATATTTTGTGAGAATGCCACTGAACTTTCTCTGGGGGTGTTTTCATCTCACTCATCCTTGGTTTCTCGAGTTATTACAGGATGGAGTAGCATGAATAGTCATTATGAACTTCATTTTATGGCTTTAGCAGATATACCAACTAGCCCATATAAAAACCAAAACATTATTTCACTTTGAATGTTTTCATTTGTTGGAGGTCACAGGAAAAGGGGGTGGTTCTAAGTTCTCTCTAGGTTCTAAATGATGAGATAATGAGGAATGTTACAAATGGAAATCAGTAATTGTCCAGGCAAGTTTCCAGGCACCACAAAGTATAGATAGGTAGGGCTGTCTGGGAGAGCAGAACTGGGGAGCATGGCCTGGGAGTCCTCTTCTCTGGAACTAGGAGAAGGGAGAAGGATTCTTTTCAGCACTTTTGTCTCAATATTAAATACATAGGACATTTGTTGTACCTTACATACTTTGGTCATGTTTTAGGTATCTTTAATATTCTAATTTATTTTTATCTTATTCATTTTTGGTGGAGACTCTGCAGTAGAATCGAAGCAGCATATGTGTACTAGTCAAACAGATGTGAATTCAAGTGCCACCATCAAATCTTGATCCTGGTCAAGCTGTTGAACTGATGTTGGCCACAAAGCTTTTATCTGTGTATTGGGAAAATAGTACTTAATCCACAGGATTGTTTTAATGAATACAGACTATATATCAAGGGACTCATACTTCATAAGTGCACACACAGTAAATGGCAGTTATTATTTCTCAAGTTTTCATGCTTATTTTTCTTTTCTTTTTTTTTTATAATTTATTTTATTATTAATTTGTTTTTGTTACAGATGTTTCTCCTTTTTTTCCCCCATTGACACCCTCCTCCCCCTCCCCTTCTCCTCCTCCCCATCCCTGTTGTCCATGTCCATTGGTTATGCACCCATGCACATAGGCTCTGTGATTTATCTCTTTCCCCCTCCCCCCCCCCCTCCTCTGAGGCCCGTCATCCCGTACTCCACCTCCATGTCTCTGGGTCAATTTCGTTGTTCAGTTTGCTCAGTTCTCCTGTGTGTTGCCGGCTTTCTCCGTTGGTGTGGGGGTCGCTCAGCTCCCTCGCTGCTCCGCCTGGGTTCCTCCGTGGTGGGGGGGTCGCTCAGCTTCCGCAGGCGCCCCTGGCTGCAGGATCTCGTTTCCTTTCAGGTAACAAGGAGGGACCTGGAGGGCAGTATGCCGTCTCCATTCTGCTGCTTCTTTAATTTCGTAGTTGCAGGGCTTCCATTCAGCTTGATTTCATGCGGTCTTTAAGTGATAGTTATTCTATGATTTAGTTGTAACTTTGATGTGGTTGTGGGAGGACGCGATTCCGCGTCCACCTAGGCCGCCATCTTGACCGGAAGTCCTCATGCTTATTTTTCCTTACCAGTTGTAGATCACTTTAAATTTATATCTGTTGATCACAATTCAGGTAAAGAAAAATCAAAATATATGGATCAAATGTACTTATAAATATACCAAAGCAGATCATTTTACATTAGGTTCTTCCCAAACCCATGAAATGTAGACTTTTTGGAAAAGTGTATAGCATATAGTGCTCAGTAAATGCTGTGTATTTAGTATTTTTTGTATTTTTATCATTATTTCATAAACAAGTTCAAGCTTTCTTTGTATATATTCTTTCTTTTAAACCATTCAAAATGTTTATATTTCCTGCATGACATTTAGCTTTCTAAGCTTGAAACTCTGTATTTGAAGCTCAGGCTAAGAAATAATACTAAGACATTGTGAGGGATAGGAAAGAAATGCTTTAGCATTGATTGTATGGAATTGTATACAAATCCAAACTCAAAACACCTGGAGTTCTGCTCAGAACTTTATGCTCTTTCATCATTATATGATTTCATGGTGAATTCTCAAGCCTTTACTCCTATGTTTTCCAACTATATAATTATAATTAAATTTAATTTAAAATATATATAAATCTTCACATTAAGATTGTTTTTCTTCACTCATATGTAGGATATAAAACTGAAAGAAACAAATGAACAAATAAAAAGAAACAAATATATACACACAGATAACAGTATGGTGGTTACAAAGTGGGTGAGGGTAGTAAAGGGTAAAAGATGTCAAATATATGGTGACAGAAGAAGAGTTGGCTTTGGGTGGTGGGCATACAGTGCAATATACAGATGCTATATCATAGAATTATACACTTGAAACCTATATAATTTTATTAACCAATGTCACGCCAATAAATTTAATTTTAAAAAAAGATTGGTTTCTTATATCAGAGACTCAGAGGAAAAGAGGCTTAAATAAAAGCATTTTATTTCTCTCTAATGAAAAATTTGGAAGTTAGTCAGTTCACAGCTGGCATGGGAACTCAGTGATTATCAGGAACTGTAGCTCTTCATCATTGCTTTGAATTCGTAATGTGTAAGAGCCTCAAGTTTCGTCATGGCTGCATGAGCAACAGATATCCTGTCCTCAGTCCAGCTGATAAGAAGGAAGACAGAACAAAGATGATGAGCCACTTCTTTATAAGAACACCTCCCAGAAACTGTTCTTGACTTCTCATCTTTTCGTCCTTTACCAGAACATAGCCACATGGCCACATCTCCCTGCAGAGGAGGCTGGAATTTTTATTTAGTCTTTATTCTGGGTGGCCTTATGCCCTGATAAGATTTAAGAATTTTATTATTCCAGAAGAAGAGGATACCAGATATTGGGGACATCTGGGCTTCACCAGAGCTTTTAAAATTTGTTTCTTTTTCCTTCTTTTCTTTTCTAAATAGATCCCATGCGAGGCCCAAGAAAACTGGAAGTAGTAGAAGTCAAATCTCGACAAATCACCATCCGCTGGGAGCCATTTGGATATAATGTGACTCGTTGCCATAGTTACAATCTAACAGTCCACTACTGTTATCAAGTTGGAGGACAGGAACAGGTGCGAGAAGAAATAAGCTGGGACACAGATAATTCACACCCTCAACATACGATCACTAATCTCTCACCATATACCAATGTTAGTGTGAAACTCATCCTCATGAACCCAGAGGGAAGGAAGGAAAGTCAAGAACTCATAGTACAGACGGATGAAGATCGTGAGTACTTTTAAATATATTTATGTGAAATCTATATCCTTCCAGAAATGCAGTTTTTGTTTCTTTTAAATTGGGATCTTTATAATGAAAGAAGGAAGAACTACTTACTGTGTTGTATAATAAAATATAATCCTGTATCTGTGCTTCTGTATACTTAAGCACTGGTTTAAAGGTACAGAGGAGTAAAGATGTGTTTATTTTAATTCTTTATGATTCATATAGTCACTTTTCTGTGTATAATAATTCTATATTGCTCTAAACAGTACTTTGTTCAAGTTTTATTATCATGTTGGACTGACGAGTTTTTATTTTGGCTACTAGATTATTTATATGAAATGCTTATTTAAATATATTTAAAATAGCCCTGGCTGGTTTGGCTCAGCGGTTGGAGTGTTGGCCTGCAGTCCGGAGAGACCCGGGTTCGGTTCCTGCTAGGGGCACGTACCTCGGTTGCAATTTGTCCCCAGCCCTGGTTGGTTGTGCAGGAGGCAGCCACTCGATGTGTCCCTTTCACGTCGATGTTTCTCTCTCTCTCTTCCTCTCTCTCCCTCTCACTCTACAAAAAATGGAAAAATGTCCTCGGGTGAAGATTAAAAAAAAAATAAATAAATATATTTAAAATAGAGGCTGCCTTGCTTTTCAGTGTAGTGCTTGCTGAGAAATTACCTCATTAGGTTTGTGGTCATCAAATACATCATATTTTCCCATAGGAACAAAGTTGTAATTGGATATTACCTTAATAAACAAGGATTTAACAAATAGTCTACGTACATGACCAGTAGCTCATCAATAAGAGTAAATACAATTGCAATTAGTCTCTTAAAAAATTTAAAAGAGTAAAATTACACTTTTTATTTCATAGCATGGATATAAATGTGCTTTTACTGATTATACAGGGGACTCCTGTGTACAATCATGTGTTCATACAGCACATAAAATACAGCAGTAGTGTATCATATATTTGACCTAAAATTCAGAATAAGTCTCAAAAGAATTTGGGAAGCTCATTAAACGAATATACTTACTTATTTCTGAGGGAAAATACATGTTTACATTTTTGTTTCTGCATGTAGCTGATTATGATCTTGATCATTGATTATAACAAATTAAATATTTATAATTCTTTATTATTTCATTTAAAGAGCTAACAAAGTATTTTAAGTATTTATTACCTATGTAATACCATGCATATTGCTATAGAAGACATACATGGAAACAGCCAGAGTAAATGAGGCACTCACCCACATCTTTCTTTTATTTTATAGTCCCTTTAAGCCCTTTCATACTTAAATAGTTGATTGCTGTCAAATAGTTGTTTTATTACAATTGTTTTTGTTGGGAGTATTAGTTTTATCATAGTCACTCTGTCAGAGCTGAGACTGGAAGCCCTGTTTCTGTTTCCTCCAACTCTTCCTCATCTCCCAGGAAACAAGAATGAACGTGTCAGCACTGTCAACAGGTCATCTCTGGACTCTTTCTCCCCTGCATTTAAATGTTTAATTTAATCCTGACTCCTGTATTTTCTACTTTCATGATATTAGATTGCTCTTTTTGTTTAACTTCCACAACCTATATTCAGATCCTCAATATTTTATACTGAAATTTCTGTGATATTTCTACCCTTTCTTTATGGTTCCAGCTTTTTCCCATTCTAATGCCCCTCTTCTCACTCACTAAACTAATCTTTGAAAATATTCACATCATGTCACTCTCTCCACAAGAACTTTCAATGACTTTCTTTATCCAAGTCTTGAATTTAAAGGTCTTCTGTATTCTTGACTTATACTCTAGAACTAATAACTTTCTCCACTGCAGTTCATTCGGCAAAAATGTCATCTCAGCATTGGTCCTTTATGCCAAACTTTTTTTTTTTTATCCTCAGCCGAGGACATTTTTCCATTTTTTGTTCAGATAGAATGGGAGGGAGAGAGAGGAAGAGAGAGAGAGAGAGAGAAACATCGATGTGAAAGAGACATCGAGTGGCTGCCTCCCGCACGACCAACCAGGGCCGGGGACAAACTGCAACCGAGGTACGTGCCCTTAGCGGGAACCGAACCCGGGTCTCTCTGGACCGCAGGCCAATGCTCTAACCAAATGCTGAGCCAAACCGGCCAGGGCTATGCCAAATTTTTTATATCCCGGGTTCTTCCTCATATCCTGATGTCATCAACCATCTGTCTTTCTACCTGCCTGCCTCTCAATTCCATCTTCTTGCTCCCCTCCTAATTTCTCCTCAAGTATCAGGTCCTTCTTAAAACTGTCTCCAACTCTTCTAACCCCACTTTGCTCTCATCCTTCTGACCTTATTTGCATTTGATTGTATCTTTAAATCTCTGAGCCTTAATTTCCTCATCTGGAAGGTTAAGAATAACTACAATAATCAGGCATATTAGGGTTAGAAGAAATTTACATAGATTTGTAAAGGCCAGAGCGGGACCTTTAGTAGGTGAACACAATTATTATTGTTGTAACAATTCAAACCAACTCAATTTGACCCTTCCTGGTATTATATGTAATTTTTCTCTTAACTATAATAGCAACTTGCATGACATTGAGTAGGTAATAAACACTCAAAATATTTTATTAGTCTTTAAATAAAACAACAAAGTTTGTTGATAATCTTCATGTTTTAATCAACATTAATGCTTTAATCAATGAGAGAGGGATATAAATGAAGTCATTTCTAGAGGTGAGCAGATATGTTTTTCTGAAGCATGAAATCACTCAACACTTTTGGGTTTCAAATTGAGAATAGACATGAGTTAGAAATAGAACTTATTTTTTTGTTTGTTTAAATGATGTTGCTAGTCCCTGAAGTTGGAGCATGCATTACTTCCAAATAAATATATATTGTTTTTATATCACGCTGGTATCCAGTTAATTAGAAAAATTTTTATTTCAAATTATATTTTCTAACAACAACCACAACAAAAATACTTCAAAAAAGAAAGAGAAGAGAAAGATAGAAACAGAACAGTTGTCAAACGATACTGAATTTGAAGAGAAAAGAATGGTAGGGTCACTATCTACCATTGAACATTGTGAGTTTTATTGTGGTATAGTATTTTTATTGAGACATTGTTTATTTCATGAGAAAGTAGGTGGAATAAATTTATTTTTTATTACTGTTTAGAGTATCACAAGACAGAATAAGGCTCAATTCCTCAAACTTAGATTTTAAGACTACATATCCCAAATCCTGAATTTCTAGAACTTCTAAAACAGGTACTAGACCTAAGTTCCTATGAGGCACCATATTATCCCTAACAAACCATTGCCTAAACCAAGGTCATGAAGATTTATACCTATGTTTTCTTCTAAGAGTTTTGTAGTTTTAGCTCTCACATTTAGCTCTTTCATATTTTGACATAAGTTTTCTATATAGTGTGAGGTAGGAATCCAACTTTATTCTTCTGCATTGGATACCCATTTTGTTAAACACCACTTGTTGAAAAGATTATTCTCTCCCCATTGAATTTTCTTGGCACCCTTGATAAAACTCAGTTGACTGAAAATGTGAGAGTTTATTTCTGTACCTTCAATTCTATTCCACTGATCTATATGTCAGTCCTTATGCCAGTACCACAATGTCTTGATACCATAGGTTTATAGTAAATTTTGAAATTCAGAAGTGTAAGTCTTCCCCAACCACTTTAAAAAAATATATGTTTTTATTGATTTTATATAGAGAGAGGAAGGGACAGAGATAGAAACATCAATGTGAGAGAGAAACATCAATTGGCTGCCTCCTGCACTCCCCCTACTGGGGATTGAGCCTGCAACCTGGGCATGTACGCTGACCGGGAATGGAACCAGGACCTCTCAGTCCATGGGACGACGCTCAAGCCACTGAGCCACACCAGCTGGGCCCCAACCACTATTTGTCTACTCACACCATCACAAAAAATTTTGATAGCATTTGTAAGTAGTATTGATATGCTGGTTTATAAATAGGATAGACATACTAATACAATGAATTGTGTATAATATATATAGCATCCTCAAAAACTGAATTTAAATGAAAATGAGAAAAAAATATTTTAAAAATAATATTAAATGTTATTTTATAGAAAATCGGCAAGTAAATTTCTCTTTCCTTATATCTATTAGATTTTCTTACAGATGAATCAAAAGGTGTTGTATATTTTAAGTTAAAAAAAATGGCAGCAAACATTCCCAAATCTCTTCTGTTATTAATAAATAAATTAAATAACCATGGCCTGTGTGGCTGGTTGGAGCGTCAGCCCCACACACCGAAGGTTTGCAAGTTCAATCCCTGGTCCCAGTCAGGGTTGTGAGGGAAGCAATTAATGGATGTGTCTCTCTCACATCGATGTTTGTTTCTCTCTCTGTCTCTCCTCCCTACACCGCCCTCTCTCCCCTCCTCCTCTCTTTCCTTCCCTTCTTCCCTCCCTTCCTTCCACCCTCTCTGAGGATCAATGGAAAAAATATCCTAGGGTGAGGATTAACAAAATTAACTAATTAATTAATTTTAAAAATATATCAATTCATCTATATCACATCTTTATAAAACTTCTATTTAGTATGTATTTTAATAGATATATTAAATATAAGTACAGTAGTTCATATATATTCTTCTTTGACATAATTTTGTCACTCAATGTTGTGGTTATAAAATTCACCCATGACTGTTATTTATTTTCAATCATTTTTGTGTTTTGTTGTGTGACTGTAAAACAATTTATTAAACTATTGGGTTCATCTGAATTATATTAGTTTTATTTAAAAATGCTGCTACGTTGACATCCTACTGTATGTCTCCTGGTACACATGTACAAGAATATTACTAGGGATTATACCTGGAGGCTGGGTTATTATGTCATATGATATATGCCTCCTTAACTTTACTTAAAAAAAATTATTTTCTAAAATGGCTGTACCAGTTTACAGTCTCACAAGCAATGTGTGGGAATTAGCATTGCTCTGTAGACTTCTTTATTTTTGAAGAATGATAAGTTCATTTAAAAGATGATTACTGAGTTTCATCTAATTGATTTAAACTTTAAAGAAAAAATCCTCCCACAACCACATCAAAATTACAACTAAACTACAGAACAACCGTCATTCAGAACCACCTGAAATCGAGATGAATGGAAGTCCTACAACTACAAATTAAAGAAGTCACATGGAGAATGGTAGGAGTGGGGGAGGTGCAGAAGGGCTGGTCCCACACCCTTGTGTGGTGGATAAAAATCAGGAGGGCTACCTCAGCTAGAAAAGTTTTCCCTGAGGAGCGAGGGGTCTCCATCCCACATTAGGCACCCCAGCTCAAGGTTCCACTACCAGGAAGAGAAGTCCCCATAACTTCTGGCTGTAAAAACCAGTGGGAATTGAGGCTGAGGGAGGCTGAGGCTGAGGGAGTCCCAGGCAGTTCCTCTTAAAGGGACAAGCATGGACTTACTCAGACCCACTCCCTCCAGGCTCCAGCATGTGAGAGGCAACTTGAAAGGCACCAGCGACCTACGGGGAAGAGCTTAGTTGTTTGGCATCGAGGCAAGGGCTGGAGAGGCAGCTTTCTCCTGGAAAGGCGTGCGGGTGGAGGCCATTGTTCATTTGGTGAGCTCTTCCCTGGGGTGGCACACAGCAGCCATATCTGGGACTCCAACAACCTGTCTTACACTGTTTGCCCCACCCTGGTGACTCCCTGAGGCCCTGCCCCACCCAACTTTCAGGCCCACCCAAGCTGTTTCCAGTGGTTTTACCATAGGATTGGCCTGTCTTTGCTCTTGCTTCAGATTTTCCTAAATTCTCTCAAGCAGCATCTGACCTTAGCAAGCCCCATACCTGTAGTCAACTGGCCGCAGGCCTGGTACCAGAAGCAGCCAGCCTTGGTTCACAGCTTGGCTTTGCCTTGGCAGCTCCAAGCCCAGCACAAGAAGCAGCCATCTGTAGATTTGCCTGTAGCTTATGCCTGGTGGTCTCAGGTAGAACAAAGGCAGAAGCTGACCTTGCCCCAGAGCCAGCACACCCAGTGGACAGGTTCAGACCACAGTGAAACACCTCCACCCAACTACCTCCACAAGCAACACACTCAAGGAGTGGATTCAGTGGGTACCAGAGCCCTGCTGAAGTAAATCTTGCTCTGTGTGGTGGGCCCTGTACAGCTGATCCTCCAAGGTAGTCAGATGTCAGTGGTCAGTGGGCATAGCCAGTCCTTGCAGCTGATCAGCCTGAGTAAATGCCTCCCATTGACATGACAACAGCAATCAAGACTCAATTACAACAGAAGGGTGTACAGTCCACACTAGGGGTGCACCTCGAGGATCCAGCTGGGAGACCAGGGAGGCTGCTCCACTGGACCCTACAGGACATCTACTACAATAGGCCACCCTACAAAGCCTAGGAGACATAGCAGCTCTACCTAATATATAGAAACAAACACAAGGAGGCAACCAAAATGAGGAGACAAAGAAACATGTCCCAAATGAAAGAACAGAACAAAACTCCAGGAGAAGAACTAAACAAAACGGAGATAAGCAATCTAACAGATGCAGAGTACAAAACACTGGTTATAAGGATGCTCAATGAAGTTCGTAAGAACTTCAAGGAACTTAGTGAGAATGTCAAGGAACTTAGTGAGAACCTCAAGAGCATAAAAAAGGACTAGTCAGAAATGAAGGATGCACTAACTGAAATAAAGTATAATTTACAGGGAATCAATAGGTGAAGCCGAGAAGCAAACCTTCGATTTGGAATAGAAGGAAGCGAAAAACAACTAATCAGAACAAAGAATCCAAACAAATGAGGATAGTGTAAGGAGCCTCTGGGACAACTTCCATCGTGCCAACATTCACATCATGGGGATGCCAGAAGAAGAGAGAAAGAAAGAAATTGAAAACCTATTTGAAAAAATAATGAGAGAAAAGTTTCCTAACTTGGTGAAGGAAACAGACATACAAGTCCAGGAAGCACAGAGAGTTCCAAACAAGATCAACCCAAAGACTTCCACACCAAGACACATCATCATCAAAAGCAAAAGGTTCAAGACAAAGAGAGAATCTTAAAAGCAGCAAGAGAAAAGAAGTTAGTTACCTACAAGGGAGCTCCCATAAGACTGTCAGCTGATTTCTCAAAAGAAACTTTGCAGGCCAGAAAGGAGTGGCAAGAGATTTTCAAAGTGATAAAAAGCAACAATCTATAACCAAGATTACTCTATCCTGCAAAGCTATCATTTAGAATCGATGGGCATATAAACAGTTTCCCCGACAAGAAAAAACTAAAGGAGTTCATCACCACCAAACCAGTATTGTATGAAATGTTGACAGGTCTTCTTGAAGAAGAAGAAGAAGAAAAATATGAACAATAAAATGGCAATAAATACATATCTATCAACAATTGAATCTACAAACAAAATGAGCAAGCAGAACAGAAACAGACTCATAGATACAGAGAACTTTTTGTTGGTTGCCAGGTGGGAGGGGTATGGGGGATGGGTTAAAAAGGTGAAGGAATTAAGAAGTACAAATTGGTTGTTAGACTGATGAACCTCAAAGGGAAAGGGGGAGAGTGGGAGGGAAGAGATAAACCAAAGAACTTATATGCATATTTGCATAACCAATGGACTCAGATAATAGTGTCGGAAGACAGGAGGGGAGGCAGGAAGCGGGGAGGAGGTCAATGGAAGAAAAAAGGGGGGACATCTGTAATACACTCAACAATAAAGATAAGTTTAAAAAGAAAAACATAAAGAAAATATTGAGGGAATGTGTTTCTTTATAAGAACAGTGTAGTCAAATGGTTTTGAATTTCAGATTTTTAAAAGAAAATTCAGTGTATCTATGGATTATTAAGATCTTGTGCCTCTATAGAGTTAAAACCCTATCAAGTCTCGAAAAAAAAAAAATATATATATATATTTTGGCTTATTACTTAAATATTTCTTGATTTCCCCCCCTTCTAGTGCCAGGTGCTGTTCCTACTGAATCCATCCAAGGAAGTACCTTTGAAGAAAAGATATTTCTTCAATGGCGAGAACCAATTCAAACATATGGTGTCATCACTTTATATGAGGTAGTATATACATTTGTTAGTAATGTAATTTTTGTTATAATTTCTATGATAGCTAGACTATCTAGTACTTCAAAATCATAATGGCATCTTTTAAGATGTTTTATGTTTGAATAATTATAATGGTTACTGTATAGAAGCAAAAAGATTAAAAATGAGTTTTTAAATTTTGTGTATTTTTCAAGATGTATATTTATAATGATGTGGATGTTTCCAGATTATATATTATACATAAAGATACAAGGTAATATATTTTTAATCAACTTTATTAAAAACAATAAGTATTTTGAAGTATACATTGATTAGGAAGCAACCACAGAATCCTATTCTTGCTAACTATAAAATATTTTACTACTGAATTATAGAAGAACACTGATTATCCAATTAGCAAAGTCAATAGATGTTGTTTCAGAAGTAACAATAGAATAATGTTTTTTGGTTTTTTAGTATTAGCAAAACATGCGTTAGACTTCTGTGACATAGTTTTGTCTACTGAGGCATATCAAATGGTTGAATAATAGATAACAGAGAGGAACTTGATGAATTGTTCAAGGAAGAAAATAATAGCAATAACAGGATGACAGTCATCATCACATCTGTATAAGCATCATTTTACCATGCCTATTGTCATAGAAACAAGCAGACACATTTTTTTAAAGCTAGCATTTATTTGAATGCAAATTCAACAAAATTATAAGTTGTTAGGCTTCTAAACATTGCGACAGTCCCTCCTATGGCATCTCTGCTTGAATACCTTTCAGAACTACTGACAAAAGCCTGAGCAGATTAGCTGTCACACAGTAATCTTTGCAAACGCCTTTCATGACCCAACTAGCCTCACATTGATGTTTCCTTATACCTTCTGAAAATTGTTATTGAAATGAAAAAAAAAATTGTTGTTAGTTGAAAGCTAAACAAAGTAAGATAAGAGATAAAAGAAAATGACTATCATGTTAATTTATTAATGCTGTTCATTTGCCACTTCATTATAAAAGAATGAAGTATAATGAAAATCATGGCTTAGCTTGTATAGAGCTAAATTTTATAATTAAATCAAACAAGTTCATACTTTTGTTCCCAGTGTACGGAATATTTTAGTTAATATTTTTGGCCCATGACCATTTTCAAGTCTCAGTTTTGGGGGTTGTTTCCATCGAGAATAAGAGATTTTTTTTTTTTTTTTTTATGAGAAAAGATACAGTCTTTGAAATCAACTGAAGTTCCAAGAAATAAGTCCGCTTGTCCTAAGGTTCACATGTTGGTATCTAGACAGACTGATCCCACTGAACATATATTTTTGTGTAATAAAGTAACTTTAACGTGGAAACAATATGAATAATAATTCAAAAGAAGAACCCATTAATCTCTCTGACTTCAACAGCCAGGATCTCCCAGTTGAACACTGATCTAAATGCTACTACAATGGGGATGTGTGAAGGTGTCATAAATCAGAGTTTTAAAAATCAAATGTAGGCAAGTAAAGTAGGTAGGTTCATTTTTCTAAATACCAAAGAGAAAATGTCAAATGTGTGAACCAGGCTTAAGTAATTAAATATAAGTTTTCTGACTACCAAATATTTTCCTCTTTTTTCCGTGTTTCCTAGAAGTAGGAAGGAGGGAATTCCAGGTTCCTCAATGTAGGCCTTAGATGGGGTCTCAGGAGGGAGCTCTGCGTTAGCTCAAAAGCACTGCCTGCTGATTCACCCGGCCTGCGACAGAGTCAGCAACAGACAGAGCTTCCTCCTGGAGCCAAGGACTGACGCTGAACCAGACTTTGTCCCCACTCTGGAGGACTGCAGTCTCCTGGGACAGACATCACGCTAAGGAAGCAGAACAGTTGCCCAAAGGGAAGCAGGGACCTTAGGAACAGTGTATTCTGTCATGGAAACACATTTGACCATAGGTAAAAACTGGAAGGACAGCTAAATTACATAGTTGGAATAAAGCTTAGCAAGAAATGATACAGGTATTTCTTAGGCAGGGAGCACACTTGGATAGATTTTGAAGGAGAGAAGTAAAACAGATTGAATGGTGTAGATGTTATAAATGAATAGGCTATAAGTTCCGCTTATTCTCAAATTTTCTCTTTACTTATCTCTTATGAAAGATACACCAACCATTAATGCCTGGAAAATGCTGACAATGTCATTTTTGCCAGCAGTTATGGTAATTAACAGCGTTAAAGCATTCTTCTGCTGTTATTCTTTGCCCTCTCCTTTATATTCCCCTGACATCCATCTTCAGCCTCTCAAACTAGCCTTTCCTTTCCCTTCTCCCTGCCTTTGTTCTAGCTTCAACCCTTCTCAGAACTTACATCCCAATCAGCCGATTAATTTTATCAGTTATCTTCCTAAAACCTAGACCGATAATTACGTTCTTCCTCAATAGCTATAGAATTTTTATTTTTATATAATTATAATTGTAATATTGCTCTCTGAAAGGGTATTTTAGTACAGAAGTATTCAAAATAAAATATCCTTGCTTCTCAATTTCACTTTTCAGAGTAACTACTATTAACAACTAAATGCATGTCCTTGCAAAATTATACAAGGTAGAAGTTATAGTGCAAGTGCATTTATGAATGCAGATGGATCAAATTTAATAAATGTTAGCAAACCCAGATTTTATTACAAGAATAATATGCCTTATAAGACCCTCAGATCATACAAATATAAATACCCACTAGATTCATGATCTAAACACAAAAATTAAACAGTAAGAATATATGAGGAAAATGGGGACAGCATTTTTTTAATGTAGTGAACCTTGAACAATATGGGGGTTGAGGTGCCAACCACATATAACGCTTGACTCCCCAAAAACTTAATAGTCGTCCCTTGGTATCCACAGGGGATTGGTTCCAGGACCTCCCCATGGATAACAAAAACCTCAGATGCTCGAGTCCCTTACATAAAATGGCGCAGAACAATGCATACAGTTGGCCCTCTACATCTGTGGATTCACAGCCGCAGATGAAAAATGTTGTTTTAATCCTCGGCTGATTGAATCCATGGATGAGAAACCTAGCTATACAGAGGGTCAACTATATATTTACTGACAAAAATTTACATGTTGACCCGTGAAGTTAAAACCCATGTTGTTCAAGGGTCAACTGTTTATCTTCCTAAGTTTGATATAAAACCCATTAAGTCATTAAAAAAAAATGATTGACAGATTTGGTTATATAAGAATTAAAACTTCTGAATAATGAAAGACACTGTGAAGAAAGTCTAAATGCAAACAAGAGTTGGGGAAATTATTTTCAACATTTATGGCAGTCAACTTGCTGGTGGTGATAATATACAGACTTGATACAGATTAATGAAAAATAGAAAAAATGCTCCATTAGAAAAAATAGACAAAGAGTAAAAGAAAGCAGCCCATAGAAAAAAATCCAAGTGGCATATAAGCATATGAAAAGATACCTACCCAACCTTACTAATGATTGAGAAATGAAATAAGTGCTACAGAAAGTTTGAGTTTGTAAATATCAAGTGTTAAGCAGTTATTTGGGGAAACCTTATGTAGGCAATTTGGAAGTACCTTATCAAAATTTAAACATTGCATATCAAACCTATTTCTAGACATTCATCAGTCAGCAATACTCCCAAATGCACAGGAATATATATCCAAGTATTTTAATTATAATTCATTAAATGTATGTAGCTCTTGATTGCCTAGTGAGAAAACTCCAGGCTCCTGGTCATAAGAATAATACATCAACCAGTTTGTTTGTTTTTTAGTTTAGTGTGTGTAAGGTATTGGAAGAAGACAAAAGTATAAAAAGTACTGCCCCTTCTCTACTAGAAGTAACAGTTCTAACAGCAACTAACCATAGAATGAAACAAGTAGCGAGTGCAAATTAATTTAGTGTGTGAACAGAGTGGAGTGCAGTGTTGCTGGGGCACATAGTAAACCAGAGTGGTCTGCGCTTATCAGCTGGTGGGGCATTGATGGATCAAGAATTGAAGGAAGACATTTAAAGGCCCCGAGCCTCGATAACTGGGTTCAGTTAATCACTATTGACTGACATAAGTAGTGGTGTAGAAAGAAGTAGAATTTAAGGACCATGTTAGAATCTCATTGTAATATTCAAGGCCTTCCATGATCTAATCCCAATTTGTATATATTACTGCATCTTCTGAAGTAGCACATCTTCCTGCTTTTATTTATACAGTAGTTCCTCCTTATCCACAAGGAATACATTCCAAGACCCCCCAGTGGATGCCTGAAACCATGGATAGTACTGAACCCTATATATATTATAGCTTTTTTCCTGTACACACATACCTTTTCACATGAAGGAAGCACTTTATGGCCTCTCTTTGGCATATATGAATTGCCAGTATCACTACTCTTGTGCTTTATTAAGTAAAGTAAGGGTCACTTGAACACAAGCACTGTAATACCACCACAGTCAGTATTTAAAGGCACCTGTGTTATATTTATCTTCACACATTCCATCTGATAACTGAGTTGGCTAAGTGACTAACAGTTGGGGAGTATATACAGCGTGGAGACCCTGCACAAAGGAATGATTCAGGCAGGATGGAGTGGGGTGATGTATATATATTTCATCACACTCCTTAGAAGAGCATGCAATTTAAAAATTATGAATTGCTTATTTCTGGATTTTTCCATTTAATATTTTCAGACTACAGTTGACCATGGGTAATGAAACTATAGAAAGCAAAACCCCTCTCCTACCCCCCAATAGTCTTTATCTTAGCACCCTGTCTGTTTCTTCTACAGAACCTAGTGTTTTAAAATTACTAATTTACTTATTGTCTCTCTACCCACCCCAGTTACCTGAGGGCAGAGCCTGTGTCTACCTGCTGACCACAGTGCTCAAAGAGTGTGTGTCCAATTAATCAACATTTGAATGGAATGAATGAGTCCGAGTAGAGAAGACAGGACAGAAATAACCCTATGGGGTTCCAGGCAGGTGAAAGATAGTGAGCAAAAGAAGTGTGGGAAAAGCCCAGTAAGTGTTTGTAGTACAGTAACCAGGACAGAAGGTAACATGATGCCATCATGTCAGGTATTCAGAAATGAGTTTGGGGAGGATGTAGGCAGATCTTAAACACAGAGTTGGGGAGCTTGGACTTTGTCTCATATACATCTGTGTCCCATTCACGTTTTCAGCAAGGCAGTAAAATGGACAAGACAATTAACCTAGCCTTGGTGGGCAGTGCTAGTCCTTATTTTAATTATACTGTATTAATTGTTGAATTGCTTCTCTCCTTCCCACCAGACTGTTACCTCCTCCAGGGCAGGTCTCATGTCTGAATCACCATATGAGACCCCAGCTCAGAGCACAGTGCTTGGTACATAAGGAGGCATGCTGTTAATATGTTTCAGATGGCTGACTGAATGAATAAATAAACTTTGTGGGAGCAATTATGCTGCCATAGCTTAGATCATCCTCTGGGGGTATCAGAATGGAGGACTAAATAAGCACCTGAGCACACAGCAGTGACATTGCCGAAGTCCCTCCCACATCAGCTGGGTGGTAGGCATGGTCTTGTCTCTTGACTCAGAATAACTTTGGAAGTATGCTAGAGGGTTAACAACAGACAAGCTGCCTGACTGAGTGCCAGTCACTGCAGTGATAAATATATATAACAGATATTTTCTTGCCAAAGCTTAGTTGGCCTAATCTAAATATTCTTTCAGAGAAGTCTCCTTAATTATAATGGCATGGTATAAATACAAGAAGAAAGAATGTCAGTTATCACTTCATATAATAACAGTGTTAGTGTTCATACATAAATTATAAGTAAGTTTACCTATTTAAAAGCAAGAAAAGTGTTCAGTTTCGTAATTTAAACTTTTGAATATGCCACATTTAAAAATTATGTCATTATAACCGGTAGAAGTTAGTAATCACCACTAAAATGTGTGTTCTTGAAGTTGATGAACTATTTATAGTGGAATTCTTTTAAAATTCATTTGAAAGACCAAAATTTAAAGGCACCTATGTTATATTTATTTTCACACATTCCAGACTCCCCCAACGTGCTTTGAACACCTGTTCTATGGCAAATGTTGGGGAAGCTTCTAGAGTTGCGCTGTTCTAAACGGCAGCTCCTAGTCACAGGTGGCGATTTAAATTTAAATTTAGTTAATTTAAATTACATTTTAAGTTACTGGGTCTCACTAGCCACATTTCAAGTGCTCCATAGCTGCTCGTGGCTGGTGGCTACCATACTCAACAGTGCAGAACAGAACACTTCCCTCATGACAGAAAGTTCTGTTGGAACAGATGCAAATATGACCCGTCGTGAGGACGACAGTCATAGTATCAGGAGCTACTGACACATGTCTAGGATTTATTTTTGGAGCAGATATCTTTGCCCACATTGATGAAAACACTGAAAAGTGTTCTTATTTGCAGGAGACAGTAATCCTGTTCAGTGCTAAATCAAACTGTGGCCACTGCGTGAAAGATGAGGCCTTACCCTTGCAAGGTTCTTATCTGTTTGAGCTAGTTGTATATTTTATTATTTTGTGTTGAACCGACTGTAATGTTGTTTTCAAAATGACATTTTGAAAGCAAACAACTCCAAGGTATTAGCTTAAACCTGAACTCATCCTTTGTGTTCTAATTGACTGGCTTTGAGTTCCGCGTCTGTAAAAGTAATAACTCGTAACGGCTTTGTCTGAGTTCCCGTGCCCCGTCACTGGGCCCAGGATTTGAAGAGTCTAAATGAATAGGAGAGCTTATCATAAAGCTCTGACAGTGCATACATCACAAGGATTTATTGGATAAAGATGCAATCTTGAACTATCTGCTCCAGATATTTAATCACATTCTCATTCTCTTGCAGATCACTTACAAAGCAGTCAGTTCCTTTGACCCAGAAATAGATTTATCCAATCAAAGTGGAAGAGTTTCAAAACTGGGAAATGAAACCCATTTTCTGTTTTTTGGACTGTATCCGGGGACAACGTACTCCTTTACCATCCGAGCTAGCACAGCTAAGGGTTTTGGACCTCCAGCAACAAATCAGTTTACCACTAAAATATCAGGTATTTTATCAGAGTTATGTTTTTTTTATCAAAAGTGGCATTTTGTACTTTTTCATTCCCATTGTTAAGTATGCAGAGCTCACTCAAACTTACACATTGTATTCAAATGAATACTTTTGGATGTCTGAAAATCAGAATTATGGAATTAAATGAAATACTACAAATATTTATAATTTGGGAGCTTAAGATCCTTATGTGTTAAGAAGTAGCCGCTGTTTCAACAGTTTGCATTGGAGCACTTGGACATGAGCGGGAGGTGCTGTTCTGTTTGCTCTTACCCCTTCACAGTCCCAAATTACCAGAGCAGCAGCGCTGGAAAAATCTCTGTAATGAGCCATGAATAACAGTGCTCAGCAGGAAGACCGCATTACGTGGAGTTCAGTGCCAGAGGAGCCGCCTTCCTTGGGACCCTCGCCATCAGGAGCTTCGCATCCTAAAGAGAAAGGCGGCAGCAGAGAAGTTGCACCAGGCGCTCACGGCCTCTAGCTTTTTGCTTATAGACTCAGTTATGCCATCCAACAAAAGATATAATTTGAGAAATATTTCTGGCCATATGCAACTGTGCAGAAAATTTCTTTGTGCGCACTAGAGGAAATGGAGTTGCCATCTGGTATGGGATATGTAACAGCCATAAACACGTTCCATGGACATTTTCTTTTTCTATTTTTTCCCCTTTGGGTATGAGAGGAGAAGTATTTGAGTTTGGGCTTTGATTGTTTTGGTTGGGGGTAGATGAGCAGAAGGTGGGTGAGGGAGCTAACTTAGTCAGGGGTAGCTTTGTAATATTTAGCCTGATTTTCATATGTATTGTCCCTCATTCCTAGTTTTAAAGAAGTTATTGTTTGGAAATGGGGAGTACTATAAGTGTTCTACTAGGTTTTGAGGGAGGACGGTTTGGAATTTTTGTTGTTGTTGTTACAGATGTTTCTCCTTTTTTCCCCATTGACACCCTCCTCCCAATCCCCCCATCCTGTCCCCAGCTTTGTTGTCCATGTCCATCAGTTATGCATACATGCATATAAGTTCTGTATTTTATCTCTTCCCTCCCCCCACCCCCCCCTCTTCTGAGGGTTGTCAGTCTGTACCCTACTTCCACATCTCTGGGTCTACCCTATTCCTCAGACTGTTATGTTTATTATATTCCACAAATAATTGAGATCATGTGATATTTCTCTTTCTCTGCTTGGCTTGTTTCGCTTAGGATAATACTCTCAAGGTCCCTCCATGTCATCTCAAAGATAAGAGATCTTTCTTTCTTACAGCTGCATAGTACTCCATTGTGTATATGTACCACAGCTTTTTTATCCATTTGTCCACTGATGGACACTTGGGCTGTTTCCAGATCTTAGCTATTATAAATAGTACTGCTATGAACATGGGGGTAAAAACCACATGATCATATCAATAGACGCTGAAAAAGCATTCGACAAAATCCAGCACCGATTTCTGATAAAAACGCTCAGCAATTTGGGAATAGAGGGATCATATCTTGATATAAAAAAGGCCATATATGAAAGACCTACAGCCAACATCATACTCAGTGGGCAAAAACTAAAAACATTTCCCTTAAGAACAGGAACAAGACAGGGATGCCCACTTTCGCCACTCTTATTTAACATAGTACTGGAAGTCTTAGCCACAGCAATCAGACGTGAATAAAAAATAAAAGGGATCCAAATTAGAAAGGAGGAAGTGAAACTCATTATTCGCAGATGACATGATATTATACATAGAAAACCCTAAAGACTCCATCAAAAATCTACTAGACTTAATAAATGAATTTGGCAAAGTAGCAGGATACAAAATTAACATCAAGAAATCGATGGCATTCTTATACACCAATGATGAACTCACAGAAAGAGAAACTAAAAAAAAATCCCATTTACCATCACAGCAAAAAAATTAAGATACCTAGGAATAAATTTAACCAAAGAAGTAAAGGACCTATTTGCAGAAAACTACAGGACATTGAAAAAAGAAATAGAGGAAGATATAAAAAAGTGGAAGCACATACCTTGTTCACGGATTGGAAAAATTAACATCATTAAAATGTTCATATTACCCAAAGCAATCTATAGATTCAATGCAATCTCCATCAAAATGCCAGTGACATATTTCACAGAACTAGAACAAATACTTTAAAAGTTCATATGGAACCAAAAAAGACCCCGAATAGCCATAGCAATCTTGAAAAAGAAGGACAAAGTAGGTGGGATCACAATACTGGATATCAGGTTATACTACAAAGCTACTGTAATCAAAACAGCCTGGTACTGGCACAAGAACAGGCATATACACCAGTGGAACAGAACAGAGAATCCGGAAATTGACCCAAGACATTTTGCTCAATTAATATTTGACAAAGGTGGCAAGAGCATACAATGGAGTAAAGACAGCCTCTTTAATAAATGGTGCTGGGAAAATTGGACAGCTACATGCAAAAAAATGAAACTAGGCCATCAACTTACACCATACACAAGAATAAACTCAAAATGGATAAAAGACTTAAATGTAACTCGTGAATCCATAAAAATCCTAGAAGAAAATGTAGGCAACAAAATTTCAGACATCACACGCAGCAGAATCTTCACTGATAAATCACCTAAGGCAACACAAACAAAGGAAAAAATGAACACATGGGACTACATCAAACTCAAAAGCTTCTGCACAGCAAAAGAAACAACCATCAAAACGGAAAGGGAACCCACTGTATGGGAGAGCATAATTGCCAATAATACATCAGATAAGGGGTTAATCTCCAAAATATATAGAGTGCTCATACAACTCAACAAAAGGAAGATAAAGAACCCAATTAAAAAATGGGCAGAGGAACTAAATAGACACCTCTCCAAACAGGACATACATATGGCTAAGAGACATATGAAGAAATGCTCAACATCACTAATCATCAGAGAGATGCAAACTAAAACAACAATGAGGTATCACCTCACACCTGTCAGAATGGCCGCCATCAACAAATCATCAAACAAGTGCTGGCGAGGGTGTGGAGAAAAGGGGACTCTAGTACACTGCTGGTGGGAATGCAGACTGGTGCAGCCACTTTGGAAAACACTATGGTGTTACCTCAAAAAATTAAAAATTGAATTGCCGTTTGACCCAGTGATCTCACTTCTAGGAATATACCCTAAGAAGCCTGAAACACCAATCAGAAAGGAATTTTTTTAAGCAATTATAACTTAAAGGAAAACATTTTATTGTGTAAGATTTTATTTATGAGCATAAACTTGACTTGAAGTTTAATTCACACTTGATACATGATATGAAGTATTAGATTATAAGAACAATATGAAGAGTTGGAAAAGAGGAAGAAGGCCTTGGGAGGTTAGGGAAAGGACATAGGTTGTACAGATGAGTAAATAGGAAGACCGCGGGGCTTGCAGTCTAAAAGTATGGATTTTTCCATGTAGTTCCTCTCCGGTTTTGATCAAGGAATTTACCCCCAGGTGTAAATTAAGATCGTATTATATGGTGCATGGATTTATTGTGAAGGTTTAAAGAAGAAATGTGTACCGATTTGTATATCGCCAAGCCCTATTTGTCTTGTTTTGTTTTTGTAATTTTTTCCTATGGATACTATATTTCAAAAGATTATTATCTTAAAGGAAGTGTTCTTTAAGAAAAATAATTCATTTTTACTAAATAAAAAGTCTGGTTGATATAGGTCTGAGCACTGTTAGCCCACCAAGTTCATTCAATTCTACCCAAAAGCCCAGACACTTGACATTTTAATTAGCTTACACAGGCTCATTAAGAATAACTATATACTTTTCATAGTTCAAAAAATTACAATTTATGGGCCCCTATTTTCTACTTTCATGTATCTCATATAGTGAACTACTCTCTATACAAAATGTAACTCTGTATTATGAATTTGAGTTAATTTTAACAGAATCGGAGTTAATTTTAATGCTGAGAAAATCCAATAAATGTAACTGAGATATAACCCATGTCTTTTACATAAAAGCTTTTTATACCTAAGAGATTTAAAAAACGATATTTGTAAAAAATAATCTCTAGTGTTCTCATCAAGTACCTATACCTGTGGGTCATAAAAAGACCACGTGCCCCTCACATCCCAGCCTTTTTAAATGATTTCTCTTGTCCATGGTGATGACAGAATTAGCAAAGAGCTCTGTTGTTACTTCGCATAATAAGAGCTAACAATCTAGAAAACAAAGAATGTCAGGAAGTGGCCTTGGAAATAGGATTCACGTTAAAAAGAGAACTAACATTTGTAGAATAATATTTGCCTGGCTCTCTTTATCTCTGTCTCTTTGAATTCCTATAACAACCCTAGATGGTCATTTCCTGTTTTGAAAGATGAGTAAACCAAAGCTCCAGAAGATAATGTGCCAAAGCTCTTATGCTGGTTAAAACAAGGCACAAGGAAAAGTCAAGCCCCTGACTTTCTTACTCCAGTTCCCATATCTTCCCACTCCTTGCTTTTCCTGAGAGCCCACCAGTGGTCACTGATTTCAACAAGCCTCTGTGGCTCCTACTGTCTTCTTCAAATCCCCTGATGGATGTTTGGTGCAAAAAATCCTTGACTTGGCTGGAAGAACTGGAACGTTCAGTGTGATCCTAGTAATAATTTCTTAAATGTGCATTTAAAGTCTATTTTTTAAGAAAAGAACACAAATTGTAAGTGTACAGCTCCGTGGATTTTCACAAGCTCACTACAGCCATTTAGCCAAAATCCAAACAGAAATGCAAGAAATAATATTACTAACACCTCACATGCTCTGCTCATGCTCTCTCCCAACTTTGATCTCTGAGATCAAAGAAGTCAACATGTCCTGGTTTCAGCAGTTGCCCCTGATATTTTGTGTAGGGTACATAAAGGCTGCTCATGGTCAGTTGATAGCTGCATTTTAATCTAAGTGCACTGTGTTCTTCATGTTTTTTTTTTATATATATAAATGAAAGTAGACAGAAAACTGAAAAGGTAACCTGGAAATAATGAGTCTCCTGTCTTGTGCATTTTTCCCCAGCACCCTCCATGCCGGCTTATGAACTTGAGACCCCTTTGAATCAAACTGACAGTACTGTGACAGTCCTGCTGAAACCCGCACACAGCCGAGGCGCGCCTGTCAGGTACAGAGCAGTACATGGTGGACTGCTCTCGGGAGATGAAAACTAAAATCAAATTGACTGATTTCTCAAATGTGTTGTCTAGGGATTTGCATAAACCTCAGTCAGCGTGTAAACCCATATCTTTATTCATTCTAATTAAAAGAAATGACTGAGGGAAAGGAAAGTGCTTTGATGTGGGGTGATCAAGTATTGTGTCAAGGGTTTGATTTGGCTGGAAGTGGGTTGTCCTTTGAAGAGGAGGAACAAAAGCCCCAGTGTGTTCAGAGGTGACTGTACAATTGCTTGCAGCAATTTAGTTACCCAAGGGCACCTGAAATTTTTATCCTGAGCTCTATTCTTTAAGTGGACCTTTTGTTCGTTTGTGTGTTTACCTGGGGTTTAAGTTTGATTAACTTTTCGTAAATTGGCTAATTTCTCAGTCAAATATGTGGTGTATAATTTTTTTTTTTTTTTTTAAGAAATAGACCAGTGATTTTCAACCTGCATACCACAAGAATTTTTAAGACATGCAATACCCGACTATTTAGTCAGGGGCACTGACCTCATTTCCTTCAGATTGTCCAATTAAAAAAGTGACAACAGCCAACACAACAATAGCCATTCGGTGTGAATGGATCAAAATTATACCTATTTTTGTAATGTCAGATCAGCAAAAAATATATTTTTTTGGTATGCCACAGAATTTTGGTCGTTAGTTTATGTGTGCCATGAGATGAAAAAGGTTAAAAGTCGCTGAAATGCACTGTTGGAAAGAGCATTGTGAAGTCTTTATTTGAACAGATTTAAGTTTATTACCAACATGTAGGTCTCATTTCTCATTCCATGATGATTTATATAGCTAAGAAATTACAAAGTGTAACTTTTACAGTGAATGAATAAAATAAATTTATTCTTCCTAGGAAGGAGCAAAGGAATGCCTGAATAACTCTTGAATATGAACTTGTCATAAGCTCATTAATCTATATAAATGAAATTTCTACTTGTTTCAGAGGGATTCAGATATTCTGTACTATCAGAAGTGATTTCCTTCAAAATAATCTATTACTTTCAATAGCATACTCCAAGGAAACATTTACATTCACAATTAAAGCTATATCGGATTTGTTTCAATGTTCCTTCCGTAGAATTTTATTTCATTAACCTTTTGAAACCTGGCTCTTTTTTTTTTTTTTCATGTTTTCATTATACTGCCATGCAGTGATTTGTTGGACTTCTTTATCCCTGATAAGATATATACAAATTTTAGTCCACAGAGTCAAGAGTAAGAACAGAATAGCATTAGTTGATAGTGAAGTCAAATTAGGGTAGAATCACAGAAATTTTTATTTGAAAAAATCTATAAAATTATATGAAACAATTTTTAATTTACTTTGTTGACTCACCCAACATAATAGCTCATATAAAGGATGTAGGATTGCCATTCCTAAATATAGTTTGTGAAAACTCTATGAAATATGTAAAAGCTCTATTCCAAATTTCAGATATTATTACTGCTAGAAAACTGATGCCGCTGACACCACCCAGAACCTTAAGGCTGATTTGTGTATGGTGTTGCACTGATCTGAATGACCCAAGACACACACTCATCAGATGGCTATCCAAGACCCAAGTGTACCTGGCCATGGGTCATTCTTTTTTCACTCTGGAAGACTGAATTTTTATTAAATGAAAGTTGATGCTCTGACAATGGCCTTCAGAACATCATTTTTTTTCTGACCAATTTAACAGTTGCCAAACTCAGCAATAATGGGCCATTAGGACAGGAGTTGGTGTTGTACAGTAGAAGCATGACAATAAAATGAAAGGGTAGAGGTCACTCAATGTTCAGTGCTCCAAATTAAAGGAAGCTGAAATCCTAACCATTTCTCCAAACAACCAGCTATTCCCTATTCTACTTCATTCTTTTGTTGTTGTTGTTAATCCTCACCTGAGGATATTTTTCCATTGATTTTTTGTGAAACTGGAAGAGAGGGAGGGAAAGAGAGAAAGAGAGACAGAGACATCAATGTGAAAGAGGCACATGGGTTGGTTGCCTGCAGCATAACCCTGACCAGGGCCGAGGATTGTACCTGCAACCCAGGTACATGCCCTTGACCAGGAATTGAACCCGTGACCCTTCAGTCCGAGGGCTGACGTAATCACTGAGTCAAACTGACCAGGGCTACTTCATTGTTATAGAAATTCATTTTACACATTATGTATTCTTGTTGCATTGTTCCTTCAAACACTTTCTGTCAGACTTCCATCCACGTCTTTGTATAGATCTTTCCAAGTCCAAGTTTTCACATAATATTCCTTTAGGCAATCCACATAAGCTCTCTTCCCAGTCCCCCTTCCCTTATCTTTTTAAATTGTCACTTGCATTTCAAACTACTGTTCATAGTTTCTATCATATGCGTTGCTAAAGCATGATTTTATTGTCGTTTTTATTTAAACCTTCAAAGTTGTTTTTGGAGACTTTGAAGCCTTACTAGTTCATTAATTATAGATATCCTCATACTTCTTATTTTTATGCCTATAAAAATACAGATCCAAATGCTTGTCAAAGTATCCAAAATACATAGCTTTCACCACAGGTCTTTCATCATTTCATCAACTCGCTACTTCTGCTAAGATTTCAGTTTAGATTGCCACATCTTCTTTCACAATTGTCATAATGTCAAATATGTTCCAAGTTCAGCACTGCTCTGCTTTGATTAAACATCATCCTGTTATTAGCTAAATATGCCTTGAATTTGACAGGGTCACTTTGCATTCTGCCTCTATTATACCTTCAGCCTCAATGTTAGCATCTTGAAATTAATAAATTTACTATCTATGTTCATTATCTAAATCCATAATGCTCGAATCAATTGCATTTCTTGTGGGACACTATTCAGTAGGCATTACAGGAACACCTACTACAGACACCACCTTTACTGGAAGGGTGCTTGTCTTGAATGGGTAAATTTTATTGCACAAATTGGAGAGAAGAAGTTATCTCAATCTCACCTGTCAAAAGACTTTTTGCAGAAAAGTAAATATTCTCTTCAAGGAATTTATTATTATAGTACAACAAAATGGGACTGATTATCTATTGAGTAGATAGAAGATATAGCTAGAAAGACTAATTTGGGGTGGGGGTGGGGGAGTCCATAATACTCTCAAACTAAATGGGGTATATGAAAATTTTCCATTTCATTTAGTGTTTAGAGAAATAAGAACTCTGATTAGGGAATCATATGGACCTAAAATATAAAGCCATAACGTAGATTAAAACATTTCAACACATCTGGAAATTTGCAAAATGCACATGTAATCAAACTGCAGTACAAGAAATCTTTTTCCTAATGATAAGATAAATACTAGAAGAAAGAGGGGAAATAGAAGTGAGCATCTGTTTGCTTTCCTGGATTTTTCACAGCGTTATGTGTTCAAAAATATTTTCATTGTGTGATTTCCAAAATCCATTCTTTCAATTGATTTGATTTTTCTTTAATCCATATTCATTGGTGTTGAAAATTCAGTCATACTTCATTTATGCACGTCACTCAGTAAGGTGGTTGTGTATTGATTCCACTACAAGCACTCAGCTTGGTTAGTGCAGATTCTTGAAATTGCACTAAACTCTCAATGTAAACGATTGTTATCTTTTTATTGATCAACACATCAGCTCTGTCACATAAAAGTATTTAAATCCCAAAGTGGCTAGGATGAACACAAATTCCATCATTCCAGCTGGTAAACTAGCACCTAGGACAGAATTTTAATGTCTGTTCATAGATTCAGTTTTTTTCCCTTTAATAAGAGAGGGAAGAGGTTAATTTTATTTTACTCATTTAGAATCATCTCTTCTCCCTCTTCTCTCCGTTGTTCATTACATGCAGACACAACCCAGCAGTGAAACCCCTTGGAATTTGCCAATAAAAGAGCAGCTCTAAATAATGAGTTTTACACAAACTTTACACAACAAAAATCCCCTCTGTGACTTTATTTCTGAGATATATATTCTACTGTCTGTAATATCCCTTATTAATAATTTGTTATACTTTCTAATGGTCTGTATGCTTGAGACTTAATCACATTTTTGACCCTTAGCTGATAGTGTTTTAAAATGACTCATTTTTGTTTTCCAACATTGTTGCTTCAATTTGTTCATAAATGTTTTGGAGCAACGTATCTTTTTAATTAAAACTCAGTGTTTGAATATCTTTATTAATTAAACATTCTGATATTCAGTGAAAATGTAAAAGATTAAGTTTTTATTTTATATTCATTCATTCAGGAGATATTGTTAAGTGGGAAAACATCTGTTACAGTTTTGTCTGTCCATGGGAATGGGAGGTGGGCAGTAACCGCATCAACAACCGAAACATTAACACCAATGTCTAAACATGAGTATAACTTTACTTTATGGCAGCCACTTTGTTGTTCTTCTAATAAAGGTAGCCCTGGCTATTTTAATGTGCTTTTATTGTCATTGGTAACTTATTATACTGTGGGTGGTTGTCCTCTCAACCAAATACTTCCTCAGTGGTTATATTTAAAAAGAAATGTGTGAGTAGTTTCTGTAGCTAAGAATCAGGACAGCAAAGAGGACCCCACCAGATTATGAATAGGAAAGAGATGAGGGCATAAAGAATGGAGAAAATAATTTGCCTTACTTTTAAAATATATATATTTTTAATTGATTTTTTAAACAGAGAGGAAGGGAGAGATAGAAATATCATTGTGAGAGAGAAACACCGATTGGCCGCCTCCTGCACACCCCCTGCTGGGGATCGAGCCCACAACCTGGGCTTATGCCCTGACCCTGAATCAAACAGGGACCTCTCAGTCCATGAAGCAGCTGTTCTCAACCTGTGGGTCGCGACCCCTTTGGGGGTCAAACGATCCTTTCATAGGGGTTGCCTAAGACATAAAAGCAGCAAAATTACAGTTAGGAAGTAGCAACGAAAATAATTTTATAGTTGGGGGTCACTCCAACATGAGGAACTGTATTAAAGGGTCGCGGCATTAGGAAGGTTGAGAACCACTGGTCTATGGGAAGATATTTAATCCGCTGAGCCTCACCGGCCAGACATTGCCTTGCTTTTTTAGGGTTGTGTTCTAGTTAAGTAAGATTTCAAATGAGATAAGAAATATTTTCTATTACAGCAAGTATAAATATTTTATTCATCCACAACACTTCTGACTTTAAAAAAGACTTGTCTCATATAGTAACTTCAGTTTCATATATAAATCAAGAATTATTTTTACATAATATGTCCAGATTTTTATTTAATTGATTTTGCCTTGAATTCATTATTGTTGTAAACTTTGCAAATGTCTGCTGTTTTCATTTACTTCTCTCTATCATCTTTTTCCTTGTGCTGCTTTGCCTTACATAGTTAACTAGGAAAATGTGAACACATATTAAAGCCTCACTGTTAGCTTCTAATACCTGATTTACTCAAACTGCTCATCAAATAGTCTCTTGTAACAAATTAGACAGAAAATTAGAAGCATATTAAAGAATGTTATTTTTCTCATTATCAAGTTCTGTGTCCTTTGAAAGACCCATGCTATTTTCTTGGAACAAGGTGAAGGACAAGTTTTTATTCCATTGAGGATAACTAGGCAGTAAAGCAGTTGTATTTATTTTAAAGTAATTTGTTGCACTTCCTAAAAATGTTTGATTTGATCCTGGAGCTATATGGGAAATGGGATATATTCTCCTTGTGGGCCAGCAGCCTGCACTCTGGTCCCCAGCTGGTTATCACAGAGCAGTTTTTGTTAAAGGGACTCAGCATGAGAGTGGGAGTCAGGGTGTCTGTGAAATGTGTCACTTCAGATGAGACAGGGAAACAAATCTTTTGACAATAAGAACAAGAAAAGAATCGTTATTATTAATATTAATGAAAGGTGAAGATAATCATACATTTGGTTTAAGAAGTTTCCTATATTAGGAATTATAATTGTTGGCATATTATTTAATATGGTTTGGAAGTTGGATGTTATGAAGCATGGACCAAAAAAAAAATTTTTTTTAAGTAGCAGCAATCTTTTTTATTGTCTACACCTCTAAGTCCAAGGAAAAACATGTTCACTCCATAAACAGCACCTCTTGGACATCCTATTCTCTGCTTCATTCAAGGAGCTATCAGCATTATAGGGTTCTTATGAAGATTATATGAGGTAATATTTTCTAAAACACTTCAAACCATACTTCACACATACTGAATACAATATATGCTATACAAGTGTGTTTTTTCTTGTATGGCATTCTCCAGACCATGTCAGTGGGTGGTTTGTGTTGTTTCTCTTCGTAGGACCAGTGCTGGTCCTCCAACTTCTCCTTTGTGTGTCTCATTTTATTCACATCTGATATCACGAAAAATCTAATTTCATATGAAAAATAAATTAAGGATTTAACAGTTGTTTCTACCAATAAAATCATAAATAGAATTTCTGTAAATTCTGATATCTTTAATGCATTTTACATTTTGATTGCATCTGGCTACCTTTATTTATGCATTTCCAAGTTTTTAGGAACTGCTATTATAAATAGGTAATGAATTTTCTCCAGCCCTCTTTTAAACAACTCTTTTAAAAGATCTGGTGTTTCTCTGTTGATCCCTGAATCATTAGTTAATGATGGTTATTATGAGATCTACTGAAAAACTTAAGAAAAGCAGCCCTGGCTGGTTTGGCTCAGCAGTTAGAGTGTTGTCCTGCAGACCGAAGGGTCTCGGTTTCAATTCCTGGTCAAGGGCACATACCTGAGTTGCAGGTTTGATCCCCGATCCCACTTGGGGTCATGCAGGCGGCAACCACTTGATGTGTTTCTCTCACATCGATGTTCCTCTCTCTGTCTTCTTCTCTTCCTCCCTTCTGTATCTAAAAATCCATGGAAAAATATCCTCAAATAGCCTCAGGTGAGGATTAACAAAAATAAATAAATAAAGGAAGCTGATCTTCTCTATATAACTACTCTAAAAGTGAAATTCACAATATGGCATCCCAATGGAGAGACAGTGAGACATATTACTTGAGAAAGATATTTGTGATTCATGTACCATTTCATGATTATATTATAATTGAATCTCCAGATTCCACAAATTATCTTTTTAATCAGAATAGTTTTGTTCAAGAGTTTGATCCTGGCTCAGAGGAGCCAGTTAAATAATGATTTGAAAATATTTAACATTATTGATTCACAGAAAGTTTATCCTTTTATTTTATTTTCTTGCTGTAGTGACATTATTGTTATTGTTATTATTATTATTTAAAATATGTTTTTATTGATTTTTTAGAGAGAGAAATAGATAGAAACATTGATGTGAGGGAGAAACATCGATCAGCTGCCTCCTGCACACCCCCTACTGGGGATCGAGCTGCAACCCAGGCATGTGCTCTGACCGGAAATCGAACCCAGACCTCTCAGTCCATGGGAGGATGCTCAATCCACTGAGCCACACCAGCTGGGCTATTTTGAAAAAGAAAAAACTATAGTGCAAAACCTCACAATGTGAAGTTTGCCTTCAGTTACAAAGATTCCGTAATATACATATAAAAGTAGCTTCATTTTAAATTAGCCTATTAGAAATTGGTATATAATTTCCTTGTGTAAACAGTGCTCTGCTCTAAATTAATTAGAAAGTATTGAATCTATTAATAATTAATAATCAAGATCATTATGGCCTAAAATACAATATAGTGTCAGGTGTCACCCATAGCCTTTTAGACAGGCAAAATCACTCTCCTCCTTTGACATATTCTAAGGAGGAAACTATTTTAATATTCAAATAACTACTCTGAGCCACGTAATTTGTGGACCTAACTCTGAAATGAGCCACATGAAGTGAGCCCAATATGAGAAGGAACATCCTCTTTGGAGTTAAACCTAGTTTTACATTCCAGCTCTCTCAACCAAATCTCCAGTGGGGGGCATGCAGGAGGTGATCATTACAGATTTCCTAACATCTCGGAGCCTCGGGCTCCTCATCTTCCCAAAGCAGGAATAATACCATCTTATGTCATGGAGTTGATAGGATTACATTTACTAGATACTCACTAGGGTCCAAGCGCTGTAGTAAGCACTGAGGATGCAGAAGAGTTGGTTATGGCAGTGAGTAAGCCGTTCCAAGGATTTAGGTAAGAAGATGTACAGAAGATCAGCACAGCAGCAGTGGGGGTGGGTCAGAGGGGCGGGCACAGGAGGTGCAGCCTTCCTTCTTTTCCATTGGGCCCAGTTCAGGTATAGCTAACTCGGAGGGCATGAAGGGAAGGGGCCTTGTAAATACCAAATAGTAGTTTTTATTAGAAACAGGATTTGGAGAAATCAAAACCATTTAGTTCTTTTTAAAAGGAGAGAGAGCCCAGCCAATGTGGCTCAGTGGTTGAACCAAGAGGTCGCCAGTTTGATTCCTGGTCAGGACATATGCCCAAGGTTTGGGCCAAATCTCCAGTGGGGGGCATGCAGGAGGCGGCCAATCAATGTTCTCTCTCTCCCTCTCTCTTTCTCTCTCTAAAATCAATAAAGAAAAAAAATGTTTTTAATAAATGAAATAAAAGGAAAAGAGAATGTATTTACTAACCAACGTGATTGGTAATATTAACTGTTTAAAGCCCTGTTAAAGTGAGAACTCAAACACTAGAAATTGAAAATCTAGCCTATCAATGAATCTGATAACTTATTGGAAATCACAAATTGTATGAATATTTTTAAATCCAAAATTTTATAAGCAGTAAATATGTGGCATTGTTTGTCCTCTTACTCAGAAGAACCATCTGGATCTTTCTCTTTTTCTCTCTACCTTCCTTTTACTGCACGACCCTAATTGCTTTGCCCTGGTCCTGTGCTAGTCACTTTTGTAGTGATTATCATATGTGTTGGAGTATTTATGCATGCCTAGTGAATGGATGTGACAGGGTTTTTGCTTATTGAAAGCCAGAGTGTAAATTCCTCTCTCAGCTCCTAAAGGAATGCAGCCAGTACACTCAGTGGGTGACTGTGGCTAATTCTGGACTGGGGCTAGGAAGAAGCAAGTTTTTGATCATACTATTTCTCATTCCTACCATGCCCAAAGGAACCTGTGCTTGTCACTGAAAAGATAAATGTCTGAGATTGGAACCAGAGATGACATGAACGCCCTTGAGTGTCATTTACAGTAAGGCCATACATTATATGCAACTGCCTCCCTAGAGGTCAAGCAGGCAGTGCTGTGCATTCCCCCACCACACTGACCAGCAGCCAGAAGCCATCCGTCAGGGTGAGGGAGGTAGACATACAGGCTGATTTCATTTTCTGTTGACAAGAGAGAGTTACATGCTGTTTATCCCCCCCTCCCCATCTCTCTATAAATATTACCAGTGGAATAATTTCAAAGTAGTCTCAGTTTTAAACTCAGAGCACCAAAAGGTTGCAAATGCCTTGAATTGAACAGCATATTGCCTTATGAATTTCAAAGCTGCTATGCCATTTTCTCTCGGGAACTGCTGGATCTTCCTAATCACAATTATTGATTCCAGGGAGTTTAAGGGATAAATTTCTATAGGTGTTCCAAGCTACGACTGATAGCATTTGGGAGAGAGAATCCTGGAAATTTTGACAAAGACTAACTGATCTCAGTATATAGGTGCCTCACTTTTACTTTTTTAAGGTGTTAAAATCACATATATACACGAGAAAAGATTAAGTCACCTATGGGGCAGGTAGTGAACCTTAACCCACTGTGCTGCTGAGAGGCACGGAACAGCTCAGAGAGGATCTGACCGCCCGCCTCACCTTACACTGCTTCTTCACCCTATTTTGGGGGAGGGGCACAGTCATATAATAAACTCTGTTTATATCATTCTCTTTAGCAAAACAGTTTCTCAGCCAGCACTTACAAATATATGCAATATAATTATTTATCATGAGAACACAAAAATGCTGATTCACATTGTTTCATCAAAAATTATTCTAGCTCGGCCAGTGTGGCTCAATGGTTGAGCTTCAACCCATGCACCCAGAGGTTGCCAGTTCGATTCCCGGTCAGGGCACATGCCCAGGTTGTGGGCCCAATTCCCAGAGGGGGGCATGCAGGAGGCTGCCAGTCGATGTTCTCTGTCATCGATGTTTCCATCTCTCTCTCCCTCTCCCTTCCTCTCTCTCTCTAAAGTCAATAAAGAAAAAAATTTTTTTTAATTATTCTAAGTATATGTTATATGTTTTATATGTTATATTATAAAATATAATATATAAGTATATATTATAGTATTACAGTATCCTTATGATGGTTACCTGTATTTCATTTTCAGCTACTTAATTAAATTAACACTCAATTCTTCAACTTGTAAACAATAAAAGGATTAGGACTGGATGTTAGCTTTTTTCCATGTCACCATATCTCTTTTGAGTTGTTCTCTATGTCCCAGTTCTTTCATTTCTCTACTTTTACCTAAAAGTGTTTTCCTGTCCAGCATCAGTGCTTTTTTTTTGCTCAATGAGAAGTGTTAAGAGCTCTCTGCAGTTGAGTATTTCATTAAAATTCTTTCCTTTGTAATATTGAAAAGTATTATAAGACATGTTAGGGTTCACATGTGGCTATTATTCATTCATTCGCCAAACATCTTCTGTTCAAGTCACTGTGCTAGGATGGTGATCGGTGCTGCAGAGAAAAGTCCAGGGTACTCTAACAGCATCTGACATAAGGGTGAGATCTCAGCAAGGGACTCAGGACGTGTTATTTAACTAAACCCCAAAAAGAGAAGTAGGAAATAGCCAGTCAGAAGCTGGAAGACCGGTATAGGTCTACCAAGGAGAGGAGCAACCTATAAAAAGGCCTAGAATAAGAGAAAGGAAAGAGAGCCAAACAGTGATCATCCTAGTAAATATGATTGAAAACACACACATAGTAAATGAGGTTTGACCAGCAGGCAGGAATATTAGATTTATGCATTTAATGCTGAAAGTGAGCATTTTCCTAAGTTAATCATTATGTAAAATGTATGCAAATATAATGGGAAATGCAAAATGATTTTCATAATTTAGTCTCCGACTATCATTCAATACCTCAAACCTAATTAAGTGTGCAAGTAAATGTTTATTGAATTGAACCTCTTCTTTTTCTTAGCAGAAGTAATTATCACTGAAACATAGATAAGAAGCTGAAGATCTAAAACTTTTAACGAGTCAAAATATCAGGAACAAGAAGGAGTTTTTTACATGTTTGTTTGTTTTTTAAATATGCTTTTATTGATTTTAGAGAGAGGAAGGGAGAGGGAGAAAAAGAGAGAAAGAAACATTGATGAAAGAGAGAAACATCACTCGGTTGCCTCCTGACCCGACCAGGGACCAAACCCACAACCTAGGCATGTGCCCTTACTGAAAATTGAACTGGCAACCTTTTAGTGCATGGGATGACACACAGCCAACTAAGCCACACCGGTCAGGGCACAAGAAGAATATTAAATTTATATTTTCATCTCTAAATAAAAGTTAAATACATTGACCGTTCCATGTAATGCATGTGCATAAAAGAATACCCTGCCTTTGTCCTTGAATCACTCTCCTATGTTTTGTTAAATGAGAAGAGAAATACAGAAAGACTCCTTCAGATAAGCCATTGCTACAAATTCAGATGCCATCAGGAAGGTGACTAGAACCTTGCACGCCTGCACTGCCTCCTTTGAAGACCTACCTCTCTTCTCACCTCTCAGGGTCACTAACCACACGCCCCTGTTCTCCTTTCCTTTTTGTCCCCCATTTGCTGCCTTAGTTCTTACTTGTGCTTTTTCAGCACTCCAGCCAGTGCTCCACACGGGAGCTGCAGGGCTCTTTCATTTAATAACGCATCCGTTTGTCCGGTGCCCTCAGGGTAAATCCAGACTGCTCCATCTATAATGGAAGTTGTCCATCATCTAGTTACTTCCTGGGCCAGCCTCCCCTTCAAGCCGTCTGCCAGCTGTAGTCACATAAATATATGCTCAGTACTGAGAATATGCCACGTTGCATTTGATGCTCCCTTAGCATGCAGTCTTCTCTCTGCTTCCCTCCTCTACCCCGCCTCCCACCCAACACATGTGCACACACACACACACACACACTCACACATACACTCTCACACATGCACCTACTCCCTGTCTCTCACAAATGCAATCAGCCCTCCAAGGTATAGCCCAGATGTCCACGTCCGTGGAGAGCCACCGTGGCCTTGCTGCTCCCTGACCTACCTCAGACTTCCTCACCTCGCTGGTGGTGACCGCTCCTTCTGCTGGGCTGCCAGCCTCGTTAGGGCAAGGGCTGCACTCTGTGATTTTATCTCTGTATTTCCAACCCCGGTTCTGCACTGGACATAGCCCTTGATTCATATTTTGTTTTGTTTTTAAAGAAATAATTAGACTGCAAAAGGAGTTTTGTTTTTATCCTCACCCGAGGACATTTTTTCCATTTTTTGTTCAGATAGAGTGGGAGGGAGAGGGAGAGAGAGAGAGAGAGAGAGAGAAACATCGATGTGAAAGGGACTCATCAAGTGGCTGCCTCCCACACGACCCAACCAGGGCCGGGGACAAACTGCAACCGAGGTACGTGTCCTTAGTGGGAACTGAACCCAGGTCTCTCTGGACCGCAGGCCGACGCTCTAACCGCTGAGCCAAACAGGCCAGGGCTGCAAAAGGATTTTTAATGGGACAAAGATATGATTGGATTTTTATCTTAGGTCAGTCATTGGGGCAGGACACGGAGCAAGGTTAATGGATCATTCCAGGCAGGGCTCTGGGCCGTGGCCCACAGAAACCCAGGGATCCTGATGGGGAGAAGGCTGGCAGGTAGTTCTGTAGTGCTCGCTCTCAGTTCTCTCCAAGTGACTGAAGTTTTACTTAGAATGAGTGGAATCCTATCTCCGATGGAAGTGATTCATAGGCCTTAATCTGTTAGAAAGGTGGTGTTACAAATTAAAAGCAGGTAGCATGGCCCAGAAGCCTGGGGTTGGTATCTGGGCTGTGTTGTTTGCTATTGTGTGGTCTTTCTTCATATCTGTAATCAGAGTTCATATGCAGTTCACATATCTCACAGTGTGGTCATGAAGATTAATATAAGTGAACGTTCTTTGTAAACCGAAGTGCTAAAAAAGGACAAACTGTAATATCAGGATTTGCTTAACAAAACATGTTGACTAGATTGCTATTCAGTCTTTATTCCCTTTATTCCTTGCTGTTTGTAAGATGCTTAAAATTTGTTATCGTTGCTGCCCTTTAACTTATTCCAGTACACTGTGATTATCACTTTAATAGGATCTATGTTCTAACCATATAGTAACCCATAGTTTTTTTAAAAAATTTTTTTAATTTTTTATATTTACAGAGAGGAAGGGAGAGAAAGAGGGAGAGAGAAACATCTATCAGTCGCCTCTCAAACATACCCCGGCTAGGGATCAAACCACAACCTGAGTATGTGTCCTGACCAAGATTTGAATCTGCCGCCCTCTGGTGTACGGGATGATGCTCCAACCAACTGAGCCACACTGGCCAGAGCAACGATAATTTTATGGAACCTGTAAGAAATGTGTTAGGTATAAATATTGTATATTCATTCTGTAAAATCATCAAAGTTCTAGGTCTTTTGTTCTATCAAAACACCACGGAGATGAGAAGGCATTGTTGATTGGAGTCATTACAAAATAATAGCTCTGTCCTGGAAAGGAAGGTGCAGAGATGTTAAGACCATAAAAATTAACGAAGCACAGTGTGGAGTTTGGTGATCCTAAGTTTGAATCCTTGCCCCTACTTGCTCTGAAACCTTGGGCAATGTGTGTAACTTTTCTGAGTCTAATTCTCCTCATCAATTAGATATGAGTAATACTAATATCTACCTCAAAGGGTGGCCAGGAGAAAAATGACATGTAAGAAAGCTCTCAGAACAGCATCTTTATCTGATCAATGTAGGAAAGCTTTTCTTATTTATCATTGACACCATTCTGTCCTGTAATGATGACAATAGCTTGTAATAAATAACATGGTGTCCCATTTTCTTCCGTTCATCTCTTGGGAAATTTTCTAGGTTTTACTGCAATATTTCTGAACCTCAGCTATGATCTTCTGAGCAGCTTGTGATAGAGGAATAATAACTACAATAATAAAAAATAATCATTGTTTCTTGGATTGAGTAGCTATAATGCACCAGGCCCATGCATGGTCCTTTATGAAAGGATTTGTAGCCATTCAGAGCAGTCTCCCTAGTCAGGCGCCAGCCTCCCCATGCACAGATGAAGAAACTGAGATCTGGAGAGGTTGACAAGCATACTTCTCTGACCCCACAGCTGTGCTCTCTTTGTGCAACCTTACCGGCCTAGGATGCCTCATTAGCCTGCAGGGACTGCTCTCCTCCCAGGGACTGCTCTCCTCCCAGGAGCTGCCCCACCCCCCTTCCCTCCGCCCACAGCCACCTTCCTTGCAGACACTCTGAAACCAAGGTGGTTACACCTTCCTTTGCAGACATAGGCTACTCTGAAAATTAATATTCTTTCTTTATTACCTCTTCTAGTGTTAAAAAAACAGATGACACCTTTGTTTTTAAATTATGACCGTTGGAATATTTGAGAGTTATTCCTATTTAATTCTTAGAAGTTAGAAGCAGGGTTTTTTGTTGTTTTCTTTTTTTTTTCAATTTATTTTCTTTTTATTGATTTTAGAGAGAGAAGGGAGAGGGAGAGAGGTAGATACATCGATGAGAGATGAGAGAGAACATCGATTGGGCGCCTCCTGCATGCCCCCCACTGGGGATCGGGCCCACAACCTGGGCATGTGCCCCGACCTGGAATCAAACCGGCAACCTCTTAGTACATGGGTCGATGCTCAACCAGTGAGCCACACCAGCCGAGCCTGTTGTTGTTTTTCTTGTTTTCTTCCTTAGTTTTTCATTAATATTTTTAAACTAAAACCTTTTTTTTTTTTTTTTTTGATAGTCCAAGTCCATCACAATCTGCTCAATGTTTAGGAGAGAAATTTTGACTACTGGAAGAATATGGATTAAACAAAGTTGTTTTAGTGTATTGGATTATTTTAATCGAATGAATCAGTCTTTTTTGTTGATGTGTATGTTCTTTTTTGTTTCACCATTTTAAAGTCTCCAGAGAGTCAAAAAAGACAAAACCATTCGTTTTGAAATGCTTATTAGTAGCTTTTTAATTGCTCCCTCTTATTTATTGAAGAAATGCAAACTGTAAGAACATCTTAAACCTTTCGGGCTAAATATTCTTTTGTCACAGTCCTTGAACCTTTCTGGAAGGCTGTATCCATGACTAAACTTGGTTAAGGAAAGGAGGTATAAATGTCTGATTTCCACCTAAATTTTGTGGGTTTTTTTCTTTGGGGTATACCTAATCACAAAGATCACAAAGATCAAAATGTCATTCAGTGGGGAAACTTCAGTTTTATATTACTATACTGACTTGGGTTTCTTTTTCTTTTTTATTACTTATTGTAGCTGAGTTGCTACAATGTGGATTAACAAACTGTGCTGAATTCCTTATTCCCATCACTACCACCCTTCCCCCACCTGATTTTAGGTGAATTTTATTATATTAAAAAATAATACTCTGGATTCCTTTACTGCCAAGAAACAAAGATCATTTTTATTAATGTTGCTTCTAGGATGATAATGTCAGTCATCTCTTTGAAAATTCATTTTGGAAACTAAGTTTGTTCTTCAAGACCCTTCAAAAGAAGCCTTAAAAATGGCAAAGGAAGATAATAATAGAGTAGATGTATTTGAGCTTTTATTCAATGAAACTTAATTTAACTTTCCCTCAAACTCCATTTCAAACTTGCTTTTGTGCATGAAAATATAGTATATTGCTTCTCTTCCCTGGTTTTTCAAAAAAAGTGTTTTTCTTCCACTTAATGTCCTCTTAAGGATTCTATGTTTAAGGTCAGAGCGCCAGTCTTCTTACCAGGGCCTCCAGGGCAGGTTCACAGCAAGCACAGACCCGGTACTGGGGATACCGGCCAGGCCTTCTGCAGAGAAAGCCAAGCAGCCAGCTGCCTGTGGACAGGGGAGGCACGAAGGGGCTGGATTCTACCACCACCACCACTCCCGAAACAGCAAAACCCATCTGCAATATTCTGATTTGACCTTAGTGATTAAAATGGATATTAAGTGAAATGCTGAAATTGAGAGTTATGGATCTTTGTATGAAGGAGTGATTACAGGACATAGAAGGAATGATTCTCCCTTTGCCTGACGGAGATTTGGAGAGAGGCAGAGGAGAATAGAGACCAGGACTCTGCATGTTTGCAGCCTTCTCCCCCGCCCTCCCCAAAGAGCAGCAATGCCTCCATTCTTACTCCTCACCTCAGGCGTCTCGGGCTGTGGTAGGAGTCAAGACAACCCACTCTGGTTCTCATGCCCTTCATTGTAGTTCTGCCAGGAGCTGGGCAGTATGGAAATTGTGAGGAAAATCTTGCCACTCTATGTTCCCCTGAGTGTCGTTCCAGACACTCTTGGAACACGCCTGTCAGAACTTCCTTGGGTATCTGAGCTGGGTCCCCGCCCACAACCTTCAGTCTTCTCTACTATTGACAAAGATTCGTCGTGGATTCTTGGAAGCTCAGCTGTCTTAGTGAGTCTGATGGGAAAAACTTGTTGGAACTTGGAGGGGTTTTGTTTGTGTAAGTGATTGGGGTGAATGGAGGCTGTATTTCAGCGGTTCTCAACCTGTGGGTCGCAACCCCTTTGGGGGTTGAACGACCCTCTCACAGAGGTCGCCTAAGATCATCAGAAAACACATATTTCCGATGGCAATTCATAACAGTAGCAAAATTATAGTTATGAAGTAGCAACGAAAATAATTTTATGGTTGGGGGTCACCACAACATGAGGAACTGTATTAAAGTGTCACGGCATTAGGAAGGTTGAGAACCACTGCTATTGGGATCTAAAGACCTCTTTAATTCGAGGAGAAAGTTGGTGACTGTAGGCAGAGCAGAAGCAGTCTTCAGGTGTTACTGGCAATAGGAATGTTTGGCCACTAAGTTCAGGGTGTATGTCCTCAGTGAAACAGATGCTACAAGAGAGTTTGATGTAGACATTGACACTCCTCCACTGTGTTCCAGTACACTTTGTACAGTCCTTTGTCAGATCCTATCACAGTAGTTCTTTGTTTGAGTGACCTGTTTCGAACACCCTTAGGCTGGGCTTCTCAAGGACAATGACAGTCTGTGCCTAATTCCTCTTTTTATTCTTCCCCTGTGTCTGGCACGGGGTTTGATACCTGATAAATATTGTAGAATAGAATGATGGAGGAACATGAATGAAACAATTTTCATTTGTTCATCTTACAACTTGCCTGATCTTGTACCAGGAGTGATAAAATATTAGACTTGAAAAGGACCTTAGAGATCCGATGATTTGGTGGCAAAGCAGGAACCAATTCCCTGTGGCGTGTGAGTCCCAGTCCAGCGTTCTCTCCTTGGCACCTGCCTCTGTGATGGTGGCATCTGTATGTCAGCTCACCTGGCTTGCAGTATCACTACTGTTAGGAACTGAAAGATTCTGAACTTAATATAATACAAACTTATAATAATTAAGATATTTAATGTCCCTTTGATAGTATTGTTTCTCTTTACTCAGATCACTGGCACTATTTAAGAGAAAATGTTTTCTGTCAACAATAAAAATAAAGTTAAAAATTAAAAATTGTCTGGCCGGTGTGGCTCAGTGGTTGAGCACCGACCCATGCACCAAGAGGTTATCGGTTCGATTCCTGGTCAGGGCACATGCCCAGGTCGTGGGCCTGATCCCCAGTGCGGAGCATGCAGGAGGCGGCCAGTTGATGTTCTCTCTCATGGATGTTTCTATCTCTCTCTCCCTCTCACTTCTTCTCTCTCTAAAATCAATAAAGGGGAAAAAATATTTTTAATTAAAAAGAGAAGATGCTTTAATAATAGTAGCTGACCTTGAATTATAATTTTTATGAAATTATGATGATTAAATTACAGTAAACTTGAGTGAAATAAAATATGCAAAGAAAAATGACTTCTTAAAAAGGAGAGAAGTCACTCTTAAAGATGTTCCATCTAGGACTAATTTACTAGACTGTTGGTGCCTGTTGTGAAGATTAATAACAGGTGGGCTTTTACAGGGTTTCTCAGCCTGAGTGTAATGTCCTGGCTGCTCTTTTATTATCCCAAACCTCCGTAACTACAGGATTCTTTCTTCCTGCCTTTTGTTCACAATATGGAACTATAATTGAGTGCATATTTCTCACCCAACCTTTCGGCTGTAATTAATATTTTATTATATCAGATTTTATCACTAACTAGCAGAGCAGCAGGACGCTGGCCTGCGTGCTCAGGCATGCTTCACGTGCCCGCACACACACGCAGAACAGTAGTAACTTACAGATGCTAGGCAAGCTCCTTGCGATGAATTATGGCCGAGAGAACATAAAATATATTTGTGGTGCCCTGCAAATATTCCACAGCAATTTATGGCCTATCTTATCTAGAACAGAGCAGGACAAAGAGAAATTAAAGCTGCTAACATAGAATATTCAATCGCACAGGTCTGTTTATGCTGTGTATGCTGTTCGGTGCCCATTGTCTGTATAAAACTAGTTATCAGTCCTCATTTATGGTTCAAGGAGCAGGACTGTGTTAGGTCAGCCTCTCTCAGCACCAGTGTTACATGAAGGACTCTAAGGAATCCCAGTCATGAAACAAACATATTGAGCATATTGAACTAACCTTTTTTTTTTTTTTTTTTTCTAATTATAAACCAGTGGCAAAACTTTTAAAAATTAGTTCAATTGTACCAGGTTTTTTTGTATTAATAGGGTGTCATTTCAGTAAATGCTGACAGGTTTAGGAAAAGGTATGACTGAACAAAGAACAAGAAAAAAAAATAATTCTGTGTTGTTACATGGCAGTTAACCTTAATTACACATTTATTTTACATATAATTTATACTTTCATTTGCCCTCACCCCCAAATATTAATCTTCAGGAAGATATTAACAGTAATCTCTACTTTTTATATTTAGATGATTATTACCAAAAATTACAAATAAAGCTAAAGGTCACTATTAGATACCATGAAATGAACAATATTCTGAGTCCTTGAAATAACCAGAAGTGTCACGTGTAAAGGATTAGCAAAACAACAGAATGGATCACTGCTCTCTCCCTCTCTCCTCTCCTGTTCGGTTGTCCATCTAGATAACTCTCCAACAGTTCATGCTGATAAGAAGTAGAATAAGTGGATAAGAAAAATAGATGTATAACTAAGGATTTAATCTGGAAATAAATTTTGACAAAAAATTTAAAGTCAGTTTCAAATCTGCAGCTGGCTTTCGCTCAAAGTCTTCAAAGTTTGAAAAGACCAAAAACATTTTATCATATTTGGACTTTCAAGTTTAACAAAGTACATGAAAGATGTTCAGATGTTCTTTTCTAAGTTATACTTCATGTGCTATTCTATATAAATGCAGATTTCTTATTCCCCTTGTAAAAGCTTTAGAGTTTTGTTATAGAAAAGCATAGCATAAATTAAACTTTAAATTAAATTTCGTTCCATAGGAAAGTTACGATACAGTGATGTCACATTTTTGGCAGATTCATCTTCACTGTGGATTGTGCCTTCATATTGCAAATGCCATGGGAAGATTTTCTGTTACTTTAAATTCCAGAATAATGTTGGAACAAGGCTGGGAATGGTGTGACTTCAGTAAACAAAGGGAGAATGAGTAACACATTAAAAAGATAATAGAATTCTAATTGAGCTCACTAAGCTAGAAACTTCTGCTTGGTTTTCCATTCTTGAGGATTTGTGTGTTTTTTTAAATCTTTTAAGAAAAGATATTCAAACAGTGAAATTTTTAAAGCTACTTTTGAGATTACAATTGTGGTTTGAAAGATTTTATGAAATTCATTAGTGGAATGATGTTATTTGTACAAATGAAAAACATATCAGTCATAAAGTTCAGGCAAGATACCATTGACCCAGGTGCCAATAATGTGTTAATTTCCATCAGGGAGATAGCAATGTGTGACAGTTGGTCAGCAGATAAGATTTAGCTATTTTTCATTAGTGCTTGAACTTTGATAAAGGGGAATAGAAAGGAGCTTCTTGACCTTTCAGGGCTTAAATTATTAAAGAGCAAATAGATTTGAGGTCTGGGTGCTTGCAAATCTAATTTGTCTTGTGGAGCAAGGATGAAAAGACATTTTGAGTTTGAAATTGCTCTAGTCAACTTAGTTCTTCCTTTAATATATCTGAAGATGAGTAGATGGTAGCTATTTAAAAAGTAATATATCTGGAATACAGTACATAGGCACGTTACATGATCGTTTAATTCTCGAATTTTCATCTAACCCTCATAAAATTGTTGCTTGGAAAAATTAATTTTATTCATCCATACAGTTAGATGGTATTTAAATTACAAAACAAAATTTTCTTTCATTAGGGAATGTCAAATGTCATATTATTCTAGTTAAAGTCTATCAGTGCCTGGCACATAGTAGGTGCTCAAAAATACTTAGTTAATAAATTAGTAAACAGACACACAGCACACACACTAGCAAAGCTGGGGAAAAGATGGCTGGAAAGTGAGAGATGGAGGTGAGAGAAGGGTAGAGTAAGCAGAGACGCAGCTTTTGGTGTTCTCACAGCTCATTATTAGTGGGTTACCCAGGATAAACTTACAGTCATGCCACCGTCCTCTTATCACAAAACCTTTTTCATGGTAATTTCCTCCTCTGTTAGCCCTTGGTATTCAGGAAATGAATACAAAATAAATTTAGTATTGAATTTTAGTAAAGCAAAGCATATTTATGAATACAGTATTTCCTCTCAACTACTACATGTAATATATAGAGAATAGAATTACTTTGGAATTATATTATGCTTTGAAAATATGTATTTCATGGCCACTTCATTCTAAGTGTCATGAAATATAGAAATGACTAAATCATAGCCCTCCTCCACTAGGAACTTACAAGACTTTTAAAAATATTGATAAAAGGACACAAATGACTCAAAGCCTTTACAGAAAACATGTTTTTGTCAGTTTGGAGCAGAACAAGAGTACATCAAAATGAGGGAACAGCTTGGAAGCCCCTGAGAGACTTCATGAAAGGATCTCAGACTTTTTATGAGGTAGGGTCATCTGCTGAGAGTGACAACAATTTGAGGAGAACAGTACTTCCAAAACAAGCTTCAGTCCCAGCCAAGGTGAAGGGAAAGATGTTTGTGGTAGGAGAATTCAAACTCTTGGCATTTGGAAAGTCCAGAAGTGGCTGTGCTAATCTTTTAGCAGAGTTAGAATCATGAGGGAGCTCCCTCCAGGTTGAGAAGTGAGTGATCACTATCTGTGTGCCTTTGATAAGGAGGTTCCTGGGAGGAATCCAGAGCCGGAGAGGACACCAGCCAGGTGCTGGTATCACTGCAGAATCCAGGAATGTCCTTCCTGGAAATTATTAATGACATGAATACATATGGGAGAAGGAATTGAGGTCAAAGGTATAATTACCGTCTATGGCTCCCTTTATTTAATAAATGAGAAAGAATCTCTCTACACATTACTCAAAATGAATTGATTATGGGGAAGTAGATAGGGACTGTGTTGATTGTGTTTCCATGAGCAAGTGAAGATGCCTGTGGTGCAGACATTGCACATGAGTGTCTTAACCAGGAATTTTTAGCAGGTGATGCTAGTACTGTCTTGCTGATGGTCAAGATATGACATCTGCTACTTAATTAGCTTTGTGCCCCAGAGAGAATGAGTACTTCCCCCCTGAACCTCAGTTTTCTCATCAGTAAAATGGGAAAATAAAACCTAAATGTGTGAGCCCTGGCCTGGTAGCTCATTTGGTCAGAGCATCGTCACAGTACACCAAGGTTGTTGGTTCGATCCCCAGTCAGGGCACATATAAGAATTAACCAGTGACTGCATAAATAAGTAGAACAAGTGGGTTTCTCTCTCTCTCAAAAAAAAATTTATATATAATTTTTTTAAATCTTTTAAAAAATACCCTGCATTTGCAAGGCACCTGGCCTAGCACTTCCTCTATAGAATAATTCCTGCAAATGTTTTCTCATGTATCTTCATATTTCCACTTGTGTAGTACATGGGTTTCCCAGAAGTTGTTTTTAAAGTGAAATTTTGAAAATCATGTCATATAGCAAATAAATTGGAAAAGCTGACTGATAGGAGGAGCCAGTGTTAAAAATTATTTTATTTAATGGAAAATCCCTTTGCAAAGCAATTTATCTTTTGATGTATCCCTCTTGTGATAGTAGTTTTTGTATGCTGAATAAAAGTTATGAATAAAAAAATATAAAATGCACCATAGAGATCCATCTAGTTCTCTCATTTCATAGGAAAAAAATAAGACCCAAAGAAGTTAATGTAAAACCTCAGTTGTTGGCAGAATTAAGCTTAGAGCCTAGATTGGTGCACATGCCACGATTTCCCACCCCTATTAAAGACATTTCAAAAGAAAAGTCACACTTTCTCAATGCTGTTTGTATTTATTGCCATACCAGATTAAACTTCTTCATGGGTCAGTGGTCATCTGTGGTGGTGCTATTGTCTTTTGCTTTGACCTTGACCCTTTACTCTTGCTATTCTATGACCTGATACTCTTGTTAATATTTGCTGCATATCTAACTACTCCAAAACCTAGTAGCTTAAAACAACCTTTCTATTTTGCCATGATTTTGTGGGCCAGCACAAGCTTGGCTGGGAAGTTCCTACTTGGGGCTCTACTGGGCTGCTGTCATCTGAAGTCTCAGCTGTGTGGCCTTCTAAGATGGCACACATACATGGCTGTCGGTGATCCTGACTGTTGGCTGGGAGCTATTCCAGTCTGCCGAGCAGAGTGCCTACATGTGGCCCCTCTAGCATGGGAAGTTCAGGGTCATTGGACCACTTAACATGGTGGCTGGCTTCTTTTTCCAGCTAGCTTCCCTGTGGGACCAGGCTGAAGATATATGACCTTCTCTGACCAAAGCCTTGAGATTTACATTATCCCTCTGTTACATTCTGTGTGCTGAATGTAATCATTAAGGTTGGCCAACCCCATTCTTTTCTTTTTTTTTTTTAATATGTTTTTTATTGATTTTTTAGAGAGAGGGGGAGGGAGAGAGAGAGAGGAACATTGATGTGAGAGAGAAACATCAATCGGCTGCTTCTTGCATGCCCCCTACTGGGGATTTAGCCTGCAACCCGGGCATGTGCCCTGACTGGGATTGAACTGGGATCTCTCAGTCCATGGGCCAACGCTCACTCCACTGAGCCACACAGGCCAGGTGCCAACCCCATTCTTGATGGGAGAAATTTCAAGGAATTCGCAGATATATATATATATATATAAAATTGATTTTAGAGAGAGAGGAAGAGGGATAGGGCGAGAGAAACATCAGTGTGAGAGAGAAACATCAATCATTGCCTCCCATACACTCCCAGACCAAGATCGAACCCGCAACCTTTTTGGTGCATGGGACGATGCTCCAACCAACTGAGCTGCTGGCCAAGCTGTAGATATATTTTAAAGTAGCCACATCTGACTGTAGCTATAAGAAGTCAGGGAGAAGGGGTGAGAAATCAAAGTTCACATTACTGCTATCATGTTCCTTTTGTGTTGGATCCATCATGCAGTGAGAATTCTACCAGATTTGGTAAAGTATGACCAAAAGTCTCTGATGTTAGGAAGTAAGAGTTATGTTTCTTTGTTTCTTTTCTTTTTTTTCTTTCAAGTTTACATCACTGTAAACATGCTGGACTACCTGTCTACTGAGCAATCATTTTGATGTTCTACAACAATTGATTTTTGTTTAGACAGTTACAAACTGAAGGGCAGCTGCATTGCATTACGCTCATGCACTAAGTGGGTGCACTTCCAGAAACAGATGATTTCACTGAGTATAGATTCAGAGTTCACATGGACAAGAGCTCAAAGAGGGACCTCTCTAGGTCTTCTCCAAGCTGTTGGGCATGGTAGGCATTATTGAGTACCCAATACTGAGCAACTCTAGGATGACAGCATTGTTCAGTGGAGAAACAGTGCTTTTCTGATATGAGAAGAAAAAGATACATGTCTTTGCCAGAAGGACTTTCAATCGAATCTAGATTTAGTTTTTGAAAGCTGTTTTCAAGGCTTAGTTTTTCTCAGTATCAGAAACTTTTTTCAACAAACCTGCACAAATGTTCATCATTCTAGTAAATGTATAAATCTTAATAAATAAGTTTGTCCCTTCAAGGTGTCTTCCATGCTCCTCAGGTTGCTTCCAAATTCAAAGACATTGGAGGGGCAGTGAGGGAAAGGGGGGGCAGCCACTCTTCCGTGGGGTGTCCATCTCTGCAGGCATCTTTATATATAATTCAAGGAGCCCTGTTCATGATTTACTCTTAGAAACTGCTTATAACTCCAAGGTCTTGGCTTTTGAAATTCCAATCCTTTTTACCTGCTTTTCTTATGCCATCTCTTTCCACTGACTGAATACGGGGAAGGACAAAGGAATATAAGAAAATATCAAAGTCAAACCTTAGTTAATATGAGTTATTACACATTATATTTTGTGACTTGTTAAAACTTCCCATGGATTCATACAAATGTTATTGATGAAAATAATACATTGCCTTTTAAAAATAAACTTACAGTTGATATAATTCCATTTATTAGGTAAACTGGGTTAATTGCCTACAAATTCATCTTCAATCGCATGTGAGACGAGTATTATTTTAGTGTCCTGCTCACATAAACAGCAGAGATTGTTATATATAATTTTTGTGATTATGTGAATTTTGTTTCCCTCAATAAATCGTGTCATTTGGGGTAATAGTTCAGTGAAAGATGAAGTGCTTTCCCACTCTCATTGAGCAAGTGGTGTGTGCGTGGCCCTTAGGCACTAAGCACCTATTACTGACTACAGGCAGTGTATTCTTTAGTTTGGATATCCTGTGGGTCCACGCAATTGAATATGGCATCCGCTTAGTTATCATAAAATATCACTGATCATTCTCTTTTTTTCTAGTGTCTACCAAATAGTTGTTGAGGAAGAACGTCCTCGAAGAACTAAAAAGACAACAGAAATCTTAAAGTGCTACCCAGTGCCGATTCACTTCCAGAATGCCTCCATCCTGAACTCACAGTACTACTTTGCTGCAGAATTCCCAGCAAACAGCCTGCAAGCTGCTCAGCCTTTTACTATTGGTGATAACAAGACATACAGTGGATACTGGAACACTCCCCTTCTCCCCCATAAAAGCTACAGAATCTATTTCCAAGCTGCTAGTAGAGCCAATGGGGTAAGTTTTATAGATGGCTGTTTACTTAGGCTATTTAGGCTTATTAATGTGAACATAGATTAAGAAAGTAGTAAGAAATAGTCATGCTTTTGTGTGTTTTTACTTGAAATAAAAGTAGGTTTTTTTCTTTTTTAAAAAATTTTTTTCACCTAGAGAAATTTATGGAAAGAAATTAATATATTCTTATTTGTTTTGGTAGAAAGAATATATTGTTAACATGATGGTTTATATTTTCAGCTTTTACTTGTTACCAAAAGCTGACTAGTAATTCTGCTTAGCTTACTATTTTACAGGAAAATAGTATAGCCACAACATGCATTCAGCTCATTAAAAATTTTGTGAGATTCACAACATCTGTCTTTTCAGCATATTGTGTCCCATTTCTTTGGATCCACAAGAGTTTATGCTTCCTATAACTGTGACTAAATTAGGTATCTTCTTTTTTCAAAGAGAAAACCGCTTTAGAAAGATGAGATTGTTAACAAAATGAAAACTGTTTGGTCATTTCTGATTTTTTTTTCTGTTCAGACCAATACAGAGCTCTGATAAGATAGTAAAGTGTCCTGAGAAGGAAGGGCAGATTTTCCAGATTCGACAGTGGTTTGCCTTCTTCACAGCATGGGTCTGGGTGCCATCACTGACTTGTCTTTGCCTGTGATGAGGGAGGAAATCGGGGACACATAGTTCTCCAGTAGCTCTTGCGCAGGGAGCGAGTAGGGGTCTGGAGAAGGAAGCCTGGGCCACCAGGCAGAGGCATCGGCACTGGAGCCAGAAGGTGTATCTGAGCTTGGTTCAAGGAGTAACCAGCATGTGATCAATGTTACAATGAGACCTTTTCTTATCGGTATTTTAATAGAACTGCAGAGACTTTCATTTGTTTTAAATAAAACATGAATAGTGATTTTTATCCCTCTTTATTTGACACAGGAAACCAAAATAGACTGTGTTCGAGTGGCCACAAAAGGTAGGTTGAAATTGTGGGATGCTCTCCTAATTTATATCTTTTAAAATTTTAGAGGGTATTTCAAAACTTCTTGAAATATGAACTTCATTGAAATGTGTGCATGTGTGTGCATGTATGTATTATTAGGATCTAATGGCAGTTTACATTAAATGGCAGTTAATATTAACATTGAAATACTTTTTAAAATAAACCATATTGCTGTGTTCCAAGCAGTGTTCGATGGTTATCTTTTTAAAAATTCTTTTAAAATAAAAATTTTTATGATCTCAGTACACATTTTTTAAATCATAGTACCACACATAGTATTGCTAAATCTAATGAATCTTCATATGCGAAGTAGTAAAATATTGCCTTCCATTTTTAAGAAATTATCTAGTTATAGTAGTTCTGTAGAGTCTACATGGGCCTTTTTTTTTACTGATGATGTGTGTCTCCTTGAATCCAGTAACCAAGTGATGTTATCGTGGGACTTCTGTTCCGCAGGCCTGGCTCAAAGCCTGGGAAATGTGGTGGAGGATGAGCTGTGGAAATGGCTAGGGCAAACCCCGCAAGCTCCCCACACAGCACCTCCTAAACAAGAAAGTGCAACTGTGTGTGTGCCGAGCTGTCATGTCATCTTGTCACCCTTGCAGGGTGACTTTAGCCATCACCTGTGGAAGTATATGAGAAAAAAGTTTGAGAAATGTAAAATGCTGCATTCAATGAGGCATTATAAATTAACACTTGTAGTTAAATACATTCCTTCAGACACTCCTGTGACAATGAGCAGGTTCTGTGTGGTTTAATTTAGACGTGATGGCAAGAAGGCGTCATTGGGTCTGTGCCACTAGATTTGATCAGGTCATAGGTAGTAGTCACTTGATGAGTTCTGTTGGATAAAAATATCTTCTTCTTGTCGTTGTTTAACTGTCAGGCAGCATAGTTTGAGTATATTATGGATGTCCATCTGCGTTTTCAAAACTCTCACTGAATTCTTATTTATGAAGATACCTGATCTTTTTATTTAGTTTGTTGACAAATATTTCTTGGTTTCATGTTATGTGCCAAGCATTGTGTGAGGTACTCACCTCCTTTGTATTTTCTTTGTCCTCATGGACTCATAGTTTTATTTCAAGACTATATTGATTTTCAAATACTCAGTTCTTCCTATATTGTACCTGATTAGTGCCTTTATTTATAGGAATAAGTTAATAATAAACAAAATTGCCCTGGCCAGTTTGGCTTAGCAGTTAGAGCATCGGCCCATAGACCGAAGGGGCATGGATGTGATTCCTGGTGAAGGGCACATACCTTGGTTGCAGGTTCAGTCCTCAGCCCCAGTCAGGGTTGTGCAGGAGGCAACCAATCGATGTGTATCTCTCACATCTATGTTTCTGTCTGTCTCTCCTTCCCTTCTATGTTATCTAAAAAAAAAAAAAAAAATCAGTGGAAAAATATCCTCCTCTGGGGATTAACAAAAACAATAAATAAATAAATAAATAAATAAATAAATAAATAAATAAATAAATAAGATTAAAGATATTGATTGGCTTTGTAAACTAATACGCTATTAACTATTAATTTTTACAGTATTACGAGTCCCTTGAATGACATATTGATGTTCTTAGACCTCCAGGTCATTGTCCATGTTCAAATTGCTTTATTGAATTTTACATATTGTTGAAGTCTCAAAAAGTAAACCCAGTTCCAGAGTGCCTAATTTATAATGCCTTATGTCTAACATCACATCTGAAAATCACTTTCATGCACACATTCTCACTTATTTAACATTACTGTGAGAAAGGAGATAGGTATTGCTATTTTTTTTTTTAATATTAAGAAAATGTATATTGGGAGACAGATTGACTCACCAAGGTCACTCAGCTAATAATCAGTGATTCTAGTCTTGATCCCAAGCATTTAGACTCCTATGCCTGGTGTTCTGCTGTATGTCGTGGCTTTCACCCCGCAGAACTGCTGGCCAGTTACAGTACTGCATTGCATAAGTAGCTGTCCTCCTCTTTGTTAGAATTAAGTCACTGCCCAGTTTACTCTGAAAACAATGAAATATCTGTCACCGTGTTCATTTACATATTTAAATAATTATATAAAGAGCACACTAGTAAATATGGAAATCTGATGTTTGCTGTTTTCACAATAGATTGAATTAGATAGTGATTTGGATCATTTTCTTCCAACAGCTAGATTTAATCAATATTATAATTTGTTTTTCAATTCACCCAAGGATGATTAGGCAATCAGATGACCTGATTGACTAAATATTCCCCACTCATATTTTCTGAGTCATTTGCAAACATTTACACAGCAACAAACTCTATCCAAATAACCTGTTTAGGGGTAAGAGGGAAACAAATTTTAATATTCATTACATAACATTGTCATTTCTATTCATAAAATCATAATACTGGAGGAAACCTTGGGAGATATTCTCCTTCCAGGCGAAACTACCCTGTTTGGTACTATTTTATTTTATTAATTTCTACATGTATAAGTGCAGCTACCTCCCTTTACAGCACAGCCTAATGTCTCACCATCTTTATAATTACACCATCTTCCTTATTCATACTAAGAACGCTTTCTGCAGCATGGGAACTATTTCCATTTTAACTACTTAGTCATAACAGAAAAATAGGTCTGATAACTTTATTGGTACCATATACTAAAGATGTTTGAGATTTAAAAGAGTTCAAACACCCTGACTGTTTTTACCACATATTGCTCACAGTGTGGTGGCTTACTTGACTTTTCAGACACTAAACCATTTTCCTAAGCAATGTTTTGAATTTGTAAAGAATTCAATGTTCTCATGAAACAACTGTTGACAAGTATCTTTATATAAAAAGTATGAAGGTGGATATTTTTTCACAAGGAACTAATTTATAATTTCAAGTATAGATATGTCTCTTAAAGATGTATTTCATAGTATTTACAAATTTTATGTTTTGCTTATTTTAATCATATACCAATGGTATATTTTGACACTAATCATCTCAAATACAGAACCTCAAAAAATAGACACAGGCAAAAACCTAAGGTATATTATTTCATATCTTCATATTGTGTGAGGATTCCCTATATTTTTATGTATCCTCTTTAATTTATACATCTAGATTCCTCACAGATATATGTTACTGTATTTTTATTGTTCACTATAGGCAAACTCATGACAGTATCTGTCTCTTGAGATAAAGACACCATACAACAGAATATACATGACGTTTGGATGTTACCCTCCCAAATATAGGATTCTTTTTTATCTGTGCAGTAGAGTAAATACAGCTATTCTTAGATTTTTCTAATTTTTATTTTGATTTTTAATCACATTCACATTTGTATAATTGGATTACTTTCAAGACCATTTAGACCAACTGTGTCTTAGCAATAAGTATATGCATCTTCTTTAACTCTTACATATCTTATGGCTGCCTTATTGTAACTGTTAAGGTTGAAATGATTTTTATGCTAGTTTTGGAAGACTTTGTTGGTGATCAATTCTAAACTGACAGGATATACTTAAAAATCAAAATCCATCTGTTAGTAAATTAGATTTCTTATATTAAATGAGGTATATTCATTCTAATTGATATAACAATCAGTTTAAATGTATACTTTTCATTAATCTTCAAAAAATAGTATTTTTCATAACATGATGCCAGCTGTGTTTCTCCTTGACAATATAGCCAGTTGGGAATTTTCTTATTATATATTTATTTTTGAAATTGTTTGGGTACCTAATATGTTAGGCACAGTATGATCTCTGAGACTTCCAAGTACAGATACATAAATACATCACTTTTTAAATTTGGAGGATTTTTAGTTCATAAAGGTTTTGAGGATTTTTGTTTGTTTCTTTGTTTTTAGTATATGGGAGTGAGGTTATATATGTTAATTCTTTCTATGCTAATATTTGGCTAACAGCATTGTTGCTAGAAATCAAAACAAAAACTGCATGAAAACATAAGCTAAATTCTTTCCAAAAGTAGTATAATAGTCAGACCATAGACCTTAAACAAAAAGAAAACAAGTCATTATTCTAATGTTATGTTTTAAGGTGAATTTTCTGTGCAAAATGTGTTCACTATTTTTAAGTTTGGTATTTTATTTAACTCACATTTGTACTGGAGTGTACATATGCTTTGCTGGAAGCCCTTCAGGAAACTTTGAAAGATTTCTATTGTTCTGATACAATTTCTAACTGTATTCAGAAACTTGAATGTTTCTTTTTTTAATCACCATGCTCCTTGAGAAGTTTCTCTACATTGTTTATCTGTTCACCATTTTGTTCAAAGAAACACTGTCCTTTCTAGACCACAGTGCTGCGGAATGAAAGGGCTCTGACAAAAGAGCTGAAAAGAATGTCTGTGAAGATGTAAAGCTAATTAAGATTCCTTTTAATTACTCATATTCAATGCAGGAGAAAACAAATTACATAGTAAGACCACTTACATATGCTAATCTGCCATCATTGAGCTATGGATTTAGAAATAGAAACATAAATATGATATAGATTTGTCATTCAGCATTTTATAGAGACAATATTTTCTTGATTTGAAATAGCCTTCATAATGTACATCACGAGTACATTAAGGCCCCTGGAAAGTTCCTAAGGAAAAAATCTGTTTAACTTTATTCAGCCCTATATATTGCCCAAATTTATTTGATGCAGACTCCTTTTTAAAGGAACACTGGAGTCATGTAAAGCCCAGTTAAGCAAAAGACTGGTTCATCCAATTCCAGAGGACCCCACTACATCAGCTGAAGTGGCACTTGAGAAGTCTGATACACCGAGTGCATTTCCTACTCTTCCACACAAAGCTTTGTACCTAAGGAAGACCCTAAACTTATCAGCACCAGAAGTATCTTCAAAGCATAGGATTGGAATTTCGGAATTTATTTTACCAAAGTTAACAATCTTCTTTTTAATACATTCTTATTGACATCTGAAGACAGAGGGCAGCAAATTTTTATGTAAAAGGCACATGGTAAATATTTTAGGCTTTGTGAGCCAGATGGCCTCTTTCACAACTGCTCAGCTCTGTCATGGCTGTGCAAGAGCAGCCCCCGGCAGTGCGTGCACAAACAGGCGTGGCAGTGTTCAATAAAACTTTATTTGCAAAAGCAGGCAGTGGGCTAGCTGACTGCTATTTTCAAATAATTTGTAACATAACCCAGTTTGTTCCTTTTAATTAAAAATACTAACAACAATTGAACACTTTACAATGCAGAATATAACGATCACATAAAAATCCTTCCTGATATCTGTAATATATGTTTTTTTATGGGAGTTTTGAATCTCAGATTACAGTTAGCCTTCCTTTCAGTTGTTAAGACTGCCCATCATAGCCAATTTCAAGTAACATTTTGTTCATATTATTTACTTTTTTCAGTATGGTATATAGTTGCTCTGTTTTTGTATAAGGCAATTTTTCTCAATAGTAGGTAGGTAGGTACGATTTTCCTGTAAGCAGTGAAAAACCATACAGGAATGTTGGTTGAACAACAGTAGTCTATGACCAGGCAAATATTATGTGTATAAACTTGAAATTGGTATCCACTTTGTGACGAATTTGAGAAATAACAATTTACTGTTCACAATTTATTATATCAGTATGCAGAATTGTATACTGTGTCATGTCAAGGAAATGATCTTTGTAATACCCTGGGAGTTCTCTATTCTCTGACCAGACTGTTAGTTTATTCGTCTCAGTTAGCAAGACTAGAAAGTTTTAATTAATGTGTGAAAGACGATTATCCCACTTTTAACCTCAGTTGTTGCTGTTGTCTACTTATAAGGAGCAGCACTGTTTGAACGATGCAGAGGGATATTTCAAAATATTATGCAGCAGCAGTTTTGGGTTTAATTGTCTGCAGATGGTAGATGATCTATTTTCCTTACTCGCTGCCACATTTCTAATAGCACCCAGGCTGTTCCGTGTAAATTAGTAATCTTTCATGTAAGCCTGTCCTTAATTTTTCAGTATTTTTTCTTTGCATCATTTTCCAGCTGTATCATGTTAGAAGTGATGTTTTAATTTCTTTTTTTTTAATATCTGTGTGTCATAACTGTTAACCATTTAAACACAACTACTGAGCTCCACAGGCAAACCAGAAGTCCACCTGGTCCCCTTCAAGAATCCGAATGATTTCTTTGGTCACATGTAGACCATGACAACTACAGCAAAGGCAGTGATTAGTTTTTATTTTTCTCACCAGTGCTTTTGAGATGCCTTTTTTTCATTCCCTTAATGTGGCAAAATGAGGTTCCTAAATAAAAATGCTCTACATGAAATTTAGTTATTGGAGAGGTTTCTCTACATGAAACATTTTTAGTGAAAGAGGATAACATTCTTCACAAAGGTGATTTTAGCAAGAAGAGAAAATATTGTGACTTAAGCAGCAGAATTTTTAAAAACCTAATAAATTCTAAAAGCCTAAAGTTTAGATCAGAATTAGCAATGAATCTTTTATACATCATATTCAATAGCAGTTGAAACATTGTTCAGTATAGAGCCTTACTTAGGAGTAATGTGTTTGTTTTCACTTTTTTCTTCAGTTAATCTATCCAAAATCTCAGCCAAAGCTTATAACTGTGTCATAGTTAGAAACTAACTGCCTGGCTAAACCTTGTTTAAGGGAAAAGAATTCAGAAAAGTCGACACCTTGCTATGGGTTTTTTTTTTTGTTTGTTTGTTTGTTTCTTTCCTTCTCTTTTTGTTGTTGTTGGAACAAAGTTGAGACAATGTGATATACTGATCGAGATTCTCCTTGCTAGCCTAGCTTCAGTCTGGCTTTTTCTTCCCTCATGCATGCTGACCTGGGAATCTTCCTTTGCCATAGCTGCGATAATCGTGACTCAGCTTACAACACCTTACATTCGCATCGCCCCTGCCGCAGGCGACGACCAACTGACAGGTCAGATGTTCAAGTATAGATGAGTCATCTTGCCCATTTCCTGCTCATTTTTCTCAGCTTCGTTTCCCCTCTACATTTCCTCCTTTGCTTAAGGCTTGTTTACAATGTTTCAGACTCTTGGTACAGACCTGTGCCCGCATTAAATGAAGTGGTGTGCTTGGCCTCTTCTCTGTGCACATTTATATCCATGCATTAAGCACAACTCCACTGCATGTTTCCATTGTGTGTTGTCTGTTGGTATGTTCCTTTCTAGCCTAATGTTATATAGAAATGAAATTTGCTGGACTTGCAATAGCAATGACATCAAACAGGATTTCAAACAAAATCCATAAAGATGAATTCAGAGTAATCCAAATTAAGCTAAAGAGGTGTTGTGATTTGAGGGTGAGAGAGGTTCATTTTTCACCTTGTAGGATCTAATTTGCACGCACAACCGGTTAGCAACACACAAGCTTGTCTGCCAGTGTTGTGAATTGAAACCACACAAAGCTGTTTGGGGTGCTGCTCTTCTAATAGCTTGGTGTGCATACAACTGGAGCAGAGCTGACTGCATTCCTTTTAGATCCTTGTTTCAAAGTATTTCTATAAAGCAGTTGTACATCTGCAAGTCAAATGCATTGAATAATTTAGGGGAATTTTTTAAAAACCAAATGGCTTAGAGTCATGGAGTTGAACTGTGTGCTTCTTTATACCAAGAGAAATCAGCTTGCCTATTCATACTGCCTCTAAAGGTGTTGCCATCTGTATAAACTCATGTAGGAAAAGAGTCCAGTAAAGTACTCCAGATCACAGGTGAGTGGTCAAAAACCCCAGAAGACAAACTTTTGTACTGCAACAAAAGCAGGCCATTGTCACGATTTCTAGCATAATTACGAGGACAGGACTCAAATTCTGGTTTCCAAAGGATCATTGATGCCATAGTTTTGTTGCATGTGGTATAGGCCTGATTAAAGCTGAGTAATAAACACACAGCTGCTTTCCATAAAATTTCTACTCTAGCAATTGTTTTGTATGTATGAAACTAAGGAATATACCCTGACATTTAAGGGAGAAAAGTAAAGCAAAAATTCATAAATGTTTAAGTTCTGTGAGCCTATTATTTTGGAAAGTAATGCAACTGAGACTCAGGAAAATTGTAGACTAATCTTTATAAGGTAAAGAAATATAGGATAATTCCAATTCTTTCTCTGCTGGAATTCTCTACATATTTTCAGTCCTCTGTTTCAGGCCTACAGGCTATAAACTTACTAACAGTTCTGCTCCCCCTGCTTTCAAGTTTCTTTTAAGCATATTTCTTATATTGATTGAAATTCTGCTTGTTACAGATTCTTTCTTATCCTGAACTTCTGAAGTGCTCGTCCCAACAGAAGTACTTAAGCAATAGTGTCTGTCTTACATAAGTCCTCCCCTTTCAGACCTTTGCATCTCAGGACTGGCCCGTGGCACTCTGTGTAGAGTTAGGTGTTGATCTTGAAGGTAACCTGGGATCCCTCAGCAAGTCTGAGCCCACTATGTCTGTGCTGGCACCAGTCTTGCCAGCCAAGCATTAAAAATGAGTTGTCCTCACTGTCATAAAATGAGTACTTATGGGAAATATAGCTAAATAGCCCCTCTCTCAGGCCTTACCTGTAATCTGCTGCCTTCAAGTTAAGCATGCTGTTTATGAGATATAAAGTAAGTGAAACTTCTGAATGTAGCTTTTTCTCTAAAACTTGCAGGATTAAGAAGATACCTCATAAATCAGCCTCCTTCATAAGCCTTGCAGATACAGTGTGTGTCGTTATTTTGGGACTAGTCTCTGAAGGACACATACATAGCTGAATATAGGGCTGCCATTCCTTTAAGGGCTGTAGATGATCTCCATCATTTACTTTGGTTTATTAGGGATTAAAATGATAGAGTGTTATAATAAGCCTCAAAGACCAGTAAAAAATTACTCTTGTTCTTTTTTCAGTATTTACTGCTGGTTTTAACAATGGTCAATCTTACCCAGATAAATTCAAACCAAGTAATATTCTGCATTTTCCATTTGCATCAGCCACCAACTTGGATAGCAGTAACACTGTCTTTTAATAGATTTATTCATGAGTCATACTGAAGCTTGAGACTTCATTCATTCAATCACTGATTTGACATTTGTTGAGCACCTTCTGTGTGAGGTATAGATCTTCTAACTCTTTTAAAGAGTTTTACTTTGTGGATGCCCAGACTCTCGGCATCAGGCTATTTGCAGTAGTAACATCACAACCTACATGTACACATGCTCTTGTGAATGAAAATTTGCTATCATACTTGTCATTTAGCAGTTAAGAAAAGACAACAGTTATGTAGCTAATGGTGGAAAAGGACATGTATTTCAAAACCTTTCTCATTGTGTCAAGCAGCTAAGAAATGGTCAGTGGACAGGTCTGAATATTTGACACCTGTGACCCATTGAACATTTGTAATTTTGTTTCCTAGATCAACACAGTCCCTTCCAAAAGCAAACAGATGCATGAGGGATACATTCAGAAGTGCCTTCAGCAGTTTTTGTTTATTTTGTTTTAATGGTGCTGACCTCATGCTCCCACAAATGCTATTTGAAGCTATACTTACTCTAGGAAACTGTGATAAGATAGTGAGCCCTCTGTAGTTCCTGTTGTCTCAGAATGCAGTGCATGCTGCTTAGGTTTGCCTTGGTATAGATGGGACCTCCCTTTCTTGTCTAACACCAAAGAGCACAAGCACCCTGGTGAGCTGACTTCAGCACAGGACTGTGCTGGACACAACAAAAAGTGTTCATAAATATTGGCTGATTTAATTCACTGAATGAATGCGCTCAGACTGTAGAATGCTAGTATGTTTGGTAAGCAGTCCTGTCGTTGCACTGGGGAGTGTTTCTTAAACTATTTTGTCGTCTATCAATAGTAAGAATACATCATTACCCAATTCACACACACACACACACACACACACACACACACATAAATTTAGCTGAAGAAGAAGCTTTCGACACTACTAGCAGCACTGTTCACTGAATAGATGCGCTCAGATTTGTTCTGTTTGATTCCATCTTATTCTAATGCATTTTTTAAAATTCTAGCAACCAACTTAATTGATCCATTCCCCACTAATGGGTTGTAATCCACAGTTTTTAGAAAATGCTTTACTAAACCACTAGATTTAGGAGATGAAAGGGAACAGAATATATGCTTGGAATAAAAATTCTGTCTACCTCAAAAATTCTACTCTCAAGTGCTCACAGAGAAAATTCTAAAAACTGGAAATGCTTCTGGTTTCTACCTTATTCATTTCATTTTGTGATTAATTTCATATAACATAGAACTGCTTTGGGAAGAAAATTAAAAGCTGTACATGCTAGACATTTCTCTTTAAGATTTTCTAGTTAATTTTATAAATATGTCTAGGCTATTTATTTTATATTAAAATAGTTCTAGTTATGATTTAATGAGCTAGCCAGCTCTGAGATGCTGTGGAGAATGAGTTCCTTAACCAAAATGATCTGTTTCGGTTAACCCATATGTCCAATATGATAAGATCTTTGTCCTAAAGACTTATAAACACAGTGACTCCTGGGATTCAAGTACAAATCTGATATATCAGAGCATGTAGAATTACTTGCTAGATAAAATTAGTACTTCAAAAAAAAAAAAAGGAATTAGCCAACAATTATTCCCACATAAAGTTCCAAGTTTTGAAAAAGATACAAGTAGCATAGGTCTGTATTGTCAAAGGTAAACACAGCCAGATGTTAAAGTGGGGAAGAGATTTCATTCAGTAACTGCTGACAGGTGATGGAGCTGAGTTTCAGCCCTAATACAGAGGTGACTGAGCGTTTTAACCAGAGAATGAAGGAGAAGGGGGCTGGCAAACAGGGACTCCAGAGAGTCAGGGAAGTGAAGAAGTACAGAAAGCTGGAAGGGTGTGTTGGTGCGTGTGAGATCCATCCATGTTTGCTAACTGGCACTTACTGAAATGGGCTCCTGTGACCCCAGAGGCAGGGAGATGGGGCCCTGTCCCCTGGACAGTCAGTGCTTGGGCAGCCTGAAGTTTTCTCAAGCAAGCACTTCAAGGGAAACTAGGGTCACCTAGGGATGCAACATTGAGCTGTTAGAAACTACATTACTGTTTTAAGTCTTTATAGACCAAGGTTGAGGCCTAGTGGAGAAAGGGCTCAGAGGAGCCTGGCTGGCGTTTGGTCAAGGAGACAGTTTTTGTCACTTCTCACCCCTTCCCTTGTGAAGAGCAGTGACTTATGGATTGATGATATTTGAAAAAGGAAGTGAGGACATTTGATCAACTTCTGTGTATTGTCCTCAGGACACAAATATTCTTTTGTGTCAAAAAGGGCTTAGAAGAGCCTGGCTGGTTTGGTCACAGAAAGAAACTTTGTCAGTGTATAGGCAAAGCTATCATGAAAAAGAAATCCCAAGGAAGTTCTTTTTCTTTTTAATGTCACCCTTAAAGCAAATATAGAGTTTTTTAGCATAAAATATAAAACATGGAAGTCACTGAACTAGACTCCCAGTGAGGAAGAGAAACAACTACGGTATTGACAGAGAAACTGCCGGGTTCTGGACACTGTGCTGAAGACTCCCACGGGCACCATTCGGACTCCTCAGGACAGCCACCTGGGAGACACGGCCACGCTTTTACCTGAGAAAAGGAAACGCAGAGGGGTGATGCTCACCTCCACAGGCTCCAGAGGTCTGCTATTCAGTTAAGAGAGGAATATAAGTTTGATTCCAGGCCTTACGACTTGAGCCCTGGGGTCCTTCGACCTCAGTGTCTGTTTGAACATACCCTTTTCACCCTCAGTGTCTCCTCCCCCATCCGGGGCCATCCAGGCCCACCCAGCCCTAACTCCCTACGCAGCCCTTTCTGTTGGGTTTTCACTAGCACCTGTACCCTTTGGCTCCACACATTATGCTGATCCCCAGCCCTGAGAAAATCCCATGGCCTGCCTTCCATACTTCCAGGTATTACTGGAGAATGGCGGAACCAGCAGATTAATTCTACTAGATGGATATACTTTGCCCCCCACACCCACCTTGATGTTTCCTGCTGACGAATAATGTCTCCTGCTTACGCAATGGTGGAACACTGGCCTCCACCCCCACCCCAGGGAAGGCAAGGACTTCAAATGCTCATTAATCAGTTGCCATATCATGTAGACCATCAGAAGTGGAAATCCTATAAAGTGACTGGTCTAATGGTTCTCCAGCTGCTTTGTGGGTTCCATGGAAAAGCCGCAGGAGCTACTTTTCATTCAAGTCCTAGCTGTGCCACTGAACAGTAGAGTGACTTTGGACAAGTTATTTTGCGTCTCTGAACCTCAGTTTGCTCATCTGTGAAATAGGAATTATATTTTTTTACACTAAAAAAGTTGATGTCAGGATTAAATCAACAAATAAAGAACTTAGTAAATCCTTGACAAATGTTAGATATTATTGTTATCTGAACACATTTTTTAATTATGAGAAGAATGTACACTCTTTCATTTCTTCATTGATTACCTGAGTACGTATTACCTGAGTGCCTGCTATGTGCGAGACCCTGTGCTAGGCTCTTGGGTTATCTTAGAAATACTGAAAAAGTTCACCCTATGTTTACACTAACCTAATCCATGTTTTGAACCTTCCACAACTTTCTCTCTGTGTATGTAAAAATATACAAACATATATACAGTTTTTTCACTACCATCTATATATTTAACTATACAACTTACATTGTTCACTTAATATGTCATGAATTCCCTTTCAAGGCAATACATATCCATCTAAGGCATTTTATTTATTTATTTATTTTTAATCCTCACCCGAGGATATTTTTCCATTCATCTTAAGATAGAGTGGAGGGGAGAGAAAGAGAGAGACATCAACATGAGAGAGACATATCGATTGGTTGCCTCCTGCATGACCCCGACCAGGGCCAGGGACTGAACCAAAATTGAGATACGTGCCCTTGACCGGAATTGACCCCGAGACTCTTGGGTCCGAGGGCCAACGCTCTAACCGGTGAGCCAAACCGGTCAGGGCTAAGGCATTCTTTCTGATATTTGACTATAGTTCCCTGAGAAGTATTGATATATTATGATCTATTCACCCAATCTCTTGCTAACAGTCATTCAGATTTTGACCAGATTTTTCCCTAACAACAACAACAAACTGGAATAAACACCGTTCTGTATGTGTTCTTTCTATTATAACTTTTATTTCTAAATAATTTCCAAATACGAGTCAAAGGGCAAGTTTGTTTTTTATATGGAACTGGCCAGACTACATTCCTCCCAAATTGTAGCAGGTCACCCTCCTACCGGCATCTCCTAAGTGCCCCCTTTCCACAGCTCCGCCTGCCCTGGACGTCTACAACCTGCTGGGTCCAGTGTGGGTGACAGTGGTATTCTAAGGACCTTTCCTGAAGTTGAGGATCTTTGCCTATGTTTATTAGCTATTTGCGTTTCTTCTGTTTTTGTTCATACACATTCCTATCAATCCCTGTTCTTTTGGCATAAAGACATTTCATTTTTAGATAATCAAATATGTTCCCATTTTCTCTCTTTTTCCAAGGTTTTTAATTTAAGAAGTTATTCACATATCTCAGATTATTCAGCCATTACCCTAATTTTTAGCTTTTGCTCGTCTAAAATTACCACTGAAATGGTGTGGAGTATGGCCAGGGGAGAGGTGTAGCTTTTTTTCCAGATAAACAACCAGTTAGGCTACTCTAACTATTAAGTAAACAGTTTCTCACAGAATTGAAATGCCCTATTGTCATATTTAAGTCTTCACATTTAGACTTATACAATCCTCTTTGTCTCTTCCTAAGCTATTACCGTAATCTTTGATTATATTGATATTGTATGATAAAACTAGGATTCTCTCCTAATTCTTTGTCAAAAATCCTTCACCACTTGTTTCCATGTCTGCTTATCAGTCCTTACAATGGCCTTAAATGACAGGCCCTCTCACCTTTTTAAATCCTCTCCTCTCCCTCTGCCTCATCCCACACCAGTCACCCTGACCTCCCTGTTCTTTGGATACATCAGCCGTGCTCCTACTGTCAGCCTTCCCTCCCCCTCCTCCCCGTTCTCCTTGCTTGGAATAGTCTTCCCCAGATACCACTTGGCTGACTCTCCCAGCTCGTGCAGTCTTCGCTCCAGTCTGCCTTCTCCCTGAAGTCTGCCTTGAGAACGCACCCTTCCTCACAGTGCAGCCTGCCATGACACCGCCCAGCCCTGCCACACAGCCTGTCCCCTCGCCCTGCTACTGCCTCCTTTTCCATAGCACGGTCACCCTCTGTGCTTACTTGTTATGTGTGCTGCTGTCTTTTTCCACCTCCTAGAATATAAGCCTCCTGAGGACAGGAATCTTCATCTGCTGTGTTCTGATATGTCCAGGCACCAAGGAGGTAGCTCAGTCCGTGCACAGTAGGCAGTCAAGTCCCAAAACTGCCCCGAGATTCTCATTGGAATCTTATTAAATGTATGCATTATCATAACTGTGGAAAATATGATCAATTTTTCCATTTATTTATATCTTGTCATAAAACTTCTAATACAAAGTTAGAGTTTTTATATAAACCCATCTTGTCAGGTCTCCCTTCAAAATATAGTCAAGGTTCAATAACATCTCGCTCTCTCATGGCTACCATCCCAGCACAGACCATTGCAGAACATTTTAACTGGGTTCCAACTTGCTCTTATGGCTCCCTGTTAATTCATTTGCCGCAGAGCAGCTGGACTGACTTTCCTGAAACTGAAGTCTGGTTCCATTGCTCCTCTTCTAAAGCCCCCAAGAAGCTTCCTACTGCACTTAGAATAAATTCCAGATTTCCAGTCACAGCATAAAGGGCCTGCACCATCCCTGGTCTCACACTGAGTCCTCAGCTCAAATCACCCTCTCACTCTCAGTGCTGATCTTACTGTTTCTCCAAAGCACACGCTGGATCATGTGCCAGATGTTTGCACATGCTGCTCCCTCTGCCTGAGACCTCCTTCCTTGAGATTCATATTCCCAGCTCCTTCTCAACAGTCAGAGTCTGGCGCAGAGGTCATCTTCTCGAGAGGCCTACCTAGATAGACCACAATACCTGAAGTGCAGTGGCCCTGTCGGCTGCCTAGCCACTGCCTGGCCTGTCACTCTGCCACTTTTTGAGGTTCCCTGATGACACTATGTCTCCCTCCTGGAATGTGATCAGAGCAGGGCTTTGTCTGTCTTGTTCCCAATGTAGCCCCTTAGGCATCCAGTAGGTATTCAAAATTATTTACTGAAAGATGAACAGTGACGATCTTTCTTATTAAATTTATTCTTAGGTATTTTACAGCTTTTAGCACTATCATGAGATTTAATTTTAACTGTTTCAGAGAGGGGTCTACCCATCCACACCAACACTATCTGTGTCTAGCCCCTCACCCAGCCAGTAGATCCTTGGACCCTTTGTGAGCAATAAGCTGTGACAGCGGCTAAATGCAGATAGGTGGCATTTGTTCTGCTGTGGACCTCGGGCTCTCTATCTGTAAGATGAAGACGTAACTGAAATCAGGTCTTAGCCACAATAAGTAGCTCAGACAACTGGATACGGTTTGAAGATGATGGGATTCTTCACTGAACTTGAGCTCAGTCAGTGGCAGGCACAGCAAATGCAAGAGGTCCTGCAATGCGACATAATATGCCTGCGAATAAAGAACTGCACAAAGGCCAGCGTGGCTAGAAGGATGTATGGGGAGCACTCATGTTGTACAGGCAAAAAGAGGCCGACATTAAGAACTTTGGTCTTGATCCCAGGAGCAGTGGGTAGCAGTTGAGGTGTTTTCAAGAGGGGCAAACAGGTTCAAGTATTCACTGTGTACTCCGGCCACACTAAAAACATTTGAGGGGAGATGAAAAAGGCCAAAAAACAGAATTAAAACTAAGAAATGGAAGAATATCCTCTAGCCTAGTAAAAACTAACAGAGTAAACGGATAAAAATAGAAAAGCTAAATGCCAGGAAATTAACACAGTTGAAGTACTTGTCCTGGGTTGTGTATAATCTGCAATCAGCACGGAAGGGCACTTGGTAGGGAATTTGAGGGACAGGTTCAAACAGATCAAAGGACACTGAGTGCCTTAGAGATGGAACGGCTTCCTTCAACCTTGTGCCTAATATATCCACTTCATTTATTTTGAGCGCTATTTACTGAGGTGCTCAGCTGAACCAAACTGACAAAGAACGTAGACGATGAGACGAAGAGCATAGTCCACACTGTTTGAACTTATGGACTCCGAGAGGACATCTCACTGCCTTCAGCCGCGGCAGTCTCTGCCCTTTCAGCAGTTCAGTGATTAGACTCGTAAAGTGTTGTATTGGAGACTGTTAATTGAGTCTACTGTGAAAAGCGTGTAGAATTATTTGTATCTACTACTACTGGGGCCGTATTTTACATATCTTTATACTTTTCATAACCTGCCACCCAGCCCTTGGCACTTAAAAGGCACTCAGAGGCCAGCTATAATTTTCCAATGGAATGAGTTCATTTATAAAAAGATAAAATTGCCTTGAAGGTGTGGACTAATTTCCACACCGCTTTTTAAAAAAATAACACACAGCAGCTCCCAACTGTGACTGCCTGCGGGAAGATGGGGAGTCCGGGAGGTGCAGCAGGGCCGTGTGTCACAGAGACCTCTGATGGTCAGCCTCCCATCGGACACGGAGCGAGTGCACGCAGTTCAGTTCTGACAGAAGACAGGTGACCACCTTGCAGTCTTTGAGATACTTAGCTATGCGGAGCTCTCCTCTGTGCTGCTCCAGGAGTATCCATTGTCCCTGCTTTGGGAGGGAAGGGTTGAAGAGCTTCCCGTGTCCTTGAAGACCTTTCTATGTAATTAGCTGTGTTCAGAATTCAGAGAAGTGTAACTTGTACTCTTTGCTCTCAAGAAACTTGTATGTATTATCTTTGTTAAGACCAGCAGAAACAGTTCAATATATATTTCACTTCAACACATTTACCTATATCTTACACTACTTGCAATAAGCACAAATGGATTAGGTTAATATGAAGTCAGCTGTTCTAAAACGGAGTGTCTGTACCATGCCAGAGCCTTTCAGTGTCAGAAGCTTTGCTTTGACTTCTGAGAGAACTTGAGGTAAAATTAAGGGAAGAAAACCCCTCCGTTAGGTTTACTTATAAGTAATAATGGCCAGACTCCTTATTTTAGCTGATAATCAGTTTATTGGAAATAGTGGAGCTGATAATCAGTTTATTGGAAATAGTGGCTGAATGGAAACTACCATTTCCAGCTAAGTATCCTGGTATTTTCAAATGCAGTATTACGTACAGATAGAGAATTAACGATTCGTATGCCCGATCTTGGCCTTGGGCACTTCTTATTGAACCGTGAACAAGGTAGCAGTGCCATATATTTTGGCCATGGAGGCTAATATAGAAAATTAGTGTGAAGAGAATTTGGTTGGAATTTCTTATAAGGATTACTTGAGGATTCTAAAATTTCCCTTTCAGCCAGAAAGAATGTAAAGTGAGAGGAAATTTTTATTCTTCCTGCAGCACCAGCTGAATGCATCTTAATGGGCTGTAGTGTCACTAGTGATTTATTGCCCTTTTTTGTTCTTTTATGTGTTATATTTGTCACTCTGCTATGGCAGTTTCATCTATAAAACAGTATAGTTACAAGAAAATGGTGAGAGGATACAGGACTGCCATGGGAGATTCTGTCCCTTTTTCCCTGTCATTTTGTGGAAGGAAATACTGAGTCAAATGTCAAGCATTTGGTTTCAGAAGTAATATATCTTTAAAGATGTACACTGCACTGACATAGTATTGTTTTCCACTTTTACCACATAAACTTTAGGGTATCTATATGAAAGCTTTTCAATATAAGACAATTTAATTTTTCAATATTCTTTTGTGTTTTCTCTTTCTGTCAGCAGTGTGGTAAAAGAAAATAATGTATTTAACTGTCTTCTGTTTGCTTAAGGCATTAGAGCTTTCTGGCTTGAAAAGCATTAATTGAAATTTTGTACTTTAGGAAATCTACCTCTTAATTTTGTTAACAATCTGGTGCAGTGTGCATGTCCAAAAAGAATACTGAGACTAAAGCTTTGAGCTCAAAATAAACCAAGATTTCAGTAAAAGATGCAAAATACTGGGGGGGAAATGCCTGTTGTTTTAAAAATAGTTTAAGATTTTTGCATGAAAGAATTTATATTAATGAGTTTAATTATTCTTAACTTTTCTATAAGGAAATATATTATTTAAATCTTATAATAAAATTAAATTAATTTATTTTCAATATTAGTAAGCATGGAAATGTCATGGATATATTTCTTTTTCTTTTCCTAGGTATCTTTTTATTGTGTTATATTTCAGAAGCATTTTCAGATACCTGAAATCCCCGTGTTCTGCCTTTTCTTTTCTTTTTTTTAAAATTTATTTTTGTTACAGATGTTTCTCCTTTTCCCCCCTAGACACCCTCCTCCGGATCCCACCCTGCCCCCCAGCATTGTTGTTTATGTCCATTGGTTACACATACGTGTATATAAGTTCTTTGATTTACTTTAAAGATATTTATCAAAACTGAGGGACAGTATTATTTCACTAAGTCTTTCTTTTTGCCCAAGTAGACAGCATGAAACTCCACCCTACTGTTGATAGATACCAGTGATGATATTTTGATTTTCATCCCTTTACTTGCTTTAGGAAACTGTTACTTCAATTTAGGATAGAGGTGAATTCAATGACAAAGGGCCATGCACTACTGTGTGATACTTGTTTGGTTGACTTTGTCTCACTTGTAAATAAGTATTTTTAGAATATTATAAAATACTTAGTATTTATGAGAGTTTGTTTAAAAGTATTTATGAGTGTGATCAAATATATTTAATTAGAATGGAAAGGAAGTCAGAATTTCCTTCATTGTCTTCACTCAGCCAGATATTGAAAAGGCAAAGGTCAAGAAAATATCAAGGATAGATTTAGAATAAACAAAACTCCCTTTTGAAAAAAGAATTCTTTATTTTAAATACTTTACTGACCTTGTAAAAGAATCAAGGGAAAGTCAGGACCTGCAAGTGGAAAGAGAAAAAAAGCAGTCTTTTCAACAGAAATACCTCGTTTTATTTGCCCTTTTGACAATATCAGTGTCCAAGCTTGTTCATCAGTGTCTTCAGTGTGCTGAGAGGAAGGCCCAAAGTTTTTTTTTTAAAAGATTGGCTTCTAAAATTCTAACATGTTCAAATTATATACACCATCTTCCCCCCTCCCCACCCCCGTGCCCCACATACATACTTTTAGAACTATCATTGTTTTTCATGTGAGAGCATCTGGGATTTGGCTTTTAATGTCTGATTTATTCACAAGCCATGGCTTTTCTAGCTTAGCTTCTCGATCAAATGACCCCTCTTTCTCTGGGAGGTTGTCCTAAGGGCAAGGGGAAGAGAGAGGTGGCTCTCCTTTGTGAAACTGTAGCTCTTATCTTCCCACTTTTCCTTATGCTTGGCAGACTGAACGCCAGGCCTTCAAAAGGGATTATCACTCTCCTTAATGAAAATCATTCAAAACATCATTTTTATTAAAAAAATCAATATATCATGGAATAAAATGCAACATTTGCATGCTTTATTTAAAAGGCTCAAACAAAAGACTTCAAAGAAATTTCAGTCTAGTGGTAGGCCACTAGGGATAAACCTTAGGGTCGTACTTGTCTCTTCTGCACTTAGGGGGACAAATGACCAACTCATAGGAGCAGTGAGGTTTAGACTGCAGGTCATTTTCTGAACCACATGGCACACTTCCTGGGGCAGTTTTCAAATATCAGACAGGAATCAAGCCCTAAGGATTCTCTGCACCAAATTTTAATAGGGTGGTTTTCATGGCCATCTGGTTCCCAGTACACATAATTTAGAAAGCATTTCCTTTACATAGAAGGTAGTGAGTTCAAGTCCATGCTCTTGGGGAAATCTCTTAAACTCGAAGTTTCAACTTCCATTTGTGTAAAACAGGGAGAATACTGTTTCTTAAACCCACGGTGGGCAGTGGGAGAATGAATGCAATAATAGCTGTATATAAAAGAGCTCACACAAAGCTGGCCCAGGGTAAAGGCAGAGTTTGAAAATGGCAGTTGCTGGCAACTTTTGTGTAGCTTTGTAGTTGTTATTCTAATAGAGGATTGTTTTATGGCCCTTTGGGTTTTCAAGAGAACTAGGTAATTATACTGGGCCACTGCCAGTCCCAAGTTTGAATTTCACAGCCCTTCAGAGAGGTGCAATATTGAACTTCCAGGAAAACAAATGGATTTCTTGATGCTACATAGGGTGTTATTTACATGAACACGATGTGAATGGGGTGGTCTCCAGGAGCACCGGAACATGAGAGGAATATTATTAGTGTATCATATGTTAAAATCTGTCATGAGTGCCCCACAGATAATATTTTCCATTTGTCAGTCTTTGGGTTATAAACAGCAGCAACGTGACCTAGGCTACATTATGTTGCTACTGGCAGTGATGGTGATGATGATAATGATGAAAAAAGTTACTGCATTTTCAAAGACAACTACTTTATTTGAAGCAGTAATAGCCCAAAGCAGTGTATAACCTATCTGTGCTTCCTGTAGCCTGGCACACGGAATAAAACACCTGGCTCCCTTTGTTTTCCTGGGCATTCGGGTCCCTTTGTTCCCCACTGTCCTTGGTTTTAGTGTAGGCACTATTCTTTGTGTTTGTCCTTCAGTAACATCAGTTCTCAAGAGAACCTAAGAGGATGCACTTTAATAGAACTCTATTAAGAAGGAGTATAGATGATCTTACTAAATAACTTTTTCAGACGCTGGGTATGAAGTTGGGAAAATATAGAGTGGCTTGTAAGGGAATGAGAAGCATCACAAGTTTTCTTCAATGTGTTGTTTTCTTTTGGAAGAGTAAAAACTATTGCTGAGAAACAATCTTTAAAAATAACCCTGGCACCTGCCTTGGGCCTAATAAATGGCATCTTCTCCTCACATCTATCAGTATCTCTGAGGAGCTTTCCCATTTGCTCTGGTAAATATCCAAGCAGTACATCACTTCAGCAATATGACTGATGTTCAGTTTAATATGTATAATTTACTTATTGATACTGCTAATGATGCAATTATTAATTATGGTTTATTATTAATTATAACAGTTTGTTCTTCAAGTTGGAGCTCTCTTAGTCAAAACAAATGTTGGCAAACCAATTTTGTCTGGGAATTTGCCTAGGTGCTATCTTATTTACTCAAGGTTATAAACCAATTTGGCGGGCTCTTCTCCTATATCTTTGAAAACTCTTTACCTAATGTTTATATTTATGTACAAATGTGCACGCACATGTGTAAAGACCACACCAGAGTGAGTTACGTGTCTCTTTTAGCCAATTTATAGGCTTAATAAAAGGAATTCTCAGACTTATACCTTATTTCTTCTATGAGTAACAAGGAAGTTAGAAAATGATTTCAAAGCAGAGTCCTGGAAATGATATAATCATTTTATTAAATGAAAGTATTCTAAATAGTTTAAATCATATTAGCGTCATCTTATTAGAAGTTTCTCCTTTTTGCTTTTTGAAAGACTAGACCATTGTAATTACTCTGCAGCAAAAACTTTAGCTAGTTTAAAGATTTCTAAAAGAAATTCCATGTATGATCATGAAAACTGGTCTATAGCCACTTAATCATTACAAGTATTGAGTTCATAACACTTTATTCTTGACGGATACTCATTTCCTGTCTCTCTGATATGTATCCAGTTAACTTTCTCGTCATTGATGGATATATATTTCACTGCTTTGGTGCTGGAAATACAACATTGTGCCATTTGCCACTGGTATTTATTTCCATGCTCTTTCTTTCGATTAATCTAATTTTTTTGATAAAAGTTTGGTCAGTAAATGTGCTGGTAAGGACTTTTATCTGTCATCAACACACTGAGAAAACCCCTCCTCTGCGCGCTGTTCCTCGGCGTGTGCAGGGGAGCAGGCTCAGACATTCTCCTCGTCTCAGCACATTGTCTCGAAGCCCATGTAAGGTCACTCAAAAACAGGTGCAGGCGCCTCTTTCTCATAAACTCCTCACTAAAAACTATCAGTGGAAGAAAGACCACAAAACAGAACCTGTTGCCTTTACTTTTCACTTCTACTTTTTCTTCCTTTTTCTTTCCATTTATACACATTGTCCTATGTCTGAGAACTTTAACATAAAGGGAAAGAGAATAGGCAGGCTATGAGAACGGTGAAAATGAGAAAGACAGAAAAATTTAAATGAGTTGCATTGTGAGAAATCTTTGATTCAGCAAACATGTTCCTGCATGTACTGTGAACACAGTAAGATACTAAGCCAGGTCTCTGAGGGCCAAAAAGTAAAACCAACTTTGTCCCAAGGGCTTATGTTATAGTATATGATATAAGGGACTTACCAAAATAACTGCACTGAAGGTTGAAAATATTAAGTTCTGTGCAAGAGGGGGGAAGCAAGGTGCTGTAGCAGTCCAGTAGGAAAGAGAATACTTTCTACACAGCCATCAGGAGCAGTATTTGGGCTAGGTGCCCTTGAAGCATGAGTGAGATATAAACCTAGAAAAAGCCAGTAGGGAAGTGCTTCCATGCAGAAGGAGCAGCAGGAGCAAAGGCCCTGGGAAAGGGAAGTATTGGGTGTATGAGGAAAACTGAACATTTCCATTGGTTGGAACGTAGGCTGATGAAGGAAAGTAGAAAGAGGACAGGCAGAACATTAGGAAAGGAGGATGGAGCCAGCTCGTGGAAGACCTTGATTGCCTTTTAAAATAAGCATTAGAAAACTCTTGGTATTTTTGTTTGTTTGTTTTTTTTAAATGAAAGAGTGACCTGATTAGAGCTATTCTTTAAGAAGGTCAGTATGGCTGCATTATGTAAAAGAGACTGGATGCAATATTTATGTGGGGGTCAATTACAAAAGTCCAGAAGAGAAGTAAACATGGTTGTGGCAGTGGGGAAGGAGAAGGGATGAAGAAAAATAGCATTTTTTGACTTTGAGATTGGGCAGAGAGGTGAGAATTGGCCTAATACCATGTGAGTACTCTTCAACCCAAGGATAACCTGAGTAAATCTCCTTTGTAATATAGTTCACTCTTACGTTGCTGAGGATCAAAATGTTCTTTATGTACAACCAAAATGTATTTACTTGTTCTGACTTTTACTGTGTACTGAGTATATTCTAAGCACTAAGGACACAGAGAGGGAAGAGTTGCAGCTTTTCTCTGTAAGAACTTGAACTCTTGTTCGTTTAATCCTATGTGTGTGTGTTAAAAAATATACCACAGTCATACACAGATCACACGTGATCATTGTTCTCTTGATAAATGCCTCCTACATGTCTTAAGACATTCATTCAGTAAAGACTTACCAGGTGACCACTGTGTCAAAGACATTGTGTTAACGGCAAGAAGTCAAAGGTGGACAAGAGATAGTCCTTATTCTTGAAAAGCTCCAGTGAAAGACAGTGTCAGGGCACCTGCTGGTCTTTTCCTTGGTTAAATAAATGACCTCAATTTCTTTTTTCTTTATTCATAGTCCTTTTTTCTGCCCTGTAGATCATCCGTATTTCTTTTCTTTGATTCCTTTTCAGCATTTCTCCTTTGACCAGCATTTTTTACCCTGGAAGAATTGTTTTGTGCATGTCTGTCCTCTTGTACATTTCAGAAGCCTACTGACTGTATTACCAGGCCTTTCTTTTCTGCACTTAGGCCTAGGAAGTCCTTTGTTCTCATATAGTTATCATATTTTTCTTTTAGGATTATAATTTTATATATATGTTTTTACTGATTTTTTTAGAGAGAGAGGAAGGGACAGAGAGATAGAAACATCAATGTGAGAGAGAAACATCCATAGGCTGCCTCCTGCATGCCCCCTACTGGGGATCGAGCCCACAACCTCGGCATGTGCCCTGACCGGGAATCGAACTGGGACCTCTCAGTCCATGGGATGATGCTCAATCCACTGAGCCACACCAGCCAGGCTGAATTTTAATTTTCTTATTGCAGTGTTCTGTACTTCTGTTTGTTTATTTTGTTGGTTGGTTTTGTTCTTGTGTGAGGCTCTCTTCTTTACAACTGCGCAAGATGATTTTAAACTTGTCTTGTCTTCCAAGTGTTGGAAGTAATCACCTGAGTTTACTGTATTGTTGGAGAAAGTTGTGCTGCAGAAATGAGAGTGGACTTAGACACACCTACATCCAGAGTGCAGCCCCCTCACTGTCCTTCCCACTGATGAGGACAGGCTACTTATCCCGACGGCTTGTTGCCTCAGTTTCCTCATTTGTAAAATGGTATTAATCATATATCATGGTGTGATATTGAATAAAAGTTGTGTAAGATACCTGGCATATAAAGTGGGTCTTCCCAAATGCCAGCCTGCTTCCTGTCTAATTTAGTAGCGTCTGATCAGCATGTTTTACATTCCTTTACAATTAAAAAGATTTTCCAATCTCTACTTATTGTGGGTAATTATAAAACTAGGGTTTTAGTCTACCAGGTTTGCCTCTTAATCGTGTAAAAGGATATTTTAAAATAGTGCAGTGAAAGAAATTGGCTAACTGATAAAGTATATTAATATGTAAAAACAACCCAATTAAATATTTTTTCCATTTGTCATAGTCTGGGAAAACCTTCCTCGCAGATTTTTTTTAGGCGCAATGGTTCTTGAGTTGGATTTTCCTTCATGTTGTGTATGGAATCACCTAAGGTGTTCTATATAGATTTCTGTTTCTGGGTCCTACCTCAGACCCTGGATCTGGAGTCCATAGGAAACCCAGCCATCCTCAGGTTTCAAAAACTCTCCAGATGATTCTTAGTCTCTTTCATGGGAGAACCTATGTTTTAGAATATATTGAATGGAATCACACCATTGATATAAGCCTTATTTATTAAAGAATTTAATTGTTGGAGGAAAAGTTGTATGTTTACTAAATGACAATTGGGGGATGATATGACCCCACTCTCTCCTGAGACCCCAGGAATCCTCTGTACATGTCCAAGGGCCACTTTTTGTGTATGTAGCTTCTTGGCCTGTGAGGCACATCACACTTCTGCATGCATTTTGCTAGACTGTATTTTTTGATCCTCAGAAATACTGATTATTCTAGCAAGCACAGAATTTGTTAGGTATATGCACTTACTTTTTGATAAGATAGTGAATGACAAATCCCAGGCAGCAGACAAAGCTACAAGGGGTTTGTGCAAACAGCTACTACTTAGTTCAGGAAGCTGTGGTGATTCTTTCTCCCAAGGGAAGGATTTTTAAGAGCTAAACATAGCTAGACCATGACCCAAAGGCACAAAGTCTGGAAGAAAATTTGAGGGTCAGTAGTTTTTACTTTAATGCCTTCAAACTTAGTTTCAGACCAACTGTTAGAAATGTCCACTCTTAACTGGTGCATCTTCGGACATGTCCGTTCCCATTACCTCTACTGACTGTTCACTTTACATGAAAGGTGAACACGGTTGATACTTATTACTGACAAATTGTTTTTTCATCTTACCACTTGACCACGATCTGAGAAATGCAAATGGAAAAAATAAAGCTATTTCATCAGAGTAGTAACAGCACTAATAATTCTCTAGAAACTCTTAGCACCCAGATACTAAGTGACAAGGCTGTGATAGATCATCTCACCCACAGGGTGTTGGCCACATCAATAAATGAGACAGTAACTGTCATGAAATAAGAACAAAAATAAAAATGCAGATTAATTTTTTAAATGGCATATATCAAACAATTCAGTATCTCAGTTTTATATGAAAAATTATGATTCTGATTATTACTTGCAAGTCATACATGCTCTGCATGTCCTGTGGTGGAAATTGGGGACGAAGGAAGAGTTATAAATTCAAAAGCATAATCAGGTTACAAATAATACACAAAGTGTGAATCTACATTATTATAGGAGTCGTGATTGACTTTGCATTCCCAGGAAGAAAAACAATGATATGTAATTTAAATGAAAAATCATGGAGCTGTTTCACGATTATGTATAATATTAAGGTTCAACTGAAAAACCTAAACACAGACTGCAAAGAATTCAAATTCTCTGAGCACAAGACGTGAATGAATTGCCTCACAGTAACATTTAAAACCAGGGTGTTGCTATTTTTAAGAAAAAGAAAAGACATCTACCTCTGCAAAAGGTAGAAAAAGAAAACCTATGAAAATTAATGAAAATAAATTCTCTATTTTATCAAGTCATAAAAATGCTAGTACAAAATGTCCAAGGCTTCCTTAACTGAAAGTTTGCAATATCTTTTGAGAACAGTGCTCTTTGAGGCGCACTTGGAGGAACAACAGTTTTATATATTTCCACACCTTCCACTGTGTTTTCTACTTTTTTCTCGTGTCTCATTTTGTAAGCTTTCTCGAACTCCTCAGTTTCTCTTTTCAGCAGTACCCATGGTTGCTGTCCCCAACTTTTTTCTCTCTTTCTCCCCATATACCAGGAGTGGTATTTTGGTATTTGTTTTGCCACTGAAACGTTTTGCACTAGTGAGATGAAGTGTTTTGTTGCTTGGATTTGGTTCAAGCATTGAACAGAAACACGTTCCCCCCAGCTGGAAGCTGACCATGTATTTCCATAAATGACACCAACAACCACCCAGTCCTTGGCACTCTGAGACCTGAGCACACCTGTGTGCAGCCAGTGGGGTGCCTTCTGTGCGTCCCTTGTGCCCTTGCAGTTCCAGTCATCCACTTACATCAGACATGGGAGGCTCCTGGCCGAGGTGAGGCAGTCCCCTTCCCATGGCTCTCTGAAGGTCCCTCCTTTCCTTTCTTCGCTGAGCTGGGTGGTACTGCCCAGTTATTCTCCTCAAGGCATAGCTCCATTATCCCCAGTGACATCTCATTTCTTAAATCTACTACAGGCTGTTCTGGCTGGTAAGCAATGCCCTTTACCCCATAAAGCATCAGTTTCCCAAGTTCTCTCCACGATTTCCCTACCTGCACTGGGCTTCAGCCAAGCTAAAGGAGGATATTTTCACAAAGATCTCTTTGTGCTCCCGACCACTCTGCGCTGGCCTAGGAAGCATCCTCCCCTGGCATCTATTGGAGTCCTCGCCACAGTCCTTCAAACCCATTCCTATTGTGACCTCCGACAAGGAGCCTTTCCTAGTCTCACTCTAATTTGACACCACTAATTTGACAACTGATCTCTCCCCACTCACCTTTGGCTGTATCTCTGAGTAGTATCACCTTCTGCCTTTTTCTTCTCCTCTTCACCTTCTTCATGCTGGTTATGGGGGGTGAAGAAAGGGGCCGAGAGCTCTGTGCTCCTGGATAAACCCACAGTCCCTCCCCCAAACTGCACATCTCACCATCACTGTCTGCTTGGCCGTCATTAGGATTCATCTCAGTGTGTCCTCTTCGCAAGAAGCCCAGGTGTCTAGCTCTTCCTTCGTTCCCTAGACATTTACCCCCTTACCACTCTGTCCAACCCTATCTTCTTCCTCTCTCCACCTCTCAAAACCTTTCTTCTGTGTCCTCTAGGCCTCAAGGTCAGTCACCAGCAAATCCCATATTTCAGCAGCCTCGTCCATTCACTTTCCAACTGTCCTAGGCAACTATTTCAAAACTCCTCCTTTTATTTTTATTACAGCGTGCCATTTATGTAATTTTAAAAAACAAGCATACAAAACTCATTTTACAAGGCTGGGTGCACACATACTTTAGGACCTATATCCAATAGACTAGAGTGCTGGCCCAGGTCAAGAGCTGGGGAGAGGAAAGGATGCAGGCAGCAGGGTTAATGGGCAAAAGGAAAAAAATGAAAGTGAAAAGAAATAACAAAAGGAGGGACCTTGAGTAGGCCAGCTGAGAGTGTGTTGCATTCTGAAGAACAGTGAATGACTTATGTCTGAGATCCTTTACAAAAGCAAAAGTCAGACCTGAGTCTGAGCAGACCCACAGCTCCCTGGGCACCATGCAGTGTGTCTCCCATGCTTGGGGAAGGTTGGGGGGTTGGTGATTAGCACTCAAAAAGACAAGGGAGTGGAGACAGTGGGTGGATCCCCAAATTTCCCTAACCTCCTCCCTCATCCTCAGTCACACCTGGTCATTTTGCTGCTTTATCAGTTGGAGATCATTCAAATGTTCCCCTGCTGAACTACATTTACTTACCCTCAAGCCTTTGTGTCCATGGGCTTGTTGCCCTTCTTGTTCCTCTGGGCGACACATCTGCCCTGTGACTGGAGCCACCCCACTCTTTGTGCTGGGGCGCATCCCTGTCTGCTCCTTCGAGAGCATAGCTCCAGAAGTTAACACTTTCCCCTCTCTGTTGGAGCCTAAGCATTAGCATTCTGAGATGCTCTAATTTCTCTCATCTTAAAAGAAAAAAACCAGCTTCCTTTTGTCCCTACATTCCTCTCTGGATCCTCCATATTGATGTCTCCTCTTTGTCTGTCTTCACACTGCCTTCCTCCTCGCAGTTTTCCTCCTCCCTCCGTGGCAGCTCCTTTCGTTGCTGGCGCCTCACGGAGCTCTCTCTCCCTCTGTTCACCTCCGAAGTGTCTTCTTGCAGTCTCACGGCTTTAAATACCATCTTTTTGCTGACAACCCCAAATGTATGCTCTAAACTTAGATGTTAAGCTTAGTTGTCGCCCTGTTATTTCCTACTGCCTACTCGGTATCTCCTGTGGATATCTAATATCTCAAAACTAACTTATCCCAAACCAAATTTCTAATCCCCCCCCCCATCTGCACCTCTCTGTTCTCTACGTTCTAGCAAATAGCAACTCCAGCTTTCCAGATACTCATGCCAGAAACCTGGATGTCATATCTGCACACTTACATCCCGTTCATGGGCAAACATACCTCAAGTTTGACCTTCTCTTTACCACCTCCACTGCTACTATCTTGTTCCGAAGCATCCTGATCTCTTGCATGGGTTATTGCAATAGCCTCACAACTGATATTCCTGTTTCTACCGCTGCCAGTGTGATCCTGTTCAGACATAAGCCAGATCACATCACTCCTCCTTCGGAATCCTCCCATAGCTCCCATCTCATTCAGAGAAAAAGCAAAGTCTTTCTAGTGATCTATGGAGGTGTCCCCCGACTCTGACATTTTTCTCACCACTGTACCCAGCTTACCCCAGTCACACCTCAGTATTTCACAGTCTCATCTTGTACATCTTGTACCTTTGAACGTTTTCCTCCCGCTGCCCAGAGTGCTCCTTCTGAATATCAGTATATCTCACTCCTGTCCCTCTTTCGGGTCTCTGCTCAGGCGTTATTTCTCAATGATCCCCCATCTCAGGTCTTAACAGCAACTGCCCAGCCTCACAGTCCCCACCCCACTGCACGTGCTTCTCTGTAGCACCCATCACCCATTTACATCCTGCATAGGGTATTTGTTTACATCTGAGTCTGTCTTTCCTGAAAGAATGTAACCACCCTTAGCAGAGGTTTTGGTTCCCGAGCTGTGCCCTTGGTGCTTCCTCATCTTCCTCTTCCTCCCTTAGGTAGGCCTCCCTTTTCCGCAAGGTGAGACTGGTACTGTGGGCGGAGGGTCACTGGCCCCAGGCTGCAGGGGTGCCTTCATGCCTCCCGGTCTTGCATCCTTCCATCTCCAGGAGATTCTGTGCGGCCAGTTCAGTGGTCAGAGTTGGGCCCAGACCTCAAGCCCGTGGCCGAGTGCATGTTGGCCTCCGCCTGGCATGCTGCTGTTACTCAACTGAGCATCGAGCACTGGGCCAAGCCTGACTGTTTCTGCCAAGTTAAAAACCAACCAAACACTGCATTGAATAATTATTTTTTTGTTGTTTTTCTTTGAGATTTTTCACATTAGATGTTATGTCTAAACCCTTAAGTAATGCTAGTTCACTGGAATACCACCCTTTTTTATTTTCTTAGTCATCAAAATAAAACAGAAAACTCAAAGCTGTCACTAAGTCAGTAGAGTGAGCATCTGTGAAAATTATGTTCTATCATTTTAGCAGCCTCCTGTCCTCCGTCTCCTGGAGGTATTCAGCTTATTCATCATTTTAATGAATGTGTTTAAGCCTAGACAGTGCCCATTGTTAAACATATATATTTGAATTTATTCTCTTTAAAGGATCTAAATGTGCTGTAAACTCTAAACAGAGTGCACAGAAGAGAAAATAATGCCTTTCTATGAATAATTAGAATTTATCCCCCCCCCCAAAAAAAAGAATAAGAGCTTATTCCATTAGAAAACTGGCAAGAAAATAACAAGACAGAGGGGGGAATATTTTGAAAGCAACTCTTGCCAAGCAGTTTGTAAAGTATACTATTAAGTGCAGAGATTTGGGTGGGGCAGGAAACAAGCAATTGCTTGCAACCACATTCTGTCACTAAGTTGTCCTCTATCTGAGGCTGACTAACAGCTCAGAGCCACGTGTTTCCAAAGAAACACAGTGGAGAGAAGAGCATCCTGTGGAAGGAGAACACGAGGATACCCATTTCAGGAGGGCTGGAGGGCAGAGCAGGAGGAGAAAGCCAGGAATGACGTGTATGTAGGGTGAACCTGGAATTAATGACAACTTCATGAGGCTATCTCAGGGCCGTGATTTATTTCATCCAGCTTGTGTCTGTGTTCATGCTTCCCCAGAGTAGTTCTAAACCCAGGCATCCTGCTCAGTCCCTTCATTCAGGCACATCGCAGTGATCCAGGCTGTGCCCGGTTGCAGGCAAAGGGTGGGTGGCTCCCAGACAGCACCAGGCAGCCCTTCTCGCCTTTTTTTGAGTTACTTTCCCATTTTGTATGATTGCTACCCTAATCACATTGCAACTGTGTCCTGCAGAGATAGAACATTTCATTTTCTTGACCTGCAATGTGAAATGAGTTAAAAGTAAGTGCTAAAGAATGACAATACTGAGGTTACACTGGCTGCATAGCAGTGTGCTTGCCTGCGCCCTAAAGGGAATGGCAGGCTGCACAGGTGACCTCGTTTCCTGACCACAGATGTGCAGGCATCCCCCGTTCTCACACTGTACAGGTGAAAGGCTGAAGGAACACATACTAGCTGCCTCATTAACAGAAGCAAATGCATGACCATTATCAGAACAAACTCTTCTCTTACTGAGTGTTTACAATGTATGGGTTCTAGCCATGTTATTATTTTATATTCAAATTTTTAAGCTAAATTAAGGTTTTCTAAAAAATGTTTCTTTCACAAGTGTTGTATGTACTGGCATAATTTAGTTACAAAAAACTTAATGAATCATTTATGTAGAAAATATATTTGGAGAACTTGCAATCTATAACTAGTGAGATACATGGAATGACTCCCAATATGCCTACATTTGGAAGAATAAAACTATTTTTTTAAGTAAAGATTTTGTAATTGAGTAGAAAAATCAAAATTAGAAACATTGAACCTTTTTCAATTTCGTGAATTTGAAATATGTTATTTTAACATGGATTGCTTTTTTTACTTTTCATTCATCTTTTTATAACATACACATTTTTAAAAAGATTTTTTAATTGTTTTTTAAAGAGAGGGGAAGGAAGAGGGAGAGAAAGAAACATTGATGTGAAAGCAAAACATTGATTGGCTGTTTCCTGTACCCCCCCCCCACCAGGGATCACCCCAAACTCGGGCATGTGCCCTGCCTGGGAACTGAACTGGCAACATTTTGGTGCACAGGATGACACCCAGCCAACTGAGCCACACCAGCCAAGGCCACATTTATTTTTTTAATCTTCACCCAAGGATTTGCTTTTTATTGATTTTAGAATGAGAGTAAGGAAGAGAGACAGAGAAACATTGATGTGAGAGAGAAACATCATCAGTTGCCTCCAACATGCGCCCCAACTGGGGATCAAACCCGCAATCTTTTGGTGCACAGGACAGCACTCCAACTGACTGAGCCACCTGGCCAGGGCTATAACAGCACATACACATTTTACCTTTAATTTTTTCCTAGCAATTTATTTAATGTAACAATGTCCTCCAAACCTACCGCTTGGTTGTATGTTCCAGTGGCATTGGAGTAGTATACTTAAGATGTAATTACAATTAAAGGAGTAAACATTAATATTTTAGAGGTTAATCTGGACAACTAGTTTGAGAGATATCCATTCAAACAAAATAACAGGACATCCTCCTGAAGTTGTCAAAAATAAAAATGACCTATAAAGGGTTATTCAGAAGGTTTTGTATTTAATAAGGTGTGAATTTTACGTCACTGCTCTCTGTGATTGTCACTTTGACTGGAATGTACACACGGAGTGGAAACTCAGATGATCGTGGCCCTCCGTGTGGTCTGTTTCTCCCTGATCTTGGTCAGCTCCTCCGGTCTGATGGCCACAGCTATGTTCAGGCTGCAGAGTGAACTATGAAATCTTAATGTGAGTGCCTTTTGAAAGAAACATTGGTAGTATGCTCCTAATGGAAACAGATGAAAAGCTATAGATCGATGCTCCCTACTTCTCTGAGATGACTCACCTTAGAATAAACCCAATCTAGAACGCACACGACAGGACGATGGTTAAGTTTTTTAAGAACCAGATGAAGCATAAATGGAAAACCCAATGAAAGGGTAGAAAGGAATGGTACCATTCAATTTTAATTACATTTTTACCAACAAAAACAAGAAGAAATTTCTAAGGTGAGAAATTTGAACACACAGTTTAACTCCTTTTGGGATGGTTTGTCCACCTAGTGAGGGTGACCAGATGCCTCAGGTGCTGAGCACTATCTCGTTTGGATTAAAAAAGTAAAAGCCCTTAAAAATGGATTCTGTTTACTGAATTGAACATTACCTTCCTAATATTTTTCATCCTGAGCTCATTTAGCAGAGGAAATGGATAGTTCATCAAACGTTGATGTGACATTCCATCACATTATGCCATAAACAGGACAAACGGTGTTTGGAAAGGGGAAAGCAGGAGACCTAAGACATATGCCACTGTAAAGCTCTGGTTATCTCATTTAAACAGACATTAAATGTGGGTGCCAGTAGTGAGATCATCAGCTGCTTCCTACTTTGTGTAAATTGCTCAGAAGGAGGAGTCTTTTGCCTACCAGATGTGACCTAGATTTAGATTTCCAAAGGCAGGGGGGGAAATCTCGATTGTGTTAAAAAACAACAAATGCTGATAAAATGTATGGTAAATGATCTCATCTCACTTTTCCAGGCATTTGGGCTAATGTGTTATGGATGTACTGCTTCATTTATGAAAAATAATTGAGGAAAATGTTCCAGCAAATCAAATTTGGATAAAGGCTTAGGATAGCTACTGTGTTGTTCCCAAGTTTTAAAATGGTAGAAAAAGCAGGGAGCCAATACAGATAATAAAAATATAAAAAACTGTGTTTGAGAAGAGTCTCTTATAAAAGGGTCAGTTATGGGTGTGCTCTCCAATTCATATTATAATTTAGTCATATATTGAAGAATGTGAATAATTACACTCCTTTCAGTGAGTATGAAAGCTGTTGAAAAAGTCAAAGCTTGTCTGTCTGCAGGCTCTGATAAGTCTTGTTACTTTGTTACATGAAGCAAAAAGAATTTTAATGTAACATCTTTATTCTCTCTTACTCACCCTCTTTTCTTTTTTATTTCCTTTCATCTTTAGGAGCTGCTACTCCAAAACCTGTCCCAGAACCGGAGAAACAAACAGACCATACAGTTAAAATTGCTGGAGTCATTGCTGGCCTCTTGCTGTTTGTTATTATATTTCTCGGAGTTGTGTTGGTAATGAAGAAAAGGTGAGCTCCTCACTATTGCCAAAGATGTGGTTCTGTCCCATTGTTGCCAGGTTGTTTCATGTGTGTGAAAATATTCAGTTATTGAATTGGCTTTGATGACCAAGACACATCTGTGACTCTAATTGTTGACATTTTTTGTCATTTACCACTCAAGGTTATGGGACAAAATTTAGAGTAAATGGTTATTTTTATGAATATGAAAACAAATCATGCCAAGTTAACATAAAAATCGTGTGTTTTCCCACAAGTCGGTATGCAAAGCTGTGCGAATCTTTAAAGACATTTATTCACCAGGAAATGTTTAGCACTTACTACTGACATATTAACATATTTGATGTTCTTGGGGATACAAGAAATAGACTTCCTTCTTGTTATAATGAAGGTAATGATTATGACAGTGTCAAGCCCATGTTATGTGCAGGCACCATCCTAGAGGGGTTAATCAGCACAACACCCCAGGAGAGAGACTCTCAAAGAGCAGCCTGACAGAAACACAGGGCATGGGCATGGTTAAGGCAGAGACAGAGCACACTGCCTGTTACCAGACCGCGCTGTCCAGCCAAGGGGTGGTCTCAAGGAGGAGGAAAATAGATATGGCTATAATAAGCAGTCCTTACCTCTGATACTTGAAAAATATACAGTGTCTTTTGTTTGGTAAAAATAAACAAGAACTTGCTTAATAATACAATGTTCAATTTATATAAAAATTATCAACATAAAAATATAGATGATAAAGGAACGATAGGATAAGATTTCCCAAATAGGTAATCCTCAGATCTTTGTTCTTTTCTCTAGTTATAAAACAATTACAGAGTGGGAGGGAAGTCATGGGCGGTCGGGAGTGAGGATGGAGAGGTTGGGAAAGTGAGGTCTTGAAAGTCTGTCTGGTTATCTAAGAAGGCTGGACTTGGCCCTGAAATCTGCTGATGACCTTGTGTAGTGTGATGTAATTTTTATTTTAAAAAGATCTTTCTGAAGTTAGAGTTGAGCACATTATGGAGGAAAAAGAACAAGAGTCAGACAGGCCAGTTGAATGAAGAGGGGGCATCTTTAGAAAAATTAGGAGATAAATTTTAGTAGCTATTTGGAGGCAGAAGCTGAGGGATATGGAACAATATAGAAAGACTCTAGTTACTGGCTTAGACAACTTAGTGGAAATATTACTATTGACCAAAATGTGAAATATAGGAAGTAGAACATATTTGGAGAGTGAACGTGGAGAGTTCAGCTTTGCACTGTTTAAGTTCACTTTCCTATAAAGTGAAGTGAAGATACCCACCAGGCCATTGGATGTGCTGGTGTGGACTAGGATATCCAGGTGCCATAGTCACAGTCGTCAACAATGTCCTGCAGTGGAAGCTATGGGTTTGGATGAGGTCACTCAAAGTCACTGTAGAGTGGAAAGAACGAAGTCAAGGATGAAGATAAAACCTTGGCTGAACAGCAATATTGAAAGGGGTAAGTTAGTGTCCAAATACATATACATACATATTCTTCATTTCTGACTTCTTCCTCATTTGATGTTTACTGCGGTAGTCAGACCTCGGGACACACTGCTGCTCTGTCCCAGCTGTATATATCACTAATGGGTCCCCAGAATTTCCACTCTTCCGTTCCACTTGTCACACATCCGCTACTCCTTCTCTTTTGTCACTCATCATTTGCTTTATCTTCTTGTTTTTAATTCTTTTTTCCTTTTCATTTCACATCTCTACATCTTTTCTTTATCTTTCTTTTCTTCTTCTTTTTTTTTAGCTATTTTTCTCTTTCTTCCTCCATATCTCTTTCTTTTTTCACTTTCTATTTTACTTCTGTCTCACCTATCATACTTTTCCTCCTGGATGTACTTCATCTCTCTCCGCCTTGATATTTATGTAGACGCTTATGTTGGGTACCAGTGTTCTGTACTGTTGGGGATTTTTTAGTATGATTCTGTATACATTCTAAGCAGCACTACTCTTCCATGTCTGCATATTAAAACTAAACATTTTGGGGAGATTTATTTTCAGCTGTGGGAATGTGTGGAGTTTTGTGTCATCTGGCAAGCAGTTGCCCTTGTGACCTTAGCTAAATGTGAATTCATCCTCCCAGGGTCTGTTTCTGCTGGGTTAATTCATTGTGTACCTAGGTCTCTCAGGTAGTCATGGAGGTGATGTTATAAATTATGCATTTGAAGATATTGCCTACGGTAACACATGCCCTTTATATAATTTTAGACTAAATACCAATAATTCATATTAAATTGACATGATTATTTGCTAGATAATAATCTTAAAAGGGTTGTTTTCACAGCATGTGCTGCTTTTGTATTTGCTTTTTTCAAAATATAGAATATGCTTTCTGTAAGGAAAATGTGCCAATATACTATGCCTATAAGTACAAAACTTGTATGATTTAGACCTGAACAGTCATGTGGTACAAACTGTCATGTTTAACAGACATTCTTAAAACTTCTAATTGTTCAGGGTTTATCCCAAAAATGTAAACCTATATTTTAAAAGTTGTCCTTTTATCTCTTTTTTAAAATGTTTTTATTGATTTTTTTTTTAGAGAAAGAGGAAAGGAGAGAGAGAGACAAACATCAATGTGAGAGAGAAACATTGATCGGCTGCCTCCTGCGTGCCCCTTACTGGGGATCCAGCCCAAAACCCAGGCATGTGCCCTGCCCGGGAATCGAACCAGGACCTCTCATTCCAGCGGACGACACTCAATCCACTGAGCCACATCGGTGGGACAAAAGTTTTGTTTTTAAACAGAATAGTTAAAATTAGTCTCTTTTTCTTCTACCCATAGTACTGAGTCAGCCAACGCAAATATATGCCATTGGTTATAAAGACAGACTGAGCCCAAGAGAAAGTGTGGGTGAAACAAATTCATTAATATTTCCTGAAATACAATTGGAAGTCTGTCCTGCTGAGGAAAAGTCAGTAGTTGCTCTCTTTGTTTGTCAACTGGCTAGGCCAGGTGGGCCTGAGATCTTGGGAGAAGGAACAGCAAATTTTATTGGGAGGTGTTTTCAATTATTAGCTTAATAAGATCGTTTTGCCTTCTAAAGGACTAGCATTCTATAAAAAGTAGTTGCTGAGCCCAGCCGGGGTGGCTCAGTGGATTATGGCTCCCATGGACTGAGCGGGCCTGGTTTAATCCCTGGTCAGAACACAGACCCAGGTTTCAGGCTCGATCCTCAGTGGGAGGCAGCTGATAGATGCTTCTCTCTCTCTCTCCCCCTTCCTCTCTCTCTGGGGAAAAAAAAAATCAATAAAAATATATAAAAAAAATTTTTTTCATAGATGCTGAAGGTAGACCTCTAGTAAAATGTGGAAAATCTGTTCAACTCATACTAACCGTTGGAATTATTTTACATCTAGGCAATAACGACTAAAAATAGAAATAGCCCTCAGTTATATTGTGCTAAAATGTTTTATAAACCTTTCACAAATTAGTGATGAGTTGTTAATTTGTTTGTGAATATTAATCCATTTGAGCCTTGCCTGGACTAATTTGAAATCTTCTTTTCCTTAAAAACTGTTGCAAAACCTTTACATTAATTTTTTTTATTCCCTAAGTAAAGCAATTTCTTATTATTTTTCTTTCCCCAAAACATGCATTCTTTTGAGGGTGCAGTAGTTTGATGCCACACATGTTAAGAAAGGATGTGGGATAAATATAAAATAAAAGTTTCATATATGACAATATACCCTCAAAATTAGTATAAAATAAGTTGAGTAGGAGATATATAGTTTTTATTGTATAAATTAAAATACCTGCATTTTCAACATTTTCTGTAACAAATAATTTATCTTAATAATGTGTTTGACAGAATTTAGCATACAAATACCATCAATTTTATCCTGATTAATTATATTTACTGTTTTTTCTAAAATTGCTATAAATCTTTTAAAATTTTGAGAACATTTATATTAGTTACAGTAAAATTCCCATCTCAGCCATTGTGGTAAATAGAAATTACAGAAGTTGTGGCTATATGGAAATAATTAAAGAGATATGCGTTGTTGGTCAAAGTAGCAAATGTTAGCTATTCAACTACATGAACACTTGTTATAGGTAAATATGACTATTTTAATTCTGAAGCACTATACTTCTACCTTCTTTCTATAACGTATTTTAACAGATGTATATTTGTCATTAAATGCAAATGCTGCATATGTCATTCAATATTTAGCACCCACTATATTATATATAAACAACACTAGTACTTCCAAGAAAAAAATCTCAATAAAAATAGGAAGTATTTCTGAAGACATTATGAAACAAAAAGGATAAAAGGGAAATTGATGAAAGCCCTATTTTCAAAGAGATGCCTGCAGCAAGTGGTTCGAGGCAAGTTGACAGTAACTGGTGTTCTCCCACTGTACCTGTTTACCCGCGAGACCAGGAATTCCTTTTCCACTGTAACTAAGTGTGAGTTGTTTGTGGGTAATGTTTTAAGTCTGGAAGCTTTATTCAAAGTCCTGTTTCAAAGTCACATCTTTAGAAACTCCATTAAGAAAAGTAGACATTTCCTTGTGATTGTTATTTAGAAGGTATGTACTTAATAAGCAGCCATATAAGTAACAGCAGAGGCTGGACTGTTGTCCTCGAGCACGTGCCGTGGTGTTCGTGAAACAGGAGACATGCGCAGCAAGTGGTATGGATATGTCATCCTAACCTAGGACTAGCTCATGCCCTTCTGTTTTCTGGATGGTGACTGAGAGGGCTTGTTGTACAGAAGTAAGGTAAACAAACTGACCTTTTTAAGGCCTCCTCTAGCCTGGACTTCATATGATGACCCTAATAGCTCCTGTGTGAACCACTATTTCTGGACTCAACCTAATTTAATTATGTTGTTTTAGGGGTTCTTTAGGCACTCTTTATAAGGTTTTATTTTAGAATGAAGTGTAGGGGATATAGGCACCAATCTTTTCATTTCATAGGAGGAACGTGTCGGAGAATGATAATAGACAGCCACTTGGGCTTCAGAATCTTTCAGAACTGGTTAGAATCCCAGCTTCTACTTGGTAGCCGTGTAAACTTAGATGAGTTACTTAATCTCTCTGAATTCAGTTTGCAAATGTGATGAGAATGTGTACTTCATAAGGGAAGCATGAAAATTAAATGAGATAACTCATGTACATACATAGTTGGTACTTGATAAATAATAGCATAAGGGCCATTATTGGGGGTTGGGAAGTTCAGGGTGACATAGGTAGTACACCCAGAGCCCAGGGTAAACCCAGGTGTGCCTGGTTGTGAACCACCTTGCTACACCAGTCATGTGGTGACACTCAGGGATGCCTCTTGCTCATGACACTCAGATACCCTAATAATTAGTGGGAAGCAGATAGTCATCAGCGTTTCAGTTTACTGTTGCTCTAAGTCTGCGCGTACTTGCAACTCTGCCAGCATGTTTTAATCTTCTTTTTGAGCTTTCACTGGAGAATTAGCTAAATAAAAGCTTTTTCCGTTTTCCTTCTTAACAAAAGTGTTTTTAAAATAATTTCAAATATGTGTATTTTGTGTATTCTTTGAATTGAATTATAGGTTGACTTCTGATAACTCACAGGAATGAGGATACTGTATCTCTGTTTGGTTTAAGAGTGAGAGAACTTTTTGAAGTTTTCTAGTAAGCTGTGAATCAAGGGAGCCTTTGCTCTTCCCCCTGCTCCTCAGAGACAAATGCTGTGTGACCTTGGCAAGGTACTTAGTTTTGTATCCCTCATTTTCCCCAGGTATACCAAGCCATAATAATAGTATTTACCCCATAAGAGTGTTAGGAGAAGAAAACAAGTTATTACCATTGAAGTACTGGCCCCAATAAATATTAACTCTATTATCAATATACATGACACATTAGTATATGAGCTGTAGCTGACTCTAGTTTCAATGTCCTTTGCATGCATGCCTCTAAGTCTTTGTTCCCATGCTCAGAAGAGCAAGGACAAGGAGCAGCTTCTCCTTTAGAGGGAGGAGACCTCTCCTTGTCCATGGAGACCAGAGGTTTGTAATCCCGAGAATAAGGAGGAACTCAGCTACCTGGAGTAAGACAGTTCACTGTCCCCTTCACCAGGCCTTGGTGACCGTGCTACAGCTGAAAGCAAGAAGAACTATGCTTTGGCCACTCTCACCCAGCAGTATTCCTGCTCAGGCCAGGGAGTGGCTGGAATATGGAAAAACATTCTCTACAGAGAAGTAAACCAAAGTCCTCTACCATGCATGGGGACTGCCATCTCAGCCCCCAATTTTTCTGAGTGGGCATGGCCATGGCATTCAATTCAAATACTTTAGGCATCAAAACCTATCAGGCCCTGGCTGGGTGGCTCACTGGGTTGAAGCATCATCCGGTACACCAAAAGGTTGTGGGTTCAATCCCCCATAGGGGTGCATACGGGAGGTATCTGTTTGATGGTTCTCTCTCACATTGATGTTTTTCTCTCTCTCTCTCACTCTCTCCTTCTCTCTCTTCCTTCCTCCTTCTCCCTCCCCCCTCCCCTTCTCTCTGTCCCTCTCTTCCTCTCTCCCTCTCTTCCTTCCTCTCTCTCTAAAATCAATAAACATATCCTTGGGCGAGAATTAAAAATAAACAAAAGCATCAGACCCAGACCCAATAAGGGACCAAGTGGCCTGCCTCTTGGGGTCAGAACAAAAGGGTAGTATGACTCTCTTCAGGGTGCTTAACAGTATCATGATTTATACGGACTCCCTGCTCAGCAGCTATCCCAGCCCCAGGAGGTCAGGATAGGCCTCGGGAGCCTCTGGAGTGTGGACCCTTCTGCCACGTGACTAGAGACCAGCCCTGAACCTGCTGAACTGTCACCAGCCGTCTCAGGGCACAACTGTCCTACTGATTTCTATTTTTAATGCCCTCTAACTTTCCAACATGGCTCTTTATCTGATATTCATTAGCATAGTGTATTAAAATGTTCTCTGGGTGTACCTTCCCTCTGAAGGTCGAGTCTGACAGTATGCACAAAGGTGTTAAGAGGGGGTTGCATGTTTACCACTGAAATCAGTGGTTCTCCATACCTGAAGTCTGCAGATGGCGTGTGTTGACGTTCCCAGCCCCGTCCCACCCAGGCTGTTCATGTTCTCTAAAGGGTGTATGTCTCTGTTCATGTTGACATGGCTTCACTTTCGACAGGGTGGGGCAAAAGTAGGTTTACAGTTGTGAGTGAGCAAAGCAGAGTTTATTCTTGTATTATTATTTATTAATTAGTGCATTTTCCATCTGAACAACTCTAAACCTACTTTTGCCCCACCTGTAGTTTGTAGAGTGGAAAATACCCAGGGCCTGAAAACTAAGGATGGTTTACTTGGGATCATTGTCTAAACCTGTCGTCTTACTTCGTGAATCCAGAAATTCAAGCTTAACAGTGTAATTTCTTCAATTCTTACTACTTTTGTTATGTATTGATTAGTGAAAATTAGAGTATAGGGGAAAAATTATATATATAAATATAGATTAATTTCTAACCTGACTCTTTTAGGCAAGGTTTATGATCCTTCTTCTAACATAAATCTACATTTCTTTTTTACAAGGAGAGGAATTGTATCTGAGATCTGTAACTTAGGTTCATTTATAGGAAACCACATAAAATTAATTTTTAACTGGAATAGGCAGGAGCCACTGTGTTAATTAAGGGAGGAATGCTTTGTTAGTTTGCTTTGGCAGATCTCAGCGGTGCGATGTGCAGTACTGCATTAAATAATGTATTGCCTGGAACAGCAAAGGCATGTTTTTGCCCAGTGTCCTCCCAGAGTGTGCTTCGAAAGTGAATGACGCTTCACGGGAGCTACTGGGTGTGGTGTTTGTTATTTTCATATATACTGTTTCCTTGTTGGCACTGCTGTGGTAAAACTAAAGTAAAGCTGTTTTTATGGGTTTTGCTGCAACAAGTAGAAATTGACTCATTTATTACATTCAACATATTTCCATTTGTTTATAAAAACAACACAAAACAAAAAATGGGCAAAAATGTAGTCCAGGTTATCCTATCTAAGGATGGCCCACTTTTATCTCTCCTGCACATGCACAGGTATGAATACAACTTTCTAAAGTTAATTATGTTTCTGAGATGGCTTGAAGCAGCACCTGCCTGAATAGCAGAATTCTAATTTGGACCCAGAAATTTGGTACTTTCCTTACTCACCCCCTCATTACAGAGCTCACCCTTCTTGCATTCAGGCTCTTGAATTATTTGGGTACCATCTGTCTTTTCTGTTAAATTATAGCACGTTGAGGGCTGTGATGTGATCTTTGATGCCCCACTTCCCACACCTAGCACAGTGCTCGACCATAGTAGATATGTAGTATATTTAATAATTAAAGACAAAAGACACTTCTTTAATACAAGCCCTTCAGTGCAACACTAGGCTTTGAATTGCTTTGGCTTTTTATTTAGAGGGATGTAAATGTTATAGTATCATAATGTAGTTTATTAATTTTTCTGAAGTGCCGGAATTCTGGTGGGCAGATTCCTTATTTCAAATACGATTTTTTAAAGTTTGTAGTCCTTAAGTTTTTATTTAAAATATTTAATAGTTTAAATGAACAGAGATATATTTAAATTCAGATACAGCCTAATTAAAAGAAAAATACGGTCATAACTATCATTTACTTATTTTACCATTTATTTTTAAAACTCCTTTGAGTCTTTTTTATACATGGTGTACTGTGTTGCATATTTTTACAAGCAACATCAATTTAGATAAAAATTGTTATATTCAAAAAATGAATAAAAAGACTCAGGATGAATTTTTCTTTATGCTATGAGCATTGATACTAAATAAATTAAAATATCCATTTTTTCAGATCTTCCATTCACTGGGCTTACAATGGAAGTGCTCAGACTGACATCTAGCTATGCCAGGGCTCTTTTAAATTCATCCAGGTCTTCTCATTTCCATGCCAGACTGCTGATAGCTCTCCCCACATCCTTGCATGGAATTCTTCCTTTCAGTTTGTGTGTTTGATAAGAATTTATGGTAAACATTGGTTCACTGTCCTTCTGTCAGAAAAAAACAAAAACATTAATAGAAACAAAATCAGGAAAAAGCCATACACTTAACAGCTCAGTGTAAGTATATACTTATTGGGAACTATCAAAATGTTCTTAATCTTTTTACCTGCTTTGTCTAAAAGCCTATAGGTTGTGGGTTTGAGTCAGCAGTCAGTCTTTGAAGAAACTGGCCATTCCTCAAAGAGAATGGTCAGTTATTAATGCCTAATTCTTAGGGACGGTCTTACCCTTAACCAAAGGGAAGGAAGGGAAGGGTGGGAAATCTGAGAAAGGGCAATGGTAACGTAGCATTAACTGAGATTCATAACTCACTGGCGGTCATCTGGGAGTGGTGTTGCCCACTTAGAGGACACTTAAAAATGTGTGACGGTGTCCTCCTGAGAATTGCTTCCTTGTAATTGTGTCTGTTGGGTGTATGTTTTTTTCCCCCCAATAGTCAAGATTTCTCTTTCATAATTTGTCAAACTAGGGTTGACTCAGAATTCTGGTCCTCAAAGCCATCTTAAGAGTCATAATCAGAACTGCCTATGGGGCCAGTAAAGGTGGTCCAGCCAGGTAAAGGCGAAACCCTGGCGAAGAGCCTGACTTGAGAAAGCTTCTGTTGTGCGAGTTCGGTCAGGTTTTCTCCCGTGTCACCAAACACCCTGTCCCACCCCTGCCCACACAGGAAGCAAGGACTCTTGATTTATTTTATTAAATTTTCTAATTTAAAAAGAAAAAATTCTTTATTGATTTTAGAGAGAGGAAAGGGAAAGGAAGAGAGAGACAGAAACATCGATGAGAGAGAACATTGATTGGCCGCCTCCTACATGCCCCCACTGGGGATCGGGCCCACAATCTGGGTCTGTGCCCTGACCAGGAATCGAACCAGTGACCTCTTGGTGCATGGGTCAACACTGAGCCATACCAGTTGGGCAAATTTTCTAATTTTTTAAATCACTGACAACGAATCTATTTTTAAATGTTTTGTTGGCCACATAAAAGGGGTATCCAGTCAACAATTTGTGATTCTTAATTCTAGTTTAAGGTAAACCAAGGTTTATTTACAAACCGAGACATGTAAATGACAACATTTTAAAATTCTTGTATCACCTACATGTTTCTGGCTGTAAGCATTGTCTTATACCAGAAAAAACAACAGACGTTCTTCGCCCAAGCCTCCTCTCTACCAGGTGCTCATTGGTTCCTATAATGCCATCAAAAAGTGAAACTGGCCTGCAGTGTATTTCGTGAATAGGTAGTTTCTACTTGGAAATACACAAAAACCTGTTTCACTGATCCTGTTGGTGATGTTGCCAGGTGGTTTGGACCATGTGTTCCCCCAGTTTATAAGCAGGGCCCATCCTTGCTTTCTACACTGAGAATTGCTGTTGACTCCTGACTCTCTCTCTAGTCCAAGTTGGGAATCTTTGGACTCCAGATGAGCCTCAGATAGTAACTGATATTTATAAGATTGCTTTCCTCATAAGACTGACATTAAACTTTTTAAATTGTGTTTACAGTCATCATATTTCTGGTCTTTTAGAACAGTTCCCACTGTGGGAGAGAGTAGTGCCAGGCAGCCCTGGCAACGTGCATCTTGGCGGATGGATTCTGGGGGTACGCTGGCCCACACCAGCACGACCCTCCTTCCTGGGGTGACTTGCTGATAGATTGTGCTGGGCTGACCAAGTCAGAGCCCCGGGTGCTGTGGCTTCTCCTGCTGCTTAGTCCAGTCAGGTAACAAAACCAGGAAACCTGGAGACTGTGAGAACAGGCTCTGCTAACTCTGTAGCTTTTGATTTCTTTACGCTGGGTGTGAGAAGGAGTAAGATTTATCAGTCTGCTGTCATCTGAGAATAGTATATTTCCCTATAGATCCTTTAGCCTCTGCTCTAACACACACACACACACACAATCTTTATGAGAATTCAAACGTATACAATCTCCTAAAGTGCCCCAGTGTCCAACCCACCGCCTGGTGACCCTACTTGGTCTTGACATCCGCTGCAGTTATGAAAACGTCCTGCTACTTTTGCTGCAGTGAACATTAGAGCCGTCAGCACATCTAACAGACCAGGCAGCACAGCCCTGCACCCTTTCCTTAGCGGCATCTAGTACCCTCTTAGGAGCCCACGGAAGCCTGGGAGCCACTGCCCAGCCCTGTCACAGCTCCTCCCCAGGGCCAGGCCAACCCACTTTCATTCCTCAGCAGGAAATTGCTCAGGTGCCTGAGCGCCCCGGGCTTCCCTTTAAGAGCAGTTCGATTTTCTGCTGCCCTGATTGCTGTGCCAGTCCTGGACTTAAATGACCTGTCCACTTGGATCTCCAAACGGCTTCTAACTCTTGTCCCAAAACTTCTCCCTAAATTCTAAAATTGTGGGGTTTTTAATAACCTGGAACTTTTAGGTACTCGCCTGATTCTATAAACCTTGCCTAACTCCAGCTTAAGTCTAGCACAGTGAATGTTCCCTCGAGTAGCTGCATACTGTCAGTGCTGTGACGGTGAGGCCCAGGCTCTGTTACCCCATAATTAGTCTGGAGTGTCCGTCTGCTGACCAGAGTGGATTTCTAGGTTGTTAGTGAATACTTCCAAGGGAAGCCCACCAAAAACAGAGCCCAGGACAATAACAAAGGAACAGAACACACAAAAATGCTTCTTACTCTGTGTACCTTTTTACTTTTATGATTGACACTGATATAAAGAACAAATGGACACAATTGAACTGAAGTTATAAGTCATTAACTAAAATGATAATTCATTATGTAAAGAGAGAAACCAGTTCTAGGAAGCATGTGGTTGATTAATGAGCATCATTAACAAGTTCACAATTTCAAAGGTCAGAATTGTAGATCAGATTATGTGTAATGCAACACTCTTCACTGATGTCCCGGTCCTTTTCCTAACACAGAAAGTTAAAGGAAATTACCAACAATTATTTCAATACTGTGTGTTCTTTGACTTATAAAACTTTGAATTCTCAAAATGTCTTAATTGCTATTCTGACCACTGAATTAACTTTAGCATTTTTTAGTTTAAATTGAGGGCACCCAGCCATCATTTCTCTTTTAGATGTTACGCTGCTAATTTTAGTGATAATAAGTGAAGAACTTACAACAATTAAACTGGAGCTCTGAACAAATTACTAATCAAGCTAAGCTGAGGTAAATGAAATAGCCATATGGAAGTTGTGTAAATTAAGCGAGAAATCAAGTAGAATATAGAAAAACTAATTAAAGCGATTTTTGGTTTGTAAAATGTTGTTTATTATGCTGTCAGAAGGAGCCTGCTGGAGGAGGCTTTGTTAGCAAGAAATCTCCTGCTTAGTTAATTTTTGTGATTTGGCAAACGCAGTGTGTTAAACTTATTTCTCTAGCAACATGCAATCCCTTTTTTAAGTGTGCATGAAATGAAAAACATACTAGACTCAGAAATGCAGCACTACTGGTTTTATTTACGAAAATGTCTAAGTATTTACCCAAAGGAACCGAAAGCAAGGTCTTGAGAGATATGTGTACACCAATGTTCATAGCAGCATTACTCACAATAACCAAAAGGTAGGAGCAACCCAAATGCCTATCGGTGGAAGCGTGAATAAACAAAATGGGGTATATGCATTCAGTGGAATAATATCCAGCCTTAAAAATGAAGGAATTCTGACACATACTGCATCATGGGTAAACCTTGCGGCCATTATGCTGCAGGAAATAAGCCATTCATGGACAAACACTGAAGATGAGGTGTCAAGAGGAGTCCAACTTGTAGACACAGAAAGTAGAATGGGAGACCGCAGGGGCCGGGAACGGTGGACGGGGAGTGGGTACTGATGGAGCTGGATGGTGGCGAGGGTTGCACAGCAGTGTGAATGTACTGACTGCCACTGAACTGTGCACCTAAAAATGGTTACATCAGTAAATTTTGTATACTTTACAATTTTTAAAAATGTGCTAATATTGGTAGAAAGAATGACGTTTAGACCGGTGTTGGACTCATTACCTTCCTCATCATTCTAATCAATGGTCAGCCTCGGAGCAACAGACCAGCCTACGCAGGGTAGCCTTGTCGTGGAGTTCTTTCTGCCTTTCAGACTGTTCAGCCTGGCAGGCTAGGAGAGTCACTTGTCCAGCTCACAGCAAAGGAATACAAATGGGATGGGGGCACGTTTACCCTAGGCCAGGAGGGCCACAGAAATACATCAAGCCCCATTCGAAGCTTGCAGCTGAAGTAGTCCAGCATTGCTAGTGGGAGTGGGACTGTGAAACCAAACTGCCCCCACGGAGCACCTCCCGCATTGTTACATAGAACCCCAGGCAAGCAGCATGGCCCTCTACCTGGAACCAGGGAAACACACGCTCACGTTATTTGCGATGCACTTATTTCGATCATAGTGAAGAAAACAGTGTGCGCTCTGCATTATTTTTAGACACTGGTGAGAGAAATATAGGTAGCATGAGGTCCGTGGCTTTCCCACCTGTCAATTTCTCATTTTCTTTACCAGTAACAGTGATCGTGGCACAGATCGTCTGCACACAGAATGTCAGTGTCCAGCGTTCTGGAAGCTCACAGTGCTTCGGATGAAGTCCACAAGCTCCCACATGTGGGCCTGAGTCTGTGCAGTTTCAGTCTTGTGGGTTTGATTTTAAAAAAATAAAAAGATGAATTCAGTATATGCCCCTAAAACTTGGGGCTGGGGTTCCTCTCAGTTAAATGAAGCTTCAGTTAGTGGATTCTGAATTAGTCTCTGGGTTGGTTGGTTCTAAGTTCCCTTTCTACAGAGCAGACTTGGTGGCTCTGAGCTGACTGGAAACTGAGGGCAGGAACCATGGCTTCACCGTCTCTGTCCTTCGAATTCCTAACCCAGACTGCATAGCTGTTTGGGGGTCATTGGATAAATGAGTGAATAAACGGCAGGTCTCCCATATGTGAGCCCCTGGTGCTCTTCCCCTCAGCTGCTAAAAGAGGCTCGGCTGACCCCAGACTGTTTGTCATTACTGATCGAGGAGAAGTCCTGTTCTTGCTTCCTCTCTTCCCCCAGCAAAACCCCTTTGCCCGAACTGCGGCCTTTTCTTGTCATTGGAGTCACCAAGTGGAGGACAGTACCCTGTGAATGGAATTCTGCTTCCCACCCTATTCTGAGGCACTGTGGGTTTGTATACATCATGTATAGCATATGCAAGAAGCTTCTTACAGAGCCCGTCTTTCACCCAAACAAGTTTATTAACCAGAAGAGATGGTAATGGCTCAACAAAGGATAAAAGCAAGATTTACCTTAAATAATTTAAGTGACTAATAAGACATGCATGAATGAATGTCAATTGACTTTTCTAATTAGTCTTTCTATTTGTATTACCTGTTACTTTTATAATAGTGATGATGAGGATGATTGCCTATATATAAGCATTTGCCTCATACTAGGCACCGCTATAAGTTTTTTGTGAATATTATCACAGTTAGGCCTTGTAACAACTTTATGATCTATGTGCCAAGACCCTGTTTTTACAGTCAAGGAAGCTGAGACAGGGAAAAGTAAGTTGTTTAAAGAAGCACAGTCAGTAAGCGACAGAACTGAGGTGAAGCCAGCTTACCTCCAGAGCTACCATTCTGAACCGTTATGGTTCTTTAGTTGAAATACTTACCCACTGAGCTGGGAAGAAGCCATGAGAAAATCCCATGACCTGTACTGTGACCAGCATTCCCATAGATCTCACCTCACGCATTTCATGAAAGAAGGAAATTGTGCCCCGAGTGAAAGGGGAACCCTGCCAAGCCAGGCAGGCATTCTGAACACTGCCGCTGGACTCAGCTGCCGTGGGGCAGGGAGCAGAGAGGGCAGTGGGTAACTCAGGCCCCTTTAGAAGCCTTAGAAAATCAAGCATCTCAGGAGACTTGAAATATGCTACAAATGAATGGCCACCTTTATGCATAAATAATTTTCAAGCCCTACGGTACACACATTACACACAAGGTAAAAATCCAAGTTAGTTCGGCAGCCTCTCTCACCCAGAATGCAATGAATGCTTATTTCCATTCCCCTCCTCACACCCTGTGGCATTAGGCCCATGACTTGAACAAACAATGCCTGTTGTTGCTGTGTGTACATTGCCTTATCCAAGAGGCCAGGCTTGCTGCTTCTCAGCATTGCCCTGATCAGCTGGGCTCACCTTAGCGACTCAGAAGTCCATAATCAATACCCTGTTTCCAACCCACAGAAAAGACCAGAACTTGAAACTCCAGCTGTGTTCTCATTTCTTACACACTCACTTGTTCGATTCTGGGAGGATGTAAGGCTGCCAGTCTGCGTGGAATGCACTCCTGCTCTGCGTTTCACCACCCTGCACCTCATGGGACGAGAGCATGAGGAGATTGCTGGTGCTCATAGGAGCATCTGGGATTCAAAGACAAGAAGTCTAGTGTCTGGAGTGACAAGATGCTATGCAGCGTGAGGTTTGAACTTTAGCAAGCCAGACGCAGGCTTTCAGCAGGGGCTTGCACACCCCTCCTTCAGAAACGCACAGTGTTGGCATGTGGTTCTGATACGTGGAAGGT